>CM056198.1:34678455-35928455 GCA_029692085.1 Gymnothorax javanicus
CAATGACAGTGTGGAGTTATGGAATAGTAATACAAGGGACATTCCATCGTCCAAGACAGGGCCCATTATCTTTGAGTAATAGATGGCAGTGGTTTTTTGAATGACACAGTTGTGGAAATAGTTGACAGATGCTGGAAAATTGATGTTCATACATATACTGTCATTGCACTTTTTATTTTTGGCTTCATGAGAAAACTATATGAGCCCTGACTGTTTTCATAACAGTCATATTGGCATATTGATAAATGTTATCTTGGAAATTGTGTATTCTTGCAAGTGAATCTCTAATTTGGATGGAATTTAAACTGACATGGAGTGAGATACTTTTTATCCCCTGATTATACCAAAAAATCCCAGTTTGTTTTTATCATTATTCTTTTAATTCTAATTTTTTTACAGAACATATATGAAACTTGGGCATGAAATTTCTGGCATGCATGAGTGGGGGCTGCCTTACAGTGGAATCTTTTGTACAACCCCAACTCAGAAAAAGTTGGGATGGGATGGAGAATGCACATAAAAACAGAAAGCAGAGATTACCAATTTAGCTTTCACTTGTATTTGTAAAAATAAATGAATTCCCGCCAATCAGGCCTGCAACAAATTCCCAAATAAGTTGGGACGGGGGCAATTTAGAACAAGAAATGCGCCAAAAATTGGAATAATGATCTGATTTAAAAAGCAGATGCAAGGAAGTGATTGTAAACACGATTTAGTCCAAAAGCAGCATCCAGGAAAGGCCAGGTCCTTCAGAAACTAAGATTGGCTGAGATTCGGCAATTAGCCCGTAAATGCCCAGGGAAATCATTGAAAGGTTTAATAATAACAGTCCTCAAAGAAAAATATGTAGGAATTTGGATATTTAACCGCTGTGCAAAATGTCATTTTTAGTTTCAAGGAATCTGGAGGAATTTCTGGGTGTAAACGGTAAGAGCACATGCCCAAAAAGAATTTCTGATCACTCAGACACCGCATCAAGATCTGTCTTCTATCAGTGATATACCACATCGGCTTAGCATTACTTCGGCAAAGTTAAGTACGGCACTACATAGTTACATTCACGAATGCCAGTTAAAACTTTACCGCGCAGAAAGGAAGCTTTATGTTGACAGCCTCCAAAAGTGCCAACAACTTTTCTAGGCTTGGAGGCATTGGGGATGGACCATCACACAATGGAAATCTGTATTGTGGTCAAATAAATCAATATATTTGGTCTTTTTAGGAAGAAATGGATGCAGCGTGCTATGGACCAAAGAAAAAAAGGACCATCCGTGTGGTCATGGCACGTGGTTGTGTCAGTGCCCTTGGCAAGGGCAACTTCTACTTCTGTGAAGGCACTATTAATGATGAAAAGTACATGGAGATTTTGTTGCAAAATGTGCTGCTTTGAAGACAACATCTTTTCCAGGTTTTCCCATATATATTTTTCCAAGACAACGTGAAATTGTATTCTGCACGCATCAAAAAAGCATGGGGGCATGCGAGTGCTGAAATAGGCTGCCAGCAGTTCTGATTTATCCGAAATAAAAGAACATATGGCACATTTTCAAACACAAAATACAACAATGGACACCTTGTGGTATTGCACACATAAGACATATTTGCAGGAAAAATGAGACAAAATTACAACTGAAATGCTTCATTACTTGGTGTCTTCAGCCCTGAAACATTTATTATGTGAAGTGAAAAGGACTGGCAACCTTACAAGGTGGTATATACTTTACTTTACAAATTTTTATGAAATATGTTGCAAGATTTTAAGAAAATAAGTAGCAAAATTGAAATGTGTTTTTTTTTTTTTTTAAATAAATGAAATTCAAGAGGTGAAACATAAAATAATGTGCTGTTGTATGGTTTTCAATATAATGCTGGTAGATATTTTTGGGCTGGGCTGCGAATAGCAGCCAGGCCCCTATAAACGCGAATGTCACTGAGTATCTGAGTGACTGACTGACTGCCTGAGTGATCAAGTTCAGCGATTGGTTGGCCGGCGGGGAAGAACTTCAAGATTCAAGATTCAAGATTCAAGACATTTATTTGTCCCAATGGGGCAATTGGTTGTGCCGCAGTAGCAATAAAAAACAAAACAACAACAACAACACACAACAAACAACGATAATAACAAAAGTAAGACACAAGATAAAAAAAAAAGTCAAGAACACATACTTAAAAAGTGTGAACTAAGGTAATGATAGTGCTTCCTGTTCTGTACAGAGTTGAGCAGTGAGATGGCAGAGGGTATAAAGGAGAATTTGTAACGGTTTGTTTTGACTATTGGTTGTCTGAGACGAGAACTGGAGGGTAGAAACTTAAATTCTGAGTGCAGGGGGTGAGTGCTGTCGGACATGATGGATTTTGCCTTCTTTGACAACTGGTTATTGTACAGATCTGAAAGGGTTTGTTGCTGAGCACCAATGATTTTACTGCTGACTTTTGTTATCCTGGTTAATGAGTTTTTCTGTTTCAGATTGAGAGATGCAAACCAGCAGATAAATGAAAAGGTGAAAACAGACTCAATAAAAGATTTATAAAACATTGTCATGAGAGATCTGTCGACCTGGAGCTTAGCTAGCTTCCTCAGACAAAACAGACGCTGCTGGCTTTTCTTGATGAGCATGTTAACGATTGGTTGCCCGACGACTGACTTCAGCGATTGGTCGGCCGGCGGGCAAGAACTTCAACGATTAGTTGGCCAACAGTTAGCTGGCTGGCTGGCTGGCCGGGCGTTTGTCACTCATATCTCCTAGGGAGTATACTACGAAACATGTTCAACATAAACAGGCTTTAATTGAGTGAGCCGGCCGGCTCAACAAACCCTGAACTCGCAATCAGAGATAATTGGTACCACAACGGTGTGGATTTTTTCACCTTTTGTCTAGTCTGATTTGACATGTTCAAGGGAGAGACTCGAAATAAAGGAGTTGTAGACCAAATGTCAAAAATAGTTGTTTATATCAGACAAAGAGTAAAAATTACAAACCGCAGCAGAGGGATGTTCTCAGCCACAGTTTGGAGAGCGCTCTGTCTGGGCGTTTCCCGGGCCTCAGTTCTTATAGTCCACAGTCCTTTGGCTGTACATTGATTGGCTGTACATCTGTCTATAACCACTGTCTAATCAGCTCCCGCCTTCCTACATTGTATTGTCCTGTCAACTTTAGACAGGTCACGAGAGGGCAGTTATGGGATACCTGATGCCACTTTGGACTGCGCTTTGGGCGTTTTCTTTATGGCAGAATTTTTGCATTCCTGAGCCACTGTCCACCTTCTCCTCTGCACAGTTCCTCTCACACACAGACACACGCTCTGGGTAAATAGGTCCACAAGCTTTGGGGTATTGACATAAAAGATGTTTTGTATTATTCCACAACGGTGGTTGTAATCTTTCTTTGTTAATCTCCTTTTCGTGCTTTCAACAGTGTACGCGCTCTCACCAAAAAAGCGTTTCATGCGTCAATTGACACTACATCCGTTCACAAAATGACCGATTGCGCGCTGTACGTTCCCTGTTGACATTATCCAGAATCAGTAACACTGCGGGCGGCTTAATGGGAGACACACAAAGACAGGCTATATTTCAGTGAGCCGGCTCAACAAACCCTGAACTCGCAGAGATAATTGGTACCACAACGGTGGTCGTAATCTTTCTTGGTTAATGTCGGTTTTGTGCTTTCAACACTGTACGCGCTCTCAACAAAAGAGCGTTTCATGCGTCAATTGACCCTATTTCTGTTCATAAAATGACCAATCGCGTTCTGTATGTTTCTCCGAGGAAGCTATCCCTGATCCAGGATCAGTAACACTGCGGGTTATCTCCCCCCTCCGCCACCAGGGGGCGCTGCCAGCGGCTTAATGGGAGAACCATATGAAGTTTTACACTCTTTGGTTGGACACTTGAAAGACTGCATGATTATGCATGCGCATACTCAGGTGGACACTTGGGAAATTATAATTGAGATTTATGTTAGTGCATTCATGTTGGTTGATGTACGCACTTGTTCGTTGGATGTAATGTAAGTGGTTGCTAGGTGATTAATAAAATCTTTAAAAAAAAAATAAAGAAAATCTCCTAAGAGGAGTGGGTCGTGATTATGGGCAGTTATGAAGAATGTAAATATATAAAAAAACAGCAAAAAGCAACACTGTTGCTGCTAATAAGGCCAGAGAGGAATTCTGGCGGGAAACTGCTGACTGTAAGTCCTCTGATGAAGGACTAGTGGAAATCACATCAGTTTCTCAGCCAAATCAAACAAAATGAAATTAAATTATAGATGAACTTTCTTATTTCTCTGCCAATTCTCATGATCTTGCTGTTAACTACAAGGCCTTTTCGAGAGCTCATAAATTCATTAAAATTAATTGCATTTCAATTTTTTTGTCACATAGTTAACCGTATTCATTCATCACCAGTATCAAATAATGCTTTATGTAAACAAATGGCAGCTCCTTCACTCGAGCATGTTTAATAAGCGGTTTTACTCGAAACTCTGGATTCTTTGTCCATAACATGCCCAAAGACAAAACATGGGGAAAAAAAAGGAATCTTTGAAGTTTGTTCTTACACCCTCACTACATAGGAACTGCCATGTGTTCACAAAAGTGACGTCACGTTCCCGGTTAGCACAACTGTAACAACAACTTTATTGTTTCATTACGATTCAGGAGCATACATACATACTTTATCTGCTATCTACATCTGTTGCTGCTGTCTCTCTCAAATTCACATTCACAAAATCAATAACTGCTACCCTTACTCTAGCTCTTTGTCTATTCAAATGTATTACTTGCTTTTGATATGTTTTCCTTACTCAAGACCCCCCCCCACCTCCCACTCCCACTACCTCACACACTCTCACTCACTCACACTCCCTCACTCACTCCATCACACTCACTCACACTCTCACACTATCCCCACCCACTTTGTAAATAATTTATCAGCTCCAGCTCATTACTAAACTTGCATTTCATATAATTGCATGAGCTTTGCCCCATTTAGCACCCCTTTCTTGGGCCCACATTCTCATACAGCACTTGGCGGCCCAGCCATATACTAGGTCGCACCTAGTCTTGTTATTATAAGGGTAGATATTTTTTTCAAAGATGTTTTCCACTTTAATTCTAATTTAACTAAACAAAAAAACATGAGCCTTCCATTGTATAATTACTGCAGTGATTAATATGTTTCAGCTGGTAGCAAGTTATTTAACCCTAACTGATGCAGTTGGTACCTTCTAATTTTTAAACAAGGACATCAGATCATATCCTGTGGTCGTGGAAAAGGTGTGGTTATACTTTGTTTCAGAAGGGTCAAATTATTGGCCTGCATTCGGGTGTGTAAAAATGTCAAGCGTGCATCCAGCCAAGAAAATTTAGAGTTTAATTTCTATTGCCATGTTACTGATGACATATCGGGTTCCTAGGGCATGCGCAGCATATGCATTCACAAAATTAAATACTAATATTAAATTCTGATCTCCTTTCTCACTAATAAAACCCCCCAAAATATATTGGCACCACCTTTTAAAATCATTCTGGCATATAAAAAGCTCATAAAAGTAGAGGTTGGATATGGAAGTTTTTCCATTAGTTTTATTAACATGGCCTAAAATACCCGAAGACACATATAGATCAATGAGATCATAATTCGCACATGATGCACTAACCATCCTCATTTATTGCCTGCTCTTTCTCCTCTAAAGCGATAATTAGGTCAGTTAAAATGCCCGAAAACTTGCATTTTTGTGCAACTACCTCACTAGTGCATTATCTGACATAAAGGCAGGACATGATAGTGACTTGAAAAAGCATGCAACGAGATGAACAAAAGCCGCAATATTTAACGATATTTAAATATATTTAAAACATTGCCACCGTGTCCCCTAAATTGCCCAGCTAAACATCATCTGCATAAACCCCATAAAATGATCAATTTACTGCACACAGACTGCCTTATTTCTGCCATAGACCCAATATATTGTAGTGGGATTGCAGTTGGGTCTGTTTTTGAGTGTAATTCAATAATTGGGCTGGATTGTGAAAGCGTGTCGCTGATTGAGTTTACTTAAAAAAAAGGAGATGGAGAAGGAGTACACGGAGAGGCTGTTCCAATGCTTTGTGGCAGTTTTGCGGAAGTGGGGTTTGCTGAGTGTTGTTCACGGCTGTTTAGAGCCGCTAGCGACGAAGATAGTAAGATCAGGGGGTATAGATTGTTCCGGCGCTAGGAGGGGAGGCTAGGTGCCTCCTTTAGACAAGAGGGTTGGGGTTAGGAATGCCACAATTGCTTTTCTCCCGGTTTTTATGTTCAATCTTGTGGACTGTGGGTTCCAGTGGTCTGCAAGTTAAGCTTCCTGCAGTTTGGGTGGAGCCATTACGCGGACTACTTACTCAATATTAACGCCACTGCAACTGTTTGGTCTCAGCCTAAGCCCTACGGGTATTAGACGGTACCATTAGTCCATACCCCGGGGGTGGGTCTCGTCAATGTGGGCGAGTTGAGAAAATTTTAACTTTCATGTATATGTTGTCTTGTCATAAATTTATTGTGGTTGTGTAATTTATTTTAAACTTGGCGAAGAGCTGTGGGAGGGCTGGTCAAGGGAAGTGGGTTGGGCAGTTGGAAGTATAGACATATAAAGAGTAGACCCCGCATCGACCGCTACTGCCTATTGGCGCTGACGAGCCGTGGGGCTGCCATCTTAAACCGGTCACCCGCTCCACTCAGTGGTATCTGTTTGGCAGGCGCAATGAAGTGTCAGCGCATTTTATCCATCGTAACTCTCTGAATACTAAACTGATTTTCAAGCGGTTTTTTTTTGCTGCAAACGTCATACATGTAGCTAAGATACAGGACAAATGGTTTGGCGTATTTTAATATTCATAGTGGGATTAACGGTAATAGAATATTCGATATAGCCTAGACTGTAGACAGGTATTTTGCAAACAGTATAAACACACATTGCCTCCGCAAAGTGCCTTAAAACCGTATGATGCACACCGACGAGTTAATTATCCCACTTATACCATGGTCATTTGCCAGCAATATCAAATCAAAGCATTCAGAAATTTTTGGTGAAAGTTTTGCACTTAAAAAACGAGCTGGTAATCAATAAATAGGCGCCACGCCTTCTCATAGCCAATACTATATGCCAAGATAAACTGAACCAGCTAACTTAGTTCAGTTTACCTTCATGGAGAAAGCGTGCACAAAAAATCTATCATCCTTTTACCAGCTAATTATTTGGTAACTGATTCCAACTGAAACGGAGATTATGCATAACACAACATTATGCGCGATTATGCGGACTGTAGCTAACTTGCTACTCACAATTAAAATGAACTTCTGACTGTTTCGTAGAGCCAGCGAGCTGAAATCAGCCTGTTGTCACAGCACGTAACTAGCAAACTGTCAGCAGTTGCTGATACATGAAGTGGACATGTTAGCTTCCTTTGTAACTGTACACAGGTACTATCGTTCAATGAATAAAGCGTGATTATTTTGCTGCTTTAATATTTACGGTCATTATCGCTTGAGCACCTATTGTTAACCGCCCCGCAGGACGTACCTTAACACCGCAAAATTTACTGGAGATAAATGAGTAGCTTGGTTTCTGTTATACTCAGCCAAATGCCAGTGCTCTAACGTCGCTATGGTTATAGGTTGGCTAGCGGATGAATTTCGAACTTCAAACGGTGAAACTACCATAGGCCGAACTACCTGTGCGGTTCCACGGTTTTAATCAACACCTGCCAGCCAATTAGAAAGGAGAATTTACCCAGACCATGGTATAAATGTGAATTATGCAGTCTGTGCCACCTGTGTAAAATTCGCTGGTCAATGTTATACCAGTAATATATATTTTATTTGTACAATAGCATTCTTGTGTCACTTGTAATCTAAGTCAGTGTTATAGAATATGACATATGAAGTCTCAGTTCATAGCCGAGTGAATAGCCTAGCTAGCTGGCTACAATTTCGCTGGTGGGCATAAATACAGTACAGTAATATTCGATTCACAAGATGCAACCAATAGTAATGTTCAATCTTACTTGTGAAAAGTGATCCCCCATGCCCTGTTTTTGATGGTCCACCGATTTGAACAGGAATATGCTGCACAGTGCTCTGGCATCTTGTTCCTTCTGCTGCTCAACTAGGAGTACGATGACCGGTCCAAGATGGCGGCCGCATTTCTTGCGCCCCAGCAACCAATGCGGCGTCTGCTCTGTATATATCTATGATTGGAAGGGTTCGTCATTTAGTGCCTCTTTTGTGATGGAATGTTGGGTAGTGCAGTCCCTTTAATTGCTGTAGAAACTTTTGGGAAGTGTGCTTAATTTGCTTATATGTGCGTGACACTGTGTGTTGTGGTAAATCTAGCTGGTTGGCTGGTCTAAATGCTGTGATTACCACGTATTGGCCCTGGGCCTGCCTTTAGCCTTATCTCATGCCAGCTACTCTCTGTGCCTTTTGCTGTATGAATTTGTGAATAAAGCCAAACTTGTCATTATATGGAACTGGTTGTGGGGTGGTATCGTTCTTTTGCCTCTTATACCAGACCCTCCTGGTTATAAAAGGTGGTGGCTCATATAAAGACTTCAATTAGGAGCCTGGGTTACTACAATATATAAAAATCGACTCTGGACTAAAAGAAATGTCACTTGTAGGCCTACTCACCTATTTGAATGGCATTCGGCAAGCTTTGCGTTGAGCAAAATCCTCAACTTGTCTCGAAATTTATATAATAGCTGAAGACGTTATCATTATTTAGGTCAAATGTTAGCTTAGCTTGATCTAGCTTGATCTCTTACCTGCTGGCTGCATTGCTGCTTGAGGAAGGGTCCTCTGTGGTTTGGCAACTGCTTGGAGCCAAATGAACTTGGTTTTCGTAGCTTTGCTACCCTCTCCTCCTGTTTCTTTTCTTTTTTGACTACTACTTTTATGTTTGAATGGAATGGCTGCTTCTGAATTTGCAAATTTGATGATCTTCAGATTTTGCGCTTGAACTAGTATCAGAAGTTACAGACGTTAACCTGGGTCATTCCATATGAAATCAACCAAATTCCAGGAAATTCCCAATGTCATAGTCATGGATTTCTTTTAAATTTTGGTAGAATGTTGTATATGGGGCCAAATGAAGAAATACCAAGTTTTAGCTCAATACCCCCAGCGGTTTTCATTTTCTGGGGGGGGGGAGGGCGGTGGTGGTGTCAAAAAAGTAGGCGTGGCACCCTCAGATTCGGCAAAATGAATTATAGCCATTTTCATGGGGCCATAACTCAAAAATTAATAGAGATATGGACTTCATTTTTTCAGGAATGATTAACCTTCCATAAGTAAACAATTTACAAGTAAAACAAACAAAATTAACCCATTCATGTCTATGCTGTCGTTGATCAAAAACAGGCAGAACCCAAAATTTGGCACATTTCAGGTGGCCCTTTCACCCAAACAGAATGAGAAATCTCAAAATGTTATGTCTCTTAGTCTAATTGCACATACTCAGGTCTCCATTGGAACATTCATGTCTTGTATATATTTTGCAGTTGTTCTGTGGTGGGGCAATTATGACCCCGTCTTGGGGGGTAACCCATTTTCGGGCCGTTTTTTCTCAATGGGAGCATCCACCGATTTTTATGGGACCCATGTCATTAGAAAGCTCTTTGTCTGTACTTTCACCCCAACAAAGTTTTAAAGTGGTCTCTCAGTTGCTTCATTATTAAAAACAACAATCAAAATCACAGTTTTTGTGGCGTCTGTTAATTCAATATATACATACATATACAAAACATGTACAGGGGGATTGGTAAGAACTACACTTTACATTTAAACCATTGTGAGATGCGATCTTCCTCATTCTTAGACAAAGATTACTGCCTTCCAAGACCACTTGTTGATGGGACCAATATTACAATCAAATGATTCAATGGAATCCAACAGATGTCATTCCTTGAAGGCCAACGGAATTTTTGGGAAGGTCCGTGAGGGTGCATGAATTTGATTTGAACATCCTGACTTTCCTCAGATACATCAGAAATGTTTCCAATCCACCAACTGCCATCATATAGACATGCAGCATATGAACCAACATTGCACTCTTCCAAAGAAAGTTGGTCTACTGATATCCCTTGTCCAAACTTGAAGCTGCTATCATCAGCAGATACACGTTTTACAATGATGGAACCATCTGAAGTAGGAATAAAGCAATGGTTATCTCTTGTTCTCGGTATTGTCTTCACATTTTCAAACCTAACATTCTGCCGTCTTGCATGCTTTTAGACTTCCTCACTTGAAATTAACAATGTGATGATGCCCTTTACATTTTCATGGACCCACTCAAACAAGTTTAAGGGGTTAGTATGTGATCTCTAGACACACTCTGTAGGCTCTTCCTTGCTGCTGCCCTTTTAATAGTGCCCACTATGCCATCACTTTTCCCATGTGAGGTGACAAGGAAATTCCATTCAACATAAAGACCAAAATCATCAAAATGGTGGAGGAGGTTCTTGAAGTTTTTGAAATTTTTATATTGGGAAGCAGCTCTGTCAGAAAATTAATAAACCTTTCTCATCTGGCATGCTATCTCTTTCTGAGCTAGAGGTAAAACATCAACAAGGAAGCAATGTACAGCAACTGTATCGTTGCTTCAAATGGTCACTCAAAACACATAGGCTGATATGTTTTAGGGTGTCATCTTCACCTTTGTAATAGACGGTGAATGGATGCAATGTTGCCAGTGTGTTATCCCAATGATATCCTTGGGCGGCATCTTGCATTATGAAAGAGTAATTTTTACGAAAAATCCAATAATATTATGCACTCATCCATTCCAATTTCTGACTTAGCTTTTCTAGATAGGCTGCTTGATTTTTTGCAATGAAGTGGTGTTGTTATGTATGAGTATTTTGTGTACAGCGCTGTATATCATTTGTAAATGGAGATTTGTTAGACACTATTTAAATGCCCATTATGACTGGTCAGCAATTTGTTTATTTTGGTTATCATTTAGCACCCTCTGGTGGTATGTCTGTGTAACAGTCTATTTTGCATGGTCTGATGCAATACCACTTGTTTGTGATGAAATAGACTAAGCGCTTTCTAGAAGCTTCTGGCATCTTCTTGCCTGGAGGGGGCTGGATCACTCAGGAATCCAGCAGATCTTTCCAGAATGTTGCTAGTCTATATAAATGCTGTGATTTTGGTCAGTAGAAGCAGAGTTTTTGTTTTGGCAACAGAGTTACATAGTGGCATTAGAGTGTTATTATAAGATTAAACAGTGGATTATTTGTAGAGGTTTTTTTTATTAGTGAAGAATAAATTTGTTTAAGTTGTCATTGCTGGTTTTCTTTGTTGTGATTTTTAAGTCATAATAGTATGTTGTCAAAGCATCCATCCTATCAACCAACAGTTCAATAAAATCTGACAAATCTTACACATGCTCAACAATTGTTGCGTGATCAGTCATCTGCCACCGTTTATAGAGCACCTGTACATCATAATCAGTAACCACTCTCTAAGTACTGTCGGAGATTGGTTTTACCAGGGCAATTGTCACACCTATGCAACATGCACAGTTTTAATTCCTTAGAACATACAATTTTTTCAAACAGGTCATGATAGTTTAGAGTTACAGGAGTTGGTAAGGATGAAAGCATCAACTTCACATTTTGATGTACTGCACATACGCACACTGAATGGGAGCCACGTGCTCCAACAGTAATATGCTGTTTAGGCCGGAGTTCACAGAACTTCGACAATCCAATTTTATGTTCAGGAAATCGTTCTTTGAAAAGCTAATGCAGTTCATTCAGATTCATCAATAACAGGTGTTTTTGTTTCTCTACTTTTCTCCAGATTCATTGCGAACAGTAACAAAGTCCTTTGCCCCAGGACACATCCTGGACACTTCATCGGTCTGGTAGAATTCCTTCACCTTTTCTACTGTTTCTTCTGAGTTTTCTCCCCCCAGTCTTTTTTCCTACATCAGGCATAATGCCTTTATCTCTTTTTAATCTGCGTGCTGCCCCAACCATATAATCTGACATGCTGAATTCATCTTTTACCCTTTGTTTGGTCCATGAATCTGGAACTAGAGTAAGCAACTGCAACTTAGTTTTCCTATTGGCGGAGCATATTTTTACTTTCAGTTAATCGATAAAAACGTTAAAGTCAGAACATTTTTCATACTTTCCACCATCATGGCTTTCATCAGAGGCTGCACCTGGTACCTCGAGGTATTTGGCAATTTCCATTCTTACAGCTTACTCCACCTGCTTGATCTTCCTTTCACTGTACCCTGCCTTGTCCCGCACACCAATAGTTGATTTGATGGGGTATACACCAAGTGACTGGATACTTTCATTTAGTTCATCTTTCTCAACATCTGGTTGGAACTCTTCCTCCGATTTATCAATACTAGTTCCTGTTGTAACATCCTCCCATGATGATAGTTTTTGATAGCACTTATGACAAAGCTTTTCCCCTGGAAATACATTGCCTTTCAAAACTTCGGACAGTTTCTAAGCGTCACTTCTGGATAGTTCCCTTAGCCCGGTCTTAAATGCTTTTTTTACGCACTTTCCATGGATCAAGACAACTCATTTTATTGAAAGCCAAGGAATATTTGTGCAAGAAAACCTGCTTGTGATGGTGGCAAACCGATGCAGTCTCTGTCTCGAATTCACTTTGCAGAAGATGTTCATCAATACCAGTGTCTTTGAACCTCGATAAAGTGACTCCAATGACTCTTGCAATTAGGAGTTCTTTTTGCCCAGGATCAAAGGCAGAAAGCATTTTCAGTCGAAATTTTTTGAAAATCAAAATGAAAGCAGTTGAGGAAAGACCTTTTGCTGATCATCAGCTCAATTGTTCAGGTCTGCAGTCCATAGTGGTAGGTATCAACGTAGTATGTGAACTGTATAAGGCCTAAATGTGGCTATACATGTACTTTCACTTTCACCGGGTACCTCATTTGTAAGAAACTTACCTTGCATTGTATGTCTTTCGATGGCAGTCATCTGTAGACCTGCTGACTTTTCCAACAGTACAGGGGAGTGGATCAAGCAGAGGATTGGAAGTTGAAGCCATAATGTCTCTTGAGGCCATGTGCTTTAATAGGTGGGTGCTGCCCCCAAATTAGAGCATCGGGTCATGGTGCCATCTAATGAGTGACACAGTAAATACCTAAAATTTTCAGTAGAGATTGCAATGTCTTCTGAAATGTGCTGATTTTATACATGAATATGTATGAAAAAGGTGCAAACACACTGTGCAAGAAAACCATAAAAAGTGCAGCTTTTGGATACAATTTTAATAATGTAGCAATTGAGAGACCAAACTGTGGATACCCCTTGCGCAGCACTGTGTCCTGAGTGTCGGCTGGTGCAGGAAAATTCATAAACAATTAGACAAAATACCAGCGCACACTAGAATACTCTTGGAAGTACTTTTATTCAAAAATTACATTAAAAAAGGGGAGCGAATAACGCGTTTTGCATCAGATTCGCTCTACAATTGAGAGACCACTTTAAAACTTGTTTGTGGTGAAAGTACAGACAAAGAGCTTTCTAATGATATAGGTCCCATAAAAATCAGAGGAAACACACATTGAGACAAGAGCACTCAGAGAGCGCAGGACTTCCGCCACGCCAAGGCAACTCTGTGCATTAGTGATTTTCGTTGGCTGATGTAGAGTATTCTTGCATTCCACCGCCAGGTGGCAGCAAAACCCAAAAGCATGCCGATTGGAAATCCGGCCCATTGGCAAGACTTGAAATCTCTGCCAGCATAGATGGATCTGAACTTTGGCCTATATCTCAGCTGTACTTTGGCCTAGATATGCCAAAGTTTCATCACTTGTTCCTCTTGTGCTACTCTAACATCCTGCAAAGTTTGATTAAAATCTATGTGGCTGTTTTTGAGATATACTGCTAACAGGCATACAGAAAGACAGACAAAAGGATCGCCACCAAAATTTAATGGGTTCTTCCTTGGATCAAGATACACCTGTGTACCAATTTTCATGATGATCCGCTCAGTAGTTTTTTGAGTAATCCTGCTAAAAGACAGACAAATAAACGCAGGTGATTTTATAACCTCCTTGGCGGAGGTAAAAAAATGGCCTGAAAATGGGTTACCCCACAAGACAGGGGGTCATAATTGCCCCCACCACAGAACAACTGCAAAATATATACAAGATGTCAATGTTCCAATGGAGACCTGAGTATGTACGCATACACTAAGAGACATAACATTTTGAGATTTCTCATTCTGTTCGGGTGAAAGGGCCACCTGAAATGTGCCAAATTTTGGGTTCTGCCTGTTTTTGATTGACGACAGCATAGACATGAATGGGTTAATTTTGTTCCTTTTACTTTTAAATTGTTTACTTATGGAAGGTTAACAATTCCTGAAAAATGAAGTCCATATCTGTATAAGTTTTTGAGTTATGGCCCCATGAAAATGGCTATAATTCATTTTGCCGCATCTGAGGGTGCCACGCCCACTTTTTTGACCCCCACCCCCCAGGAAATGAAAACCGTGGGGGTATTGAACTAAAACTTGGCATTTCTTCATTTGGCCCCAAGTACAACATTCTACCAAAATTTAAGGGCAATCCAAGACCATAACACTGGGAGCCCCAGTTGATTTCATATGGAATGACCCACCTGGTCGCATGATCAAATCAAATACAGACTTGACAATGGACAACACATTACCCAGCAATCATCTTGACATATATGCATATCAGTATGACAGAAAAATATAAAAAATAAGAAAATTGCTGATTTCATTAATAGTCTTTAAAACGTGTGTAGATTAAGCATGAACCTTTATTACAAAATGCAATGAATTATTGTTAGAAAAAACCAGTAATAGAGATGAGTTTGGTGTGATGAGGGTTTATATACAGAATTTCACATTGCATGCTTAATTGTGGATTGTTAAATAAGAGTTGGCATATTCAAAATTCACGCTGAGATTGCTCGTGATGCGGTGAAATCGCATAAGGTTTTATACGAGTCTCCGATTTGGTGGTGATGAGAAAGTAGCTCAATGAGGCAATATGGGCCCCCACTGGCCATGCGCCTGGGGCGGCCCCCCCTGACCCCCGCGGTCGCTCCGCTTATGATACTATGTTAAGTGTTCCATGTAGTGACAGCCCTATGGCTGGCACAGTTTTTCTTGAAACCAATTCAATGAAGTGAATCAAAGAGATGCAAAATGTATAAAATAATGCACAAAGTATGTCCATGGCATATTTTAATGGGAATAACTGGCAAATTGTGGAAATTATGCCCACGATTTGCTATTAAAAGACCCGAGGCAAGGCAAATGAAGTTGGATCCATAATCCACGAGACCTTAGAACGTGTTTGAGCGAAACTCGGATTGAACATGCACAGTCAATCCATGTGACGTAGTAGTTAAGTAGTTAACCAATCAAACTAAGCCAAGCATTTTGAAATTCCAGTTACTTGACTCAGTAGCATCCTTCCCAGAGGTTGTGACAAAAGTTTGAATTTACCTTCTCTAAATACTTCTTTATAGCCGAGTAAATTAGGTCTAGCTGGAAGGCCAAAGCTTATTATTTGTTGTAATCCTTTAACCTGATAAGGCATCAGGCATGAACCCGACTCGATATAAGGGTTTCCACAAAGAAAAGCCGTGAGCCCGTTCAGTGCCTCGGTAAGATAACGTTCACCATGCGCATTTGCTAGGCTTCCTAATCATATACCCTGACCGTAGGCAAGAAACTAGCGAGCATCCCGTATATAAAAAAAACGAGGAGTAACTAGCACCTTGGGTAATTTAACTAAATGTGACATTACAGCAGCTAACAGCACCATGAGTACAAACACTGCCGAGACTCCATGAAATATTTGCACTTCAGCACACCTCGCAATTCTTGGCACAGAGGTAATTATAAATACAATCAGAGTACTGCCGAGCTAAGCCAAACCTGGAATAGTCGTGCGTTTGTGGCTGCATCCGGATTAGCATGCGCTGCTATAAATTTATGGTTTAACAAATGACACACTGATTACAAAAAGTTCCTTCAGCAAACACATAGGTAAAGTTTTCAAAACAAGCTACATTTTAAGACAAGTAAGCTTTTGCACAGGCTAGGCTTCGTAACTGAGCACCTCTAGCGTGACAGCAAAGGCGAGCATGACATCAATCAGAGACCAAGATGCCACAGCTCCGCAAAAGTGCGATAACCAAAATAAACATTGTTTAAGGTGGATCAATTTCCTAGCGGTTTGTTGAGCTAGCACACCAGGAGCAGCTACTCTTAGCAATCTTAAGCCAACATAATACTGGCCAGGCAGTTATGTGACAGCAAAAGTCAGATTACAGTCAAATGCACTCGGTAACTCTCCAGCCGGTAGAAGCAGCTCCCCTACGTTAAGCAGGCTTGACTCCGTGGATTTACGTTAAAGCTCCATCTGAGGTGGTTCTGTAGCTTAACCGTTGCTCTGTAAAGGAAGCTTGACAGTAATTGCAAACTTTGTAAAAGTAATGTAACATATTGCTATGAATAGAAAGTAATATTGTTGTATATAACTTCTTACATTTATTTGACGATAGCAAGTTTCGTTATTTCTTGAAAGTGACATCCCCAACTATGATGATGGATAATTGTTATGAAATTTATTTACACAACTAGCAACAGCGTAATCTGTTGCCTAATGGGTTTTGTTTCTTTGTAGCTCAAGTGATGCTCTTTGTATGCTTGAGTGTTGTAAGTTAATCTTTGAATAAAAACTAATGATTTAAAGGAAACCAATTTGTTCCTCATCCTCAACTTTTTTTCCGCATAATTTGCCAGGCTGTTCCAGTAAAAAGATTTGTGTGTAAGTTTTAATGTCGTCCGACCTCTAACAAGGATAAATTCTGAAGGAAAGCAATCACTCGACTGTTACGATCAGCCATTGTGGCTGCTGGACCACAGCCATTTCGACGTGCCTACTATTTAATATGCATGAACGATTTGCATGAAAAGTCACGTCAGATCAGTCATCAGATTCGACTGCTAGTAAATGAGTTACGTGTATGCATTAGAAATTGATTACCATACATATGTCTAGTTGCAAATATGGGACGATTTCAAGTACATTAACGATCTGAAAGTGCTAGGAAACAGGGAAATCGGGCATTTTGCACTAGGCATCAAGTTTACTTACGTATCCAGCAAAAGTTAGGCCACATCTTCATCGGAAATATCTCTAAACCTGGCTTTAGAAGTTTGCCAGCGATCACTTTGGCCTTTTATAATTATCCTGTTCTTCAATGGATCTTCTTCATGGCCTTTTTTAGCGACTTTACGGGCCGAATCAGTCAGATATTTCTTTGGCCGCGGCATTTTGAGGTTGGCCAACTTCTCTTCATTTCTGCGTCCACCGCGCACATCCGCTTTCGCGTGACATCATTTTTGCATACTCGTGAATACTAATGAGGTATTTCAAATGGCGCGGGGAGTTTTTGCGAATCAAGAAAACTATCTTTACATTCAATATTCTGGGGATTGCAAGCGTTCTGGTAGAAAACATTTATTTATTCCCGTTTGTTTTGGTTCAGTTCAGTTCAGTTCCGTTTTTATTGATATCCCATAGGAAATTAGGTTTGCAGCAGGCGTCAACCACACCACGGACATGACACCATCAAGCAAACATCAGCACACACACTAGACACAAGAGCAACAGTGGCACCGGGAATAAACAATTGAGCGAAAATCATTATAATAGAAAACAATGCATCAAAGTGCAAATGCATTAAAGTGCAGTATATTAAGGTGCTAAGGCATTACAGTGCAAGGACATCATAATACAAGGCAATAAAGTGCAATGCATTAACGTGCGAAGGCATGTAGAAAATGAAAAATAAAAAGGAATGCATTAAAGTGCAAATGCATGCAAAGTGATATGGGGTATGCAGACAAAGCCTAGCCTAAGAGGTTAAGCCTGTCATTAGCGACAGGGATAAAGGAGACTCTGGCACGCCGCTTCCTTGTCTTCGACATCCTAAAGCGACGGCCAGATGGTAGGAGGTTGAACTCCTGATAGAGTGGGTGGTCGGGACAGTCAAGGATAAAGTTGGCCTTATTCCTTTCTCGTTTAAGGTAGATATCCTGGAGCTGCGCTTGCTGCACCCCAATCACCTTATCTGCCACTTTGATGAGCTTTGCCAGCCTGTTTTTACTTGACAAGGTGAGGAAACCAAACTAAGCCACACAGCAATACGTGAGAATGGACTCAATAAAGCACTGATAAAACAAAGCCATTAAAACATCACAGACTTTAAATGAGCTCAGTATTCTTAAAAAGAACAGGCGCTGCTGGACCTTTTTACAGATAGCATCAGTGTTTGATTCAAAGCTCAGTTTGTTATCAATAATATTTCCCAGGTATTTATATTCAGAGACAATCTCAACCTGCTTGTCCTGAATCACGGTATAAGAAGGGCTGCTGGGTTAAGATTTCCTAAAGTCAATGATTATGTTTCTGGTCTTTGCCCCATTAATTGACAGGAAGAAGTCATTACACCAAGTTATGAAGTCATCTACCACAGGACCATGCTCAGTTTCATTATCATTTAAAAGACTCACTATAACAACATCATCAGCAAACTTAATGATGTGCCTGTTCTCAGACACTTCTACAGAAGTTTGTGTAGAGAATGAAGAACAGTGAGGAGAGAACACAACCCTGAGGGGAACCAGTAGAGGAGAATAACTTGGAGGAGAACACACCATTTACCCTCACACATTGGCCCTCATTTATCAAATGTGCGTACCCCAAAAAATGGGTGTATGCCAAATCTCCCACAAGGATCGGCATTTATCAACTGAACGTGAGCGAACGGTCCGCAAAAATTTCGCGGCAGGTCTGACCAGGCGTTCACCGATTTGAAACCAGCGTACAACATGCAGGAATGAGTGCAGCTGTCAAAATGAGTAATAAACCATATGCAGCGATGTGGACGTCATGCTGTTGTTGCTCTTATAAGTAAAATGAATAAATAGGCTAAATAAATTAATAGGCTGAATAAATAAATAAATAAGACACCTGTGCTGAGAAATTAATTAAACTTATATTTTGAGACAACCTGCTTGTCAGGCCAGACGGCTGACAATTACAATCAATTTGATTAAGAGCAATGCGTGGCTTGACAGATATGCAGTGTGGAATTTCAGATGCTCATCCAGTCAGATATATACTCAACAACAAAAGAAATGCAAGTTAATTAGGCCAAAAGAAAAAAATAAGTTTGCGCATAATTATTTTAGAAAATGAAATGTATTACTAGCGCGTGCACATTTACACTCGTTTCATCAAACTTTTATTTTGCGGTCACTTTGACTGAGTAACCATAAGAGTACATTAACTAACTAGCTAACTTGCGTTTCTTTTGTTGCTCAGTATAGGCCTACAGATACTTTGACCGTGATCACATTTTGACAATTGGCAGATCTTCTATTGTTAGAGGAATAGCTTCTGTCCGACGTGAGTGGAACTTTCGGCACAAAGAAGATCTCCTCCGGGAAAGTGACGAGTGGCTGCTTGTTTTGGGTGGCACCCAATAAAATGTCATGGAGTAGGCTAATACTAATAAAAGTACAATGAAGAGTGATCCCTGCAGACTGTATTTTAACAATTACCCTCATGCAGCTCCGATCGAGGCGGTGGGGACTCATCTGTGTCCCCACCGCCTCGTATTCCCACGATGCAGGGGGAGCCCATCAGTGCTGCCACGTGCTCCTCGAATGGTGACAGCAGGAGGTTCGAGTCTGGTTGGCCTCCACCGGTCCATGCGCTGCTGTTTTTTTTGGTGGCGATCTTAAAATCGGACCACTTTTTTTTACCTACTGTCATACCCAAAATTATTCATACCCCTACCAAATTTTGTTTTTTTCAAGATATTTCTTGACAAATCAAATTTATTCTTGCACAAATGACACAGTAAGTTGACATAAGGCTGTAAGAAGTACAGTAAACAATTTTTCGAGAAATACATTACTTTTTGGTATTTTATTTGACAGATTTACAAAAAAATGCCATGTCCAGAATTATTCATACCCTTTTCTCCGTAATTGATGGCAAAGCCTTTATTCACGATTACAGCCTCCAAATGCATCCTCTAGTTGGTCACAAGGTTTCTACACATTTCCACGGGGATTTTGGCCCGCTCCTCTTTTGCAAACTTTTCCAGATCCTTAAGGTTTTAGGGTTTCCTTGCCATGACCTTGGTCTTCAGTTCTCTCCACAGATTCTGGATAGCATTGAGGTCAGAGCTCTGGCTTGGCCACTCCAAAATGTTCACTTCGTTGTCCACTTACCATTTCTTGACGGAATTGGCCCTGTGTTTAGGATCAGTATCCTGTTGGAAGATCCATTCCTGCCCAAGACCAAGTTTTTCGGCGGATTGCTTGATGTTTTAACTGAAGATCTGGATATACTGGTACTGTTTCATAATGCCATTAACTTAAACAAGGTTTCTAGGCCCATTCGCTGAAAAGCAACCCCAGAGCATGATACTCCTGCCACCGTGTTTGACAGTTGGGACCGTGTTTTTCGGTTGAACCTTCACCTTTTTTACGCCTCTTACACTTCTCCAACCCAGACACACAAGAACTCATCTAGCCTTCGCAAAAGCTCACCTGGATGAAGATATAAGCTTCTGGCTGCCAATGTTATGGACAGATGAAACAAAGATGCAGCTGTTTGGGAATAGAGATGTGGCTTTTGTTTGGCGTAAGAAAGGTGAAGCGTTCAACCTGAAAAACACGGTCCCAACGGTCAAACACGGTGGCAGGAGTATCATGCTCTGGGGTTGCTTTTCAGCGAATGGGCCTGGAAACCTTGTTAAAGTTAATGGCACTATGAAACAGGACCAGTATATCTAGATCTTCAGTAAAAACATCAAGCAATCCGGCGAATAACTTGTTCTTGGGCAGGAATTGATCTTCCAGAAGGATAATGATCCTAAACACATGGCCAAATCCATCAAGAAATGGTTAGTGGACAACAAAGTGAACATTTTGGAGTGGCCAAGCCAGAGCTCTGTCCTCAAGGCTATCCAGAATCTGTGGAGGGAACTGAAGACCGAGGTCATGGCAAGGAAACCCTCAAACCTTAGGGATCTGGAAAAGTTTGCAAAAGAGGAGTGGGCAAAAATCCCCATGGAAATGTGTAGAAACCTTCTGACCAACCAGAGGAAGCATTTGGAGGCTGTAATCGTGAATAAAGGCTTTGCATTCAGTTACTGAGAAAAGGGTATGAATAATTCTGGACATGGCATTTTTTGTAAATCTGTCAAATAAAATACCAAAAAGCACTGAATTTCTTGAAAAATTGTTTTCTATACTTCTTACAGCCTTATGTCAACTTACTGTGTCATTTGTGCAAGAATAAATTTGATTTGTCAAAAAATATCTCGAAAAAACTCAAAAATTGGTAGGGGTATGAATAATACTGGCATGACTGTATATGTAAAGCATTTGGATTGTCAGTTATGTAGGCTATATAACATGAAATATCATGGATCTATAAATTGAATTTATTAAGGCCAATGTTATTTGCACTTAAACGTGTGGCCAATGCTGAATTTTTTTCTTGGCCACACTTGTAAGTGCGCCAGTTGATGACCATTCCAGTGCTGCTCATAAAGTACCGCTTAAAATAAGTCTGGCCAAGAAAAAATTTTTTAGCCTTGGACACACTTAAAAAAAGTGTGGGCAATGGAGAAATGTGCATCTTGGCCACACTTATAAGTGCGTCTAACACGAATTTCGATCAATTTTTGAGCTTGGAAATAAGTGCGAAGTCACTTCGATTTATTAATGAGTTAAATCAAACCTCTGCTGCACTCTGGTTTTCCACCCCAACCTTTTTTACCGCAGCAGCTATAGTTTTCCAAACTGCAGCCTTCTGGGCTCCCTTTATGCCACTCTTAAGGCTCCCAAATAAAATTATTTTGTTTTTCTCCACCTCAGACGTGATAATTTATATTTCCTCCTCAGTGAAGTTCTTTCTTCTTTGCCGTCTTTCGAGAGTCCATGTTGTAAAGTGGGCAGGACTACGCCTCCCAGAGCGTGAATTTATAGGGGCTTGTCAGGTAAATTACGATGGATTCAGCCGCTAGATTTATCAACGCCACACCAGTTCTACACCGACATCAGCGACGTACACGCTTTTATTAAATCAGACGTGACACCTGGCGAATGCTGATATTTACACCAGAATCTACACCAGATCCTACGCAAGTTTGATAAATGAGGGCCAATGTGACCGATCTGTCAAAAAGTCCACTGTCCAGCCAACAAGATTTGGGTTCAATTTAAAATGTGAAATAAGTTTCTCTGCAAGGAGATAAGGCTGGATAGTGTTGAATGCAGACGAAAAATCGACAAATAAAAGCCTGGCATAGGTTTAAGTGTTGAACAAGAAGATTTAATAAAACTAGGGTCGCATCTTCCACACCCTTACCTGCCTTGTAGGCAAAATGAAGAGGACCTAGTAAGCCGTCAACCTGTTTCAATATTTCCTGCTTCACCAGCCTCTCAAAGGCTTTCATCACCAGAGAGGTTAAAGCTACAGGTCGTAAATCATTCAAGACTTTGGGGTTTTTTGTTTTTTCCAAATATGGTCATAAATTATATCAAAAAAAAAGAACAGATTGGTTACCTTTAACACAATATTGGCCAAATTAATTTTACTCCACAAAATTAAACTGGTGTAATTATCAGCTGTAGCTATGAAGGCCACTTCTTCCCAGTAATGAATGTATCAAATTGATGATTTATTTAAAAGAAAATTAAAACTCATGTAAAAATGTGCTTTGCGGGAGTGAAGGCAATACCCCACAGCCCCAACACACTGAATCAAAGGTGAAGGTGTTTGAGCCAGAGTGAAAGGTCATTGTGGTACAAAACCTGGACAAGGCACACCTACCCACCAAGGCAAGTCCACATATGCAAAATGAGGATCCTAACCCAAGTGGTTTGAGAGAAATAGCCCGGACAAAGTTTTTAAGGTGAAGGTCAGTAAGGCAAGGTCAAAGGTCATTTGGGCACAAAACCTCGATGAGGCATGGCTACCCACCAAGGCAAGTCTACATATGCAAAACAAAGTTCCTAACCAAAGCGGTTTGAGAGAAACGGCCCAGACAAAGTTTCAAAGGTCAAGGTCACTGAGCAAAGGTCAAAGGTCGTTTGGGTACGAAATCTTGACGATGTAATGCTACCCACCAAGGCGAGTCCACGTACGCAAAATGAAGTTCCTAACCCAAGCGGTTACAGAGAAATGGCCTCGACAATGGCTGCACGCCCGGACGCCCGCCCGTCTGCAAAGGAGGCAACAATACCCCTCTGCCCCTTAGTCAGGGCTGAGGGGTAAAAAGCGATAATTAACTACTTAAGGAAATAATATATTGACATTACTTTTTATGAAAAGTAATTTGTAATATATTACTTTGTGAAATTAATTTCTCCAACGCTGCAAATGACCCTATGTACACTGTATAAATAATCTATAAAACAAAGCAAATTGTTCAGATATGCTGTAGGGATCTGAATGAAATTTGTTTTTTATTCTATTTATATTGGAATGACCATGGATACAGTAGATATTTAGCAAACTCCAATCAGGATGATAAATATGAATGAAAGGTATTCAATTTCTATTGAGTAAATTATGTGATTAAATGTTAAATGATGCTAAAAGACATTCCTAAAGCTAACTAAACCAATCATTTTTTGTCTGCTTACAAAGCTGCAGACATATATAGTATAAGTATACAGACATTCTCCAGAGCATTATTTACCTTACTATACATGGTATCAGCTGATATGCAATCATCCAGTGTTTCATAGCACTAATTAGCCTCCAAAAGGCTGTCTGCCCTCAGAGCCCTACAGCAGTTATACCAGTCATCAGCATGATCAAAATGTTCCCCAAAAAAAAAAAAAAAAAAAAAAAACTGTTTTGTGCTTAGTGCCATTGTTATGAAGCTTCCATGAACTGGGTCTATACTTTCCAAAAAGTTTGGACATTTATTTGCAAGATAATAAAAAATTTGTAAATAATCTTTGACCTGTATTAAATTGAAACAAGATTAAATATTGAATGTTTTACCGTACCAACTTACACTACTGGTCAAAAGTTTTAGAACACCCCAATTTTTCTGATTTTTTTATCGAAAATTTTGCAGTTTAATGTCTCATTGTACTCCATAATAAAAGCATAGACATGATAGAACAAATAAACAATTGAAGTTCAGAAAGAAATCATGGAATCAGTTTTTAAACCAAAATGTATTCTAAACTTTTGACTCAAAATAGCCACCTTTGGCAGATATAATGGCTGAACACACTCATGGCATTCTTTCTACAATGGAAATCAAATATTCTTCAGAAAGTCCTCCCCAACTCTGTTGCAGAAGTTCCATAAATGTGTGGCACTTGTAGGTTGCTTTGCTTTCACTCTTTTGTCCAGTTTATCCCAAACAATCTCGGTGGGGTTTAATTCTGGAAGTTGTGCTGGCCACTCCATGTTTTCAAGCCTACCATCTTGTTCTTTTTTCCGGAGGTAGTTCTGGCAGAGCTTGGACTTATGTTTTGGGTCATTATCTTGCTATAGGATGAACCCCTGACCAACTAGGTGCATACCAGAGGCTACTGCATGGCGCTGCAAAATGCTCTGGTAGCCGTTTTGGTTCAGGGTGCCTTTCACTCTGTACAAGTCACCGACCCTGGATCCAGCAAAACAGCCCCAGACCATCACGCTTCCTCCTCCATCTTTGACAGTTGATGTCACACACTGAGGAACCATCCTTTCACCTACTCAACAGTGTACAAAAGACCTGGGTAACCTTACCTTTTGTTTAAAACTTCTGGCAGTTCATCACTTACCTTTGTACCATTTCAAGCCATTTCATTGGACTGGAACTGCATAATTTTCAATAAAAAACTGGAAAACTGGGGTGTTCTAGAACTTTTGACTGGTAGTGTAATTGTTTATTTGGAAGTACACGCTCATTGTGAATTAAATGCCGGCAACAAGTTCCAATAGGGGAAATGTAAGTCTCTGAGAGTATTTAAAAGCTGAAAAACAGGCTTAACGGCATGGGTAACAGGTGATTCTATCATACTTGGATATAAATGAAGTATCCACAAAAGTTCCAATTGCTAACAAGCAACAAGTGGTCAAGCTTGCCACTTTGCAAAAAAAAAAAAAAATGCACGATTGAATAATCCAACTGTTAATAAACAACAAAAAGCACCCCTAAAGGCAAAGAAAACACTTTTTTCAGCTCTTACCCAATGAAAGTACACTGCCCCTACTATTCAAATATATTCTTGGGTAATTTTTGAATTTTTTTTAATGACTAAATCAGATCAAGAAGATCAGATTTATATATATTGTTGGCGGTGTGCCATGTTTGTTGGAATGGAGGTAGTTTGCATTTTAATAATAATAATAATAATAATGGTATAAGATATTATAGGACATATAAATTAGACTTGAACTAGCAAGACAAAAGTGGTCAACAAGGTAATAACCCTTTAAGTCCAAAGAGTGCCAAATGGGACTCAGGCGTGACTGCATTAAAATCCCAAGAGTGCCTTATGGCACTCTCGACCTTGTGTGATTTGCAGCAATCAAAATTATTGCTATATTCATCCTAGCGCCTTGTTTTGTACTTTAGCTAATAGGAGAGGACCTAAGGTTTGTTTTGACTTTAAAATCACGCCATGCGCCCATACAACTTTACTCAGTATTCGACAATCGAAATTGCGTATCAAGTACCACATAGGAGACCTCGCATAATTGGTGGACTGTCATGGCGGCGCAAAATTTGAAATTGACACTGAATAGTTTGTATCATAATTTTGTGTTAATAGCTCTACTCTAAAATTATTTGAAAATAGTTTTGTGTCATTATAAAGCTCATTTTTTAGTATATAGAAAAATTTTCAACCTTTATAGTTCAATGACACAGTGTTTCATTTGTTGCAAATGAGGAAATGTTTTAATGTCTAAGATTGAAAGGGCTTTAGCCCTTAAATATTTTATCAATCGCTGTGATTTATCAATCAAAATGTTCGTTGTAATTGGGCAAATAATAATAGGGCGAGGTTCACCACTTTGTGAACAACTGTGTGAGCAAATTGTCCAACAGTTTAAGAACAACGTTTCTCAAGGTGCAATTTCAAGGAATTTGGAGATTTCATCATCTACAGTCCATAATATCATCAAAAGATTCAGAGAATCCGGAGAAATCTCTACAAATAAGCGGCAAGGCCAAAAACCAACATTGAATGCTCCTGACCGTCAGTCCCTCTGGCGCCACTGCATTAAAAACTGACATCATTCTGTTAAGGATATTACCATGTGGGCTCAGGAACACTTTGGAAAACCATTGTCAGTTAACAGTTTGTTGCTACATCTACAAGTGCAAGTTAAAACTCCACCTTGCAAAGCGAAAGCCATATATCAACAACATCCAGAAACGCTGCCGGCTTCTCTGCACCCAAGCTCATCTGCGATGGACTGACATAAAGTGGAAAAGTGTGCTGTGGTCTGACGAGTCCACATTTCAAATTGTTTTTGGAAATCATGGATTTTGTGTCCTCCGGGCTAAAGAGGAAAAGGACCATCCAGATTGTTATCAGCGCAAAGTTCAATAGCCTGCATCTGTGATGGTATGGGGATGTGTTAGTGCCCATGGCATGGGTAACTTGCACATTTGTGAAGGCACCATTAATGCTGAAAGGTACATACAGGTTTTGGAGCAACATATGCTGCCATCCAGGCGACATCTTTTTCAGGGATGTCCTGGCTATTTCAGCAAGACAATGCCAAGCAACATTCTGCACGTTACCACAGCGTGGCTTTGTAGTAAAAGAGTGCGGGTAATAGCATGGTCTGCCTGCAGTCCAGACCTGTCTCCCATTGAAAATGTGTGGCGCATTATGAAGCGCAAAATATGACAATGGAGACCCTGGACTGTTCAGCAACTGAAGTCGTACATCAAGCAAGAATGGGAAAGACTTCAACCTACAAAGCTTCTATAATTAGTGTCCTCAGTTCCCAAATGCTTTTTGAGCATTGTTAATAGGAAAGGTGATGTAACACAGTGGTAAACATGCCCCTGTCCCAGCTTTTTTGGAATGTGTTGCAGGCATCAAATGCAAAATGAGTGAAAAATTCCAAAAAAACAATAAAGTTTATCAGTTTGAACATTAAATATCTTGAATTTGTAGTGTACTCAATTGAATATAGGTCAAAAAGGACTCTGAAGATGCAGTAGTGTTGAAACGTAAGTCTGTTTGCACCATAAAGGCTGTTAATTTATCAGTGTGCTCCAGTCTCCTTTGTCCCTCTGTATAGGTCCAAAACGATTTGTAAATCATTGTATTCTGTTTTCATTCACGTTTTACACAATGTCCCAACTTCTTCGGAGTTGGGGTTTGTTCTATAAAACACTGACAATAAAACTGAAAGCAATATTGGATAACAATAATAATTGTAAATCCATTATCTTTACCACTTCCTCACCAGGGTCATCGGGGAGCTGGAGCCTATACTGACTATGGGCGAAAGACAAGGACAATCCATCACAGGGCGTGCACAGGACTCACATGCCATTCACATGAACACTCATACATTTAGAGTCTCAAATTAGCGTGGCACACATGTCTTTAGACTGTAGGAGGAAAACGGAGTATCTGGAGGAAAACCACTCAAGCATGAGGAGGACATGCAGAAAGGTCCCTGTCTGTATTCAAACCCACAACGTTATTCCTGTAAGGCAGCAGCGCTGCCCCACTGTGCTGCCCTAATAATTATAATAATTATGGTTTTTATTATAATGATTTAGTACTTTAACCATAAAAACTTAATTAAAAAAAAATAAAAATAATAATAATAATAATAATTAACTTTCAGGGGTTCTGAATATTTTTATGTCCTTTCATCCATATTATTCATTTTAGTTTCGGATATTACAAGGCTTTATGAATTGTATTTGCAACTTGAGGGTAAAAGAAGGGGCATTTAGGACAATAACGTAACATATTTTAGATTTTGACATTCTATTCAGAATACATTTTGCTAACAAGGATGACGCCTGTCTGAACTGACGTCAAACTCGTAACTTCCGTTTCTTTCCCGGTAGTTACAGGCAACCTGTCCATCTTG
The DNA here is from genome assembly GCA_029692085.1 of Gymnothorax javanicus. Classification (NCBI taxonomy): domain Eukaryota; kingdom Metazoa; phylum Chordata; class Actinopteri; order Anguilliformes; family Muraenidae; genus Gymnothorax; species Gymnothorax javanicus. Next base: position 34,706,649 of record CM056198.1, read on the forward strand.
TTCATCGGTAACAGCAGCAAGAGCTGAAAGCTAGCAACACGGACTCCATTGAGATTCATTTTTGGACATATTTAACACTCATGTATATCCTTTCAATATTCCGATAATTATCCTAAATATATAAACGCTGGAAAATATTTAATGGCGATATAGCGAGAATATCACAAGTGAACCTGGTTACGAATTGCAGTTTAAGCTATTCAGTAGCTAGCTAGCTAGCTATCAGAGAGGATTATGATGGCAAACAACACGGCTTTAGCGGCAGTGAATCAGCCGCAACAGGCCTTGAACAAACCCGCTGCGTCTGGAAAGCACGGAAATGTGTTGCCGTTGTGGGGCAACGAAAAGACGATGAATCTTAATCCAATGATTCTGACGAACGTTCTTTCGTCGCCTTATTTCAAGGTGCAACTTTATGAGCTGAAGACCTACCATGAGGTCGTGGACGAAATCTACTTCAAGGTAGCCATCATCGGCATCCAGCTTCCCGCTATTACGTTTAGTTCACGTAGCTAGTAGTTTAGCTTGTATGGCGTTGTGACGAGCTAACTTTTAGCTAGCCAGCTAATGTCAGTGCGTACTCTCTGTTATTCATTATACGTCAACATTTTATGGTAATGTTAGCTATGTTGACGACTGGTTCTGGCCATAACCCTGATTGGGTTCGCTTTCTGTTTGTAGTTTTGGTGATGTTTCATTGTGCCAAATGCGGGCTCAGATTCCGCCCAGTGATGGGAAAAACCATGATGGCTAAGTGTTAGCTGGCTAACAAGCATGCGGAATCGGAAAATGCCTGACGTTAGCATCAGCACTCTGCATTCAGAATGCCTGGAACGGTTGCTTAGTTAAGTAACGAGAGCTATGTAATATTGTACGCTTTTATGCCGTTTTGAGTGAACAACGATTGTAACCCGTCTTTGACCGTGAATACATAACTTAAATGGGCTAAACGTTAACGTTACTCGATAAACCATGGCAAGCATGCTGTGTGGTCGAAGCCATCTTCCAATATGTCAACTGACGTTAACGTTAAGTTTGCTGCTGTTGTAGATGACTAGCTTGCTAATGTTCGCTATCTCCGTGTAAAATCATCATGCTGCGTGAAATAAGGTACACAGCTCGGTGGTGGGCCTTGTTGACGTGATTTTGCTATGCAGGTGACGCATATAGAGCCCTGGGAGAAAGGCAGCAGGAAAACTGCGGGCCAGACTGGCATGTGCGGAGGGGTAAGTAGAAGTACGTGATTTTTAACCTATTCAATGTAGCTATATCAGTTATTGCAATAACAGCTTTAAAATGGAGACGAACGCTGGCTTAAAAAACATTGATTGCAGGTCCGCGGTGTTGGAACCGGAGGCATCGTCTCCACTGCATTCTGTCTGCTGTACAAGCTTTTCACCCTCAAGCTCACTCGTAAGCAGGTGATGGGACTGATCACACACACAGACTCGCCCTACATCAGGGCCCTTGGCTTCATGTACATAAGGTTAGCTTCTACTTTGATTAAACCTCGCGAGAATACCTGGCCCGAGTATTATTTGCTGGTGTTTGTAATTTGCCATTTATAATGACACGTCACTTGACAATTAGTTTACTTAATATGATGCAAGTCTGCAGTCCATGTTTAACGGAGATTGAGACGATTGAAGAACTGTTGGAGAAATTTTTCGTCTTACATGGCTGAGAAAAAGTATTTGCCCTCCTCTCGATGTCTCTTGTTTTTGCTTAATTGTCATATGTAAATGTTTCATATCATCCATCTAATTTTGATATTGGACAAAGACAGCACGTGTATACACAAAATGCAGCTTTTTAAATAATTACATTATTTGTGGAAGGTAAAGAGTTACTCAAAAAATATACAGTATATCACCTATGTGAAAAAAATAATATACAGTATATCACCCATGTGAAAAAAATAATTTTCTAAACTGGTTGTGCCACCCTCAGCGGCAACAACTGTAGTCATACGTTTGAGGTTACTGGCAGTGAGTCTTACATTGCTGAGGAAAATTTTTGCCCACTTTTCTTTGCAGCATTGTTTTAATTCAGCCAAATTGTTGTTTTTTTCACACAAACTGCCCATTTAAGGTCACAATTGGATTCAAGTCAGAGTATAATTTGTAAGGACAGAGAATGGTTTTTCACCCTAAGTTGATTTAGCTGTGCTAGAGGGTACAGCTCAGTGCATATATGATGGGATCTGGGAAAACCAGTCACATGGTGAAATTTGACCAGTTGGAGATTCTGATACTACCTGAAAGCTAATTTCAAGCTGATTTTAAATCTGTTTACATTATTTTCATACCTTGTCTGTTTCAAATGTTATGGCCACCCAAAGTCAGCTGATCAGATGGATTTTCTCTCATGGAATTTTGAGAAAAATGGGAATTTTGAGTCAGGGATTCAAAATGGAATCAGAACAGCAAGGTACCAAAAGGTATATGTCAGTCACTTTCCTTTAGTAAAACACCTATTGTAGTCAATGTACATGTTGTAAAATGTTCAGAAAGTGGATTTTGGCATCAAGCAACACTCAATCATAAATTAGTTGAAACTTCAGTGTCTCTATTCATGAAGACATTCAGTGAATTTAACATAATGCCAAAGTTTTGTCACTTCATAGTCATTTTTTTTTAACAACTTTTGCAAGAATGAAAAAAACAAAACACATTTCATATTGATGAAACATATACACCATAAGATCTATTTTATAATAATAAAAATACTGTTAAGTTATTATATGGTTTTACCTTATTAAACAGTAAGGCTATACATACCAGTTCTATGTACAGTAATCGTTTTCTTAGACATTACTATTATATAATATAGGTTATTAAATCTGATGCACATTTCACATATGCATATCAGGCAAACAACAAACAATTTATTACACTGTCTTAAACAATTATGTACTTTACATTGAATATATCATAAATTATTATGAATATTAAATATCTCATATTGACACAAACCACTACTTTCCAATACATCCCTTTACAAAATTTAAACTTTTGCCTAGACAAAGGCCTTTTACTTCAAAAGACATATCAAAATATTGAGATAAACAGTAATTTCATACTATACCATTGGGTATTCAAAACTACAATAAAAAACTAATACAATGCTGCATATTAATCCTAATACAATAGGCTAATCATCACCAACAGTTGTCATGTCATTTAACTAGGTGCCACCAAAACATTCTGTCTGGTCTGAAAAAATATATGTACTGTATATAACATGTAAATTGTGATAGATGAATTCGCTCGACTACTCTAAAAGAACGAGATCTTCCAGCTAACTTTCTTACCCAATCAGACCCTGGAGTAGATTAGCTTGAGTGCTGTCCATAGTAGTAAATTACAGTCTATGATTAATACAGAAAGAGAAGTCACCTGAAGGCAATGGCCATTTCAAATAACATTTTGTTGTTTTATGAAAGATGACTGACTTGACTGTTTTGTCTGCGCCTTGTATGATCAGATCGCCAAGCAGGCTAACTAGGTGGGATGGGGGGGCTGTGGATACCGTAGTTAGCTGACCTTCATCAGACTCTTCTTGCTCTTGTTCAGCACTGAAATCATCAGCGTCAACGTCAAGCTCATCTTCTCTGGATGTGAAATAATCCATTATAACATCCTGCAAGGCATTAGTATCTTCTGAGTTGAGGAGGTTGATTCATCCTAATTCGTTTAACTGGGCAGCTATTTCGCTCTCCCTTCTCGCTCGAAGCTCTGCCGTCTCTGTATTGTCTCGTCAGTCGCAGATCTGATAATCAACTGAGGAAATTTGATGCGTAGCTCACATAGGACTGGTGGGAAAATGCGCATTAATAATATTAATTAAAACCAAATAACATGAAGATGAAGTAAAATTATCGTATTATTACTTCATCTTCTTGTTATGTGGTTTACTTTGACAGATGAACTGTCTTCATAGTCTTTGAAGACAAGCAGTTATGGGCGATTTTCACGCACCTCCGCCACTCGGGATTTCAAAGGTAGGAGGTAACAACAATCAGACCGACAGAGTGGTTAATAAAAATAACTTCTTAAACATATTAAATGAGTGAATAACAGTGAGATATTTTCAGGGATGATGGACCAGATGTTGTAGAGTATTAATTTTATGAAAACCCCATTTCACCAAAATATTGACTTTCAAACTATATTCACTCTTTCCTGGAAAAGTGCCAGTGCGACATCGACGGGTTTTCCCAGATTCCATCGCATATGCCCTTTGAATTTTGGTCCAGGGGGATAGCACTGGCTAACGTGACTAAAGTGAGAAATTCAGAGCGTCAGCATTATTTTGGTGATGTTGCCATCGTCTTTAGAGCATGTATGAACACCATACTTCTGAGCTAGCTCAGTCTTCATGCAGAAAATGTATCTGCCATAAAACCAAATTTCTTTACCGTGCTTTTGAGCTGGGCCCCCAACTGCTACATTTTGTTGTAAATATTGGTGTTACACAGTTCAGCAAAATATGAAGGTGTGAGTGAATGACAGCGAGTTGTACGTTGACGTGCCACCATCTTTAGCACTTCAAAATTTCCCATTGTTAAGTGTCTCATGTGGCACTCTCCATTTACAACCTGCCTGGTATCACATTCATGCTGCATTTATTAATCTGCTTTTTTTTTTTTTTTTTTTTATGAGGCGACAGCCCTTCGTAGAACACATCATTGTGGTTTATTCGATCTATTCACAGCAAATATTTATTGTTGTTTGTGTTCATTCATTAAAAAAAAAGAAACTGGCTCTTCAGATAAGCAAGCCAGCTCCCAGAGTTCATTGAAAAGAGCTGGTAGTTATGAATGGCACATCACTAGCGCAGACTGTCCCAGTTAGAGCGTGAGGGAGAGATGTCAGAAAGACCAGTTTTGTGTGAATGCAATTTGTAAAACTTGGAGATATCAAAGTTCAAGGTACAATATGTGCCATTTAATAGGCATACCATGACTCAACTGCAAACATGTCCTATTAACTGAAAAACACATAGACCATCAATGGAATTTTACAAATTAAAATTACTCAACAGATAACCCTACTAAAATCTCTCAATCATCTTGCTGTTCCAGCCATTTCTTTCCCAGCCGAAATAGTTTTTTGCACCGAGACTTCTCGTCAGCAGCTTGCGCTCAGGTCTTCTTCCTAAGCATTTAGGCCAACCTTTGCTTTTGTTTTTGAAGCATAGCCTCTAGTGCTTGCATATATTCAGCTTTTTTCGAATGCAGTTCATTTTCTTCTCATGAGTTTTTTTTTTTTTTTTTAATTCAGTTTTGGAATTGTTGAGATTTGACAAAATGAGAAACTACATTTGACAAAGAAATATGCATATTATAAATAAAAGCAAAATTAAACATATATGTTTTATACATTTTTATTACATAAATCTGAGCTTTGATGAGCGGTTGTGCCTAGGCTACCATGTTCTCTGAGAAATTGTGGCTGCATATGCACTGTCCCACATTTACGGCTATAAAATGGCTAGTGGTTCGTGTTCAGTATTTTCATTATTTTGAATAAATTTAACATTTCTCAGTGATGGTTCATGTCTGCAAATTTAAATATGCTTTTTCTCTATTTACAAATTAAGCTTTGTTTCAGCGTAGTCAGCTTAAGCATTTACACTTATGAAGGATTCTCCCGCAAACAGATTAACTGATTAACTGTTGATTAACCAATTGATTGACCATAATGATGTGTTCTTTTGCACATCCCTGCTTGCTTTTGTGCTTCAAATCATTGTCCTGCTTTATATTCCTACTGCGCTTGAGCTTTAGGTTGCAACCTGATGGCTGGACAATCTCCCTTAGGATTTTCTGCAGAATTCATGGTTCCTTCAATTACGGCAGTTCGCCAGGTCCTGAAGCAGCAAAGCAGCCCCAAACCATCACACTACCACCACCATGTTTGACTGCTGGTATTATGTTCCTATTATGGAATTCTGTTTTAGCTTTACGCCAGATGTAACAAAACCATGCTGCCTAAAAGTTCCACTTTTCACTCATCAGTTCACCAAGTATTGTCTCAAAAATGTTTTTGAGTCATCACTGTGTTGTTTTTTTTTTTTTTGCGAATCTGAGACGAGCCTTTGTATTCTTTTTGGTCAGCAGCCTTGTAGCTCTCCCAGGGATGCCATTTTTGCCCAGTCACTGTCTTGTTTTGGAGTTGTAACCATTGCCCTTAATTGCGGCGAGTGAGACCTGCAGTTCTTCAGATGTTTGTTTGGATTCTAACTGACCTCCTGGGTGGGTCATTATTTTTTTTTGAGGAAATTTGGTAGGCCGGCGCCTCCTGGGAAGGTTCACCACGTTTCCAAATTTTCTCGTACAGCTAATGGCCCTCATTATGGTTTGCTCGAGTCCCAGAGCTTTTGAAATGGCTTTGTTACCCTTCCAGCCTGACGGATGTCAACGACTTTGTCTCTCATCTCTTCTTGAATTGTGGCATCGTGGTGCTTTTTGCCTACATCACTTAGCCATCCACGTTCTATTAGTGATGTTTACATTCAACAGGGCTGAAAGTTATCTTGCTTTTGTGTATCTAGTAGGGGTGCAGAAATTCAAGGTTTTCTCTTACCAAATGCTGCGAAACGAATATCAATTATCAATTTTTTTTTTTTTTTTAACCGATTATGATTTACTGGGCAAGTTATCATTTACCCAAGTATTCAATAACACCTCTAGTGTCTAGTGAAATAGAACCCAATTATCATTTAAATTGAATAGGTTGATTTACTAACTAAAGGGGAATGGGATTCCCGCTGTATTAGCAGTCTTCTTGGGGGCACTCCGAGCACTTAGACCGGAAGTAGTATAGCTCACCTCTTTATTGATACGATTGGATGCATGTTTTCAGGTAATTTAATTTAAGCCACAACAACTCAACCTCATCAACCTTCAAAAATTCAGGAAAAACTAAGCGGAGTCACATCACTGAATATGCAGAAATTTGACATGTTATTTCCTCAAATGATATGATTGTGTCATAAGCTTTCTGATAATATGTAGGCCTAGTATACATTCTTGTTTGATTATAATGCCTCAATATTCCTTAAGATGTCAAATACTTGTATGATTCAGAAATAATAGAAATGAGCATATTATCCTGATATTCATGTTTTAAAAAATCTGCCAATTTATCAACACCGCTAGAAATTTTGTTGTAAAATCGATGTTATGTCATGTTTATATACACGGACTGAAAGTGTGAGATGTACATCAAGACCTTGTGAAAATATAAATGAAGGTAGCATACAGCACCGCTGTATACATCACGATTCCCACCCGTAATAGAGCTCTAATCCTGAGTTAATCAGCCACATCTCGGGGCTGGCCACCTGTCCCGCTTTTACAACTACTGACATGTCCATAGCCTGACACACCTCTGACACGCTACAAGTGCCAATCAATGGACTGGCGCACTCATATTGCAACTTTGAAAACTTAACCTTATGTAAACATCCACGTTAAAAATGGACACTTTCACATAGCTTCCAAATCTCTGAGAAAAAAGCATAAACAGACGGGTGTCATGGCTTTTGCTGGGACTCATGGTGAAATCTTGCGTATCGTGTGTGAAACTGAAAAACTTCTGTACACTGAGGACTTCAATCCTGCATTAGAATCTCTTAAATACGGGTTGATTGAATAATGACTGGTGTGTATACCAGTAATATCACCTGTCACTCTCGGTCCAGCGTCTCTTGATTAAAAAGTGGGACTTGGAAATGAAATATGATTTTGTTAGCTGAGTTTAATTTTTTAATCCTCATTTTTGTTTATTATGCGTGAGATTAGGGTTATGTAGGAATTCTGCTAATTCTATACATGCAGTAATCTTTGTCAACAAACACACCAGTGTGCTGATTTAAAACTATTTACTCAGAAATCCTCAATTCACAGTAGCCTCTTTGCTATATTAAAACTAAGATGACAAATAAATGAATAATATTAAAGTAAATGGTTAATATTCACCGGGATGCGTGGTGCAGTGATCAAGGTAATCCCACTAAATGTCCCAATACAATGATGGAATGGTTCCAAAAGAGATGTCCAAAAATGTCCAAGAATTTCTGTGTTCATTGATATAGTTGAGAAGGAAACTGTACGGCCGATGATGTAGAATAAGAAACGGAGGCTTGACTGAGTCCAAGATTAGCTGAAGAAATGTTGTAATACCTGCAAGAACTGCTAAATCCAAGAAAGTGCCTCACAAGTGTGCAAGTATTTTTATACCCAAAGGAACATTCCAAAAGTCTCTACTGTCCTCTTGATTTCTTTGTCTTGCTTGAGAACCTTTTATACATATGCTAGTCTTGTGCCAGTATAGTCCAGTTGTAACTTGAACTTACTGGAATTGTTGAAATGTAAAGAATTTTCTGCGCTGTTCCACAAAACATACACTAGACTATTCTACTTACATGTACATGTATAAAATCAGTGTGAGAGCGTTATATGCCACTAAAAAGCGTGAAACTTTGCCATATGCGTGAGAGTTGGCAGGTATGCTTTCAGTAGTTCTTTCAAGAATGTAGACTTTTGGATGCAGCATGCCCGTGACACAGGCAGTAAACGGTGTCAGTAACATCCGAGTTACTGACAGTCGCCTGATTTGGCTTTTTATACTGTCTTTCAACAAGGTTGAGATGTTCCCTGAGGACTTGATCCTCCTCTGTTTCAGCTTTGTTTTTAATTTTTTTAATGTCCAGGAGCTGTACTTGGATGTCGTAACTACCGATTATGGCCCATGAGTTAGCATACAAAAACTGGCAAGCTACCAGATGCTCGGTATAAGTGCTTGCAACGCCATGCAGCGGATTTTGGTTGCAGTAGCCCCATTACTTTTTCACGTAGGGCCAGATGGGGTTGGGTAGCTTTTTTTCAACTCAATAAATGAAATAATTAAATTACTGTTTTTTATGTTCACTTTGTTTATCTTTGTCTAATATTAAAGTTTGTTTGATGATTTGAAATATTAAAGTGATACAAATATGCAAAAAGAATAAATAAGGATTGGGAAGGGGCAAATACTTTTCGCAGCACCATATAAGATGATGTTGTATGTTAGCACTGTTCTACTGATGGTGTTGAGTTGTACCACGAAACATCACATAAAGTATAAGTTATTTTTTATGTAAACTGCAGTTAGGTAAAGTTTTCTTGATTGATGTAGATTCAGTTGTTTTTTTTTTGTTGTTTGTTTGGTTTTTTGCTAGCCAGTTAGGCTCATCATTGCACAGCTGTGACCCTGTTGTCCTTTGTTTCGAAATAGATACACACAACCGCCCGCAGACCTAGTGGATTGGTTTGACGGCTTCCTTGATGATGAGGAGGTATGTGGAAAAGGGTAATGCTTTTATGATTCTATTTTGCTAATCAACTTCTTTATTTCTACAGCCTGTTTCTTACAGCATGCCTGAGTATCAAGTACAATTTCTGAAACATTTGGGCTTATTTATAGTATTGACGTCGTGAGTCTGTCGGGCCATACATACGTCCCAAGCTTGATGGCAAGTTACCTTAATAATATGATAAGATATCTCATTTTTGGTGTACCGGTACCTTTCACGGAGACCTTAACACTAGTTGATTTTGATGGGCATCCACACGCACGTCCCAGCCTTGTGAATATTGTTTTTAAACAAGGTCAGTTCGGCAGGGGACCTAATCATGCATTCATTTAGAACTTGATTAATAATTCAGTCCTGTTTTTTGGACTTAGCGTTCTGCCTTCATATTGCCTCATTTAATTCTTTGTTTTCTTTGTTATTGAGTCAACGTTTCTACTTTTTCAAGTTAGGCTTTGCAGGACTATGATGTGTTAGCTTACTGTTTGGTGAAGGCATTCCGTATTTAATATGTAGCTGAACTAGCCACCATTTCCTTTATAAAATGAACATCCAATTAGGTTGCTGTCTTGTCTACAGTGTCTGTTGGTGTTGTTGATTTGAGATTTTTGTGGGAGATACAGTTGCGCTCAAAAGTTTGCATACCCTGCCTGAATTTGTGAAATGATGCCATTTATTTTGAAAATATGACTCATCATGCAAAAAACTTTTCTTTTATGTAAGGATAGTGATTATGTGAAGTCATTTATTACACACAGGTGTTTTGCTTTTTTTAAAATCATAATAACTGGAATCACCACTTTCCACTTCATTACAGATAACTTCATTTATGGACGTATTTGCTTTGATGTCTTTGTATATGTGTATTACTTGGGCTGTTACTGACATCTGGTAAAAATTTCATGTCAATAGTCCCATTGAAAATTTATTTACTGAGAAAAATGTTGACGCGTTCAATACTTATTTTCCCCGCTGTAGTTACAGGGTTATTTTCAAATATAATCATGCAAAAAAAGCTTGCAGAATCCACCTTTTAGTGCTTGATTAAGGTCATCTTGTTCCTGTTTTTGTTGGCTACTTAAAAAAATCAAACGATGATGCTTTTTTTTTCCAAAATGTTACAAGCATTTAAAGAATGCATTTAAAGGGGTGGACATGGGTATATCGAGCAAACCCAACACTGGGGCAAAATGGATTTATGCAAATCTTAGCTGTTCTATGAGCCACACGAGTTTAGAATCTTCGAAAGACGCAATGACATGATCTTTCATCATTAACGTCTATGGGCACATGCCTCATTACATTGTCCTGTAATTAAATGGTGAAATTGGTTAGTTATTCACCTGATTAGTCTTGGCCATATGCAGATGTCCTTGGGTTGCAAATGAGGCAAAGTAAACTATTACAGGTGTACAAATAAATTAAGCTATATAAGATGAGGTTGGTACTGGCCTTTCATACTTAAGGCAGTAGTCCACTGTATTCAAATAATAATGTTTAGCCGAAAAGATGAAATGCATATGGGCCCTTTAAGCTACTGCATGAGTAACTTGCACATTGAAAAGACCTCGGGCCAGCTAATAAATCAGACCGCACAGACTCCAGTAAAGCATTTTAATTTATCATTTTCCATTTTCCAACAGTGCACTTTGTGGCCAACATGAAGTCAAATTTATGTTATATCTCTTGGTAACATGCAATGGCCATTATCTGTGCGATGTTGTCCTGAATTGCTAATGATGGAATGCTGTCTGTGTTTCAGCCGTGAAGGGCCAGCACCATCAGGATTAAGTATATACCTGAAACGATAGGTGAAGGAGTATTCAAGTTGTTAAAAGCAATGCAAACTAAAATGGATTTAGCGACCACAAACAGCCTTAGTCATTATTGACAGTGTGCTTGATTATGGGCATTTTTGAGTTTACTTAAGCTCCTGTTCACAATAGGGGTTGTGTTAAATAACTATATAATTCTCCTTTTGAAGATTGTCTGCACAATCTAGTCTCATTCCAATGGCTGTTCAGTTTGGCCACTGTTCACTGTGTTCATGCAGCTGGTGTCAGCCCTCTTCTATGTGTCGCGCTGTAGGTTGGCTCCTGACAATAGCTGGCTTACGACCTGAATGGTGAGGTGACACATGAAGGGGAGATATGGTGCGGTAATGACCCTTATTGGAAAGAGTGGTCATAAAATGTCCTTTTTCTTGTGACTTGTGGAAAAGCAGCCGCTTTCTTTTGTCTTTTTGGAGGCTGTTGTGTTAGAGCAGTGTTGGATGTGAGAGCTATACCATTAGACTGAACGAGCAATAGCTAGTTTTATTTCTGGCTCACTTTTCTCATTTTCATGTGTGCCATTGCTCATCTTGTGCCCAACACAAAACACGGTTGAGCATTGGGCACTTGCTAACACCAATTTTTGTCAGCACTTATAAATAATTGTCAAAGCTGGCTTTGAAAGAGAAGAGGAAATGACTATGAAGTGAGCTAGGGTAGGCCTGGTTCCTGGAGCCTGTCATGAAGGTCTTGGTTGACTTGTTTTTCCAGGAGCTGGACGTGAAGGCTGGCGGAGGTTGCGTAATGACTATTGGAGAAATGCTGCGCTCTTTCTTAACCAAGCTGGAGTGGTTCTCCACTTTGTTCCCACGCATTCCTGTACCCGTCCAGAAGGCTATTGATCTGCAGATGAAGAACAGACCAAGAAAAGCCCCGCAGGCTGAGTACCAGGAGCCGATTCCCGAGGAGCCTACTCGACAAGCGGTACGCAGACGCTCCAGGTAGGTTTTGCTCTCTCTGCGTTAAACCGACCAACAAGCCATGCAGTCTGGTGGCATCCTGTAACTGGTGGCATCCATGCCATTTGAAACTGGTGGCGAACCATTGTCTGCAGTAAAACGTTCCACAAAGAGTGGAAGAGAAGGTTTGCTAGTTGTGAAAAAGATTTAATCCTTTTGTGAGAGGGTACTAGATGGGGAAACTCAACATAACATGCTTCCTTCAAACTGTACTGTCTTCCTCATAGGACTCCCAGGAGGACGCCAAGCCCTCGTCGGTCTCCAAAGAGGTCAAGGAGCAGGAGTCACCACCGGGGGCGAGCCAGCTTCGACCGGGAGCTGGAGAGAGAGCGGGACCGGCAGAGGAAGGAGCGGGACGGGGGAGATAAAGATCGAGACCGGGGACACCGGGGGGATAAAGACCGGCGTCGGTCAGTCAGCCCGGAACGCCGGCGCAGCAGAAGCAGGGACCGTCGGCGAAGCCACAGCACCAGCCGCGACAAGAAGAGCGAGCGCAGGGAGAGGGAACGGGAGGGCGAGGGTAACAGGAGCCGGAGGAAGGACCGTGACCACAAAGAGAGGGATGGAGAAAGGGAGAGGGAGGAGCGATCGAAGGACAGGAGGCATAAAGAAGACCGGGAAGAGAGGAGGGACCGAGAGGAGAGGAAAGCGAGGAGAGCCAGCCGCAGCAGGAGCCGAGAGAGGAGACGCAGGAGCGAGAGCAGGGGCGCCGCGGACAGAGAGGCTAGGAAGAGAGATGGCAGCCGCAGCAAAGAGCGGGCTAACAAGCGCGCTAGCGCAGAGCGCTCACACAGGCGTAGTCACAGCAAAGAGCGGTCGCGCAGGCGGAGCAGTAGCCGCAGCAAAGAGCGCTCCAACAAGCGTAGTCACAGTGGGGAACGGTCTCACAAATGCAACAGCAGTATTGAGCCTCCGCACAAACGTAGCCGCAGCAAAGAACGGGCAGGCAAGCGCAGTCGGAGCAACGAGCGCTCGCGCAAGCGGAGCCGCAGCAAGGATCGAGTGAGAAAGCGTAGCCGCAGCAAAGAGCGGACACCCAAGCGCAGCAGCAGCATAGAACAGTCAAACAGACGTAGTGGTAGCGAAGAGCGGCCACCTAAGCGAAGCCACAGCAAAGAGTCGTCGCTCCAGAAGGAGCGCACCAAGGGGAACGGGCACAGAAAACACGAGCGTGAAAGAAGTGTCAGCTCAGAGCCACAAGAAGGAGCTCAGGACAGCTAAACTGGATCATCTTGGGACTCCATACAATCCCAGAGTAACTCAGTGGTAGATTTTTGCGGAAAAAGTCTCACCATTGAAGTCCTCATTGGCTGGTGTAGTGTAGTCCATTTCATAAGAGATGATGCAAAAATTTTAATTTTTTTATGAAACCTTTTTGTCCTCATGAACCAACTTTGTAAATAACGGCTGGAAAATGTTTTAAATCCAACGGAGCAACTGCAGTGGGTAAATTTGTATAAGCTACCCAGTTTCATTGCAATTGTGAGTTTTTGTTTCAAACAACTTGTGTTTCAGTGTTTTTTCTTAATAAAATACTTTCTTGAAAGGGGACATTGTATTTGTCATGGTATGGATTGCTGTTGAAAGTAGTAACTTGACTTGAAGCAAACGATGGGATGTTTTATTAAATGGAAAATGAGCCAGAGCTATTATGTCGTACTTCATTTTCTATTCTGACCAACCTCTTATGTTCTGTTTTCAAGAAAAAAAACTCTGTTCGTACACGGCAGTGACAACATCTTTTGCTGAATGTGTATTGTGTTATTTACCATTGCAGCAACTTTGTTGAGTGACTATGTATGGCATCTTGTTTGATTTTGGTTTTCTGAGGTAGATGAAGATATTTTCATTACAGTTACATCATTGTTTAATTTTTTTACAGCTTTGAACATGGTTAAAGTTCTTGCAGTGGGTGGGGAAGAGCTGAAGGACTTTGAAGTTGTTGGTTGTATTTTGGAAGAACTGGAAATTTGCATGACTTGTAAATACCAGGGATTCACTAATGAAGTGCATGACAACATCTGAGATATAAAATGTAGCTCTTCACTTATCAAGCTGACCTTGTTTTTTTTTCCCCCCTAAACTCCCAAATCCTCAATACCAAATTATAGAATTTTAAGTGCATTTCCAGGCAGCTAAGAATTGTACATTCAGATCTGTATTGTTTAAACTGTCAGTTATTGGGCAAATGGGCTATTGCATACTGTCACATTATTGGACAGTAAACTGTATCAAGAACAACACTGCTTGGTAAAATAGAATTTATTTGATTAACATTGATGTACTTTAGTACATACTTGATTATAGGAAGAAAATAGAAAACGCGTATAGGGAGTGGTTGCTTAGGGGTAAGATTTTGTTAAAACTGTACAAACAAGGTAAGAAATACTTCAAAATATATCCAGTTTCTAGTATTTTGAACAACCTTCAAAATGAGCTTTTTAGAAAATGAGTTTCTTGCCATATTTTTATAGATCAGTTCCCAATAATTCAACTTTCCCAGACAGCGTTTGTTTACACACATAGGGAACAATTTAACTTAATGGCATCTAAACAAGCTTTATCTAAGCTTTACCTTAAAATGCACTTGAACGAGAAATTCAGAAATGTACAGAAAACTGCTTGGGAAATTCATCCGTGTAAAAATTAGCGAAGTTCACCCTTGCTCCTCCCATCTTGCTCGATGGAAAGGAAGGATCTCAGAGCCGTCAAATGATGTTGGATCTCAGCATTTATGCTTCAGCTGGAGCCTGTCCTCTTCTGATGTGTCATTTATGACCACTGTGGATGGATGACTGAAGGGGTCATTAACCATTAACTGGCATTACGGTGACTGTGCAGACAGGCTGAGAAGAAGCAATGGGGGTTGAGATCTTCGCTGTGACCACAACACAGTACTTCGTGGCAAAGTTGAGATCTGTCACCGTAAATTCCTCGCCGGTCACAGTCAGTTCCTTCGAGCCGACAGGACCCGAGGTTGAGTGCTCTTCAACAGTCAAAATGTAGGATGTGGCTCCAGTCACTCTTGTCCATTTAACTCTGAGCGAGGAACTGTTCAAGGCCATCAGCCAAACCTGTGGAGTAGGTGGCTCTCCTATCAACAGAAATAAATGCGCTGGGATTTATAATAAAAGTAACATCATGAAATATTGACTGAATGATTGTTACACTGAATTCACTGGCGATACCATTACCATATTTTTGGAAGACTAAGTCACTTGACCTTCAAAATATTTTTAGAGTGCACTTGAACCAAGATGCAATTTCATTGCTTACCGGCACTCTCAATGTTGGACAGGCCTCTTCGGTGGCGATGTAGAGCTGCATCTGTCATAAAAATGTCAGTTAAGGTGTTGGCAGAAGCTGATGCAATTCTTACGTTTTTCATGCAGTACAGTTCAATTTATTTCATGCCTGTATTCCAGTATTTTTTTTTAAGAGCCAAAAGCAAACAAAGTCAGTACAGTGAAGCAAAATTGAGATCTACTGACTGCGTAATTTTGCATAATTTGAATTTCTTTGGCAAGCTTAATTCTGAAAAAGCTAGCCAATTTCTTGGAAAACATCTAAGGGATATATCTGTACATGTGTAAAATCCCTACCATGGATGTTTCTAGTTGGATTACTCTCCCCTGCGGAGTTGCTAGCAGTGATCTCGATGGCACTCGTGTTCACACTGGCCAGTGTGCAAGAGAGCTCAGCAGTTCTGCAGACCTCTAATCTGCCAGAGCTAGTCAGCTCAAAGATGGTATAATGTGTGGCAAAGACAGAGGCATTCCAAGAGAGGACAGTGGAGTTGTTGCTATCACTGAATGTGACAACCATCGGTGGACAGGGAGCTGAAAAAAGAAGGAATCATATTGAGTGTTAGAGGTTCTCTTTTTTGTGGAATGCTACGTTGTATTGCCACAAGTATGCAGAAACTTCACGCTAACCTCATTGATCTAGAAAACAGACATTTTTAAATTCTAAATATTAGATATTTTAACTGTGTTTGGAATAAATTGGTCAATTTGGGCTGTTAGGACAGACTCTTGGCTTCTATTTGAGGGTATTTTCATATAATTCTGCTCCACAATTTGGAAATTGTTGTCCTTTCTGCTTAGTTCAGAATACTGGCCCACTCAGGAATCATCTTTTCCTCAGAGGTCTCCCATTAACTAATTATGCCCCTCCTGACTCAGAGTCCTCATAGTAACATAGCAGCTAGAATATGTGATAATGTTCTAATTATAGAATTTCAGTCTTCAGAGTCGTCCTGCTCGTTACCTGTGGTTCCTGTAATGGCCTCAGATGACTGGCTGCTGCCTGCAGGGTTTCTGGCCTTCACTGTCACACGATAGGAGGAGCTGCAAGGCAGCAGAAGCTCAAAGGATGTGTAATCCGTCCAATAGGAGGACAGCTCATAACCCTCCTGGCTGTCACCCTCGATGTTCCCAGTGGCCTCCACCAGATATGTCACATTCGGACAGTTCACCTGGTCCCAGGACACCCGCATTACCTGAGATTCCTCCCACATGGGCAAGAGCCGTGACCGTACACTGTCCGGTGGGCAAGGGGCTGCGGAAGCGAAGGGCAACATCAACAAGTAACAGTTTGGGAAGACTCATCTCTGACCACTCATGTCCACCATAGATTTAGGCTTATCAGTTCATGAAAGTTAAATAGCATGCATCATTCATTACACCATTTGTTGCACAAATTGGTTTTAGACCAGGGCTGGCCAACCCTGTTCCTGGAGAGCTGCCATCCTGAAGGTTGTCACTCCAACCAAAGCAAACCACACCTGCTTTCCCAGTTACAGATCTTGACGAGCTGCTAATGAGCTGAATCAGATGTGTTGAGTTAGGGTTGGAGCAGAAACCTACAGGATGGTAGCTCTCCAGGAACAGGGTTGGGCAGCCCTGTTTAAGACCTTCATACAAAATGCATTAACAGCAAAGAAAAGCATGTGGAAACAAAATGAAATTTTTTAATGATAATTCAATTTATTTAAGGAAATGGGTCATCGACCATCTAAAACACCCTTGTAAAAAAGTAACTGACCCCATAAAATGAACAACTGGTAGTGCTCCCTTTAGAAGCAACCATGCAACCGAATGCCCTCGATAACTGGAAACTCATTTTTCACATTGCTGTAGCAGAAATTTGGTCCACTCTTGGAATGTTTTAATATAGTGATTTAGCGGTTTTCTGAGTATGACCTGCCCTTTTGAGGTCCTGCCATATCTCAGTGAAATTTAAATCAAGATATGGCGCAGTCCACACCAGAGCCTTCATTCTCTTTCTTTTGATCTGCTCAGTGGTGGACTTGCTCTTGTACTTCAGATTGCTGAATTTCGCCCAACTGGAGATAATGGCTCCCACTGAAATCCCAGAGCCTTAATAATGGATTTGTGACCCTTTCCATATATTTCAGTAAATTTCTTTCCCATCTCTCAGAATTTCTTTTGACCAAATCATAGTACAGTTCTTATTGATACATTTTAGCCAAGTTGGAATTGCTGGAAAAGGTTTTATGTAACCCTCTCCCTCAGAGGTCTTAAACAGAAAACAGAAAACTTTTTTCACTAACAGGACCTGATACCATGGTTATGGACAGGTTGGGGAAGTAACCTACATTTTGAAACCATTCTTAAATACATATGCTGAAGTTATGACTACTTTAAACTTGACCCAGAAGTGTTTGGCTTGTTTGAAACACAGAATTAAGTTTCTCTGTAAAACGCGGGAGGAAAGGGTGAAGTGAAGTTCACATTTAACAGCACTGGTGGTAATAAAGCCAGGGCCTGGTCTGATATAACCCAATTATCAAATAAATTTGGTTACCAGGCTGATTGACTACGGGCAAAAGAACTTCTTACACAGGGCCAGTTTAATCTTGGGTCAGTTTTTTTGTTCCATAAAAATTATCATATAAAACTTGCATTTTGCATTCACTTAGGTCGCCTTTGTTTTAGAGAAAGACCATGTATTATGAGAAGCATATTTTTCTTTGCCCTCACACAAACTTTAGTTCTCATCTACCTTACATCTGACAAAACAAAAATCCAGATTGTCGCAGTGCTATCGCTATATCCCTCCTGAGAAACCATGGACTCGAATATGCAGACATCACCAAGAGACACATCTGTACTGTACAGCCCCCTGCCAAAAGCTCCAGTCTTGGCCCCCAGTGTTCACTTCGTGGTGCAGTATTTAGAGCGCAGGTACTGACCCACCCACACCAGTAATATTTATAAGCCTAGAAGAAAATGTGCCTAATTCTTCGTGGTTGACTGCAAGGAAGAAACAAATCTCTTTTTTCTCTCCTAAGAGTGGGAGATTGAAAGAGGCAGTGATTAACTTTTATCTTTTATGAAAAATGATCCAGCTTGGCTTGGAGCTTCATCTCCCAGCTCACGCACTCCATGAGGTAACCACTCAAAGCAGCAAAGATATAAGAAATTAAGTGGGAGCAAATACTTATCCCCGTCACAATATACAGTACTGTGCAAAAGTCTTTGACAAATTTAAAGCAATTTCTTACGGCAAATATGCTTGCAAAAATAATGAAATTAAAAGTTTCTAATAACTGAGAAACGTACTAAACGGGTGGGTTTCCCGATAACATTGGATCTCAGGATTAATTAGTTTTTTTAAGAGATTCTTAAGCAACGGACGTTCTGTTGTTACGTGGGTTAGTTTAGAGCGAACTAAAGAGACGCTTTAGTTAGGAACGTCTTTGGGAAACCCACGTTACTTTAAGAAAGATTGTAAGAGTCATTTAAAGAGGTTCTTTGTGTTAAGAGGCTTTTAGGAAACCCACTGCAGAGCTGTCGACTGTTAAAAACTAAACCAAATCAATATTTGGTGTGACTACCCTTTGCCAAAAAATTTGGGACTCTGTCCTATTGTCCTTTAGTTTTATAAGATCGTTGGCTTTTTGCCTGTCCCAGCGTGGAGAACTTGCCACCGTTCTGAAGACTGACTGTCTCACTTGCGTCTATCCCTCCAAGAAATGACAAAAAGCTATGATGATTTTGACATCAAGGCTCTGTCAAGACTATAATATCTGTATCGACTATTTTTAACAGAATACAAACATTTACTTTTGAAACCTTTCTTTAAATTAGCAATTGGAATTTCTACTTTACTTTTTATCTTCAGGAACTCTAACATGGAAACCAAAAGTAAATATCTAATACAGATTTGAATTTTAAAAAGCACAGGGTGCCTAAGATTTTTGCACAGTACTGTATGTTTACTTTAACTTGGGGAAGACGGTTACCTGCTCCGTCCAGCAGTGGCTGGCTGAATGAGCCATTGCACATGCCGTTGGAAGCCTGCACAGAGAAGTTGTACAAGGCCCCACACTCTAATCCCTCTACTGTACAGGATGGGTCCATGCTGTTGCAGTAGAACGCCTCTCCGTCTTCTCCCAGCGCACAGGCGAAGTACTCCACAGACCCCTCACTCTCTGCCCAAGTAAGAACCGCAGGGCCATTCCCACACTCCACTTCCACGGTCAGATTATCCGGCCTGCAGGGCACTGCGGACGATAACGGAAAATCAATGAGGAGAAAAGCTGATGTGAGTCCTGTACACTGAGTGGACCAATTGTGGGGATCCAATTGCAGGTCTCTGAGGATAGGATAGGATATAAGATGAACCTGAGTTGAACATGACTCCCAAGCTGGCAGAACTGGAGCAGTTTCCAGAGCTGGCGATCACAGAGAGGCTATATTCCTGGCCGCACTGCAGCTCCTCTAGGGTACAGTTGGTGTCAGTGGTGTTGCATTCCCGCATGTCCCCATCACTCCCCATTGCTGTAAGCTGGTACGAGTCAGCTACCAGAGATGGGGCCCAGGAGACGAGGACGCCCTCACACTCGCAGTCCGCCTGAGCGACCACTTCTTCAACGGTGCAGGGAGCTGAAAGGTGAGATATAATTTTAGGTCTTGCAAAGTTTTAGAACACAAGTGAGGGAATCAGTTGTATACCTCAGCAGATTGAATCCAGATTCAAAACTAAGTTGTAATGCTACTCTCTGCTCATTCTACATCTGCCAGCTCGAGGGGGGTAAAGAGCTGTTTGATGCTTGACCAGTATGTTTAAGATGGTGTTTTCCTCTTTAAATAAGTACTTTTACTAATCAGTTGCAATATGTATTTGTACAATTTGTATTTGTTAACGAATTATTCATGTATCAATTAATAATCATTTAACATTAGCACACACAGGGTAAACTTCGAATTAGTCTTTCATTATTGAACAGCTGGACGCTGTTTGTCTCATTAGCTGCTTTTTAATTCATTCACTAATGTGCATTAACGGTTGTTTTTGTTAACATGAATAAATGACTCATAGGATGAATAACTGTTCAGTAGTAACTAGTTAACGACCACTTTCTAAAATCAGATTGGTGTTAACCCTTTGTATAGAAGTACTATAGTCATGACGCAAAAGTGGTAAACAGGACTCAGCAGCACCGCCAGTTCATTGAAATGGATTCAATAGACAAAGGACAAAATAGCTAACAGGCCCTCCCTTAAATGTACTGATACAATGAGAGGGATAAAAAAAAGAAAAAGAGCTGCTATTACATAGAACAGCAGAGATAATGAGGGTCAATGGTGCAATGCAGTATCGGGGGGCTGTACCTGTATTTATCTTCACAGGTGGACTCCTCAGGCTGCTGCACTTGTCAGAGGATGTAGCCACAATGATGGTATAATAGGTACCACACTGCGCCCCCGTGAGGTCACAGGAGGACATGGTACTGTTGCAGGAGAGAATACTGCGGTCGTCACCCTCGGCTGTAGCGATGTATAGTGGTGAGCCCTCCATCAACTCCCACATCACCTGTATTACGTTGCTGTGACACTCACTTTTGGCATTGATGGTGCTGAGGACACATGGAGCTGCAGGACAGCAATTGCATCGCCTGTTAGCTTGCAAACTGACTGCTCCCAACAGACTTTACCAGGTTTAAGATTCCGCTGAGCAAACTTCAGACGGCTAGCAATTCTCTAATCCAAACTTCTAGAGCACCTGAGTCATTCAGTAGGTCAATACATTAATAGGTTAATATTGTCACCCACCCCTTGTTAATATGTTTCCAAAATATTGTGGCTAGTCTGTGCATGTAGCGTGCACAGCCTTTCATTTGACTGTAGTGAATTTTAAAACAAAGTACAGATATGAAATAACATGATTTGACCACTCCAAACTATCTAACAAACCATCAGTGGGTCTCGACCAAAAGCTAAGAAATCACTGTTAAATGACCTTACAGTTCTGCGCATCCTTTCCGAGAAAATAGGAGTCCTGAGGTTCTTTTATAAAAATTTGCGTTGATTTCATGTTAAAATAGTGCATAAGCACAAAAAAGAAAAACAGCATATGATAAAAAAAATATCCTAACTAATAAAACTGGGTTAGCCAAGTTGCGTAAAATTTGCGTTAAAAAATACTTAATAAATCGCAGTCAAATTGTAATTTTTATGAACACAATTCAACTTTGCATGTTTTTTAATGTCAAGTTTGTTATTATCAATATTATATTAAGTGGTGAACGCATCTTGTTTTGTGCATACGCACCATTTATAAACCAAGCCCCTCATCTTTTACCGTAGACATAAAAAGCAGGTTTTCAAGGGGTACACATTTCCATAGGTGATTTTGAGAATTGTTGGTTGTGCAGGAGGTGTAGGATGGTGTGATCACCTGTTTCAATCTCAAAGGAGGAGTTAGCCTGGCTCTGGCAGTAGTGATTGGAGGCGGTGACATTGAAGGTATAAAGCACTCCACATCGCAGGTCAGGCACATTGCAGGAGATGTCTGAGGAGGAGCAGGAGGAGTTGTGGCCCCCCGCCCCGTGTGCGAGCACTGTATATCTCTGTGCTCCCCGGCTAGGGTTCCAAGCAACCCAAATCGAGTTTGTGACGCAGTCCAGATTACCCACAATACCCTGTGGCACACATGGGGCTGGAAAATACCACAAACACACAACACATTACGAAGTCTAGTTTGCGATCATAGTGCTCCATCAAACGAGTTTAATGACAATGAATTCATTTATATAAATAAAGATGGAAAATATCTCAAAACTGTAGTAAATGAAAGCACCAGAGGTGCTGATGCCTCGGTGTGTATTGCTTCCATCAAACGTAAGTTTAATGACAATGAATTCATTTATATAAATAAAGATGGAAAAATATCTCAAAACTGCACATTTAAAATAAAGTGTTTTATATATTGGCATTGTTATTTCAGAATTATCAGTTAGAAGTAACAGACAGACAAACAAATACACAGACTAAAGTTGATGCCCAGGGCATAATTAAACCAAAAGAATTATCAAGAACCAAGCCACTTAAAGTTGATGCCCAGGGATTAAACCAAAGCGGCAGTTTACAGGGTATATGCAATTTCTGATACACATCTGATTCAAGTAATAGACTTCTTACTGTGAGGAAACTATTTCACTCTGCTGTTACTGATTTGGAGCCCTTTTCTTTCGCTGTAGCGGAGAATGAGATGTGTGGTCCAAATGTACGTAAGGGTTGACAAATAATCCCTAGCCACAATATCAAAGGTTAAAGTGTCACCTGAAGCTCATCCGATTCTTTTTGCAGTGGAGCCCATTTCTGCTAACTTTTATTTAGTGAAAATGCTTTGCCTTTCAAAGACTTAGTTTTTAGCCAAATGTGGCAATAGTAAATTTGACAAAGAAACTGCACTTATTCATGAGGGCTTGAAGATATTTTTACACCCAAATTATACATAAAAATTGTACAGAATTACATTTGCAAATAAAGCCTGTTAAATAGAACCAACTGCCACAAAAATATGTAACCAAAAGCACGGGCTAAATTCTGACTTTTGTATTGAAATATCTATAAAATTATTGTGCAGTGCTGTACATTTAATTTTGGTTAGAGGTGCCACAATTAACATCTGTAAGTCTGTGGTATGCTCTCAATAATGGGAGGGGAAAAACTTATAATAATCATCTCATGCTTTTTTCAGCAAACACCAAAGAGGAGCTTGTTCAACAGCCTTTTTTCATCTCATTCACCCACACAGTAGGTTTTATATTACTGGTTTGTCTCCCCGCCTTCATGTCCTGCGTTCCGACATGCACGCATCAACCATGCGCCTGCGATGTAAACCACAAGTCTCTGTGGAAGGAATTCTTGAGGTTTTCAAACTAAATCCTTTTTAAGAATCGACAACAGTTTAAAGTGTGTTTGCATGTATTTATCCGGCTTCCTTTACATTATGTGGTATCATACAATAGTCACTGGCATTCAAAACGTTTCAGGCAATTAAGTTATGAATAGGTAGTGCATTCATAGCAAACAGGTAGGCCCAGGGTAAAAAAGAAACCTGTGGTGTGCATTTAATATAGGCTATACAGTGAGCCTTCAGGAAATTTAGGTCTGATTGAAAGAAGATTCCTTTGCGGATTTTCATGCCAGCTAATAAAATACATCACACAGAACTCCAATTTCCTCCAGTTTTCATTTGGTTATGAACAGATTGATCCCAAGGCACCTGATACAGAAAGAATGAATTGACCATGTAGGAGGCCTATATTCATTACTGAGGGCTTATGGAGATTTGATCTTCTTCTAGTTAAGTACAGTTGCGAACTCTTATATTTAAATGCTTTAAGCGTTCATTTCTAGCGGATGGCTTTCAAAGTTCAAATCTCAGGATTACCCAAAACCAGCCTGTCAATTTTTTGTTGGACTTTACAACTCTTTTGTCCCAGTGTCAATATTGAAAACTTCATTGGTAGGCAATGCTACAAACTCAAAAACTGCACTAACAGTGTTGAGAGTCAAGTGATACTAATGGTGTTTCAGAATAAAATGGTTTTCAGTTAATGTTGACCTATTCTTTTCTCTCATAACTCTAAATAGTGGAATACATGTTTTTACTGGATATTTTTTGGCACTGATGCTCTTGTTTTGAGTCCGATTTTGGATTTTCCTGACTTCTTATTTGCCCTTCATGCTATACGAAAATTTACATCAAGAAAAACCAAAGTGTTTCTAACACAAAAAATAAATGGCACACAAATTTTGGAAGATAGCGTAACCTCCTCAGTTACAATTGCTGTTTTGTCCAAGTTGGGTTGAGGACTGAGATAAAATGTCCGTCTGTCCCTCAGTGGGGTTACAGGCAAAGGAAAAGGCTTACCTGAAGACACCGGACAGCCTCGCTCGGATCACTATGGCAGCCTCCTCGGACAGCCTCGACAGTGACTGAGTAGGCGTGGCCACATGGCAGGTTCTCTATGGAGCACTGAGTGCTGCTGGTGTTGCAGAAATGGACGGTCCCTTCGTCAGTCACGGACACGACATGGAACGCATCCGCTTCTGTGCTGGGTGCCCACGTCACCACGAGAGTCCCAGAATCACAAGATACCCGAGCTGTCATATTCTGAGGTGGGCAGGGAGCTGGACAATGGTGTAGATGGGAGACAGAGCTGAAGATGAGTTTTGAAATGGCCTCTGCTTACTCATGTAAGTAAAATGAGCACTTCAGCACTCAGTGAATGAAAATTGGGTGGAAAAAGCAAGAAATAAAATATGAAATATTGGGGTGTATGTCTGTCAGATGGAGGAAAAGATTTTCTGTCCCTCAGGCAAGGACAAAGTCTACAGTGACCACAGTCAGGCTGAATTTATCTGAAAACACTAAAAATAATAAACAAACGGGTGGAAAATGTTTTCTAAGCCTCGTAGGGGAGCTTGTTATAAATGTGCCATGTTTAAATAGCCTGTTGAGGATCAAATTTCAATATTTCTCATCATATTCATCAGTAGATAAATGACCGTAATTGATAACCATAATCAGTCATGTAAGCAGCTATAACACACACACACACACACACACACACACACAAGCAGTTCACATACACGTAAGCAGTTAATTTCTTAAGCAGAGGTTCAAATGATCAAAGTGCTAATATCTGTTCAGTTGTTTCAGTCATTATCTGGATCTGTTCAGTTGATTTAATCAATATCTGTTCAGTTGAATCATTAGTTATATGTTACTGGAAACATAATCAGTTGAGCAATTCACATATCCATTTGTATCCTATTTTTTAAATGTATTTTTCTATTTTAAATGTATTTTTCTTTCTTCTTTATTGGGACAATACCTCCGGGTGCCACCAATATTTTCCAGAAGATTCCATAGAGAAAATGCCAACCAATAGGGGAAGGGAAAGGGATAAGAGATATCCAGTGTAATGTGATTGGAAGGAGGTTCTCATAAAAAAGGCAGGTTTTGAATGTTTGTAGTCAGTATTCTTTGCATGCAAAGTCTACTCCAGGCTTTAGGTCATTTTATCATCATGAGCTGGAATAAAGTCTGATCATTTTCTCAAGCTTCTGCCTCTCTCCAATTATTTGAAGATAAGAGGACCTCGAAAATACGAAAACATGTCTGAATGGAGACCACAACAAGTCAAAGGCAGGAACACTCAATTTCATATTGTAAATAGGTAAACGTGGTCCTTGACTAACCTGTTTGCACACTGGACATTGCACTGGCCATACTGTCACAGGAACTATCATGGGACGAAACATACACATTGTAGGTCTGACCGCATTGCAGTCCCTCCAGGTCACAGTAGGTGGCGCTGGTGTTGCATATGGCCGTGTGGCCACTGGCAGCCTTTCCTTCGACCACATAAGATGTAGCACCACTGCCCCTGATCCAGGTGACCGAGGCAGAGCTGGAGCTGCACTGGAGAGTCGTCTGTATGTCTTCAGGCTGGCAGGGCCCTACAACATATACAGAATCACACTGGTAAACCAGATCAGTTATAAAGTAAGATCAGTTATAATCATTCAAGATAAGTTACTAATGGATAACAATGAGTATTTCAATGTCAGTTTTGAGACTAGACAAGTCGGTCACCCGCGACCAATGGGTGTAGCCTCCGATCGCCCACATTTTTCATTTTGGCTTATTTTTTACATAATATTGTCTATTATTTGGTAAATTATGTTACCATAGCCACCAAAATTGATAGGTGTCATGTCCTAACCACTGCTCATATACATACCATATATAAAAGAAATAGCTTTAAATTTGTGGCCTGTAGAGCATCCACAAGGAAATCTCTACATCAGTGGCGGTGGATGAATGACAAGGCCAAATTTTGTCCGGGGGCTACCATTAATGGATTATGAAAGAGTTGCTGGCTTTCAAATTAGTACCAATCTGAAAGTTATAGGGCCCTATAAGTAACAATTGAACATTCATCTAGGTCAAGGACCTCAAATCCAAATCCAGCCCTGGTTTTCTTCCCTCCAAGGTAATTAACTAAACAATTAGCAACGCCGATTAGCCAGACCGGCTTCACGCCAGACTCCCAGGAAAAGGGAAGGTGGAAAATCAGGAGTTCCTGGTCCTCCAGGACTATGATTGAGGAACAGCGATGAGGTAGGTAGTAATGCAGCCCTGAAATCAAGGCAAACCCACCAGACTGGAGGGTCAGGAAGGCGCTGCTGTTGTCACACAGCTCATTTCTGGGCAGTGACGGTCAGGCCGTATCGCTGGCCACACTGCAGCTCAGGCAGACGGCAGGTGGTGGAGGTGCTGTTGCACTGGGTCCGGTGTCCATTGGGCCCCACGGCCAGCACACGGTATAATGCCACGCCTTCTCCCTGCTCCCACGTCACCAGGCCCGTGTGGGTGTCACAGTCCAGCTCCGCGCTGACATTTTGGGGCTCACACAGGACTGGCCGGGGAAGAAATAAATGAAGTCACATACTAAGGACAGTGGAGAAGGGGTATTTTAAAGAAATACACCTGATGGCCACTTCATTAGGTACACTTGCTTATTAAAGCAGATATCTAATCAGCAGCAATTTAGTGCATAAAAACAAGCAATTAAACAGCAAGAGTGTCAATTGTTCTTCACACAGCACATCACAGTGGGGAAGAAATGCAATCTAAATCACTCTGAGCACTGAAGGATTGTTAGTTCTGGACAGGAGTGGTTTGAGTGTCTGAGAAAATGCTGATATCCTGGGATTCTCATGCACAACAGTCTCAAGACTTCATATAGTATTATTATTCTTATTATTATTAATATATTTTCTGGAGGAGGGCTGTCAACTGAACCAAAATGAAACAAATATATTGTACTAAAAATAATGTTGCTCAAACATTCATTGTTAAATTGAAGATTCATTCACATTTTCCAAAAAAATGAGATGACACTATACCATAAAGTAATGTCATGTGCATCATTGGTATACAATACTGATATATGGCCTTCCCTGAATCTACTGAATTTTTTTCAAGTCTTTGCAGAAGTACTCAAGTCCTTGACGTCATCAGGAACAAGTGCCTAAGTCCATGACTGTCCAATCAGCTGCTAGTATGTGTCATGTGACAAGCATAGCAAAAATGACTGTTTGGCAATCAGAAAATGATTGAAACGGCATTTGTGTGGTAAAAGTACCGAAGTCCATGCATTTTATGGCAATAAGTATTGAAGTCCAGGCATTTTATGGTGGTAAAGTACCAAAAGTCCAAAACAGATTTTCTTGTTTTTTTTTCGTAATAAAGCATTATTTTTCCAAAACGTGTCTGTTTACTTTGTATAATCCCTGGGAAAAAGCAGGCGCCACTGAATGTTTCTTTTAAAAAAAAGTATCTGCAGCATGTTTTCAAAACTTTGACCCTTAATATCTCAAAAGTGTTATTTTGTGACTAAAGTACTTCTTGCACCCAGGTCTTCAATTGAACTAATTATTGCATTGGTATACAATGCATAGGACTTTTGGGGTTTCCTGCCACGCAAGATATATCCACATAGGGGTTCAAAAAGGTCATGCAGGCAAAGATAGGCAGCATTCTACAGTAATTATAAATAAATCTTCAGTTTAAGGTGACAAGGAAAAAAAAACTGAAATTCTATTTACTCAAGGTAGACAGCCTGATACCGTTATCCTTTCTACCAAAATTATGCCAGGAAACCCCCTGTTACAGACAGTGATATGACGTGATTTGTGTCTTACTGGTGTCCTGATACACAGGGCTGCTTGGTGAGCTGGTGCAGTCATCGCCTGAGGCACTGACAGTGAAGGCATAGGTCATGCCGCACAGGAGATCAGTGAACTGACAGAAGGTGTCACTGGTGTTGCAGTAGGACGCGTAGCCGCCATTTCCCTGAGCTACGGCAGTGTAAGAAATGGCGCCGTTGCTGCGATGCCAGGACACTGTCGTTGCACCAGTGTCACAGGCAACGCTGGTTTCCACCTGCTGAGGGGTGCAGGGCACTGTGGGGATGACAGGACGTGATATTACACAGGCATGGAGGGCCATAAAGTCATCTTCGATACCAGCAGAGTGTCTGTTTCACTTTATGCAGAATTAATGCTGAATTGCAGATGAAAATAAATGGATTTGATATCCATTTCACATTAAATATGTAATTTCATTGAGAGATGGAAACTGATCTTCCATAAAATTAATGCAGTGCAGAAATCTCTTGGTGCTTTAATCCATCAGCAATGCCTGGAATTACAATAACCCCTTTCAGAATGTTCATAGTTATGGTACAAACAGCCATCACAAATGATCTGTAGCGCAATCATGCAGCAAATACACAAACATTTTTCAATACATTGTGAAGTAACATGAGAGAGTGGTGCTCACCGGTGTGCAATTGTGTGACGCTGCCTTCAGAGATGTTACAGTACTCGTTGTGGGCGACCACACTGATGTTGTAGATGCAGCCACACGTGAGGTCCTCTATCTGACAGGCCACCCCTGTGGTGTTGCACTGGGCGACGTGGCCATACTCATCAATGGCTTCTACCGCATAAAACTCCGCCCCTGTGCTGCCCTCCCACTCTACCTGGGCAGAGTCTGTGCCGCAGTCCAGCTGGGATACGACATTCCAAGGAGCACAGGGAACTGGGGCATGGGAGAAGAATCATAGCAACAGTTGAAAATCAGTATGGGTACATACCTAAACTGAGTAGTTAAAGGCAAAAAAACACTTGGTACAGCGGATGCCCAATAAAAGTACACAGCCCTTACTATTCAAATTTATTTTTTGGTAATTTTTGAAAATTTATGTAATGACCAAATTAGCTTGAGAAGATCAGATATATGAAAGGTAATATTGAACCTTGATCATTCGGCGTAAAATTAAGCTGCAGCATGAGAGATAATCAAGAATAATTTGTAAACACTTTATTTAGATGGAGTCCGACTGCGTGCTAACATTATCACACCAAGTATTTTCTGATTGGCTAAAATACATGGAATGGCGGCATTCATGAACTTGTGCCAATGAGTTGTATTTCAGAGGTTTGATGTTTTATTACTTGGTACATGAAAATTCACAAAAAATATTTATGGAACTGGAAGAACGTGTACTTTTATTGGATAAGCCCTGAGACAAATGTTTTCTTAGCCTTTAAACTGAGAAGTCTCCTGCCAAGGATTCCCCTCAACACACTACCTTGGTGGAATTGCTCAAACTGACAGGTCACTGGTAGATCAGGCCCCTAATATGTGTGAGTAATTATTTGCCAACAATTCTGACCAGAAGTTGGTGCATTATAAAAGGCACTATAATTTTTTGTTCGCAAAGAGTTAGCCCCATTAATGCCAAACCTGGAGCCAACTAGGCCACATTTACTGAGTTTTACTGTCTTAAGTCATTTCATCTTACTATGAGATTTTTAATTTCATATTTTTTTTTTTCTGTCCCAAGTGGAATTTAGCTCATTTTAAGTTAATGTGCTTGACAAGTGAAATGTTCTTATCACACTGGCAAATTTGGAAATGATTCAAAATTATCTAACCTCACAGGCAGAATTTTTATCTCAGTGATAAAAAAAAAGCAATAGACATCAGTGTTTTAAGCCTAATTACCACATAGATAAAATACTCAGTAAGATGGACTTATTTTTCATTTTTTGCAGCGTTGGATGCACAGGATCTGCAAGAAATGCTAGAAATGACAGATTTTAGGCTTAGTAAAACCAATAATAGGGCTGAGCTATTTTTCAATATTACAACAGTTACTCACTCATTTGAGACGTCCATGTCAATAAATATTAAGCAGAATCTTATTTTTTTAACTCTCACGTTGTTCAATTGATGAAACCTTAGCTTAAAGTGCCCATTCCGCGAGAATATGGACTTATCTGTTAGTATTTGAATATGGTCGGTCCATAATCAGTTTGTGACATGTCGTGGTTCTTGAACTCCAACACCACTTGAAGTATTGGTTTTTGCGAATAAAAGGAAATAGGCAGAGAATTTACGCCAATAAGAAACGTGTTGCGGTGTTTCGTAACATTGCAAATTGAATATTCATGTTCTCGCCGGATCTCGCCCACTCTGGAGTATAACCGCCCACACAAAGATTCGAGCAATGTGCGAACTGTCAGTGTCAACCACAGTCCATGGTGTCAACTCTGTGAATGTACTTGAATTCCAATTGATTGTATTAAGGTACAGGTGACCTATTGGCAATTACAAATGACGAGACATCTGTCTCATTGCGTTTTCATTTTGGCAAGGTGAGGTGATGCATTGGGGCTCGATGCATAGGCTACTGACACGAAAGCCCATCCGGGTAGGCTATTCCGAGGGTTAGGCCACTTTTAGAATGGTTTAAAAAATCAATAGCCTAATCGCAGGGCTGCCAACTTCCTTCGCATTCTCACGCATACGGCGTAGGTCTCACGCATTTTCGAGGCATATTCAACAAAGTCAGCAACTGTTCAATCAGTGTGTATATTAATGAGATTCTTGCATGTAATTAAAGTCCTTGTGCATGGCAGTTTCAGTTTCACTTGCGTAACGGTGGATCTCACCAGTAGTAACACGGAAAGCGATTATGACCCTGGACCTCTTGAGCTTTTTTTTTTAACTTGGAGGATTGAAAGCAATGCATGTGCTTCATGATCGTTTCGATTGTTTAAGTGGAATAAGACAAATTGAAATGTCTTTATGAAATTCCATTGCTTCGAATTCCTGAGTAAAGACAAACGTGAGAATTCCAGAGTCATAATCGATTTCCATGTCACTAGTGGGGAAATGAACCGTAATGCATGTGAAACTGATAAACTTTAATGCACAATGACTTCAATTCTGCAAGAGACTCCCTTAAATGTGCATTAATTGAATAATTGCTGACTACAGCACAGGCACGTGAATGCCACTAAGAGGCGTGACACTCATGCCAAATGCGTGAGAGTTGGCAGCTCTGTAATCAAGAGGGCTGCATGACATTTCATCTAATTTGTTAGATAGACAAGTAAAATTAACCACTCAGAAACATCCATTGTTAGACATGTTGGTGACATTTCCTGCATTGCATCGGCCTCCTCTTCAGATTCGGGGTCATATATCTAAGGCAATATTTGTGAACTTTGTGAAGCCATTTCTTCGCTGAAGTCTTACTTATGCTACCTGTAAAATCTGTTTTGTCTTTCACCGTCTATGGTTGTAGCTAGCTAGGCTCTGGGCCAGTAGGGCATTGGGGCTGTTTACATATTGAATATTCACAAATGTAGCTGAACTATCCAATCAGCGCAAAAAGCTCACTTAAATGCCGGATATTCATGAGAGAACTCACCCGTCTTCTCAGACTGCCTTTCAGTGATGCTAAAAAGGTAATCAAATAAGCGATCCAAGGCACTTTTCCCACAAATAATGGTATGAATACGATGGCAGGGCTTTGGGGATTAACACAAAATATCAGGATATGTGTGGAATGGGCACTTTAAATCTGTAACAACTCAAAAGTTACCTGACTGGGCAGCAGCCCATCCCCATCTGTGCGACGCCCTTTATCCTCACCACCCTCTCCCCAACTATAGCGAGAACCCGAGAACAGATAGCTATCACCCTGTTTAGTCCACTAAATAGAGAAGTAGTGAACTAATTTGGATACAGGCTTGCTTTGCATTCAGTGCTTAACATGACTGGTACCTGACATGATCTCCCAGCTGGCACTTTGGGAGCTGTTGCAGTGGCTGTCTGAAGCCACCATCGTCACAGTGTACACCTGACCGCACTCCATGCCTGAAAGCTCGCAGTGGCTGTAGTTCGTGGAGCACGTGATGACATCACCGCTGTTGGATTCAGCCACTGCAGAGTAGGAGGTGGCCCCCTCCGCATAATGCCAGTCCAACAACACAGAGCTGCTGAAGCAGTTCAGATCAGCCATGCTAATCTTTGGGGTGCAAGGGACTGGTTTTCAGAAGAGAAATAAAGAACATCACAGAGACTGGATTTGTGACTTATTGTAACCTTCTTGAGAGGGAAACTTCATTAATAGCGGCTTTCAATGCATTTCATCCATCCATAATCTAACCCTCTTATTTCCAAAAGAAAATTAATGGAGCGCAAATTCTAAGCCTTTTAATGGTGCAAAAACTGGACGCTACTGCGTCTACACTGGTCTTATCCATGTCACTGTCACCTGGGGCTGGAGCCTATCCCTGCAGTGGGTGTGAAGCTAGAATAACCCTAGTAAGTTTTCCAATCAATTACAGGGCGCACCTATGAGGTGGAGACACTAAATAGGGATGAGTGTGAGAGCGAATGGTGTGTGAATGGTGTGTGCATCCTGCAATGGATTGGTGAGCTGTCCAGGGTGGATCCCCTTTCGCCCGTAGTCAGCTGGGACAGGCTCCAGCTCCCCCCGCGACCCTAGTGAGGAATAAGCGGGTATAGAGAATGGATGGATGGATGGATGGATGGCCTATGAGGCAGCTGTACAACTGACAGCGACATCAAACTGAGATTGTTTATGATTTTGCACATTAGCATGGCCAAAATGAACTTAGCTGAAAACAATGAACAGTCCCTTGGAACAGTGGTGTCACCAGACTTTTTATTCTGGGGGTGCACAAGGGGGGCACAACAGTTTGATGAGGGGGCACGCACAAAAAAATTCATTTGGCGTTTATTTTGTTTACTGGGGGGTCGTCTTCATTTAGTTGACCAGGGGGAGGGGAGTGCCGCCTTCATTTTGTTGAGCAGGAGGGGGGAGGGGAGATACTATTTATTTATTTATTTACGTATCTTAAATGGGGGGGCACATGGGGGGGCACGAGATGTCTGTGGGGGGGCCTGGCCCCCCCTTGGCGATGCCACTGCCTTGGAAAAGTTCATGCTGGCATTTGGAGGTGGAAAATAATAATTTTTGATATCTGACTGCTGCACACCGGATATATTTGTGCTAGCTGGTACCTGTCTGAAGCTCCACAAAAGCTCCTGGGAGGCTGGCGCATATGGCACCCAAGGCCACCACATGAACTGTGTAAACCGCGCCGCAGGTGAGGTTGGCCAGGGTGCAGGGAGCTTCGGTGCCTTCACAACTAGAGAGGCTCCCGCTGTTGCTCTGAGCTGTGACGTTGTACGACAGTGCCCCCTGGCTGCTGTTCCAGGACACTGCAGCAGTGTTGTCAGCGCAGTTCAGATCTGCCGCTAGATTGGATGGAGCACACGGCACTGTGGGAGGAAGAGGGGAGAGGACACTTGGCTCAGTTAGATGGACAGATACAATTTATTAGTCCCGGAAAAAGTTTAGTGTAGTTTGGAGGCCTAGCTGCTTTCACAACGGACGTGAAACAAATTTTTCGCACGAAAGATTACATTCAAAGTCAATGCAATGACGCGCATTGACTTTGAGTGTAATCTGTCGAGTGCGAAAAATTCGCTTCGTGTCCAGTGTGAAAGCATCTTAACTTGGAATTATTCAAAACTGCCTAAATTGTTTAGTAGAATGCAGTGACACTAAGTTCACGGGCACAAAGTACAACCTCAATTCCGAAATAGTTGGGACAAAGTGTAAATTGTGAATAAAATCAAAATGCAATGACTTCAGATCACATGAGCCAATATGTTATTTTCAATAGAACATAGATAACATTTCAAATGTTGAAACTGAGACATTTTACATGTTTATCCACAAAATGAGCTTCTTTCAAATTTTCTGGCTGCAACAGGTCTCAAAAAAGTTGGGAAACAGGCAAAAAAGGGCTGAAAAGGCAATTTAATATATAAGAGAATCAGCTGAAAGAACATTAGCAAGTAAATAAGTTAACTGGCATCAGGTGTGTGACATGATTGGCTATAAAAGGGATGTCTTAGAGAGGTTGAGTCTCTCAGAAGTAAAGATGGCCAGAGGCTCTCCAACTTGTGAAGGCTTGCGTGAAAAAAATTGTGGAATACTTTAAAAACAATGTTCCTCAACATCAAATTGCAAAGACTTTGAAGGTCTCATCATCGACAGTGCATAACATCATCAAAAGATTCAGAGAAACTGGAAAAATCTCTGTGCATAAGGGACAGGGCCGAAGACCTTTACTGGATGCCCGTGATCTTCGGGCCCTCAGACGCCACTGCATCACTCACTGGCATGATTCTGTCATTGACATTACTAAATGGGCCCAGGAATACTTCAAGAAACCACTGTCTGTAAACACAGTCCACCGTGCCATCCACAGGTGCCACCTAAAACTCTATCGTGCAAAAAGGAAGCCATTGTTGAGCATGATCCAGAAGTGCCGCAATGTTCTGTGGGCCAAGGCTCATTTAAAAAGGACTGTAGCAAAGTGGCAAAGTGTCCTGTGGTCAGACGAGTCCAAATTTGACATTCTTGTAGGAAATCATGGGCGTCGTGTCCTCCGGGCTAAAGAGGAGAAAGACCACCCCTCCTGTTATCAGCGTTCAGTTCAAAAGCCAGCATCTCTGATGGTATGGGGATGCATTAGTGCATATGGTGTGGGACACTTGCATGTTTTAAAAAGCACCATGAATGCTGAAAGGTATATAAAGGTTTTAGAGCAACACATGCTCCCTTCCAGACGACATCTATTCCAGGGAAGGCCTTGGATATTTCAGCAGAACAATGCAAAACCACATACTGCAGCTATTACAACAGCATGGTTTCGTAGTAGAAGAGTCTGTGTGCTGAACTAGCCTGCCTGCAGTCCTGATCTTTCACCGATTGAGAACATTTGGCGCAAATTAAACGAAAAGCCCGTCAAAAGTGACCCAAAACTTTCCAGCAGCTGGAAACCTGCATTAAACAAGAGTGGGATCAAATTCCAATGGCTAAACTTAAGAAACTTGTCTCCTCAATGCCCAGATGCCTCCACTCTGTGTTAAAAAGAAGAGGGGATGCTACACCATGGTAAACAGGCCCCTGTCCCAACTTTTTTGAGACCTGTTGCAACCATCAAATTTGAAATGAGCTCATTTTGTAGATAAAATTGTAAAATTTCTCAGTTTCAACATTTGCGATGTTATCTCTGTTCTATTGTGAATAAAAATGGCTGATTTTTAAAGTCATTGCATTTTGATTTTATTAACTTTGTCCCAGCTATTTCATTGCAACTTTATTTTGATTTTATTCAGCAGGCACAGGCATTAAAACATATCACTACATTTGTCCCTAAAAAGCTATCGGAATTGGGAATTTCGGAATTGGGGTTGTATGTCCTGATATGTGTTTCTTCCAGTGGCATCTGGTGAGCTAAAAACTGGGAAGTACAGGAACATACCATTAAACAAATGATTAGTCTTGACCTGTTTATAATCATTTATTTCAATGAACATTACGTGAACTCAAAAAACACTCAGCACTATCAGGTGTGGCCATTTCTCCCCACTAAGGGGCAGTGTAAAAGTATTCCCCCCCCCTTCCCAATATCCACTATTTTTGCTGATTTGGCGTATTTAAATGTTTCAGATCATCCAAATAATTTCAATATAAGACAAATGCAGCTTTTTAATGATCTTTTCATTTACTGAAGCTAAGATTTATTCAAAACCTTCATCACCCAAAAGAAAAAAAAAATTGCCTCCTAAACCTAATAACTGGCTGTGCCACCCCTGGCGTTAACAACTGCAATAAAACATTTGCAATAGATTTTACCTGCCAATATATTTTTAATCATTTGAAAACTAGTTAATCAAGTAAAATGATTGACAATAGGTCAAGACCACATATTAGTTAAGAGGGATTTTTCTATCCTCCTCTAATATCATTCAAGCAGCCGTCACTGGTTTCCTCCCAAATGTGCTTAGCCAGCTGAATTCATTGGACCAATTTTACCACCTGGCTGATAAATTATGATAATTTGCAAATTCAGTCACATACATGAAATTACTGCGAAGGGCTTTAGCATTTTGAGCCTGGATTTCTCACCACTGGTGGACTGCTAATCGGCTAATGGTGCTCTTCAACATGAACGTGTAATGCAGGAAAAATGACCCTAAATCTACCCTAAAGGGAGCTGATTAGCACCATCCTTCCTCCTGCCGCGAGCCGTTGTCTCACCTGTTATCAGACTGGCCGAGGCAAAGCTAGCTGTGGAGCTGCACTGTTGGTTGGAGGCAGTAACCGACACTGTGTACGTCTGGCCACAGTTCAGGCTGGGGATACTGCACAGTCTATCTGAGGACATGCAGCTCTGCGTGTCACCCTCCCCCGTTTCAACAGTGGCGGTATAGTACCGGGATCCATTGCTAAAAGCCCAGCTCACCACAGCAATGTTAGAGATGCAGTCCAGTTCACTGCTTACGGTGGTCGGGGCACAAGGCTCTGTGAAGACAGTGAAGGACTCAGAATTTTTCACTGTAGTGGACTGTATGACATTCCTTCAGTTTCTACCTGTAGCCAACTTTTCATCCCTTTAACTTTGACAGACAATACAGTTTCTACCTGTAGCCAACTTTTCATCCCTTTAACTTTGACAGACAATACAGTCCTTTGTACTCATAAAATGATAAGCATACAGCATTGATAATAACAGAACTTGTTGACCAGGTGGTAGTCCCATTGGGTGCAGGAAAACTAACCTGTTTGTATGAGGACCGGCTCGCTTTGTGCACTCCTGCATTTGCGGCTGACAGCGACGACGGTTAGGCTGTACGTCTGGCCGCAGTTGAGCTCAGAGAAGTGGGCGTCGGTGTCATTTGTGCTCAGCTCCACCCTGTGGCCATCACTCTCTGCTGCAACTACGTACTGCTCCGCCCCCTCACTAGCATTCCACATGAGGGACGCCACTTTCAAAGCGCAGTCAAATGTGGGCACCAAGTTCTGAGGTACACAGGGCGCTGCAAGTGATAAGACAATCAGTTTAGGACCACAACTCCCAAAGATGAAGTATGTATCCTTAATTGCTGTCAAGGCAGATTATTCAGTTTCAATTCCAGCTTTTCTATTATTAGGATAGGAAAGACGTTACAAACACAGAGGTCAAGTAAAAGTTGAAATCCCATTATTTCTCATTCTATTTGATTCTTTAAAGAGTTTACAGGACAGCTGGTACACCTAATGGGGAGAAACGTTTACCTGTGTGAATTATGGTGCCGTTGCTCGGGGGACTGGTGCACACAATTTCCTGGGCCAGTACGTGCACGGTGTAGACGTCACCGCAGTGCAGGTCATTCCAGGTGCAGACCGTGCCATTAGTGGTGCACATGTGGGTGTGGCTGTCCTGGCCCACCGCCACGGCCGTGTACGACTCCGCCCCATCGCACGCGCCCCAGCTCACTGAGCCTAGAGAGGCCTCACATTGGACATAGCTCTCCAGGTGCTGGGGCGGGCACGGTGCTAAGGAGGGAGACAAGCAAGAGGTCTGAGAGTAAAACTTGTGCTCAGTAGCTTTTACACAGTGTAGCTTTCATTTACAGTTATATTTTACACACTGTGTATTGTAGCTACAATGGCAAAGCAGACATACTATACAGAAATCATACAAGGCTGACATTTGCAAAGCCAGGTAATATTTCCAAAGTGTACATGATATACAAAATATTTGAAACTGTTATTAAAACGAGTGATGACTGAAAACTTTTTAAAGTCCCATATCCACTTATTAGTTCACCTTAAATGTGGCAGAACATACACAAAAGTGCAGTCTGTTGGGTTACTTATCATGACCTTTGGGAAAGTCATGTATAAAGGTGCTATACATGATATTTTGAACATCAATACAACAGCAAACAACTATTTGCTGTGTAAAGATATAGGGGAGTAATGGCGTCCCGAGCATAGACAGAAGTCAGACTCCCTCTATTTTTGTGAAACTGTTGCCCCTCCTCACATTCATAAAGACACAAGAGTGACCACCCACAATTCACTGAAAAAGCGAGACGGCACAGTGCA
Organism: Gymnothorax javanicus; assembly: GCA_029692085.1. Taxonomy (NCBI): domain Eukaryota; kingdom Metazoa; phylum Chordata; class Actinopteri; order Anguilliformes; family Muraenidae; genus Gymnothorax; species Gymnothorax javanicus. The sequence continues at coordinate 34,744,973 of CM056198.1, forward strand.
GGTTTTTTCTTTGGCTAAAAAGGTCTTTGAGAAAGAGAAGGATAAGACCAGTCAACATTGGTCTGATTTTCTGAGATGGAGAGCTGGTAAAGGGTTCCAAATTGACTTGGCTTATGGCACCATATCAAAGCTATTCAATTTTCAGTGCTACTATGGGCAAATTGATGAGGTTGGATTTTTTTTTTTTTTTTTTTTTTTGCTGCTCTCCTGTACACAAGTTTTCTGGTTCTAAGTGAGCATTACTTAGCATGACTAATTTCACAAGCCTCATTGTAGCCCCTTGTTTCAATATTCCATTCTTTTTTTCTAATAGCATTCTAAATGCCAATCTCCAGCAAGGTCAACTAACTTGTGCTACCCTGATAACATTACTATATAGGCCTTGACCTAAACAGGGGGGCCTAGTCTTGTTTGGTTACCAGGTGACCTTGGTAAAAATGATTGGCCGACACTCCACCTCTGGAGAAAGGCTGTACTGGTTGTATAGGCAGCTGAACAAAGAAAACATCTACAAACACGCATTGGCAAATAACGCTTAGATAGATAGATATACTTTATTGATCCCCAAAGGGGAAATTCACATGTCACAGCAGCACAAGATAAAAAAGCAGGTAATACAATTAAAACTACATTAAATAGAATAGGGAGGGGGGGGGGATAAATAAATAAATAACTTGCTGCATAAGGTGGATAATGTGGCAAAAGTGACGAGGGATGGCAAACAGAATGTTAAATAAAAATAAATGACTACATAAAGGTGGAAAGATAACAAGCAAGTGACTAGGGAGCAGATAAAGCATTAAATAAGTAAATACATAGAGTGGCAGTGGCAGGTTAAGAGTCATATTTGTCCGAAATCAGTCAAGCGCTGTATGTGTCCTAATCAAACTGCTGTTATACAGTCTGATGGCAGTTGGCACAAAAGAGCGCCTGAATCATTCTGTCCTGCACCTGGGTGGAATGATCCGCTGGCTGAAAAAGCTGCCCATCAGCCACAGATTGTTGTGCAGGGGGTGAGAGGGATTGTCCAAGATGGAACAGATTTTGTCTCTCACTCTCTTCTCAGCCACCGTCTCCAGGCTGGCCAAGTCCAATCCCCCACAGAGCAGGCCGGAAACCAGAAAGAAGATATTTGCTGTTCCCAACATTTGCTGATCACTAGGTGGAGACCTCGACGAAGGCAGGGTTATAGCTAAATCCTTATATTTCCAGTGAAGGATAACAGCAAAAAAGACTGCTTTGCTGGATTGCAGTTCGAGGACGTCCCCAGAAGGCAGAAATCTCACGTTCAAAAAGTGGTCACTCGAGACTAACTATTTAACCTAATTACCTCATCATTGGACAACCAGCCAAGATGAGATTTGAGTGGACTACCAACATTTGTCAGCTGTTCGGTAAAAATTTTGTCCACTTGCTGTCAACAAGCGATATAGTAGAACAGGACAGTTTTAGAAACTACTTTTGATATGGTACAGCGGCATAGGCTATGCTGAAGTAGTAGCTAAGCATAGCTAGTGATTAACATTGTACAGTTTTAAACAAAATAATGGGAAATTGTAACTAGAGGCAATGACAAGGGTTGTGTGTTTTTCTATTTCATGTCAACATGCTGTCAAACGTCTATAGCAGAAAATGGCAGTATATGAACACTTTCAATTTGGTAGAATATAATGGGACATGCCAAATCCGGGGGGAATGTGAAGGGAGGGGCGAGATGGCCGACGCACCCGTTTGTTTTGGTCTGGTGCTCTAATGTGACAATTAGTGGTTCTGAATGTTGTATATAGCACCTTTAACAAACATCTTTAATCATATTAGCATAAAACAAGTCTGGTTGTCTGCAGTATAAAAGAATAGAAGCCTACACTATTGAATGTAGTTGAGAGAATTGAAACAACGTTGTGTTACTTTTTCAGGTGTAGGGCCGAGTTTAAGTCGTACCAGTTTTGAACTCCACTGGATCACTCTGAGGACTGTCGCAGCGGTCATCCTGGGAGGTTACACGTATACTGTAGGTCTGACCACAGGGCAGCTCATCCTCCAAGGTGTTCTCCGTTGTATTGAAATCCATGATGTAACCCAAGTCTCCCACTGCGTTCACAATGTAGGCCAGAGCTCCCTTTGCCTCGTCCCAATCCAAGATTAGCGCCCCCTGGCTGCAGGATCCCTGAGCAGTCACACGCTCAGGTGTGCATGGTTCTGTTGAATGTACAGGGTGATTAAGACACATCTGAGCATTATGAGAATAAACCAGAAGAAAGTACGAGGTTGATTATCAGGCTGTGAATTTAGCTTCAGTTTATGTATTGATAATATTTAAGAATGATTGCACACGTGGATTAAGCTGAGTCCTGCACTGAACTGAGTTTAGTATGGAGAATATCCAATCAAAATAGAATTAGTTCTAGCACTGGGCTCATTTTGAGTCTTTATATTTCAAGCACATGCTGTTTTACAACCACATTCCAAAAAAGTTGGCACATAATTCGTAAAGTCCATACACCCTCGACTATATTGAAAACACCACACATTATATGATGCTTTAAAATTACCGAAAATACATAATACATTTTTCTATTGTGCCAACTTTTTTGGACTTAATACATTTATTTCAGCATATTCAATGTGAAATCCAGCAAAGCTGACCAAAATCTGCAAAATACTTTGGCAAACTAAAGGCACTCGTAGAGTGCAAACCTCCGCCAAGGCAGCACAGTCCAAATCTTCATGAGTGGGAGCAAAGTTGAGTTATCGAGTGTCATACGATTTCAAGATGGCTGCCGTGGCAGCCATATTGTTTCACTGATCGTGGTGAAAATCAATAGGGTTCTTCCTTGATGTCATAGCAATCCACCCACAAAATTTCAGACAAATCCGTGCAGTACTTTTTGAGTTATGTTGTTCACAAACAGACAGACAGACAGACAGACAAACAAACAAACAGGGGAAAACATAACCTCCACCCCAACTTCGGTGGCGTAGGTAATAATTGAAAAGAGGCCCCGATAAAGTATAATGGAAACAATGAATATGGCCAGTGAGAGATAGTTTGGAAGTAACAACATGGTGTAGAGGTAAGGACGTCAAGGCTGGGGCAGATGAGTAGGAGGTGGATACCTGTAAGCGATGCTCACAGTGCTGCTGGGTTCACTGAGACACGTGTCAGTGTGAGCAGTGACAGTGAAGGAGTAGGTGTCCCCACAGTCCAGGTCAGAGAAGTGGCAGGTGTCACTGGTGGAGTTGCAGTCCTCAACATGCATGCCTTTACTGGTAACAGCACCAGCTGTGTAGAGCTCCACCCCCTCCTGACGTTGCCAGGTGAGGACTGCAGTACGAGTGCCACACCGCAGATCCGCTGCCAAGTTCAGGGGAGCGCATGGCCCTGCAAAAAAGGAAAAAGCATTGGGGTCAGACAGAGGCATGAAGCATTTGAATAATCGTACATCATCAGTTGACCAAAGTGCTTCAATTACTTTGCAGCAGCTTACAAAACACATCCAAACATGAACAAAACAGAAAACACTGGAAGTAGTTAAAATGTGAGCAAAAAAGAAATAATAAAATAATGGCATAAAAACATAAAAGCATGGACCAAAGACATAAAAACATAAGCAGGTAGGAGTGAGATAAAAAAAAAAATTCAGCTGCAATCACTGGACAGAGAAAAACAAATGGGTCTTGACTCTAGCTTTAAAAACATCAACAGTAGGGAATGAACCTGATGCTGCCTGGAATTCTGTTCCACAGCCTCAGGGCTACAACTGAAAATGTATAGTCACCCCTCAGCTTCTGCTGAAATCTAGGATTGCTTAAAAGCAGCTAGTGTAATGACCTGACTGACCCTGGAGTCGGTATTCAAAATCCATATGAACCGGGTGGCTCGGTTTGTAACAAATTCATGTTACATTTTACAATGTCTCATTTTTTTTAATTTGTTTTTTTTTAAGGGTGTCAATATGTGAATGCAGTGCTTCATATGAATTGTCCTGGCCCTTTTACTTGGTTTTTTTTCCCCAAAATAGTTGGACGATGTATAATTGTGGGGTATTTCACCTGAAATTATCAGCCAATGGGAGGGGGGGCCGTACATTTTAAATGGGAGGAGAGAGGTTTACAAAAGAAAAGGTTTAGATCAAAGGAATGGACTTACCTGGGGGCGGAGGCCTTCACCTGAACTTTTTGCCATCCAGCAGGAATATACATTTTGCAAGGCTGGAATGTTCATTTTTGTGGGGATATATATATTTTTTTGCGTTGGAAAGGAATAAATTGAAGTTTGAAGTTTCTACAATTGCGGGTGGTGAGCCAATAAGGAGTTAATTGCAGGGGCTGTCCATATCCTTTTGGAAAGTTAAAATTCTTCTTTTTTGGGACTTGATTGGGGTGGCAGGGGGATTCAAGGGGTTCTTTTTGCAAACAACTGCCTGATGAGTGGACTGGGAAAAACTCCATGATCAGATTGTCTGCAAAAAGTGGCTGCGGGACTTGTAGGAAATTGAATATCTGTTCTGGGGTGACGTAATTTGTGTGATGTATTTGTGCATGGATGAAATTGTCTTATTACAATGGCTATGTTTGCATGAACGAAGTGTCGGTTTTTTTTGTCCATAACGCGGTGATATACTTTCTCCACCCTTGTAAAGCGTTATTGTAGCGTTGTCTTAATTGAAAGAAAAAAGGCAATTGTTACAGGTTAAGGTGCCGCAGTGACTTAAAAAGGCATTTTGAAAATGGTTGCCATGGCGGCCATATTTGACTACAGATTGCAATGATTTATATAAACTGTGGAGTCCTCATTGGTTGGAAGATGTCTGCAAAGTTTCTGCTTCATCATGTAAGTAGTTTTGGAGAGGAAGATTATTCAAGCTATTAATAAAATATAGGGGCGTAGTCTGATGTCAGAGAACAAATCATGGTCAAAGTGCATTGTACAGACAAACCCAAAATATATGCATTGAGTTATGCTGCTTAGTACCTACATCCCAAATTTCAGAAGAAGCGCAGGAGAAATTATCGAAAAATGGGTAAAAATAGCATTTTGAAAATGGACTGCAATGATTTATAGATACTTTTGTGTCCTCGTTGATTGGAAGATGTCAGCTAAGTTTCAGCTCCATTGGTCACAAAGTTTCGGAGAAGCTATATTTGAAAACAAATTGCAAAGATTTATATAAAATTTGGAGTCCTCGTGGTTGGAAGATGCCTGCAAAGTTTCAGCTTCATCAGTTCAGTACTTTCAGAGAAACATTTTTTAAGCTATTTATGAAATATACGGGTGTGGTCTAATATTAGAGTTCAAATCATGGTCAAAATGCGAAGTGTAGAAAAACCTGGAATACATGCGTTGAGTCATGCTCCTTTTTACCTACCTACTGAATTTCAGCTGAATCACTATGGAAATTGACAAATGGGTTAAAATGATATTTATAAGATGGCTGATGTATCAGCCATATTTGAAAATGGATCACAGTGATTTATGTACCGTTTGGTGTCCTCCACCAGAAATACATCAATCTTCATGGTCAAGTTCATTGAGAATACTAGCAGAAGACGCTGCTAGCATGGAGTGTGAACTCAAGATACACCTGTGTACAAATACTCAACACACTGATACCAAAAAGTGGTCCCATTCACAACTGGGGCAAACTGTAATCATTTGGAAATGGACAGTGAACCCAGACGATAGGTTAAGTTCCTCCTGCAGCTCTGTGAGAAATTAAACATACTCTAAATAAAACTATCAGTTCTGTGGTAAGATAATGGGTCAGTTTCACAGCAACACTCACTGGTCTGGAAGGTCACGTCAGTGGGGGTGATGACCTGGCATTGCAGATTGGTTGAGTTCAGTGTGAGGTTGTAGGTCTCGCCACAGTTGAGATTAGTGACATTGCAGTGGTCATCTTGAGTAGTACAGGAGACCTTTTGACCGTCAGCATTCGCCAGTGTTGCTGTGTAGGACAGAGCCCCGTCACTGAAGCTCCAGGACAGCACAGCAATCTCAGCGTCACAGTCAAACTGGACTGCTGCCTGATCTGGCACACACGGAGCTGAGGAGGATAGAAGTCAGGTTATTAGCATGTACTCAATTTAAGGCTTCTTAAACTGGCTCATCTGACTCAAATTTTAAAGTAATTTTCACCTATTCCTATATTGCCATCAATTGTAAAGTACACACACACACTTGAATTTGGATCAACGTACAAGTTGTACATCATCTTCCGTAACTCTTAAGTGTCTTGCAAATGCCATTTTTGTGATTATGGAATTTATGTTAAGAGGTACAATATCTCAAGGACCACATGCTGAAGATTCTCTCTGAGCAGCAGCTACAAGCATTCATATACTGTAACTAAATGGTGCTTTTTCAATGGTTGTGTGTCCCTGGTACATATTAGAAGTTCTGATTCAGCATGAACAATTCAGAAATAACATAGAGAATGTAAAAACTTGTGATAGAAACAATGCTTTTCTCAAAGTCCTAAAACACATTATACGCCAAATTGCAAAATAATGATACTTGCACACGGTGTACACGGTGAAGCTTCAGATTGCTCCTCTGGGCACTCACCTGAGGTCAAGATTACGCTTGAGCTGTTAGTGCTGTTGAAGACCTGCCCAATGGCTTGGACATAGACGTAGTAGGCAGTACCACAGTGCAAGCCAGGCATGCTGCACCAAGTGCTTACTGCATCACAGTAGGTTGAATGTCCATTTCGCCCATCCAGGAAGGCCACGTACCCAATGGCAACTTCGCTCTGCTCCCAAGATACCAGTCCATCTCCACTTTCACAATCAATGCTGGCTTGCACATTTTCCGGTGGACAAGGTTCTGAAAATATAAGTCATCGTGAACGATTCTCGTGTGCTGAGCAGGATGTTGTTGTTGAAACTTGGGCTTTCTGCTTTCGAGCACAACACTCAAACCATCAGGAAAAATAGCTTGCTTTCTGCTGAAGTTTACTCTACCAAAGTGTCGTAGTTCGCTTGCATAAATATTTAACACAAACACCTGCAAATATGGGCAACCAAGAACTGAAGTAAGCTAGCCATATGCAATTTTAAAACTGTATGGTTAGCCAGGATTATCTCTTTACCAAGCTTGCTTCCAACGTTGTCTCGCCAAAGGTTAAATCTGGCTTTAGCAATGACCTCCTGGGTAAATGATTTAAAACTACATGGTTCAGTATCGGACACTATTTTACCCATAGCATGTTGCATGCCACCCACCTCTTAATTCATAAAGTAACTGTCATCCTAGCACAGGTGTCAGTGGCAATGTGCCTTACCTGTGGTGATGTGAACGACGTCAGAAGTAACGGTGTGACTGCAGGCCTCATTGTGGGCAGTCACAGTGATGTTGTAGATCTGTCCACATGCCATGCCATGCAGCACGCAGTTGGTATCGTTGGTGTTGCAGACATGCCTCAGACCCTGGTCAGTGATGGCTTCTGCGGTGTAGGAAGTGGAACCCTTTGCGTAATCCCAGAACAGCTGACCAATGGACACACTGTACTGGACATCTAGGTTCAGGGGCACGCAAGGTTCTGTACACAAAGATGAGGAGGGAGAGTTAGCATTCCCTTTAACTCTGCACTTTTCACTTTCTGCCAAGGGTTCTATCAATTTTTTTGATACAGTTGAATTACAAATTAATTACTGCAAGTTCAGCAGGCACATAAATTGACTCCCTAAAATGTATTTGTGGAAGCAACACGACAGATGGCTCTTATTTCTACAAAATTTGCACTAATGTCAAATTTGATGACATACCTAGAAGGGAAAGATAAGTCATAAGTAAAATAGGCAAAAAGTAACCCAAAGAAATCTTTTTCAAAAGCATTATGTCTGCAAGGGGGAAATATGGTGAAACTGCATAAATTAAAGGGACTACATTGAATTTTCAGACAATCCTTGTTACAAATGACACCATTGGCTGTTATGTGAACTGCAGTTAACATCCAGGTGCTCGTGCTTGCACTCTGTAGCCCGGAATGAACATTGACCAAAATAGTGACATGACCTACAGTACATGACACTGAACATGATTGACTGGCCTCATATTGATAGACGAGGTAACTGTTCAGTTAAAGTTACACTGTTATAATAGTTTGACTTATGATATGAAATTGCACATTTCGCAATTTAATCAGTCATTGTTCGAAGCTTACAATTGTGATAAGAGTTTCATTTCTAATCTCTCTCCTAAGCATTAGGGAAAAGCACCGCAAAGAGGATGCCTTGGATAAATGACCTATCTCGAAAATCCTGTTTATTGCTAGTGTTAATACAGCACACTTGGTATGCAAATTTAAACAAAATAATGTTTTGGCTTTGAATTCTAAGTGATGTCTATTTTAATTTATTTCTCCCTTATGCCTTTGCATGGCTGTTCAGGAGCAATAAGCCAATCTATACGTACTATACTACAGGCATGCTAGTACTTACTATTGGTCACTAACCATGAGATGCTAGATGTTAGCCTGTAAGTCATCACTGACGTCTAAACTGTTAGCAGTAACAGCAGTCACACAGCAGTTTGGTGATATGTAAGCTTTTGCTATTGTCCAGATTCAGTTCAAGGAAGACCTGCATGCATAGTGTCACGCATTGTAAGATTACTATTTGCTTGTATTGGGTTTAAATGCCCATTGTCCACTCACCGGTTGTCAGCTGGCCTGTCATCGCGGCAGTGCTGTTACAGGTCTCTCCTTCGGCCCGAACAGACACAGAATACTGCTCCCCACAGGCCAGGCCACTCAGCACGCAGTTGGTGTTGTTAGTGTTGCATGCACTCATGTGCCCAGTCTGGGCCTGTGCCATAGCAGTGTAGGAAAGGGCACCTTCACTGTAGTGCCAGGACAGCATGGCGCTCTGAACCTCACAGTCCATGGAGGCCTCAATGTTGCTGGCCAGGCATGGCGCTGGTAACCAAAGAGCCAAATATCAAACCACAATAAGTAGTGTTAATATGGATTCATCAAAGATCTATACAGAGAAATAATTGTAAACTTGACTAATTTTGATTCATCTCGACCAGCCAAAGCATTACACAGGGATGGATGAGCGTTTTGCAACATCAAATTGAATCAAATTTCCTATGGGCGACGAAGCATTCCATTTGAAAAGCACAGAATTCTCCTCAAGACGTTATACACATAGCACTTGAAGGGCAATGAAAAAAAATTTTTTGTTTGGCAGATAAAACAATCGCTCATTATGACATAAAAAGTCTGTTTTTTCTGTTTTAGTTTGCTGATATGTCAGTCCAATAAACTTCCTAAAGAATCAATCCCAGTAAATCCACGTTAAAATGATGTTAACTTCACCATACTGAGCTAAATGAGCAAATTCATAGTGTCAATTCTAATGGCATTTGCTCTGAATTTACATCATTTCTTCATGTCTGTCTGTACCTATCATAATATAGAGTGCCAGAAATCTCGAGTCACGCACCTGTGCAAGTCTCTGTAACATTGCTATCGGGGCTGGAGCAGAGGGAGTTAGAAGCCGCCACAGTCACGCGGACTGTCTCTCCGCACCTGAGACCCGTGATATTGCACCTGGTGTCCATGCTCTGGCAGCTGGTGCTTTGTTGGTAACTATCCTCAAGTGTGGCAGTGTAGTACTCAGCTCCATCACTCTCCAGCCAGGACACAGTCAAGGTGTTTGAGCCACAGTCCACCTCAGTCCAAACACTCTCTGGAGTACACGGCACTGCAAAAAACAACAGATTTGTGTCTACAAATTAATAACAGGCAGCACAGTGGTGCGGCGAGAAGGTCATAAGATTTAATCCAGTCAAGGCCACACTGCGTGGAGTTAGCAAATTTGCCCCATGCATGCATAGGTTTCTCCCAGAAAGGCACTCTGGTTTCCTCTCATTGACCAAAAACAAGGATGGTTGGTTAAATTAAGACACTAAATTACCCATGAGTGTGTGTGCACTGTGCAATAGACAAGAAAACTGTCGCAGTACATAACTTTTTCCTACCCATTGGATTCTGGGATAGGCTCATGACCCCCCTGACCATGACCATTCGATAAGATAATAGATAGATGGATGTATGTAAATGTATAATAAAGAAACAGATATGGGCTCATTCATGGGCAAGCTAAGGCTTATAGTGACCAGTTTGAGCCTCATCTCAGAGTAGCCTATGTCCCCTACTGACTATAAACTAGCTCTTTTTCCACAGAGAGATACACCACAGTGCTCTCTGACAGCACTGTGTGGCCTGAAAGTTGTACTTTAGTCAGTCTAAGTCTTACCCTGTGATGGATTAATGTTGAACAGGCTTTCTCCAGCCAGAAATGTAGAAAACCTCACCTGTGGAGACTGTAACAGGCTGGGAGGGGGCACTAGAGCAAAATCCATCACTGGCCGTCGCTGTAACCACGTAGCTCTGGCCACACTGCAGGCCGGTGAGGTCACAGCTTCGCCTGGAGGATGTGCAGGCAGCCGCCTGTCCATCACTGCCTGTGGCCTCCACAGAGTTCAGCACTCCTGCCTTACTGCTGTTCCACGTCATCGTCGCAACAGCTTCCACACAGCTGGTGCTGCTCGTCAGATCTTGTGGCACGCAAGGTGCTATGGAAATATTATACCAAAATTACCAACCAAAAAGTAAATAACTGCATTATGTATTTAAATTTATAAGGCATCATTTATTGAATAAAATCATTCATTATCACAGTTTTCTTGGATTTATTAATGAGACACATGCACTGAAGAGCTATACATGCAAATTTGCACCTTTTATTAATAAATTAACATTTTGTAATTAATGATCTTTTATTAAAAAAGGAAAAATAAGTATCAAGACATAAAATGTCTGGGATTTTTTCAGATATAACTGAAAAACACTAAAAACATGAAAATTGTCTTTCAAGTTGTAACTGTGCTACCATTTTGTATTTATGTATTTCTGTTTTTTGTTCTGGTTTCTGGTTTGGTCCATGATTTTTCCCACCTGTATGAATGTAGGAATGCGCACTGGCAGAGCTGTTGCAGGTGCGTCCCACCGCCACCACTGTAACCGAATAGGCCTCCCCGCAGGTCAGGTCCGGGACCTCACAGGTACTGCCCTCAGTCATGCATGTTGAAGTATGCCCATCCATTGCCATCAGAATGACAGTGTAGCGGAGCGCCCCCCGGCTGAGGCCCCAGGAAACACTGGCAGTGTGGTTGCCGCAGTTCACATTGGCCTTAATATCCTGCGGTGGGCAGGGAGCTGTAAGAGGCAGGATGTATGATGTTAGAAGGGAGTCATTGAGCATATGGGAGGATAGCTGTCTATGTGTCTCACCTGCCTGAGAGCCTGTACAGTCTCTATGTCTTCCCTATTTTTCACCTTAGAACCTTAACAGTGCCTTTCCTCCACATGAGCTTTATCTGCCTTTTTCCCATCTGTTTACGAGCCTTTACAGTCTGTGTGTGACCTGCTTCTGAACTTGCCATCACTGTCTGGCCTTCTCACCTGCCATTATGCCTTATTTATCTAACCTCCATACTCTCAGGTCTCAGAATTTCCCCAGTCTCTGCAGCTCATCTGTAACTGTGTCTCATCTGTATCTGAGCTTCGCTGGTCATTCCACTTTACCTGTCTTGAAGCCTCACTCACAACTTGACCTTGTCAGTCTCAAAGCTTCATTCACTCTACAGTCTTACCTGTCATTCTAACAAACATGGTTCAGAGTGTCACTTGTTCTAGTCCAACCATCATTCTACCTAACATGCTTCAGAGATTTACCTGTAATTCGCCCTTATCCTGCCTTACAGTCTCACCAGTCATTCTACCTTGCCTGTCTAATTACAGTACCTCACCTGTTCTAAAGCCTTGCCATTTTTCTACCTTGCCTGTTTTGGAGCCTTTCCAGTCTCAGTACCTTACCGGTCTCAGAATGGACAGTGTTACTCAGCGAACTGTTGCATTGCCCATCCGATGCGACCAGGCTGAAGGTGTACAGCTGGCTACAGTTGAGTCCGGTCACAGTGCACCCTGTCCCACTTGACTGGCAGTGCTGGGCTCCACCCACACCATCCTCAGATGTGACGGTGTACTGGCTGGCTGTGGCCACCTCCGCCCACGTCACCGAGGCCGAGTCTGAGAGGCAGTTCATCTCAACCCCAGCAAGGTGTGGAACACAGGGAGCTATGCAAGAGATAAGGACACAATCTTCTCAACCTCTGCCCTCTTTGCCTTGGCTTTTTTATTTTGGCTTTTTCCCCTTCCTGCTCAGAGGTCCCCTTTTAATTTATAATTCTCACAGAAATCAATTGCTCATTCGCACAGAAGGAAAACAGGAAGGCTGCAAGCTCTTGTCTCCACCTTAAGGTTTACTGTATAAAACCACCACGGTTCACTTGGGTGTGTGGTCCACGCCTTTCAAACATCTCAGAAGAAACTCAAGCAATCAGTTAACAAATGGGGCATCAAGCTGGCCTCAGTGCCCTGGGTTTCCTGACCTGTCCTGATGGTGTAGACTGCACTCGAGGGTCCAACACAACCATCCTTGGAGCCGGTGACGGTCACATTGAATTCCGTGCCACACTGCAGGCTGTGGATGTCACAGCTGGAGTTTGTAGTGCTGCAGGCATGGGAGCGACCCAGAGGATCCACAGCCGTGGCAGTGTACAGCACCGTCTGGTACTGGGTCATCAAAGACTTTGAGTCCCCTGACATCTCAAGATTGATTCTTATAGTCATATTGTCATGATCGGAGCAGTCCATGGTTGTACTGACAGAGGCAGGTGGACAGGGAGCTGGGAAACAGAAAAATAAAAATGAAGACTTCATGGTGTGAAATAATATTCAACAAAAGTAACTCACCATATTCTGTCTGTAAAGAAAGGAAGGCTATCATTTTAAAATAATGGTAAAGTTGACCACATCCAGGGCCTAAATTTGGCATATACCAGTTGTGAAAGCTCCAGTCAGGCTGCCTGTGCTGTTGCATGCATCGTCGCTGGCTGTCACTGTGACATTATATGTTTGGCTGCATGGCAGCCCAGGGAAGCTGCAGTTTGTATTGGCAGTGTCACATGCCAGGACGTCCCCAGACTTGCCGTCCACCACCACTCTGTAGTGCAGTGCTCCTCTGGTCAGTTGCCAGCGAACACTTAAATCTCCTGCCTGGCATTCCTGGTGGGTCTCCAGACCTTCGGGAACACAGGGTGCTGGAGACCAATATGAAGATGGGTCAGTCATCTTTTTTTCAAAACACTGCTTTCATCACGCAGGTATCGCCCAGGATTAATGTTTTCAGAGACGGCCCACAACAGCGATGCTGATAGTGATTAAACTACCGAGTGACGGGCAACTTTTATTAAACTACCGAGTGACAGGCAACTTCTCCCTTACTCGAGCAGGTGTTTTATGGTTTACCTGTTCTTAGGGCGTACATCTCACTGTCGGCCCCATGGCAGTTATCGTTCTTGCCCGTAACCCAGACCATGTACTCCCAACCACACGCCAAGCCAGAAATTTCACAGGATAGGCTGCTGCTGTTGCAAGTCCTCTGGTGCCCATCGCTGGCCTCGGCAGTCACCACGTACGTCACAGCGCCCTCGGCAGCAGCCCAGGATACGGACACAGTGTCAGAGTCGCACGAGGAATGCACACTCAGCTGGGTGGGTGCGCAAGGAGCTGAAGGGGAGCGTCAAAAATATTATGGCAGCAAGCAACCAAAAAGGTGTTTGGTAGTGTAGGGAAAAGGGTTTGTATAGTTGGAGCTGTGCTGTTGAGAAGTGTTGTTATGTAGAAGGTTGGTCAGAGTGGAAAAGCATTTGAGGAACAGGTGCTAGAGCATTTGGTAGGGTGGTCGAGAGTTTGGGGAGTAGGTCTGGGGGTGTTTGATAGTGTTCAGTCGACAGTACCTGTGTTCACTGGTATCCAGTAACCAGGGCGACTGTCACATGTGAGGCCCATCCCCACCAGGCTGACCCTGTATCTCTGGCCGCAGTGCAGGGCAGAGATGTTACAGGATGAGCCGTTGCTGGTGCAGGACATGTAGTCACCAGTGCTGAGGGCTTCAGCTGAAGCATTGTACAAGAGAGTGCCGTGACCGGGAGTCCAGGAGATCAGCGCCGAATTGGAGCTGCAGTCTAGAGATGACTGCAGCTGAGAGTGCGGGCAAGGTCCTGCAAACACCAACAAAGAGGGATCAGGAACAGTCAACTATTCAGGATTCTGAAATCAGTCTGCTGATGGTAAATTCATAAAGACAATAACATACCACTGATAAAAATTTTATCATTAACAATGACATCAACGCATCATAGATATAGGACCATTAATCACTGGTGGTGAAGTACACAGTACACATGCACAGTGACAGTACACATGCAACAGTGAGGCATCTTGCAAAAATTCACCCCTGCTAACAGTTAGTTGAACCAGTTTCAGTGTTATGATGTGGTACACAATTGGTGATGCACACCTGTGGAAATGTTAGCAGGCTTGCTAGCAGTGGTGACACAGTTGTCATGCATAGCTTCAACAATGATGGTGTAGTCCTGTCCACAATGTAGATCCTCGAAGGTGCACATGGTGTCTTTGTTGTTACAGTATGTGCTGTGCCCGCGGTTGCCCTCTGCCAGCACTCTGTACATGGTGGCACCCTGAGCTGAGTCCCATGAGATCATTGCAATGTTTGTGTTGCAAGGGTAATCGGCGGTCACATGCGTTGGAACACAGGGAGCTATGAAAAAGAAAGGGGAATTTTGCATCATGACATTTTTTTGATAAAATTGGTTAAAACCTAATCGGCACGTTTTGGCGCATCTCAAAATGAAACAGCTATAGCTTCTGCATCCGGTGGACATCGCAGCACTAATTCAAATGGCTGCATGTTTGCTCCAGAACCATGCTAGTGATGCACCGATCTGACTTTTCCAGTCCCAATACCGATACTTGGGCTTTGGGTCTGGGCCAATATTGAGTTCCGATCTAACAGTGTTTAAAGGTTGATTATGGAGAATGCATATTAAAAGCAATATTTTTTCAAAAATAATACATCCACGGTGCGTTTAGAGGGGTGCAGAATAAAAGTATTTCTTTTCCGTAAAAAACTATATTTAGTCTGAATTAAATAATTTAAAAATTTTGACGGGCTCGACAATGACTTCCTGTTTACATCGTGCAAGCCAATAGCGGTCAGGGCATTGCGGGTTGCCAAATACGGTCTCTATGCTCGGTACAGCTAGGCTGGCATTAGGTAAAATGGCGGAGTCTGCAAGTCCTGCTGCAGCTGCCTCAGAGCCCAGGCGAATGGTGCGTTATCCATCCCAGCCGCAGAGTGACCGGAGAAGGGCAAAGACGAGATTCAATATCGGCGAAGCATATGCTTGTGCACGTTGATCGCTTGACACACTCGGCAATGAACCTGGCAACCCGACTGCTGGAATTATTTTTTGTTGTTGCGACTACGATCTTGAGACACTAGATGTCGGTATTCTGCTCATATTCCATAATCAACCTTAAATTAATTTGGTGTATGCCTCATTGTGTGGAAGAGACTGGGATTATTCTTTTAAGTGAAAGCCAACATCAGGCTTGACTAATGACATTGCTTTCCTAACTTTGTGAAACAAAATGTAACAAATAAATACATAGATAAAAATGTACTGAATTGTTATTTATTAAATAATGTCCGATAGCAGATTCGCCCATCTTCACCAAGACCCAGTCCAGCTATTTGAGTCAGTATCAGACCCCAATATCCAATATTAGTATTGGTATCAGGGCATCTCTAAACCAAGCACTTTTCCCATCCAAAGCCAATTCACAACCTGTCCGTGTAACAAGGTCAATTATGCAGCAGTAATACATGTAATGCAGTCAAATACAATGTTATTACCTCCGCCAACGCAGTTGGGGCGGAGGTTATGTTTTCGCCCCCGTTTGTTTTTTTGTTTGTCTGTTTGTTTGTGAACAACATAACTCAAAAAGTAATATACGGCTTTGTCTGAAATTTTGTGGGTGGATTGCTATTACGTCAAGGATGGACCCTATTGATTTTCAACGCGATCAGTGAAACAATGTGGCCGCCACGGCAGCCATCTTGAAATCCTATGACACGCGATAACTCAACTTTGCTCCCACTCATGAAGATTTGGATTGTGCTGCCTTGGCAGAGGTTTGCACTCTACAAGTGCCTCCAGTTTTGTAATATAATTACACAAAATTTATACAAATAGTTATTACCTGAAATGCCTAGACATCCAAAGTCAATAAGTGGAACATTTGTGACTTTAAAATGAGTTTCTGTAACCCCTACGGTCACTTTTGAGAGGCCCCTCCTCTTTCCATTAAGGGCAGTGACCCGCCTTTACTTCTCCCATTTTGCTGTTGTACTTCATGGGAGAGGTGAGTGCTATTGTGCTCGTCGTTTCTGTGGTTTAGCACTATAAGTTTGCTTGCTTGTGTAAACTTGGCGCGAAATATGCTAACATTCCTGTGTTGCTTAATTTGTGTTAGGGGCTCGAGTTGTACGGTCACAATTGACGGAGGATATTGCAAATTGCGTTTTTACTGTCAGGTATGTTCTGCGTGTTCTCTTGTATTGAATGCTCGCCAGCCATTTTGCCATTGTACTTCATGGGGGAGGGGCTCGAGCTGTACAGTCACAATTGATGGAGGATATTGCTAATTGCGTTTTTACTGTCAGATATGGATGCCAAAAAATAAATGGAGATCGTCTCCAAAGACATTCACGGGTCCGGATTTCTTCATTACTGCACAACGCAGACGAAGCAAGAATGCTCTGGTTACATTCGCATTGAGCTCAAGTATTCACACTGTGACACTGCATATAAAATGACGGAAATTTCTAGATAGTCCGAATGATATCCATGTAAATACCTGCAAATTACAGCTGACAGTCTCAACTGTGACTTTATTTTCATTTGTGCTGGGTACAGACCCAAGAAAAGAAAATTGTGTCACTGTTCAAATATGTAAGGACTGCGCTGAATATGTTTATATTATGAAGTTGTTTTCAGCCATTTTACTGTCCAGAGCTGTTAAGTGTTACCTGTGAGCAGGTCCACGGGGGCACTGACTTCACTCCTGCACTGGTCGGTCATGCCCACCACACTGAGAGTGTACGTCTGCCCACAACTCAATTGAGAAAAGGTGCAGCTGTCATCGCTGGAATTGCAGGTATGGGCAACACCAAACCGGTCTACAGCTGTAACGCTGTACATCTGCGCTGTGCCATTTCCGGCCCACGATACCTCCGCGTCATTACTGCTGCAGTTCAGACTCACCTCTGGGGCCTGGGGTGGGCAGGGGGCTGTGGGGAGGTACGGAGGTTAGCCAAAAAATACAGGAGGGGATGAGCTCTAAAACAGGATGTTAATCATTTCTTGGAGGTCTAGAAGCTTAGTTTAAGGTCAAGGAAATCTTGTCAAGTTAATATCCCCGTAATAACAGTAATAATCCCCGTAGAGACCTCCCAAGATCATTCTTGAGTTCAAAAGTTCAATTTTAACCTCAAGTGTCAGTGAAGTCTCCAGGATAGTCATAACACCTTTTACCACATCCAGACAGTTTTTCAACATTAACTAAACACACAGCAGCTAAATAAAACACAAGGGAAAGGGGTGCAGGTTTAAGTGCTTAAATATGCTTAAATCTGGCCCTCAAGCTGAGTGGAATCCCTGGCCCATTAGTTACACTTATCAGACAATTAATTGGATCCATATTTTATTCCTCTGCCTCAAACTTATTTGAAAATAACCTTGAAATTTTCCTTAGAAAAATTGACAACTGCCAGAATACCTGAATGGACCTGGTAGTCAGATCCCTGTATGACGCTGCAGTTCACTGAGGAGGTAGTGACAGTGAGGTTGTAGGTCTCGCCGCAGCGCAGGTCTCGGATGGAGCAGGTCGTGTTGGCGCTGCTGCAGGAGGCGCGGTAACCATCGCTGCCTATGGCCAGAGCTGTGTAGGACTCCGACCCTGGGCTCTCCCTCCACTGCACAGCCAGCACATTGGAATTGCAGTCCAAATTTGCCATCACGTCCTCTGGGAGGCAAGGAGCTGAGTGGGAAGGACGTGAGAGGACATACAGTTTAGCTGGAATGGTTCGCTATATTACTGCTCTTTTTTGGACCTCTAAAACAAATTATTTTCATGAGCGAACATGGATACAATAGAAAGAAATATTCCTTGGCCAATTCATTTTTAATCTTCAGCCATCGATGAAGTGGCTGTTTGGGCAGAACATGGTCCATGCAACTGCATACAAATGATATCGCCTGGCCCAGCTGGCAGAAACGCACGTCCCCAGAGAGCATAACGCGCACTCTCCCACACCGGTAAGGGTAACAAATATATCCTCAAGGGGCAATATAGAGCTAAATGGAGCGTTTCATGACCAAGTGAACCCAAACAGAATGGGTCAGCTTTCTCTTGTTGTTTAATTTCTTAGCACCCGCTAGCTGCAGCTCGCGCTTGTGTTGCAGTATGATTTCAGATGACACACTCTAGAACGCAACAACACAAGAAATCAATCTCGTGGACCTTGAAGCATCAGTGTTCACATAATTGCGAGGATCATGTATCTTCCATTATTCATCAACTGAAAACACTATATGAGTCAGTGAGAACCAGAGTCGATGAACTCACGGATCGAAAGTTCTGAGGAAAACAGGTTAAAAGTTTCTGCATTCAGTAAATTGAGATGTTTGCGGATTTTTGATATTTCCGGTTAAAAGAACTTGTAACTAATGTTCAATATTTATGATTTAAGCATAGTCAGAGGGCACTACATTACTCCTAAGCAGGTGTTCTCAAACTCGGTCCTGGGGACCCACGGTGTACGCTAGTTTTTGTTCCAACCACACTTACAATCCCAGAATTAATAAACTGTTAGTTTTTTTTTATTATTATTAACTGCTTTTCGGGCCAGAGACATTTGACCTTCTTAAACCACTGGACATAAATGCCTATGTAGTCTGTGATCTTTAAAAGTCCAACGTTTATATTGTTCTCATCTTGAGACATTCTTAGTAAGAAAGCCAAGTCAAGGAGGTTTATATGATCAAAATCAAGACTGCGGTGAATCAACGAAGGCTTCTGAACACAGATATTCAAGTTCTTTTCGAATGGTTTTCCTAAAACCAATCACAAAACTAACACCAAACAGGTTTGTCTCGTCATAATTTGCTTTGTCTTTGAAATCTTAATTACGTAATAAATGGTTAGTTTTTGTGACCACATGTTCACAGTTTCAACAATTAAAAGTCAATTGATTCTACCATTTCAAGAGTCGCAGATTTCTCCTCTTTTTATGCAATAAAAGTACAAAAAAACTATTTTGTACAAAAAAACTATTGCAAAGTTTTTTGCAATATAGTACAATTTTAATATGCAGCTCTTCAGCAATAGCCTGAATAGCTCCTTCTGACAAAACATGGCTCAAAAGTGTAAATAATCCATATGAGTATAGGCTGCGCTATTTAAAAAAATTAGCAACTCATTAAAATTCTGGGATTGCAGTTGTGGCTGGAACAAAAACTAGCATACACAGTGGGTCTCCAGGACGAGTTTGGGAACCCCTGCTCTAAAGAAATAAGTGCTTTTAGAGACTTATTCACTAGCTGTGAATCGCAAGCTACCTGAGTCAAACTCAATGGTGGAGCCTTGGGTACTGTTGCAGTCATCGGTGAGCGAGATGAGGGTAGCTGTGTATCGATGTCCGCAATCCAGCTTCACCCAGCAGGAGGTCCTGTTTGATGTGCAGGTAGCTCTGTGCCCATGTGTGCCCACTGCCTCAACCATATACCTCACTCCGCTCATGCCCTCGCTCGCCTCCCAGGAGAAGGTGCCTCTGTTGGAGCCGCAGTCGACCTGCGCCGACTTGATAGTCGGTGGGCATGGAGCTGCATATGCAAAGTAAAAGGTCAAGAAAGCTCAACAACTCTGAAGTTGTATGGACAGAGATTCATCATGATCAATACCATGGGCTCATTGATTAACTGAATGTTTGGGCCCATGCATTCCTTCCATACTAATATACTCCCTTACTACGAAAACCTCCAGCTGAAAACAGACATGTATGCTCTACCAGAAGATCCATGCCCAAGATAATCATGTCCTTAACTGCGCTCCCCTCATGACTTGCATAAGATGCATTTCACAGTTCAGCTTTGATCGTGAAGACACCAGATGCAAAATATGGAGAATATGGAAGCTAATCATCTGGTTAGAACCAGAATCCAGGGTGTATATTTGGGTCAGGGCAGAATCTGGGGGCATGGGGCGTACCGGTGTTCATCTCTAGAGGTGCACTGTAGCTACTGTTGCAGGTGCCGTCCCTGGCAGCCACCCGAAAGTAGTAGTGCTCCCCACATCGCAGGCCTGGGATGGAATAAGAGGTGCCTGTCACAGGGTAAGAGGTCTTGCTTCCATTCCACTTCATGGAGTACAGGGAGTAAGACACACCCACTCCGGGGCTGGGATACCATGAGAGCGAGAGGGTATTGGTTGCACAGGACGTCACTCCATCCAGGTTCATTGGGGGGCAGATGGCTGAAAAAAGTTTTGATGATGAAGACATAAGATTACTAAAATGTACTTTTACTTAAATTGATTAAAATACGATAATGATAAAATTAGATAAGACTGATTGGCAGCCGTTCCTTTCAGCTTTGTGTAAACTTATAGCATTGTTTTAAACATTAATTAAGCCATAACGGGTAACCAGTGACATTTTATGGGGAGGGGTGTGATATAAGTGTGCCTGGTGAGATAATAGGCAACTTGTTGGCTGCTGTAATATTTGTATTGATCTAGGAGCTGAGTAGATGGAGGTGGTAAAGGCAGATTCATCATTGCAGCAAAATATCTGGTAAATCAAAGTAGAGGCTTACATAAGATTTCAGTAACAGGAATGACAGCAACATTCAAATGAACGGGTATTAACTAATAGACAGTACTGTGAAAAATAATTTCAACAATAGGTCCAGAAGCATCACCCCACCCAGTCACTGAAAGGGTTGCTCTCACCCGATATGAGAATTTGGGCTGCGCTAGGTGCACTCCGACAGCCCCGCTCCATGGTAACCACAGTGACGGAGTATGTCTCCCCGCAGTGGAGGTCTGTAAAGTTGCAGCCGGTGGAGTTGGAGACGCAGGTGTGGATATGCCCATCTTCACCCGTAGCAGTGGCTAAATAACTCTCCGCCATTACAGCTGGTTCCCAGAAAACTGAGCCAATGTTACCATCACACTCTAGAGCCACTTCCACCCTATCGGGTGGGCAAGGACCTGCAGAGAAGAGAGAGAAAGAGAGAGAGCATGCAGCAGAGAAAGGAAAAGTGAAGGAGAAAGGGAGAGAAAGGATTAAATGGAGAAAGTATATGAGGCAGTGAGATTAAAAAAAATGATACTGCTGAATTCACAATGTCGTTCTACGTACAACCTGGTTGATAAATTGCATTGATAAAACAAATCCTGGAGGTTGGGACGAAACGGAGTGTATGATGAACATTCTGAACCTGGATTTTAGACCTCTGTCACTCAGTGAAACCCACAACTGGATATTAGAGAAAAGTTACAACCCAAAATATATACACGGTGTAGAAACACAAAAAAAAATCACATACAGTGACAGAGCATGACAGGAGACAGATACTAGTTGACTACTATATTAAATCAGAAGTCTATCGCTCCTAGAAGTGAACAACGGTAACTTCGATTGGCTAGATGGCAATGGCAACCCGCAGCCAAGCATAACACGTAATAAGACATCTGATCACATGATCTGCTCAGTAAATTCAAAAATCCGTCAGTTCGTGCAGAGAAGCCCACCGTCGGAGAAATTTGTTAATTGTCAGTAATTCCAAATGTCTTCATTAACATAAAACACGCTGAATTGTGGGGGATAAATTTATGCAGGTTTGCTTAAGAACTCGGATCAGATTAGCGTAGAGACATGGACTTCGGTTATAAAAGTATGATGGCCTGTTTTGTGAAATTTTACCCAATATTTTAATCTATTAAAGTCCACATACTTTGTTTGGTGTTATTAGTCATCTTTTAGATGATATTATTTACTTTAGGATAAAATCCCATGATTCCATGCGCCTTATAGCTGGACTGGTTTGTGGACAGCCTGCACTGCATTCGGGAAGAGCTGTGGCGAATTGGTTCGAACATGATAGCCTCCCCTGACAGTTTTTGGATTCACCGTTAGAGGCGCCCAAACTCACCTGATATGATATCAACGGACAAATGTCGTCTATGACACCCAATAAGTCCTTGCACACTTCTAGGAGAAATAGACTTCTGATTACATATAAATTCAACAAAAAAATGGAAAGTTCCTGCGGCAGCACTTCTTGTTGAAATCTGAGGACATACCAGCGTTGTAGATGTAGACGTCACTGCGGAAGCCACCGCAGATCTTGGAGTAAGCGGTGACGGTGATGTTGTAGGTTTGCCCACAGCGCATCTCTGGCAGGTGGCAGCTGGTGTTGGCAGTGGTGCAGGACTTCACATCCCCATCTCTCCCCAGGGCAGTGGCGTTATAGCCCATCGCACCCTCGCTACCAGTCCATGTCACCAAGGCCGTGTTGTTGGCACACAGCAGCGAGACGCTCACATCCTGGGGCGGACAGGGAACTGTGGGGGGGAGTGATAGATGGACGGCTCATCACCATCCTTCATTCCCCAGAACACTATATATCATATCCAGCCCAGGAGGGCAACAGTGTCTGCTGGTTTTTGTTGCTGCTCTGGATTTCATTGATAAATTAAAGCAAATGATTATATAATTGAGTCACCTCACCTGGTTAATCGGGTCAAAATTGGATAAAAACAAAAAACAGTCCATACTGTGGTCCTCTAGGACCCCTGCGAACCGTGATCATGGTTGACCTTGGTTGACCTCGGTTCACCATGGTCAACCATGGTTAAAGCATGGTTAAAAATGGCCGACCATGGTTGAAGCATGGTTGCACCCGCTTGGGGAGTTTTTGCACCATGGTTAATCATGGTTGACCATTTTTAACCATGCTTTAACCATGGTTGACCACGGTGAACCGAGGTCAACCAGGGTCAACCATGGTGTTCCATTTAACAAAAATGTCAAAACCATGGTTTAACCAGGGTTGACCACGGTTACTTGAACCAGGGTCAACCAAGGTCAACCACGGTCATGGTTTGCAGGGGGACCTTGGTTGGCTACCCCTGATTTATACTGTCAGTTTCATCTTGCTCCAATGACAAAAAGTGATGCATGACCGTTTGTTGTCCAGTGCTAACAAGTACTTACATCACGACATAAATCTTAAACTGTTTTTTTTTTCTTCTCACCAGTTGAGAATAAAATACTTGTTTGTATTATGTTAGTGTTTTTGACAAGAAAAATTTTGCATTTTTCTCGTCCAGTAGAAAGAGATTTAGAAATATAAAGTCTAAAACAAAATACTTTCTGATATGGATGGATTTGTGGTCGTGTATTATACTCTGTACTGTTAAGCTCCAGAATATCCCGCTGTGTTTGTGTTTGTAACTCAACCAATGACTTGCAGTGGAATTATTAAGGTCCACAATAAAGAGACAAAGGCAGTACATGGTGGCTAACTAAAAATTTCCCTTTACACAACTGTGGAGGGCAGTGGCGCACCCATACCTATGTTGACCTTGTTGGCAGAGCTGAGGCTGCTGTTGCAGTGAGCAGCCAGAGCACGAACACTAATGTCGTAAGCATGGCCGCACTGCAGGTTGCTGAAGGAGCAGTTCGTCTGAGCTGTATGGCAGAATTCGGTTTGATTACCCCCCACCACGAGGGTCTCGAATGTCTCTCGGCCCAAGCTGTCATCCCAGGATACGATGCCCATGTTCGCATAGCAGTCATACCGAGAGGTGACCATGGGAGGGGCACAAGGTGCTGAATGTAGAGGAAACTCTGTGTTAATTTTCTTTTGTGGAGGGGGGGCAGTTGGTTCATTTTTTCAATGGCTTTGAGTGTGTGTGTGTGTGTGTGTGTGTTTTCTTTATCAACATAACTAGCTAACCTTTCAGCTAAATGGTATTGGTAAACAAAAAATCAAAAAATAACAGATGATCATTTATGAATAAAATATGCCTCTAATCTAATGAGGTCTTTTATATTTAGATTATTATATATATATATATATATATATATATTTTTTTTTTTTTTTTTTTTGGTCCACTTAGCTAGCTAATCGTAAGGCAAAATTTTATTGTTAAACAAAAAAGAATGCAAAATTGTTTATACATAAAATACTTATTACTCCAATTTGATCAAAGGTTTTACCTTATATTTAGAGATAAGATCTTGCATATTAATTTTAAAAGAAATGCCACTGGATGTATTCTTAGATAAATGTGTGTATAGAGAAAACTTCCTCCCTGTGGCGATACCTGCGACGATTTCCACTCCCAAGCTTGGCCTGCTGCCACACTGGTCCCCCACCGCGATGGCGACAGCTGTGTAGGTCTGGCCACACTGCAGGCTCGTGAGCTGGCATGTGCCGTTGGCAGAGCTGCACCAGGCTGCGTGGCCCAGGGCAGATGTGGCGTTCACTCTGACCTCCGACACATCGCTTCCTGCCATCCAGGCCAGTGTAGCCACATTGCTGGAGCAGTCTAGCGAGCTCTCAGTGATCCGCGGTGGGCATGGTGCTGTGGACCGGTGGAAGAGCGGGAGGTTATCAAGCTTGCGATAACTCTGAGCTGTTCTGGCCTGGCCCCATGTGTGTTGCTTTGCGGGCATGTGGCAATTCCTTTTGCAGTTGGGATGTAGGTGCAAAATTTGTACTTTTAAATGTAATAATTACATTTTATTTTCAGTCTGGCTCAAAGGTGAGCCCAAATTATCACAGCGAAACTTGAATATGATCAGATTTGCATCATGCACTGTTTCTGTGATTGTCTTCTGTCTCTATTAGGTACTGCACTTTAGAGGTGGTTGAGAAAGTTTCCCCCACACCACGGTTTCATGATTCGGGTCACTGTTTGGCCAGCAAATAAATACAAAAGCAAAGAACTGAATCGGTGAATTCAATAAGGGCCCAACTCCACATTGAAAATGTGTGGAGTTGGGCCTTTATTGAATTCACCAATTCAAGTATAATTAAAATATAAGTTATGATGTATGTAATTATATGTCCTCTCTGGTAACCTGGAGCATGTATGTCTCAGATGTTCCACGTCATTTTCCACTCACTTGCCTTGGCATTTCTCCAACCAAAAGTCACTATTCTTCATGAATTTAGAGTTTGTGGCATGCTCAATCCTTAAGGTTTAGTTAATTAATGTACTTGGGTGCTCTTTGGTCCAAGGTCAAAAATCTTTGGTGTAGAAGGAGAAAAAGGAGAAAAAAAATATCTCCCACTGACCAAGGCACTCCAAACTTAAAATGTCTTTATTAAATAGACATATCACAGAGGACTTGTTTTAAAAATTCCTTGCAGCGTGGCGCTGGGGTCAATTTTTAAAACAAGTCCTCTGTGGATATGTCTATTTAATGAAGACATTTTTAAGTTTGGAGTGCCTTGGTCAGTGGGAGATATTTTTTTCTCCTTTTTCTCCTTCTCACTATTCTTCATATCGTCAGTGGAACTTTTCAAAAATGCTCAACTTACAGGTCACCGCTGAGTAATAGGAAGTTACAATGATCTTTGTCTCTGCTTGTAAATGTAATTCTACCTGTCTGCAGAACGCCGCTGATCTGCCCAGTACTGTTGCAGGTCCCATCCTCAGCCAGTACGGTAATATTATACATATCACCACATGCCAACTGGTGGAGCTGGCAGGAATTCCCTGTGGATTGGCAGGTTTTGGACCCGCCCATGCCCTGCGCCACCACAGTGTACCCTGACGCTCCCATACTCGCGTCCCAGGAGACCGTTGCTGCATCCACACCACAGTGCAGCACATGTCCCACGTTTTTTGGATCACAGGGCCCTAGACGGGGGAGCAGATTCTGTGAGTCTCGACACAAAGTGGTCAAACCAAATCTACAGCACGCCTCAACCGCTCCAGCCAATGAAAACGGGAGTCTTACCTGTCACCAGGGAGACGGTGGGGCCAGCTGTGCTGTTGCAGGCGTCGTCACTGGCAACTACACTGATGTTGTAATGCTGAGCACATCTCAGGCCACTGAAGGAGCAGGAGAGATCTGTCCTCTCGCAGACCTCGGAGTAGCCGTCTGGGCCGGTCGCCGTGGCAGTGTAGGAGTTGGCCCCATTAGAGCTGTTCCAGGAAGCAAGCAGGACGTCTGTGCCACACTGTTGGTCCCCGCGGACATTGAGCGGTGCGCACGGCACTGAGGAAGCAACAGCGGATAAGAAGTTACGTACCAGTCATCTCATGCCCAGACTAGAGGTCCAAGTGAATCCGAAACTCAACTGATCTGTCACCCTGAAACACTCATGGGGTACAAGGCTGAACTGATATGCCACAGTAGTTTATGTCCTTAAGATGTTGTATGCAAGGTTTCATGAAATTAGATCTTATTCATGACAGCTAGTGGTCTCGGGTCGTTGAAATAGATGTTTATGGGTGAAGGAATATTAAAGGTCACAAAAACAGCCATTGTCCAGAAGTAATGAACACCCGTAATTTACATGTTGAGACATGTTGAATACTACTCATGTACCAAGTTCCTGATCTTTATCTATATTAAAAAGGACTAAAATGAAAACTTCAATTTTTCAATATGACTGCAGGGCTAAAATACAATCCCAAAGTAGTTTATGCCCTAAAGATGTGGTGTACAATATTTTGTCAAATTTGATCGACATTTGTGACCGCTAGAGGTCACGGGTCAAACAAATTATAGATTACAGATGATGACAGATGACGATAATGACAGATGACGATGACGAATGACACAGTTCACGATATCTTAATAACTCAGCTGGTCTACTCAACAACCAGTTGAGATAATAAACAAAGCAACTGTTTACCCACCACACAGTGCTTCTCCAAATGTACAGCAGGCACTTACAAAGCAAGCTCTTAGACATTCTTTATTCTCTAGCATGGTATCTCTTCCTATTTGTGATCTGAAGTCACCTCCTGTATATTCCAGACTATCACACCGTCAAATACTACAGTCGAGTTACCCCTGACTTGGCCTCTCGCTCGCACCTGTCTGCACATTTTGTGCTGCACTCTCTGGACTGGTGCAGTTGTTGTTAGAGGCCGTGACGGTCAGTCTGTACTGCTCTCCGCACAGCAGGTCAGTGATATGGCAGCTGGTGTTTGCGGAGCTGCAGGAGTGTGCAGTGCCATCAGCAGCCCAGGCCGTGGCGCTGTAGCTCAGCGGGGTTGCAGCCGAGTCCCAGCTCACTGCTAGGATGTTGGTTCCACAGTAGAGGTGGTTGACTGTATTTGAAGGGGCACATGGGGCTGAAAAACCAAAATAGAGGCGGCATTAAAAATAAGACAATATTGTCGGAGGAATAAGAAAGCTTTGAAAACTTTCAAATACAGTACATGCTACAACCCCAATTCCAAAAAAGTTGGGATGGTGTTCTTGAGATGTGTTGCTGCCATCAAAGGTAATATTTTTCATGAAATGGCAAAATGTTTCACTTTCAACATCTGATATGTTGTCTTATGTTCTACTGTGAATAAAATATGGGTTTATGAGATTTGCACATCATTGCATTCTGTTTTTATTTACGTTTTACACGGCCCAACTTTTTTGGAATTGGGGTTGTATAATTGGGAGGAGAGACCAGCATGTCAAGGTTGGAACACTGATTTTGAGTGAATTTTTGAATATTGTTCCATATTTGAACCTCTCTAGTGCCATAATTTCTTTATGAGCCAATACCTTTGGTGACTGGAATTGCACAAACCAAGTTTAATGACTTCAAATGAAACAGTTCAGAAATTGCATTCATATTTTTGTTCACACCTAAGTCACAATTGGCTAATTTGTGGCTATCTTTGGAATAAATTCTGCTTGGAACTTTAATGAGGATTTGTCAAAAGAGGTACACATTTGTTCAGTTGTATGAATAAGTGTCCTCTAAATAATTTTTTTGGGACGTAACATCTACCTGTCTCCAGAGTTATAGGTGCGCTGGCCAGACTGTGACAGATATCATCGCTGGCTGTCACAGAGAAGGTGTATTCCTCGCCGCAGTGAAGCCCAGTCACCTGGCAGGAGGTGGAGGCGGAGCTACAGGAATGGGTGTGCCCATCCACCGCCACCGCCTCCACAGAGAAGGACAGGGCATTTGGGCAGGGAGCCCAGGATATGGAGGCTGTACTGCTGGTGCAGTCCACCCAGCCACTAACACTGTATGGAGTACAAGGCACTGTGGAGGGAACAGAGTAGTCCGTGAACCTCAATTGGCAACCTCAATAGCTACTTTCAGCATTCCTCTCTCTTGGGCTTGAGCAAGGCATACAACTCAGCCTATACAGAGCTCATGTACTAGGCTTTTGGAGAAAATGGCAAAGTGTATAGTTTACAGCAAATACTGAAAACCAGTGAAGCCTTGCTTAGGCAAAAAGGTCTATGTTAACAAGACCTAGTCATCCACTGAGATTTAAAATGCTGTGTTTTCCTCGTAAATAGAAAGAGCTTGCTTCATTTTGAAAATTATTATAAACAGTACTTATTTTCGCTAACTGTTGTCTGAAATTACTGTGTTCCTAAACAAACTATATGGAACCATGTCCTTGTCCCTAAAATTTTAAATCGTAAGCTTTTATGGTTTAACTTCCATATAACAAGTCTTTTTTTTTTCAACCCCCAAAATGTCTATGTTAAAATATCTTTGTTTTGTGAATTTGTATCCACATCTACTGTATGTATCTCTGTTTTGGAGGCAGATGGTTGTGTTCCCTGCTTGAGTTTGTATATTGGAATGTTCAATAAAAAAAGAAAGATAGAGCTTGCTTGTTTAAAGCAACTATTGGCTAGATGAGTACATTTTTTCCACCCCATTGGCAAATGTGGTAGTGAACCAAAATTCCTCCCTTCAGAGGTGATCTTTTAATCAAATTTGGCAAAGAAGAAATATATTTAAGAGAAAAAGAACAATTTTTGTCGAAATGTAATACCTGTCCCCCCTTTCCCTAAACTTCAACCCGCTGAACCCGTGGCTCACCCAGCACCCCCACGCTACCTGTAAACAGCATCACCGTTTGGCTCTGGGGGCTGGTGCAGTTTTCGTCCACTGCCACCACACTCACTGTGTACTCCTCTCCACACTGCAGGCCATAGAGGTCACAGGTCGTCTCGTTTGAAGAGCATTCAGTTCTGTGGCCGCTTGTGCTCACGGCGATGGCAGTGTAATTCCTGGCCCCTCTGCTCGCGCTCCAGTGAACGACAGCGCGGTCCGCGCAAGTCCGCTCCGTGGTCACGTTGGTGGGCACACACGGCGCTGTGAACACACGGCGAGAACAGATACAGTGCAGTCCCGGAGCATTCGAACGATAATGCTGTCAGGAGTGCAATTCCAACATAGTCTACGTGATATAGATAGGTAAAATTGTCAACAAATTACAGGTGACCATGACTCATTACCATGGTCATTATCGTGTTACCACCCAAATATAAGTTCTGATTTGCAACATAATTGTCTGCTTATCTTAATTTTAACAAACATTGTATTTGTATTGCTGTGAGTATGCCCTTCAGGAATGTATGCAGGTAGCAATAATTTGTGTACTTTGCCTCCAATGTAAGGTTTTAAGACTTTACATTAATTTCACCCATTGAGAAGGGCATAAATGAGCAAAGTGAGCAACAGTGCTGGATCTAACCATCAATATTTCCAGAACAGCAACTGCAACATGAATAAAGCAGTAAATAAACCCAACCCAAAAAACCTAAAGCAGATTATATACAACTACGTAAAATTCACATTCAAGACATAAACTTTTATTGATCAAAAAATCTTGCAGTGCATCTGTTCTGGTTTTGTGTGCTGTGAGTAAACAAACTAAATAGAGGGCAGACCCAACAATAGAGCTCTATACCTTGCTGGACAACCACATCTCTACTCGGCCTGCTCAGACAGGACCCATTGACGGACAGGACCGCAACGATATAGGATCTGCCGCAGCTCAGATTGCTGATGCTGCAGTGTGTATCTGTGGAGTTGCACAAAGTTGTCTCCCCATTCCCTGTGGACATGATAGTGGTGTAGTTCTGCCCTGGGACGGACACATCCCAGCCCACGGTTAGCTCCCCAGTCCCGCAGTTCGCATCGGTCCTCACATTTTCAGGTGGGCATGGAACTGAAAAGAGCAGAGTTTATATTGAAAGTTTTGAAGTCTATCCCACCAGAATTGAAAAAATCAAGAGCCACCAGGTCCTATTTAAGGCCTCCTTTTGCAATTGTAAATTAAGTTTGGCTTGATGCAGGAAGACAAATCCGCCCAAATTCAGTTTTTCGCCATTTGGGTCACGTTTATTTATTAAGTATTGAATTTTCTAAGTGAAAAAATAATGTATAACTGTCAGCAAAGCAGTGGAAAACGTAAAACTGGCCTGGTGCAGTAGTGAGGGATATTAAATGGGAACAAAGTC
Organism: Gymnothorax javanicus; assembly: GCA_029692085.1. Lineage (NCBI taxonomy): Eukaryota > Metazoa > Chordata > Actinopteri > Anguilliformes > Muraenidae > Gymnothorax > Gymnothorax javanicus. The sequence continues at coordinate 34,775,510 of CM056198.1, forward strand.
AATGATGGCAATTCTCCATCATACTGGATGAAAACAATGGCTAAATAAAAGCAATGTACTGCATTGTTGGATGTGGAGTTGACGTGAATCTGCCTCACCTGAGTCCATATGGATAGGAGCAGAGGGCAGGCTGTTGCATGTGCCGTCATTGTGCTGGACAGTGACAGTGTACCGCTGGCCACACTTCAGCTGAGAGACGATGCAGTTGTTGCGGGTGGTGCTGCAGCTGAGCAAGCCACTGTCCGCATCCTCCATGATGGCGGTGTAGGAGCCGATGTTCAAGTGCCTCTGCCACAAAATCACAGCGTGGTTCGCTGCACAGTCCAGAATTGCCTCAATGTGGTTCGGCGGACATGGTCCTGAGAAATACAATGTGCACAGACCTCTAACTCCACTTCACATTCATGCTTTACAAATGTATTGTGAGACAGACTGCTTATACTGTGCTCTCTCACTGAGAATCCGACTGACTTCAAAAATCGATACCGCAAAAAAGCCTGGCTTAGCAAGTGTCTTGGTCTCGTAATCTTATCAAGTAAAAAAAATCAGCTTTCACAGAAAAGTAATAGAAATAAGAAGTTAAGTCCAACAAAATGACTAAAATGCTGGTGCAGATACATGTAGATTCATTTAGATTTTTGCACTGTACTTAAAGGGATAGTTCACTTTTTTGAAGTGGGGTTGTATGAGCTACAAATTGCCACTACGTACATTAGACGCTGTCGAAAGGTCTCTGATCTCCTCCAGTTAGCCGCACCAGCGCATAGTGCTAGGCGGAGATTTAGGCAACACACTGTTATGAACGGTCCCAAAGTAACAGCATATTTTTGCAGCCTAAAAGAGGTCCAACCCGAAAATAATACACCACTTTAATTGTACGCTATATTACAAAAATTTACAGCGCTTCAGCTGCCCGAAAAAAACACAGTTGCCCTTAAACTAACCAACTGAAGTATTCCATCGGAGTAAACTGCGCGCTGTGGCGATCAGCTGTTTGGGTCACAGTAACTGCGATTGCGAGGTCGGATGGTCTTCAAACTTGTGCAAACATTTCAAAAATGGTCCATGTGCGTTGCTTTCCTGGATGTGAAAGCAAAGCTGTATCCTGGTGCACATACAGCTTCCACCGCATTCCTTCGCGGGATATTGGACTTCGGCAGCTGTGGCTAGTTGCGCTCAACATGGATATTAATACGTCACCCGTATCCCTAAAAGAGCTCCATGTTTGCAGTATTCATTTTTCGTGAGGATTTCGTGAGGCCACATTCAGGGAAATCTCAATGGTGCATGCTGAAGAGCACTGATGTACCCATGCATCAGGTAAGAGAGTAAAACACCTGTGAAAAAGTCTAATGTAACATTGCAGCACAAATCGATATCACCTACGTGGCCTACGCAGCCACATACTGTGTATCTGCTGCGCTGGTTATAATAGAGAATTTTTTTTGAAATTTGAGATGTAATTCTATGCCATTGAAATGCTGTCTCTGCCGCAAAACTGCTAAGAGTCTGACCCGAACAGCAGATCGTGACAGCGCGTAGTTTACTCCAATGGAATACATCAATTGGTTAGTTCAAGAGCAACTGTGTTTTTTTCTGAGCAGCTGAAGCGCTGTAAATGTTTGTAATATAGCGTACAATTAAAGTGGTGTATTATTTTCAGGTCGGACCTCTTTTAGGCCGCGAAAATACGCTGTTAACTTTGGGACCGTTCACAATAGTGTATCGCTTAAATCTCCGCCCAGCACTATGCGCTGGTGCGGCTAACTGGGGGAGAGCAGGGAGCTCTCTACTGCATCTAATGTACGTAGTGCCAATTTGTAGCTCATATAACCCCACTTCAAAAAAAGTGAACTATCCCTTTAAGGAAAACCAAAGAAAAAGAATTAATTTGAACAGGAAACAGGTACTTATTTCGGTTCTTGTTTCTGCTTGGTTGAGGTTATTTCTTCAAACTTGCAGGGGAGGCAATGTATCAGAGGCAGGAGTACCTGTCTCCAAGGTGACACGGGCGCTCTCTGAGCTGTTGCACTTCAGGTTAGAAGAGACGACAGAGGCAGTGTAGGTCTGGCCACACCGCAGGCCCTGGATCTGGCACTGCGTGTCCATAGCTGTGCAGGTGCGCACCGTGCCATCGGCGTGCACAGCTGTGGCGATGTAGAACACGGCGCCGGCACTTGCTTCCCAGTCTAGGGAGGCAGTGTTGGGGCCGCAGTCTCTGATTGCTGTCACGTTCTGAGGTGTGCAGGGAACTGGTAGAGAACCACAAGTCTCGGGTCAAGAGCAGTATATGTAATATGACTTGTGACATGCAGAAAAATCAAACGGTCGAAAAAGTAGAAGACCAGTCATGTTTTTCTTCCACCCATGGGCTCAGCCAAGTGATTCCACTAATTAGCTCTATCTCGTGGTTCAATTATACAGTACTGTGCAAGTTTTAGGCACATTTACATTGTAAACCCTGATAGTTTGGTGAACTCAAATGTTTTGTGGAGACCGATTACCTCAAAAAAATTGTAGAGACAAATTTAATTGCATTGTGTGAAAGGACCTTAACCCCTTAGCGCTGAAGCCAAACCTGGCTATTTATGTGTTACCTTATTTAAGGCTTTATAATTCAAGATTGCAGCTTCACAGAGAGGAGGGCTATGGCTCCACTGAGTCAAGTTACTTAAAGCATTTTGAATTTCATTGTATTTCAATTTATTTTTATGATTTTAGGAGAGAAAACTAGCCTGACTCCACCAGCCTTCGTATTTCTGCTTAATTTCATTTTGCTTCACTATACAGTCTGGTCACTCGGAGCTCTGCCTCGTTTACCTCGGCAGAAAATACGCCGGACCAACCAACGAACAGAAGGCGTGGCCGAGAGCCATGATGTAGCAGCTGCACCGAATTTGAAATTGTAGTCTCCGAAATCAACAATAGCCACGGACATAGATACACGGGAGGACATAGATTCGCTCCGTCATGGAGAAAATCCCTGGTATCAGCGACTTAAAGCCACAACAAGATGAATATTTGGTTAGTTATTTGAATGGAAATGATGTTGTAGCACTACTCCCTACAGGTTTTAAGAAAAGTTGTCATATCTACTTAATATCCATCATGAAATATATGAATAGGCATCCAGTTCATCTCTGTGAGAGACAGCCGAACCACCTCAGCTAGCTTGTAGCTTCTAGTGTTTCATTGCCTGCGAATTTCACACTATTTAAGTTAGCAGCGAACTTTTTAAAAGCCGTGTTTTTGTTTGTGTCACAAGACCTACTCGCTGTCTCTGTGTTAAGTTGTCATTATCCATGAATGAAATGGCTGTCTGAGACAGCCAAACGCTTAGATCCAAACTATGTTACTATAAAGTTAGATAGCAAGCTGGGTATGATGTTAGCGCAAGAATGGTTAACGGTTCAGTTTTCATGTCAACGCAGATTTCATCTTAATGTAAATAATGCGTTATTCTCGCCGATTCTGCCGTTGGTTTCGGGTCTCTTACGTTTTTTATAATAGCAGCAGTATCGGCAGGAAAAATGATAGCTCAACAGTTTGTTTCTTGTAAGGAAAAAAGAAAGAGCACCTTTGGTTCTTTTAAGTGAATGAGTGAAGGCTAAAATGAGGTAGATGGGCATATGTATGAGTACAGTATTAACTTTAATGTACTGATCAGTTTGTTTTCGCTGCATTCCTGGTATGAAGGACTGTGTTTACAGCGGAAGTACTAGGCAGCTGAGCCGGCGCATAACATACGTCATCGCCAAATGTTAGTGATTAGTTTACGGGTACACCAATGATTTTAAACTTCTGACAAGCGCCCACCCACCAGGAAGTAAATACTTGTCAATCACGACTGTCCAGACTCTGTGTACGAAGCAAAGCGAAGTAGGAGAGTCTTGTTTTACCAGGCTAAGAGAAAACGGACTGCAAACATAAAAAATCTTCATGAAAATTTAGCATTGAAGTTATAAAAAAATAACACTGAGAACTGAAAAATGGCTGGGGGTTAAAACTATACATTTCAGGGATCATAAACTCCTTGACTAAAAGCATAATTCATCTGAGCATTACACTCTAAATTACCTACTCTCTAAGATCCCTGAAAATGGCGCACTGTCAAATGATAAAATAATCATATATTTAACACAAATCAACTTTTGACGCATGAAATTCAATATGAACTAATGATTTTCTGGTTGAATCTAGCATGAGTTTATCAATATAGGTGCAGTTGGACATCAGTGGTCACCAGTAACCTCTCCAAACACAAAACATGTCTTTTCTCCATGATAAAGTTTAGAATTTTGTCCATTTTTCTTCAGAGTCCTGCCAGCCAGCACACATACTCATAAAAGGAACTGCTTATTTAATGGTCAGAATTCACCCTGCAATGAAAAGCTAGCAGTTCCCACTTCTGAGCTCACAACCGTATAAACACTTTCTACACCTTATCAGGAACAAGTATAAATCATTAACTAAGTAATATCTGAAATACCTTATTTTAACAGAACTAACATTCCACTATCAGGAATAAATCAGGCAATATTCTACCTAGATTGAACGGAGTAGTGCAATGAACGTGCCAGGGGGTCTACCGACGTGTTTGAACTGCTGGTATTTTAAACCAGCCAGAACCTCAGCATTCAATTTAGTTGAATACGGTATAAATTCTAAAACAAAAAGCAACATTGAGCAAAATGAAACCACACTCACAGTATAACCTTTCTTCATTGAATCCCTCTCCAGAGACAGATGTATCGTATAGAAGGAACTCTCCAGTCCTGTTTCATTCGGAATAATTCCCATTTACCATGTCCGTACCTCATTTAATTCCCATAAAGGTAACTGAACACTTCAGCCCGGTTTTGGGAGTCTCTTTTTTTTTAAAAATTGCGTCGTTTTTAGCTGCGCAACTGTGCGCATCCTTAAGAGAATACAACCTACCTTGTTTTTATGCAAAGGTTTGTATACATTTCTTATTGTCCAATCAATGCCTTTCAGTTACTGTGAAAAGTTTAAACTCTCTGGAATTGGATAAGAAACGAGTCAATCAACACATTATTACCGGGGAAGCTTCACGTAGGCATGAACTATAAGTGTGCCTTACGCAGATGTGCCTAAGTAAATAATTGAGTGACTGGCTATCAGCATGAGTACTTACAAGGATATAAAGGAGCGCTGAATTCGTCGAACGAGATATCTAAACGTAAATCTATGGTAGGGAATTATGCATTTTTGATATGTGATTACTATAATTGATAGTAGAATGATGTAGTGTCAATACCATGTCGAATTTTTGCCTCAGAAAACGGATATTTCTTAACTACTAATTGGTAGGGGAGACTGGGGTCCGATGAGCCATGGGGACCAATGAGCCATATCACTATTTTGCGATCAATCGATGACAGAGCTGCTTAAAATAGGCAAAATATTTGACCATTGGCTGATGAGTCATGGGGATAAATGAGCCATATCACTATTTTGCCTATTTTAAACACCTTTGGCATCGATTGATCGCAAAATAGTAATATGGCTCATTGGTCCCCATGGCTCATCGGACACCAGTCTCCCCTATATAATGGTATATTGGCTCACTGTTGCTGAATGGTTGCTACAGAGAAGAACGATTTTTTCTGTCACAAGAGATCATTTTTTTTGAACTGCTGGACAGATACTGTGGGCAATTATATTGAGCACTTTGCACATCCGGCTTAGCTGAGGAGTTTAATTCATGCAACTCCTGAAAAACAAAGATGGGAGTGAACTCGTCCATTCTAAACCGTTTGAGCTTGGCTTGCTTGAGAATATTCAATAACTGATCCGGGTTTGCCATCTAGTGATAGAATAGTGGAGCTGCATGCATAAATTTGCAGCTCCGTGTCCACTGCCGGACACATCTGCACAAAGGGGTTAAAGAAAATAAGGTGAAGGTATTTTTTACATGTTTTTAAGTGCTGTGAACACGAGATTATTAAGTTGGCATACACATTTTTTTGAGGTAATTGGCTTCCACAAAACATTTGAGTTCACCACACTTGTCAGGGTTTACCGTATACCGGACTGTGCAAAAGTCTTTGGCACCCTGCATTTTTAAAAATTTTAATCTGGCTTTGGATTTTTACTTTTTTGTGTTCCACATTGATTTTGCTGAGGATAAAAAGCATATTTGAAATTCTAAATGGCAATTTAAAAATAGTTTTATAAACAAATGTTTGTATTTCATCATAAACAGTTGATGCAGATAATATAGTCTTGACCAAGCCTTGATGTCAACATCCAGCTTTGATCACTCTCTCCTGGACCCAGTTAATTATGTTTAGCAAAAGGTTGCTTTGAGTGCATCTGTTAAGAGAGGATTTATTATTTTTACGCTGTTCTTATTATCAGGAAATGTGCAGCCAAACCCTGGTCTGAACAAATGCAGTCAAATTAATACACCGGCTGATTTTAAGTCAAGGTCTGGGATGGGCTTTATTCACCAAAATGTGCGAGGTCTTTTATCTAAATTAGATTTTATCTGTATCTGGGCTTTTTCGACTGATGCTGATGTTATTGTTCATTCGGAAAAGTGGCTTTACAGAACTACGCAAAACTCAGAAATGTCCATAAATGGGAACAACTGGTATCATATTAACCTACCTAAAATAGGTGGCGGTGTTGCCATTTATGCGAAATCAGTGTTTTGTGTCAATGCTTTAGTTGTCCAAGGTTTTTGCAGACCAGATTCTCATGGTTGTTGCTTATCATAACTTACTTGATAAGTTTCTATCAGGCCTTCGTAATAAAAACTGAGTGGAGGATGCTGAATATCGCAAATGATATTCTCATAAGAGCAGACAATGGCAAACATATTCTGGTTTTACTAGACCTATCAGGCCAAATACCATCAATCACACAAGTTTAATTAATAGACAACTGCAAACATTGGGTAGGTATTTTGGCTTTGGTCTAAATTGGTTTTACTCTTATTTCTCCTTTAAATATTTTAGTGTTTTTATCAATACTTTGTCTTCCTCAGCCCATTGTCTTTGTGGAATTCCCCAAGGTTCAATCCCCTTTTCCTGATATATACTTCCAGGAGGTCATCTCTTCTGTCACCTCCTTGATACTTCCTACCATTGCTAATGATTCAAAGCTCTATTTTTCAGCAAAGCCAAACAACCTGGATGGCCTCTTCACCCTCCATCAATGTATTGCTAAAATTAGGAGTTAGATGGCTAAAAATTTTCTTTAACTTTACCTTGACAAAACTAAGTGGTGGTTGGTCCCAACAAATTTTCCAAGTTGTGTAACATGGCATCCCCCCCTTTCTAAGAATCCTGGGGTTATTTTTGACTCAAAATTGAACTTTCACCAACATGACAATAGCTAATGCAGTTATACTTTATCCAATAATGAAATATTTCCAAAATCTATGCTTTCAGCCAATGATTTTGAGCTGCTCATCCTCCTGTCATCTTCTGTCATTTAGATCACTGTAATTCACTTTCCACGTGTCTTAATGAAGCTGCAATTTCTCATCTTTAGGTTGTTCAAAAAGCACTGGCTAGATTGCTCACCAAAACTAACCATAGATCTCTTATTACACCTATTCTTGTCTCTCTTCACTGACTTTCTGCGAGGTTTCGAGTGAACGTTAAAGGTGCACTATGCAAGCTTGTTTACTTTCTACGCGATTATATTTTTGTTTCAATTCGCCGACATCTCTCCATGATCCGCTAGCTGCCTGCCCCTAAATTCACTGTAAAAAAAACCCGGGATCTGGAGACTGCACAGGCGTCACAAACTGCAAATAAACACAAGGGGCACAGGCTGTGCCCCATAACATAACAAACCGTCTCGGCCAATCACCAACAAGAGTTGACAGTTCTGGAAGCATGGGAAGGAGGGAACTATGGGAGGGAGGGGCGGGCTACCTCTGTTTTGTTTGAGTTCGAATGTCAACAGAAGTGATGTCAACAAACTTGCACAGTGCGCCTTTAAGATTCCATAAATCTGAAGACACGTTACGGATTGACCTTTTTATGAAGCTTTAATTTGTATTTATTTCGTTTTAGTCAATTTGTTTTTTCCTCTCTCTATTTCATTGTTTTTTATACTGTACTGTATGAAGAAATTGGAACTATGGGTTAAAAAAAATACTATTTAAATAAATGATTAATTAAATAAATTTGAAACCACTATAATCTGGTTAGAAGTCAGGTTCCTGAACTAACTCCCATATATCCCACCTCCTACTGAATGATTCAAAGTACCACCATGCCCTGGAGGGGTCACCTGTTTCAGCAGCTTCTCCCAGAGCCCTGCCACTGGAGCAGTCGTCATCGTAGGCAGTGATCCACACGCTCAGACTCTCGCCGCACCTCACCCCTGGGATAGCACAGCTTTGGGTGATGGAGGTACAGTTGTAGCGGTCCCCTCGATTCCCCCTAGCCTCCACCCGGTAGTGGAGGGCACCAGCGGCACTGTCCCAGGAAGTAATCAGCACATCTGATTCACACTCCGCCTTGGTCTTCACATTCGTGGGGTCACAGGGTGCTGATCGGGGATTTCAAGAATGTTATCATGGTTCTCACACAAATATAAGTGCAGGTGCAAAACAAGGATAATGCCATCACATTAAATCCGCATAAATGGCATCAATGATCAACTTGAGTTTTTGGTTACTGCATTAACACCAGTTGCCACTAGTCAACACATTCTCATCTTAACTCATCATATAGTAAAGCTACCTGACCAAGTGTCGATGTATGATGCAAAAGTAGACTTTTGGTGTCCTTATTTGATGCTTAGGTTGGAGTTCGGGTGAAGGGTAAGGGGTTGGGGGAAGGATTCATTTTAAACTGGTGTCAATTAAGGACGCCAAAAGCCTCCTTTTGCATTGTATATCGATGCTCGGTCAGGTATAGCGTCACTATATGACGAGTCAGGATGAGACTGGGCTCCACCAGTTGATGAAAAGGTATATAAATATATAATTTTGTTTATTTGTTGTTGAGGTATTTCTTCAATTAGTAAATAAGTAATTTATTTGTCTCAAACTCTGAGCAACTTGAATAAACACTACATGTTGCGAAGGTGACTGTGGATTGAAACGGTCAGAGAGCAAACTCAATGGGCTCTAATTTCTTGGCGCAGCGCAGGGTGGCGCAGCGTGGCGTAGCGTGGCGCAGCCCACGCGGTGGTAATTTCGTGCGGTGCGCAGCCACTTTGGCAATTTGGTAGACGGACGTGCGCGAGATGGGTGTGGCGGCGTAGTGGGGGGAGGTGTCACATATTCATCAAGACGCAGTGACAATTTCGTAGAAAAAGTCTCCGCTGAAGTTGCCCAGAAAGCTCGCCAGCTCCAACCTGGTTTACTTTCTGCGCAGTGGTAATTTGGCTGACCGGGCGCACAGTTCAAGATACGCCAACGAAAACCTCACAGGCAGGTTTCCAGAATGTCAGGCACATTTCAATGCAATAAATAATTACAGCAAGCACTATTTAATGTAACTATCTGAATCAGGACATAAATTATAGTATCTATATCGATTGTCCTGATGTCAGATTAAAGGCGGTTGGCACGCGTAATGGAAACTCCACCTGGCTTAATCAACGCAGCTGAATCTGTGATGCAAACTAACGACTTCACATCTTTCTCAGCCAACCACAAACTGCCTATATATATATATATATATATATATATATATAATGCTTGCATTCTATGCTCAATAAAGCCGCTTGCACACTGGAAACGAATTTTTCGCACGACTGATTACAGTCAAAGTCAATGCAAAGACGCGAATACACGCGTCTGTTTATTCGTCTGTTTTCTTCCGTTGAAGATTGACAACAGTCTTTATTCGGTCTCTCTTTTGAAAATTAGTCAGATGGATCGAACAGATTCACGCTTTATTTCCACACCAGAGATAAAATAGTGCTTGTAGTCAGTGACCAAATCAATTCCATGACCATTGACATTGTGAATTAAATATCGTGATGCACGATCAAGACTGTCCGACTTGAAATGCAAAATACCTAATGTCCGCAGCCAGCAAAAAGTAAAGAAGTATTAATATGAGAACAGATTTATAACTAAATAAAGAATAAAATATATCACAACAAACAGAACATCCAAAAAAGATGGCCCGCAAATAAATAAATCGCAGTGTTCAATGGATGTTCTGTTTGTTGTTAAAATGTTTTTTTTATTCTTTATTTCGTTATCAATCTGTTCTAATCATCCTTTTTTTTTTTTTTTTTTTTTGGCTGTCAGACATGGAGTATTTTGCATTTAATGTTCGACAGGCATTGTACATTGTGTCCCGCCAATGTCGACTCACTTTATTGAGCAGAGCTTAAACAGAAACATTGATTGAAATTCTCGGTACTCATCTTGAAGAACTGAGCCCTCTTGTCAAAACATTCACGTTTAGTATCTAAAACATTCAGTAGATTTGAAGAAATTAAAAACAATAATCGACTGTCGGACACGGAGTTATATTGAAACCATCCGACCGTCGGACACGGAGATATATTAAAACCCTGTTCGACCTTCGGACACGTAGACACTGCGTTCAACGCAGCAAAGCAATCTGTCGTGCGAAAAATTCGTTTCGCGTCCAGTGTGCAAGCGGCTTAATACTAATATTATTGTCACTTAGGTTTTATCGTTTTTAGTGGGGGAAAGGAAAACAGCCTGATTGCTATGATCTCGTACTGAGTTAAGATCACATATTGAAAATAAATGTGTAACGTATCTTGCATTGTTGTCCATGCATGTTAATCCCAAAAATTTAAGCAGTAGCAGGGTGTAGTAATAGGAACACGCTATCAATCGTTTCTCTTCCCAATGTTACAGGCAGAAGAAATAAATGAACAACCGTCGTATTTCATTCCAACTTCATAAGTTTGAATGATCTGACGTAGTTTGGTTTTGAAATTCCATTCAAGTTCGCTAATGGTGATAATTCGAGAATGCCTCATGTTCGTAATGCTTAATATAGACGTAAGTGGTGCAGAAAACATGCCTGAAGCAGCAAAGTAAAATTCAACATTAACGCATCATGCAGATATAGGACAGAGGCTTCTTTATTTTAGCACTTTAAAGGTGATGAGAGGAGCTCATTTTATTGGTGAAGATTTGACTCGGCTGTGTTAAACCCACTTTGGCCTTTTCTCCTCCCTCTTTGCCACTTGCGCCGGCGGGAGGGACAGAGGCGGGACAGAGGAGTACTTGCGCTAGGCTACGCCGGGCACGAAATTGCAACGTACGCCCTATTCGCCGCGCCTGCGCCTGGTCTACGAATTTAGAGCCCAAAATGTCACACGCTCTACCCCATCATCCCATTGACCACGTACCTGTGCGGACGTGGACTGGGGAGCTGACCTCACTGTTGCATTGGCCACTAACAGAGTAGACTGTGTACTCATAGCTGCGGCCGCAGCCCGTGTTGGTAAAGAAGCACGACGTGTCAGTGGTCCGGCACTCGGTCACCTCCCCATTCGCTGCACGTGCCGTGGCGACATAGTAGGCCGTGTTGTTAGTGTAATCCCACCCAAAGATGATCACATTGCTGGAGCACTCTTTGTAGGTGGCCAGGCCAGTGGGGGGGCAGGGCACTGTAGGGAGAGAAAACAGAGCCAGAGAGGCACTGAAGTCTTTTCACCAATGTGACATTTCACATTGTATATACAGTGCTAAACAAATTTATCAGGCCACCTGTGATAAAAAATGAGAAAACACAAATATTTAAGAAATTTGTCAAAAACTTGTTTAAAACTAAAAATTATTTTGCTATTTCTTTGGAAAATAACAAACTGAAACCACTTAATAGTCCTTATTCACACATAAAAAAACAAACCAAAAAAACCTATATTTTGAATAACGTCCTTTGGCCTTTATAACAGCTTGCATTCTTGCATTCAACCACTAAAACTAATTTTTATGTTCAGGAATGTAAGAAAATAACTATTATTTGGCATCTTAATTTAAAAAAAAAAATAATGTGCTTAACTACTTTTTTTGCTTTTTTGTAAAACGATTAGTTTGAAAATTCATGGATAACAACAATAATTATATTTTAGCATTTAAAATATCATTTCATTTAAAGAGCTTGTACATACTGGTGGATTAACCATCACAGAAACATAGAAATTATTTAGGTAATTACCAACACTGTTAATTTAGGGCAGCTGTGGCATAAACCTTACATTGGGTGGCAGTCTAATAAATTTGTTAAGCACTTTAGATATCCAGGGATACCCCTTACTCAATGGACAACCGAAAACAAAGGACTTCTATAGGAACCTTGTGCTATAGACACTATACTTTGAATTCCACTGTTTGGTATGAATGGCTGTTGAGGACGGGTAACACAGAGTACATGGGAGAGATCATAATTTCATCCGGATCGGATATCTGCATAGTGCTGTGTTCCTGAACAGAGAGAACAGATGAAATGTCACGTGTCTGCACCTGTTTCAAATTCGTTGGTGACGTTTGAAGAGCTCTCGCAGTCGTCAGAGATGGCAGCAACACGCACCACATACCGCTCCCCGCACTTCACTTGGGTGATCTGGCAGCTTAGTAACTGTGTTGTACAGGACAGGGTGGTGCCATTGCCATCCGTAGCTGTTGCCCTATAGGAATCAGCCCCAAAAACAGTGTCCCATGACACTGACACCATGCCACTGGAGCAGCTGTAGTCAATGGAGATTGATGTCACCGCACCGATCGCTGGAAAAGGTGTTGAACGAAAATTGGAATGGTCTCAAATTTTCATAACACCATGACTTTGATTATTTCGATTCAAGTTCATCTCAAATGGCAGCCCTATTCAAAAACTACACTCTAAGAACAGATTGGTTAAAATATAACAGATCTAAGTGGCTCAGGCTGATGTTGGTTGATTTCACAGATATCTTGGTTGTTTTATCCAAAGTCTTGGTTGATTTAAACGGTGTCTTGATTTCGAATAACCAATATAAAGGTTTTCCTGTCAATCAATCCTGCTTGGTAGGGCACATATCAGCCAATCTAGTTGGTCGATATGTATCCAACCAGTCAGGATTGTTTGACAGAATAACTATCATATTGGTTTTTTTGTAGCTAAGCTATTGTTTCAATCAATCAAGAATCAATCAAGATTTTGGATAAAACAACCACGATATTGGTTCAGTCAACTAACATCAGAAAGAACCAATTAGATTGTTTTTAAAAAAAAAAAAAAAAAAATCTCTTTTTAGAGAGTATGCCCTTATTTCATGTTTTTATTTGCAGTTCAACAATGTACTAGCTACAACTGACTTTTTGTTTATGTAAACAACATACTTGAGCGGGGCAAACACATTAAAATATCACTTTTATGTTTCGAGTTTTAGTTTATTAGAGAATTCTTACTTTTTGTTGTATAAGTGACATATGTTGCCTCTCCTGGTACCAAGAAGGAATTGACCGACGAGACTCCTACTTGATACGTGGAGCAGGGCTCGAGATTGCTGATGTCTTGCTGCTTAGAGGAGGTGTTGACCGCAAAAAAGTCGACGTGGGGGTCATCAGCGTCGACGACAGTCACTCGATAAATGATCACTTTATCTACACTCTCCCATGTTACTCGTGCTGTGCTCCGACCTGTGTGCTGCACCAGGACGAATGCTGGCGGCTGTACCACTGAAATCGGGGCAGACAAAACAAGTCTTTGTTTTTAATGCTCATTCCGGTGTCCCATCGAGAATGATTCTCAAAAGACAAAGCATCGTTATAGCTGGATTTTCAAACAAGATAAACCATAATACATTTTGCAAATATTAATAAGAATCAAATCAGATTGTCTTGGAATATTTAATTTCTAGCGTCTGTATTTGTATGCATTTATACCCACGTGTCCAGACTGTTTTTTCTCTTGAGCGAGCTGCCAAGCCGGCAGCGTTCGAGGACTGGACGTAGCACTTGTAAGGAGTTGATGGTTGAAGGTTGCGCACTTCACCAGCAAGACTTGTAAAACTATGGTTGAAAATTTCGCCGGTCAGCGATTTCTCTAGTACCAAGAAATACACTGTGGCTGACTTTACGCTCGACCATTCAAATCTGATGGCAGTACTTGAAATTGGTCGAGAAATAGTTATTTGCGATGTGGCTGGAACTGGAGGCAAACAGAAGGAAACTGTTAGTCACATTTCTGCCCCCGAAAGAAACTAGAAAATTATATAGCTAAAATAAATTATCATAAAGTCTAAGTCGATTTTCAATTATTTCACTCAGGCAATAGCAAATATTTCCGGTGAAAGCTGTTACCTGTTGTCGTTACTCTCGAGTCCTGGCACACAACATTGAAAAAGTTGAATACTTTTACTGTGACGCTGTACACAGTCCCAGGACGAAGACCCTGCACACGCTTCTCTGAGCTGGATGCTGGCATAGTCACCACGACTGGTGCAATAGTCGTTGAATTCACGATCCTTATATCCAGAAAATAATTCGTTGCTAAAGGATATTGGGTCCATTTCACGTCGAAAGTTGATGCTGATGGAGAAGTTACTGATGTGATACTGCATGCTGAAAAAAAAAATCGAGAAAGAATTTATTTAAATAGGCATAATTTAATTATCACAATCCCTACCTTGTCGACTGACTAACGTAGACCTTTTCTTTTTTTTTAATTAAAGGTTAAATTTCGAATAGCCTATACGGGAATTTCAGAAAATAGCGTTATAATAACATAAGGTTGAAAACTGAAAAACTATTGAGTCTGTTTACTTGCAGCATCTTTTATAAAATAACGAGTTCAACGTCCCATCCATAAAACGTGAGGATGTTTCAATAGTTAGGATTTTTAATCCTTTTTTTATAGGAAACCGCATTCTGGTCAAAAATTATCAGCCGAGGTATTCTGAATTTTTATAGAACATTATTTTCAACATGCTGAATATTGTATTATTCTGCGCGTACTACTAAAATATGCCTGAGAGAATTCCAAGTTTCCATTGCAGGAAAAAGTAAATTGAAATTGCAATGGAAAAATCAATGGGAAACTTACCTTGTGCCTGAATATAATCAATCTGTAAAAATAAAATATAAAATTTAAAATATATTGTTTGGGAATATAAAATATTTTTCGTTACATAATTGAATTTTTGCTTGAAGTATATTTACCTGAGTCAGAAACGCCAGTACTAAAGAAAAACCCAGGCCACTCAATTCCATCTTGGACAATGAGCGCAGGGTTGCAATATTGTGGTGTGATATAGGTCTACCAATATCTTATGGATATTTTTACCGAGGGGACAGACACTGCATTGCAGTTGTAACCAATCAGTGAAGCAGAAATTGGGACAGGTAAACCTCCCCATGCCTTTAGGGTAAGAAATATAATGGAAAAGAACGACCTCAAGGAGGCCTTTGTACAAAAAATGCGCTCCTTCTGCATCACTGCAATCCGATATACTCTTTTACAGAAACTCATGGGGTCGACTTCCAAACACTCTCAAATACGTACAGCTGGCCTAATCTTAGATGGGAAATGCAATTAACTCCCATTCTCGATCCGAACTATATGATTCAATGAGGAATGTTGGCTGAAATTTGGGTGACCAATTTTGAAGAACGGATGCCCGTTCCTCATTATCCGAAATATTTCAGCAGGTGCGGAAGAAAATAAAATACCGTATGTTACGAGTGCGGCCCTTTACTCGATGGAAAGAGGGCCGCAAATGAATTTAATCCGGAAGGTTGCAACAGATTAGGGGAGAATGGGGTCCGATGAGCCATGGGGACCAATGAGCCATATCACTATTTTGCGATCAATCGATGACAGAGCTGCTTAAAATAGGCAAAATATTTGACCATTGACTGATGATTCATGGGGATAAATGAGCCATATCGCTATTTTGCCTATTTTAAACACCTTTGGCATCGATTGATCGCAAAATAGCGATATGGCTCATTGGTCCCCATGGCTCATCGGACCCCAGTCTCCCCTATAATTTAAAATATTTTCCAATGAAAATTCAACAATTTCGAGTGACTCTTCTGCTCTGCCGCCCCAGTGGAAAGAGCAAATTATGCGAACCGCTGGTTATCAAATTTTCTCTATGTTTGTATGCTTTCCCTTAGCAAAAAGTAGTATACTTGAAGTTCATTTTATTAAGTATACTTGAGTATACGTATAGCAAGTATACTACGGACCATGTACTTGTAGTGTTCTAGAAAGTATACTAATTTAATACTTCTTCGGACTAAATTGGAACATTTTTAAGTTTATAAAAGTATACTTTTAAGTATACTTCAAGTTTAAGCAAAGTAAACTGAAAGTACCCATCTAGTTTACATCTAAGTTTTATTCTATACTGCAAGTACACTACAAGTGAACTTTTTAGTATACTGTGAGTGAACTAGTTGTATACTTCTAGCATACTTTTCAATTTATGAAAGTACACATTTAAGTATACTGCAAGTAAACTTACAGATATAGGGCCCTATCTTGCGCCAGAGTCCCTAAACCCGTTATTTGGGGATTTCGCAAAGCGTAAGAGGCGTTCCCCCGCGAAAGTTGCTATCTTGCACACCTGCCTATATCCCTAAAACACCAGCGCTACCCGTTACATTATGCATAGGCGTGGTTTGGGCGTTACGCCAGTTAAACCAATCAGTGTGCCAGGTGCCACTGCCTTTCGGAGCAGGCTGCGCTATCCCAAATCCTCAAACCGAAACATGTGATGGAGAGAGGAAGGTCGCCACGTTTCTCCGTTGACGAAGTTAAATTGCCCGTGCATGAGGTCAAATCCAGTCAGAGGAGGATCTGTTTTTGTTAAGTTAATCATGAATTGTATTATTATTATTATTATTATTATTTGACATTGACATATTGTTCAATGTTTGGTTTGTAGTAAAAAAAATAAATAAATCAAGCCTACCCCTTTTGTGATGGAAACTTCAAAATAAAAAAAAAGAAGCGTTTCGCCATGCACTTCCGACTCCCTCTCCCGTCTGAAATGAAGCATAGAACAAAATTAGGTATATGCACTGGCACTCAGCGACGTAACTCCCCCCCAGCGAGAGCGGCATTTCAGAACTCTTCAGCGAATGAAGGTAATTCTGGTGACAAGTACGTGGTTTCGTCCGTTTACATTTTCCAATCGGACAGCTGTCTATTTTTTTTTTTTACAGCAAGTTGCGCGACCGTGCTGCAAAAACAGGTGTACATACTTGTCGCCGAAATTACCTTCATTCGCGAGAGAGTTCTGAAATGCCGCTCTCGCAGGAAAAAATTTCCGTTGCTGAGTGCTAATGCATAGCGCTCTTGTGAAAGCCCAAATGCGGGTAGCGCGTGGTTTTAGGACCCGCTATACGCTTTCCCTAACGTGTGTGGTCAAGATAGCAATTTTAGGGAAGGCGCATAAACACGCCCACGGGCACACCTCCAGGCGCAAATAAAGGATTAGGCATAATGCATAGCGGGTAGTGTGGCCGCAAGATATCGTTTAGGGATAGTGGAAGCTGCTAAATGCGTAATTCACGGGTTGCGGGTAGTGGCAACGGGTAAGGCAGGGTGAAAGATAGAGCCCATACTGCTAGTTTATTAGTTGTATACTTCTAGTAAACTTTTCAGTTCATGAAAGTATACTGTGAGGTATACTGCTAGGAAACTTAAAGAGTGTCATTGGATGTTTAATGACCACAGTGAGTGAGAACCTCAGGTTCACATCTCATATGACAGACAACATCCTCATCACTGCACTGGAGTATTGTGTATTATTACACCAGAGGGAAGATCCCAACCTACTGGCCCACCAACACCTCCTCCAGCAGCAACTTATTTTCCAAGGTGGTCTCCCATCCAAGCACAAACCAAGCCCACAGCCGTTTAGTTTCAACCACACAGCTGATGCAGATCAAGTTGTGGTATGGTTGCTAGTTTTAAAACTATTACAGACATTTGTCACGATGTCAGATAGCACTGAAGTTCCAGTCTTCTTAATCTCATGTTTGAAAATAGTGTGTACATTTATCTGTGAATCTGCAGATGATGGCCAGCTAGATTAAACTGATATCTCAACTTAAATACAGCAATGTTTGGTACAGGTACAATATGCAGGGCTTTGATGTCCACACTCTTGTTTAAAAGTGATTAAATCATTTATTAAACAGAATGTACCATCTTTCAAGTATTACAGCACTGCTGCATCTTTTCTTTAGTCGGTCATATTTTTGACTGTGATACAGAACTCCATTAACCAAAAAACAGCTCATCGGTGTACTCATTTGGAATATTTCATCAGCCTTTTCTTGCGTCCTTCAGCCTACTGGTCAGGCTGAAGGCCTTGCTAATTAATATTTTATGCAATTTCTGGTTCCAAATGAGAGAAAGAGGTTTTTTTTTTTTTTTGAATTAGGATTTCAATAAGAGTTGCCATTGCTGTGTTCTTATACTTTGGCATCCAATACAATTTTGTGTTTGAAAATTTAGCCTAATTTATAAAGGAATCAATTTTGTTCTCAATCCTGAGTATGTGTTTCACTGTAAATTCTTATAAGTACCTTCATCTGTAAATTAATGCAGAATGCACTTAAGCATTGTCTACTAGTAGAGTGCATGAGGTAACCTCTCGTCTACATACGTTAAATAATATCTGAATAGCAACAGTAATATATTTTAGAGTGCAATAATCATAAGCTGTGAGTATGATGTTAAGTTAGCTTAAAGAAAACTTTGAAGTATACTTGCAGTTAAAAAAAAAAAAAAACTTTTAACTCCCTGAAAGTTTAAAAATAAATTTAAACTATAGAGGGCTTTAAGTATAGAACTAGTGGACTTGTAGTCTACCTATAAGTTTACTTGCAGTATACTTCAAAGAGTTCTTGCATGAACTAAAAAGTTGGCTTGAAGTATATAACAAGTAAAGTTGTAGTACATCTGAATTTACTTTCAGTATACTTCAAAGTATACTTTTAGAAATTAGACATTGTGCTAGAAGTATATAACTAGTGAACTAATAGTTCATCTTTAAGTTTACTAGCGAACTGAAAAGTTTGCTAGAAGTATATGACTAATAAACTAGCAGTATATCTGTAAGTTTACTTACAGTATACTGCAAATTATACTTTTATAGATTAGACATTGAGCTAGAAATATATAACTAGTGAACTAATAGTTCATCTTTAAAGGAGCAATATGTAAGAAATGTATGTTGATTAATCATGAAATGGCCCTGATATATCACCAGACATTAAGGAGTGATGTTAATTTCAAATATATACTACTCAAAATTTGATAGGGATCATAGGAATTTTTTTGTGAAGTGACATGCAAATTTGGTAACTGGCACTGATGAACAATATATTGGATAAATGACATGCAGTCAGACACAAAACACATTTGCACGTGCATTTCATGACATTAAATGAGCATGCAGCCTCACATTTTGGCTTTGACTAACACTTCACCATTTCAACTCAGACGTGTGTGTTGCTTGTTGGTAAAAATTTGGAAGTTCCCAAATTTTTTGCATTACATTTAGCAATAACAATGTCTCCTCAACGTCTTGGACGTCAATTGACTTCAGAGCAATTGGGAAGATGCATCGGAATGCTTGACTCTGGCTTCTCACAACGTCACGTTGCCAATGCACTTAACGTCAGCCAAAGCGTTGTGAACAGAGCGTGGAACCGGCATCAAACGTTTGGTACAGCAGCACACCGTCATGGGGGTGGTCGTCAGAGATCGACTACACAACGACAAGACCACTTTCTCACACTTCAGGCATGACGTCATCCTTTCTGGACAGCCACCACCCTATGAAATGACCTTCATAACGCCTCGGGGATCAGGGTATCCACTCAGACGATATGGAATTGTCTTCATACTGCCAGCCTCAACTCAAGAAGGCCATGTGTTCGAATCCCACTGACCGTGCGTCATAGGCGTGACCGTTTGGATTGGGCTCACGATCATGTCACATGGACACACAACGATTGGGCTCTAGTTCTCTTTACTGATGAGTCCCGATATTGCTTGGACTTTACTGACAGGAGGCAACGGGTGTGGCGAAGACAACGTGAGCGATTTAATGATGCCTACATCAACGAACACGACCGTTATGGTGGCGGATCAATTATGGTCTGGGGAGGAATAAGCAGGAACGGCAGAACGGACCTGCATGTCATGGGGAGAGGGACGATGACAGGGGTACGGTACAGGGATGAGATCCTCAATGTGTACGTAAGACCATACGCTGGTGCTGTTGGCCCTGATTTCATCTTGATGGATGATAACGCCCATCCCTATCGTGCTAGGGTGGTGAATCAATTCCTAGAGCAGGAGATAATTGTCCGCATGGACTGGCCCGCGCGTTCGCCGGACCTAAACCCTATCAAGCATGTGCGGAACATGCTGCAGGTCGCCATTTCCGGTCGTAGGGCACAACCCACAACTCTAGAAGAGCTCGGAAATGCCCTTGTTGAAGAATGGAACAACATTCCAATTGCAAGCATCCGGGTTCTGATTGACAGTATGACCCGACGTTGTCAAGCCGTCATTCCAGCTAGGGGAGGCCATACCCGTTATTGACATTAACTGAGGTAATGAAACATCAAATGAACACTGTCTGTTTTCACTTTACATGTCAGAGGTGAAACCATGAAGTGTTCGTGAAAGCCAAAAGTGTGAGGCTGCACGCTCATTTAATGTCATTAAATGCACTTGCAAATATGTTTTGTGTCTGACTGCATGTCATTTATCCAATATATTGTTCATCAGTGGCAGTTACCAAATTTGCATGTCATTTCACAAAAAAATTCCTATGATCCCTATCAAATTTTGAGTAGTATATACTTATATCACTGATAACAGTAGTCCGGCCAGAATATTCTCATTACAAAAGCAAAGTTGCAGCCCACAACTAATGTTGATGTTGTCATTTTGTGTTTCGGCCTGTTGCGCCGCCCTCCACCTACCTACCAATCACGAAGTCAGTAGCATTTCGGCATCCAGGTTGCCAGTTACCACTAAGCTGCAGCTGCCAGCTTTTCGGAGCACAAATGTCTGACGTTACTAAACCTCAAAGGCCTCGTTATGATTCCGAAATACGTCATGACAAAGTCAGAAACAAAACAAGGATCTGTAAAGGACATGCCATTGAAAGATGGAGATAGCTGAAAGCAGAGAAGAGTTTGAAGACCGACGCCGAAGTTGCTAATTTTCTCCTGGGAAGGTAAGATTCAGCTAAGTTTGGCTAACTTAAATCTATTTAATGTAGGCACGGACATTTCAAATATTCTCTACAGTCGAATAACGTTATGTATGTTCGTTCATGGTACGTTAGTGCGTATGCAGGTGGGTCATCGAATTGACTAGGTAACAAATTGTTTGAGAAATAAAAACCGTGGCTCTTCAATATACTTAAACTTTTCTGTGTACTTTTCAGTTTAAGCTAAGTATACTTAAGTATTACTTTGCTAATAAGTACATCAAATGTAAACTGAAAGTATACTATCTTATTTATAGTTTAGAAGAAGTATACTCATAGCACATTTGAATAAACTTCTTTTCCGTAAGGGTTTGTATGTCTGAATCTCTGAGATATCTGAATATCGAGGTCATGGAGCCAATTGGCAAACGTTGCGCATTCTGGAATACACTATGGGATTTCCCATCTTTTCAGCGGATGTAATGACAATCAGACAACGGCAGGGTTGCCTGTCATCTTACGCTCAAGCAGATTCACGGTGCAAATACAGGCTGCGACTTACTTAATTATTTGTGTGCCTGTTTTCAACTATTTCATGACTGAAATTCGAAACAGAATATCAGCAAATGCGCTTTCATGACGTGGAAAATTAAATTAGGCCTACGTGTAACAGGCCCATCCTCGTGTAGATGTAAGGTATTGGATGTTTGTTTTCTTGAATAAATATGTCTAACCTCATTCAGATGGGAACTGCGGTTCAGCTTATTAACAAGCATAATTCTACATTAATAACGTAAAAAGATTTGGGTATGAAAGATGAAATTCAGGTGGGCTCAACCTGTGATGGGAGCGTCTCAATGGTGAATCTGCATGCGCAAATTATGGCTTAGTTCCTATTAGGTGCTACTCTGATGGTGATTATGCATAAATCATAGCTTGTGTTGGTTCGTTGTAAAAATAAAACAGTTCTCACCATTTGTGTTATGAGAATATTGGACTGTCTTTTTCAGCTTCAGCTGATTGCCAACTATGACAATTTTACCCCACCCATCTGACAAAGTTACTTCGGCATGTTTGTGACATATCGAAAATTGAATATTGTGACGAAAATATACGTTATATTGAGATTGTATCAATACAACTTTTGTAGGCGACATTCTGCACTACACATAGACCATAAAGGTATTTCTCAAAGTTTTAGCAACAAAGAGTTATGAAGCCAAATACAAAATCATGATGAGGTAACCCCGGTCTCCCCTATCACTATTTTGCGATCAGTTGATGCCAAAGGTGTTTAAAATAGGCAAAAGAGTGATATGGCTCATTTATCCCCATGACTCATCAGTCAATGGTCAAATATTTTGCCTATTTTAAGCAGCTCTGTCATCGATTGATCGCAAAATATTGATATGGCTCATTGGTCCCCATGGCTCATCGGACCCCAGTCTCCCCTATGTCTCCCGATCTGAAAATTGCTTTCCTTTGTGCATGAGCCCAACCCACTCCACCCACAATGGAAGCTGAATGGTCCTGTTCGGCCATTTTCAATGCATATCAGTGAGGTTTGAGCGAAGTAACCACGTACTCTTGGCTATGTGGTGTACCTTGCTGAATGAGTGAGCAGTGAGCAAACCGCTCCTGCCTAACTGGTTTTGTGTCTTGAAGCTACGAGAGGCATCGGGGCCATTGCATTGTATAAAGTCTATAATGTGATGTTATTCAGACAAGGTCTCAAGTAACGCTCCCACGAAAAGCTTTAGAGTGACCTACAGTTGTCGCAGCAAATGAAACCACTTGACTGGCCCGGTAAAACTGCGGAAGAATGTTTACAGGAGCGCTGCTGAAAATCTGATGATGTAACTAAATGGTTATTTGGGTCATGAAATGCAATCACTTCTTGTTTTTACTTTTTGCCTTTGGATCGAGTGTTATTTTTAAGTAGCCTACTTCTGTATCTTCTTTATTTGCCCTCAAAATTTTGGCTAATCCAATTACAAGATATTTTCCTTCTTATGCACCTTAATGGGTTCAATTATAGGAATGTTAGACTTTGATCATAATTGTTATGAGGCCTAATGCAAAGTACCTGCAGGGAAAGTAGGGGAGACTGGGGTCCGATGAGCCATGGGGACCAATGAGCCATATCACTATTTTGCGATCAATTGATGTCAAAGGTGTTTAAAATAGGCAAAATTGTGATATGCCTTATTTATCCCCATGACTCATCAGTCAATGGTCAAATATTTTGCCTATTTTAAGCAGCTCTGTCATCGATTGATCGCAAAATAGTGATATGGCTCATTGGTCCCCATGGCTCATCGGACCCCGGTCTCCCCTACCTTCCATTATAAAAATGATCACTGATAATGCATCAGTTTCATCAGTGACAAAATTTTGCTTTCATAAAATATAGGCTCTTGCTCTTTTAAGGTCTAAAGATGATACTGCTGATACACAAGAAGTTAGCCTATAAAGCAGTAAAGATTTTAATCGCTATTAAATAGTCAATTTGGAGCTTTTTAATGTAAATATAATAGCCTATTGTAAATGAGCTCTACTAGGACAATTCATTGTGTCCATTTGAAGTTTATTTTACTTGACAATTTATTCAGAGTATTTTAACCATCATTGTACTGCATTCAGTAATCTACCTGCCCTCCTTGTGGATGCCTGGGTGGTCAAAAATATATAGATGAGCACTAGTTAGATGAGAGGCTAAATCGTATGGAATGTTTTCTGTCAGAAAATGACACAGTACAGTAGATAATGCTGTGCAAATACTTCAGCCTGTGAGCATCCTATTGTTTGAACAGGGAAAAAAACCTAGTAAAAATACCGATAGAAATATTGTAGAAATATAGCGAGAGAAGCACATGCAGCAATCACTCACACATTTTCTCCAGAAAATGCACTAGAGTCAATCAGTCAATCATTAACATTGAAACACTGTATTTTGAGGCATTTGGATGGTTTTGAGCAGAGGCATAAAAAGCAAAAAATAATAATAATAATAATAATAACATTGCTATAAACTGACGAAATGTCCTGACCTGTTCACAATCATTTTCCTTTATTAACACATCTTCCAATTATAAGAATACTCCATTCACAAATAAGGACACAGCTTCTGTCTGAATGCAATCCAAGGGCGACCTGATAATAGGCTAAACTCACTTTGGTAAAACTATTTACTCATAAATAGGCCTTATTTGCTTTATGATGTAAACTGCACTAGAACTTCCACAAAATCTTTTTGGTTCATCAGGCAATCAAACCTGTCACCTTGTGTGAATGCCTCCTGTCTCCTCCCATCCAGCAGCTTGTGTATCTAGTAGAAGTATTGTTCCTTTGATTGGTTCACGTCTTCCGTGATTTTCTGGCTGGCTGTGTCCTATTCATGTTTCCCGTTCTGTTCCTTATGTGTGTTGCCATATTTATACCCTTTACTTTGAGTTTGTAAATTGTTGAATTGTCACTTGCTATATGCCCTTTAGCAAATATTTTCTTGTAAAGCTCTTCATCTTTAGAAATGTATTTGAAACCTTTATTAATAATAATTTACAGAAGTTCACTTCCTTGTTCAGTTAATAGGAACAAGCCTCCAGGCCTTTCTCTCAGTCTCCAGGATTGGGACCACAATCATATTAATCAACTCCCAGTCTGCTCCTCTGCCCATTTTTTAGGAACAACCTCCCAAGCCTACTACTGTCATCAGGATTGGGACCGCGTTCCTGCTTAACTTTTCTGTCCTGCCGTCTGACAGTTCGGCTCTGGCAAAGTGTGCACTCCATCTGGCAGCTGTCCCGGGAAGCCACGGGCCAGGTACAGATACGCCCACGCACCCTACCCTTTTACATCTGAATTGAACTGTGTCATTCTATTCTGAGCTCTGTCCCTCTGTCTTACCGTACTACTATGAATAAACCCTATTTTTGGATTGCACTCTGCCTCCATATTTGGTTCCTGATCTGGATCATATCACTAACCTGCGCTTCCAACAAAGACAAAGATTTGAAATACCTTTACACGATTTTGAATAACGCTGAAATGCACCAAATTGCATGTTCAAAAGAATGGTTGTCATCTTTTCTTAAGGAGAGGAACTAGGGACACCGGATAATGGAGTGTTTTCGGATTGAGTGTATTGTTGCCTAGAGGGCACTCAGAGAACACGCCCCTCCGTCAGCAGGTTTTGATCCACTAGCACTGATAAACAGCAGCAGAATCTGAATCTGAATCCAGACTGGTCTGGAAATTTAATTATCTCTTTCCATTCATACTGTCCAACTTCTCATAAAATTTTGCCGTAATCTGTTGAATAGATTTTGAGTAATCCTGATGACAAGCGCACAAATACACACACACTCACACACACGCATACACACACAAGTGATCAAAATACCTCATTGCAGAGGTAATTAAGAAAAGGGATTGAGAGCAAGTTAGGACTAATTATTGGTGTTGAGGGATGTTCTGTGCCCACCTTATTTTCAGCTCCAGCTACGCCACTGGTTTTGAGATTTCTGATGATTGCTGGCATCAGCTGTCACATCTTCAATAAATAAAGGTTCAACTGGTTTTATAAGCTACAAAATTAAACCAGACCATAATACTACCTCTGCCGGGTTCACATAAGAAGATATGATTTGGAACATTTTTTTCTCTGCACTGTACCTTCTCCTTCAATTTGGGACTGGTACAAGATTAGATACCAAACTGATCTGTTCACGTGACTTTGTTCAAGTCTTTTTGAAACCTAGCTTGCTGATTCTTAGTTCTTAACAGAAATTTACATCTAGCATTGAAGCCTCAAACATGCTGCAGCACCTTTGTTATTGGTGTGCCAACAACCTGAGTGTTGTTGGTTCATTGAACAGTTTAAATTGAATTTTTCCTCTGAACTGAAAATATTTTTCAACCCTCTATAGTGTATAAAGTTGTTTTCTAGCTGAGTCCACATGTGAATTCTTGTTTCAAAACAAAATATCAAATCGTTGATTCTGACATACAAACTCAGAAATCAATGGTGCTAAAGCTATCTTCAATATCAACCAACTGGTGCGATGCAATGCCACATTGTCATGAGTAATTTCCCAGAATCATCCAGAAGAAATATGAGACTGTAGAATACACCTTGGAGCAAACAGTGGTTGGTACTTCGGCTTACTGGCCTGACCACTTTTGTTTTCTAGAGGAAGCCCAGCATGGGTATCTTCAAATTTTCTCAGGCATTTTTTGTAACATACAGTTACCTTGCTATTCTGCAATTCATTCATGGATTTAGTTGATTGAAACATGACTGTATTTAGGATGTAAATTCTCAAACAGTCAGTTTTAGTAAGAGGATCCATATAGATTACATATATTATCAGTTTTCAGCCATACAACAATAAGATCAAAACAATGTAATGCTGCAAGGAGTTACTTTTATTTCATTGAACATGTGGGATACAATGCCACATTATCATTATAAAAGTCATTTTTCAGTATCATCCAGATGAAACATGAGAATATTTGGTCAAGTTTTTTTCACGTTTATCCTCTGGAGGCTTGACTACTTGGGTATCTTCTAAATTTCTTGACAATTTCTTCGTTACATGATGCCATACAATAAAAATCCCAGAATGGAAAATTTTGGTATGAACAGGTTGTAATAAATTTGCTTCAGACTTCACAATATTTCATAAATTCAAGTACATTAATTTCAAGGCTATTTATTTCTTATTTCTTAATTGACAGTTTAAAAAAACACACTTGAATCTTAATTTTTTTTCATGAAGCTTTAACTTAGTAGCAGGCAAACAGACCTGAGAATCACATGAGCTTGAAACAAAAATAGTTAAGGTCACAAATTTGCGCTCAATATGACTAGGAACTTTGTTAAAATAGGTTCTTGTATTTCTGGAATCATGCACAAACCATTTTATGGAATCATTTTAAGTGTTTACTATAATGTAAGGACAGAGAAACTCATTTTTGCCGCAAGACATTCGATGTCCAGCTGGATTTTCATTGTCCTGAAAAATAACAAAAACCAGCCATCTGAGTCAGCAAATAAAACAAAGTCACCAACATTCAGTACTTTGACTACACTAAATTATTCTAAATGCACCTTAATGTTATCAAAAAAGTAACATACATACTGTCTGTTAATCCACACTTCTCTTTCCTCTGTAGATTACTGAAAAGGGAGAAACAATCAGGCTTAGCAATGAACATCAAATTGGACTATCTAAAGCAAAATTCATCGTAATATTCAATTTGAAATGGTTCACTGTCACGCTATTCAAACTTTGCTTTAAGCATAATGAACAAAATAGTTTTGGCCACCAGTTTTGACAGATTTTCTCCATGCATGGTATTCCAATACTCTGCCAGCTAGAGTTTACGATAGCTTCTTTAAGAAGCCGCTTCTCAAGAAATCATCCCTTTGCCCAACCTAAGTAATTTAGATTGCTAAAGTAATCACGTCTAATCAAGCACAGACAACGATGGACAGTAATGATTCCAAATTACAACTAGACAGGTCGGTCGCCCGTGACCAATGGGCCCACATGTTCCTTTTTTGTCTATTATACGGCAACCAAAATGGCTAGGCGCCGTGTCCTAAGCATTGTCCATATACATACTTAATATAAAAGAAATAGCTTTAAATTTGTGGTCTATATAATGTTCACAAGGAAATCTCTACGACGGCGGCAGTGGACACGTGATGAGGCCAAATCCATAGTAG
The DNA here is from genome assembly GCA_029692085.1 of Gymnothorax javanicus. Lineage (NCBI taxonomy): Eukaryota > Metazoa > Chordata > Actinopteri > Anguilliformes > Muraenidae > Gymnothorax > Gymnothorax javanicus. Next base: position 34,803,405 of record CM056198.1, read on the forward strand.
CCCGGCTTCGTCTGGGGGCTACAATAATGGAGCGTGTTCAGCACACAATAGTTATCAGGCTCTGATCATAAACAAGAGTGAAGGCTGCATTTTACACCTATATTTACAAGCCTGATCTCCCAATATAAGATAAACTACAAGTCTGAAAATATGTCTCAATTAGAAAATTAATTTTGTAATTGTCACATAACTGTAGAATTTTAATGTATCAGACGCCACATGTAAGATAGCCAGAGTAACACGCATCTAAATACAAGTAGGTAACTCAAGGCCCTAACTTTAGAACTGCACATTACTATGTTTTCAATGTAAATTTCAGGTTTTCACTCATGTGACATGAACCTTAACTGCTGCTATCTGCCATTGTTGTGGTCCTCCAGCATAAACTAGTAGATAACATAGAAAATCAAAAGTCATACAAAATTTCAAGACAGTTCTCTGAAGCGTGGCCAATTATAAAGAAAAATCAGTATGCACAAAATAAGCTTCAGTTCCATAAAAAAGATTATTACAGTTCAAGGATAGAGGTAGGGATAATTAATGCAGGAGAGAAGAAATTGATGGTTTTCAGCTATGAGTCCACTCAGTGCTGATATGAGGCAAATTCTAGCTAAAAAGAGCTTGTTTGTGAATTGTCATATAATTTCGAGGAAGCCCATACCTTCTGGGATAAGCGCAATCTTGATATTAATCTAATATTGCATATCGTTAGCCTTATTGCATAATTGGCTGGTCACATTTTTGCCAAATTGAAATATCGCCTGCCATTGTTTTGGGGAAGCCCATAGCTGTCTAGAATAAGCGCAATATTGATATTAATATACAAAACCCAAAACCAGTGAAGTTGGCACGTTGTGTAAATCGTAAATAAAAACAGAATACAATGATTTGCAAATCCTTTTCAACCTATATTCAATTGAATACACTGCAAAGACAAGTTACTTAATGTTCGAACAGGTAAACTTTGTAATTTTTTGCAAATATTAGCTCATTTGGAATTTGATGCCTGCAACATGTTTCAAAAAAGCTGGCACAAGTGGCAAAAAAGACTGAGAGAGTTGAAGAATGCTCATCAAACACTTATTTGGAACATCCCACAGGTGAACGGGCTAATTGGGAACAGGTGGGTGCCATGATTGGGTATAAAAGCAGCTTCCCTGAAATGCTCAGTCATTCACAAACAAGGATGGGGCGAGGGTCACCACTTAGTGAACAAATGCGTGAGCTGATTGTCGAACAGTTTAAAAACAACATTCCTCAACAAGCTATTGCAAGAAATTTAGGATTTCATCATCTACGGTCCGTAATATCGTCAAAAGGTTCAGAGAATCTGGAGAAATCACTGCACGAAGCGACAAGGCCGAAAACCAACATTGAATGCCTGTGACCTTCGATCCCTCAGGCGGTACTGCATCAAAACCGACATCAGTGTGTAAAGGACATCACCACATGGGCTCAGGAACACTTCAGAAAACCACTGTCAGTAACTACAGTTCGTCGCTACATCTGCAAGTGCAAGTTAAAACTCTACAATGCAAAGCGAAAGCCATTTATCAACAGCACCCAGAAACGCCGCCCGGCCGCTGGGCCCAAGCTCACCTAAGATGGACTGATGCAAAGTGGAAAAGTGTTCTGTGGTCTGACGAGTCCACATTTCAAATTGTTTTTGGAAACTGTGGGACGCCGTGTCCTCCGGACCAAAGAGGAAAAGAACCATCCGGACTGTTATAGGCGCAAAGTTCAAAAAGCCAGCATCTGTGATGGTATGGGGGTGTATTAGTGCCCGAGGCATGGGCAACTTACACAAATGTGAAGGCACCATTAATGCTGAAAGGTACATACAGGTTTTGGAGCAACATATGTTGCCATCCAAGCAACGTCTTTTTTTTTTTTTTTTCTGCTTATTTCAGCAAGACAATGCCAAGCCACATTCTGCACGTGTTACAACAGCATGGCTCCGTAGTAAAAGAGTGCGGGTACTAGACTGGCCTGCCTGTAGTCCAGACCTGTCTCCCATTGAAAATGTGTGGCGCATTATGAAGCGTAAAATACGACAACGGAGACCCCGGACTGTTGAACAACTTAAGCTGTACATCAAGCAAGAATGGGAAAGAGTTCCACCTGAAAAGCTTCAAAAATTGGTCTCCTCAGTTCCCAAACGTTTACTGAGTGTCGTTAAAAGGAAAGGTGATGTAACACAGTGGTAAAAAGCCCCTGTGCCAACTTTTTTTGCAATGTGTTGCTGCCTTTTAAATTCTAAGTTAATGATTATTTGCAAAAAAAAAAAAATAAAGTTTCTCAGTTTGAACATTAACCCTTTCGCAGGCACAGCGACATTTTTGTCGTTTTAACCAACGTGTTTTATAAAGTCTTCTCTCATTGGCCGATTGCGGGAATTCCCTTGTTAGTTACACTCATTACCATTGGCTGTCTCTCAGGTCACCCAGCACTGTATTTTTAGCCGTGAACGAGGCATGGGATTTCCTAAAAACGCTAAATACGAGACTACTTCCGGGTCAAATTGTGGGACATGTGAACATGGCATCATTTAGTACACAAACAGCCGGCATTCTAGCCGTGTTTCTAAACGTAAATACAACGTGGATGAAGTTTTTGCTTTATTGAATGACTCTGACGATGAGTTTGAATATCCAGAGAGCGGGAGTGACTTGGATCCAAACGATTTTAGCGATTCTGGAGAGGATTAAAACATAAAAACATCAGTTATGGGAAACTTATTATGAGATTTTGTGTTATTTTATTGTTATTTTGAATAACAATCATATTTTGGTAAAAACCCAAAATTAATCCGTCCGTGGGGGTATGCATCTGGGCCAAAATTTGCCTGCGAAAGGGTTAAACATCTTGTCTTTGCAGTGTATTCAATTGAATATAAGTTGAAAAGGATTTGCAAATCATTGTATTCTGTTTTTATCTACGATTTACATAACGTGCCAACTTCACTGGTTTTGGGTTTTGTAATATTGCACATCATTAGCCTCATCGCATCGGCAGCCTGTTCTTTCATGTTGGCGAAAAATTTGTTTTTTCCTTTTTTCTCAAAACCTTAAAAAAAATCCATTCTCTTAATTAAAAAATAAACAAATAAAAAAATTAACAATATTAGGAAATTGTCTGTCAATTACCTATCTCTGAAATCTTTCCAGGCACTAAAGCCACAAATCCAGAAACTACTTGGGCATAACTACACTCCCAAGTTTAAGTTGTTCTTAAACTGATCAGTCATTTAATAGAAAGCTTGTTTGTAGGACCAAGTTGCCAAACAAATCGAAATATTCTATTCACATCAAACATTTGCTAATGGTTTAGCCATTCACCTGGGATATTGATCAGCTCAATACCCACTACGGAAATCTTCGGAAAATGATTAACCTTTACATGGGTTTCCAAGGAAGCAGGGTAATATGCTGAGTTTGAGATGTTCTAGGAGCTAGGAAGTTCCCAGTTTAAACTTCCAAGTTCCCACCAAGGTGCATTTGAGAGCTAACTGGGAAACCGGGAAAAAAAGAGAGTTTCTTTGTACCAGCCTTTGAACTTGAGGTTACATTTTAACATTATCTACTCCCCCAATATCAGCTGACATTGTTCATCATGTTTGATCCGACAGCAAGCTAATCTTAATATAACAGAACTTCAGTGAATCGCAGGTCTTATGTCTCACGATGAGAGCACCCTATTTCACAATGTAGTTGCTATAATATTTCTCATTTACAGTAGCTATATGTTAATTGTGGTCCCAAAAGTGTATTAATGAATTAATTCACGCATTATTGACAAAATATTTCGTTAAGCAAACTGGGGGTTTAGAAATCATAGTGGAGCTCCCAAGCGGAAATTCTCACAAGGGGAGATGTTTGAGACCACTTTTACTTCTCGGACACAGAACTATTCCCAGTTCCAAGGACGTCCAGAAAGCACCATTATACAGCAGATGAATGTTTCAACCGAATCTCTCTATGGCGTTGTTATCCTTTTTCTGAGCATAAATAGAGTGTAAATTCACAGAAGAGAGCGGAGAACACCAGGAGTCTAAAAAAACAGACCAATACATGAACTTCACAGTCAGAGGAGCACAATCATGGGAGATATCAATATTTGGTAAGACTGGTGATGTTAGGTGAAAACCGAGAATAGCACTTACCCATTCCAACACTGTTCCCAACACAGGAAACTGAAATATTAAAAGAAAGGCAATCAGAAACATTCAAAAGAGACATGTTCTCTTAAGACATGTTCTTACGTGAATTACTGTCTCGTAATTTGATGAATCACGATGTCACATACAGCTCCAAAACACTTTCTGCACGCAAACACCATGACTGCACTATAGGAAAACAAAGTTCTGGAGGATTCTTACCAGAGTACATCCTTCTGGGGCAAAATGCAACCTTGGTGCCATCCTCTGCTACTGGGGCAACCACCACAGAGTAGACGTCGCCGCACAGCACATCAGATACTTCACAGTAGCTCATACCCGCCGAAGGGGTGCAGGTGTGGTTGGACAGGGCACCACGCAGGTCCACAATAAAGCTGCCAAGGTTACTCAAAGAACGCCAGTTAACCCGGACGGTGTTGTTGCTCATGCGTAAAAGCCTGATATTCGAGGGACAGCAGGCACCTGCCACAGACAAATGAGAGTCACGCCAGAAGTCAGACTCAAGCATTCATTCCCATTGTCACACTCAAAGAACTGGCTATTTTTTTATATACATGGGAATTTATAGCACAATATTTGAAAGCACTGAAGAATTCAAAACATAATCAGTCATCTTTTCAGCATGATGTGCAATTACTTATGCTTATCCTCAATGAAAGTGCCATTAACCAACGTGCAACTTGTTAAATTCATAAAAGTCTGTTTTTAGGTCTTATCATTCTGAATATTTTTTAGTACATATTGGATGCAACAGATATACAGCATATAAAATGCAACTGCAATTGTAAATGAGCTCTTAATTGAATTGCACTGCAGTATAAAAACATGTTCCAGGAGGCAGATAGTGCATTATGTCATTTTTGTGCATGTGTAAGGTGTTACTGAGTGGTAATTTCGCCATGCTCACTTGACGAGAAACCGTGGTAGGTGCACTCAGATTTGTGGCCTGTTCGGCTGATAGCTTCCACAGACACTGTGTAGTTGGTACCACAGGTGATACATCCCATAATACACTGATTGGCAAGAGTGTGGCACTTGGCATTTCCACGAGGCGATTCCAGTGAGGTAATGTAGGACTCAGCCCCAGTGGCAGGTGACCACGCGACATGGCTCATGGACTGGGTCATCTGAATAACTGTCATATTCTCAGGGCAGCATGGTGCTGGGAGAGATTGGTACCACAAAATGTCATCATTTATTCATCAACACTCAAGCAGACAGTCTACAAGGACAGCTCAGTGTTCTTAACCTTTCAGTTTCACCCTCAGACCAGCCAATTATTCAAAAGCAATGGGTACTGATTTGATATTTCATTCTAAATGATCAAGAAAGGGTTGTGGTTAAAGGTAGAATGCACACAGCTAAAGGAATGGTATTTTTTTTTTCCTCATTGAAGCCCAATTACAAGCACATCCTGTCAATTTGATCACCTTCAATTAAAGAATATTGAATCAGTTCCTAGATCTGTTCCCAGAAAAAAAGAGAATTGTTGGCCTGGCCATCCCTCTCGGGTTGCCAAGGGATACCTGTCTCCAGGGGTATAGCATAGCTAGGCAGGCTAGACCCAGCATCAGTTGTAGCAATGGCAGTGACTTCGTAGACGGAGCCACAGGGCAGGTCGAAGATTTTGCAGGAAGTTCCCTTCGACTGGCAAGTTTCAAGACCCTTTTCGCCTGTCAGATTCACCACATAGGTTGCTTCCTTATTTGTGGATCTCCAGGAAACATTGATGCTGGTTTCATTGGTCTGGGTCACACTCAGGATCTCTGGGCAACAGGGAGCTGGGGACACATGACAGGACATAAAGTCTTGAAGTACTAAACAATGTTTATTTGAATGTGAGACAACCACTTCCTATTTGATCACTGCACTTGAATGATTTAGAGGAGGGGGAGTACCCGTTTCCCCTACGTGGGGTTTGCAGGTCTGGTTGCATCCACGGAGCTCACTGCACGGTGTGACCACCACGCTGTAATTACGGTTACAGGTGAGGTCAGAGAGCACACACACAGGGGCTGTGTCATTGCAGAGGATGATGTCAGAACTAGCAGCTGCCTTCGTCTGGTAGACCTCTGCCCCCCGCACAAGGGACCAACTTATCTCCAGGGTCTCAGTAGAAATTAGTGTCACATCCATGTTCTCTGGACAACAAGGGACTGCAAAAACAGGCAGAGAAGATAGAGCAAATAAGCAAGTCAAATTCTGTTGAATCACAAGGGTTGGAGAAAAATTGTTTACAATGGATCGGTAAAAGGAGCGTGCGGTACTTTCGTGATTCGTGAAGAACATGAATTATGGTTTGAACTACAAGAATCATTCACAGTGTGCTGTGACTGCCCTTACTGGTGGTGTAGTTGAGCAGAGACCCTGGAGGGCTGGCACCAGCCTCGTTGTGGGAGAAGACCATCATGAAATATGTGTAGCCACAGTCGCAGTAGAAGTTGCACTCATTGGTGGTGGTGTTGCACCAGATCTCCTCACCATCATCCCTCTTCACAAAAGCAGTGTAATAATCCACAGGCACAACCTCTGTCCAGTGTAAGGAGCAGTTTCCTGGGGCTGGCTCATCTATCCATGTTGCATTTGGGGGACAGGGGACTGGACAAATCCAAACCAAACTCAGTCACACACCCTTCAATTGTACTTATATCCGCATCTAATCTAAAATGTGATTGCATTGTTGATTACAAGAAGTGTAGCTCACTAAAATTATAAAAGCTTTACATAAATCCAAAGGACCTTCATTTTTATGTCCGTTTCTTAACCAGTTTCATCCCACTGGTCACATTTATGACCGATTTTTTAAAATTATTATTATTCTAGAAGCTCTAAAAGTGTTGTTGGCTTTCGGCAAAAAAATGCAACTTTAAACTTCGAAATAAAAAAATACATGCATTTTGTGTGAGGGAGGCCTATGGAGTAAAATGCATGCACATACATGGCAAGGAAAAATTTGGGATTAAACAGGTTAATATACTGACTTGCATCTAACCTCCCAGAAAAAGAGGTTACTTTTTGTGATATGATTGTAATAATTATTATAATAACTGCACTTGAAGAATTTTAGGACTGTTTTTATGCCTAATACACCAAAGACTGCTGCAGTTAGAGTGCATATGCACACTTTCAAGCAATATACCTTTGCAAGGATGCTCCCTATCTGATTGTTGGTGTTTTTGTTGACAGGCAAAAAATAAAATTAAAATAGAATGACTGAGTATAGACAAAATATGAATTAAAGTGGCAAAGTAGGATATTTACAGGTCAGGAAGTCCTCCACATCAGAAGGGCTGCTAGGCCCAGCCTCATTCTCTGCAGTAACTACGATGGAGTGGCTCTGACCACACTCAATGGGGCTGATGACACAGAAGGTGGACGGTGAATATGAGGTGCAGTTTTGGCCGCTGGTGCTGATGGCAATGTACCCATCTGCTCCCCGAACGATGTCCCAGTTCACAACCAAGCTCATGGATCGGCCACCACTCAGGAAGATGTCAACACTCCGTGGGCTTGGTGGACCTGGTCACCACAAACAGCTGGTCCATTCACTCATGAATCCTAATCGCGCACACTCACCTCCTCACGCATATCAGTTTTCACACACACACTCATACATACATCTCGTCAGTATTCTCAGCTAAGCATATTAGACATAATGTACAAACCAAGCAGTACCTGGAACCAGCATTACAGAAACCTGGTCACAAGATGCATACCTAATCACAAAAAAAACACCTGCTTACCATGGATCTATTTAGCAATGACACAAACAGACACAAAAGCACCATACCAAACACGACAAATCATGAAGAGTCTGGCTGGACACACCAAGCATTTTGATCAAAGGGTGTGTGCTTTGCATGTCCCACTAAACATTTTCCTGCATGGGCATCATTATAGGTTTCCGGGCATAAAATTAAATGTTGTATAATTAGCCAAAGAGTTTGAAATAAAAATATACAAAGGAAGTTTCAACACAGCTTCTCAGTGCAATATTGTGGCAATTCAATAATAAACTCCAAAAATATGTTTTATTCTCTGTACAAAAAAGATAAACTACCCTGTTAACTTCTTTGCCTGCTTTTAGCGCATCCTGCAATGTGGGCCATTGAGACTGCATTTCATGATTGTTTAAATTATAACAAACAAAACCAAGATTAACCACAGTTTTGAGTAACATCAACTGAAATGCAATTGTAGGTGGAAATTAGGCGTTCTACTTCTCGTCTTAACAAAATGAAGAGAATTGGCTACATTTGATAGAGTTGAGTCTTTCTGGAGTTCAGATAATGTTAATTTAAAGAAAAAGACTCAAAATAGGTCAACGATTAGCTTAAAGGGTTGCTTTGTGCTTCCTCTATTTTCAGCTCACCAGCTGCCACTGTCAGTACACAAAAATATTTGTACTCATGACATCAACATTGGCGACAAAAAAAAAAAAACCCTTACGTGTAATTTGCCTGATGGTTGAGTCATCACCAGGGGTACCGCTAGGGTCCCATGCATTGCCCTTAATGCTGTAGTTAGTGCCAGGCTCTAAGTCAGTGAAGTCCACCATGGTGTCGGTGGTGTTAATATCGATGCGCTGCTCAGACCCCTCCCTGATGACACTCAGGCTGTATCCCACTGCATGCTCTAGAGGCTCCCAGGACACTGTGATTGAATTGTTGCTCTGAGAGGTAGCTGTGAGCTGTAGCGCTGCCAATACTGCAACGAGTAGGGGAAAGAGACAGCAATGAAATTAGCCGTGTCATCTCCAATCCAGTGGATTTTGTATGAGTCTATGAGGCGGGTCTGCTGCAAATCGGCCACAATGGGGGCACACTCAACCATAACATCATCTAAGACAGGGGCTCCCAATCCTGTTTCTAAATGGACATACACTGTCCGGTTGGACTTCATTCCAGCCCGAATTTGTTACATTGTCAGGGTTGAAGTGAAAACCAACAGGATGGTAGATCTCCAGGACTAGGGTTGAAAACCACTGGTCTGGGAGCTTCAAGGCTTGAAAACTCAGACACAACATACCCTCGTTCCCCATGTCTGATAGGGTATTATCAGCAATACTACACCCTATATCTGCATATATCAGTATCAGTTTCTGCTTACTCATTAAAACATGCCATTGGTCATAATATTTTTAAACAGGGCCCAAAGACATATGGGTCTACCCCAGGAAAAATTATCATCATGCTGTATTTACTAAGCAAGCTTAAGCTAGCTCGTAGGCCTGTGTGGCCCTTAAAAAGAATGTAGTTGTGGCCTCAAAGTGCTCTAACATATATCATACCCACCACTTAACCATGAACTGTGAGGCCCAAGGATGTCTATTCTCCTATTTGGCTGCATTTACCTGCCAATTGCTAGCTTTATGGTTGGTGAATGAGGAAAATGCTATCTGTTTGCAGTTAGAAGAGATCAATGGCTCAGCTTGCATTACATAGTGATATCCTTGGGGAGAGGCACAGCTTAGTTCTCATGGTTTATCTTTTCATTTTGAGAACTGTCTAAAAATTCAAATCCAGATAAAGTTACTGCTAATACAAAATAATGGCTGAGGGCATAGTCATTGGGCCTGCCATTTGAAACTGGACCCTGCGACAGGATCACATCTAATATCAAGGCTCATTGTCATTAAAACAAGTCAGATTACATCACACTTCTCATAAATAGATGTTTGGTAGAACAAATATGGTGTTAAAACAATTTTTTAAATGTGTTCAAAAAATGACCACATCATTTTCATAGGTCTCTGTGAAAATATTATAAGTGGTCAACTCATGGCAAACAAATAACAGACGCTTAATATTATCCACTGAGACCAGTGCCGAAATTTGCCAACAGCACTAATAATATTACCAGTCCTTTCTTGAACAGACAAAGATGGTTGGCTTCTTCCTCCACTGTTGACAGACATGACGCTGAGGGTGTACATGGTGAATGGCCGGAGGTTGGTGATGGTCCCTGGGGACTCGGGAACTTCCACTTCGGTGAAGAGCCCTTCAGCCTCGTTCTCAGCTCTCAAAATGTAGGCGCTGGCCCCTGGCTTACTAGTAAACTCTACGGTGATACTGCTGCTGAGTTTTGAATTGGCGTCCACAATGTCCGGTATCTCGGGTGCTGCGTACAAATGATACATTAAATATTACTGAAGTAACACAGGCAGAAGTGTTACATTGAAGTGTAACATGTTGTAGCTGACATTCAAATAAAAAGGCACTTGGTTTTCTCAGTGGGGTCTAACCTGTGGTTCCTTCAGCTTCGGCGCTGGCGAGAGAGACCATTGGGTAATCCATGGCATCTACTCTAACGGTGTACTCGGTATTGGGAGACAGGGGGCCGATGGAGCCCATCACGGTGTTTCCACTGAACTGAGCAAACAGCACTGGCCCAGATGGTGAATTTCTCGGTGTAGCCGAAAGCTTGTATGAATTGGCACCAGCATGTCGAGACCATCTCGCCGTCATCGTTTTCGATGTAACGGTGTAAATGGATACAGTCATTCCTGCATTTCGAGAGACATAATTGTAGACTGTTAGCTCACCCATATATAAACTCCGGGATTGCACTGTCATGACGACTTCTGAATGTTGATTTTAAAATCTAAGTCGAACTTTCCAAAATTTCAAGTGGTGTATAGCAGCCTACTGATCATAACTTGCGACAGGGTCAGAGCAATAAGTAGCAGGAGGAAGATTCTTTCAGAAACAACGGCATGATTAGATCGTCTTTTTATTTACCGTTTACAGCAGCCCAGACCTGTGAACGAAACATAAAAATGTAATAGCTATTTTACATTCATGCCATAAGCAAAATAACACTGTGGTAACGTGAGAAAATTAGCCAACGATTGCATTTCTATTCTGGAGTAAAACCTACTGGAATGCGTAATCAGAATACACGACTAAATTGATGAAGCTTCGCTTTACACAAACGTAAAAAAGGATCTCTGGTTCTCAGCAGTGATTCAGAGAGATCTGGTAAGCTCGCGCTTAACTTTATTTTACAGCCGCATAAACAGATTTGGAATGTCAAATCGCTACAACATTGCTTAATTCCGACCGCTAAGACGGACAATCGTGCTGGATAAATTAAAACATTGTCCTGCACAATTAAAACAGGTTACATTCTTACCTCGGCGAAGGCGATTAATATATAAAGCGTCAGCGATGTGAAATCGCGAGGTCCCATCCTGCCAAATTATATATTAGCCTATCTTTTCAACTGCTTTTCTTGTTTTCGCCCTCGGTCTCACTTGATGAAGTTGCTTACTTTCTTTAGCCTACTTCTCTTCTAGGGAAAGGATCGGACTGTCACTTGACTTTTTTCATTTTTTAATACAATACAGCCCTTTAATTCTTGTAGGCATTTCTGAAATCCATCCACTTGATCCCTCCCTCTCACCAAGAAGCAGAGAACCTATCAGGCATTGGAAAAGGCGGGGCGCATTACCTGCCGCCCAGGTCTGTTGTCCGCGATATACCCCGAAAGCCACGGACGGGTTTTAAGCTGCGGATGATCCAGATATAGGCTTGACCGCGTTCGAACTATGGAGACTATTCAAGTGACATTCGAACGTTGAACCTAATTAGTTTGTTCATATCATATGAAAATTCTAGTGTTTTATGAGGTTAACCTGCATACTATAGGCTATTAAATATATACAGTGTATAAAAAAATATAATTATAGAGAAACTCTAAATAACAACATGTGAGAAATACTGTAAAATGTTGATGTTCCGATAGAACCAACCAAAATCATTTACTGATTTAATTAAAAATCAATTTCCTCCAAATCAAGGTTTCACAATTAATGGCACAATTAAAGACTATTGTAAATAACGTCCACCAAAATTAAACAAGGAATTAAATCCCTCTTATTTAAAGGGCAAATGCACAGGTTTTAACCTCAACGAAATTGTGATGCAGGGTGGTGTAAACTGACTAGTAAGCATGCAATTTTACTCTATTACATTCTAGTGAAGAAGTAATTTGGCATGTTTTGCGTATTGTTCACAGCTAAAAAAAGTTCAACCTTTTTGCCAGACCCACTCGCAAACTGTCGCTGCCTGACGACACACGCGTCAAACTGAGACTTGACAACCACAGATTGAACAGAACTTCTTACTCTCAGTCTTGTGTCACACTTTGATAACACAAAAATCGATGGTTTTTATCCACATCATTAATGTAACAATCTAAATTTCTCTGAATTTCATCCTCGTATTCACTTTTTTTCAAATTTCTGTTGAATGCAATACAAGCCATAAACTACCACTTTTATAAAAGTCAAGCTTGTAAACACAAATCTGTGGTGTTTCATGAGAATTTCACGAACGCATTTATGCAGGCTTAACATAAATTGTCCAGTCCTCTTTCTGATAACTCATTCGGTTAACTTCGAGTGCATGGACTTTCAGTGGCATCGCCAGAACTGAAAATTGGTGGTACCCAGAATATCCCTTTAAACAATTAATACAGTAGTCTAGGCCAGTTCTCAATCATTTTTCTTTATTAAGACGTTTTCCAATTGTAATAATAATCCTTTGGTAATCGAAGTCACGGCTTCTCTCTCCATGCGATCCATCAACGACTGAATAATTGGCTAAATTCAGAACAGAAAAATAATTTACTCAAAAATAAGCCTATACTTTATGAAAGACAAACTCTTCTGAAACTTCTGCACAACCTTTTTCGCACATCAGGTTATTGAACTTGTACTTCGTGATCATTCCAATTGCTTAAACGAAATAAAACACTGTTTGAAACGTCTTTATGCAATTTCACAGCTTCCAACCCCTGAGAAAAGTGTGAGAAGTCCAAGAATCATAATCGGTTTCCATTGAACATGTGGTAAACGCGCGTGAAACTGAAAAAATTCCGTGCACAAGGACTTGCGCGAGAATCTCTGAAATAGGCGTTGATTGAATAGCAGCTGCTCCTCGTTCCAATGAAATATTGCCTTTCACTCTCAGTTTAGCGTGGGTTGATTAAAATTGGACTCAGCAATTAAATAGAATTTGTTTGCCGAATTAAAATTTTCAATCTTCACTTTTCATTTTAAGAGTAAGATTGCTGACCACAGCGTGAGAACGTGATATGCCACTAAAAAGCATGAGACTCACGCCATATGCGTGAGAATTGACAGGTATGCGATTTTGAATAACACTGATTTAAATGCACCAAATTTTGTTTCCAAATGAATGATTGTCGTTGTACCTAAACAGGGAGAACTAGCAAGGCCTGATCGTGTGGAGTGTTCTCGGAGTGAATCTATTGTTAATTATGAAAATGATTGAGCACAAGTCAGTACTAATAATTGTTTCAAAGGGATGTTCCGTTCCCCACCAAATTTTCAGTTCTCGCTATGCCACTGGTTGGTTGGATGACCTGAGATTGAAAGTATTTACCTTAACTGAAATTAAATGACTCACATAAGCAAGCGCAAGGTCATTTAAAAGTAAACCGGCAAATCTTAAAATCTATGCAATACTTGACAGGCAGCCATTGCAATAAAATAAGTTTGGGATTCATGTATACATACATACACCTGATCTGTGTACAACGGATCCACCCCACCGCGAGATAGAGATAACTGGGTGATTCCGTTCTCATGTCATCAGGAAGATTTCTTTTAAGAGGAGTTGGCTTGGCAAACATCTGACGCGAATGACGTCTGGAGTGTTGCCACTTTGCGGTCGAATGCAGCAAAACCCAAAATCAGGCCAAGATCTTAAAAGCGTGCGACTTGGTTATTTTTTTACTAGTTTTCTTTGGTCCAAGTAATGGTCAGTGAAATAACTTTTTTGGCAGCTTGAGAGACGTGTATGCTTTCACCAGGAAGCATAATCTTGAAAAAGTTGGGAACCTGTCTATTTGACCTTCAAGTTTTATCTAAGTGTTAAGGAACTTCACTAAGCCATTACATCACTTCCTGTTTTGTTTCACTGGGGTACAAAAATGAAGTAACAGACATGCAACATCCCTTTGTCATCCAACACCATGAAGAAAACAAAACGAGTCAGTTCAAAGGAGGCAGATGGTCATAGACCTTCACAAATCTGGCAAAGGCTGCACGAAGGTTCACAAACAATTGAATATGTCACTGAACACTGTCAGGGCAAGAGCGAACATTCGGGTTGCCGAAGATGAGTTTTAGGTGTGCACTTATTTTCTCTCAAATTAATACCTTCTACAAAAAAAAATGCACATAAACTGTCATTACTAACTTTTGGTGCTGTCGACATTTGGATCCATGCCAAAAAAACAGATGCTCTTGAAACTGTTACAAATATAATATGTGCCAAATACAACAGGTGGTGGTAGTGAAGTTTCGTGAGGGCTGCCTGGCGGAGTCCCTCTGTATATAATTATTTGCATCGCAATTAACCAGCGCTTGGCACAAAATCTTTGTTAATTAACGCGTATTTGGCGACTGTGTGAATTAACTAGCCCATCATATATCTTTTAACACATACGCATGTTAATAGTTAAGAAATGCATTAAAGGCAAAGAAAAGACTTTTTCAGCTCTTACCCAAAAAAAGTACATGTACTTCTCCTGCCATATATATTTTTTGCAAATTTTAGCAATTTTTATGTACAGAGTAATCAAACCGCAAACCTGGGAAATACAAAAAATTAACACAAGTTAATGAATGCAACCATTCCTGCCAATCAAAAAATACCTTGTGTGGCTGTGTCCCGGATGTTATGACGTGCTTGGACATCAGAAATCAGCTGATCTATTTAACTCCCTAAAGTTTTAGCGATTACGGGATTTTGAGTGTCATACTGTGACCCTCTGACCTTTAAATGCATGATTGCTTTCAATCATTTCCTGTTTAAGATTGCTTGATTAATAATCATACAATTTATGTACTGAATAATCAAGACCAATATAAAAGCCTGTAATTATTAAGAAATTATAAAGAAATGTCAGAGAATACTGATGGGAAACATTGACAATGTACTTAATAGTGATATTGCAGGGATGAAAACAAATTAATCAATCCAATACATTCTCTGAATTCCAACTCCCGTTTTTGCAATTTTTTGTTTTGCAGCAGTGCAACCTAATATATTTCAAGATTGCACTTGATCAAAATGTTTTCAGCGTTCAAAAGAATAGGCTACAATTGCGGGAAAAGCTGTTGTACACTCCTTGTCGTAATTTATTTAATTAATTATTATTTATTAAATTACCAACGGCTCTTACGTCGAAGCGTTGGTAATTGAATAATTCAATAAATTGGTTTTTAGTGCATCACTAAAGTTTGACGCATGGCATGCATTTTAAATAATTTAAAATGCATGTCATGCGTTGAACTTTCATGGTCGCAAAATCATTGATGAGGTCTTTATTGTCTAGCTTCTGCTAAAGTTGTAGGAAGGCTACAAAATGACAGCAATCATCAAATTAATTAATAAGAAATTAAATCTAAACCTTATCTAAATACCATCTTCAGCAGCATTTATAACATTCTTCTTCAAGATGGAATTTCAGCAAATTTCAATTATTGCCGTCCATTCAATCTCATATTGTAGCCTTCATCTTTGACGCAGAGCTACGCCTTATGTCTTAATGATTAATGGCAATGCAGCTTACTGGTCGCTTATTTGCTCAGTAAATTAATTGTAGCCCCGGATGGAGTGTCCGGGGGTACTATGGATTTGCGGTCGTCACGCATTGCGTGTCTGCATCCATAGTGATTTTCTTGTGAACACTCTACAGACTGCAATTCTTCTCCGATCCTTTTGATATTTCAGATGCACGTTGATGGTGGTTAGAGGATGAATCCTATCGATTTTGGCTGAGTTTCTTCCTGCGGTGTCCGAAATATTCCCAAAAAAACAACAAAAATTTTCCTATTGGAAAGAATGGGAGTTGGGTTCTCATTGTTAGAGTGCATGATGTCACACCTAGAGTGGGAGCAGGGAGCACAGAGGCTGCAAAAAATACTTTTCATATCATTATAACTTCCACAAATTTGAATCCCTCTTCATGAAATTTCCCAAAAACATAGGAAAATTTGTTGTTGTCACAGTACTACAGTTTTTGTAGCACAGAAGTACATAGTTTTGCCTCAGGGAGCAGTCAAAGGACATGAGGCACGTCTTATTTCTCTATCTTTCCCATTCAAAAATCACCCAAAAATTTTTGGGAGAACAGCAAGGGCTCAATCTTTCACGTTGCCCTACCCATTGCCACTACCGGCTACCCGTGAATTACGCATTTAGCAGCTTCCACTATCCCTAAACGGTATCATGCGGCCACACTACTCGCTATGCATTAAGCCGACTCCCTTATTTGCGCATGGAGGTGTGCCCGTGGGCGTGTTTATGCGCTTTCCCTACAATTACTATCTTGACCACACGCGTTAGGGAAAGCGTATAGCGGGTCCTCAAACCACCCGCTACCCATTTGAGCGCGCCCAGGCAGCTTCAATGCGCGTCCACTTGGACACATGTGGACGTGCACATGCGGCTCCACTTCCCGAATTAACTCGCCTATAAAAAGCCACCTTGCTTTAGCCTCAGTTGAACCCCTGAGAAAATGGCAGAGATAGTACTAAATCGCCTTGATCGCCAGTTAAATAATAGAAGACGTCCAGAACGCGTGTACCGCCAGCGCACCAGCTACCTGGGCCTTTCAGGTAAGTCTATATTGTTTGTATTTTGTATCAATCATTTTTTCCGCTTCTATAATAGTATATAATTATTACATATAATATATATTAATGATGTATATTATATATAATATCAGGGCTGGCGCTAGACCTGAAAATTTGGGGGAAAATATCCATCCCTTTATTGACTACAATTAGTCCTGGCTAATTCTAGATGGTTTTTCTTTATTAACACGTTTAATTCAAGAATAATCAAGTGGCAATTGAAGACACGGCTTCTCTCCCCCATGCGATCTAACAGCGACGAAATAATGGGCTATATTCAGTACAGAAAAATAATTTAATCATAAATAGGTCTATGCACTGGCACTCAGCAACGGTAATTTTTTTCCAGCGAGAGCGGCATTTCAGAACTCTTTTGCGAATGAAGGTAATTTCGGCGACAAGTACGCACACCTGTTTTTGCAGCACAGTCGCGCAACTTGCTGTAAAAAATAGACTGCTGTCCGATTGGAAAATGTAAACGGACGAAACCACGTAGCCTACTTGCCACCAGAATTACCTTCATTCGCTGAAGAGTTCTGAAATGCCGCTCTCGCTGGAAAAAAAGTTACGTCGCTGAGTGCCAGTGCATAGACCTAATTCTATTTTTTCTAAAATGGGATTTTGTTCTATGCTTCATTTCAGGCTTAGAGAGGGAGTTGGAATTGCATGGCTTAAACGATTTTTTTTTTTCCTTTTCTTTTTTTTTTTTTTGAAGTTTCCATCACAAAAGGGGTAGGCTTGATGTTTTTTTTTTATTGCATACCAAACATTAAACAATATGTCAATGTCAAATAATAATAACAATAATAATAATAAAATAATACAATTCATGATAAACTTAACAAAAACAGACCCTCCCCTGTCTGGATTGGACCTTATGCACGAGCAATTTAACTTCGTCTTCGGAGAAACTTGGCGACCTTCCTCTCTCCATCACGGGTTTCGGTTTGAGGATTTGCGATAGCGAAGCCTGGTCCTAAAGGCAATGGCACCTGGCACACTGATTGGTTTAACTGGCGTAACGCCCAAACCACGCCTATGCATAATATAACGGGTATCGCAGGTGTTTTAGGGATATAGGCAGGTGTGCAAGATAGCCACTTTTGCGGGGGAACGCCTCTTACGCAATGCTAAATCCCCAAATAACGGGTTTAGGGACTCTGGCGTAAGATAGGGCCCCAAATAAACAGAGTTTTTAGATCGCTGTAATTCCAACATTATATCACTCAGAGAAATAAAAAAGACATCCGCACACTCAGCAAAGTGTCGTGCCTTGAATGATGTGTTTACATTTGTGACAGGTTGAACGTTTTTTGCGTGAGAAGCAGACTTGTGACAAATTCCTTTTCGTCAATTCCAATTCCAATTCCTTTTTACAAATATTCTTCAATTCCAATTCCTTTTGGTCAATTCCAATTCCCCAATTCCTTTACCAATTCCTTTTACCTCGAAAAGTTCAATTCCAATTCCAATTCCAATTCCTTTTAAAAAATACTCTTCAATTCCAATTCCTTGGAATTGAAGAATTGGAATTGGAATTGAAGAATATTTTTTTGAAATTGGAATTGGAATTGGAATTGGAATTGAATTTTCGAGTTAAAAGGAATTGGAAAAGGAATTGGGGAATTGGAATTGGAATTGACCAAAAGGAATTGGAATTGAAGAATATTTTTAAAAAGGAATTGGAATTGGAATTGACGAAAAGGAATTTGTCACAATTCCTTTTGCCAGGTCTAAGCTAATACGGCACTATTTTAAAACGTTGCTCTCTTTGTCAAACAAACAAACACAAAGAAGCATTCGATAGAAATGTAACGTTAAAAAGAGAAACATATGTTCATGAATGCGATATGCCACTGTTTGCAGTCTACCTTAAATGGAATTACTGCTTAGCAAGCTAGTGTTTGCCTAATGCAAGGTTCATTAGCAAACGTTATGTCTTCACTAATTACAATACAGGCTCGCTAGGTCATCAGCATCTGTCTGCCAGCGTTACCGTTAAGATAAGCTAAACCTCCGAGGAATATTCGCGTACATAACTTAATGACTCAGCCTGTCCTGCCGTACATAATTTACGAAGAATAATGAGTGCATGAATAAATGAACTGAAGTAATTTCATTTGCATCAAGAAAATTTACAAAACTAATGTGGAATCACAATGAAATACAATTGAAATAACATTTGTACTGTTTGAAATAACATTTGACCATTTTCGTGGTCACTGGTTTCAACGGTGGCTTTTATGTAGTTTGTACGTGCGAGAGCGAGTGTGTGTGTATATATATATATATACTCAGCGCCATTAAAAACGCACAGGTGAGGTATGTACTGTATTTGCGGCAAATTGAAGAATCGATTGATTTTTATTGCTTTTCCAGTGAGGCACGAGAGGAAATAAAGAAAAGCGCGTGGTATTGTAATCCTGATACGCACCACGTGCACGCGCCAAGCACTTCAGTAATAACAAACATTGAGCTGTTTCTGATGTGTACAGTGACACTTGACTTTTTTTTTTTTTTTTTTGGTGTGGTCAATAGCCTACATAAAGCCAACAAAAAAAAAAAAAAATGCTACTGCATCAAGGAAATGGAACGGCTTGTGACACAGGAGAGAGAAAAAGAGCCTTTGGCATGTTACGAGCAGATCTCAGCCGCCGAGAGGAGGTGCGTCATTTGCACTGTCGCTGTTCAACAATCAGTCAGCTGTCTATCCGAGAATGGAACACAGGCACTGTCACTGACCGACCCCGCTTAGGGCAGCCACGAGGGACTATGGTAGCTCAAGAGCGCCACATCTGGTTACAGCCTGTACGTGACAGATTCCGGACAGCAACCAAAGCTGATCATGAGATGAGGGGTCCGAGACGGTTGAGGATGAGTGCAAGTACCGTTTGACGCCGTCTATGCGAGCAACACATGCGTGCACACGGGCCCTACAGAAAACCCAGGTTTTGCCCATTTACGCATGGCTGCCTTTACAGTACAGTCGCAGTTAAAACCGAAGAGACGGCGTTAGTTAACGCCCGGTTACCTCGGACATTTCTCCCTTCTAACCCATTTCTAACCACGATCTAACGCGCGATAATGCGGTACTTCAAACTGCTGACCAATGAGCCGCATCACAGGACAATTTACCTCCAGGAATAACCACATGTGGCTCCGCGGAACTGAATGTAGTACCGCGTGTAAGTCGTAGAATAGAGGGCATTTTGACTGTTAGAATTACGTTTGTGTTTGCCGTTATGTATTTTAACATCTTTTTATTTTCTCTTGCAGTGAAAGTGGAAGTGAGAGCTTATGCGCCCTCTGGAAAGCGTGTGGCTGATCATTTCCTCGGTTTAAAAAGCCTAGTATGAACAAGAAAGAAAAAATATTATGATAAATTCTACGGTGTAATGTAAGCAATTGTATTCTTGAAGGAAACTTTTTTGGTATTTTAAATATGTCTTTTTAATGCAGAAACTGTGATTCTGAGAGTTTGTGGGTAGACCTTCAGCGAAGTGTGCCGCAATTGATTTATTGGTTTTGAAAAGCCAACAGCAATATAAATAAACAAATTGTGATTATAGATGACGTGTTTAAATATAACTCTGATACAGCTTAGACAGTGTGAACTGTAATTACTCCATTATGCATTATAATTATGCATTTTCGGATCTGCAGAGGTTAAGGTTGTCTCTCGCCAAGGAGTCAATCTTCGGCCTAAACTGTGGGGAAATGCGTCGTATCGTGATAAGTTCCATATAGTTGTGAATGTGATATGTCAGTTTATGGTTGGGCATTTTATAGAAAATTTCTGCCACGCGCTGAGCAGGTCATTAATTCTTGAATAGCCTACAATGAGCTTAAAGGGATAATTAGGGTGACAATGAGTAATAAATAGAGATGACACGAACTGAGCTGCATTGAATCAGTGCCAGGTGTATTTAATCCGCTTTTAATCCCCTGAATTCAGTTTACAAAAAAGCCATTCAGTTTTAAGTGACATTTAGTTGTTGTCCTTCAGAGATAAGATATTGAGCAGATCTTTTTTTAATTGCATTTTCCTTATTGATTGATATATAGTAAGTTTACAAAAAATAACCTGTGTAAGGTTCTGCAAATAGTTTATTTTGCTTGTTTTTTTTTTTTTTTTTTTTTTTTTTTTTTTAGTGCATTCAAGAGTCGTTATGGTCGAACAAAATTCATATTGTACACAATTCTTTTCTAGTCGCAAGCTTTGCGAACATTATATTTGAACATCTGAATGGTTATGACAAATCAGTAAAACAAATACAGACGATGCAAAACGTTTTGTGATGAAAAATTGGTTAAAAATTGCCTATCACCCACCGAGCAAGCATACGTCCAAACAACGTCTTTTCGAGGTCTTCCACAAGCGTCTAAATGACGTCTCCTGAGGAGCCAGAATGAAAATTTTTATGACGTCTTGAAGTCCTCTGGACGTCCCTTATTAACGTCCACCAGACCTCTGCACAAGGTTAAAAATTAGCTCAAATGAGGTTGTTCTGGGCGTCTTTTCAACGTCAACTGCACACTTATTTTAGAGATTCTTGACGAAAACAAAACATATAATTTCTGTCTCCTTCCACCGTGCGATGCTTTATTAGTCGTCGTTCTTGAGGAAGTGTTATGACAAGTACAGCTCTTCCTTGCAATAGTGACAGGATTCGGTCCTCTGAAGTATAAATCACTGAGTTCCACTCGCTACTGACTGCGCCACAAAGTTAGGTGAAGAGCACTGGTTATGATGTGTTTCCCAACGACTACTTTCCACGGGTCATTAAACGAAGTCATTACAACTTGTATCCATGATATGAAAAGTAATGTACTGGACTTATAGTATTATAGTGTTGGGAAAATAAAAAAATTAAGAAAATTATTAACATGAAATTTTGTGTTTTAATGTCATCATAGTCGTCTTTTTTTTTTTTTTTTTTTTTTTTTTGTTTGTTGAAAGTGGCGACTCGCCCTGCAGCAGGGTTAATTGGGGGAAAGAGATCGGCTATCTGCGGTGCCGACAAGAGAAGCAGTTCTGCTATTGGCACCGCGGCGAGGCGTATAAGAGAAGCACTTCCGCTATTTTCCCCACAACTGGGCCAATAAGAGATTTCATTTTATTATCTGCCCCAGTCTTTGAACTTGCTGTAGCAATCGAGTTTCGCGAGGTTTTCAGGTTTATTACTAACAAATAAACAAGGAAGGAAGCGGCTATTCGTCCCGTGTAATGACCCGTGGAAAGTAGTCGTCGGGAAACACATCTTAACTACACCATGACTTTAACCTAACTTCGTGGCGCAATCGGTAGCGACTCTAGTTCAGTGATTAACAGTTCGGAGATTCGATTCACCTCATTACCACAAAAAGGAGCTTTGCTTGTCGTGACAACTGCTTAAGAGCTAACAAAGCAGACGGAGAGATAGGGAGGCATCGCAACGTAGGTGAAGATTTTTTTTTTTCCATCAATTATCTCTAAAATAAGTGTGCAGATGACGTTGAAAAGTCGCCCAGAACGACCTCATTTGAACTATTTTTTAACATTGTGCAGAGGTTCGGTAGACGTTAATACGGGACGTCCAGAGGATGTCGTAGAAAGACGTCATAAAAACTTTCATTCTGGCTCCTCAGGGGACGTCATTTAGATGTTTGTGGAAGGTCTCAAAAAGACGTCGTTTGGACGTATTCTTGCTTGGTGGGTAGCATTTTAAAACGAAACAGTATATAAATCGAAAAACATTCAAATTCTTTCCGTAAATGAATTTTACTGAGACGGGGTGCGAGTAATCTTCGATATAGGAATGGATATAAGCTAATAAATCACAGGTTTGCAACAGGAAAAATAACATATTTCGGCACTTGAGTGTAAATTAATAGTACATAAAAGCACACATTATCTCCGAACATAAAATATTGCAGAAATGATATCTGACAAACAAAATGCTCACCAAAAATAGCATGATATTTAATAAAAAAATTGCGTATTATACCGCACTTAAGTTTTAAAGTAGTAGCACAGGTTGTGCAAACTGTATCGTCTAATATAAAAAGGTTTGCAGAAATGACTACCGGCAACATCACCCCCGCCAAAGCAAATCAATATTCTACTTAGGCTAACGTTACTCTTGCATTCATATATGGAAATAAATCGCCAAAAAGCTGTGTCATTATGTACATGACTACTGTCAACACAACCGCCCCAACCGCCCTCGTGGCTCAGTTATGATTAAACAAACACCAGGCTAACTGGCTATCACCCAGCTACCGCGTGCGCGGTAGACGGCGGGAGGTCTTCTCTTGTCTTCGTGCGCGTCAAGACGCCATCCTACCGCACAGCTAACGACGAGATTTCCCGGTCCTACCGACAGCCTAACGCCCCCCTACTGAAGGATTACCGACCTTTTCTATGGTATTAACGGCGACTGTACTGTACCATGGTCGGTCAGCGACAGTCCCTGTTTTCCATTCTCAGACAGAAACGGGGAAATAAAGTGCCAAAAAATTACACAGAGGCAGGTGCCTACAGTCAGAAGTGAAGAGTTCCTTCTCCTGTTGATGGGCAAAAAAATGGGTTTTCTGTAGGGGCCGTGTGCACGCATGTTTTGCTCACGTTTGTAATAACATTTGACCATTTTCGTGATCACTGGTTTCAACAGTGGTTTTTATGTAGTTTGTACGTGCGAGAGAGTGTGTGTGTGTGTGTGTGTGTATATATATATATATATATATATATATACTCAGCGCCATTAAAAACGCACAGGTGAGGTATGTACTGTATTTGCGGCAAATTGAAGAATCGATTGATTTTTATTGCTTTTCCAGTGAGGCACGAGAGGAAATAAAGAAAAGCGCGTGGTATTGTAATCCTGATGCGCACCACGTGCACGCGCCAAGCACTACAGTAATAACAAACATTGAGCTGTTCCTGATGTGTACAGTGACACTTGACTTGTTTTTTTTTTTTTTGGGTGTGGTCAATAGCCTACATAAAGCCAACAAAAAAAAAAAAAAACAAAAAATGCTACAGAATCAAGGAAATGGAATGGCCTGTGAAACAGGAGAGAGAAAAAGAGCCTTTGGCATGTTACGGGCAGATCTCAGCCGCCGAGAGGAGGTGCGTCATTTGCACTGTCACTGTTCAACAATCAATCTATCCGAGAATGGAACACAGGCACTGTCACTGACCGACCCCGCTTAGGGCAGCCATGAGGGACTATGGTAGCTCAAGAGCGCCACATCTGGTTACAGCCTGTACGTGACAGATTCCGGACAGCAACCAAAACTGATCATGAGATGAGGGGTCCGAGACGATTGAGGATGAGCGCTACGTTATCCTCTGTCACAACCACTTAATCTACACTGAGCCAGTGGTATTCAAATTTGTGGTCAAGAAAAATCGGTTTTCTGAAGCAAAATTTGACATGATATTCATACTGTTATTCTTCTATCATTATCAGTTATCTTCTATCGTTTCCCTCATGCAGAGGTACTTTTGGGCCAGGATGCAAATACGCGACCACCGCAAATCCATAGTACCCCTGGACACTCCGTCCGGGGCTACAATCATGTCTTTTAGTGATAAAAAAGTCACTATCTAGTTCAGTTAGTTGTCAGATTCTTAATCGGAAACAGGTCGAGAGTTAGCTTGCATTATGGTAATGTCACTGGTTACAGACAGTTTTATTCTTACATAAGCAAACTTAATACGAGGACCTGAGTCAGCAAGACCGCATTTTTTTAAACTTTTTTCAGGCTTGTCAAGCTGATCGGACATAGACACAGAAAAAAAATACCGTTTTGTGAGCTACGGGTAATTGTAATTGTACTGTTTGATTCTTGCAATTGAACGAATTAACGCTTAGTTGCTAATTAGGAAGCGTTAATGGGTACAGGTTTGGAGAAGTAATGCGCTTTAAGGCGACCTACCCTTGGGCATAAGCTTGCACAAATTTAACCTGGGAAAGCCTGACTTGTTACGACAGTATGCACAACATTGGACTCAACGATGAGTCACCGGTTATGTTCTGGACACTTTTTACCCAGTTGATTCGAGGAGCATGTTTACGCAAAGTATGGAATTACATCGCCCAGTAAATATCAGAAAATTTTTAAAGATCATGCGGTGCCAAAGGGAACTCAGTCATCAGCAGGCCCCAGAACCCAAGCGCCTGTCAACTTTGGCTAGGCTAGAAAAACAACAGCATCAGTTACAAGTAGAACAGGTAGGCTTTCCAAATCTGATGTCAGCTCATAATTTATGACTGTAGTTATACCCATTCACAAATAATTCATCAGACGAACGCTTACTTGCAGTAGCCATGTTTAACCCTTACATACTGCTCATATTTGATGCCCTCACACAGTATGGTCTGGGTCAATTTTGACCCGGACCAAGAATATCCTCATAATAAGTGTCTATACTAAATTTTGAACTACAGATCTGTTTTGAATGTAAAAAAAATAGCCTATCTGACATTAGTATATGGATGATTAATCCTTAATTGATGTGTCAGAGAGCAAGTAGAGTCTATTTTTTAAGTTGCACAAAACTTGTTTTTGGAGAATGTCACACAATATATCCTGTTGTAACTAGGACACGAAAAGATAACAGCCATAGTGATTGAGATAGATTTGATTAAAAGTGAAAATGGCAAGAACGTTCTAGAACTGTTAGGATTTATAATATAACCACATAACCATTGCAACCATGAAACACTGTCCTGACTGCTATATCATGAAATTCACAATTTCAGGAATCACAGAATTACAATTATCAATGTTAATTCAACATTAATTGACATTAAGAACACCAGACTTTAAAGTGCTGATTGCAAACTAGTAAACTAGTCTGTGCACTGAAAGCAGTGGTAGAAACCTTTCATGTGTGGGACTTCCAGATGGATTTCCCACATTTGCTGCAGGTTGTCCCTGTTTTGCGGTCTTTTTTTCCAGAACAGAAACTGCATCTCCTTCCCTTCTGTCCCCTTGTGTTGGTTTCTTGTGTGACATGTTGATCAGAGCCCCCCACCCTCCCATCCCAGATTGACACTAATTTGTTTATTTTTAGATTATTTTGTTACCTTGAATGGCTTGCAGGTGCAAGTGTAGTGTCTGTGTCAAGTCACCCTTTGACCTCTGTATGACTTCTGTTCCTTACCTGTATCATATTCTTGGTGTGCAACCACGTGATTAAATAGCACGCTCCGCCATGTTGGATGATATACAAATCAAAAATGGCATCTCATGCGAACAATAACAGTGATACATCTCCAACTTTTTCGAAATATTGTGACTCTCTGGAGTCCTCTGCCAAGTCAAGATACAGAGAAAAGGTTGAAATTTGTGGTTTTGACCCATATTATATGAAAGCCGTCTGATTATATGGAGGATTTGGCAACATTACCAGTGATTGAATACCCCGATATCGTAAACTATCTCGTTATTCAAACCTCGCGAGCAGCCAACGCGCAAATGAAGGCTTATAAGAGTCTAGATGTGGATAACTTTTCTGGGTCGGTATTCTTCTCACTAATACGAAGTGAAAGAGAACAGGGTGCTGGTTCATGCTCGGGTAAACCATTCTCAAAGAACTCGAGAAACACCGCTCAAGCCGTGGTTTGTGAGTGATAAGAATGGCGATTTGATCCTCGCACATTGTGATTGCATGGCTGGATTAAGCGAGGCTTGTTCCCACATTGGAGCTTTGCTCTTTGCGACTGAAGCTGGATATAGAATCGGGAACTCGAGAACATGTACTGAAGTAAAAAGCAAGTGGCTGCCAGCGCACGTAAACAAAGTGCCGTATTTGCCAGTAAGCGACATTGATTAATATGAGATTGGATTCTGAAGAAACTCGTCTTTATCACGAGTAGCATTATTGCTGCAATTAAAAACCGCACACAAAGTAGGCATTGTGTTCTTTTAAAAGGAAGCGCAAATCCGAAGAAAATCACGAAGCGTTGCAGGAGCTCAATGGTGAAGCGCAGCAATCTTGGTTGTTGTTATCATCCATCATGGCAGACTTCCTGTTTGGAAATTATGCGTGATGTCAGGTGCACACCAAGAATATGATCACTCCTATGGTGTTTCACTATTTCACTGTTTCGAGATTCCCCCATGACACCTCAAAGGCCAGCAAGTGCCTGTCTCTGCAGGAACCTGGACAAATGTGGTGGGACCACAAACAGTTCTTGTGATTGAGTCAAGGTCTCCCTTAAACTGTGTCGCCACTGTTCCATAAAAAATACACACAGACATCAAATGTACATTTTGACAGTTTCAAAATTCCCAAAAACCACCATTGTCCTTGATGTGACCCACACTAGTGGATATGAAATCCATCTAAATAGATACGGGTCAGATTTGACCCGGAACAGCCTCAGTGGACAAAAAGGTGTAGCACCTGTACAAAAATATAACATTTTTAAATATTTTCATTTTTATGTATTTTGGGTCACTTTAGGAAAAGCCGTGAAATTTCAGGCTAAAAGAATGACATTTAGGGCATGTTTACTTCTGTCAAAAGTCAAAACAGGTTAAATTTGACCCGAACAGTATGTAAGGGTTAATTTCATCTATTACCTCCACGCACTGAAGAGTTCCAGTGTCCAGGTGACGTGGCAAGCTACCCGTTTCAAACAAACATGGTGCGCCGCTAACAATGTATAAATCTGACCTCCTCAATTGATACAGTCATTTAAAAATGTTCAAAAATTCCCCAAAAATATATATTTGAATAGTACATAGTTTAATGGTAGTTTTAATAGGTTTTGTTCGTTACAAAAATTTGTTACATTTGGCACTAGTAAATTAACGTGCTTTAAACTAGTTATGAACTGGGGCCCCTGACTTGGAAATGGGTCGCTCAGTTTCTTCATATTCCAACATCCCACATCGTCTACATGAAGGTTAGATAACAATCTTAAAACGAGGAATTTTTTTTTAAAGAACCATTATTTGGCGATTTCAAACCATACCAATAAAATAAAATAAATATTTAAAAAAAAACAAGTGTATGTAAAATAGAATCCCACGCCAAAGGACAGGAGTATGTTCATTAGCTAGCTAGCCAGATAACATATTGGCTAGCCATGGTAAGGCCATCTGATTTTCCTCAGGTGCTCTACTGCTGCACACAAGGAGACAAACAGAGGAATTTACTTTATGCAGTATTACCCATATTTCATCTTGCTCCCTACTTTCTTTTTTCTTCCATTTTTGTGTTTGTTCTTTGATAACCACATTCTCAGGGAATTCAATTTGATTGATCAACATATATCCCATAAATCTCCGCAAAAAAGAAAGTGGAAAATTTTCCATAAAATCAACAAAAAATATGCAGTTGACCCACTATTGATTCAAAAAAAAAAAAAATTTATCTAATTTAGGCCCCCACATATTTACATGATTATCAAACACTGACGAATTGAGATCTTAAGAATATAACTTCCTATGACTGAAATTTGTTTTTTCTGTCATTAATAGTACTCAAATCTGTTTAACATCGTTGAACAAGCAGTGCAGACGCCCACCTTGGTAGAATGTTCATATAAGTGTATTTACACCCTTTACTTTCATCGCCACCGTGTTGCAACGGCATTTAGTTTAATTGTGGATGGATCCCTGCCACATGCGGGCTCACACCTCCGGTGTTTCTGATACTGGTCATCAATTGACGGTTAATGTTTGAATTTCATTCACTTTCCGCAGCCTTCATAAACTGCAACAAATCATCTCTGTGCACTCCCAAAACCCACTCAGTTCCAGAAGAGTGGATATTGAAGTGAGTGGATATATAACTACATTAGTTATCCACTTCACAGCCCACTCTGTTACGCATCTTTTTATGCAGTACTGTTTTCTTGAACACTTTAGATTGGACCATTGATTGGACAAAGCCACAAACCAAACAGTATGTTGGATTGAATCTTGTTAGATTTAAAATTCCATCTGTCTTTCATTTTCCCTGCTGATCCAAAGTTGGTTGGGATATTTTTAATATGTCTGATCCCCAACCACATCTACGCTTATGATCAAAAGGCTCCTAAATGGTGAAACAATGGACTCATGATGGTGAAAAGGTGAAAACAAATAAATTATTAAGCAAGCAAATGACAGTCAAACCTGTTTTTTTGTTATAAAGTTCAAGCAAAATATTTTGAAAGAACTCTAAACACCTGTGTTTAGGAACCTTATTTGGAACTTGACTAGTTTTTCTGTTTTTAATTTTGATCCGTTGTTACCCATCTGTTATAACTAGAAATTGCTTGCAATACAGAAAAATAAAAACAATATGTTCAAGGGTCTTTTATTCTTCATGGCTCACATGGATATGTCAAAATGAGGCTTTAGCTGGTAAATAACTTTTACATATGAAATGCATCTAATTGAGACAAATTAACTGCTTATTAAAATCCTATGATTGCAACTGTGGTTGGAACAAAAACCAGCATACGCTGGGGTGTCCCAGCGCTGAGTTTGGGATTCAGTGCAATAAGCTAAGATTTTATGTCTGTAAATACCGGGATGAAAAATATCAATACTGTGTTATACCTCACAAATTATTGGTACCACTACATTTTGACACTGCACCAGTTAATCTTTTCATAGCAGCCCATAATTTTCTGGCACAAGTGCCACCTGCGGAAACAAGCATGAAACTGCTCAAACCTATAGTGCTCAATTCTCATACATCCCACTAAACATCCCTAACTAAGCACCCTGACTGAATATCCACGAGTGAGTGAGTAAGCGAGTGATTGTTTTATGGCGGCAATGAATTCGTGGGAAAAATTCTACAGTTCTACAAGATTCGAGAGCTAATTTCTCAAACTTACAGGTGCATCTCAATAAATTAGAATATCATCAAAAAGTTGATTTATTTCAGTAATTCGATTGAAAAACTGTAACTCATATATAGATTAATTACACACAGACTGATATATTTCAAGTGTTTATTTCTTTTAATTTTGATGATTACAGCTGACAGCTAATGAAAACCCAAAATTCAGTATCTCAGAAAATTAGAATATTGTGAAGAAGTTCAATATTGAAGACTCATGGTGTCACACCTGAGCCTTTAAATGGTCTCTCAGTCTGGTTCAGTAGGCTACACAATCATGGGGAAGACTGCTCACTTGACAGTTGTCCAGAAGACGATCATTGACACCCTGCATAAGGATGGTAAGACACATAAGGTCATTGCTAAAGAAGCTGGCCATTCACAGAGTGCTATATCCAAGCACATTAATGCAAAGTTGAATGGAAGGAAAAAATGTGGCAGAAAAAGGTGCACAAGCAACAGGGATAACCACAGCATTGAGAGGATTGTGAAAGGAGGCCCATTCAAGAATTTTGGGGAGATTCACAAGGAGTGGACTGCAGCTGGAGTCAGTGCTTCAAGAGCCACCACGCACAGATGTATCCAGGACATGGGCATCAATTGTCGCGTTCCTTGTGTCAAGCCTCTCTTGAACCAGAGACAACGTCAGAGGCGTCTTACATGGGCTAAGGACAAAAAGGACTGGACCACTGCTCAATGGTCCAGAGTCCCCTTCTCAGATGAAGGTAAATTTTGCTTTTCATTTGAAAATCAAGGTCCCAGGGTCTGGAGGAAGAGAGGAGAGGCACAGATCCAAGTTGCTTGAGGTCCAGTGTAAAGTTTCCACAGTCAGTGGTGGTTTGGGGAGCCATGTCATCTGCTGGTGTTGGTTCACTGTGTTTTCTCAGGTCCAAGCTCAGCGCAGCCGTCTACCAGGAAGTTTTAGAGCACTTTATGCTTACCTCTGCTGACCAGCTTTATGGAGATGCTGATACATTTTCCAGCAGGACTTGGCACCTGCCCACACTGCCAAAGGTACCAATACCTGGTTTAAGGACCATGGTATCCCTGTGCTTGATTGGCCAGCAAACTCACCTGACATAAACCCTGTAGAGAATATATGGGGTATTGTGAAGAGGAATATGCGAGACACCAGAACCAACAATGTAGAAGAGCTGAAGGCCGCTATCAGAGCAACCTGGGCTTCCATAACACCTCAGCAGTGCCACAGGCTGATCGCCTCCATGCCACGCCGCATTGCTGCAGTAATTCATGCAAAAGGAGCCCCGACCAGGTATTGAGTGCTGTACATGTTCATACTTTTCAGTAGTCCAATATTTCAGTGTTAAAAATCCTTTTTTTTATTAGTCGTAAGTAATATTCTAATTTTCTGAGATAATGAATTTTGGGTTTTCATTGGCTGTCAGTTATAATCATCAAAATTAAAAGAAATAAACACTTGAAATATATCAGTCTGTGTATAATGAATCTATATAAAATATAAATTTCATTTTTTGAATCAAATTACTGAAATTAATCAACTTTTTGATGATATTCTAATTTATTGCGATGCACCTGTAATTGATGATTGCAACATGTTCAGTACAGTATGCATTTATGTCTCTCATTGATATGGACTACTGGTTGTTCATTATATGAACATATGGTCATAGCATGCTGGCATATTGCACATTTTTGACCAGATGTTTCTGACACCGCCAATCTTCAGTCTGAGACTGCGTTCATAAAATCAGCCATCCAGAGAATACACCTTTGTTCCGCCGATGACAGACAAAGTCATATATGGATGACCTAATTCCTATCGCCAACGATTTTCACATTTTCCCTTATTTCGCAGATCTACAGGATCCAGCTAAACCAGATGTAACCTTATTCATGTTATTTCTGTACCTTGTATTTTGCATACATGTCTATTGAAAAACTGTATATAAACACTTGAGCATGTCTTTTACCTAAAAATTGCAGTCTGTTTTTCATTCAATAATTAATTATGCCCTTTAGCAATGGAGATATTTTTACATTCAACACAACTTTCTTTCATGAATGAAATGTCATTGTATTTTCATCAAATTTAGTTCTGTTTTTTTGTGAATAATTGTGATTGCTTTCTCCCCATGCAGGCAATAACTGCCTCAATGGATGGCCAAGCTGGACACCTGTCATTGAAGAATCAGGGGTGGTACTATACACAAGACAATGTGTAAACTTAAACTAGTGTGGGAAGCCAGTTTGTCCCATGAGCCTTATCATCTAGGTCACTGCACTGTTTTGTTTTGCACTCAGTCACTACCTCAGTAAAAACAAAGTACCCCCTTTTACCAGCCACAACACCCTGTAATCAGATTTGGAAACCTTGCAAACTTAACAGAACTGGTTTTGGAGTCCTGGACCTATAGTTCAGGAAAGGAGGTGATTTTTGATATGTAGGGCTCAATGTAAATTTCATGAGCTTCCTTTCGTCAATGAAGAGCATAAGTTACAATGATGTAACTTATGCTCTTCAAGGGATTTTCAAATTGGTTCAAAAGTTGTTAGCATACAGTGAAATAAGTACAGAGGTGCAAGAAGCATATCTGCACTGTCAGGAACAAAGAGAAATTCCATTGAAAAAAACCGCATAGCAGGTTTTTATAACTGAAACGTGGGTAAAGTTGGAATATTGTTTAAATTTAGTACTTAACCTATAGTTTCTTGTTCTTCCCATGGTGTCTCAATATTCAGGAGCAAGGTGATAAAGGCATGACTTGCAAGCTTGTATGATTATTTTTTCTGTGATAGCTTTCCAGGAGGGACAGCCAGTGTAAGAAAGGCATGGGATTGTGAGGTGTGATTACAGCACTGACTGCCACTGGCTGCTTCTCCATGAATCCCTGTCATGGGTGGGAGAGCAGCCTTACACACAGCCCAGAGCACACTGTTCATCAGATTTCTAGGGCTCCAGCTTAGGGAAATGGATGCTAATAAAGCACTAAAACTTATGAACAGCAGTGAAGGAACCAGGAGCAGATCCACAAAAAGCCACAAGGGCTGTGTTTGGTAATGGAAACTGCCGCAAATGGCACAAACAGAAGATAAGAACTCAAACAGGATGCAGCAGACGAATGGGCAGGGACAGTGAGGTGAGGGGCAAACAACATCAGCTGGGACAAGTAAGCTGTGGTCAGAGACAGGTCTGAGGTCAGTACCATGACAGCAATCCAGTTGTAGGTGGCTAAAGGGATGACATTTGGGACTTGGAGGTTTAGCCAGCTCACAAGGCTGAGCTCGACTGCAGAGGAAGATTTCCCAAATAAAACGATTAAAGAGTTTCTCAATATTTCTGAAGATGGTAATAAGGAGTCTTTTAAGTAGGGCAGGAAAGATACAGCAAGAGAAACATACCAATGTATAAGCCTTAAGAAAGTATATAATAACAATAAATTATGATAAAAACAACAGCAATAATAATAAATAATAATAATAATACAATAATAAATAATAATAATAATAATAAAAACAATAATAAAAGATAATTACTAAACTCACAGCTTTCCCTGAATTCCATCTCCCGTACTAGGATTATTTTAACAGTGCAACCTAATTTATTTTAGGATTGCACTTAATCATTATTTTTTCAGCGTTCAAAAGAATAGGTTGCATTTGCAGGGAAGCGTAGTTGCACACTGGTTGCTGCGCGAAGCGATAATAATTAATTTATTAAATTACCAACGCTTCTAACGTCAAAGCGTTGGTGATTGAATAATTTAGTAAATTGGATATTGGTGCATCGTGAAAGTTCAACGCATGGCATGCATTTAAAATAATTTAATATGCATGTCATGCATCAAACTTTCAAGGTAGCAAAGTCATTCATTAGGTAATTACAGTTTGGCTTCTGGCAAAGCTGTAGGAAGGCTATAATATCAGATGGTATGAACGGGAATGATCTAATTAAACAGAATCAATACCATCTTCAGCAGAATTTCCTACATAAAATTCTACTTCAAGATGGTATTTTGAGAAATTTCACTTAATTACCGTCCATGCAATGTCATACTGTAGCCTTCCTCATTGACGCAAAGCTGTATGTCATAATCGATGATGACAACACAGCTTATTGGAAGCGCATTTGCTCAGTAAATTAATTCTGTTTATTATCCCATTCTTACTCGGAAGTAGGGCAAGTGTTAACCTGCATTTAAGTAATATCACTGGTTGTAGACAGAGTTTTATTTTTACATGGGCCGCCTTAGCACGTGCACCTAAATTGGCAAAACTGCATTTTTACTCCTGGATAAGCAAAGCTTAGGAACAAGTGTTGTGATGAGACTGAAGCGTCACTCAGGGGCCAACTGGCCATCGGGAATACTGGGAGTTCTCCCGGTGGGCCGCTGGGTCAGTGCGCCGGTTCGGTCGGCAGAAAAAAAAAGAAAACTACATGTTTATATACGGCTCACTGGTGGCCAGGGGCCCACAGTTCGGTGAGCAAGAGCACGCCAGAGACGGCCCGGCGAATGAAAGCTTGCATATACGAGACGAAAATGTCAGAAAGCAATGGAGATGCGGAAAAGATTAGGGAATAAAGTAAACAGACATTGGAGGCTCAGGCTTTCAAATGCAAAAAAATTGACCAGCTGTTTGGCCATGCTGATCCTCGTGGCAAGCAGCTTTCATTTGGAGCGGTAAGACTGACGTTAAATTAGTAGGCTATCCCAAGTATGTGTTCGGTTAAAATTAGCTTGAGCCTACAAAAGGGCCCCAATGATGGACCAGTTGTTAATAGCCTTCTATTTGATGCATATTGATTCGATGTTTTACGGTGCCAAATAAAATTTGTTCTGGAATACGGGAAGACCTCCAAATTTTCCATTCCAAAACCCTGTCTTGACGATGAGAATCACCTGTCAGTAAACTTGTAACTAGCGAGTACTGCGGTTCTGAAGCTAGTGAGCTATTCTATGCCCCTTAGAGTCTGAAAGTAAGATATGTAACGTTATTTTAAAAAGGTTACGTATGAATCAATCCAAATTGTGCAATGGTCTTATTGAAAAATTCTAAATGGCCCCAAAATCACATTTCTTTTTCACATTTATTCACGAAATATAATAATAATAATAATAATAATAATATTTCCGTAAAAAATACATTAGTTTATATGTTGACAATGTTATGTTTTTAATATTGGACTGCATCATTGTATTAAATTTCTTTGAGGACATCTTTAGGATAAATAGGATCTTTAATATAAGTAGGATTGTTTGTTTTTGGACATTACCCACCCAACCCCTGCCTACAGAATAGTAAATTCACTCACATAAATTCAATTTAATGGTAACTCGGATTATGTATATGTTGGTGTTTCACGCGACAACTCTTTCTACTTTCACAACACTTGGAGAGTTTTGGAAGCATTAAAGCCTCATCTTTCAGAAACATTTTGAAAAAAGACCATTACAGCATTGTACTAACTTTTTACAAGCTGTTGAGGGTGGTATCTTTTACTAAACCTGGTTCAGGGAATTGGGGGGGAGGGGGAACTTGGTGATCTGTTAACATCTGTTAAAATCACAAATGCATATAGCCACTGGGTTTGTATGTTAGATATACACAACAATTATTTTGTTGTAGGCTAATTGGTGGTATATAAACTCAAAACCTAATAATATCAATGTTTTATGGGATATATGGTCAAATATGACGTTAAAATGCATACTTTTTTGTCAAATAACGTGAAATTTTTTTGCCGGTCACTCCTTCCCCATCCCTGCCCCCTGGAGAGTGGGCCGGTCAGGCACGAATTCCTGGGCCACTTTTTTTTTTTGCCCCAGTCCGCCCCTGGCATCACTCACTAATCAATCAATCAATCAATTTGCCATAAGCATGACCAAGGGCGTTAAGAGTCACAAACAGCTTATCCAAGAGGCAACGATAATGCCACTTTGATTAGTAACGTTTTCTTAGACGTATCATGCCCATCGGATGCGGATGCAAAAATAAATATATTCCTTTTTGAGAGCTGCAGGAATTTAGAAGGTTTTTGAGACGTGGACGTTTTATGTCACGATAAATGTGGATCAAAAAATGCTAGATAATTATAGCAATGAACTATAAAGCAAGCTGAGGGGAAATGGATACGGATTGATCCTAGCAACTGAACAAATTAACTCTTAGCTGGTAATTTGGAAACCTAACTGGGATCGAGTTTGGAGATATAATGCACTTTGAGGTGAGGTGAGAGCAGTTCCAATATCCCTCCGATGACAACTCTGGAGTGGAAGAGGTTAAAGTGCAAATTCGTCGTATTTTCTCAAATAGAAAATAATCTTGGATATGTTTGACCAAACAGTTAATGAACAGCATCTAGCTGCTAATTAATTGCCTCAAATTTGCCACTTTTTTCTCAAAATGAGCCTTACAGTATCTCACACAAACTGGCCACATCTCATAATATTGAGAGTTATTGGAGTTTCTGTAATGGTAATTTAAATGAATGATTGAAAACAGGTCGTGACCAATCATTAACTTCAAGGGATTGTTTTGAGCCTCCCCTATCGCCAGTTCACCAGCCGCCACTGGAGCACACCTGTCACATTTCGACAATTAATTTATTATATCTTTTCAAGGGGCAACATTACAGACATGAAACCAGAATATATTCTACAGTAGTCATTGTACAATATATGTAACAGTAAAGATTTACTGCACTGTCCAAATAACTGAACAAACAGTCACTATTTCCAAAATGGGTGGCAACAAAAGTGAGTACACCTTACCGTCAACATGCCAAATTGTGTCCATAGTGTCAATATTTAGTATGACCACCGTTGTTATCCAGCACTGCCTTGATTCTCCTAGTCATAGAATTCACCAGAGTTGCGCAGGTTGTTGCTGGGATCCTCCTCCATTCCTCCATGACAACATCATGGATCTGGTGGATGTTGGACACCTGCTGCTCCTCCACCTTCCTCTTGAGGATGCCACACCGGTGCTCAATGGCATTCAGGTCTGGAGACATACTTGGTCATGCCATCACCTTCAGCTTCTTCATGAAGGCAGTTGTCATCTTGGAGGTGTGTTTTGGGTGGTTATTATGTTGGGAAACTGCCGTTTCCAAAGGGAGGGCATCATATTCTGCTTCAGAATGTCACAGTACATGTTTGAATCCATTATTCCATCAATGAAGTGCAGCTCCCCAGGACCAGAAGCACTCATGCAGCCCCGGACCATTATGCAGCCACCACCATGTTTGACTGTAGGCAGTACACACTTGTCTTAGTACTCCTCAACAGGGCGCCGCCACACATGCTGGACACCATCAGAGCCAAACAAGTTTATCTTGGTCTCATCAGGCAACAGAACATGGTTCCAGTGGTTCATGTTCTTGGACTGGTTGTCTTCAGCAAACTGTTTTCGGGCTTTCTTGTGGGCTAGCTTCAGAAGAGGCTTCCGTCTTGGCCGACAGCCATGCAGACCGACTTGGTGCAGTGCACGGCGTATGGTCTGAGCACTGACAAGCTGATCTCCCACTGCTGCTACCTCATTAGCCATGCTGCCAGCACTTCTGCATCTGTTTTCTGAAGCTAACTTGTGCACCTGATGCAGAGCACAAGGACTCAACCTCTTCGGTCGACTCTGACAAGACCTGTTCCGAGTAGAACCGTCTTGGAAAACCGCTGAATAACCTTGGCCACCGTGCTGTAGCTCAGTTTCATGGTTTCACAGATCTTCTTCTAGCTTAGACCATCTTTGTGGAGAGCAACAATTCTCTTTTTCAGATCCTCAGACAGTTCTTTCCCATGAGGTGCCATGTTGACCATCTAGTGACCAGAATGAGACCATTGTACCTAAAGCACCACAATTTAAACCTTCAACACGTTACACAACCTCATAAGACCCAGTCGAACAGACAAAAGCAAGAACATGATGAACAAGACACGTTTCATTGCTTTGTTGACCATTACCAATTGGGGTGTGTACTCACTTTTGTTGCCACCCATTTTGGAAATAATGACTGTTTGTTCAGATATTTGAACAGCGCAGCAAATCTACACTGCTACACGTATTGTACAATGACTACTCTAGAATATATTCACGTTTCATTTCCGTCACGTTGTCCCTTGAAAAGATATAACCAATTGTCGAAATGTGAGGGGTGTACTCACTTTTGTGAGATACTGTATATTGAGGTCCAAGTGGAGATTTCCGAAAACAAAATGAAGATTGACCCGAATTTTCCTATTAACAGATATGGTCCGGGAGCTGTTCCAAATGCAGAAGTCAAGCTGAAAACAATAGGAAAACAAGTGTTGTCACTAAGGTCACATCATCCCCCGCCGCAAATTATCAATTCAAAATTAATGAGGTATGAAGTTTTGGTGATGGTTAAGATGAAGCTAAATGTCAAAGGAAACATGATCCAGTCAACATCCGTTGATATTTTGCAGAATTTGCACTCATGGCTTAAGAGGTGATTTCAGTAATTCCTAACCCACAGTGATGTCTTGTGACTCAGGATCTGTCTAATAAAAACAGTCATCTGTGAAGTGTTTAGAGCAGATCTGATCCTGATTCAGTGTTGTGTCCGATTGAGTTCACCTGTCAAATCATATTTCCATGAACAGCGCAATGCAATGACATCCACCCTAAATAGTGTGGAGAGCGAATGTACATTTTACTCTGAATTTGATGACAGACCAGATTGTTAAAGCATGGGATAATTGTGTGATCACTGCTGAGCAGAGGAGCTCAACATCGCAAAAGGACAAATTGCAGAAGATGGCAGAGTATCAAAATTCATCGCTTCATGAGGCGTCATCTGTGATAACTTTCTTCAGAGGGAGCTGATTCATCAAAGCCCGTTACGTAATTTCTTTCCTGATTTTCTTAAATCAGCAGCAGCATCACAAAACTTTCTCAAAGTGGGAACACGATTTGACGGGGGAGCAGAATCGGACACGACACGGGGCTTTGTGAAATCCGCTCGTTTCCTTTTCACAAAATCCACCCATGCCTTTCGAATTGTGGGTTTTTTGGGAAATTTATGGATCATGATGCCTTTGCTTGCATCGGCCTTATTGTTGCAGCTGTAAACAAAGCAGATATTTGGCATTTTCACAAGGGAATAATCCACAATTATGAATCACTGAGTCCAATGCCATTGACAATCTGTTCTCTGCTACTGGTTAGATGCCTTCCGTGACGTCATTGCTGAAGATGGCCGAAGATAAATTCTTTTGGAGATGATTGCGATTTGTTGTGATTAAATTGTGAATAAATTTGTAACGGCTGATTAGATTTTGAAATGATCCGTGCACAAAGGATGTATTTATATTAAAGATTCCGTGGCCCAAATCTTATTTTTGGATGAACAAGCATTTCAAACTTGAGAATTCAATAGCTTACTGAAAAAGTACTCAAATCTTTCAAATCTGAATACTCCAAAAAATGTGGTGCAGGAGATATCTAGGACTATGAATGATGTGACAAGTTGCAATAATATGGCAAATATGGGTTGAGGCTCACAAATTTGCCATTAGATGCATAAACTAATCTATCACTTTGAGAACAGCGTTCACCAGAGCCAAATTAGTCAGTTTTTGTGTGCCTCATCCTCTACAGTGCGTAATACACAAACCCCAATTCCAATGAAGGTGGGACGTTGTGTAAAAAATAAAAACAGAAAACAATGATTTGCAAATCCTTTTCGACCTATACTCAATTGAGTACACTACAAAGACAAGATATTTAGTGTTCAAACTGATAAAATGTATTGTTTTTTGAAAATATTCACTCATTTTGAATTTGATGCCTGCAACACATTCCCAAAAAGCTGAGACAGGGGCATGTTTACCACTGTGTTACTTCTCCTTTCCTTTTAACAACATTCAATAAGCTTTTGGGAACTGAGGACACTAATTGTAGAAAGCTTTGAAGGTGGAATTCTTTACCATTTTTACTTGATGTACGACTTCAGTTGCTCAACAGTCCGGGGTTGCCGTTGTCGTAATTTGGCTTTCATAATGCACCACACATTTTCAATGGGAGACACGTCTGGACTTCAGGCAGGCCAGTCTATTACCTGCACTCTTTTACTACGAAGCCACGCTGTTGTAACATGTCTAGAATGTGGCTTGGCAAAAGCTGGGACAGAGGCAAAAAAAGACTGGGAAAGTTGAGGAATGCTCAAAAAACACCTGTTTGGAATATTACACAGGTGAACAGGTTTATTGGAAATAAGTGAGTGTCATGGTTAGGTATAAAAGGAGCATCCCCCGAAAGGCATAAGCAAGGTCAATTCCTTTTTTGGTGATGTTGATCTGTGTGGCACTTGTACAGACTCGGGGGGGTTGGGATATGTTAATTCTATTATTAATCATCATTATGTCTTGCTACATAATTGCGCATATGCGCTGTATCTATTTTTATGTCCTGGATATATCGGAGAACTGAAGTGATTGTTAATTCTGAATACCTTACTACTTATTACATGAATAATCATTGATTGAAGGACATGACGCCATGGACTGGCTGATTGGCTGCCAGAGAAGAATGCCTTCTCCGGTACTTTACATATATCCCCTCCTACCTATGTGTTCTGTTAACACCTTACGAAGACCATTTTGGTCGAAACATTGTGGAATAAATCACTGCAGGAGCAACAGCTACAGTGTGCGGGTATCTTCTTTCTCTCTGTTTATAAAGATCACAATTCATATGTCCAAAAAATATGTATTTGGTGGCCATAACTTCAACATTTTGAGTACATTTTCAATACTATCAGATACATCGATTAGAGAGTCTGGTGGCCTATACCAATAAATTCACAAAAATGATTTTTGATTTTTCAGGACAAATTTCAATAGAAAGCATTTCAAGAGTACAATCTGACAAATCTTTTCTAACCTTGAAACAAATGGATTCATGAATGTATATGATGATACCACCACCATTTCTATTCCGATCAAGTCTGATAGATCTGTATCCTAAAACTGAAAATTCTGCATCTATAATGAAATCATCAAGTCTAGATTCAGAAATACAAAATATATGAATATTATTAGCTTTAAGCAACTGTCTTAATTCGTCAAGATTTTTTAAGAGTGTACAGACATTCAAATGAGCGATGTTAATTCCAGAGCAAAAATTAACCCGTTGAAAAATATCTTTTTGATCAGCATAGTCAAATTGAGGTAAGGAGTCAATGATTATAGATAATTCGTCAAGTAAACATTTTTTACAAATCCAATCTGCTTCTGAAATGAAGGTTTCATGAGAGGCTCCTGAACACTGAAGATGAGCCCAATTCAAAGAAGAAATACATAAAATGCCATTCTGGTTCGATTTCACAGATTTTCTGCAA
This sequence comes from Gymnothorax javanicus, assembly GCA_029692085.1. Taxonomy (NCBI): domain Eukaryota; kingdom Metazoa; phylum Chordata; class Actinopteri; order Anguilliformes; family Muraenidae; genus Gymnothorax; species Gymnothorax javanicus. The sequence continues at coordinate 34,844,431 of CM056198.1, forward strand.
GTCAAACAAGGATACTTTATTGTCATTGTACATCATAATCAGGTAAGTTTATTTCTAAAATCAAGTGTGTTACCTGATTTATATTTTGTCCAGATCACTGCCCTGTCTGATGTTGACTACCTTGTTGGCCTTGGTAAGTGCCCGGATCCTGCCGTCGTTGGTCCAGGCTTTCACTATTGAACTACACTTAAGTGTCTCACGCATGAGCTCCTGCCTTGAAGACGTCAGGTCTTCATGTATTAAGATCTTCGTGTTCTTCAGCTGTGTCCTCGCTGCGTACACCCTCTGACGCACGTTATACCTCGCAAACTTAATGATAAGTGCCCGAGGCTGTTGATTATCACGGCCAAAGCGCTTCAGGGAGATTCGATCTGTTCTATCAATGTCATGTTCAGTCACATGGAATCCTAGATCGAGCTTCTTGTTAAGAAACTCAAGGACTACGTCATCTGATCGCTCGTCCTTCCCTTCAGCCAGGCCGTAAACCCGCAAACAACTCCTCCACGAACACTGTGCTCCTCCAGCAGCTTTTCGCTCTCACCAAGTTTCTTCTCCAGCCTTTCGATCTTCTTCTCCAAGTCAGCCATCTCCCTCTGCTTTTTCTCCAGGTTAAGAGCGGAGTAGACATTTTGCGATACCCGCTCCATTATCGCATCAGCTATGGCAGAGACCAATCTGCCCAGGGTAGGCTCTTCACACAATACCTGCTTTATCTGGTCTCGGAGCTGTATTATGTGAGATCTTGGTGTGTAAATTTCAAGGCCAAGAGCCACTTCTGAATGTTTATGATCTTTGATCCCTCAGATGTCACCGTCTGAGCTGCAATCATGCAACTAAAATGGATATCAAAACATGACCATGGAAAATTTTGTTAAACCTTTGTCATTTAACATCATTCGCCACTGCATCCACAGATGCTATTTAAAGTCTTCCTATGCAAAGCCAAAGCTATACATCAAAACTGTCCAAATACGCTGCTGACTTAACTTGGCTTGGTTTCATCTAAGATGAACGGCTGCATAGTAGAAGCATGTTTTGTGGTCCAACTAGTGAACATTTTTGGAGGTTTTTGAGAAAAAAGATGCTGTCTCCAGACCAAAGACAACAATGACAACCCAAGCAGCTATCAGTGGTCTGTCATGGTAGGGGGTGTGCCAGTGCACATGGTATGAGTGACTTACACTTTTGCAAAGCTACCTTTAATGCAGAGAGGTAAGTTCAAATTCTAGAGCAACATATGCTGCCATCTAGATGTTGTCTGTTTCCGGACCCTGAATTTTTTTAAATAAGACAACGCCAAACTGCATTCTAGACAAATTAAAAGTTTGTGGCTGCATAAGCAGATAATGCAGGTGCTAGATTGGCCTGCATGCAGTCCTGACCTGCCCCTGATTGAAAATGTATGATGTATTATGATCCAAAACATATGGCAAGAAGGCCCCTTACACTTATGCAGTGGAAGACCTGCATAATGGAGGAATGGGAGAAAACTTCACTTGCTGAACATGACCAACTGGTGTCTTCAGTGCCTAAATGCTTAATGAGTATGAGTGCACACACATTGGGCAAACTGTACCGTGCCCAAGCATGTTGGACCCCCAAAGACCAGTTTGTTTGCCAAGTGTGAGGGCTCCGTACAGTGCTTAAGCACAGTACACTTTCCTGGCCCTGGCACAGTTGGAAGAGGTGTTCTATGGCATGGTACAGTTGCTCAAGCACGAGCAGAGGCGCGGGTACGCAATTATGATGTCAATATGGCGCTGGATACTTTGGCTGCATCATATGTTTCCAGGAAAGCAAGGTTGTCCAGGCTGGACCATCCACTTGCGCATTAAGGGAAACCCCCAATTTGATAACATAGCCAAAATCCTCCCCGGCAGCCTAGTTTTAGATTTTTTTCCTTTGACGAGCAGAAGTGGGAAAGTCCTGTGTCCGAAATTTCAAGTGAAAAATGTTGATGAATTTCTACCCCAAGGCAAGCAAGTTTGGTTTTCAAAACCTATACAACATTAAATTCATATAATGTTCTGCATTTCCACAAAATATGGACATGATTGAAGTATTTGCATGCGTTTTCTACGATCCTCAAAACCTGATGCTGAATCGAAAAAACTGGGGAACTAATGAAAATCACATATCTTTACCTGTGCAAACTGCCCCCAGAAAACAACCTGCGTATCGTGGATTCTTGCCAGTTTTGCATTAAAATGGACTTATGTTTAGTTTATTATCCAAAACTGATTCAAATGATGCTTTAATGAAGTCGACGATGAGAGATTTTGATGGTAATATTTTAAATGTGATTAGAGTTAGTGGCTGTCAATCAGATCACTGGACCCATATCCAGCCGTGATGATGCATGTACTTGTTAACCGTATTCAGGCCCAATTGGGGGCAGAGCAATGTGAGCAGGGCCAGCCAGGAACTGGGGAGGAGGGACGATTGTGCTTCAGTATGGGACGGAGCAAATGGGCCAAGTGTGAGTGCAGCCTAAAACACATTGTGGTCTTACACAGTGGCAACCAGTTGACCGTGACAACTTTTTAGACTGTTGCAGCCATCCATCACATTGTACAATTTAAATAATTAATTTAATATACATGTCAGACAATTAAACAATTTTCTTGTAATGTTTTCACTACTCAAGAGGGTTAATAAGCTTTTCAAATCAGTACATTTTTACTTTATTTATATTTTTCATGATGTGTCAACTTTTTTCAAAATGGGTTTTGCTCCCTACAATGGGGGGGGTCTTCAACCGGGCTTGACATCTCCACTGATTCCATTAGCGGCTGGATTGTACAGTCACAGTCCATGTTTAAAATTGTGTTACTGTCCTAATACTTTTGGATCGGACTCTGGCTCTGTAGTGAGTCATGAGTTACGAGAACTGCGAGAGACACGTATGTTTGTATCATATAATTATATCTTTTTTTTTCCTGGAAGCCAAGATTCAGTAAGCAGACAGATAATCCTGCAGCCTTGAGCGTAAGGAAGCCAAGTGTGTTGTTTCAGCATTACGCGCTGTAAAGAGGATGGGCCAGCTACAGAGCTTTGCAAATATGGCTTTATGGCTTTGCAAATGCCAAGGAACAGAATACTCAAAGAAATATGATATTCCAGCATGAAAACAGTCCCTGAGGAGGCGAGTCACCAAAGGGTCTTATTAGTGTTAAATAAGCAAACAAGAATAACTCAACAGAAATATAATAACAGAGGTTTTTGTTTGATGACCCAGGACAGTAGGACAAGGGAGTCAGGTGTATGGACTCATCTGTCAGTACAATAGTCTCTGCTTCTTCTCAGAGGAAACAATACAGCATTTGTAATTCAAGATGCGAAAGATGACCCACTTTCTATTTATTTGGATTTGACTGAATCCATAAATTTGACACATAGAATTGCACAGGCAGCATATGAAAAACAATGCCGTTAAAAATCCATATGTTCAATTCAAACCTATGGGCAGACCATATACATATTTTCATTTCAGTGCTTCTTTTTTACATAAGTAATGTTTCTTATCATCAAATCATTTTTTTTATAAAACCATGGATGTCAAGATATACCTACCTATACCTATTACAAAATACCTGACAATTGTAAAATTTAAGTTTAATTGGTAATTTTTTAACAAATTAATTTTTTTTCTCTGGCAAAAGGAATGATATCATTTTTTTCTATAACTTCCTGCTTCACTGTGGTATAACTTTATGAAGTTAAATGCATGAAGTATCTCTTTCTCATCCATTACCATGGAAAAGGCAAAATAACGGTTGATTCAAAAAAGGCACATGGCAATTGATCATCAAAAGTGAGATAACATGTTACAAAGAATACATAAATAGTTTAAAACACTTGGGAAGACAAGGGCAATAATACAAAGTAATTCAAAATTGTGGAAAGGAAGTAGGCCTAAATAAGCAAGAAAAGGGATGAAAAGTCCACGTTGTCCCCACAGACAGTGAAGAGGATGGTAAGGGAAACAGTAAGGGAGCGTCATTGCGCTGCTTTGTTGCATCTTGGGGTCACCAACTCTGAAAACAACCATGATATGCAACCTCAGCATGTCTCTGTGGCACAGCCTGTTGAGCATTATCCCTGTGCCCGCCATGAGTCGCGATTTCAGTGTTCTTAATCTGACCGCTGACCACCCCCTCTCTTACTTTTCTTCAAGTCTCTCTCTCTCTCTCTCTCTCTCTCAATCATTAATATCAAAGATTCTCATTAACATATTCATTGTTCAGAAGTGGTCAAAAAAGGAAAGTGATAGTCAGCAAGGAAAAACCAGAGTTACTAGCGGTGATACCTTGTGGAGACCATTGGAAGAGGAAAATGGCCTGAGGAGAGAGACAGATATGGCTCACCTTAGCTTGGACTGGTAGCTACCATAAACATTAATAAATAGAAAAATCTTCTCTACCTAAATAGTGAACTATTGTTCTGTAGTAATCACCGCGTGGATTTTCAGATTGCCTGTTCATTCGTCATAAGGTTTGAACAACAAACGGGAGCATTTTGGGGCTACTTTATTTTATCTGTTAGCGAGCTTGCCATAATGAAATTATGAAAGAAAATTTACTGCCCCCTCAAAAAAAGTTGCACACTATAATATTTTATTGGGCCACCATTAACTTTGATCATGGCACACATTTCGTCCCATGAATAACAAAAGGTCGCAAGTGACATTCCTGATGAAACCTGTTTTTCTGCACCTCGAGTGCAGAAAAACAGGTTTCATCAGAAATGTCACTGACGACCTTTTGTTATTCATGGGATGATTTGTTGTGTTATTGTCCCAACAATCTCATACAATGTTACATTAATTGATTAAGATTGGAAGCTGCCTGTGGGGGGGAAGTGGTATTGCGCTTGCCTAGCTGAAAGCCATGTCCACTTCGTGGTAGATGGCAGGGATGGCAATCAGGTCTGGTTGCTCCTCATGATGGGAGGAGGATGGAGATATTGCTGGGCAGGCGGCAGCACGAAGACAGGACTAAGAACAAGAAGGGTCCACTCCAAAATGGTTCCAGAAGGTGAGTCAACTCAAGGGTCGTGATGTTCAAACTAAGGTCTCCCCGACACCACCTTGGTATGCAGTGACTCCATGAAGAGAAAAGCCAACTCTTCCACATGGTTTCCAGAGGTCAGCATGGGCACCGGTTGTATGACTTCAGTAATGTTAAGAAGAGCAACCCCGGTTAACCACTGGGACTGGAGGGGGACTGGTAATGGCTTAGTTGGGATCCTCAGGCACCGGACGAGACTAGGGTGGTAACTGGGCAACCTTGCCAGGTCAGGTGAACAAGAAGGAGTGGACGGACTAATGAGACAGAAGCTCTCGGTAGCACCTTTCTGACTGATGTTGCTCGCATCTGTCGAACTGGGCATTCAGCTATGGCATGTGCGGCACTTCCGCAGTACAGGCAGAGATCCAGCATTATTCGGCACAAATACTCCTCTGGAGGGAGCTTTTAAAGCCAAGTCTGGTCAACAGCCTTGGGTTTCAGAGGAGCCAGATGGTCAGAAGTTCCAAGCTCCGTTACTTGAGATGCATGCAGAGAAACTGCCAGTAACCTCACCCACTGGTCCATCTGCCTCTTTTGCAGCCAGTAGTCAGTTCTCAGCACTGGGTTAATCAGTTTGTCTTAGATCTGAGGGTAGGACATAGGTGATTAAACCATCTTGTATTTGCTTCGCAAAGCTTAACAGGTAGGCATTGTTTAAGGTCTGGGCATTCCAGCGCATATAGACAGCCAAGATGTAGGAGTTGATTAAGTAATTTGACACCGACAGGTTGCATTGTCGCAGCTGGAGCAGCTGGTGGGCCGTAGCATGACTTGAGCGGGAATTGTCAAGCACCTTCTTCATTTCTGCCACAAAGGCAGTGAAAGTTTACACTGCAGGATGACGCGTCTCCGAACAGGCAGCAGCCCAGTCCCTGGCACGTCTAGAGAGGTGAGTGATGACAAATGCCACTCTGGATCGCTCAGTGGCAAAGGAGTAGGGCTGAAGCTTGTACACCATTACGCACTCAGCCAGTAAACTGTGACAGGTGGTAGTGTCGCCACTGTCGGTCTTCAGAACCTCCAGATTGGGCTTGTGGAGAGCTTGCGTCTGAGGGAGAGCTTACTGCAGAAGGGTGCTGGCCGGTTGAGCAGTAGAGGTGGAGTCCCATGATATTCCTGTTATGGCCATGAGTTCACGGGAGAGAGCTCCAATGGACTGGCGAAGTTGCTGGAGTTCATTCTCTCGCTGACCAAGCCGCTCCCCCCAGTACCACAGGTCTTCAACTGGGCTTGACATCTCCACTTATTCCATTAGCGGCTGGATTCACAGCCACACACACAGCCTGGAGTCACAGTCCAGACCAGGAATCAAGCGCAGAGTCAGACGCACAATCCCACCGGTCGTTTATTGACAGCAATACGGTAGGGATTAGGAGTGGAACCCCAAGACAGAAATGTGAGGACGAAACCCCGAGGAGGATAGACAGTTCAGCACAGTTGTAATAGGCTAAGCTTGAGCAGCTGTTGCCGGCCAGGCTTCTGGGATGGCACCAGGTGTTACACAGACACTGAACTGCTTCAGAGGATGAAGAGGTTGCTTGAGGAGAACGCTATCCCAGTTCTAGCTCCAGTTCAGGATTGGAGCTTGGTCCTTACAAACTGGACAATAAGAGCGAACTGGATGGGTTAGCAAGACCGTGGTCTCAGTTTGGGACCCTGATTAAGATTGTAATTTTATTCTTGATAACTTGAGTAGAAGAACAGAACAGACTTGAATTGAGTTAATTTGAACTCGGTCCCAATTCTGGACCCTGATAAGGGTTGGAAGCTTGGTCAAATCGACTAAATGATTAGAATTACCTCTTAGGGAAAAGGCTCTCACTAAAGCACAGGTTGCATTAGACGGAGAGTTTTACAACTAAACATTGACTAGGATAACTTGATAACTTGCATGAAAGTGAATTTACAGTCCAGAAACTTGCACAAGAACTAGAGGGCTTAAATACTCGTTATGCCATCGTTAAGCGTATAACTGCTTGACGAGATTCAGCAGAGGGGAAAAGACACACAAGATGTAAACCAATCACAGCACATATACTTAGTAGACACCCAAGCTACTGAATTGTGAAGAGACACACAAGGAATGCAAAAGAGGGTTGTGACATAAGGCTGAAGGCTGGCGTATGCCTGCTCCTTGCCTTTATTCACACTCATAACATCTTCAAGACAATATCTTTTCCAGGGACACTTATGCACATTTCAACAAATGAACACAAAATTATATCCTGCATGCTTTAAAAGGCATGGCTGAGTAAAGAAAGGGTGCTGGTGCTGGACTGGCCTGCGTGCAGTCCTGCATTGTCCCCAAAAGAAAATGTGTGGCACATTTCTGCGTCAACAAAGACCCCGAACTTTTGCACACCTTTAGAACATTTTGCAAGAGCAATGGAACAAAATTACAAGTTAAACACTTAATTACTTGAGGTTCTCAATCCCTATAATCCCTAAATGTTTAATCATTGTGAAAAGGCATGTCAACAGTTCAAGATGTTAAATTCCTTACTGTCCTAACATTTTTTTAAAATATGTTACAAGAATCAAAATTGAAATGAGTTTATTTTGAAAAATCAATAAAATTCATGAGGTAAAACACGAAACAAATGTGGTGTGTGGTCACTGCTTTCTGTTTTAATTCTGATTTTACCTTTCTTCCCACCTTTTTCTGATTTAGGGTTGAATAATATGCTACCTCTATAGCAAATAAACCTTTGAGAATTGACCAGCCCCCCCACCAAAGAATTCTTATTATGCGCAAGAAACAAAATCCAGAGTTTGTCAAACATCATTTGAAGTATGACTGCTATGACTGGAGGAGTGTGCCATCACCAAATAACCTAAAATTTTTTTCATTTTTGCTAAACTCAACAACTGCGTGTCTGGTTGTAAAAGCGGAATGCATACACCAAGAAACACGTCTCGCCTAAGTATGAATGTATTTTGGACTTGTTTTGCTGTCAGGTATCACGTCCCACATCCAAGCCAAAAATTCTGTTTTGACTTTAACGTTTGTTTACATCTTTCTTCCCACGTAACTTTCTGTAATATGTCATGCATTACTTATTGGTTGTCTCCTTTGCAAGGAAGCATCCTAAGGAGATGGCATTTTTACAAAACACGGTTGCTTAGGACTGTCTCAGGATGCATAGGGAAACATCCTAGTTTGGTATAACTTCATTCCGCGAAATTACAAGAAAACATAAAGTAGTTCTTTCAGAGCCAAGGAAATCCCAAAATGCCTCACAACAAGCTGGATATTCGCTGTCTGGATCACAGACGTAGGATGGCAATGGTCAGATTTGATAAATTTCATAGATCATTTCATCATAAATTAGTCTCTGGTATTTTTTTAGGAAAGAAATTAACTGCTTAGATGTTGAATATTGGCTGTTTTGTGGGAAAAGATGTTGAATTGAAAATTTGCTCTGAAGTTTTTGGAGAGCTAAAGCTCCACAAAGTACAAGGACAGAAGGTTTCCAGTGAACTGCTGACACTGCGCTGCGATGTAAGCAGTGCTAGTCTCCTAGTGCTTCCTAGTTTGAGTTTTATGTAACCTTCTAAACTACTAATCCATATTAAGGAAAGCTCCTAACTAGGTACCAAGGCAATAGGAGGCCTTCTTGCAAATTAAACAGAGCCAGTTTCTGCATTATTCATGCCAGTTCCTTGTTCCCTTTGTGTCAGTCAATCTCTGCACTTGAATCCTATTGCTGAGTTGTCTTTGTGCATATTGCATTCCTTTTTGTCTTTGTCCTTTGCCAGATTGTTTAGTTCCTGCCTTGTGCTTGTAGCTTGCTTCCCAGCATTTATCCCCCACACTGATTCCTAGTTCCTGTTCTGAGTTCCTGCGCTTCTGTACTCATCTGTCTGTTCCCATGTTCCTGCCTCCCCTCCCTTACCTTTTGCAATGGTGAGATCAAACTTCTTGGGAGTCTTTTGAAATTATGATGTAAAGAATAGTTTGCAAAGGCTAATAAAATAATAGTAGCCGTAGACTGTACTTGGATATTCTTTCTGCATTACTGCGGGGTCATACTACTTGTAAGCAGATAGCATTAAACAAATAGAACTGCAGTGCCACCATGTGGTAAGTTTTGCTGCTGCAGGCTACAGACAAAAATTCACTGAGTTCAGAGCCACCAACAGTCCCCTATTTGTTGCATTTGTCTCAGAATAATTTACTTTATAATTAATATAATAGTTTGTACATGGAAAGATAGACAGAGACGTAAAAGTATAAATATATTTACTTAATAAATCTTAATTTCAAATAACGAATACATTCTTAAGACAAACAAAAACACCACACAAATGTATTAAGAGGTAAAGGTCAGACATAAAAGCCATGTAACAAGGTTTTAAGACATCAAAGAGTATCACTTGCATTCCATCACTGGTATCACTTGTTAAAGCATTTCATTGAGAGCGATTAGATATTGCCACTGATGAGTTTCATTGACCATATAGCACCAATGGTGGCTAACTGGGGACTGCTGGAACCCCATAATGGCCAGTACTTTGATGTGTATGTACACGCCACTTTTGTAACTAATGACTCACAATGATTCAACATTTTGCTGTTTGACAAACTGCTGTTGTCCTGTTTCTCCCTATGAGTCCGGGTTTTCCCGATGTCGCCCTGGGTACGGATGGCAAAGTTTTCCGTGCAGCTCTGCCTTGGCAAGGTCAGCGGAGAGACTCCGAGCCATCCTGTCTGTCCGGCGCTTCATGCTATGTGCTGCCTCTATGGCTCTGTCCAATGTCCTGCTGATGTATTCATCCTGGATGAGAGGGAGTCCCATGTAATCAAGCAATGCAATGGAAAGTGGTTAATAGATTGCATTCATTTTGCGCTTTTTTCAGCAACTTTGGCAACAAAAAGCACATACAAACAATACCTCGCATTCATCCATTCACTTCCACAATCGCATTCTATTGGTGACTAAGCCTGAATGCTCACGAGTGAAATAGCTAATAAAATAGTCAGGATTAGAATACTTGCCAAGCAACAAATTATATAAATCACAGCCAATCCGGTAAATCCAGTATTTTGAAAATACTGCGTACAGCATGTATGTATCGGTTTTCAATTGTGAGCAATGTTCTGTGAGTTCTGAATATCAAATATCTTCACTTACAGTGTATAGGATGCCATTGAAATGCATATAGGATGCCATTGAAAGTGATACACTTAGCCTACATTTAAACAAATACAAGAGACAATGGTATATTTGACCAGTTTGGGTTTTTTTTCCTGCTATAAGCGGTTGACACAGACATGAATGGATTATGCTGGAGTACATAGTATCCCAATGACAGGAAATGGTCTGATGACTGATGGAACCCTCACCCGGCTCCTTCTGTACGAGCTGCTGGAGCTACTGCTCCGAGAGGCTTGAGGGTTGCACTGCGGCCTCAGGAAGTAGACGTTGCTGGGCAGGAGAGCAGAGTCTGACTGTGTGGAGCGCCTCCTGTGCTGGCCGGCTGACTGTGGCTCCATGGCCTTGAACCTGTAAGGGTTCACAATAAGCGTGTGTGAGTGAATAGCCTTACTGATTGTGGTTCTACATCACTACTAGATGATGCAGTCACTACATCACTATTGAAAAACCATTTACCCAGCAGGCAAGCTGTAGGATGAACTGTAGTTGACCTGAAGCAGTGGCTTTTGCAGGGGTTTTACCACCTTTAGAAATGGCCTGGCCTCTGAATGGGAAGTTTCCATATCCTCTGTCAACAAAGGAAGTAATATACAGTGTAAGAAAATTTGTAACAGCAAAAGGATACCATTACAATCATGGAGTATTTGGCAGCAATCCTAGAGTAATTAGTCAACTAAGAAAGAGGGTGACATGGGATAAAATAAGATGTAAATTGATTTCCAGTTTAGTTATTTAATCCAGGAGGATTCTTCAAAGGTAGAAAGGTCCCCCCACCCATTTCAGAACAACTGCAGTTGTCGAAATCACTTCAACAAACTTTGGTTAGATTATAATTATTACCTATGCAAGCTGGATGGACCAAGACCTTCACAGAGACCCACTAACTGGTCAGGTTTACTTGTATAGTTGCCCAATTTTCAATCTGGATCTACCTTTGCTTGTAGGAGAATTTTCTCACTATGCCTTTCTTTGCGATGGACTGTGCAGCATTAGCGCTGGATGTCCTGGGTGAAGGGGACAAAGCAAAGCAGACAAACCCGTGGACTCGAGCTTCGTGCTGTGCGGCCTCCATCTCTTTTCAGTGCAGGGGCGTGGCCAACCGTCCCTTCCTTCGCCAGCTTGATGAAAAGTGCCAGAATGCTGTAGCCTCATAGATTGCAAAGGGTCACCCATTTCTGAATCTGTGCAAGACCAATGCAAAATTGGGAGAGCAGTAATAGGAAACTACTTTTACATAGGTATGTCCTATTTACTGTAACCCGTCACGTCACTCGTATCAAAAAGCCTTGGAGCATTTGTCAGATTGTCTCAGGAAAGACTATACACAACAAATGCAGCCTTTGGACAGAAATTAAACATTTATCAGATTCAGAATGCAGGGTGTAATATCAAAATGCATCTGAAATTTCCCACATCAAAAGGTGATATATGTGATATATACACCTTAAGGTTGTACCATTGTGTTTTTGGAAACAGCCCAGCAAACGCTCTGAGGCTCCACCTCTAAATGTTTTCACAGCAGATCTCATCATTTTTTCGCTCATGCTTCACACCGTTAATCACTAAAATCCACAACACAAACTGCAGATGAAGTTATTTTAGATTCAAAAAGGAAGTCAGCCACATTTGAGTCTTACTTGGCTCCAAATCTGAAGAAATCCAATCTTCTGCTTTGGAGAGGTTTGAATCTGTATTCATAGTCTCTTTCCTATGTCTATACCCTGAATGCCTCAAGCCACTGAGATACAATTCAAATAAAAGGAAGCGTTAAAACAGAGCACTTAGTGCGAGACATGCATCCCATTGACAGATATCATCTGCGTCGAATTGCAAAGTGCAGCCTGTTCACTGGTTTGCATTAACCGCTGATTGGGTGAGGGTTGAATACCTGCTGGAGGAGCCTCGAAGGTGGGCCCTTGGCTTGGCTTTTGGCCTCTTCACCTGGTCATACCTGGAGGTTAGGTAATCCATCCTTTTAGTGATGTGAGGTAGCTGAAACAGGCTTTCCCTCAGTTCCTGTTTAAGCCTAGCTACCTCCAACTGCAGGGCTGAGATGGCCTCACTGGCATGCAAAAAAGCAAGTTAGCAAATTATAACATACAATTAGCGTGTAGCTATTATCATTAGCAATAGCAGTTACATTAGTCTTGGTAGCAGAACCGATAGCAGTTGTTGTAGCTGCAGTTAAGTAATGGTAGATGCAGTCGAAGTATTAATATGTAGGATGTGTGTTGTGCTTTGTTTCAGTGTTCGCTCTGAGCCGTCTCGCCACACTGCATTGTCCCAGTTCTGCGAGTGCTGTGAGCTCCATCCTCACCTATGGCAGGAGCAGAGGTGGCTGTTAGCATCAGTTGGTGCTGAGTGCCGACGACGCCAGTCCCCGGAGAAGCTGAGCGTCTCGGGCGGCGGTACCGGATGGTCATCTCCGGCACAATAGACCTGCTGCCTAGAAGTATGAGACTGTCCTCCTGAAGAATTCAAACATAAATCGCAACCACTGTCATTAGATTGATACTTCAGATGTTATGACTTCACGGATAGGGGGGTGAATCCTTAGTTTGCACTACAGTTGTGTCATGAATCATGTTCAGTACTGCACATTGATGTTAGAGAAACAGGGAGTAGGAGAACCATGATGTATGCTAGAGTTACTTCAGGGAACAGAATGAGGTGCCTTTGAGTGATTTAATCAGCTGTTTCATTTGGTAAATACAGTCATTTCTCTTCAGCATCACAGTCAACCAAAGACTCACTCACCAGCTGCAGCAGAGATTGCTCTTTCACTGCCATAAGTCTTGTAATCCGTATCAGCAGTCAGTTGAGGGCCTTCATTGTGCTTCCATGATGAAACATTTTGGACGGTGGTCATCTGCATGGCAGAGTAGGAGGCGTCACTGTCTGAGCCACTGGTGTTAATCGGACTGGAGTGCTCTTCAGAATATAATCTTGACCTGATTGTAAATGATGTAAATCACAGTGAATGATACTTAATGGCTATAAATGAAATTCTACTCCAGGGGGGACTAGGGTCTGATGAGCCATATATGGGGCATTCGTAATCAATAGATGCCAGAGGTGTTCAAAATAAGCAAAATAGTGATATAGCTAATTGGTCCCCATGACTCATCAGTCAATGGTCAAATATTTTGCCTATTTTAAGCAGCTCTAACATCTATTGATTACAAATATGGGACAAATATTGTGGGATCCCCTCGAAAACGAGATGTTACATCTCAAGGGGTTATCCCAATCTAATAAACTTTCACAAAAATATGTGATATGGCTCATTGGTTGCCATGGTTCATCTTACCCCAGTCTCTCCAAAATATATAAAAGTTTCCTTCAATGGGTTTCTGATTTCTCTTTCAGTCTTGTCTCCAAGTTTCATATGACAGCTGACCCTTGACACCACGTTGTGTTAACAACAGGAAGACCAATATATTATGTGGTTATCATAAAACACTCAACAAAAATGTCAACCATACCTCTCTGTCTCTGACTGAAACGGTGTTTTTTTCGCAGCCGGAAGGTTAAGATTTGAGCCCCCAAACCCACTGTCTGTCTCAGGGGTCACTATTCTCTGCAGCAGGAAACATCACAACAACATCAGAGTCAGTGAAACTAAAGCCTAACTTACAGGCTTTGACAACTGCAACCAGCCCGACTGTGATAGACAGCAACGGGAGGGACACAGTAGATACTGCTCAAATAAAGCCTTTGTAGTTTTTCCAATTGTTCCCAAATGTTATATGCAATACTGTTAACACATACAGCAAGGTTTAAAGGTCCCGTATTATATTGTTTCATTTGGCAAATTATTATATGAATCTGTGACCTGAATAAGGGTCCAACACCACACATTTTAAAAATGCAGGTTTTGTTTGCTTTGTGCTCATTTTGTGAGGTATATGAACTTTTTAGCAAAAACTCCATTCAAAAATCCATGAATTTTCAGCCATCTGATGCTCATTTTCTCTCCCCACTGTTGGAAAGGCTATTTTGAGTGGTCGACCAAGCTAAGTCAATCAGCTGAGCTCTGATTGGACAGTAATCAGAATGACCTTGCTCTTACACCATGTGTGAATGGATAGCGACTAATAAATCAAATCAGCCAGTTGGTTGAAACACATGAACCGATGTAGTATTAAACTGCACAAAAAACAGAAAGGCAATTTGCACTGGCCAAACAATTCTGAGAGCGGCATGTACATACGCAACCAAGAGTGACAAGTGGACACCATATCAGATCAGCTAACCTTGAAATTCAAGTAAAATGTTACATAAATCAAAAATAGTTTGCTACAAATTCCAGGTATGCAGTTTCTGCAAAGACTCTTAAATGCAGCGGTTCTTCAGTAGAAACTTGTTAACTAATCTGCCAATGTACTGTCCCCTGTCCAAAAAGCAGTCTGAAGCATACAGGGCAGCAGCAGGAAAGTTGTTGTTGACAAATGCAGAGAAAGTAATGTTAGTGTTTTGAGGGTGAGAGAGAGGTGGGGAGGTCGAGCAAGGCAGTGGGCAGGAACAGGGAACACAAACAGAGCTGGTGGGCGTGGACCGTGTTGTGCAGGTCTGTTTGTGACATAACAAAAACCCAGAATTTCAGACCCCATATTTCAAATTCTGAAGTAGAGATGGTGGGGTTTTATGGCTAAACTGAGAGTCCCTCAAAGTCAACCTTCTCTCTCTCTCTTCTTCTAAATGGTGTAGGCAACTGTAAAGGACTGAACTGGGACAAAGTATTTTCCATTTTATTGGTCATTAAAAGCAAAAGTTAAAAGTTTTGATTAAAAGTTAACTTAATTGAAAGCCAAAAGGAAATTTTAATTTATTTTAGTGCAGTATAATGTGCCATATGTTTACTCAGTACTTACACGATTAAAGAAGTATTATCTTGGTGTTTAAAGCAATTCTTACCTTTCTGGCATTTTTACACTTTTCTTTTGTAATCTTAAAATGCTCCTAATAAGCGTATGGCACACTAAAATGTAAAAGAATTCCTCCAGGTGTTGAAACTCTTCAATATTCAATTCTCATATATTTTTGATAAAAGTCTGACCAATCATTTTCTTCGGTCCGAATAAACTGATTTGCAGAGCTTCCTGTCTGTCATTAGTCGCCGCGCCCCTTCCAGTTGCCTACTGCTGTCACCGCTTGCGAGTCGCGCGCCTCTCTGGCCGAAAAAAAAAAACAAAAAACAATGCATTTGACTGTAAACAAACGGGCGCTGAAATGCTATATTTAGGATAATAACGTTAATGGTAGTTCGTCAGACTACAAAGGTAACTAAACGTTACGAGGGCATTTTATTTTATACCACATATTGAATTGAATATTATGTAATTACTGTTGGTTAGTTTTCACTTATCGGTGCCTCTGAATCTGACTCCATTGACCCGTTTCACTCTCCTACGAAAAAAAAATAGCGTGCGGCGCAAGGAAGTGAGCAGCACGAGTGAAACGGGTCAATGGAGTCAGATTCAGAGGCACCGGTAAGTGAAAACTAACCAACAGCAATTACATAATATTCAATTCTATATGTGGTATAAAATAAAATGCCCCCGTAACGTTTAGTTACCTTTGTAGTCTGACGAACTACCATATATTAGCTGTATTTTTTTTCATAGGAGAGTGGGAATCGGGGGGAAGAGGGTGGGACTTTGGAGGGAGGCGGAGTTTTTCATGTTCAAATTTTTACTAAGTGCTGTGCGACATGTCAGAAAGGTAAGAATTGCTTTAAATGCTAACTATTGCTCGAGTGAGCCCTGCGCCTACCTGTGACACACTTTGGGCTTGAGGTAAGATGCCCTGTGTTTGTGTGACAGGGAAATGAGGGGCACTGCCATCACAGCCCCAGGGCAGTACACTTTCAGACCTGGGAAAGGCACAAATAAATAGCATAATGAGCGATAAAGAAACATATGATCCTGATAAATGAAACCTGCCCTGCACTTCCCCTTCAAAGTTGAATGAGAAAGATTGTCCACTTAGTTCAGTGCATAATACATACATAGGTACATGCTTAAAATACAAGTAATAAAATGGAGGCAAAAATATTAATAGAGGCTACAGTTGTATCATTTCCTATTCACCTAGAAAAACAGTGTTGACACCATTAGACAACAGCTGACAACTGAAGAGGGTACAACACTGATCCAGGCTGTTCAGTAGAGATTATTCTCGCACCGCTTACGCAAAAATGGCAATAACAAAATGCAGAAAAAAAATAAATTGCTAACCTTTGCGATGTCTCCAATGGGGTGGGCGGAGTCACACTCTGCGAAGGCAGATATGTTCCATGGTGTACACTCCCCACACTCTTGTCGGCTCTCTCTTCTTCTTCTTCCTCCTCGCATCTGCCAAAGCCGAGCCTCTCCAGAGACGTGTCTGAGTGGCTTTGGGAACATGAATGATATCTGAGAGGCTGCGGAGACGCCCCCTGTACCCTTGTGGCTGCAAACCGACCCCCCTACCAGCAACCTGACCCCCCACGAGAGACCAGGTGTGTGTATGTGACTGCTCTTCTCTTACATTGCCTGCCAACACCTTGTCTCCATTGTAAACAGAGGCTACTGGAAACAATCATCCCACCTTGCCCATTCTTTCTTTACCAAGGGCCCTCAATTGGCTGTGATGAATGGAAAATATCTGGATATACACAGACAGGGCCATCATTCAGTGTATCATTTGTCTTCACCTCTTCCCATTCTACAATGTATTATTTAAGCGATAATAAGTCAGGAGTATTTAGTCTTTTTAAAGATGTACCAATGTGAGTTGCTTTTCTCCTGTTTTTCTTGAGAAACATTGGAACCCCCCATCACACAATACCATCTCACCTAAACAAGTCTCTGCTGTCATATAGGTCAGCAGTACAGGATGGGAGCTGATACAGTATCCAGTCAAAATGCATATGAGAGACACCTGACTATCGGAGTATTGTACTTCTGAGTTACTGTTATTCTGCTCTCACCACTTAAGCTAATTGGAATTAATTTGACCTGTCAGTTAATCTGCTATATATAGCTATTTCTGTATTATGTTGCTGCCAAAAATAAAAAACTGAGTAAGATATCTGAGTACTGGGCTAATCAATCAATGTCAGAGTTTTTCTTTGCCATTATTATCCAAGCCATCTTTAATTTAAGCCAAGGATGTACACAATTAAAATTATTTCGATATATGTTCTGTAAGCATTTTATTTGATCGGTCAATCAATCATCAATAACAATTGCAATAATTTGATCACATTGATACGTGTGAATTTTTGAATATTTATATTGCAAATGTATCCTTGCATTGTTTTCATTGCTAATGTTAACACAGATTTGTAACAGCTACTGTTTTCTTGAAAAAATTAGTTACTGATGTTTCCAAGGGTCAGGGAATCATTTCCATTCTTTCACCTTGTTGGTGCAATATTTTCAGGTCTTGCATGTTTTTATATTCTGAATAAATATGTGTTCATTTATTTACTTGTTCATTGATTATAGTAATTGATAAAGAGTATACCAGCCTTCCAGGAGCCAAAATTGCACCTCCAACTAACTGAATCACAAAATTTGGCACACGTACTCTGGGCTGGTACTGGTGTGTCCACTGCATTGCGTTATCGAAGCGGGATCGTCACGGGTTTGTGGAACAAAGGCAAGGACATGAGATAGCTCTGCCGAGTCTTCTTCGGTCCCCGCATTCTGTGATGAACTCGGGAGCTCCTGCAAAGTACCACCAGATGCAGAAATTCAGGCAAATCACTGCTCCTTTTGCACATCTGACTGTGATAATATGAAAGTGCGCAACAGGTGGATTGGTGTCAAGTGCAAATTCCTAAAACCTAGTAAGCTGATCAGTTGTAGTAAGCCGCTACTGTCAAGAAACCCTTCTTTCAAAGCATAGGAAGTTAGGTGTGTTCTGAGTTTTTAATATGCATTTTTGCAGTTTTACAGTACCTCACACGCTGATGGTGGGGGAGATGGGCTGGCGTCCAAAGGCAGCAAGGGTGCAGGGGTGGAGCAGGAGGCAGGGGGAGATATCTGATTGTGGATGTTTTTGCCAATGAGCTCTCTTATGTCTTCCAGGCGCATGCTAATCTTGAATATTTCCCCTTCTACTTTGCTGTATTCGGAGGACACACCTGTCAATCTACCTTAGAAAAATAACTGTCCGGGTAGCTCTACAGTGCAAAAAGCTGCCTCTTTCCTTTAACATGAAAGGAAGTTTTGTTTCTAGATTCTTCTTTAAAGAAACCTACAAGAAACTGAAATACTGAGAGCAGGCCATTCAGCCAAAACAAGTCATAATACCTACAGAGCATTATGTGCTGAGGAAAGTCTGGTCTTTAGCATTCCAAGTGTCTATAATTTGACTATAATCCTTTCTGAGTCATTCCATGCATTAGTAAATGTTGATTTTAAAAATATTTTCATCAGCTGCTCAATATCCCAGACAAATGAGCGAATACCTACTATGTTGGAGGACATGCAACATGAGCCACTGAAGCCTAATTTTGGCTGTGGAGCTCAACAGCTCTGATGAAATTGGGATCAGTCTCACCTCTCTGGGTCAAATTCCCCAGTGTTCCTACTTAAACCCATGTAACTCTGCATTTCGAGAGCTCGGTGTTCATCTTTCTTGGCAATATAATTCCTCTCCAGCTGATCCAAAGCATCCATCAAACTCTTAAAGACCTAGAACATAAAGCTAAATGTAACACCTTGCTTGACACCAAAGTAAGGTTGCAATAAAAACACAAACAAGATAAAATTACCATCTGCTGCTCGTTAATTCCAATAGACATGAGGCTCAAACAGTTTTGAAAGCCATTCACCTAGAGAAAAAAAATCAAAAGATTGTTATTTATATTACACACCTCTCAACCAGTACTGCTTTACTACACTTCCATGTTACCTTTTGCGTGTACTGGCTTATAATTTCTAGGAGTTCTGTGGTCATTTTTTCTCCTTCACTTGTTTGCATTTGGTTTGTCTGAGTAGGGCAGGAGTCATCGTGTGGATCGCCCAGGTCTTCAGGATATCCTACCGACAGTCCAAGTGAAGATCATGATGCCTATGATAAGGCCATAGATAGCAGTGGCCACCATAAAAAGCAAACTTCTCAGAATAGTGCCATTATCAAACTTTCTTTGTATGAAGTATTATGTATCTAAAGCACCCTGTCATTAGAAAAAACTGTTCATGAATGTGTATGTAAATGCATATTGTTTAATATAAAATTCACTATGACTGGGGATTCAAATCTGTCTGAAATGTGTAATAGTCTTCAAAATTCAAATTACATGAAATCCACAAAAAAATCCTGCATTACAGAGCTGCATGGAAAAATAGAACGATATAATATTATACACCAAACAGGGGTGCGTTTCCTGAAATCACAGATGCTAACTTACATAGTTGGACCCATTGAACGTGAATGGACAAACTATGTAAGTTGCTAACTTAGTTAGCAACCACGCTTTTGGGAAACGCGCCCCAGAATAGCAATACCAGTCTGCATTGTTTTACAGATTCTCTCAAACAAAAGCATAAGATATTAAAGTAACTGACACCTCCTGTTTTCTCAGGAAGAATTTTTTAAATTCATGGAGACTGTAAGTAGGCCCCATTTGGCTGAGTCAACACGGGGACATGTGACACAACTTTTTGCTATGAAGACAAAGGTGAAGACAGATGGCGCAGTGCTGATCCCTTGCCTTTGGGGTGTGGGTGCTTTGGGGGTAGGTCTCGCTGATGTGCTGTGTTCTCAAGGACCTGAACTTCCAATATATCCAGACCTTCCAAAGCCACAGGTTCTACTGGGCCCTGTGTCTGCTTAACAGAGAGGTGAGATGAAGAAAGGTCAAAAGACTTACTCAGAAAGTTATAAATGTATCCACTCGAAGGCAGAAAATAAAAGAAAGTTGTTTTCTGGCTTACTTTGGACCCAAGTCTCATCTGATCAATCAAGTTTTCAGCCTCTGCATATTTGGTTAATAATTTATCATACTCTGCCTGAAAAAAAAAAAAAATGTGTCACATCTTCTAGTACCATGTGTATCAAATTGTTTTTGAGGTTCAAAAAAGCATATTTGAATGAAATGGTAAAATGTCTTACTTTCAACATCTGACATGTCTATCTTCTATTGTGAATAAAATGTCAGTTTATGAGATTTGCAAATCATTGCATTGTTTTTATTTACATGTTACACGGCATCCCAACTTTTTTGGAATTGGGGTTGTACTTCAAGATGGAATTTTGAGAAATTTCAGTTAACTACCGTCCATGCAATCTCATATTGTAGTCTTCCTCATGGACGCACAGCACTATGTCTTAATCATTAATGGCTTAGTGGAAGTCCATTTGCTCAGTAAATTAATTCAATCTAATACCCGATTCTTACTCGGAAATAGGTAGACTGTTAAAGAGCATGAAAACCCTTCCTTCACTTTCGCTCTGCTTTCGTGTTCTGTTTGAGTACACATCCAAAACCATTTTGGAGACACCTGTTCCACCCGGTGGTCCTTTGTTGCCGTGTCACCAAGGTTTGAAAGTCACCATTTTGCGCTGTCTGGCTAAAAATAAGACGGTGCTCTTGTTAGAGGCATCTGACGTCAGCTCTAGAACACAAATCAACGTGCAGGCGGCGCCAGGTGCACTTGAACAGTCATAATTTGCATTCAGCCATTGACTCGTGTTGTTTTGATTGTTTATCTAGCTTTTTGAATGATGGTTCAGCGTTGTGTTGTCAAATTCTGTAGAAATTCTGATAAAACCGGACATAGTATTCACAAATTTCCAACCTACCCCACTCGCAGTTTACCTCTCCTGATTAGCAACAGTTGCTCAGACTAATTGGCAGAACCAATGAGGGTCTTTTATTTTTCAAAGCCTCCATATACATTGCACTACGAAATTATACGGCGTTTTCTTCCGCACATCAATGACTACGAAAAATATCAATAAGTCGTTATAATTTCTGCACTCTTGTAGCTGGTGAAACAGCACATATTTGCGTAAATTACTGTAGTTTGCGAGGCTCATTGAGCAATAAGCCATGAGAATCCGTTCTACAGTCTGAATGAAGTGACAGCTAAATGGCGTTGTTAGGTACGATGCACAGCTGAGTGATGGCGAACATAATTGCTGCGAAGTCATCCAAAGTTCTGGATTTTTTTCAGATTGTCATCCTTGCGGAGTCACATCCATTATATCAACATAGCAAACAGGCAATCGCTTTGTCATTAGCATTTCTTAATCATTACATGTCATGCATTAGTGGTGGTTGTTCAGTTAATAAATTGTTTGATTGTTAATCAGGCAAACTTGCTCGCAAACAGTTTAAAACAATTTATGCGGGAAAGGGTGATGTTACTGAAGGCCTTCTTGACATCTGACGGCACACCACTGCAGCTAGCTAATAGTCCAATATATTTGCGGAGATCAGGGATGTTAAACTGCATCAAGTCATTCCTTATACACTTGATTAATTTACTATTGTTTTCAAATAAACGTTACTGCAATTCAAACTATAGGAAAATAACATACGAAGTCGTATTGCCAACGCGATCTTGTAATAATAAGGCATCGTCAGGAACAACATCAGCTGCATGTCCCGCTTGGCCCTCCATCTCTTGCCTTGCTGGTGGCCCATACAGGTAGGGTCGAGGACCGTTGTATTCCTCCGTATCTGCCAAAGTAAGAACTAATTCTGTCTCCTGATTCCTCATCACTCCAGTCGTAAAAACTCTCACCGGAATTCCCACTAGATTCACTGAAACTGTATGACACCATGTTGACCTTGCCTGTTTGCGTTCTTGCAATGATGTCATGCATACTTCGGGTACGCTCGTGCCTTGGTCGGCAGTACTCCACTGGAGGTGATCAATAAATTTAATTTGCAGCGATCTGCGATCGACTTTTGTAAAAAAATAAATAAGTTTTGCGATCTTCGAGTAATTCTCTATCATATAATTGCCTATCCCCTAGGGTTTTCATGCTCTTTAACCTGCATTATGGGAATGTCAGTGGTTGTAGACAGTTTTATTTTTACATGAGCAGCCTCAACGCACAGCCCCGAGTCGGCAAAACCACATTTTTAGAAAGATTTTCTTAAGCGTATCAAGCCAATCGGAAGCAAATGCAGGAAAAAGAAAAAAAAACATTTTGAGAGCTGCAGGAATTCAGAAGCTTCGCAAGACATTGACGTTTTATGTTAGGTCTACCACTAACTTGGATAGGAAAATGCTTTATAATTGTTGCAATGAACAATAATGCAAGGTGAGGGGAAATGGATATGGATTGATCCTCGCAACTGAACAAATTAACATTTGGTTGGAAATTAGCAAACCTAAATGGGAACGGGTTTGGAGATGTAATTCGTTTTAAGGCGAGGTGAGAGCAGTGTCAGGATCCCTCCGATGGCAACTCCAGAGTGGAAGAGATTAAATGCTGCCATGGCACTGTAAAAAACACCATCAAGCATTTCAAAGAGACTGGTTCACTGAAAACTTACGGCAATAGATGTGCAAAACGGAGGTTAAGTACCTCTGATGTTTGTTATCTGTGTATGACAAGTAAAAAAAAATTGACGATTTGCAGCACGAAAACTCAGTGATGATATTAACAGTGCCAGAGGTGAACAGATGAAAGTATCGAGATAAACTATTTCCAGATGCCTGAGTGAAAATGGTCTGAATGGTCGTGTTGCTGCCAAGAGCCGATAACATCAAAAAAAGACTTGAGTTTTGAAGGAAATTCAAAGATTGGACACCAATGGACTGGGAACAAGTCCTTCGGACTGATGGGTCAAAATTCAAATTTTCTCATCCAAATGCAAAACTTATGTGTGCTGTAGAGTTGGAGACTGTTTCAAAAATGACTATTTAACCCCTTCGGTAGAACATGGAGGTGGTAATATTATGGTTTGGGGTTCAATCAGCTCAAAAGGAGCCAGTGATGCCATAAAAATCGATAGATTCATGGATCAAAATAAGTATCACAGCATCCTTGATAGACATGCATCGCCATCTGGTAAGAGACAGATTGGATTTAATTTTCAAGGCCTTGCTCATTTCAGCAACACCATGCCAAACACCATACTCTAAATGTATTGCAACAACATGTCTCTGTAGTAAGAGAGTCTGGGTGCTAAACTGATCTGCCTGCAGTCCAGACTTGTCACCTACAGTCAATATTTGGCAGATTATAAAATGAAAAGCATGACAAAGGAGGCAGCAAAGTCCTGAGCAGCTGAAATCCTACATAGAGCAAGAATGAGAAAACATTATGCTTTCAAAACTACAGCAGTTGGTACCCTTAGTTCCCGAACGCTAACAGAGTGTTGATTGAAGAAGACGTGAAGCAACACGGCGGTGAACATACGCCCGTGCCAACTTTTTTGAAACATGTTGCTGGCATCAAATTCAAAATTAGCACATTTTTCAAAAAAACATTTAAATATCTCAATTTCAACATCTGATATATCGAGGGTTTGGAGCGCAATAGTTATATGTCCATTTTAGAGGTTTTGAGAAAAATTGATTTTTAGATTTCCAAGTGTTCTATTAAATCAGGCATTTTATATCATTTTTTTTTTTTTACCAGTCACTCTTTTGCTGCATGGTTCAGAAGTATATTGAACACCGAAGTTTTCATAGAAGTGTAACCGCAACATCATGGTCAAAATTGCCAAAAATGGACATGTCACCTCAGTGCTCCAATAATTCTAGCACATGATGTGACATAACACAATGGTGATTGGTTGAAGGTAAGTTCGTTTGCAATGGAAGACAGACTATTCTGTATTGAAATTCATGTTTATTCATCAAAATGTCAATGTTTAATTCATTTAAGCAGATTTTGTTGGGCATATCACAAAACGAAAATGTGAATTCTGATTAAAAATGAATGCAGATGGACATATAGTTACTGCGCTCCAAGGATTAGCTGATAGAAAACTGTGACATGGGGTAAAAATCTCAAAACCACAAAATTTGGACATATAACCATTGTGCTCCAAACCCTCGATATTGTCTTGTACCATTTTCAAATAAATATAAAGTTGGGGTTGTAAAAAACATGGAAGCTATGCCTGAAAGATTAAATGCTGTAATCAAAGCACTGGATGGCCACATTAGAGATCGACTTTTCCAAGGCACAGAGGATATGGAAATTTTCATCTGCATCATTATGCAAATTAGCCTGCAGATGACATCACAACATGGCTTCCAAAATTGAGATGCATAAAATTGTAAGTTGTTGAAGCAAAATTCCTTTTTTGTAAGATTCTGTGGACCAAGACGAATCAATCCATATAAGCCCCACCCATTTGCGTATTTGCACATTTTCTGCCATTTTGAATTGTTTGTAAAACCTTTAAATTCTATCTCCTCCTAGACGGTGCTATCAATCTGCATAAAAGTAGGTAAACAGCATGTTCAAATGAGGATCTAAATCCCACCATTCAGAATTTGGCTAAGTTTATACTATTGTTAAGGATGTGTAACAAGCCAGTCTTAATGCAAATTACTTTGATTGGCCAGATGTTGGCGCTATAGAGACGTACAACAAGTTTGATTCAAATTGGCCCATAGATGGCACTGTAGTAAGAAAAAGAATGCAAAATTGCATATTTGTTTGAGTCCAGTGACGAGTTCAAATCCAGCCTCATTCATTGAATTTTGCTTTAAATCTTGTTCTGCTTTGAGTCTTGAAAGAGGACTGTAGCACGAAGCCCAGCATTGTGTCTTTGACAACTATATTTAATTTTGTTTTTACTATAAATTTTTTCTGTTTACTTATTTTCATCTATATGAGCCATTATTACGTAGAATAAATGCTTGAATATTACTTGGTTGCTGATTTATCTTAATTTTGTAAAGCATATAATCATCACTGCACACTACTGTATTTAAGGACTGAACTGTAGCTCAATACATTTATGACATCATGCTTACATTGGATGAATTCATTAGTGCATTCAAACTGGTTCACCTGTAAATGTTGTACAAGTTCCGTTGATTTTGGCGATTCCTCTTGATGTTTTGGCTGTTCACTAAAGATATATGGTGCTTCTGATGGCTGAATGGTGTCCTCCAATACTTTGTTAATGACGTCCATGGTAGCCTTGCAAGAAGATAGGTATTTACCCAGCATGCCTGGGGATGACTGGGCCCTGAGGATACCCGGCTGGTGACGAGCAGGTTTTGCAGCACTGGCTTTGGGGATTTTAATTTTGGAGGCCACCTTAGAAAAATCTGGAAGGGGGTAGTGAACTTGGCCTTGTCCATATTTGAGCTCGTTAAATGACTGAGCCCGCCCTAAGAGAGAGCTGAGTTTTTGGACCCCATTACTACCTTGGGTTGAGCCAACCTCCCTATCATATTCCGTATATTCCTCAACAGGACTTTGAACTACATCACTTCCTGTAGGAGGCATGTCCTTGCTTCCCTGAGACTCTTTAGCTTGCTGTTTGCCTTCTTCTCCAAAAGCTTTCATTTCACCCTCTAGCCTCTGCTTATTGTTGCCACCCCGGCTGACCGGGATATCTGTCCCCAATTTGAGCAAAGACAGGGTTTTACTCAATATGGTCTCATCCGCACTGTCGGCAAAAGAAACTTCTGGCAAAGTCTCGGCCTCAATATACAAGTTAGGGTCGAGCAGCTCATCCCGAAAAAAAATGCTGCTCCAGGAGTTCTTTGATGTTTGACTGAGCTGCAGCATCCATAGGTTGGCAAAGTCCTATAGCCGCAGTAGGAGTGGTGTGGCCAAAGACCTCTGGGACATCCTCGCCTCCCTCTATAACCCCCGTCCTGGAGTCAGTGGTGTGAATCTCTCTTGCAGATGGGTAATAAATCTCATCGGCTTGTTCCAGAACCAGTGAAGGGGAGGTGTTGTCTACATGCACCCGATTCACTGAAACAGAATCAAGAATTGAAGACTGTGCAGGAGATTTGCACTCCAGTCCCGACTCTCTTGCACTCTGGTTAATGTCGCCGTCTGGTTTACGAGTGGTGCTGCCATGATTGTGGTTCAGATCCCCATCATACGGGAGATCCTCCTGATCCTCATCACTTGTGTTTCCTTCTTCCTCGTACTTATGCGCTAATGATGCCTCCTTTGTGTTTGGCCTCTGTGCAGATACCCTGAGCTCACTGCTCTGAGCCCCATCTCCTTGGAACAAGCCTTCCTGGGCTCCATCCACGGAGTTGCAGTGGCGGTTGTCAAGGAGACTGCTCCCAGAAAAGGGGTCCTCATCTTGGCTGCCTTTATGTGTGTCATAATCATCCAAATTTTCTGTTAGAAACAGTTAATTGTGCAACAACAACAACAAAAAAAAAAACCCCGACAAAAAAAAAAAAAGTGACTTGTGAAGGGAAAATGGACTGTAAAAAACAATGCAAGTTTAACATATTATGGTAGGAAATCTTAAAAGCAGCATGAAATCATGGTGCACTGTGCCTGAGTACAGTGTAACAAGAAACGACATTTGCGCTTTGAAATATCAATATCAGATTCAAAGCCTTTCCACAGTGGCTCAACCACAAAGGGTAAAAAAGTCATGCCTAGACATTTTAGATCATCAATGGGGACAATCAAGTCAAGAGGAAAATTGTAAAGTAGAATGATTACTTCCATTCTAGCATCATCACATCGACTAAAACCACAAATTAAACACAAGACATGAGTCATGTGACAAAAGAAGGTAACTCTGATGACAGCAGGTGAAGCTCAAAAATTCCCCACCGCTCTGGCAATGACCAAATTGCAATGAATATGATGTAGCCAGCTAGACTCTTTTCAATTGATGTTCTACTTTCATCATTCATCTCAACAATAGGCTGTACTGAGCAGACAATAAAAACAATGTTTTACTGCGCATGCTTTTAAAAATGTTTTATTTGAAAATTAAAATGACTTGCTGTCATTCTGCAGGATAACATACCCAAGTGCACTCTTCTGTCAGAATGCCATTAATAAAATATTGTACAAATTTAATTATCAAAAAAATCAGTACACCAATTGTTGATCAATGAAAAATGATGAATGCAATCCAAACTTACACCCAGAATTTAACATAATATAAAAAGGCTCAGGCGCTGATGTAAACATGCTGAATTCGTTACATGGAGTGCTGAACATTTTGATGATACCATTGAGAAAAATGAGCATTCACAGCGTTTATCACTCACTTCGTGTTCATTACGTCTATGTCGATATCTAAAGATTTTGACGATGAAGTCTGTCAACAGGAGTCATAAAAATATAAGGAGGCAAACGAAGTAATAAGAGAGTGCCCACTCATTTTCATAAAACTGGACGTTCACCATTTAACCACTAGGGGGTTCTCACAGCTTGTCAAGCAACCACGAAAAATTGTCACGGTGAAAAGCACTGAAGACATACTGAAGAGAGGTAAGGCCAGACTTTTTTATTACTTGTTTCTCGGACGTCTATCCTAAAGATTCAATTGAGGAGGGAGTGAAAAAAAAATTTCAGCACTTTTGGGTTTCTCGAAGGATATTCATCCTGTATTTGCAGCGGAGGAAGAAATTAAAAAAAAATCTTTTTTTACTTAATTTATTGTCGAGTTGAGGAACATCAAGGACTATGGTCATGAGGTTAATCAAACTTGTCTAACGTACAGTTCCTTCCACGTCGGCGGACGTAGGATAAATAAAAATAAAATTATTTTTTTCAATACCGGGGCAACCAATGATCGGCGGATCGGCGAAATTGGGCGGGGGGGGAATTGGTTTTCAGAATTGGGTCGTCGGCGGATCCGAGAAACAAGTAATAAAAAAGTCTGGCCTAAGGAATAATTGATGAGGGAAGGAAACTTTTAAAACCGCTAAAAATAATGGCTTGAGAGTTGTTACATGGACAATTTCAAATTGACATTCATGCACGTCTGCCAAAAAAGCTTTAATAACAACAGCTAAACAATACTGGGTAGTACCATAAAACAGATGCCAAACGTTTCACACATAACATTTATGATCAAAACCATTGGAGAGGTAGTTTAATTCAGACAGAAAGTTTCGAGTCATCCTTACCACTTAAATGAAAGCATGCTCCTGGGGCTGAATCCTGCGACTGACAAACGTTGAAGATGCCTGGCAAGTCACTGAAGTGGAGGCTCTCATCTTCACCAAGGTCAATTAATACGGTCTGTTGGATGACCCTCTCCCACAACACTGAGTGCGGCCTTTCAATGCCCACATTAGCGGCGTTGTCTTCCCCCTCCATCACATCAGAGCTATCACATGAGTCACCGTTCGACATTATCTCGTTCATCCTCAGGGCATTCCCTCTTGAAGTTCCCGTTTCATCCATGTCTTGGCATTGAGCGAAAGACAACAATTGACCAAAAGATAAAACGATGGTAAATTATTGACTCTATATGATATTGGTTCTGTGGGAAGAGATACTCGTCATCCAGTTTTTAGAGCGCACAAATAGCATTATAATGTAACACTGAAATGTATCAGCTAACGTATCGAATACCAAACTAATTTTACCTCGATTATGTACCGGAAATCAGAGTGGTTCTGGTTCAAAGGAGCAAAACACTGGAAAAGCAGAATTGCTTGGTCTAGTGTAATGACCGCCTTTCACATCCCAGTTTTAGCCAAACCTCTGGCACGCTGAGGACCAGAACGTTAACTATACCGATTCATCCTGAGTTTTGGAGGCCTGCAACTTACTTTGCGATGATGCTGCTCATTCAGCGACCCAAAGTGAGCATTAGTCGATATTCTTGCATGACTCGGAGCGTTTACCTGATTCTTGTTCGTTCACCAGATGACTGATTATAATTCTGCCTTGAATTCAACCCCTTTGCATGTTTCAGAATGCTGACACTGAGCGATCATGCAATCCATTCATAAATAATACACGAACGTACCGCTTCTCGTCTGGAATGACATAATGCACGAAAGTGGGAAGGCAATCCGTTGCTAAGTAACGTGAAGCCTTAAGAGCAGAAGGGGTGAAGTCATGGAGTGAAGTGTTACAAACTAAATATTTCGCTGACTGTTTATTCTTCAGGATCCGCAAAGCGCTCATTTATTACGCTAAAGCAACGTGAATAACTCGCATAAGGTGGGGTGGCGGGATTGGTGCACACAGAAAGCTTGTTTCATCCCCCTCAGTTGTCTATGGAATTACTATTGACAAGGATGCTTACCGTACACATCTTACATTGCTGCAGGTCTGAACCCATAATAAAGAAGCATGATCATGACATTGTTCCTGAATTCTATTACACTGGTGTTCTGTTTTATTTGCAAACAAAATCAAGTCTGTAAAATAGGTAAATTAACATAACTACGGCTCTGCTTACAACCACTCACAGTTACAACCCGACCGTAGGCCGCCCTGTGGTAGTGTGATTCATGTTATTCTTCATGGCGGAGTTTGTAAATTTTATTCAAATTTTATTGGTTAAAAACTTGTTATTGGGGGCGTGGTTACCTTCGAACTTTTACTTCTGATTGGCTACTGGAACAGCAACACATGTCAGAACTTGTGTGAATTTTTATCGAATCGTAAGTTGCTAAAAAGAATTACGGAAAGAAAAGTGTATCAGGTCGAATTACATTTAAAGACTTGAACGGAAAGACATCTGGCCGAATTAAGAGGAATTACATGGCTCACATTTAAACTGAAACTCAAGAAAAGAACGAAAGAAGCGCAACGTAAGTCAATGGGACTAAATAAGCTGAGACAGTTCGTTGGCCATAACGTATCAACTCTACTAGGCGAACAGCATATACATTACTTTTATGAGACGGTCTGAAATTAGTGGTGGGCTGGCCAGCTAATTAATTTGGCTAGCCTACTGGATTCATCGGCGAACATGCTAACATTACCCGACATGCTCGAAGAAAAGCTTTTTTGTTCAAGGAAATATACTTGTTAAATAATTTGTTAACTAGTCTGTCGTATTGCATGTAGCTAGCTAGCTAGCTAACATTGGTTTGAAGTTGCGTCGGTGACGTCGCTGGCTAGCTGACTGTTAACGCTACAGATTTTTTAAACCCCCACTAACGTTAGCTAAAATGAATATTTTTGAACCATATCCATTTTAATAGCTTTTTTTGCACGCATACCTGATGTCTGACGTTGACTTTACCTTCAACTTTGACTCAAAGACAACATTATGTTGCGTTAAATATCAAGCTAAATGGCCAATGTTGGCTAACGTTTTATGCTGGCTAGCTAGGAAAAAAAAAACGCTTTATAAGCTCGGTATGAATCCTAACTGGCTAGCTAGCTGGCTCATTACCTCGTTAAGAGTTAAGCAACTTGTCTCAGTACATTTGAGAAATATTTCGAACTTGGGTCGTGTGTTTTAGCTTGTTGGCTCGCATAAATTTGGCTGGCTGGATAACGCGAAAGAGTTTCTCGGTAGCTAACTTTCTGTTGAGATTTGATAGCATTTCATATTTCGACTAACGTTAACGTCGAACGATCTGAAATCTTCAGCGTCGCTGTAAATCCTCAATATTTGGCTATCAATTCGCTAAGTTGGTTGACTACCGTTAATGTTGGTCTATTCATGTAGTTTTAGCTAGCAAGCGAACGTTAATTATACTAGCTAACTTCAACATGTAGCGATCTACGTTTTCGCATCAGTGTACAACTCTGCTATTAAGTAGCTGGCTATATGTGTTAGGCAATCCAGGGACCGTTTTACCGTCTTTATTGGTAAGCCAGCTACGATGCTGGTGATTGTTGGTGAAGGCATATTGCCTATCAGCATTGCTCCTCTTGCAAGTTGCGGAGGAATGGGGACCTTTGCTTGACCATACACAGGTCAGCCATAACATTATTACCACTGACAAGTGACGTCAATAATATCGATTATCTCATTACAATGGCACCTGTCAGCGGATAGGATATATTTGGCAGCAAATGAATATGTGTGTTGGACTAGGAAAAGGGGTCACTTGGGATTTTTTTCCATTCTGAGATTAAGGGGCTGTCTCAGTGATACTCCAGCGAAAGTGATATCCCAGCACTACTGTACTGTCAATTTACAACAATATGCTGTGCACAAATTCACCCAATTTTTTTTTTCTCAAAATGAAAAACTTGGACCACTCTTTGATTTTGTTGGAAAATCTCAATTTTCATAAGATGACCCAAGTGACCCTTTTTCCTAGTCCTGCACACATATTTTATCCTTGAAGTTGATGAGTTGGAAGCAGGGCACATGGGCAAGCTTAAGGATGTGAGGGACTTTGACAAAGGCCAAATTGTAATGGCTTCAATGACTGGGTCAGGGCATCTCTAAAACTGCAGTTTTGTGGGGTGTACCTGGTCTGCAGTGGTCAGTAACTAACTTGCCAAAAATGGTCAGAGGAAGGAAAACTGGTGAACTGGCGACAGGTTCATGGGTCGCCAAGGCTCATTGATGTGCATGGGGATCGAAGGCTGGCCCAGAGGGACTGATCTGACAGAAGAGCTACTGTAGCTCAAATTGCTGAAAAAGTCCATGCTGGTGCAGTTTCAAAGGTGTCAGAACATACAGTGCCACATCCTTTGAAGGCTGCATTTTTAGGGGTCGTCACTTAATTCCATCCACCAAACTGATATGGCGTCATTTCATCTCCATTAAGCAGCTTTGGTTTATGCGAGTCATCCCTGGTTTCCCTAATCCTATCTCCTAACCATAACCCTAAATTTATCCTTATCCCTAACCTTAAATGTTAGTTTAGCGAATGGAAAGAAGTGACTACCCCAAAAGATGTAGCCTTCAAAGGACACAACCTACGCTTTGAGAAACAGTGGCAGATTGCTCAATGTGCCTGTTGTGACCCCTTTTCACCACAATGGGCTCGTGAGCATCAGAACTGAACCATGGAGCAATGGAAGAAGGTTGCCTGCTCTGTTGAATCATGTTTTCTTTCACATCATGTGGATGGCCAGACACATGTGCCTTGCTTACATGGGGAAGACATGGCACCAGGACGCAGTATGGGAAGTAGGCAAGCCAGCGGAGGCAGCCCAATGCTTTGGGCAATGTTCTGCTGCGAAACCTTGTGTCCAGCTATTCATGTTGATGTTACTCTCTCACATGCCACCTACCTAATTTTGTTGCGGACCAAGTACACCCCTTCATGGAAATGATATTCCCTAATGCCAGTGGCCTCTTTGAGAACGATAATGCGGCCTGCCACACTGCAAAAATAGTTCAGGAATGGTTTGAGGAACGCAGCGAGTTCAAGGTGTTGACTTGGCCTCCAAATTCCCCAGATCTCAATGCAATCGAGCATCTTTGGTATGTGCTGGACAAACATGTCTGATCCATGGAGGCCCACCTCGAAACTTGCAGGACTCAGAGGATGTGCTGCTGGCATCTTTGAGCCAGATACCACAGCACACCTTCAGAGGTTTAGTGAAGTCCATTCCATGAGGGGTCAGAGCTGTTTTGGTGGCAAAAGGGGGACCTACACAATAATAGGCAGGTGTTTATAGTGTTATGACTGATTATTTACTTGTGATAAGCTTACTCAAGTTGGGTAACGTAGCGAAAGTAACTGGACATAAGCATGCACAGGGTGGTTGCAAAGGCTGTCAAACCATTTGCTTGGTTTGTAAACCACTTTCCAAGCTAGACGTGACCTAAAGTTAGTTCTCTAAGGTGCAGAATTTGGTCTATTTTTGCAACATTTGACAGCTGGCAAGGTAGCTAAAGTTTGTTGTTATTGCGGCATTTGACAGCTGGCAAGGTAGCTAAAGTCGGCATATATTGAGTTTTAGCTTGTGAAAAACTTGGACTTTTGTGTAGAGGGTAGAAGAAATTACATGTTAAATTTTTAGTGCTCTCTCTCTTTCTATATACTTATATATTTTTTGTTTATTATAATTATTATTATTAATAGGTTTCCCTTTGTCTTGAAGACAGCAGTGGCTGTTACATGCTGCTGTTACTGTCTTTGCATTTGAATTTTTTTTGTATTTGTGGATCAGAGGTGGCTGATACATTGAATGAATATGTCTTGATGTTTCCCTTCCTCTGTCTCCACAGCTGTGTGAAAAGTAAAACTTGCGAAGTGCATCATTACAGGTTAGTGGTGATCCCTGCATGTCTCTGCTGCTTTAGATCATCTAGTTCTGCTGCTGCTCTGCATACTGTAGTTGTAGCTTGTTGCAACTTAAATGCTATATGCGCTTTGCTAGTTAGTAATGGGGTTAGTGGTGACCCCTACGCATCTCTTCTAGCTTGGAGCTTCCAGTTTTGTCACTTTTCTATGTACATTAGGCGCAGCATGTTGCGATTTAAATGCCATTAACGCTTTGCTTGCAGGTAAATAAATGGAAATTACTTGGACAGCCTTGGGGAGCAGACTTATTTTTTTATCTCGGGGACTCTGGTTTTGAAAAGGTGCATTTTTCCAGCAATTTTGAGCAGAGTTTGGTGGAATGAAGTCATTCTGTATAATGGAAATGGCGCAGTGCAGTTTTTGTCCCTCTGGAAAACTTACACTTGGCATCTTTTGCATGCCATTATTTTCTACTCCTAGTGGTACTGTTAGAATGTTGACGGTATTTTCGCTTTTAATTGGCTCGAACCCCTCTCAGTTGCCCTGGGATTAATTATGTCGTGCTTACTAGTTGAAGGTACATTGAATAGAAAAACCTACACTGTCATTTGGGAATGAACTGTTGCATGTTTTACGTGGGCAGTATTACATCCTGACGCTCCTCTGTCTACTGATGTGGATGGTGCTGGGGCTGAATCTATTTCAGGATCACTAACCTAATGTAATTCTGCAAGAGTTCAGAGAGACTCACAACGGTTGAAGATGAGTGTAAGACTTTGCTGCATTGTCGGCATTAATATTCCTGTCGTGAGGTCATTTCACAAAATGAGTTTGACGGGTACATTTTGTTTTGTTTTAACGCATTATCTCTAGCTATCTCCTTGTCTTGTTTGAAGTGTAGCTGAGGTGGATCCAATGGAGAATTTGGAATATTGGAAGTAGAACCTGGCTTTTTATGTTCAGTGAGATAGCACTTTTGATTTTGGGATTTATTTTGGTTACTGAGGGCAAGACTCCACTTTAATTTTTAATATCACCAAATATTTTGTCACTCACTGGAAAATGGCAAGTCTTGGTCATACTTTGTCTTGCTGGTGATTTGTTTTTTATATTTTCAGTACTGAGTTACATTCCTGAATTTTTTTGGGCTGCATGCTTTTTGGCCGTGTTACAGGCAGCGCAAACAAATGAATCCTTTTCCAAAGGTAGGCCTGGGTAAGATTGCCTTCAGCTTAGTTCATTATGCAGAAAAAAAAAAACATCCAAGCCAAGTGCATTATTGCTGTGTTTAGTGGTGTTTGCTGTGTACTGCATTTCTGCCCTTTGCAATGTAAGTAATTTTGTTTATTTAGTTCAGACTGCAAAATATCTGAACTGAATGCAACATGTTTAAAAAGGGAGGTTTTGTTTTTTTTACCAGCATCAGACTGTCTCCTCTGTTTGGGCATGACGGGGTTCCCAAGATTTTCCCTCCCTCAGCTGCTTCCCTCACAGTTCTTATGTGTGCAGGCAGGAAGTCTCATTAAATGGGTTACTCATTCCTATAGTGCATGAGTTAGACTTTTAAGTCAGCAGTGCCAATCTATGGGATCATGTTTTTAGCAAAAGTGAGACCACTATTTTTGAGTCAAAGTTTGGCATCTACAACTGGCATAATAGGCTACATCTTCAGTTTTCATCAAGTTGTGAATCCAGTCTCTCTACGCATTCCATCAATTGCTTAGTCAAAGTGATATCGGTTGACGTCAGTTGACTGGCCCTAAATAGACTGGCAGTCTTTTTTTTTATTTTAGTATGTAAGAAAAATTGCAAAAGGATTAAAGAAATATGCTTTTATTTTGAATTTGAGTGGTTGTAGAAAGGGGCAGAATACCTTTGATGAATTTTAATTGCAGATTTTGTTTATTTCTTTAATCGTTTCAGTGGTGTGAAATACCTGCAAGCAAGGCGTGGCAACCTTATGATTTTACAATGCTACCTCTTCAATACAATTATTTGATTGTAATCATTAGTTTTTTATTAGCTTTAGTGCTTTCCTGCTTTAGTCTTTGCTTGAATTAAAATGCAGACATTTAAGAGAAGTATGTAGTTCGTTTTCTCTTCTGGCAGGACAAGTTTGGGTAAAAAAATCCCTAAACAAAACAAAATGGATGCATTTTAATGAATCAATTTGCAAGATATCCAAATATTCACTTCGTAACCTTTACAAGAGTATTGCCTGTCGTGGATTCTCCTTAGCCTGAAAGAGGATTAAGAGGTCTGGCTTTGGAAAATAATGACTCAGAAATCTCTAAGCATCTTTCTCAATGTCACCTGGCTTTACTCATTTGTTAATCTGTTCTTAGGAATTGCTTGGTGATTGACAGACTTGCTGTGCCAAGTTATGGTGCTATTTTCCATTTTCAAGACCAAACTGCTGCACTGAGTTGATGCTTTGAAAATAGTTTTCCTATTTTGTTTATTTGATTTCAGAAATGATTGTCGACTTCTGTGCGATACATGCGCATGAGTAGTAGTATTGATGTTCTTGTGAGTTTGACATGCCCTCTTAATCTATACATGGTCCTCTTGGATATATTTAGTTTTTCTTCCCACTTGTACCTGGTTTGCATTAGTCTATTGCTTGCATTGAGGTGACATTCTCCTTTTTGCAGACAATGCATAACTGAACTCTGTCATACTCTAACACTGTACACATCAATAAAATTCATCCACATTTGCTATTTGTAATCTTATAAAATGAAGACAAACATTACATTTTACTATTAGGCATGTCGGATCTTATATATGGGTATCATTGGACCACTCATTGATGTTTGAAAAGTGAGACCTGTAGAAGGGTCGCTGTTGCTGTTATGTAAGTCAGCATTTCAGTGACATCTTTGTCCAGCATCTAATTCTAAAACTGGGGTCCATTTATCTTGGTGGATGTAACTCTCTCATTTACATTGTTTTTACTTCAGAAATAAAAAACTCCTAAGAAACCTGATAGTAAATATTAATATAGCACTAATTTTATTCAGACTTTGCTTATATGAGTGATGTCATTTTTGCTACATATAACATCATGCGTCTCGGGCAAAGTGGTATAATGGTATTGGACAAAGTTTGACCAAAGTTAAGATCGCTCAAGATGTGCAGTATAATACTAAATCCTGAAACTGATTTGGTCTTGGGAGTCCCATGGGACGCTGGCATCATGGCCTCTCGTGAAGTGATTGCATGAGAAAGGCCTCATCTTGACGCCTCTGGGAAATTTGAGGCGAGGCTTAGTTGTTTGCTGCAGATCCGGCACCATCACTACACATTCTGACCCTGAGGTCATCTCTGCTAGCGGTGGCAGCGCAGCTTAGCTTTGAGTGCAAAAGAAGATGCCAAAGAGCCTGCACCCTAATCACCTGCACCCAATCAAAAATGGTGAGCCAGAAAGCAAATTCTCTGATTTTAAGACAAGCTACAGGTCTGCCACAGGCGTAAGCGTTGTGGAGCATGCAGCAAGACCTTCGGCGAGGTAGCCGACTATTTGGTGAAGAAGTAACATCGAAGCTGTTGAACCCCTTGGTAGCACTAAAAGGCTTTTGACAATCACTCCCCACTGCTGAGGGGGCAATTGCTACAACCACAGAAGAAGCCCTTGTCTTGCTGATAATCCCAACGTTTACGTTGCTGGTTGCGCACTCTCGCACCTGGCAGCACAACCTAGCCACCGATGGCAGTCTGGTGGTCGGGGCTTGACTTTAAGTCACAGCTTTCCCTGTTTCTTCACGCGGACGCATGTTGCTATATGGCACTGCTAGTAAAGAACGAGGCTTCACATGGAGAATCTTGTGTTCCTTTTGCAGAGCGCCGCCCAAGAGGCTGAAAAAAAGCGCCATTTGCGCGACGACTCCGGACTCTATTCCGGGAGGGGAGGAGGGGGTTGAGTGCGTTCCTCTCCGTCAGCTGATTCTAGCTGTCGTAAGACACCCCATCAAAACGGCGTCTTAGGATTTATCGCCACAAAGTTAGCGTGGCTGCCTG
The DNA here is from genome assembly GCA_029692085.1 of Gymnothorax javanicus. Taxonomy (NCBI): domain Eukaryota; kingdom Metazoa; phylum Chordata; class Actinopteri; order Anguilliformes; family Muraenidae; genus Gymnothorax; species Gymnothorax javanicus. Next base: position 34,881,727 of record CM056198.1, read on the forward strand.
CCAGCGACCTGTTTTCCTTTAGCGGATTTTCATTAGGAGCACCTCCCGTATTATGCACTTCAATGGATGCAAGCAGTCTTTTGTCTAGCATGAGCGATGAGGACCAGTCCACTCATGTCCGATACAGGTAGGCATGTGAAAAAAAATTATTTTACTTTTCTTAGAAATTAGTAGATCTTATTTTTTTTCCCCTAACTTTTATTTTATAGAGATCCCATTTATTCATATGTGGAGTGTGAGTAAGTGTTTGAGTGTTGAGAGGGTTTTTTTTTTTTTAAATTAGTCCTTGGTTCAGCAAGTGGATGGTTCATATGAGATATGTATTCTTAATATGATGTAGCAGTAAAGGTTCATTTGATGACATCATCTTAACATGCCTTTTGTTTAATATATATTCAAAATGAGTCATAAATTCCACCATTTCAAGTTGATGGAATGTTCCAGGGCTAAATCCTATTCAAACCTTAGTTCTGTACTGCTTGGCAAGAAAATATGGCAAAATTTTTGCTTTTTTATAAAAAATATCAGTCTATTGTTATCAGAGTATAAAGCATATCTTTATCTATGCCAAGTTTAAATGTTCTGTATTTCTCCTGAATGAAAGCTGTAGACACAAAGAGGATTGATTTGTTTTGGATTCCTTGCATTTTCTGAGAACATGAGTACACACATGCATGCTGCCGCACACACTTTTTTTTTAAATGCACCATCTCTGTTCTGTATAAGGTTATGAAACTTCTGTGTCATATCTCTTTTGCCTCAACCAAGTGGAACTGTATTTTTTTCATGGAATACTTCGGTATTCTCTGAGTAACAATCATTATTAGACTAAAAAAATCTGAGGAATTTGACAAAATAAGCAATTTTTAGGTATCAAAATGTACAACCCCAATTCCAGAAAAGTTGGGATGCTGTGCAAAATGTAAATAAAAACAAAATGCAATGATTTGCAAATCTCATAAACTGACATTTTATTCACAGTAGAACATAGACAACATATCAGTTGTTGAAAGTGAGACATTTTACCATTTCATGAAAAATGTTCGCTCATTTTGAATTTGATGGCAGCGACACATTTCAAAAATGTGGGGATAGGGCCATGTTTACCATTGTGTAGCATCCCCTCTTCTTTTAACAACAGTCTGTAAATGTCTGGGAAGTGAGGAGACCAATGGCTGAAGTTTTGGTAGAGGAACTGTCGTCAGGGCGGCTAGTTCAGCACTCAGACTCTTGTACTGCGAAGCCATAATGTTGTGATGGATGCAGTATGTGGTTTGGCATTGTCTTGCTGAAATATGCAAGGCCTTCCCTGAAATGTTACCTGAATGGGAGCATATGTTGTTGTAAAACCTCTATATACTTTTCAGCATTGATAATTGATAGTCTTTCCAGATGTGTAAACATAGGCACTAAAGCAACCCGATACCATCAGAGATGTAGGCTTTTGAACTGTGCGCTGATAACAAGCTGGATGGTCCCTCTCCTCTTTAGACCACACGACACGGCGTCCGTGGTTTCCAAAGAGAATTTCAAATTTTATTCATCTGACCACAGAACAGTTTTCCATTCTGCCTCAGTCCATTTTAAATGAGCTTTGGCCCAGAGAAGATGGTGACATTTCTGGATCGTGTTCACATATGGCTGCTTTTTTGCATGATGCAGCTTGAGCTTACATTTGTAGATGGCACGGTGAACTGTGTTTCTGGAAGTGTTCCTGAGCCCATTCAGTGTTTTCCAGTGCAGAATCATGCCTGTTTTTAATGCTGCACCGGCTGAGGGCCCGAAGATCACGAGCATCCAGTATTGACCTTCGGACTTGTCCCCTGTGCACAGAGATTTCTCTTGATTCTCTGAATCTTTTGATCATATTGTGTACTGTAAATTCAAAGCCTTTGCAATTTTACATTGAGTAACATTTTTCTGAAATTGTTCCTCAATTTTTAGATGCATTTTTTTTTTTGCAGACTTGCGAATCTCTGTCCATCTTAACTTTTGAGAGACTCTGCCTCTCTAAAATGCTCTTTTTATACCCAGTCATGTTACTGACCCGTTGCTAATTAACCTAATTAGTTGCAAAATGCTCCTCCAGCTTTTTTATTAGTACTATTTTTCCAGCCTTTTGTTGTCCCTCTCCCAACTTTTTTTGAGATGTGTTGCTGCCGTCAAATACAAAATGAGTTACTATTTTTCATGAAATGGTAAAATCTCACTTTTAGCATATGATCTTTGTTTTATTGTGAATAAAATGTGGGTTTATGAGATTTGCAAATCATTGCATTCTTTTTTATTTACAAATTACAAAGCATCCCAACTTTTTTTGGAATTCAGGTGGTATGATTGTTCGATATAGTGAGCGCACTAATTCATTGGATTCCTATTTTAGTTTTGTGCCGAAGCACTTTGAGTTTGAAAGTATAATAACATTGAGGTCAAAGTGCAGACTATTGGGCGCCCAGGTAGCACATCGGTCTAAGCGCTTGCACCATAAAGGCTGTGTTCTTCCCGCAGCGACCCGGGTTTGGTTCCGGCTCGGGTCATTTGCCGCATGTCTGCCCACATTCTTCTCCCCAACTTTCCTGTCACTCTCCACTGTGCAACTGTCTAATAAGAAGAGAAAACCCCCCAAAAAAAATTATAATCTTAAAGTGCAGACTCTCAGCTCTAATATGAGAATTTTAATCAATCAATACTAGTTGAATTGTTCAGTGCCTTTTGTACATAGCCACCCATTTTTTGGGCGCATAAGAAAATACTGGAATGTTTCACATGAATGAAGTGACTTTTTTATCATTTGATTGTATATCTTTTACATGCAAGACTGCTTGAAGTCTGTGAGGCACATCTCCACATGCTAGTTTGTCTACACTGGTGGGATTCTGTCCAGACTGTACTACGGCCATCTTTATTTTTTAGTTGTTTTGGGCCTTATGGCCTTCAGTCTCCTGTACAGCATGTGAAGTGCGCGTTCTGTTGTTTTCAGATTCGGAGATTGACTTGACTAACGAAACCAAAATAGTGGCATTCTTAGGTATTTGTGACATGGCTCCAGAAATTTTTTTTTTATTTCTCAGAATTTTCATGAGGTACCTGGTGGATATGTTAGTTGACATCCAAAAATTTCTGAAAAATGTATTTTGGCTTCATGGATCATTGCACTCATGGTAATTATGTTCCTTCGTCGATTTTGTGACTATGACCAGCATCAACATATGGAATGTTGTTTAAATTTACATTTTTCAAGTTAGTCATTGCCAGGCATTGGATGTGTGCATTTACGATGTATAACAATTTTGTACATGCTTATAGATATGAGGCTGTAAGTCTTGATATTTGAAATTAAAATGACATATATCTTATTAAAAGATATTTAGCTGTCTCTCCCACAAAGCAAATGTATCCATAATATTGATCAATACAAGTTTTAGTGGTAATTAATTGATATTTATATAGAGTGACTAAAGTGCCCTGTCCGTTAACATTTTGCCCTGTCCTGTCCGTAACGGACATTGACACCCCTGTCGAATTCATCTGTTCTGATATTTTTTTTGAAAATTCCTGAATGATATTCCTTTGATATAAGGGTACATCAGTGGATGGCTGAATTTGAAGAGTATCATCTGAATGGAGAGAACTTTTGATTTAACCACTTTACAAAAAAGCCCATTTCGCAATCTGTCCTGTCCGTGACAGTTTTTCTTTTCTGTAATTAAGTACATTAATTACCATAGATAACATTCATTTTTGTATAACCTGAAGTACTGCCAGAGTACTTCAAATTCAGCCATTCAAACAATTCAGAGGACCAACACATTAGTAGCTGCAGTGGAATTAGTCCTGAAAATGTCCTGTCCATAACAAAATGAATACCACGGAATTCCCCAATAACGAAAAATGTGTCACTGTCTCATGAATTATGGTACTCACTGTATATTCATCTCCCTTTCTTTTGGCATTACATTAAAGCCTTCTGTCAAAAGGGAAACTGGAATAAAGCTACTAGGATATACAGTTGCTTAATTGATAATTTTCTAAGATGATGACTAATAATCAATTTTAAGTGATCTCTGTCTGAAAAAGATGTTGATGAGCTTTTGTGGAAGTTAACTGCCTAGTTTGTATCAGCATGAGTGAAAGCATTTTCCTGCACATTGAAGTTAATTTTCTGACATCATCAATGTCCTCTAGTTGGGTAACTGACTGACAACTACCACAAATGGCTAGAAATCACAGTAGTGTGCAGTGGTTACACCACCACTTGTGCCCATAAAGGGGTCTGATATCACTTCTCTGTAATTTTTTTGGTGAAAATGTATCGAAAAATACTGTTGTAGGCAACGAGAACAAAAAAAATAATTCCCGCAGGTATATTGAGGTAAAAAACGGGTAATGAACAAAAACTCTGAAAACATCAGTTTAATTTTTTTGACTCCTGCATAGCCTGAAAGCATTCCATAATTATTGACGCAAAAAAATTGTTAAACTGGTTGTAGGCAACATTATTCTGCAAAATTACCTCTGATGGTCTTTTGTTCCAGTAGATTAGGAGGCATGAACTCTGAGCAGTGTCATAGTGTTAAACACGATGGCATGACGGTTGGAGCTCTGAGATTGTTCGTAGCCGCACTGTGGCCTTACATGGTGCTGAAGATGTTTAATGCTGCCTTGGCACTGTTAAAAACACCATGAAGCATTTCAAAGAGACCAATTTACTGAAAACTAGTGGGAATAGAGGTACAAAACACAAGTTAAGTGCCTTTGATATTCGTTATCTGTGTATCAGTGGCGGCTGGTGAACTGGCGATGGGGGAGGCTCAAAACAATCCCTTAAAATTAATGATTGGTCATGTTCTGTTTTCAATCATTCATTTAAATTACCATTACAGAAACTCCGATAACTCTCAACATTATCAGATGTGGCCAGTTTCATTTATAACGCATACCGATTACGACTCTGGACTTCTCACGCTTTTCTTTATTCAGGGATTGGAAGCAATGCATGTGTTTCATTATCGTTCAAATGAAATAAGATCATTTGAAACGTCTTTATGCAATTCCATTGCTTCCAACCCCTCCAGTGCACAAGGATTTCAATTCCGCGCGAGAATCTCTTACATACTTGTTGATTTGAATAATTGCTGACTACAGCAGAGGGACGTAAATATGCCGCTTAAACTTACACCGAATGCAGGAGAATTGACAGGTATGCGTTATAAATGAAAACTGGCCACAGCGATAATGTTGAGAATTATTCTGAGTTTCTGTAATGGTTATTTAAATGAATGATTGAAAACAGGTTGTGACCAATCATTAATTTTAAGGGATTATTTGAGCCTCCCCTATCGCCAGTTCACCAGCCGCCACTGCTGTGTATGACAAGTTAAAAAAAAAAAAAAAAGTAAAAAAAAATCAGCGGTTAACAGCACAACTCCGTGATGATATTAGTAACACCAGAAGTGAGGACATGAAAGTATCAAGATCTACTTTTTCCGGAGGCCTGTGTGAAAATGGTCTGATTGTTATGTGATCATTACCGTTTGTCTATTGGTTGTTTGTTGGTTTGGTTTGTAAGCAGGATTACGCAAAAATTTATTAATGGATTTTCATCAAATTTGGTGGAATGAATAAGTATTGTTCAAGGAAGAGGTGATTTGATTTTGGGAGGTCAAGGTCAAAGGTCAAGGGCATGCAAAAGGTCAAAAACGCATTAAAAACATTTGCGCGAAGACTACAGGACTGCATAAACACAGGGGTTGCTAGCGATAACTGGCAAAAATAACATTGAGTACATTGGCGGAGGTACTTGCGCTCTCTTAGCGCGGCTCTAGTTTGCGTTGCTGCCAAGAGCTGGCAACATCAAAAAAAAAAAAAAAAAAAATTCACTGCCGCCAAGGCAGGATTTTTCCTGGCTCAGAATGAGCGGGTGGTGGTACTCGGTCCTAGGCTCCTGCGCACACCACACTCAGGACGTTGTTGAGCGGGGGGTGGGGAATAGATGCTTCTCATTTTGTTGAGCGGGGGGGGGATTATTTTGTTTAGCGTGAGGGAGGGCTGCACAACATGCTTTTTTTTTTTTTTTGTTGTTGACTGCTGGAGCATGACACTAATGTGCAAATTCCATGTTTTATTTTTTCTTTTGCGCACGCAAATGAGAATTTGATACAGAAAATCGTGTTGGGAGCTGGTGGCGGTAAGAAATTAGGCGGTGGCGGCCACCGCCACCAAATTCTCTATGCAGGAAAAACCCTTTAAGGTGCAACCAGTTACTAAGTTTAGGGGAAATTATTTCTTCACCTGGGTAGTATAGGTTTTGAAAAATTAATTTCCTTCAGCAGGGTTCTGCCCAGGATGCTTGGAGTGCTAGTCGGAGAATTGTTAGTATGCGAGCGCGCTGTGCTCGCTGGAAAATTTTTTGCGTTGATTCGAAAGCAGATATCGCCTCTGAGTCACCAGAGATTACGGTGTTTCATTGATGTGCTCCTCGGTGTGTAGCAAGATGCCTTTAATTTTCATAGATGGATGATGAACTTGTTTTTCTATTTTGTATCCAAATACTTTTGATTAAATTTCTGAATACGACTTAACTGTCATTTATGTTTCAAACATTTCTTCAGTGCGCCCACTGGACAGAGAACGAGGAGGGAGATAAACCTCTTTAAACTGCTGATAAGTCTTGATCTGCTTCAGTCATTTTCCTTGATAAAACATACTTTAACTCTCCCTTCTCAGGTGTAGCTAATTGTCTTCGTTAAGACGAGAGATAAAACGCGTCAACTGAAGACAAAAAAGTGCGCATTTCAGTATTTGTTTTCAATTAAACAATCACGAAGCGAGGGTTTGATGGCTTGCTTTGTAAGATGTGGCAAAAGTTAACGCAGAAAATCCGCATTGGTTTTTTTTTTTTCGTGAAGGGTTACCTATACCTATTAAGGCACGTGAATTAAACATTTTTATTGAATTTATTATTCACTCGCCTTGCCATTTCATTGAAAGGGAAACTGTGTACTTAACTGCAAATGGATTATTCATATTGTTGGAAAATGTGTTAACCAAGAGCAATGGTTAAAATCGGGTCCAATAATCTCATCCGTTTCAAGGTATGTTTTCCGCCCCCTCGGTTTTCCGTCCATCGGCCGCCACGGTTATTAAACACTGATAGATTAACATGCAAAGAATGTTACTGTCCTCGACAGAGATTTATTTACTTTTGCTGTCGTTTATTTAACAAGAAAACTTTTTCAGCACATGCAAAAGTTCAGCACTACAGAAATCAATCACCCTGCCCCGATTATAATTGCCTGTCTTTCATTAGATTGAGACAACCGATCATTTCCCCACAGCCTCAGATTCAATTCGCCCATGAATACCCGCGGGCACGGATGGCACTCGGTGTTTCCATCACTGTTGGGCAGGTTTTTCAATTCTTGGTGTGCAACCACGTGATTAAATAGCACGCGCCGCCATGTTGGATGATATGCAAATCAAAAATGGCATCTAGTGCGAACAATAACAGTGGTACATCTCCAAATTTTTCGAAATATTATGACTCTCTGGAGTCCTCTGCCAGGTCAAGACACAGAGAAAAGGTTGAAATTTGTGGTTTTGACCCATATTATGTTAAAGCCATCTGATTATATGGAGGATTTGGCAACATTACCAGTGATCGAATATCCCAATATAAGAACCGGTGTTTCCCAAACCTCTCCTGGGCGTACCCCTTGTCCTGAATGCTTTAGATCTCTCCCTGCTCTAGCACAGGTGATTCAAATGATCTGGTCGTAATTTACTCCAGAAGCTACTTGATAATAAGCAAATCATTTTAATCACCTGGGCTGGAGCAGGGAGAGATCTAAAGCATGGAGGACAAGGGGTACGCCAGGAGAGGATTGGGAAACACCGTCTTAAACTACCTTGTTATTCAAACCTCGTGGGCAACCAACGCACAAATGAAGGCTTATAAGAGTCTAGATGTGTATAACTTTTTGTGTCTGGCTGGGTTGGTATTCTTCTCACTAAAGAAGTGAAAGAGAACAGGGTGCTGGTGTATGCTCGGGTAAACCGTTCTCAAAGAACTCAAGAAACACTGTTTAAGCCATCGTTTGTGAGCGATAAATTGGCGATGGTGATCCTCGCACATTGTGATTGCATGGCTGGATTAAGCGAGGCTTGCTCCTATATTGGAGCTTTGCTCTTTGCAACTGAAGCTGGATGTAGAATAGGGAACTTGAGAACATGTACTGAAGTAAAAAGCAAGTGGCTGCCAGCGCACGTAAACAAAGTGGCGTATTTGCCAGTAAGCGACATTGATTTCAATGAGATGGGATTCTGAAGAAACTCTTGTCTTTATCGCGAGTAGCATTATTGCCGCAATTAAAAACCGCGTACAAAGTAGGCATTGTTTTCTTTTAAAAGGAAGCGCAAATCCGAAGAAAATCACGAAGCGTTGCAGGAGCTCAATGGTGAAGCGCAGCTATCTTGATTGTTGTTATCATCCATCATGGCGGACTTCCTGTTTGGAAATTATGCGTGACGTCAAGTGCACACCAAGAATATCAATGACGACCAGCGCAGACGGGGCATGGGTCGAAAACGAAAGTTCGTATTCTGACAATAACAACAAGGGGGGAGGAGCATATTTAGGGTCATTTATGTTTTGTTTCTAGCGATTTTATTGGACACTGGATGCATTCATTTTAACTGATCTTTGGAAAAAATAGTGCCGGTTGAGAAAAGCACTATCAGAACTAAGTGGTGGTCGGTGCATTCCGAGTGCTGGTCGGCGCCGACCAGCATCGGCAGAACCCTGCTTCAGCAAAATAAATGATCATTTAAAACAGGGGTGGGCAATTCCAGTCCTTACCCTGATTAATTGCACTCATTGGTTGTAAACACAAACATAGGTTAGTGCAGAGATTAGACCATGGTAAAGTGTTATATTTAGAGGAGATGACAACAGTCTTTGGTGGTCGTTCATGATAATTTATAGAAATGCCGCAGAAGTGTCGGATTTCACAAATGGTTTGGGTAATTAAGACAATTCAGTTATGTTTAAAGTAGTTGGATATTCTGAAAGATGTAAAAATGACTGATAAGCAAAAAAATAGATGATATCAGGAATGGGGCAAATGCTTTTTCACAGCAATGTAGTCATTGCATTTCTTTGCTTTTTCTTCTTACCACTGTCTTTCTTTATTGCTAGATTAACCGTCTTTGTGTATAATGATAACATTGCCATTTGTCAACATCTTTTTATTGCTAAGCCCTACTCTACAGTAACTCACTACTTTCACCTTTCCCCTCAAGCTCCAAGCCCTCTTCTCACTTGATATTCAATTTTTTTTTTTAATATATTTCTGGAGGCTATTTTACTCTTCTGTCTCCTGAATACTCATGACTCCTGTACTGGTGGCAGTTTTCTTCGATGTCGACTGACCATTTTGCCCTTTGAACTTTGAAATGATCGGTAACACTACTGAATTGATTGCATTGGTGCTCAACCTCTCAAGATACAGAGGTTATGGATGTGGATATGTGAAGTCATCAAAAAAGAACTCTATTGTTCGCGTTCGGTGAACGTCTTGGCTATTCATGATTAAAAGAGCTTCCCCGAAAGATCCTTTACATTGTGTTCTTTTTGTTCTTTTCATACTCCTGTAATTTTTTCCTGAGATTGTGTGTGATCATTTCCCTGGCAGTGCTTCTTTGTGGTTAGCACACAGTGTCAACAAATGCAAGACTAAACAAAATGCATAGGGTATTTTGAGTCTTTCATTTTTTTTTTAATTGAAGTCAGTTCGTCCGTTTTTTTAAAAATACCTGCCTGAAGAGTTGGCGAAATGGCTATCCCAGCTTTATTTTAAGCTAGCCAATGCGTACGGTATTTGTTTTGTTTCTAGAAATGCTTTGATTTTCATGGTTGAAAAAAGGGCTGTTTGACTCTGTGAAAAGAAAAAGAAAGTGTCTGTGTATCCTAATCAAGTTGTCACAGCATTTCACCGTGGACATATTCCAGTCCAACAAGCCCCAGAAGTGGGAAAAATCTTAAATGTTTCTTATTCCTTAACAGCCGATTGGATTACGCACCTGGAAAGTGTAACTACTTCTTAAAGAGGAAAGCATGTTAGGACGCTGACACATACACAGCTGTGTGTGTACCTGTCTGTGCATGGCTTGGTGACTCAGTTCCTGTGTCGAAATTATGTGGATGAGCAGTAAATCATGTGCATGAAAAATCACTGTATTTTTTTTAAGGCTCTCTGCTTGGGGAAAATGCTTCTGTATAAATTGAATGCGGTTGGGAGTTAAAGAAAGATACTGTGTAGGAAGGGGCACCTGTATTAAATTTGTCATTCGCTTTCACGACCTCATGGCCTTGGAGGTGAAGTGAATTCCAAACTATTCTCAAAGAGTGATTCCTTTTATCATAGATAAGGAACGGTGAATAAGTATTAAGACATTAACACAATTTTCTGTATTTTTGCTCTCTCTACGCTGCCACATTCAATTTGAAATTAATCACTAAAAACGTGTTGACTTTCAGGTTTAAATAAAAGATTTTCAGAAATATTGTGTCCCATGTATGAATTACTACCATTTTATACATAGTCCCCTCCAGTGTTATGAGCTCAGATGTGTTTGAACAAACTAACCATATTGAATTAAATTTTCAATTTTATTAGTTAACTTAGCAGCACTGGCAAATCTTTTGCAGTCAATTACTGCCTCAAGTCTGGAACCCGTCGACATCATCAAATTCTAGCTTTCTTCCCTGATATGCTCTGCCAGGTCTTCACTGGTGCTGTCTTTAGTTCCTATTTGTTTTTGGGGCATTTTGACTTCAGTTTTGCCCAGGGAAAATGAAAAATATGCTCGTTTGGATTCAGAATAACTAATTATGCTTTGAGTCATTGTCCATCTGTACTAAGAAGCACCATGGAATGAGTTTTTGAAGCAGTTTGATGAATGAGTCGATAATGGCCCTATAGCATTCATGTATTCATATTTTTTGTTTGAAGTCTCATCATTAAAGGAGGTGACAGCACCTCAGCAAAGTATATTTCAGCGGAAAGTAGAATTCTTTAAGTGTCTAGAACACATAGTTTCATAAATTTTAATTTAGTAATGATTCAGTGCGATGCATTTTTAAACTGGAAAGTCTTCAAATCGGCATCAATATCAGGGGGCAGACATTTTTACTTGGGGAATCTAAGGCTGCGTTCAGAATGCACACTTGTCCACTCGCTCACTCACTCTCTATATTGTTTTCAGTGTAGAACCTTTACTACATAGTGCCCTGTATCGAGGGTGAGTGTGCATTTCGAACACATTATCCAATCAAACGCCAGTGCCGCGGTGCTTGTGCGTCAGTTATTCTCTTTCGTCACGTCAGTTGTTCTCTTTCCTTTCATCCGGGCCATGGAGGAGTTCAGAGGGCTTTCAATAAGCTCGCCCTCTATGGCTTGGCTGCCCGCAAGCTGTTCTTATTTAAGCTGGCCTGATAAACAATCAAACAATTTATCGACTGAGCGACCAAGACCCCAATACATGACCTATAATTAGAAATGGTAATGAAAGGTGAATTCCCATTGCCTACATTTATATAATTGATAAGGCATTGTAATTCCAAAACTTTTGCTGACTTTGCAGCATTTGTTTTCACCGTCCTTGGGATTGTCACGCAGCTGTGCAACCTTACAGCACCCTTTAGCCGTAACAACATTCAGAATATAGAACGGATCCTCGCAGCCTCGCAAACTAATTTCCGCAAATGTGCTGCTTAACAAGCAACATTGGCGCTGAAATTAGAAAGACATACCGGTATTGATATTTTACGTTGTCATTTATGCGCAGAAGACGCCTCATAATTTTGTGATGCAATGCATAACAATGCTATCATAAGTAAATTAGGAGGTCGTCGGTTTTTACCAATTAGTCTGAGCAACTGTAGCTAATCAGGAGATGTAAACTGCGAAAGGTTAAGGTTATTAAGCATTTTTAAAGGAGAGGTTTCCAAAGATCAAGTTCAAAATCAGAAGATTCCCCAAGTAACAATGTCTGCCCCCTGGTAGTGAAGCCAAATTCAAGACTCGCTGGTTTAAAAATGCGTTGCACTGGATCATTACCAAATTAAAATATATAAAACTATGCGTTTTAGATACTTCAAGAATTCTACTTTCCGCTGAAATATACTTTGCAGAGGTGCTGTCTCCTCCTTTAACAAATACAATGGAACTGGTCTCATTGGCAGCCCTATGTGCCCACATGACCATGCTTTAATGGATAAGGTGGTATATGCTTTGAATCATAAACAGTTCCTTCCCTTTTCCATACTGTTATCTTCCCACCATTCTGGTACAAACTAACCTTCGTCTCATCTGTCCATATTCATATTATGTTTTTCCAGAACTGTTCATGCTTTTTTAGATTTTCTTCGGGAAAAGTTTTAAGTGTGTAATGCACCTTGTGGTAAACCCTTGATTTACTCCGAGGTCATCTTTTGAATTTTGATATTAAAACAGACATTCAGGAAAGTGTGCTCGATCTGGCTGACAGTTTTGAAGGGATGTTCTTCACTCTTCTGTTTTCCACTATCGTTGTCATTGGTGATCTTCCAGGCCTTTTGGCGTTCCTGAACTCACTGGAGCACTCATCGTAAAGAATGAACCAGATGGTTTATTTGGCCATACCTGATGTTTTTGCCATTTCACTGAAACTTCTGATTTTTCAGCCTAATGATTGCTTGCTTCACTGGCAGTGGCAGCTCTTTGGAGTTCTTAATAAGAATTAACTGCTACAGATTCCAACTGCAAATGCCAAACTGTAAATCAACTTTATACATTTTATCTGCTTCCTTGTATATGAAATAATGAGGGAATAACACATGCTTGGCCATGGAACAGCTATTCGACCATACATCCGATTACTCGGGGATGGGACCATGTATAAAAAGTATTGTAATTCCTGCACCGTTCACACATTGTGGTGGGAAATGGCATCAAATTAAAATTGAAAGTCTGCACTTTCAGCACATAGTCATTGTTAGTTTCATATCCAGTACGCTGTGATAGACAGCTAAAAGAACAATAATGTTGTCAATTTCCAAATGAACTTGACTGTATATGTGGCCACTTAAGATATTGTAATAAGTTTACAGGCAGGTATAACAAAGCCAATTAATATGTCCTGCGGCCCCTTAAGTCCCTGTAATCAGTTAACTTCCTTTCTGGCTAATGACAAGTGACAGTAACCATCTGGTGCTTGGAGAACAAATGTATTTTGACTTGCTAACAAGACTGTACCAGACAGCTGGTGCATTGGAACCCGTTTTTCCGAGCAAGGGGTCCTTCACAGGAATTTTTCCGGGGTATTTATTATCTATCACGCTGTCCATGTTTTTGTTACCTGTGTGTACCTAAGAAGGTGGCTTTTGATGATTCATTCCCTGGAGAAGATTTGTCACAGGCTTTGGGACTCTGCACATTCTTAAATTTGTGTTCAAAGCCGGTCCAAGGTGATCATAAATCTTGAGATGTCCCTGATGTTCGGGTGTTGTGATTGTGTCAAGGACAACAGGTATCTGTTATTTCAGCTCCACTGCTGTATTGAATCAATTACTCATGAAATGGTGGCAGTTCTATCAGAATCATTTCTTTTTTGGCATATGTAAAGCATTCTTTTGAAGCACTAGTGTTATTTAAATGGTAAATTAATCATTTTAGAAAAATATAATATGTGTTAATGACAAATTCAAAATATACGTATCATATAATTCATTGTCTTGCTGCAAGTACCTGGGATATTAGAATTTAATGTGTCGTTCAGTCCAGATTGTCCAAGACCAATACATCTCATATGGTAATTTAGTTTCTTGGATTGAAAAAAAAAAAAAAAAAAAAGCTAATGTAAAAAATATGGTATTCAAACTCATTTTGACTTGGTTCCAGTAGAGCTAGTAAGTGAAACCCACACATTACTAATATGGTACGTCCTTTTGTCACAAGATAATCTAGTTGGTCAGATGTGGACCTGATTTTATGGGTTAGTCCCACGTTTGAGGCAATACAGTGTAGTGGGAAAGTGTCATTTGGGGGCATTCCAGAGGAAGTTATGCTTCTTGGATAAATAGCACTCCCTTGATTTAAACAACATGCATTGTTTTTCAGTTGGTCATTGGGTGTGGGGTTCAACAATAAGATTCCCAAAGCACACCACGTGGGAATTTAGCAGGAGACACACAATGAAATCTCTGATGTTTGAAAAATGAAAATGAAAACAAAAGGGTCGCTTTGTGCAACCCTCTCCATGTACATGTGTGCATTATGTGCCTGTGATGCTATTATTGCATTGTATCAGTCAACAATTTTATCAGCGGTACTTAAAGTATTGATTTTAAGCTCGATTCATTTTAGCCCCTGGACAAAGCTGGGCAGTTACTTTGGATTCATGGTTGTCATCTTTGCCTTTGCGTCCACAAATATTTTCTTTTGGAGGCTCTACAGGCCAAAAATTTCAGGCGATTCCTTGGATATTTGGAGTGGGCATAGGTTATGGTTAGATCATGACACCGACCGATTTTGGTTGCCATTGCAACAGAATTGGCCAAATAAAGCACAATTTCATGCAGGAATGTGCCCATTTGACTATGGCTTGTGAATGCTTTAGAGGTCAGAGTTTCCAAGATACCACTTGTGGGCACTCAGGGGCTACACCCATGGGGTCGTGAGCAAATGGACTCTAGTTTGGTATGAGCGTAGAGGTAAAATTATGCTGAACAAGACTAATGTAATTTTTAGATTGGAAAATGCAATGGAAATTGAAAAACACTAATGGAAAATGATGAAAAAATCACTTCCCATTCATGACCCCTGAACAACACTCATAGTTCTGCCAATTCTGTGAGATGTCAAAGCTTGAACAAAGTTTTTATTTCATTTCTTTATTTTTTTGTTGTTGTTGTGAAGCCTTGATGGTTGAAATTGACTTTGATTTCTGCTTTGAAGTCGATGATCAGGAAGTTGATCAACCAGAAGTAAGCAACAGTTCAAGATCAGATAATGAAAATGATGAGAGAGATTTTGGTGAATTGAACAATGTTGCCAACATTGCAACGGTCAAATTATTTCAAACTTGGGTGACGAAACTTGCGAACTTAGCAAAAAAAAGTGACCGTTGCAGTGGCGGCTGGTGAACTGGTGGTAGGGGAGGCTCAAAACAATACCTTAAAATTAATGATTGGTCATGACCTGTTTTCAATCATTCATTTAAATTACCATTACAGAAACTCTGATAACTCTCAACATTATCAGATATGGCCAGTTTTCATTTATAATGCATACTGATTACGGCTCCGGACTTCTCATGCTTTTCTTTATTCAGGGATTGGAAGCAATGCATGTGTTTCATGATCGTTTAAATGAAATGAGATCATTTGAAATGTCTTTATGCAATTCCATTGCTTCCAACCCCTCCAGTGCACTTCAGTTCAGCACGAGAATCTCTTACATACACGTTGATTAAATAATTGCTGACTACAGCAGAGGAACGTAAATATGCCACTTAAACTCACGCCGAATGCATGAGAGTTGGCAGGTATGCGTTATTAATGAAAATTGGCCACACCTGATAATGTTGAGAGTTTTCGGAGTTTCTGTAATGGTAATTTAAATGAATTATTGAAAACAGGTCGTGACCAATCATTAATTTAAAGGGATTGTTTTGAGCCTCCCCTATCGCCAGTTCACCAGCTGCCACTCGATGGTTGCGAGATGGTGTCTCAAGTGGAATCACAATTCTTTGCCCGTTTGCTAAGACGTGTAAGCTAACGTTATATCATCACATCTCCTTTCAGCACAAAACCTCAGCTAGCTATGTACATCTATAGTTTGCAACTAGTTTGCGGACAACATATGTTATAGCTAGCAGGGTTCTGTGGAGGGTTTTTAGAGTGCCGGGTGGCATGGCAAAGCCAGAGCTGGGGGGGAGCGCAAGAGGGGGTGTCTCCCCTGGCAGTAAAAAAATTTTTAGAATTAAGGTTGAATTTGGTTTGATTTCCTGCAGTTTCAGTCAAGGAAAATACAGTATTTTCCCTTCCCGTGGCTGAAAGTGCAGGATACCATATCAAAATTCATTTGCGGCCTGCAAATTATATTCATTCCCATCGTTTTGGCTCCTCTGATTGGCTGCTTGTTTGACGTCATCCGGTATTTATTCACACGCACATGTATTGACGAACACGTATGTTTACAAGAATGTTCTAGGATCAGCCAGGCGAGAATGAATTTCTCTTCATGACAAGTGAATAAAGCATGATTAATGCATAGATTTCCATCAGTGGCCCTGTGCACTGCTCACCTGCATGTTTCTCAATCTCACAATATCACAATCAGACATAACATTATGTCAGCAGCGAATGTAAGAAGTGAAGGAATGCAGCTTTAAAACAACCAGCAACTGTAAAATACGTGACGCCGTAAAATGTGACAGCGTGCCCGCACAGTAATGACATGTCTAATTGAAGTCTGTGCATAGGCAATAGACTAATCAATTTGACAAATCTCAGAAATCTCAGCACACTGGGGTGTTCAGGAGGGTGGAGCCAGGACCTCAACAGAGCGTTTTGCTCACAGGTATTGATAAAATGGCCTGCATGAGAAAACTCAAGTGTTTTATCAATATTGACGCATTAAACCTTTTTTAGTTGACTTCCAGAATACAAGAATGACCAATGAAAAGTAACTTTATCGGGGCACTTTAATATGAGGTGCTTAAATAAATGAACTGCTAAACAGCCTAAGTTTTGGTAAATGTTTTTCGGCCGTTTTTTTTTTTTTTTTTTTTTAATGCAGTCGGGTGGATTTTTAATCCGTTTTGGGCAGGAAACTGTACAACCAATCTGGCGATACTGCGTTAGAAATGACAATAAGGTGGAATTCGTTTGAACTTCTAACGTACTGTACTGTTTGTATAAACATCAGTTATACGGTAGGATTGTGCAAATATTTAGTGAAGATCATGCAGAATTTTCGCTCACCAACAAGGCGAGGAGTCTGAACATATCCGGTTGCTCAAATGAATTTTCAGTTGCCACGGCAAGAGCAAAGATCGAGCCCTGCATGTCATGTCTTGTCATGTCATGTCAACATCAGATTTCCACTCAGTCAGAGAAAATATGTTTGCATCATGCTCATACGTAGGCCAGTTATACGATCCCAGCCCATGTCTCCCCTTAGGGGCAGCTGAGGGTGCCCTCAGCCAAAAAGTCAACCGCTGTGGATGGCAATGAATGGAGAATGCAGTGCTACAGGCTGATTTAATAGTGGTTAGTCAACTGGCAGTCATGACTGGAGCAGAAGTTGTGAGAGCAATCATTGCAGTCGCACTGTCTGGCATCACACTGCCCTCTATTTCCATCATCCAGTTGTCCGCTTCCTTTGCAGTTAGTTTTGTGGGTTGTGCTTATTTTGAGAATCAGTTGATACAGTTTTTACGGCCTGCCATGCTCCATTGCTCTGTAGACAATGATGTAGCTAAAAAATAATGTGTATTGATTCAACTGACAAGATGCGAGTTGTTAAAGGTGCCCTGTGTAATGGACAGCCAAAAATTAAATTCATACTCTACACACGCCAAAGAAAAAGGGGGCAGTATACCTGCAGAAAGTGAGTTAATATACCCTAGCGTAACAATCGAGAAACAGCACAGTATCTCCTCCCATCAAGCCTTCTGTCCATGATTCGCCCCCACCTTCCCAAGGACCCCATAGCTGAGTATCTACAATCCAAACAGAGCCGCTCTGACTCCAAAACACTTAGATATAGACGCATGAACGAACGTCAGTTGATGTCAAGTGATTCTGTACTATGACATCTTCAAGCTACTCCCCTTCACCCGATCCAGTAAACATGTCCAAATTACGTGTCATTGTTCATTCGAAATAAATTCATTAGCTAGATGACATTCGCTGCTGTTGAGCAAGCTAGCGTCAACGTAACGTTAGCTAATGTTAAGCGCTAATGCTGAACCAACATTTGCGTGAATAAATCTATCTTATGCCGGGCTTTACCATAACCAGTCTCTGATCCCAAAATCAGCTGGCCAGTCGATCGCCACTGTTAGTTGACCATCACTTTACCGTACGTCGTCAAAACAGTCATAGCGGAGTTCAAAATTATGAAGTAATCTTAGCTGCACATGTACAAGTAAAACTAGGGACAAGAACATTTTAGAACATTACGTATGCCGCCCGCCTGATGGTAATTTAACAGTATGCAACCAGTTTGCCTGATATGCAGTCTTCATTAGCAAGACTTCTTCTAGCAATCAAGTATCATTGGTCATAACTAAACATTCTGTCATGTTTCATTTCATTATGCAAAGTTTTCCATTACGTTTCATGCGTTCATTTAGGGTTCATTATCATCGAAGCCATTTCAAGCTCCTAAGCTAATGTACCTTCCACACGATTGACATCGGGTTCAAGTACGCCTTCAAGCCGTGTGATTTATTTGTGCACTGCAGTTTGGCTGGCTGTTATGTTGCCCGCATACCGCCACCCATGGCTGAAACTGGTATTATGACACAGGACGGTGCGCAGCTAGTGATTTAGCATGCTAATTCAGGTTGATAGCTCTGCCGCACTATACCTGGTCATCTTTTTGATGACATCATTGCCCTTATTTCTTCTCATTCTTTTGTTGTGTCTTGCTCATTTTTTGGATATTTTGACCTCAATTCTTGCACAGGGCACCTTTAAGGGGCAAGCTTCCCTGGTTACAAACATTAGCAGGCTGA
Organism: Gymnothorax javanicus; assembly: GCA_029692085.1. Lineage (NCBI taxonomy): Eukaryota > Metazoa > Chordata > Actinopteri > Anguilliformes > Muraenidae > Gymnothorax > Gymnothorax javanicus. Next base: position 34,900,513 of record CM056198.1, read on the forward strand.
TGCGGGATGGTGGGCAGCACCTTCTCAGGCCTGTTGGGACCAATCAGAGCAGACTGGGGTGTCTGGAAGAGAGCAGTCTCCCTGGCTTCCTGTTTTTAGCGGAAATGTATAAATATACGGAATGAATTGGCTCTCTGCTTAAGTTTTATGGGGACTTTGAAGATGGGTACCAGGAAAATCTTGACAAAAAAAGGAAAACATAATTTAGCGTGAAGTTTTCTTTCTCCAAAAAAAAAAAATTATGCTCACTGATGAACTATATTTCTAAAATCTAATGTTAGAAATATAGATATAATAATTTTTTATTTATAAAGACGCAAAGAGGTACCAGCTTTTGTTTTGTGTGTGCAAGTGAGTACATAGAAGTCTTTTGCGTGATTTTTGGAAATTGTGGTCATGTGATCTAACGTATTGGTTGGCCGTAAGAATAAAGGCGGCCAAAACAAAAAATAATTTTGAAACCAATTGGGCTGCAAAACATGTTAGAATGGAGCACAACAAGGAGCGACTAAAGACTAGGGTATATATTGTGGAAGAATGGCACCGTTGGATTGCAGTTAAAGCAGCAAAAATTTGGAAACGCATTCTGAAGTGCCTAGATTACTAAGAAAATGCATTATTGCCCAGGGGTTCTATCCTGACCACCAACCACTCATGCAGTTTGCTAGATTATGTCCCTGCGCATGATTTATTTTTTGTAAATGAATTCTTCATATGTTGAAAATGAAAAAGAGAGGATCACGAATGCAGTATGATGTTACATCTCCGATTTGTGGGTTTATTGGCTTTGGCTCCATTTGAAAGATGGATACTCCACAGTTGTGGTCAAATTCCAAAAACTGACTTGATGAAACATCTTATTTGCTTCATTAGCACTTACTTAGCAAAAGGACACTTAAATACACAATTTAATTCACAAGACACTCCAGCTATATTCATGGTACCTGCCTTTAAAATCTGCCTTCTGTCATCTCGGGGTATTAACGTAATTGGAGATTAATCCTTAAAAGGAATGTTTCACACACCTATACCAGGTAATTTTGTGGACCCGGCCCTATTGTTGTTGCATAGCATGAAAACTAGCAACATTCTGGGCTTTTGTCAGGTTTTATAAGTGATTCCCATTAATTTTTTGCAAACTCTCTGAAACTAAATTTAAACTATGATATGATTAGAATATTCTCGTCTGAACAGTTCAAAGGGTTATGGCTGTCCAGGATTTTCTGCAAACATTGAGAGCGATAATATTTGTGCTCTTGCTTTCCTGAATGAAGTGCTATGAGTCAGTGTGACCTTTCCTTGCCCTTGGCCATCCTCTCACGGTTTCTCTTCTTCTCCTCCCCCGCCCCACAGGATGGAGGCCTCCTGCCTGGAGCTGGCCCTGGAGGGAGAGAGGCTGTGTAAGGTGGGCGACTACCGTGCCGGAGTTTCCTTTTTTGAGGCGGCCATTCAGGTGGGGACAGAGGATCTTCAGATACTCAGCGCCATCTACAGCCAGTTGGGGAGCGCGTACTTCCACCTCCATGACTATATCAAGGCCATGGAGTTCCACCGGCATGACCTGACCCTGACCAGGTAACCACTTCCTTATTCGGCCAAACGCGGTTTCATGTCAGGCTAAAACCTGCCTGTATAGCTCAGAGCAAATGGCCAACAGTTGTTATCACTGTGGCGTAAAACAGTTGAAATTTTTGTCCTATAGGGCATTTATCGTGGTATATATTGAAAAATGCTGCATGTACAGTTTTTAGAAAACATATGGCAGGGGCCTTCATGTGAAATCAACAAATGAATCTTGTTGAAACATTAAAGTTAATTGATGGCTTGTATTTAATTTTCAACTTGACTGACTCGAGCAACAACTCTTATGATTTCCTTCTTGAAGAGGTACTCCACCCAAAACACAATTTGGGCTCATCTGTTTTTTATGAGTAAAAAAGTTCCTCAAGACAGTTTTGCAGTGAACCATCCTGTCTGTCTAGTGCTAGCACAGGCTGCTATGCATTAGCCTGTTAGTAGCTACCATACTATCAAATGGCCTCTGATACTTGTGTCGTCACTTTCGTCTTTCAAAACCTGATTCTGGCATTCTAAGCAAGGAAAACACTTAAAAAAAAACACATTTACGCAGTAAAGTCTGTTGTTTACATGCTAGGTGTTTATGACCTCTGGAACAACTTTGAAAAATACTTGAAGCCATCTTGATTTCATTTGCCAGCACCGCAGCCTTAGCTTGAGCCGGAACTGCGTTCGCATGAATGGTCTGTTCCAGCTTAATTCAAGCTGTGGCTCTGGCAAGGAAGTCAGTTATATTAATGAAAAAAGTGACAACAAGGATGCTGCTTCCTGACCTATGTTTGGCAGCCCTCGCTAGCTCTAGATGGAAAGGGTGGTTTGAAATCTGTCCAGGGGACTTTATTTACTCAAAAGATGAGTGGAAATGAACCCAAATTGCATCTTGGGTGGAGTATCTTTTTAATAATATACTAGTTGCTTTGATGCCCAATGGAGTTGAAAATGGGAATTTATTTCCAGAACTATTGAAGATCGCCCTGGAGAAGCCAAAGCCAGCGGTAACCTCGGTAACACCCTTAAGGTATTGGGCAGGTTTGATGATGCTGTGGTCTGTTGCCAGAGACACTTGGACATCTCCAGAGACCTACACGACAGGGTGAGATTCTTCACCGATGCAGTTTTTTTATCTTCATGATTCCTTACGTTACGGATTAGGTTTCGGAAAAGCAAGTCTTCTTCAGTTATTTTTTCAATTTTCTGTTTATGAAGACCGTTCGTTTTTATTATCCCCGCCACAAAGTGGATGGATATGTAGGAATGAGTGTTGTCCATCCGCATTTCCCACTGTCAGTGACCCTTTTATGGCCCCGAACTCCTAAACCGTTCAGTATTTCCCAATGAAATTTCATATCTGGATACATCTTCTTGTGTACATGTGCCTTTTAGAACTTTTGTCCATCGTCCTTTCTGTCTGTCTGTCTGTTCCTCCACTGCATTTTGTTTCCAGGCTGTGGGGGGTGATCTGACTTTTTCATGCTTGTTTTTTATTGATCCTGTGCAGCTGCTGAAGATGTTCTAAGTGGTAACTTTTTACGTCATGGCCGTCTATGACCAGCTCGAAGGGAGTGCTGAGGGATTTTCATTGTGTGCTGGTCTTGTAAGCCGTGGATATTTTTCTGCTACTTTTGGCAGGTGGGGGAGGCCAGAGCACTCTATAATTTCGGAAACGTTTTCCACGCCAAGGGAAAGAGCATCTGCTGGAGTGGGGTGGATCCGGGTGACGTCCCAGAGGAGGCCATGATAGCCCTCCGCAGAGCAGCAGAGTACTACGAGTAAGTCCTTGAGGACTGCGCTTGAATCTACGTTTAGCCCGGACTCTCTGCCAGATTGGAGCAGAACGTGACCACTTAATGGCCTAACCCATCTAAAACCACTGCTGCAGCATAATGGCTGGACCTGATATATGCTCTCAGATGAATAGTAATTTGCGAGCCAGCGTACTGTGCGCATGGTGTATGACTAATTCAGGGTGGGATCTCTATTCCTGCATTTCTAGCAGAGTGTCATGTTGGCCAAGTTACTGGGCTCAACCTTATTTTGCTCAGTAACTGAGCTGGGCCTGTTAGGTTGGTTTATATACATATCAGGTGAACCATTTGAATGCTGATAAGATAAAATTATGTCACTTTGCAGCATCCAGGAATCTTCTGCATTTATGGGATTTCAGGGTAGTGTGGAGACCTTGCATTAGTGTAATGTAAGGCAGTAATGCAAAACATCACCAGAGATACTGTAGCCTTTCGCTGACCCTACATTTACTATACAAGCCAGCCTATGAGCTCTGCCGTCCACTGGGTAATGGTCAGAGCCAAGAACAGAAAGCAAGCATGAAGGCTGACAGTCGCAACGTTTATTTTTCGTGAGTGTGTGAATGCAAAGCAGAATTTAATGTAAGCTTAAATGCAGCGTGTATAATTACTGCTCATTTAAGCGAATGAAACCTGTTATTTGAATATGTTTCCCTTTCCAAACGAGTTCTAAACGGGAAGAATAATTAAACTGCTGATCATTCCGTGTCAAATCACATGAACCTGACAACCGCTATCTCTGATGTGTCTTGTGGACCATGTGGGTGCTGAAATGATAATGGTCATAATAATGTGATAAATTTCAGGATTTAATTCTCCTGACAGGAAAAAAATAACCATCATGGTTTTCAATGAGAATAATCTATCAAGTGTACAGAAATCAGTGTTGGAAGTTCAGCTCCATATTGTCTTGTCCCACATTGTGCAATAGTACTGTATACAGTCCAGTTAAATTCCGATAATGGGTTTTTCAGTGCCTTAATGAGGGCTGTTTGATTGTTGTTTTGTATTTCTTGTCCCTATTCTGTCTAAGCTGGTCCTGATATGATTCATAATTTTAAATTTATTGAAAGTTTAAAAGGGAAAAAAAAAAACTGCACTCAAAATGACTGGCTTGGCCCATGTAGAATAACTACTATTTAAAGGTAACCAATGTGTTCTTTTTTTAAAATATAATTTAATAGATATGACCAAAACAAACGGGAATAAATAAATGTTTTCTCCGAGAACGCTTGCAATCCCCTGAATATTGAATGTGAAAAGTTTTTGCGACCCACAAAAACTCCCCGCGCCATTTGAAATACCTCATAAGTATTCATGAGTATGCAAAAATAATGTCACGCGAAAGCAGATGTGCGAGGTGGACGCAGAAATGAAGAGAAGTTGGCCAACAGCAGAATTCCGCGGCCAAAGAAATATCTGACTGATTCGGCCCTTAAAAGTGCTAGAAAAGGCCAGGTAGAAGATCGATTGAAGACCAGGGTAAAAATAAAAGGCCAAAGTGATTGCTAGGTTTGGAGATATTTCCGATGAAGACGTGGCCAAACTTTTGCTGGATACGGAAGTAAACTTGATGCCTGGTGCAAAATGCCCAATTTCCCTGTTTCCTAGCACTTTCAGATGGTTAATGTACTTGAAATCGTCCCATCTTTGTTACTAGACATATTTATAGTAATGAATTTCTACTGCATAAACGTAATGTATTTACTAGCAGTCGAATCTGATAACTGATCTGACGTGACTTTTCATGCAAATCGCTCATGCATATTAAGTAGTAGGCACGTCGAAATGGCCGCGGTCCAGCAGCCACAATGGCTGATCTTAACGGTGGAGTGATTGCTTTCCTTCGGAATTTATCCTTGTTAGGGGTCGAGGACGACATTAAAACTTACACATCTTTTTATTGGAACAGCCTGGCGAATTATGCAAAAAAAAAAAGTTGAGGCTAAGGAACGAATGGGTTACCTTTAAGAAATCAAAAAGCATGTATAAAAAAAAATGTTTAAAGAATATCAGATCGGAATTTCATCAGTGAACACCATCTACTATTTTTTGCAACATCTGAGATGGTGGGTGTCAAAACTGCAAGAAACTTGCCAAATTTTCCGTTTTCTCACTATTTTTATTCATGTTTGCAGGGCTAATTTGTCTATTGTGAAGGAGTTGGGGGATAGGGCTGCACAAGGCCGTACATATGGTAACCTCGGTAACACACACTACCTGCTGGGAAACTTTCGGAATGCAGTCACATCACACGAGCAGGTATGAAATGAAATGCCTTATTTGACCTAGTAAGCGTAAATTCTATGCCACTTGTAGCATCTTTCTCTGTACCAAAGTTTGATCTGTTTAACATTTTTGAGGCTTTTTTTAGCACTGCCTGCTTCCCAACATATGCAGTTCCTTTTGGACTGGTCAAAATAAACTGCACAGTGATCTCAGTGCTAATAGCCTTTTAATTCAACTTCTTGGTTTCCAGCGTCTGCTTATTGCCAAGGAGTTTGGGGACCGATCGGCGGAAAGAAGGGCGTACTGTAACTTGGGGAACGCCTACATTTTCCTGGGGGAATTTGAAGTGGCAGCTGAACACTACAAGTAAGCAGTCATCACTCCTTCATCTTCCGCGGGCGAGCTTCTCTGTTCAGGTCCAGCTGAGAAAACAAATCGGCACATTGCAGCCCTGGACAGCAGCTGAGTTTGCACAGGGACCAAGATGGAAATCATTTTGTGTCGCTGGTCTTTTTTTAAAATGAAAAACAAAGATGTAACACAGAGTATGCCATTCTGTTACTGCGTAACAAACATGAGCTGCTTGGCGGAAGTGTTGTGAAAACAAAAAGTCTGCATTTTATTCAATGTATCATGTGAACAAAAATGATGGCTCTTTAATGCTTTTTAAAATAAATGTAAATATAGTGCTGCTGATCCCTGTTAACAGTTGGCTTTGACGTAAATGAAAGGTGCTCACTGCTAACATTTCATTTCAATGGCCTTATGCAAGAAGGGCGTAAGTGACACTTCGGTCAAAAATGACTTTTTTTGTTGTTTTGGAATAACTGAGACTAGCCAAGTCTCAGCTGACCAAGTCTGGAGTCTCAATTCCTATCCTAAAGGGGTTAAAATGCCTTTTAATAAAGTCGTATCTGCAGGCAAATTTTTTAACAGGTGGTGCTGTGGCAGTTTTTTGGCTCTGCTGTAAAATGTCACTTACGCCCTTCTTGCATGAGGCCATCAATTTCATTGATTGTTCTGCTTACTAAGCTGTTCAAAAAAAAAAAAAAAAAAGGCTAATTTTGAGGGGATGCATTGTGGCAATTGATAGGCTGGATAATGAAGGTTCTCAGTTGGAACGTGTGCACAGGTAGCTGTTGATGAAAGTGCATGTATTGAAAGTGAGGGCCGGGCCCTGATGTGGTACGCTCATCCACGTGTAGGAGAACCCTGCAGCTGGCCCGACAGCTTCAGGACCGAGCAGTAGAGGCCCAGGCGTGCTACAGCCTGGGGAACACTTACACCCTTCTGCAGGACTATGAGAGGGCCATCGACTACCACCTCAAACACCTCATCATCGCGCAGGACCTCAACGACAGGTCAGTCCAGTGTAGTAGAGCCAGTGGGGTTGTGCCTCCAGCAACTGAAGTGTGAGTCAATGTTTCCAGTCAGCGGATAGAGGTGGGCGTGGGGAGTGTAGTCATTTTTAGTTTTCCACAGAAGGAAACTGCTGAATGTTATTACTCGCATGGCCATTGAAAACCTCTCTCTTTTTAGCTTTGCGCCAACAAACTAGTCTTGACATTTAAAGAAATGGCTGTTAAATCATTTGAAATAACAGGTTTTTTAACTGTAGTTGTCTTGAAAGACCCTTTGTGAGTTGTCGCCTTTCTTGCAGGATCGGAGAGGGGCGCGCTTGCTGGAGTTTAGGGAACGCCTACACGGCCCTTGGAAACCATGATCAGGCTATGCATTTTGCAGAGAAACATCTGGAAATCTCCAGAGAGGTGCCTTGTCTCCTCCAATTATCTTTGACGAGTGACCGAAACAGTGTCTGTTGACCTCTGACTCTTAAAATCTAAGCAAACCCCAGCACACTTGCAACACGTCATTTTACAACATACATACTGAAGAAACATCCCAGTTTTTGGGAATTTACTGCATAATGTCAGCATCACAAAATAGTGACTCAAAATGGGTATTTGGTGCTGCGTACCTATATCATAGCGTACGGGGCAAGATTATTTCCCGTTTTCTTGGGGGGGTCAAGGGGAGTGTGTCTTTTAATATGTATTTATTTACGCCTTTTATATGACATTAAAAATACTTTCAATATGTTGATTTTCGGGGTATGGATTCATACAGTGTTGCTGCAGATGTTTTAACATTTTCGTGTATTTAAAAACATTTCACCAGTAACTCAGTGCAGATTGACTGGCATGGTTATGTCATTGAGCACCTGTGAGAAGTGTGGCGCAAGAGATGTTAGAATACATGTCATCTTCTGCGTTTTCCTCAGACGGGAGACCGCAGTGGAGAGCTTACGGCCAGGATGAATGTCTCGGACCTCCAGACGGTCTTGGGGCTCAGTTACAGCACAAATGCCTCAGTCCTGTCTGAGAAAAAGGAGATCGACTATGGCGTACATGGTAAGCTGGGGTCTTGGGTTCAACTGATTTTAATTGCCGTACTATAAAGCTATTGTCTCGTAAACATTTTGCAGCTAGAGACACTAACCTTTGTCACTTGAATCTAGAGTTCAATGGGCAGTGGATACTAACTCTTCAGTTGGCCGTTTCCCTTGAGATTTTCCATTTCATCAACCTCATTAAGTGTGTTTTGGTTCATTGTGTGATTTTTCAGGAGCCAGGCCGAGGGCGGGCCGGCGCCACAGCATGGAGAACCTGGAGCTGATGAAGCTCACGCCGGATAAGCTGAATGTAAGTGTTACCATCCCATATCTCCTGCCCCCCTCTGTCTCCTGCCCAAGGTCAAGGATGCACCAACTGAACAAAATCTCACGGCATAACTTTTGTCCACATTGAACTGTATGCACAATGGACAGCCTCATTCTGTGAGCCATCCAGTCATCCTGTTCATCGTGAATGCAAGCAATGGGCGGAATGCTATAACATTTGGTTTGTCTTTACCATCAGAGGACATCCTGAGTGCAACATGTCAGTAAGTGTCGGGTTTTCTTCCTTTTAACTTGCGACTCATTTTTTGTGTGCGTCCACGTTCTCCTCTTTGAAGGGACCCAAATGGAGCAGCGAAATCTTGGCCAAGCCGTCCAAATCCGCCCTGTCCAAGACATCTTCCAAGCTGTCCTTCGTAAATCGGTTCAGGAGCAGGAAGCACAAGAACGCCAGCTCTGGGGCTAAAGTTCTCCAGGACAGCAGCAACACCCTCGACACACGGAGCGACAGTCAGCAGACTGAGAAGGTGGGCATGCTTGTAACCATACAAGTTTTTTTGCCTTCAAGCTACACTATATGATGCATTCATTGGCTTGGCTTGCTAGCTCAGCCTTTTTTTTTTTTTTTTTTTTTTTGGCAAAGTATCTCCAATCGAATCTGGAATGCCCAATTGGTGAACTGCAGGCTTTCATTGGACCCCTTGCTGCCAATTCAGGGTGTGTAGACAGTTTGCTCTCCTCCTAGCTGTCAACCACTGCTTTTATACACTCATTGGTTGAATTTCGCAAGTTCAGAAAGGGCGGAGGATTAGAATTTGTCTGGCCAACAGGAGGCGCTTGAGCAACGAACAAGGCAACTATTGTTTTCCGCAGTCCTTCCCAATTTGCAACCCTGTAGCGCTTATAGCCAATTGTGCGCTACTCCTGGACATGCTGGTGGGCGGGGCTCGAACCCGCGACGTGATAGTCACTTCTGCCTCGCAATGCAACACTTTTTGACCTGAGCTATCTCTTTTTTTTTTTTTTTAATGTTATTTGTCTTTAATTTTTACAGAAGTCGAGTCCGGACATGCTGGGCGACGAAGGCTTCTTTGACCTGCTCAGCCGTTTCCAGAGCAACATGGACGACCAGAGGTGCTCCATCCAGGACTTAAAGAGCCGCCTCTCCACTCCCTCCAGCCCCTCCGCACCAGCCAAAGCCATGAGGAAATGTGAGCAACCCCACTCCTACCAAACTACTGAATGAGGACACTGTGAACATATTTGTATTGGTCTTGGATTGAAGCTTTTAGGGGAATTTTTAATTTCATCTTGATGAGAACAAGATGTTGTACGCTAAGAAATCACTGAAGGCGGAATGGAAAGATAACTGACTCTGGAAACTGCTTTACAGCCCAAGGAAATAGACATGACGTAAATGTACTATTGCTATATTGAAACTGAGGAGGTCTCACAGCTTCACTTGTTTACATATTCTTGAATATGTCAAAAAAAAAACATGATCTTGGAGTGTGGAACTTCTGGAGTTTTGAATATCTTTATGGAGACCACTTGTGTAGCCAGTTGGGTCTGAAGGCAGTCTCAGTGACACTAATCCTCCTCCTGCCCCTTACTGCCCCCTTTTAGCCCAGTCAGACTCCGCGGGCCCCCCAGGCCGTGACCAGCTCCTGAATATGGTGGCTAACTCCCAGAGCCGGCGTCTCGATGACCAGCGGACAAGCGGCGGCAGCTTCCCCGGGCTGCGGCTCAACCAGCAGAACAGCCAGTCCGTCCTCAATCACCTGATGGCCAATGCTGACAACACAGAGCCTGACGAGGACTTCTTTGACATGCTCATCAAATGTCAGGTAATCCTCATATCTCCATGCCGAGCGACTGTGTTAATTCGTTCAGCGCATCTCCTGGTTACATCAACGCGAGCTGTGACTGTCTAACTGCAGATCGTTGGCTCAGCTGCTGCTTATGCTAGGGCATGTATTTTGAGGTAGTTTGAGGTTACTTTTTAAAGTCCTCTTAGTAATATGGTTTTTGTAACAAGTGAGGTCATCTTGCACATTGAATTCTTAAGTATTTTCTGGACTGATTTCAGCCCATGTTGAACCCTAGGTTGAAATCTAACCCTTTGAAATGATAGTGAGTGCTCTCTAATATACTCAAAAGCTGTTTTTTCTAGATCATTTGACCTCACTGCAAAACCTGAAAAATAAGTCCACCTTACCTAGTAGTTTAATCTTGTATTAAGACTAAAAATACTTATTTTCTATTATCTTTTTTTCTGAGTAAGACAACAATTTGTCAATGGGGTGAGACAATTTTGACTTATTTCAAGATTTGCTGATGGGAAAAGAAAATTTAACTTTTCAAGCACATGGTAACTTAAAAGGAGCCCATACTTTCAACTTGAGAGAGAAAAACTATGAAGTTTGGTCATATTTTAAGACAAAATGACTTGTTAAGACAGTCACTTTTGCAGTGCTGAAGGACCCTCTTCCTGTGGTTAAAGTTCTTGCACATGCTTGCGTTTTCTCAGGGTTCCAGGTTGGATGACCAAAGATGTGCTCCTCCGCCACTGACCTCCAAGGGCCCCACAGTGCCAGACGAAGACTTCTTCAGCCTCATCATGCGCTCGCAGGCCAAGAGGATGGATGAACAGCGTGTCACTCTGCCCGCCAATACCCTACAGTCCAACTTAAACTAAACCGTCTCGCGACACTGGTCTTTTCCAGGAAACTTTCCAGTCCACAAGCTAGCTTCTCCTCATTTCCCACCTCTGGGGAAGCTTTCCACTTGCCTCCTGATGGGTGCCCATGGTTTACACTGTGGATGTCATAGGCGCTAACTCAACTTTTTGTACTGCACAGGAGGGTGTTGTTCCCCAATAATTTTTATTAATGTACAGCATTTGATTAATACTCCTCACTTCTTGGGATTATGCGTCCGAAGAAGTCCAGTTTTATTTGTATTTATTCTGTTTTTTGTAATGTAGCAAGCTTTTGCTAACTGCCTTTTCACTTTAGCTTGCTTTTGTTTGTATTTTTCTATTAGGTTCTCAATGGTAGTTTCATCAAAGGGTTCAGCACTATAGTGCTGTTTTATCTTCTGCATGCCCTTGTCAGGGAATAGAGTTGTGCAGCTAGGGTAAAAAAATCAGCAAGGAAATAGGGAACAGAAAAAAATTGATGGAAATGTCAGGTAAAATAATGAATTTTATTACTCCCATGGTGCTGTTATCTATTGCACATTTTAAACACAATTATGGAGGAATAAAACCTCATCTATTTTCAACATAATCTGCTTTTCTGTTTTTAGTGTCATTTTTGGCTTGCTTGGCCTCTAGGCCAGTCGGGCTTATGTTGTGGTTAGATGCTTTCGTGATTGTCTGTCGTGTGTCCGTTAACGTTTTTGCCTCGTCAGCGCTCTAATGCCATCAGTTTTTCATGGATCCTTTTCATATTTTATATGTGTATATACGGGATGAAAATCTAGGCCAAGTTCAATTTTGGCCATGTTTGGCCAAGCGGGCGCAGTGGTGTCACCATTATTTTTTATATGTTTCTTGTTTGCTTACCTGCTGGGAAAAATGAAGCAACCATAGTACATAGTGGTAGAACAAGTGTGACTCTTTTCCCCATAACGACTACGTATGACGCCTCAGTGCAGGTCAGCTTTTAGTTTCAGTAGTACTGTTGTGTTATTTCAGTTTTGCTTCGACAGCAGCTTTAACTCTTTTCCCCATAATGACTACATATGTCGCCTATCTGTATATTGATGGACCTTTTCCCTGGCCTCCCCCGAGGGTCATCATTTGTAGTTATTACGGGGAAAGGGAGGGCAAAGTCTATGGGGGAAAGAGTTAATGATGCATTACGATAAGTTATGGGTGGATTTTTTTAATGTGTGATCATATGAAAGCTAAGCTTTCTAGTTTTACCAGCATTAATGTTGAACAGTTATCATTCAAGCACTAACTGTTGTGTTAAAAAAAAAAAGCAGTGCAACTGCAACATCAATAACTTGATGAATCACTGTTAGTGGTAGTAGTGATATTTCTGCATGGCAAATAATTTACTTGCAGATGTAGTACTGTAATAGAAAAAAAACAGACCCATCTGTCATGACATGCAAACTGCTTGTTCTGAGGAGTTGACTCATTCATTGAAAGGGGCGTGTTCAAAATGATAGCAGTGTGGAGTTTTTTAGCCCGATCATTTGTAATTCTTTTTTCCTTTAGATGTTGAGATATGATTTCCCTCAGTGCGCATAGGTTGTCTTCTTCCGTAGTGCAGCGATAAACATAAGATGACAAACGATAGCTCTCAACACTATGGTTGATCTTGTAGAAACAGCTGCATATCCTGCTTTGTTTTCGTTGGTATGACACCACACAGTCACATGATCTAATGGCTCATTGACTTTTGGAACTGGCACAGCTTTATTTACATGCTCATAAAATATTTTTTTGAGGATTTAAAGAAACTTTTTGTTATCAGTGTTATATATGCAATACTCAGTAAGCATCAAGAGCATTTATTTACATTTTATTTGTCTAAGCTATCTGCAACATAATATTTCGAGATGGTTGCTGTGGCGGCCATATTGTTTGACCGATCGAGGGAAAAGCCAGTGGGGTCCATTTCTGATGTAATAGCAACCCTCCCACAAAATTTCAGAGATATCCATTCATTACTTTGAGTCATCTTGTACAAAATCAGCCAGACAAACCAACGCTGGCAAAAATATAACCTCCTTGGCAGAGGTAATGATGCCAGCATTTCGAACAACCCAATCTGATGAACTATTCAATAGCCATGAGGAGTAAGAGCTAAACCAATCAGCAAAACCAATCAGCAATGACCAACATATTCCCTTCAACCCCAAATTCCTGGGGGGGACTAATTGATTCCATCATATCAGGTTGCATTTAATGGGATTCCAGAGATAACAGTAAGATACAATGTCCAGATAATGACCCCCTACAAAAAAATGGGGTATAGTGACAGAATATTGGGCTTGAAAAGTTAATGGAATTCCACTGGGAGTGCTGAACACAGAAAGGTAATCTGCACAAAGAGAATGATCACATATCCAAATAGAATAAAAATCAGATGGAATACTAGAATACAATTTATAAGGCAAATACTGCATTAAAAAAAAAAAAAACACACTAACGCGTTTCAGCTGAAACATGTCTTCGCCAGAGATCCTCTGAGCTGTATGAGTGCTTTAAAATGACTTGCACTTTGTTGATATGCTGTACAATCCATCAGACCTTACTATACCGCACATTATTTCATACAGCAAACGACATCTATGCAAGAAAGAGTCAGGCCTTTATTAAAACAAAGCAACAGTCACACTGGAGAAGTTTTCATTTTGTCCATGTTTATAAACAGTTCAGGAAAAAAAAGACACTACACTTACAGTTCAAAAACATTTTTAAGCATTGCAACAAATAAATACATCCATACTTATTAAGCAATTAATTTATGCACAGCTCAAACATATCTTGAGCATAGCTATTTTAAAAGATAAAGCTGTCTGGACTTCCATGGGCAAAGTGGGGATGATAAAAATGGCACAAAGTGAATGTGCCGCAAAATCGCTAAACCTTGCGCTTTTTCAGGCCAAAAATTGATCACATGCATAGTCCGATCACTTTTTATAAAGGCTCCCTTTTGTATCAGTGAACTACCCTCACATTTAATTCAATCTGCATTCGCATCATTAGTTATAATTATACGGTCTGGCAGTGTAAACATGAATTGAGCGATATATTGTGAGGTCTACAAGGAGGAAATTATGGAGTTGATGAGGAGGTTGAAGAATGTTACATTTATTCATGATGACTGCACACGTCATCCAATTTTGGAGGTTATACCCAACTGTGCAGGAACTACATTTTTCTTGTGCTTTTACTTGCAAGACATTCGAGGGACTGATTCGGACCACGAGGAAGTGGTCATTTTGCAAGCGTCTCCAAAACAAAATACTGGTCTTACCATTAAAAAAAAAAAAAAAATGTATTCCTCTATACATTTTTCATAATTTACAAAAGTGAAAGAAAACATTATTAAGCACAGGAAGTTAAAAATTGTACACTGAAAATTTCAAAAGGCTCTCGTAATTGTTTATTAACGTCACCTGGACTGACCGATCCTCAGAAACAGCTTGCAATTATCTTGTTTATAGCATTCTCACTTGAATGCAGCCATGCTAGACAGCTAGTCGCTTTACATAGATCTTTTAAAAAAAAAAAAAAAAAATAGCAGCATAATACTAAAATTAAATATTAAACAGTGCAAAATTACAGTCTGTACAATGACACTGTATGGTTACAACTAAGCCCAACAACTTCATTAAGAGTTAATAGAGCTGTCTATGCAAATTGATATGTAAAGGCACGGACACATACAATGGTCTCCTGCTCCCTGCTTTTCGCTTTAAGAGGATACAAGATGTGTTTATGACATGGGGGTCTGGAGTATGAACTACTGAAATAGCCAACAGTAATAGTGCCCAATTTAGGGAACACAGCCAAACACAATTATTGTAAAAGTAGATGGCGATACTTCTCCCCTGAACTACAAATCTAAAAAGGACAGAGGAATCATTAATCACATCAACAGGACCACAGCAATCCACTAGAAGCAGTTATGCTGCAGGAATGATAATAAGCATGCTAAGGCAATACTTAGTGCTGCCATCTGGGAAGGTCCAGCAAGATACTGTTTCCACCTCACTACCTTCAGCCAGACTTCCAGCGCATGATATCACTCCTAATGCAGTAATCCAGGCCTGGTTTTTCAGCCGAACCAGGGCTATTTAAACTCTCTGTGGTGCCATCCCATAACACTGCAAGATTTTCAAGCGCGGTCCATAAAAATTGCATCCCTTCCTCCTCCTTTATGGAGTCAACAGTCTTGCCATCGGTTGCTTGCTCCTAACTAAAAGCTTGGATTACCGTAATTCATTGTCAAGAGGCACCCCAATCTGGTGACCAAGGCTACTTTTATACTGTGATAAAAGAGACCCAATTCTGCAGGCTATGACCATGCATGCACTCGCAACGGCAAAAAAATTACCCAATTAGATAATTTTTCATTCATACTGGGCCATATACATATGTAGAGAAAAATTCAACAGGAATATGATATCTGCCTATTGCCATCTGCAACTGTCACCAAAATGAACAGGTCCAAATTTTACACTCAATTCAGTTTGCATCTTCAAAATACAAAACAATTAGCTCGCTCACTGAATAGCATGGAGTACACCTGATCACTTTAAAATGTATACCTCCCATAATCTGGCAGTTATTCAGCATGCATATGTGCAGGCAATAAATTAGTAAGTTTAGAATAAGTAAATAAACGATCAAGGGTATGTAGCTGTTGAATCAGTATGCTTTTCGTTTTAAAAATAACATCACAAATGACTATGAGCTTCTCAATAAAAATCAAGCATACAATTTCAGCACTGCCCAAAGTTGATAAAATGAAATTGATAAAATTAAAATGGCACCTGTTGAAACAATATGAAGGGAAAATACCAGTGAATGATAAAATAATGTCTGCCTGGTTCTAGGTCTAGACAGGGAATGAGGTGTGTTTTCTGTGGCAGCCTGAGAAATGCCACCAGGCTCATTCATGCGGGTGAGAAGGGGAGTCTTGGACAGTTTTCGGACGCAGGTCTGTGTGCTTCGTCTCCAGCTATTACCTATGGGCAGTGGGTCCACAGAACAACGGTCCGATCGGCAGAAGACGACAGGAAAGAGAGGTCTTGCGTGTGCCACCTGCACTGAATCACCTTGTCGCCGTGTTCGCCCACCACTGTCAGAGGCAGTTGTTTCGTCAAGTCGCCTGTCAGAACGAAACGGAAACAGACGAAAAGCAGCAATTAAAGTCCTGATTTACATTCAGATCTCTCACCGGTAACCGCCGTTGTGGCCCCAAGCTACGTGACTGTGCCAGGCTTAAAAAATCCATTTTCAACATCCTGTGTTACCAAAAGCACGCAGTAAACATGAAATTTGCCCGAGGAAAGGGTGTACAGCAATGCAAGGGATAATGCAAAATACCAGGGCGAACCTGAAAATTCACCACATTCATTCAGCCCATATGAAGTATGCATATATTGACAGTCAGTTATGCAAATATAGCTTGGCTTTTTGTAAAGGGACAAACAAAGATAAGGAAAATCAACAGATGGCATAAATTCCAGTTTCTGTGTACTTACGGTAAAACAAAACACTTCAAGGCTGCGTCATAACGGGTGGTTTTAAAATCAGAAAAGCAACTCATGCCACACTTGCCATGAAATTTAGAAAGATATTGGTTTTTGCATTGACGCTTTCAAAAAGTGTAAATACTTCACAATTTCAAGTTTAGGTTTCTCAGTAAAGAGTGAATCTTACAAGCACACACAAAATCACAAGTGCAAATTCCAGGAGCTAGAAAGAAAAAGAACTGCCATGTTTGACTTTGATCTGTGAGCTAAGCCAGCTGATCATACAGGTTACCTCAACCTCCTGGCTGAAATGTTCCATTTAGAAAATTCAAGTGATTGAAGGGGAAAAAGAAAAAAAAAAAAAAAAACACACTCGGACTTTCACTTTCTGATCTTAGATTGTCGACCTCACACAAAATGGACGTCCCTAAAATCCCAAGTTTAAATACTGCTAGTTTCCAATGAACCTGACAATCATTTATCTGAATATCACCATCAGAGCATTGATAATGGTACAACCAAAAGGCAGAAACAGCTTCAAAAGCTGAGCAAAGGTAATCTCTAAATCCCCTTTCAGAACAAGATACCGTTCATTACATTCATCTTCAATAAATGCATCCATGGGCATAGACAAGGCCTTAGTCCAAATGATAATGTATGCAACTTTGAATATTTCGTTTGTGTTGGGGGGGAAGACTCAACTTCATTAAAAATTAATCTTCGACTATTAGTTCGTAGGTACATGTGAACATGGCCTTCCTACGTTATAATCTACAACATATATAATCAGCAGTGTTGCCAGATTGGGCTATTTTCTGCCCAGTTGGGCTTCTTTTAGTACGCTGGGTGGAGAAAATTGCATCAAGGGTTGGTATGCCTAATACTAGTAATAGTACATTCAAACGTTTTTTGGAAGTGGTGTTAGGGCCAGAAGCCGTCAAACTGAATCTGGCAACCCTGACAATCAGTCTTTCCTGATGTAATTGGTCTTTGGCTAGTGAACTTACTAGTCCTCTCAACTGACCCCCCTCAAGTTTATTAGTTACCATTAATTTAGTTCTATTGAAAGTTGATTGAAGCTATAATTTTATTCATGCCAGCCATATATCATCAGAAAGGGCTGTTTTATTGATGCCCCACCCCCAACAGGCTACTACTGACGCCCCCCCTCGAACAGGCTACTCTACACAGTCAAAGTCCCATCTAATGGTTCCGTTCTGGCACCGGGTAGTTTTCTGCAATTTTGTTCCTACTGATCTAAGTACTAAATTGACTTGCAAGTGGCTCTGGCTGAGGGCATTTGTTAAAAGCCTATGATGTCATGTCTTTAAGCAAATATCTCTCACTCGTACTCTCAGCACCAGTGAGGCTCTACCTTGTAGGTCAGTCACCATGACCTTGGTATCGTAGGAGCCGGTGAGCAGGTAGTGAGCCCCGGGTGAGAAGCGGACTGAGCGTACGTCGCTGGTGTGCGGGCGATATGTTTGAACCATCCGGCCCCCTCTGATGTCGTAGAGCATGCAGCCGCAGTCTTCCTGCCCTGTAGCCAGCAGCCGGCCGCTGGGGTCCACCGCGACCGACGCCACTGGGCTGCCTGTCAAACCATGGACAAAGACCGTGTTACCAATGCTTCTGACTAGAAGTGATCATCTCAGGATGCCTTCAAATTACAGTACAGTCTGTAAGAGTTTGGACACAGACTCTTTACAAAAAGCCTGCAATGCCCAACATGGTTCACATGATAGTCCTAGACCATGATCCAAATATAAACTTGGGCAAAAGTTCAGCACCACCCAATTCTTAAAACAAGTTCCACTTCACCAAAGGACTAAATTAATTACATCAACAAACACTGCCCAATTCTTGGAAATGTGACTCAGACATACCTTTCCTGACATGCAGCCAGTTTGAAAAGAATCTGTTCTTTGCTTCACACTTCATGAGCTTTTAAAGAAACGATATGTTTTCAGCACATTTAATGTAGCAAAAAGTATGGGCCTACTGTCCTTTAAAGAAGGCAAGGAGACCTGTGTTTGTCAAAAACTGTCCCCTGAAGACTGAACTTTAACTGATTGAAACAAAATCAATATATGGCCAAGATGAAACCTAAGTTTTCAGAAGTGCCATCAAACTATTAACATTCAGCATATCCGATTAAGGACAGTTCATGACAAAGCCTTTAGAACATGAAATGCATGTGCAATGCATGTAAAAACCTCCATGCAAATGTACAGAGGTCAGGACTTGACAGTTTCAGAAAATTTCATTTTTACTTGGGTGGTACTTCTGCCCAGGTGTAGATTTTCACTTACAGACAGCACCACAAAATAGCCAAAAAGTGGGGTAGTTTAACTTATAAATTCTTTTCAATATAAAACATTGTATACCAACATTTATGCTGGTTGATCAGTTCATAACTGATCCATGGCGGTACTTCACCAGGTTTTGGGGTTTTGACATCTGAACTGCTGGTTTTATAATGAACACAAAAACCAACAGGACCCTGAGGTTCTTTAGAGCTTATGTTCTGCACACAAACTAAACATTTTATACAATATTTATTTGGTAAAATTTGAATTGGTAAATTGAAAGTGACAAAATATTATGAACACAATATTATTAATTTAGAATGTTAGGGATGAGTTCTAAGTCAGACAGTTATTCTTTTTTGGAGCCAGCCAGATCTACTGAACAACAAAACAGACCATGTGATGACCCCTCGTGGACAAAAATATCATTACAGCTACATGAAGGTCCCAATGGAGACTGGAGCTGCTGATCTCAACGTCAGTCTGGGCAACCTGCATGCAAGATCATGGTTTTCGTTCCAACTGAAATTGCAATCCCAGAATTAAAATTTTTCTGAACATGAATTTTTCTATAAATATTTTCAAGGATAATTTAGCCTTTCAAGCCACATTACATCAGAGATAGCTGCGCATGCCCTGAATAGTTCCATTTTCCTATTGCACTATTTTGCAAATCTTTTTCTTTGTGTATAAAGGGGGGAAAATTGTAACTCATGAAATAAAAGAATCAAATGCCTTCAAAAAGGTAAAAGTGAGAGCACATTGCTTGCTAAAAAAAAAGGCAATTTGGCAGTTCATGACAAATTAAAAGAAAAGGCAAATGACAATGAGCCAAACCTGCATTATGTAAAAGTTTAAGTCACATGTTCACCAATGTAATTAGGATCCTATTGAGTCACTCTTCTCTCTTTTGGCCAGTTAAAAATGTCTTCCTTTGTTGCATATGTCTGCAATACAACAGTTTCTGTCTTACATATTATACAGTAATTGCGGTTTCAAATCGTGTATAAAGATGAGAAATAATGGAACACAAAAAGAACCTAAGAAAAATAACAGCCGCTTATCATAGTGATTGCCCTTGCAGTTCTAAAAAAAAAAAAAAAAAAAAAAAAAAAAAAAAAATCACCATACTCTGGGGGTCCCCAGGACCAACGTTGAGAAGCACTGGACTAAAGGTCTGCATTGCCACAGGACCCAAAGCATTATTTTTCGGTGCAGGTCAAGTTTTCATTGTGGACTGCGGGAGCGTGCAAGAGACCACAGATATGTTGGCATGAGTGAAAGATAGGAAACAACTTGCAGGAATCCTACAGAATGAAATTACCTATTTATATTAAAATCATGCACTACTGTCTGAAAATGCTTTTGTTCATTTTGTCAACAAGTAATATTCATGCTGGTGCAGGAGCAACATGTTAAATCATAGCCTGGATGTTATCACAGATGGTAGAGCGAAACCTATCCCAGAGGATAAACTTTGCTTTGCGCTGCAAACAGAAACACAGAGGAAGAAAATGAAAGTTGGAACTGAGGGCATTAAAGGTCTGCATATGAAGCCCGTGATGCCCATGACACAGACAACATGCACTCAAAAAAAAAAAAAAAAAAAAAAAAATTAATGGAGGTCAATGGAGTTTTTGCATAACAGTTCACTAATTGAGGCATTCCTAAAAAGGTTAAAAGGTTCCCGACTACAAAATGTGGCCACTGAACACAGCGTAATGCAATGTTAATTTTAATAGCGTAGCTACGTTGGGCAGTAATATCAGTTTGTCAAGCAAGATTCGGTAACAGGTCACCTTAGTTAACCAGGTAGTTATAACTGACACTGAAGCATATGAAAGCTAGTTTGTCAACAAGTACCTTGAGGTCAGGTTTTTACAGACTGGATTTACTGACGTCTAGCCCAAAATGTGAGTTTTTTTCTTTGTCGGTCTTTACTGGATGTTTTACTTTGTTCCTCGCATATGGCCTAGGGCTATTTTCAGTTTATTATTGGCTAATATTGGTCAAAGAATCCACAAATTTCATTTTCAAGTAGGCAATAAATGAAGACAGCCTGCAGAAAACAGGTGACTCGGCTTTTGCGGGCAAGATTCGGAACAAAAAAAAGTAACACGGGTGGGACCAGAACATAATTTTCGGGAGTGGTCAAGCGCGGGATAGATCCTTGCAAGAGTGGGTAGGTGCAGAACTGTCAAATCTGTCCCGCACACTTCTATTGTCGACTTAGACACTTACCTGACCCGTGGAAGGCTGTTCCCACCACCCTCACACAGCTTGGAACACGCAAGTCCCAGAAACGCACCGTCTTATCCTGGGAGCCAGACGCAATCATCCACCCACCCCAGGTAAACAGGGACAAGATGTGACCTGGGATTCAACAAAAAATTTAGGCCCACCTAATCAGCCATCAGTACGTATAGTTCATTCACAGTGCAGTCCCTGAGTATTTTGGCTGACAAAACTGATGTTTTTTGGCTTCACACTCCAGCACATTGAAATTGAAAACAATAAATGTGAGGATAAAGACTGAAAGCTTTCATTTCTGTACATTAGCCATGCAATGAAAAATGATTTTCTCCCTCCTGATGTTCTCAACCTTGGCACAACTGTCACACTAACCGATATCACATCATAACAAGTGCAATCGAATGCCTTCCATGACTGTCTGAAATCAGTCTTTCATATTGCTATGGATAAATTGCGGCCCACAGTTCTTTGCAGAATTGCTTTGAAAGCAGCCATAAAGGGTTGTCGAGCATGAACTGCCCATTTAAGGCTGTACCCCAGCATCTCAACAGGGAACAGGGTTGACTAGCAACCTTGACTAGGCCACTCCAAAATCAAAGTTTAGTTTGTTTTAGTGGATTCAGAGGTGCATCAGAGTGCGCATCGTTGTTTTGTAACAACCCAATTTTACACGAGCATCAAATAACAGGCAATTGACCAGATATTGTCCCTCAATATATTCTAGTAGACAGCACAATTCATGCCTCCGTCAATTATGGCAAGTTGCACAGACCCTGAAGCAGCTAAATATCCCAACACTATCAGACTGTCACTCCAATTTTCGACTGTTGGTCAGATGTTCTTATTGTAGAATGCTACGTTTCCTGAATGCCAAATGTTATGCGACCCATGTTATCCACGAAATTGTACTTTTGACCTACCAACCCAAAGAATATTATAAAGCTCGGAGGTTTTCAAGGAGTTTTTTGGCAGGAGAAGAGCCTTCATGCCCCTGTTGGTCAACAGCTGTTTTCAGCATGCAGCTCTCCCATTGATTCCATTTTTGCCCTTCTGGGGGAATCATGAATGCTGACCTCATCATGGGCTGGTGATCTCTGCAGTTCCTAAGAGGATCTGTGATTTTCTGTGACTTCCTGAATGAGTAGTTGAAGTGCTTCTGGCCATAGACTGCATAAAAAGATGGACGCAGCACCCGAGTCTGAAAAGTGAGGCCAATGCGGAAGTCTCTAAAAATGCCATTCTATTAAATGGCCAGCAGATGCCGACGTCGGTGGTTGCAGAAAGAAGTTCAATGCTATAGAAGTCCATGAGAAAATGACACTACTTTCCCACCCGATTTATTATTTCAGTAATGATTTTCCACATTATTTTATGGGATCTATCACAAGTTTCAAGTCTCCTTAGATATGTCATGATATTCATTTTTGTGAAGTATGGTCCCAAATAGACTAGAATAAAAGATAAAGCCAAAATATGCTTTAGAGGCGTGGCTATCCTCTGGTCCTCATCTGATACGGTCTGATCTACCCGTAGATCCACCCCTCGCTCCTCCCTGGATCTTCAATTCCACGCTCTCGTCCAAAATGGAATCACATCCGGTTTCAAAATGACAAAATCGAGGCTTCCTAAATGGTATGCTGAAACCAATGGGTGACGTCATGGTTGCTTCGTTCATCTTTTTATACAGTTTGTGCCTCTGGCAAAATTTTGGTTGGAACAGAGGTGAATCTTCCCAGCAGTGGCCGGTCAAGTTTGCGTCATTTGATGGAAAGGTTACATCCAAGTGATGTTCAGATTCAACTGGGCTGGCAGTAATCAAGCCTGTGTGAGTCCAGTCTAATTTAATTAAGCTATCATTTAAATTAGGCTGACTGGATGACTATGAAACTAAGGGTAATGATAAATTTTTCCACATAGGGCCGTTGGTGTTGAATAGCTTTTCTTCTTCAATGAACTAAATACTGAAAAATAATTTTTGTTCGAAGATCTAAAACAATTATATGTGCCAAATATAAAAAAATAAAATAAATCAGGAATTGGTAAAGTATTTACTCATGGCACTTATAATCATTGCCAGGAATAACATGTCAGAATTGTAGCCCTCTTTACTTCGTGTCATAGCATAAATACTTTCAGACCAAGCACCATGTAGGCACGCACGTATTGAGCCAGTTATTCATTCAGTCCCTTGTTTGTAAATCATTTTTTGTACTATGTTCAGTATATTTGCAGTTTATTCATTTATCATTCATTGGATGGAAGGATCAATGGAGGGATCATAGAATGTCAGATTCCCTCAGTTAAAGAGTAAATTCCAGGGCACTAGCATCAGAAATTCTGAACATCGATTTCAAATTGGTAAAATAATTTTTGCTAAATATCATAGTCAATGAAGCCAGTTTGAAATTCTCTAAAGAAACCATGTTTGCAGTTTATTAGGCTGGGGAAATCTACTGGTTCTGCGGACATATTTGACCTAAAAAATATTTATAAAACTGATTTTTAAAAAAAAAAGAGAAACTACACTTGACAACTGCAGAATATTAGGGGGTTGGGGTAGTACCTGTATGTCCACTAAGCGCATGCAGTCCCTGTCCCCTCTGGCAGTCAGTGGTGTAGATGTTACAGTCCCCAGCCCCAGCACTGATCAGGATGGAGCCCCCGCTCTCGGGGCCCTCCATAAACGCCAGGTCTCGAATGGTGCCATCATGCATGCTGAACTCCAGGTCTGGGCCTGTAACCAATGGGCGTCAAAATATCAGGGAATTGCGAACCCAACCAGGATCGCCTAGAGCTCAGAGCCATCAGCCTTTGTGGTCTTCCTTTCAGAATTGGGGTGTCACACCTTCAATCTACAAAGCAGGCAAAACTGAATACAGGAGTCAGGGCGTCTTTGCCAGCTTAGGCCCTGTCCACGCATAAACAAATATTTTTGATAAAGCAAATTTTTCTGTTTGTTTTAGCCTCTTGTCCTCACACAAATGGCATTTTAGGGCACAAAAACTGAGATTTTTTTAAACACACCTTCAAAGGTGAAGATTTTTTTAGAGCACCAGTTTCTGTGTATGCGTGTGGACATGCAGAATTAAGCTTTTGGAAAACAATGATGTCACAGCTCAACTTGCGCAAGTCCACTATTACGTTGTGTGATGTTCCTCTCTGGTATGAGACTATATAAATGCAGACGTTATCGCTGCCTACTGGCCGTCATTTCTGCATTCTCGTGTGTACGCAGATAGTTTGTAAAATGAGGTCATGTGGACGGATTTTTTTTTAACTATGGTGGGAAAATATTTGTGTAGAAAACTATCCGTGTACGTGTGGACAGGGCCTCAGATGGACATTTTAGGAAGTAGAAACTCCAGATTCTGTCCCTCAGAGAATGGAAGAGTCAAGTACCCTAAGCCCTGCCAATATTTCCTGAGTTTCACCCCCCTCCCTCCTTACCTGTGGCATTGCAGGACTCTGGGTTGAAGGGCAGGACCTTGACAAATTTGTCATTAGACCCAGTGGCTAGCAGCTGACCACAGGGGCTCCAGGCCACGCAGTATATGGAGCCTTTGTGGTGCTTATTCCTCTTGAACCGCACAATAGGCTGCTTGGATGTGCCCACACCGCTAGAGGGACAAACACCAGCAATTTTCAAGCTTCCACCAATATGAGAAAAAATATTACCAACACTAATACCAATGGTGAGTATCAAGAATGGAACAACCAATACACAGATATTACCAACACTAATACCAATGGTAAATATCAAGAATGGAACAACCAATCACAACATTTCGACCGGGCTCAGTTATTACCAGAGAATCGGCAGAGCAAAAAAGGGGTGTAAATGCTGGTCTGGCGTAATCTGCTATGTTTTGCAGAATTTTCACTTCACCTCCTTCCACATACAGTGGAAAGAGCATCAGACACGTTAGCCTTAAACCTAAGAAAGTGGCACACCTTGTGTCCAGGTCATCAGGATAGGCGCAGACTCGCAGTGTTTTGGAGTTGGATCCCACAGCATACAGCGCCCCCGTGGGGTGGAATGCCACTGCGCGCACAGCTTGGGTGTCCTCCAGAGTGCTTACTGCCACGAAGTTAGCTTTGGATTTATCACCCTGTTCCAAACAGAGGGCAAGTGCCAGAAAGTAAACCTTTGACTTATCGCACATTCTGATTACATTGCATGGCATCACAAATTACAGGTCAAAATTACTGACGACAGACAGCTACAGTCTAATAAACAGGGTGGTCCACAGGTATTGGGACAGTGATAAAAATTCAAAGTGTAATTCCTACGAAATTCCACAAGGATGCAAATATCCTTGGATTAATTCTGAGGGTATCTGTATCTACACAGACAATAACAGCCATTTAAAATTGTTTCACTGTTCAAATATGTACAGCCCTCTCTGTATGGCCCTATTCCTCAAATCACAGTCTTCAAGGATGGAGAACTGTTTTCCACCCTCCCTTTACCTGGCCATGAGTTGTGAAGCCAGTTGGGCCAATCAGCATTGCTAATTATTTTGTTAATCGCCTGGGAGGAAAGAAAACCAGGGCTAGATTCGTATTTGAGGTCCACAATAACGGATCCTTGTCCTACATTAATGTACTGGCACTCTACAAGTCTACATTGAGAAAATTATTAACAAGATAGCAGGATTCTGGTGCAGGATTCTTAATTTTTTTCCTTAAAACTATGAATTTGGCAATGTACAGATCCTTCACTCGCCATCTTGATGGTTCACCCTCCAAAAAATAGGGCTTTAAATGTCTTCACCTCTGGGAAAAACTCTGCCCTTAAAAATGCCCCTGGAATTAAAGTACTACCAGAAGCCCTGATAAAGGTGAACATATGTCAACAATGCATTTCAATGATGCAAATTAAATCAGAGTACCCCAGGTCTTAATCCGATTACTCACTCTGATCATGACCTTATTCTTATTAAGGCCATCAGAACGTGCCATTTACATGGCAGCGTCATATTCAGACTATCGTCTTAATATCGGATTATTGCTGTCCATGTAAACATGCTCCCTGACCAAGTACCTCATACAACCCCAGTTCAAAAATTCCGACCCAGCCCTTCAAAAAAAACGTCGTTAAATACAGTCTATGGGAACAGAGTCCCCACCATCATGCGTTTTTACGTTAGTTCTAACTTAACTACTTGGCTAGTTAACTAACTAGGTGAATTGTAACTGAAATTTGATATACCAACATTTGTTAGCTAGCTAGGTAACCATTTTAGCAAGATAGCAAGATTCTATAATGGGTAATTGATGGTAAAAAGGTCTTTCCTTTGAGTACTGCATCACTACGGCTACCAGGCTGGCTCACTTGGTAAAGGCGCCGCACTGCAGAGCAGTACTGACCACCACGGTACGGGTTTGAATCCAAGCTGTGCCTGTGCCAGCTGAGGCTGCTAGCCTTTTCAGAGCAACGCATAATTGGCTTCGCACTGCCGAGATACAGGAGGGATATCGATGGTTTGGGTTAGCATTGTTCTTTGCTCAAGAGCCTCGTGCTGGCCAGCCAGGCACTCGTCAGTAAAATCAGTGTTGCCAACTCCTCGGTAAGGAATTTCGCTATTGGCTGTCATAAAAGTCGCTAAACACCCTGACGGGGAGGGGGGGGAGAGAGACGGCTTGTATTTTGTTGAGCGGGGGGAAAACGCAGTTTTCTTGCTGAGCGGGGGAGACCCGTTTTTTTTTTTTTTTTTTTGTTGGGGGGCGGAGACACGGTTTATTTTGTTGACGGGGGGGGGGGGTGAGATGACGAGGTTCATTTCATTCATATTGTGCAGTCAATCGCGCATCTTCCAGAATTTTTGTGCTTTCAGACAGGGGAGGGGCTCGTTGAGGACAGTAACTGCAGAACGAAACTTGCTTTCACATCAGTCGCCAAAACAGCAGAAAACTCTCCAATAACACCAGAAAAAGTCGCTAGATTTCTCGCCAGGCGCTTTTCACAAAAAAAGTCGCCAAGATCATTTGGAAAGTCACCAGATTTAGCGAGAAAGTTGCCAAGTTGGCAACACTGAGTAAAATTCTAAGCTAGGACATGTTCAGGCTTGCTCCGGCCTTGTTCTAAGCTTGCAAAGTTTCAAACTATGAGTGTAAAGAAGTGGTGGCTGGCCAACAGGTTTTATTTTTCAGCAGTAGCACTGCTGCTAACAGTGTAGGACGCTATGTTCCGATCAAAGACCCTCAACTTTCAATGTTCATTAGACTTACAAAATAACTAGGAGTTATGAGAAAAACCATTTGTGAAAAAAATATTTGACATGTCCTTTCATTTTTTGTGAGGTCCAAGTCAATCCACTATCACGGAGGGCAAAGACACTTCCAAGCCTGAGAGGAGGAGACACACTTATAACCTGTACTGCAGGCATCCACTAAACGGCAATCAAGATGTTTTGGCCTCAGTTTCTGGGATCCATCTTTATATATTGTCAATGATTTTGATATTGGAGCACAAAAATATTGTCATAAAGCTTAAACCCTGAAAAAGCTAAGCTCAATGTGTGAGTCAAGTTTCATGGAAATGTACTGATCAGTCCCAGAGCTATGCATCGGAAATGCACACCCATGCAGTTTCCAGTTGAAACAGACGAGTTACTTATTTACTATGAGTAATGAGCCAGACTCTCTCACCCATTTCCAGACTGCCTTTACATGACCAGAGATGCTACTGGAGCTCACCTCCACACCCCTGCATTGTGTTGTAGAGCACCGCGAGTCTTCGCTGCCAGCGGGCAGACCTGCTCTATGTTTTGGCATGCTGGAGAAACAGGACAGACACACAGTTATAACACTGGTGATCTCTCTTCGAGTGAATGAAAACATCCAACATGCAGCATCACACAGATTGAAAACTACTAATTAGTGATGCTTTAGGTGACTATTACCAATCTGCAGCATTTGTAATATGCATTATAAAATGTTTTG
This sequence comes from Gymnothorax javanicus, assembly GCA_029692085.1. Lineage (NCBI taxonomy): Eukaryota > Metazoa > Chordata > Actinopteri > Anguilliformes > Muraenidae > Gymnothorax > Gymnothorax javanicus. The sequence continues at coordinate 34,928,535 of CM056198.1, forward strand.
CAACCTTAAAAGCTTCTATACAAATGCAATCTGTTCCCAATTGCAGCCCCGGTTATTACCATTATCATGTTTATCATCCTGATTATCATTAGCCTTGCGGCATACAAGTTGCACTGCCACAGTGTGTAGTAATCAGCTTACCTCTTAGGGGTCTGGATTTGAGACTCTTCCAGTGCGGGCAGCCCTTGCGCCTCACCCCTTTGGGGGTGCTGCTGAGCACGGTGGCAGTGTTTGGGGGCTTGTCCGGGATAGTGTTGATGCTTTCTGCATTCCCATTGCACTGCTGGCTCAGGGAATGCACTTCTTCCCCAAGGCTATCCATTCCTACATTCAGCTCCTCCAGCTTCTGAATGGACCTGAATACATGCACATATTACAGTACTAGTTATTTCACACAAAAATCCCCCAACACAGTTTTAGCACTAACAATCATTATCACAATGTTAGCACTACCAACACTACTGTAGTACTAGCAATAAGATCCTCCAGCATAGTATAAGCACTAACATTCACTTTAGCATTACCATCCCATGTGCAGTGCTAGCACCAACAACCAGCATCACAATGTAAGCACGACCGACCCTAGTGTTAGCACAAACCTCCCCCAGCATAGTGTTAGCATCAAAAATCCATCAGTAAAGTGAAAGCCAACTTTGGTCTGAGGTGAACTCCAAACAAAAAAAAAAAACTGCCCCGCGGGAGCTATAATTTTTAGCAATTTTAAGGGAAAGTTGTACTGAATAATAAATAATTAAACATCCAGATCGAAACAATCATGGAATCCACCACTCTCCCATTAACAGCAACGTAAAATGCCCTATAGCTCTTTAACGGGAAGAGGTTTAAAAAAAAAAAAAAGCTCTCACTGATGAAGACCCAAAACATCTACTTTCCCATAAGTGTTCTGACACCAAACTGCGAAAAAAAAAAAAAAAAAAACTGGAAATTTAACAACCTGTGAAAAATCAAATCCACAAATATAACATATGTTCTGCCATAAAAATGTATGAAAACAGCTCTTCATTGATACTGTGGGAATGCGTCAATGTGGCGCAGATGATGGTGAAATGTGTTCAGAATGAAGTCTATTCTGGGGAGTTTAGGGGCTAGTTAAAATGTTTATCCACCGTAAGGTGCACCAGCTAGAATTATACAGGAGGCAGGAGACAGTTCAACCTTTTACGAAGCGCTTCACTAAGGATACATAGTCACATGCATGAATGGGTTCTCTTTATTTGACGCATTGTAGAACTTTGAAAAAAAAAAAAAACCAAGTCAGTATCTGAAATCCTAATGGGTTATTCTTTTATTTAACGTTGGTTTTATGCAAAATTTGTCTTTCGCTTTAAAATACTAGCACTACCATCAACACTTCTGGTGCAGTATTAGAACCAAGAACCCCCCCTGCCCCCTTTCAGACCGAACTTCCTCCAGATCAGCATAAGTGCTAACATGCCTCTCATCAGTTTCTGCAGTCTCAGGACAAATGTCTTCATTATGCATCATTTAAACTAGATGAAATGGAAATGAAATCCCCCATGAATATCCTATGTCTACTGAATTGGCACATGGTCAGTACATAGTCAACCATAGACAGTGGCAGCGGTTTCAACTTAGTTCCAAGAGTTATGACAATGTCCATTTTTGCTAAAAACATAAAATTATAGATTTATTATAACACTATTCATTGACATTTGCAAAGGACCAGTCTTTGTGTAATTACTTGACTTCACAAAAAACATAAAGGCCAACTACACCCAATACTTTGAGAGGGAATTGAGGCTTGCATCATCAATTAAGAATAACTACAGCAAGCCAGTCTGAATGAACATGACAAACTAGCCACAATATCACGACTAACTCAAATTACACACAAATCGCAAAATAGTCAGTCATTTATTTATTTTTAGCAGTTTAAATCTATATTTCAACTAAGGATCTGATGATAAATTTCAATAGATGATCAGGCAAAACAAAACTTGGTTCTTTGAAAGCTCCATTTTGGTACTTTTAAAGCTATAATTTACCATCAAAATGCTGTCTTTGTGACATGGTGAATAAGAGAAAAAGGATTTGATGTGGCTCTGAGCAGGTGAGGGCAGCTGGCAGACTGTGCATGACACCAGCTCAGAGGGACAGGCTGGAGCAGCATTGTTTATTCCTCCACCTCCTTAAAATTCAGCCTGAACCATCTGGAGTCCTGCCCTACCAAAGGCCTCAGCTGTGTCCCCTCCCCCGCATCATCGTGGATCCCCAAAGGCTTGTGGGGCTTCAGACAGCCACCACATCATCTTGGCCTTTCAGGACTAATCAAACACCCTCGCCTGCCAAGAGAGGTTTATAAATGTAAATGACCCCCTTCCTTCAGAGGGTTCCAAATTCGGTCAGTGCGAAACCAACACTTTCTGACACTTTCCTCCAGGCCATTTTCAGATATATAGACAACAAAGTAGCCTTGGATTGCTCCTCTTCTTACATAATTTATTAGTTTTGATCCTACATGACATCATTAGCTTCACAAAATTGCACAGGAAAGGCAGTGCCATCCCTCCCGCTCCATGCCAAAACGAATAAAAGCCCAGTATGAGTGCATTCTATTCTTATGAATGTCACAAGGACAAAAAATCCTGAAAGGAGCTGCGTCACGATTACTGTGCATGCTTGCTCACAATTTTGAACGAAGTAAATCTAATCCGTCATCATGTTGTATTGCATTTATATATTTTAGTTACTCAGGCATTATGCTTTTGTATATTAAGGAGTTTTCTACGGAAATTCAAGGATTCAAAGCGCTTTAGCCGAAGGATATGAATAAAGTAAACAGGTTTGCCAACCGCCAATAATCATGGAAGAGGGTATTTTTCTTCTTCAACCAAAATAAACTTCTCTTGATTTATAGAGGCCCTACTCCCCATCAGCTATGGTAGCTAATAGGAAGAAATCCCTTGAGAAAATCAGACAGCCCCCAGCCCTATAGCCATGGCTCACTGGATCAGCATCCAGTCCGGCTGGCCATCAGGATGATCTAGTTGCTCATTCGAAAATCGGCGGACAGGCAATGCACAGGATCTGTTGCTCTGTTTCTTTCATTTTGGATAAACATAAACATGCTATCCACTCAGTTACCTTTTCTCGACACATACTAAAGAATTTCTATGTACTATCCTGTCTCGGTTACAGACTAAATGAATATAAAAACTCACACTATCTGCAAATGTTTTCTTTTAACATAACGTCCCCCCTCCACCCCTGCTGAAGTTACTTTTGTGAGAAGCAATAATCTTACTACTATGCATATACATGTCTTTACAATAGCTTCTGCTTGTTCCCAAATTCAAAGCAAATTGAAAAGCGATGCCATTGTCTTTTCAACAGCGGCAAAAACAATAATGCTGATTTAAAACGCTAGGAGGACAGTAAAAAAAATTGTCTCAAGCCACTTTAAGTAACTTGATGAACAAAGTCTCTTTGACATGCTCACGCTGGCTCAAAAGAGCTAGCGCTAAACCAGAGAGCACGACAACACTACACGCTGTGGGTGGGAACTGTTGCATCTTACGAAATAAAAAAAGTCCTTACCTTTTCTGCGGCAATGACATATTTCAGGTGCGCATCACACCATTTGGCTTTCCGTTTAAACCAACAGCAATGGACTCCTTTCATAAAACTTGAATAAAGTCCCTCTCCCTGCCAACTCATTCAAGAGAACTCTATAAATTGGCACTGCTGTCATTAGCCACCAATATAAGCCATATTGTTTCACAAAGAAAAACTTTCTGTATCTGTCATTATGTGACAACACCTGACAAGTTCTGCCCCTAATGAGGGAGTGACATGGTACCACCACCGAACAAGGGACAACACACTTATCTGTTGGAGATATTTCTGTTCTACTGTACTAATGTGAAATAGGTACAGGTGGGTCTGTGCTACCTCCGCTCATGTTGCTAGCATACCTGTTGAGGAACTTCTCAGTCAGGTTCTGCTGGACGTTGGACCCCTCGGGCTGGTTGACTCCTCCCTCCAGGAGCATCTGCTGGTAGAGCTGTCTCTGCTGCTCCTTCTGCTCCAAGTGCTGCTGCACGCGCATGCGCTGGCGGTAATACTCCTGGAACTGCTCTGCTGAGTCCCGCAGCTGAGAAGGTACAAGCCAAAAAACTCCCCATCACCCATAATCAAGCATGCAGTAACTGCTGTCGAAGTAATCATCTTCAAAGTACCAGTCCTCTAATGATGATACCATTATTTCACTGAAACTTTTGTCCAAAGCCACTAACAGTTGATGAGAAAAAGCAAAGGACAATTCCCTCTGCATGATTAAGTGTCCTGCTAAAATGACCAACAGTTATGCTGATCTTACTGTGGCTACATTTGTGCTTGAGCCACCAACATTTTGACTCCCTAGGCTAACCACCGCACTGTAAGCCTGAATCACCGAGCAAATATGTCAAGCACTCCAGACAAAGCTAGACAAATTATCTCAGTAAACGACAACAAGGAATATTCCTGAAACAACAACATTCTCCCTGTAGGCAAAGTTCACAGTTTGTCCCAGTGGCCGCACAACAGGAAAGGGTAGTTATAGGGTCCAGAAAACCAACTGGACAACTACTCAGGGCTCCAGGAATGTTTGCTGCAAGTTTTGGTCATAAGGTGACCAATACCGATCACACCCTTCCTCAATCCCCGAGGAATAATCACACAAAACATGACATGATGCCAATCAAAACTGTCTGAGTTACTGCATTTAGAAATTTTATATTTGACCAAGTTCTGTTGCTACAGGACACATTAAAAAGCCTCCAATATCAATGATGTCCTCCTCTATGCACCAGGAATGATGAAAGCAGATTTGACATGATTCCCATTAAAGCTGCTTGAGTTATAGCATTGTTCAGAAATTCATAACTTTGCCTGGTATTAGTGCTCAAGGACAGGGTGACCAAAATCAGGAACCACCCTTCTCAATGCACCAAAAATGATCACAAGTGTGACTACATTCCCAGCAAAACTGTTCGAGTTCTTGAATTTGAAAATGTAAACTATGATGATGGTGATGGAGCTTGAGGAAAGGTCGTAGGGTCACACAAAACAACAAGGTTCATCCTGTATGCACTTGGTATGAATACAAGAAGTTTTGTGCGATTTGTGCGATTTTGGTATTGTCCATATGCTGTTTGCTTCTGGATACAGGTGCAGGAATGGCTACAAACACTTAATATTCCATTCGAGGTGACCTTGTTTACAGTTATGCTGGGGGACCTGAAAGATACTTGTCCAAAATTAAATAATATAATTATAGTTCTTGGAAAAATCTTTATTTTTAATACACAAAATAAGAATGCACTAAGATTAAGTAATTTCAAAATGTTTGTTAAAAACAGCTATAATCTGGAAGGTATAGCTATGAGAAACCTGGGCAGAGCATCAGAATTTTTAAGGGTGTGGCAGAAAATAAGTACAGGTGAGGGATGGGCATTACTCACCATATGAATGAATCTTATCTGCGTGAATAAGTTTGTGTGATCTGTTCTTTTTTTCTTCTTATGGAGACAACATTGCATGTAAAATATAATTCCAATCATGCATTGGAATGATGAGGCATAAGGAGGTTTGGGGGGTCTACAGGAGGATTGACAGCTTTGAGAGTTGTTGGTGTGTGGTTACGTACTTTATTTTTTCTAGGTTTTTTTCTCCTTTCATTGCTTTATTATGTTTTTTTTCTTTTTTCTTTTTCTTTTCTGTATTTCCTTTGTTAATTCCCTCCCTCAAGAGGTGACATATCATTGTATTTAAGTCCGGCAAAATAATAAAGTTGTCCTCCAAAGAGGGGGGGTGGTGGCGGGCTAGGGAAAAAAAAAAAAAAAAAAAAAAAAAAAAAAGTTTTGTGCGATTCCAATAAAAATATCAAGTTATTGCAATTTTTAAATATTAAAAGATTGACCTGGTGATGGTGCTACAGTAAAGGTCATCAAAATCAATAACAAGCCCTCTCTCTGCCATCAGAAACGATCACACGAGGCGTAACTTGATTCCAGCAAAACCAGTGAATTATTGGATTTTGAAATATAACTTTTGACCTGGTGGTGGTGCTACAGAAAAGATTTATGGTCACACTATAAAGTCGGGTTCGTCCTCTATGCACTAGGGATGTACACAAAAAAATGAATGCAATTCCCATAAAAACCGTCAAGTTGCTGCGATTTTTAAAAGTTAAAAGTTTATCCTAGTGGTGGCGTGACAGCAAAGGTCACTGAGTGACCAACATCAGTAACACACCTTCTCTCTGCCCCAGTGATGATGACAAGAGGAGTGAAATCATTCCTATCATAGTCTGAGTCTTTGCATGTGGAAATAGAAAGGTTGACCAAGTGATGCCTCCATGAAAAGGGTCATAACGTCACTCAAAACAATCAAGTTCAACCTTCCATGAGCCAGGAATCAACACTAAAAGTCTCCTGTGATTCCAATCAAAACTGTCAATTCACTAAAAATTTTTTTCAAATTAATAGTTTGGCCAGGCAGTGGCGCTATAGCAAATATCATGGGATGGCCAACATTAATAACGTTCCTTCTCTCTGCCCCACAAATAATTACTTTAAGTGTGATATGATTCCTATCAAAACCATTTGAGTTATTGCATTTGGAAATAGTGGTGGCACTACTGGAAAGGTCGTAGGATCAAACAAAACAATAGGGTTCCTCATCTGTGCACTAGTAATTAACACAAAATTACATGCAAAATTCCCAGAAAAATTGTTCAAGTTATCATGCCAACACATAGGATCTTCGGCGAGGTGACAACATAATATCATTATAATTTCAACGAACACTACGTTTCGGGGGTTTAATGATGTAACTTCAGCTAATTCAGGTATCTGCTGACCATCAGATCGAGCTCACATTTTATAGCAGAGATCTTAAAGGTGAGCCATTATTTAAGCTGCAGGGCTCACACTGAAAAATATGCCTCGTCTTGGTTCACACAACAAAAGATGCTACCAAGCTTAGGTGACTATCACCTCTGAAAATACAAATATCACTAATAACTTTGAGCCTTCCGACTCTTCCAGCTCATCTTGAAGGACATCAAGACTCCCACATGGGGCCAATTCACAGCCTAAAATGCAATGATGCAGGATTAACATTACTTGATTTAATTTTACCCAAAGTGACTTACAGCTGGTTAGAGAAAGTGGGGGCCAATCCCCATAGAGCAATACGGGGTTAAGAGCAAAACAACTGCAATGATCTCACTGTTGCTAAACTGGGGTTTGAACCACCACCCTTCTGAATCCCACTAAGGGACATTAGCCACTAGGCAATAGTCTGGCCTTAGGGATTGTCGTAATACACAGCCATCAGTTGTGGAAGTCATGCCAGCATTAAATGTAGCAGTGAAAAAATGTCTTCTACAAAATCCAATCAGGAGCTCTGTTGACACTACAGCATTCATGAATCATGACAATGCAAAAATCTCAGTAACCCGAGAAGATGTACTGTGAATATCTTGGAAGAATCTAAATCTATCCCTTTTTTTTTTTTTTTTGAAGAATTTTACTCTGCAACTGAGGTTTCCAATCAGGGGATATATGCCCTGTTACAATGGGGTAATATCGCTGTCAAAATAGTCTGTCAGGGAATATTGGCAACCATAAGCAGGGCTACTTGCAGCAGAAAGGAAATGTCAAACAAGTTGATTACTCCCACGTGGAAACTAATCTTAGCAACACTGGCACAGGAAAAGGCCAATGGCCAGCCAGCCTCATTACAGGTCCTCTTATTCCTCATGATCGGACTGGTGTAGCAACAGCCCACAGACGAGCCTCCTGGATAAGAAATAAATCCCACTCAGTCCCTGGATAGCCATAAATCACCTGCACCTCTCCCATCAAGCCACCTCACAACGAAGCCAGCGCATACCGCTATGAACACTGCCTACCCATCACACACCCAGGAAATAATTTAAGAGCACTGATTTGTATTTTTACTGCAGAGGGTATCAGTCTTCCACATCTAATATTATATTGATCACCTGACCCCTTTTGTTTTCACAATGTCACCCTATCCACAATCATCAAGTCAAATGACAGGCAGTAATTCATGCTGCAGATGTTCATGCAGCAAGGCGATGACTGTCTGCTCCTCGCTGGCACTCCGATCAATCTTCCTTTGTTACAGAAGCAGACTCGGATTAAAAGAGCAAGAGTGAGAGAGACAGAGATAAACAGATGCAGAATAGGTACAACGAGTGCCACTTCTTCAAAATTATTGTCTCTTATTTGCATCTCATGTTTCTGATTAATACCACACCCTTGTCGCTCCCTGTTGAACAGAAAACCTTGGTTCTGCAAAACTCACCCACCAAATATTCTTGTACACCAGATACAAGCACAGAAAAAAAAAAATAATTCCAGTGCTTAATTCAACTAAAATAACAGACGGAATAGGTTACCAACCTCATTCTTCTCTGCTGAGCCGGGAGACACGGCATCCATCCCCGGGCCTGAGGTCGGCCTTTCTGAAGACAGCATTTGGTCAACCGGTGTGTCAGTCCTGGAGCTGGAACAAAAACGCACCTCTGTACCATCTGAAGCAGCGGAGTCTTTTAATTAATTGATGCTCAAGCTCGAAGCATTCAAGACCCTAAGCCAATATGCGGTGAAATCCATGGGGAATCCTCATTGGCCATCTGTGTACATGTGCAAAATGACCCCCTGCTGCCCAGGGGTTAATCTGCAGCCTCTTTATTACACATATAACAGGATTATCAGGGGTTAGCAGGAGCATATGGAGAAATCAGCTGAAAAACACCCTTACTCATGTCGCTCTGTAAACCAGGACCAGGAGTCACAGAAATTCCAGTTGTCATAAAGTCAAACAAATGCATAGTAACAGCGCTCTCAAAGAAATCTGAAGCCTTCCAGGTTTTACCAGAAGCAAGCTAGAGTACCTACACATTGCTGACATCCACTCAGTGACCAATTCTGCTTCTAATGAGACGCGGATAAATTCAAGCCATGAAAAGGAGCCAAAAAAAGTCTACGATGTCCAACCCCTCGCAAAAAAGATGGAATCACCACACTCAGAGGATGTTCATCCACCTTTGTTGCTTCATAGCATATGAACAAAATCTCCATCCAATTACCACAGACTCTGACAGCAAGTGGAGGATGGGCTCCACCACTATAGCCAGGTTTCTCTGCAGATTTCCTCCCATTTAAGAGTGTTTACACTGATGGGTTTGAAGGTTCTCCTCCCAACTGGGAGTTCATTTTACAGCATTTTCAATTCTGACAACTTGGGCCAGGCATCAGCCTTTTTGTTGCTCTGCAAGGCTTTTTTGTGACAGTGTTTCAGTGATAAGCATGACAGAAATAAAACTGAACTGAATGGAACTGAATTAAATCAATTAAGAGCCAGTACAAGGGTTTTGCCATCGCTGCTTAGACAAAGCATAAACCCTAAAAGTTAGACAGATCAGAAAACACAAGTTTTAACTGTATGAGATGTATAAAGGTTAGAATCCAGAAGCAGCACAGTCACATGATACGCAACAGAGAGGAAGGATAGTCATCGAAGAGGCACAGCATCACGGACCCTACCTCTCTGGTGACTCTTCGAAGATGCTGTGGCAACCGCTACTCTCCATCATCAGGCTGCGGCTCAAATTAGGGCCGCCAGGGTACTGGAAGTTCGCATAGGAGTGCGACATGGGCGATATTCGACCAGCGCCATCGGGCGCCCTCTTGTCCTGACCGGAAAGACCGTGGGAGAGCCCGTCGAGGGCTGGGTTGAGGGAGCGGGACATGTATGCGTCGGCGGACTGAGGCCGGCGTAGCGGCGAGGACGGGTACGGCGAGAGCTTGCTCATGAGGGGCGTGAGCAGGTCGGCGTGCCCCGCCTTGGCGGGCTTCACCAGCCGGTCCACGTGGATGTTGAGCAGCTTCTGCTCGAAAGCGCAGGAGAACAGCCCCGGCGCGAGGTTCTGCATCCAGGACAGCAGGCTGAGGTCTAGGTCGTCGCAGCCGTTCCCGCACAGCACGTCGATCCCCAGCAGCACCTCGCTCTCGCTGATCTCCTCGCCCGTGGCCTTGCTCTGGCAGAACTCCACACAGCACTCGTACAGCACGCCCTTGATGAGCAGCTGGAAGAGGCGGTTGCCGGTGGCCTTGAAGCCGGCCTCGCTCAGCTTGCGGTCGGCCGGGATGAACTCGGCCACCATGGCGCAGGCCTCCTCGAAGCAGTGCACGCGCGCCGTGCTGGGGTTCCAGTCCTTGAACTCGGCGTGGTTGGTGAGGCGGGGCAGTGTGAGGAGCAGGCACAGCTTGCTGTAGTCCTCCTTAGACGGACAGAACTCCTCCAGGGCGTGTAGGCATTTTACGGCCTCCTGCATCGTCAGCTCCAGCTACAGTGGAACACAAGGCAGCAGACTGAGCACATCAGAATTAACCCTTCTTTATCGCCATACACTTGGATCAAACCCTTCCCATTTAGCCTTTAAAACAGAAAGCCCGAACTTCAGCCAGTTTTACGACCCAAGTTGCAATTTCTACCCCAGCACAGAGATATCAGGCAGAGACTCATTAATGGTTTAGAACTGCATGTCGGGGTCTTTGATTCTTCAGCTTGATCTTAATTATTGATTGCTATAGCTACACATGGTGGAGCCCATAAATAATGAGACGCAGTTTGCAGCAGATTTATGCTGTTTTAGAGTCTTATTCACATCTGCGTTCACAGACTGAACGACATCAATGCACATATGACCACAGGTACTGCACATCGTTTAAGCGCACACGTATACCATCTATAAATACACAAAAAGACATGCAAACATCAAAGTCACAATCATGGGAGGACAGAGCGCATTAGTAAGCAGGGCCGAGAGGTGTGGTTCTCTCTTACATGCTGTGGCTCATCCTCAGCAGACATGGCATTATTAACACACAGGGCCTCCAGGAACTTCTGCTTCAGCACAATATAGCGGAACCTACAGGGAGGGACATTATGGACAAAAGTCACTGCACGGAAACCTACGGACCACAATACAGCCATCTCCAGAACAAATCTATTGAGTTTCATACTACTTCTACAGGTCAGATATGCAGATACACCAATCCCCAACTTGAAAAAGAAAACAACAGAAAACTCTGATCAGTGACTCAGCTCAGGGTTGAATGGTGAAAACATGGCTATGTCAATTACAAACTTGAAGATACAACATTTCAAAAGCTAATTTTCATCATATTATCTAATCCAAAAGACAACCAAGGAAACTTTGCCATATGTGCAGTGGTCTTGGATTCCAGTAACGCCTCTAATCCACTTGCAGGATTGAACCCGCTAAGCACTTACCGCTTCCTGTCAAACTTGTCCATGCACTCCAGAGGCTGAATGAACTGCAGCACCTCATCCCACTGGCCATCCAAAACCAACTGCCTGTACAGAGGAATAAAAGCATTCTGTGAGCCCTGAGGAAAAATACAATATAATACTGGGCTGCAAAGTGCTCCCCTATTATGGCTACAGACTAAGCAGCCAGTCCGTCAAGGCATTAAGAGCCAGAGTTCGGCATTGCATCATGTCTTATCTCTTTTACATGCTATACAGTGTTCGAAAGCTGAAGTTTCATGCAGTAGCGCCATTTTGGCTGAATCCACAGAATCACAATAACTTTACATGCGTCAAGGCCCTTAACCCAAAACCGCTCCTGGATCTTTACCCCCGTTTCTCTCTATCTCTCCCGACTTGCAACTGTTCTATCTGGCATTTCTCCCAGGACATCCTTGAAAAAGGGAGATGTTCTCAAAAACACTTTCCAGGTAAAATAAAGGTAAATTATGAAAATGAACTGGTTTCACAACGCAGCAAGCAGGCAATGAAATCCCATGTTTTTCTCCTTTATTTAATAACCCCAGCTGGTAATTGCTGCTATTTTCTGATTGGTTAATTTATCATTGCTGAAAAAAGGCAAAAAGGCCCTTAAATCTATCAATAGGAATGCATTTCACAGCTAAAAGCATAAACAGCCATCATTTAAGGGCCAGTGCTGTGTCCTGAAGCATTTTGGTGCATCTTGATTGCCTCTTTCGGTCAGCAGACCTTAAGATGGGCCCTTGGTGGGCTAGCCCTATTGGGCACGGAGCTCCAAGAAGGAAGATATTGAACAGTACCTCAGAAAGAGCATGTCATCTGAGTACAGGCCATTGATGACGCCACTCTCCTTCTCCAGAGCAAGCATGCTGATGTGGAGCTTTCGGGAGTTCAGGAAGTCCAGGATCACCTTGATGATCTCCACCTCTTTGACATTGATGGTCTCCTCGGCCGTCATGGCTTCAGCTTTGGACTGTCAACTGAAGAGATGGGGGAGGGGAACCATCATATACACCAACACACTTTCAACATCCACAGAGCATAAACACTAGATTTTAGACCAGTGAATTCTTATCCATGGGCTGGCATATGTACTCATGACTCGTATATGAACAGATCATGAAAAAACTTACAAGAGGGAAAGCATGCAGGTCTCATACATGTTTCAGTAGACATTCAGAGAAATTAAACAGATTCTCAGCCATTAATGAGTGATTCATGAACTTGGAATGCTTGAGAAGCCTTATTTTAGACAGAAACAGCTCATACATTGTGATCAAAATGGATTTAAATGTGAAGAAATTCTAAGTGAATCAATTAAGGAAAAATGGGTGGGACATACATTGTTAGACAAGAGGCTATTAACACCTAAGCCCAGTTACAAATGTTTAGGCTGAAAGGAACTTTTCCTACCAAATGTCCTCCAGACCATCTAAAATACCTCCGACAGTCCTAAAGAAACCATATTCAGTGCCAACTGAATGGATGAGGTCTTGAGAATGCTGGTTGCAGTCTGCAATAAATGGGACTCTAAAAACCCTCTCAGTTACAGCAGAACATTGCCGCATCTTAATAAATGGTTAAATATCTTATCATATATGACCAAACAGACGACTGTATCTCATTAATTGGTTTGGCTACAGCTAGCCCTGCTAATAATATTACTTACAAGTACTAAATGAGATCAGATATTACTATGTTACTGTGGTGGCGCAACAACTTAGATTCTCCGTAAATTATCGTGACAATAGGCACGTTTCTGGGAAAATGCATAAAGAGAGTCAGCAACCAGGAAAATCCAAGTTTATTCACAATTAGTGGTAGTGATAACAATGCTTGTTTTCAGCTGTTTGGGAAAAAATGTTTCACCTCAGTCAATGAATCAATCAGTGAAGATCAGGAATGACATTAAAACACATTTTTAGTGGGCAATGCTCATTCTTTACAGACGCCAGGGTTTACAGTGGATTGATAAGAGCAGAGGTCCCTTGCCCAAGTCCTGAGGGCACAATTGAGTAAGTAGGTTTTTGTTCCAGTCCTCATTGCAATGGCGTAAATTTTGAATAAGCTGTCATTTTTCTAAATATTCTCTCATACTTCGCAGCTTTTCAAGTTCAGAGGAAAATAAGTGCTTTCTTAAGCCACATAATATGAGCTATACCTGCCATGCAGAATTGTATGGCTTTGCACAGCTATTCCAGTTGCAATGTATACTGTGGTCTCAAAGTCTAAACCTGAATGTTAAACTCCAGAAAACCACACCACTATTGACCACCCAAGTTCACGTTTTTTTCCCTTGGGCCAGGAGGACAAATCGTTCCACTAAACCACGTTTTTAAAAATTAGCAGACCAAATTCAACTAACACGAATCAATAACCTCCAAACGGGTTAAAGTGTGGAAGTTAAAATTGACCACAATACTGAAAAATCTAAAGGCAAACCATTGTTTTCAAAGATAGAGAGAAAAAAAAAAGTGAGAATGTATACAAACTGCAACCCGACCTCCCAATGACCGAGGTTAAAAACCACTGGTTTAGAGTGTCACTGGTTTAGAATGCAACTAACTGCGAACACTGTTGGTCGACGGCAATTGTCACGAGTTCCTCGATGATTTTACAATCAGTGTTATTTACAAAAAATAGCAACCATCTTGGCAAGCTGTCAGTTAACAGTAATGTTGGACATGCGTCATATCTTGCGCCATTAAATAATGAAACTGCATCAACTTTGAAACAAGGTAACGGTAAAGGCAAGGCATAATAAATAGGCCGTTATAATTTCTAGGCTGCTAGCAACGTAAACGTTATCCTTAATACTTCTTCCAGCTGGGATGCTATTGTTACAGCAGGCTTTACACTGATTACTGTTACCGCTAGCACTGACAAAGTAGCATGTTCATTCCTTGCAGCGTGTAATGATGAATGCAAGAAAATTGAACACTTACCACTAATCAAATAAATCGTTATCATAACTGAGCACGCAAAATGTTGCAAAACGTGTTTGCCAGTCACTAACCCCACTCATTACGACCTGATACATCATCTATACCAGCGGTGACATCCACAGATAATGGAAATAAAAGGCAAGCAACGCGAAAATGTTCCAGCAATAGCATATTAACGAATCATGCTAATGTTAGCTATCATCAGCCAAAATAAATGATTCAAACCTTGAAACAAAATGACGTTCTCACCAGTTCCTCAACAGATGCATTCACTGTGATCCTAGTGGGTATCTGGTTGACTAGGGAGGTTATGTCGTCTCAGTTTAACGGCTTAGCTATAAGATCTTTTCTACGATAAGTAGCTAGCTGATGCTTTCTTGTAGCCGTCTCCTCCTACTCGATTTCTCTCAGTACTAACCCACCTTGCCTCTGGTTGTGGTCGTCAAGCGGATCACACAGAATTACCAATCAAATTCGAATATCCTGCACGGTCACGCAAGACCCCGACTCAACCAAGCTGCCTTCAGGAATGCCTTCAACCCTACCCGCTGTCGAGCGCAAATACCCGCTTATGAATAGACTGCCTTAAATCGGGGCAATGATTGCTTTGTATCTTTCACACCTATGATCAGAGGACTAGCTTGGTGGTTGATGATGATTGATGTATAACGTAAAGCCCAAGCAGACATGGGCTGAGTTGCATTTCATCCGCGGAAACATCTGGGGAGTGTCCAGGATTTCAGAACAAAAAGTTAGCTAACTAGAGTGGAGGGTGGCAAGTGTCACGTTTAGTATCGTCAACGTCATTGCTCGCGAAACAACATAACGTTTTGTACGTTAATTAACCTGAAAAGATGGCATACCCTTTTTTATAAGCGTCTCCAGAAAATAAAACGGACTAGTGCTAGTCAATCAGCGATCCTAAACGCGGTCATGGGATTGGGAGAAATGCCAGTCATTTGCGCACTGTTGTGTGCCGTCCAGTTGCGCGTTTTAGGTAAATGCTTGTCGGAGTTTTCAAGACAGCCATCGGGCAACCAATATCTTCCGGGTCCTGGCTTTGTGATTTTTTTTTTTTTTAACGAGAATCATTTTCGCATAAGATTTAATATTTAAGTTGCACGGCGTGGACGTGCAAGAAATCGATACTGAATTTTTACGAACACATTCAGACTTAGTGCCGACTTCTCGCTTGAGTGTCTCCATCCTGTTTTATTCTCGAGCGAAATGAGGCAAGAGACATCTTGTGGCGGTAGCGTGTTAAATCATTCGGACAAGGGCGTGGTTACTGCTCACCAAATTTGTCGTTCCAACCACTGTTGCTATCCCAGAATTTGAACAGAATTTTCTAATTTCCTCACTAGCAAGGTAACTAGGAGTAATTTTCTGGCATTTATTTGGTCAACAATTGTCATCGCCGTTTTATGAAGGCCAGTTGTTCAGCGCTCTAAAAATGCTACTATGAGCACACAGGACCTTTCATTCTTCTTGACATATACAGCGATTTATGACAATCTGGCTTATAGTGAGGACCTAATAATTGAGGGAAAAAAGGATTACAATTGTTGGGCGGAAAACAGCATACACAGTGATTTCTAAAAAAAAAATTGGCGACCAAGAATCAGGGCTGAAGCGAAACATTCTGGACCCTGCGCAAATGTAGTAGTCTTGTGCAAATGTAGTCTTTATAGGCCCCCTAAAAATTGTGGACTAAATAAAATTTCAATTTCCAATCCCTTCACTGAAAGGTCCTTGACGGGAAAATAAATCCATCTCGGTTGATAAAAACACATATAACTCCTTGAGGCCTCGCTTGATTTTTATTCAAAGCAATACTTGAACATGAAAATACAAGTTGTTTCTGCAATATGTTGACATTTATAGGATAGCGCAGCCTCAGAGTACAGAAGCTATACTTCATTGTGTATTACAGAGTTGCACATCATAAAAGCATTATTCAACAACTAAAAGCTATTTATTTTGACTTTAAACAGCCAAATATGAATATGAGCACTGCAATAGCTGTCCTACAACCCCTTTCCTGAATCATGAAACTGAACAGGTTTCAGTTTGGCAACTGAAATAGATATTTCTTTGCTGGATTTGCAAAAAAAAAAAAAAAAAAAAAGACCAGTGAAACTTTCATGATGGGTGGACGAGAACAGCTAAATAGTTTTTAATACAAACATCAAATACTTGTTTGTGCCCATGACATCTCATGTAAAGATATTTTAGATGCCTATAAAACTGCATACTAATACTGAGGGAATCAATGCGTATTCACAAATAAGCTTCTTCATTATATCCTAATTATGTCCGTAATGAACCCTTTTCGTATTTAAAATTTTTATATTTAAGAAATTTGAGACATGAGAATACTAAATTTGCACAGAATTGTGCATTAACTTGTTTGGCAATTCTTCTGGTCAACACAATAAATGTGACTAATTCAACTATAACACAGTATACATGTCCAACTGGGACATGTACTCTGGGAGCAGGGCAGGGAGACAACAGACCAGTAAAAGTAGCATTCAAACCTGCCACCTGTGGTTATTCCTGTCTGCTGACTCACAAAAGCTAGGGCTGAACAAGGAAGACCAAATGAAATTCAGTATGGAGAAAAAAAAATCCAATGGCAGGCTTGCATACAATGTTGTAACCAGAACAAAGCAGGCTAAATAATTACCCATTTTGCATTCAGACATACCATTATTTGACAATTCAAACCTGCAATTTGATTTTCCTTGCACTGAAAAAGGAAGACCAAATGAAATTCTCGGAGAAAAAAAAAAATATGGGCTGTGTGGACAAATTTACCCATTTTGGTTCAGACATACCATTAAAAAAATTTTCCCTTGCACAAAAATGTACTCATATGGGCTGTGTGGACAAATTTCTGGTTCAGAAAAAAAAGTAAACCTTGCTTAGGTGATATAACAACCTATGAGTACTTCACCTGGCAGTAAAATAGTCAATTTGGGGAATTTGTGTTTTGGACCAGAGCTAATCCATGTGAAAGGAACAGATAGGGTAACAGTAGGATATCATTTCAGGAATAACACTGAAATTGCATAGCCTATATTATCTAAATACTGTGTGCATAATGTTGTCAGTTTTTTTTAGGCTGTCATTTTGCATCATTTATGGCCATTTAGTCATAGGCTTACAAATTAAGTTTATTCAGAGCCTTGAGTCTTGATGAAAATGTAAATTTTTATGATACCATCAAATGTATAAAAAGAACATACATAACAGAAACACAGGATGATTAAAAAAAATGATGATCAACATCAACAGACAACTGAAGACAGTCTTTCATGACTCTCACTCTTCATAAAAAGTATGAACTGTTGATGCCACAAGGAGGCTTGTTCCCCATTTGGATCCTAGTAGAAAATATACCTGCCAGAACCCCATAGTGCTGCAAATCATTATGGATGTTGTCAGGGAAGGAGGGTCTTGGTGGTTGGGTATTCTCCATCCCATGATGCCACCACTGGTACTGTAGATGTGGTCTCATCAATCTGCCTCCACTACCACCATCAATAATGCATGTAGCTCCAGACAGTGAAACAAGTTGCTATATTATAGCACAGACGGGGTATCAGCTAGATCAAGAACAATATTTTTTTTCATAGTAACAGAGAACAAAATGACTGGAAATAGCTCCCTGTCGAATTCTCAGCACAAAATTTTTTCTGAGTTCTCCATGAGTAACATTGGCAGTGGGGCTCTATGTTAACAATGTGCACAGTTAAACATGGAATGCATTTTACATCAAGAGGGGACAGTAAAGGAATGTTTCATGAAGGAACAGAGTATAAATGAAATAAAAACAAAAGATTTAACAATGAATACATATCCTGCTACTGATATGTATGCAGTCAAATCAACTATTGCAAGCGACACTATACAAAAGCTTTCAATACTGTAATTCGGTGTTAAGTCAATTTGTTAACCAGAGAGAACCACCATTATGGGATGTTTTAAAATATGATTATCAACACATCTGGTTGTGGTCTGAACTACAATTCCATTTCCATTTTAAACTGCACACTCATTGTAGATTTGTTTCCTATTTTGAAGCTTGGTTTTACAGATGAGTAAACAGTTCTCTCTCAATGATAAAAGGCCTGTTTACTGCATATCACCATGTAGTCTATGGTTTAACACAGTCTATTACATATGTTTTGGATGAAAATGTCACTACCAGTATGCAGATGCATGTCTTTAATCTTTGACAATTTGTTAAATACTGAAGCATATTATGCAACATTGTTAATGAATGGGGACTTTACAAGCCACATCAAATTTAAATATGTGACATTTTACTATACAGGCCAAAATGTACAGTGGACAATTCTGATAAATGCATTCCTACCTATTAAATAAATTATTTTAGCCATTAGCAAACAGATGGCAAGCAAGCATTTAAAACAGGCAAAACACTTAACGTGTGGCTTCACCAGGACATTACAATAATTTATGCTTCAATTAAATTATTTTTTCTGTCAGGATAAAGAATTATTTGATAAGATGCATAGCCTTCCTGACCACATCAATTTTTCAAAATGAAATGGTGTAATTTTATAAATTGTTTGCCATCTGCTTATTGATGTATTCAACAAAACACTGCTTTTTATTTAATAGGTAGATATTTCAATTTATTTCTTCTTTTACTAATAGCATGAAATTGACCTGTACAGTCATATGACCAATAAATTACAATTGAGGAGGGGTCAAATTGCTGTTTTACTACAATATAAAATAAAATTCAGCAGTTGCTTAACGCCCTGAACTTGCTTATCCTTGATAAAAGAAATACCTGCAAATATATGGAAAAACAACTCTTTCAAAATATAAGGAATGTCCTTTGTTAATATACTAACATACTTAAGAATAGCATACACTTTACATCTTGCACTGAATGCAAGTTTCAGTTTATTCTAAAAACAATGTATAAAATTAAATGTAGATATTATATAATACTTGCAATGTTTGAAATGTATTTAAAATATATTTATTCTGGCTGAAATTTTATATTTTAACATTACTTTTATCTACGGTCATAGCAGCCAAATCCGCTCACTGTGGTGAAGTCATTTTCGTCAGTAAGCCAAATAACACATATATATGCAGACTAAACAATACATATTCCAACCATAAAGAAGCAATAAGCCTGGAATCGCACATAATCCTTTCATTGAATAACCATCCAAACTTGCAGCACCCTCAATACGAAAATAAACCAAGCATAAGGCCACAAATGTCAGCATATATGAAAAATTCAGTCTGTACAGGTGATTGACATTCAGGGCTTCAAGTGTTGAAATCAAGAACATGGCATCCACATTTTTACTTTTTGGCACCTACAGAAAAGCATGTGAGCACACAAACATGTACGCAGCGCACGCATTGACACATTTAACCAGAGAGTTCACCATCTCACACTCAAACAAATAGTCAGCTGAACAGTCTTCTACATTCCAGTTGTGCATAAATAACATCAGAGGAATTCTGCATCCAGTTTCCACCAAACAGATACGTGCGGTGAAGCGGAATCTGAAAGTGAGGGTTCTGTGGCAAAAACTTCTTCTTCATATTAAGACTTGAGTGTTAATGCTTTTTTGAGCGTAGCCGGTTTCTTGATTTGCCACAAGTGGCCGTATATGGTTATGGCGTCAACGCTGGCAGACATGGTCTTTGCGGGGATGTGGCTGAACTGTTTCTTGTCTGAATTATACTTGTACAAGCCCTCAATCATCTTTCTTGTGATGGACTTGGGCCCTATGCCTGCCAGTTTGGTGATCTCCTCAGTCTCAGGGTAGTATGTATAGAGTGAACGGAACTGGCAGCCCGCATCTCGGAAAAGGATCAGGAAGTTGTTGGCCTCCGATTTGTCAATTTCCTGTGGAAATAAACATACAAAAAATAAAAGCATTAGAACAGTTGTCAGGGCTTTACTTTGCATTTTAAGGAATAGACTGGGGTTTTATACTTGAAGCCAGGCATGAAATAATTTTATTTTGGAAACTGTTAATTAATGTGGAAATGCTATTGTACAACCTAGATCCATGTGAAATCTCTGGTGAGACAGGCCACAGGAATGAAAATACACTGCCAGGCCAAAAAAGTCATCATCAAGATTTAACTAAGCAAATAAGTAAGAGCCTTCCATTGGATAATCACTGTGGTGGTCTACATGTTTCAGCAGGCAACAAATTAATCAACCCTTACTGATCCAGTGAGTCGCTTCTAAACTACCATGTTGAAGGACATATCTGTGGTTGTGCTTCAGAATTCAGAAATTATTGGCCTGCATCAAGCAAAGAAAACAACTAAGGAGATTGCTAAAACTACTTAAATTGGGTTAAGAACTGTCCAACACATTGTTAAAAACTGAAAGGATGGTGGTGAAGCATCATCTTCGAGGAAGAAATATGGTGAGAAAAAAATCTTGAATGATCATGATTGGTGATCTCGTAAACATTTGGTGAAATCAAATCGTAAAAAAAGCAACAGAAGAACTCGTAGCTATATTTAATAGTGAAAGTAGGAGCATGTTCACTCATACAATGCGAACAGAACTCAAGGGATTGGGACTAAACAGCTCTGTAGCCTCAAGAAAACCACTTATCAGTGAGGCAAATTGGGGAAAAAAGGCTTCATTTTGCTAGGGAGCATAAAGATTGGACTCTGGAGCCATGGAAAAAGGTCATGTGATGTGATGAGTCCAAATGTACCTTGTTCTAGAGTGATGGGCACATCAGGGTAAGAAGAGAGGTGGATGAGGAGATGCGCCCATCATGCCTATTAGTGCCTATAGTACAAGCCTGTCAGGGCAGCGTTATGACCTGGGGTTGCTTCAGTTGGTCAGATCTAGGTTCAGCAAAGATATGTGCCCAAAAAATGAGGTCAGCTGATGTCCTGAATATACTGAATGACCAGGTTTTTCTGACAGTAGATTGTTTCTTCCCTGATGGCACGGGCATATTCCAGGATGACAATACCCAGTTCAAATTGTGACTAAGTGGTCCAAGGAGCATGAGGGATCATTTTCGGCCATGGACTGCCCACCACAGAGTCCAGACCTCAACCCAATTGACAATCTTTCGGATGTGCTGCATAGTTTACATAGCGGTCCAATTCTCACATCACCAATACAAGATCTTCGCAAAAAAACTGATGCGACTCTGGACAGAAATAAATGTTCTGACATTACACAAGCTTATTGAAACAATGCCACAGCGAATATGTGCCACAGTCAAAGCCAAAAGCGGTCCAACAAAATAATAGGGTGTGACTTTTTTTTTTTGGCTGGATAGTGTATGTGGCTCTAATCAGCAACGAACACGGAGGGCCTCTTGAAAGGCAGTAAAATGGGTCAATCAGGAAGGGTTAATATATCTGTCATTAATTTGCTTGAACGGGCAAAAACAACCACCAATCTAGGTCAGACTGCAAGTGAAATCCAAGACGTACTACTCATTGGAAGGATTTCTGAACTGAGTGCACTGAATGGTAGGAGGACCCAAACCTCCAGTTGTTCCATGCGCCCAATTGACTCCTCACTTTGCAATATCCCAGAATCCTTTCGGACTTGAAAGTGAAACTGCCTAAATAATAACCGCTGCATGAGCAAATGCAAACTTACCTAGATTGATCCACAATAACCTATGGAGCTCCAGGCGTTTATAGACAGGGATTGCATGCACAAGCGCTAACAATTCAGCAGTATTTTAGCTGGATAGAAATAAACTGTGACCTCCCACCTCCAATATCCTGTTCTTCTGACCCTCATTGACCTTGCCTGCCAGGCAGCAGTGGGCCAGGGCATTCTGGATGATGTGCTTGTTGGACTTGGCACTCGGCTCCTTGTACAGCTTGGGCCCTTCGTGGAAGCAAGCAAACTAATGTTAGCACCCAATCTACCTGTGTACCACAACATGAATTAGTTTGTGCACTTTTATAAGCCAGCTGTGGCATGTGCACGTGGATGCAACATGTGACCTGGGGGACTCGGACTTGGGACAATTCGTTTTCAGTAACACCATAGATTTTTAGAAAATGCACAAAAAATCTGGGCTGCGTTTCCCAAAAGCATAGTTGCTAACTAAGTTTGCAACTTACAGTAGTTAGTCCATTCACAGTCAGTGGTTCCAACTATGTAAGTTAGAATCTGTGATTTCGGGAAACGCACCCCTGATCATGATGGTTGAAAAATATCTAAGTTTGACAACAAAAGGACATTTACAGAGAACCCACACTGACTTCAAGCACCTTAACATAGGAATTTAGCGACAGCAGTTGACTCCCAGACTGTACCTGTGTACTCAGTGTTTGATGCTACTGACGAAGTTGTTGAACCATTCTCCCAATCCCTCTCTCCGTTTCCACTTCCCAGCAAGTTGGGGGACAGAAAGCCATCAGCCGAATCAGGCCTGGAGCAAAATGGCAACAAGTGTGGTTAGACTCAGCTACCGGACCCAGAACATACCTCAGCCACAGATGATGTGCTTGGACAGCATGTCTGAATACGTTGCAATGAACTGAGCCACAGTAATGTGCCACCTCTCACAGCTCTGGGGGCGGGGAGACAAGCAAGCGAGGTGGAAGGCCCTTGTGTAGCCACAGATGAAAAAGCAATGATAAGGGTTCAGAAGGTTGCCATGAAACAGCAGTGACACAGCTGAACAATGGATGTGCCAACGGACACATGCAATGATAAAGATGGGGTTCATCTTGCACTGAACTAAGCACTTTTATGATGGTTCTGAGGAGCGGCTATTGGCAGAAAGATACAACGTTGCTGCAATCACTGTGTGGGACTAATAAAAGAACAAGTCATCACCCGAATTATTTTTAAAAAAGAAAGAAATTAGCCCTTTCCGAAGCAATACTTGAAGCCAGTTTCGAGATTTATTAGCCGGTATGATAACTTCCCTCGAGGAGTGTAACTGCATTTCACTGATACCAAATGAAAACTTCACTTAAATCCATCCCACACACTGTTTCAGAAGTCTGTAAGCTGTGAGATGAAGAATAGAAAGCTGGTTTGATTGCCATCCATGTACAGACAGTGACCTGCAGCCAGACGGTGTTACCTCTGAAGATGTCTCAGGATCACAAGAAAAGAGTGACCTATAAATGGCGCTATAGAAAAACTAACCTTGTCTTTTTCACTTTTGGAGAGTTCAGAAAGAAGTACAGATTGCCAGAGGCTAATTTATTGCTTCTGTAAATGCCAAATAATGTCAGAAGAACAATGAGAGAGAGGGAAAGAAATGGAAGACAAATAGGTGAAGAACAGACAACGTAAGGACTGTAGCTCCGAGTCAAAATTGCCAACAGATAAAGGAAAGGTCAGAATCAAGGCTCTAGTAATTCAATTCTAGTAGAGCTACTGGCTCTTGTAATTAAATATTCTACCCACAGTCACAAATTAACTAATGCTGAAGTTAATGGCTAACCATCTGGTGTTTTAGATTACAGCACATACAAGAAACAATGACTAACAAATGCAAGTTGCAGGACAAATGAAAAATTCTTCAATATAGTTTCCCACAACATGCTTAAGCTTTCTCCCAAAATGAATATTTACGCTTTCAATAACTTAGGCCAAGTCTCGACTTTTAGTTCCAAGGACTACTTTTCAAGGAACTACGTATAAGGTTCTTTGGTCAATTGATCTTTGCGTTTCCACAACAGTCTAGAAGACCTGAAAAGATTAGGTACATTATTCCGATGACGTATGAAAATAAAATGCTGAGAGTATTCAACCAATCAGAAACGTTCAGTGCTGCGAGCCCCAACCCCAAAATTCTGCTACTTTTAGACAGTACTACCCACTGAATAGGAACTCCTTGGGTGGTAAAATAATCTCCCACGGAACTTCATTTAGACTCTGGTCCCCCTATTAGAAACACATGTAGAGAAACCTCAAAAAGTTCCCAGTCCCTGGAGAAAGTTCCTACGGTGGGAACGTGACTATAGCTTGACCAAAGATACCATAACAGACAATTTTTCTGCCTTATGGCCATACTTTTTATGTACAAGACAGATGTATCTACAGTATAACCATGCTTGTCGGACCTGATTGCTTAATGTTAGATCTGATAACAGTCTTTTAGTGAGTGTTTCAATCAGCAAGATAACACAGGCAATTTGCCTAACAAACACAACAAGATTGTCATACCTTATCTGATAGATCTTAAATAATGTTGACCAATGATACATTTGTCAAACTGAACAAACTACAATGACCTTTCAGACACAAGGTTAAACACAAGCCTCAGAGATGAAAAGATGATCTTTCTTAGATGACCCTAAACTGACAGCATCTAAAATCAGAAATATTTACAAATGAGAACTTAAAGTGAATTTACACAGCAAGGTCAAAAGTCAGTTAGACCAAACTATAAATTTACTACACTAGCTGGTGGTACAACAAAAGATTTTGATAAAGGAGATTAACTAATCTGCCAAATATTGGAAGACTGCAGAATCTGCGTATGTTAACCAATTGCAGATACTGCAGTCTTCCATTGTAGGGCAGTAATGTGCGACACATCCACACAAATAGTTTCTCTGAAGTTTGCACTCACATTCTTAAATCTCTGGATTGAAACCACCAAACAACCAACGGAACATAATTCATCCCTCTTACATCATTTACACATGCCTTGAACTCCATCAATGAAAAAGGGCATTATTAGTCACACATATAGACATGTAATTATTACTATGAGACTTTTCATGCAAAGGTTGTTTAGAGAGGGGAGGATGAAGGAGGATGTGCTTACCTTGGCGTCCTCCTGTCAGAGTTGACACTGTCATTATCCCCCAAGTTCAGAGACGCCAGTGACAGGCTTGAGACCGAAAAGACACGTGGCCTCGAACCTGCATGTGTGACAAAAGGGGTGAGATATATACTGGGGTGAGATGTGCACTAGCAAATTTGCACAGGGACCTTGTGCAGAGCTATGCTACTCACTACAACAGCAACATCAAAATGCAAATTCACAGGCTGTACATCAGGACGTCGTAAAATGGAAACAAAAATTCAAATGGCGACCAGTGTCCTCAGCCAGAGAGTATTTTAGGTGAGATGAAATGGATGAGGGACATCAGGTCAACAGGAAATTCTCAAGTGCATACAAGTGGCTGAAATACACAGGAAACATTCAGTGTGCTCCAGAATTATTGGCACCCCTGATTGGTACACTAAAAATACTATTAAAAAGACAATAATGACATTATAGATATGCACTCAAAATGCCAAGACCCCTGGTTTGGTACTTGGTGCAACACCTCTGGCAATGATAACAGTATAGAATCTTTTTATGTACTGTTTGAAAAGGTTAAGGTACACATTTGGAAGGATTTTGGACCATTCTTGTATGCAGATCCTTTCAAGATCAGTCACATTCATGGGTTTGCCCTTATCAATAGCCCTCTTCAATTCAGCCCACAAGCTTTTGATTGGATTGAGGTCTTGTGACAGAGATAGTCAATGCTCAACATTGATTTTAGTGTTCCAGCACAATTTCTGTGTTCACTTTGGTGTGTACTGGGTCTTTGTCCTGTTGGAAAGCTCACCGAAGGCCAATCTCAGCCTTCTGACTAAGGAAACCAGATTGTCAGTGAGAATTGCTTGATACTTGGTGGAATCCATTAAGGTGCCTATGAAGTGAACATTTTTCCATATGTTTACAAAATGTACAGTTTCAAATACATAATTTTAAAGATTAAGATGTTTAGGGTTAAAATTGACAATTTTACAAGCCCTCAAAATTGAGCAATTTCGCCGACAAAAATGGTATTCGAATTGCATAGCCTAAGTACCCCATGACAACAACCACTGATGTCATCATGGTGGCAGATGATCAATTCAGTATCGCAAATAGTAAGCAAAATAAGCAACAACAAGAGCAATATTGAGTTGCTGGTGCCCCTAACCAATAAAGATGTCAGAATGTCGTTCACCACAGGCATTAAAATGTTCCCAAAGGATTTGACCAAGAGAGGTAAATGGGTGCAATTTGTCCGCAGACACAAACACGATTTGGACAAAGATCCAAATCTGCAGAAGGCTATAAGTTGCTTTCTTCAGCACAATTTGAAGAATAATGCTACAAGCAAAACTTGTCCAGTCTCAGCAGGATGGAGCCCTAGGGCATAAAGATGAAGCGCTTTTTGAGAAAGGATGCTAAGCCATCCAGGGACACATTTTTCCACCAGCTCCGGAGGAGTTCAGTGAGCAAAGAAAAAGTTTGCAGGCGTTTATAAATTACATGCTATTCCATAATCCCAAGCTTCTTTTGATCAATGTTTCAACTACTCGTTATTCTTTCTATAATTTGAGGTATTGTTTACAATTACTTTTGTTTCTGCTTTTTTACACTCTTGCTTGAAGATCTTTTTCTCCATCCTGAACGTTTCTGCAGTTTTTTTATTCCCACTCTTTTACCGTGAGTAAAAAGAAACTAAATTTCGGTGTGATCTGTATGAATGATGCGGTTAAATTGTGGCCAAGCTTTGAATCTTTTTTGTATTTGTTTGATTTTCCTTATGGTGAAGGTTATGTTTTGAAACCTTGTTTTCCAATGGTACATGTACATACATGGTGAAACTTATCTACTTGTTTTAAGTGCAACTTAATGTTGCATTAAAAACAAGAGAGATAGTCAGAATTCATGTTTCTTTCTGAATATTCTAGAATTAACATAAGAAAATATTCATTATTCAAGCTGAAACTTGATAGCTGCCACAATCGGATCCTACAAAACTACTAATACCTGGCATGAACAACGTATTTTGACAACTTTCTGTTGTGAGCAGCACTGAAAGAACCAAGAGCAGAGCCACAGAAAAACCCACAATGGCGTTAACTAAATACTGCAAGCAGCAATTAGCACAAACTGAAGAATAAATACTAAAATACGCAGCACTGAAGGAATAATCCGAGTCAGGCAAACTGGATGAATAGGGGAAGATCAAGCCATATCAGAAAGGTCCAAGGAGAATTCTGGGAGGGCAATCTCCGTACAGGACAAATAGGGCAGTGCCCGGTTTCAAACTTGAGCTTGAAGGGACTGGCCAACTCGCCAAACGGGAGCTGGATAGCACGGGGCAATATGCCTAATAAAGAGGTAATTAGTGGATTTTGAAAACTGAGAACTGAGGGTTTGAAGGTCTATGGCTAACAGGCTTAAAGCGGTTTTATACTTGAATCACATGTTTCTATTGACAGCGTCTGAAGACCAAAATGATGTCAGAGAGACAGAAAACAGTGTCGTCTAACGGCGTCTTGTTCCTGTTCAATACTTGTAATATTGCAGACTCAGTCATTGACTATGTTATAATTTCACTGGCTGGATGGACCAAAAGTTTGATGGTTGTTATATAAGTTAACAGTTATATAAAGTTGATATGGTAGAATTCGCAAAAAGATCATTTGGTTATGGTTATAAAAAAATAACGATAATTACCATGGAGATGACATTTTGTGCCAGAGGCCTCCAAAAAAATAACCTGTATTGTCCAACACTTTTCATAAGATGTCCATCGAAATATGTCTTCCAAGTATAAAAAGGCCTTGAGAAGACAATGAGAAGAAACAATCCAGCATGGAAGGGAAGTAGATCAGGAACTTAAATATGAGCCAAAAGGATTAAAATAATTGAACCATGAAAACTAATGACAGAAAACAAGGAAAAACCTGATAAGGGCGGCTGGATTGCAGGAAAAACAATAAAGAAAACTCAGGATGTAATACTTAGTTGGTTAAGGGCATCAGCAAGACAATACCGCTCTCGTTGCCGCTTATTTTGCTTGCGTCCTCTACCTGTCATTTTTTCAACAGTTCCATACGTTTCAGATTTTTCAATGACTGCCCTGAGTGTGCTCTGTGATGCAATTACTCTTAAGTGGATCTTCCCACAACATTACCAGATTTATGATGGAGTATGACCACCAAGCTCGTTTGAATGCCAGTTCTTTTGTTTTCTTTATGGTGCTTCGGTACAATAAAATTTTGCATGTATGTTACCTCATTTTTATACCCTAGTGAAACAGAAAGTGATGCAATGACAATATATTTCCTTAAAACTTACAAGAAAGTAAATAAGCTGAATTTCTTTTCCGGTTTAAATTTGGTATATTTTACTTACAATAATCTTTAGAGGAGCCATCAGTTGTGAAACCTTGGTTAAACGGATTTTTAATT
This sequence comes from Gymnothorax javanicus, assembly GCA_029692085.1. Lineage (NCBI taxonomy): Eukaryota > Metazoa > Chordata > Actinopteri > Anguilliformes > Muraenidae > Gymnothorax > Gymnothorax javanicus. The sequence continues at coordinate 34,957,086 of CM056198.1, forward strand.
AAATGAACAAAAAATTTTGGTTGCATCCACTGAAACATAAATACAGGGCAGTATTTCCCACATGTTGGCATTCTGAGTTTATCTCAATGATGTCATATCTTTTGTGGTACTTTCAGTGCATTTACAGTCAGGGCTCCCAATAATTCTGGAGCGTAACATGTGGAATTAATGTGCTGTCTGTATAACTAAAGGCTGAACTGAAAGATCAACAGTGGACAGAGTGGGGTTTACCTGCTGCTCGGGGTATGACCCGGGGGGACTCTGCACTGTCCCTGTGCATGGACTTTGGTCGTGGCTTCTTCTGCTTGGAGCCAGGTGGACGTGGTTTAATGACTTCGTCCATGTCTTCCATCAACTTTAGCTGCTTCCTTCGAAGATATTCCTGCTTAATGTACTCCCGTCTCGCCTTGTCATCTTCCTTCTTCTCACGTTCCTCCTCCGCCTTTAACCTGAGGAAAAGGATGGTTATGATAAGAAAATTCATGAAATTTTTGCAAAAATTTTCCTGGGGCCTCATTCTGCTCAATTGCACAAAACAGAAGTCCGCCATATTGTTTAATTTCATGCTGGTAAATATGCAGAACGTTTACATGTTTAAAAATCAATGTGATTTTGTTTCAGCCGGTGTGTAATTATTATTGCGACATTCAGAATTCTACAATACCAGTAACAAATTTGGATGAAACTAGATGCTTTACTTCCTCTGCTATCGATTCAAGTTCTTCCACTGCAAAGCAGTCTTGACATTGCTAGGACTAGGTGCCCAAAAATGAGCCAAATTTAGATAATTTCTAGCAAAAAATATGTTTGCATGTTATTTGTTATAATGAACATGTTATTTTCAGAGTAAACATTTCAATAATCCACCCAACATGGTTCCTTATGTATGGTAATTAATGCTAATATTTTTTAATACTGTAGAATAACTGCAAAACAATTTCTAACAATGTTTAATACATGGTTATATTTGTCACATTTAATATTGGTCGTTTTCCCACACATTTAAGTTCTATTTATAAATCAAATGGATAAGAGCCAAGTTAAACATCAGTCATATACTCCACCTTTTTCTTAAAGGTAACCAATTCGTTCCATATCCTCAACTCTTTTTTTCGCATAATTTGCCAGGCTGTTCCAATAAAAAGATTTGTGCGTTAGTTTTAATGTCGTCCGTGACCCCTAACGAGGATAAATTCCGAAGGAAAGCAATCACTCGACCGTTACGATCAGCCATTGTGGCTGCAGGACCACGGCCATTTCGACGTGCCTATTACTTAATATGCATGAGCGATTTGCATGAAAAGTCACGTCAGATCAGTCATCAGATTCAACTGCTAGTAAAAAAAAGTACGTTTATGCATTAGAAATTCATTACTATATGTCTAGTTACAAAAATGGGACGATTTCAAGTACTGAAATGATTTGAAAGTGCTAGGAAACAGGGAAATCGGGCATTTTGCACCAGGCATCAAGTTTACTTACGTATCCAGCAAAAGTTTGGCCACATCTTCATCGGAAATGTCCCCAAACCTGGCTTTAAAAGTTTGCAAGTGATCACTTTGGCCTTTTATATTAATCCTGGTCTTCAATCGATCTTCTTCCTGGCCTTTTCTAGCACTTTTACGGGTCGAATCAGTCAGATATTTCTTTGGCCGCGGCATTTTGCAGTTGGCCAACTTCTCTTCATTTCGGCGTCCACCATGCACATCCGCTTTCGTGTGACATTATTTCTGCATGCTCATGAATGCTATTGGGGTATTTCAAATGGCGCGGGGAGTTTTTGCAGGTCGCAAAAACTACTTTCACATTCAATATTTGGGGATTGCAAATGTTCTTGGAGAAAACATTTGTTTATTCCCGCTTGTTTTGGTCATATCCATTCAATTATATTTAAAAAAAGAACAGATAGGATACCTTTAAGCAAAATTGAGTAAAAGAAGCTAATTTGTTGCTTGAGCATTTTGAATTAGGCCTGACAAAGCAGGTGATCACAAGGGAAAACTTTCTCCCCTCTTTGTTCAGGCTAACTTTGACTTACCCTATTACGGCAGGTTTTAATTTATTTCTTTTTAGAATATCATTACAGGCAAACATTCTGCATATGATCTTGTCATTACAGGTTGTAAACCTTAGCGCATTACATAAAACATGCTTACATATGACTCATATCTACTTTTATATTTTTACAAAAAAATTTGATTCGTAATATTTTTTAACAATGATGACCAATATCATCACAAAGGGTTTCTTGCGTTGGACAGTCTTGAGAGGCACGTCTTGACAACCAGGTGGTGACTCACCGTGCCAACTCTTTCTTCTGCTCGAGCTCTGCCTCCAGCTCCAGCTTCTTCTGCTGGGCCTCCCTCTCCCGACGGAGCCTCTTCTCCAACAGAGCCGCTCGCTTCAGCGCAATGTCCTCTTCACCCTTCAGGTCATCCTGTGGATAACCCAAGAGCGTCATGTCAAAATCTTGCCTCTTCAAAACTTTCTGTACTCCAATAGGTTTACATCCCTTGCAAAGGTTTGTGGTACTAATAGATGCTAAGTATTATTCCTTAGCTATAATAACTAGTTTTCTTTTAAAGGTATGCTTTGTTACAATGGCACACTTTATTTCTTCTAAATCACCACTGCTTACCAAATATTCTGGTGGTGGCCAGGCCAGTTATATTTCATAAGAGTAACTTCTGTTAAATCATTCATCAGCCAGTGTCCTGACCTTGATTGAGCTCAGGCACAACAGATCTTGCTGCCAGCCTGAATAATCCAAGTCAAAATCCTTAAAAAACTAGGGCACTCTTATAATCTTGAACTGTGACACAATATCTGTGATTGCTTACAAATATAGGAATTAATGACAACACCAAAACTTTTCATAATATACAGCCCTAATCTTTTGATTTGTTCAGAAGCTGTGGTCAAACACAGGTATAATGCACATGCTTACCTTGAAGAAGAACCCACAGCAGATTTTCTGGTCTCTAGAAAGGAGTTCAGTAATAGGCTCTTCCTCTCCATTGCAGCTGCCGCTGTTGCCTCCCGCCTGGGCCTCCAATACTGAAAGTGGTACCTCGATCAGGTTCTTGCTGTTCGTATTCAACGTGGGGTCGCGTTTTACTGGGGTCGTTCTGACTGCCTCTACGACAGGCTGCGTCAGCACCTCTGACAAGGCGGGCACTTTCGGCTCATTTGATCCCTGTGCACATGTGTCAATTTCCAGCCCCTGCGGCCCTCCGGCAGGAGAAGGGGGTGGTCCCACAGTTGTCTGGGGGTTAGGCTGGTCTAGCTTTGGTTCCCTTTGGCCACAATCCTGTTCTTGGAGCTCAGGGCCAGAATGAGGGGGAGGAGTATGGGCGGGTGCAGGGGAAGGGGTGGGTTCATCATGTCCAAGGAAGGCAAAGGAGCTGAGCTGGGATTGGCTGGGCGAGAAGCGCCTCAGTCGAGGTAGGCTGTCCACAGACTGCGGGGTGTTCAGCATCCGGCTCAAGGGAGCGATCTTGAGCTCACTGGGCCTGGGCGTGCGTGGCGTGCGCGAGTGGAAAGAGGCCGATTTCCTCTTTATGGTGGTGGGGGAGCGATGGGAGGGGCGCGGGGACCCCGTGGACGACAGGACCGGAGAGAGGGAGCCCGTTGAACGAGTGGCAGAGCCTCGGAGATCACGCACCTGCCTCTGCGTGGAGGGGGAGGGGCCAGCAGGCAGGGACACGGTCCAGGACTGGTGCTCCCTCATTTGCATAATTACCTCTTGCTGCTGTGCCAGTCGCTGCATTTCCGTCTGCAAGAAACTCAGCGAGGTGTTCAATCTCTCGATGGAGCGGGTGTACTCCGCAAGGTCTGCCTCCCCGGTTCCACCATCCTCTCCTGGTGAACGCCACCCTCTGTGACCTTGCTCTGCCCCGTCTGGTGCCTCCTGTTTGTCCTGCCCCAGCTTTGCTCTCTCCTCCTCAGCTGCCTTAGGGGGGCGAGCGTCTCTATCAGGGGACGCCAGCAGCCCGTTAGTCTCCGAGCCTGCGGCCTCCTCCCTGAGCGGCGAGGTCCCACTCCCTTTCCTCCTCACCACATTGAGGAAAGCTGTCCGACCCATGCGCTGCCGGTGGCGGGTGAACGCCGCCTCCACCTTCTTCTTCTGGGCCTCAATTGCCCGCCGCTTCTCCTCCAACTTCATCTTCAGCTGCAGCATCTCCGAGGCCAGCAAATGGGTGGGATCCCGAGGTGAGGGGGGCAGGGAAGAGGCACGAACGGGGGGGCTCTTTTCTTCAGGCATGGAGGCCCTGGCCACAGAGCATGGTAAATTGAGCTCAGACCTTTCGGGCAGCGTCTTCACAGAGCTGAACCCGCTATCTCGCCCATCAACATGCTGGTATTGGTTGAGCTTCCGAAACTTTTGCTCCGCGAAGCTGGTCATACGGATGCCGCCAGACCCGGAGGATGTACAGCTCCCCGGGCGGGATGGCCCACTCAGAGAGCTAGGGGCGGGACTTGGGCCATCACCGAGAGGATTATTGGGCACTGACTCAAATTCGTGGTCAGCATCAGAGTCCATACTGGTTGTGTAGTCCCTCAGAGATGAGTCCTCATCCTGGATATCCTCTGTTCGTACATGGATTCCAGTGTCCACCTCAGTAGAGGCAGAGTCCTGATCATCCGCTGGCTGAGCCTTGGTACTTACGCCGTCCCCACTGTCCCTCCCATGAAGAAAGAATCCATTATCTGCCCCGTTCCCTGGCAGGCTGCTGCCCGGCCTTTCAGGGCTGTGGATAATCTCCAGGGCTTCTTCAATACTGGGGGTGGCCCCAGAGGGTCTGTGCTCATCTAATGCCAGCCCATTGGGGAACCCACTGTGGTGGGCCTCCTCCTCTTCAATGCCCTGCCTGCTATGCCCGTTGACTGGCTGGAAGGAAAGGTTTCGCTTCATGTTCCCAGGAGCATGTGCGAACCTATGGCCCAGCCCATCTGTACTGGCTGACCTGCTCATACCTCGCCCCACAGATGGTCGAGCCATGTCATCTCTGTCTAACGGGATTTCAAAGGATATCCCATGAGTTGAGGACCTGTGCAAGCAGAGGACAATATGTATTTTTTTACAGCAGTGAAGAAACTGATCCACAAATTCACCGTCATGTCATTCTAGCTACGCCTCAAAATTAATACATCACAAGATACAGTTTAAAGCTGCTTTCACGCCGGACGCAAAACAAATTTTTTGCACGACAGATTACATTCAAAGTCAATGCAAAACGCGAATACTTGCATTGACTTGTAATCTGTCGCGGCGAAAAAATTTTTTCAAGGTCCAGAGTGAAAGCGCAAAAAGTTGGTTTGATTTCATGTTTTACGCTCTTCAATCTTTTCAGGGTTTCACCATTTGATCACCCAGAAGAACATCAAAATTTTTCATTTCAACATCCCATTATTCAAAATTTAGGAACTAAGAAAGTATGAAAAGTCAAGCATTTCAGGAACTGCGGCTACATTAATTTTGTACTGACCTTTTCTCTTTCGGCCATGTCCCAACGCACCCATCCATGTATGACATTGAGGTTGACCGTCTTATCACACCTGCCACATGTAAACAAACACGAAGCCAAAATCATTATATCACACCCAGGACAATTAACACAATACATAAAAATATATCAAGAAATCCAGAAAAAGGCCTGGAGTCATACCTGAAGTTGTGGCCTGAACTTCTGGACTTTCAGGCAGACTGTTAAGTATAGTTAAGAGGGAGAGACACAGACTTAGTCAATGGCATATGCAATAACAGATTAATTATATAGTTTCTCAACATGAAGGGGGAAAAATATCATATGATTGCAGTTATCCTTAAGTTTCTCAAATTTATGTAAATTTAACCTGGACTGGTTTTGACTGGCAGGAGTGTGAGCGCTTTCACTGCTGATGTTAGAAATGGGCACAGTGGGCACATCTGGCAAGGTCAGGGCAGGGTCTAGAAGAAGATGCAATGCTATTTAACAGTTTGCTCACAGATTCAATGACTACTATACACTCAAAAGCTTCACTACCGCCAGTTAAAGACTTCTTAAATACTTACTTTTGACATTTAGAACACGAGGCTGGACGAAGGACGGTTTAACTACTTCAAACCACCAGAACAGCTCAGCCATGAACACAAGGTAATTATTCTGCCAGAGAGAAAGAACAAACCTAAAATTCATGTCAGTGATCTCCACATCTTCAGTCAAAATCATTCACAACGCTGAAGCCAGTCATAAAATTTATTTCCTTTTCTTTGCCTGTTATTTCAGTACTCTGCTATTATCTTTTTTTTTCAATGTCAACCAAATAAAACATTTTATTAATGACTTGCAGTTTTTATTTACAGTCCACACCACCACTGGATTTCCAAGACTCACTGTCAACGGCAACAACCCACAATACAGTGTGAAAACAATGGGTCAAAAAAGGTAGAATCAAACCAATAACCAATATTTATAAATCCTAGGTTTCAGGGAGAAAAACCCATATGGTCAATTCCATGGAAAAGTTCAATTTTTCAAGAAAATTAAAAAAACATTTACAGTTATGCCATTTATGCTGTTGAAATATATATTACCTCTTCTATCAAAACCAATGAATATTTAAGGAATACCTTACTCTACTGAAAATTTTCACCACTTTAAAGTTTCAATATTTTCATAATTAAAAGACTATGAATATCCTTGTTTTTCAACAATCCCTACCAGAGATAGAAAGCCTCAGGGCATTTCCTTCATGGTTTCATCTTTTCATGACCCCCCTGCACTTGCACCAGCTGCACTCTTAAACAAGGCTGCTAAATGTCAAAACTGTACTTATGTGACCTCAAACATGATTGGTGCAAATGTCCCATAAGTCACATTTCACATGGTTTCTTTTCTGCATTATTTAATTAGTGCATTTTTGAAGGAGCTTTTGTCTTTGCTATCTTCTAGTGTGGTCAGGATATGCATGGAGCAGCAGAATGTTCTAATTGCTCTGCTGCCCTTTCTTCTGTATGACTTGATTGTTTTGTCCCATAAGTCACAAATTTGGCATAGATACGATGAAACCAGATACGAAGCCCACTGTGCTCTTTAGCTCTTATAGGTGTCCCATCTAGATGGAATTTTTCAGCCACCTCACATGGAAAAGGCTGCACTGATGAAGTAGGGGGCACTGAAAAGCATCGGGTCTCCGAAAAAGTTAGGGCTGAATGTTTGGATGTATCTACAACTGAATTTGCAAACCTATCAGAAACTGTATGTCCTCTATGCTGATCAGGAGGTAGTTGAGAAAAAGAGACCACAATTAGATGAAACTTGGAGCCCACATGGGCAGGAAATCAAGACTCTTCCAGATACATGCGCAGCCCATTTTTTTGAAGTAGTTGAACCATACATGATCAAATATTCTATTCACTCTGCTACTGATGTTTCAGAGATGACATGCTTTTCTTTCATAACTGGAATATATGACCAAACTTCAGGTTTCGCAGGTAGTGAACATTCAGGTGATGTGGGCCCAGGAGTTGCAAACAATCTTGGCACTGTTGAGGAGCAGTCAGCAGAACTTAAAGATGCCACCAAGGCCTGCAATTCTTTCACAATGATTCTTAGGGATTTTTGTTGTTTCTCTCACCATCCTCCTCAGAAGGGGGGGGCAGCAAATTTGGTTGCATCCTCTACCGTTGAGGTTTTCAAAAGTTCCAAATCTTTGTAATTTTTTAACAATTGCCCTGACAGTGGTCAGTGGCATATTCAATCGTTTGTGAGTCTTTTTGTTGCCATTAGCAGACTAATGAAGGTCTATGACCATCTGCCTCTTTTGAACAGACAGTTGTTTCGTTTTCTACATGGTGTTGGAGGACAAAGGGATATTGAATATTTTTTACCTCATTTTTTATAGCCTTGTGAAATGGGAGGTGATGTCATGGCTCGACACAGTTCCTTAACACTTAGATAAAACTTAAATAACTGGAATTTAACACCTGGTATAATTTTGGTAGATATTGTTTACAATGATCTTTAAGGGTGCCATGAATTCTGATGTCTTGCTTTGGAGGAAATTGATTTTTAATTAAAGTTTGGTTCCATTGGAACATTAATATCATACAGTATTCCTCACATGTTGGCATTTATAGTTTCTAAATAAATATATTTTTGTGCATTGCTATTCAGGGGTGCCAGTAATATTGGAGCCCACTGAAAGTATAAAATTGGTTGTCTTGGGCTCGGTAGATCAGGGAAATCATATGTTTGAAAGAGATGACCACATCATATGAAACAATAACGACAAAATTAGAAGCCATATGACAAAGGAAACAAGATTAGTAAATGGAAGAGGCATATGTGATTTAATTTGTCTAAATACCAAGCTTTGTATTCACTGTGACTTTAAAGCCGGTTGCAACTAGCTCAGGAGCTAGAGTGCCACAGTTTACATGACTGTGGACAAAGTGGACATCTCTGTCCCATAAATCACATATAGCCATTTGCCTATAACATTTCAAATATTGTCTTTTTAAGGCTTTTGATGGTTTAGTGTTTGATCATGTTGTTCTTTCAATCATATAGTGTCATTAATTGATGTGATGCTAATGCTGTGTCCAGTTTAAATTTCACTGCTTGAGCCCAATGGATTTTCTGGTGTTTGTTCAAAATATTTTTAATTGCATTTAAGGTAGTTGATGTTCAATAAATGTTTTGTCCTTTGTAAATCGATGAATACATTTTTAAATGCAAAAATGACATTATAGGACATTAAAGTACAAACCCAAAACCAGTGAAGTTGGCACGTTGTGTAAATCGTAAATAAAAACAGAATGCAATGATTTGCAAATCCTTTTCAACCTATATTCAATTGAATACACTGCAAAGACAAGTTACTTAATGTTCGAACAGGTAAACTTTGTAATTTTTTGCAAATATTAGCTCATTTGGAATTTGATGCCTGCAACATGTTTCAAAAAAGCTGGCACAAGTGGCAAAAAAGACTGAGAGAGTTGAGGAATGCTCATCAAACACTTATTTGGAACATCCCACAGGTGAACGGGCTAATTGGGAACAGGTGGGTGCCATGATTGGGTATAAAAGCAGCTTCCCTGAAATGCTCAGTCATTCACAAACAAGGATGGGGCGAGGGTCACCACTTAGTGAACAAATCGTGAGCTGATTGTCGAACAGTTTAAAAACAACATTCCTCAACGAGCTATTGCAAGAAATTTAGGGATTTCATCATCTACGGTCCGTAATATCGTCAAAAGGTTCAGAGAATCTGGAGAAATCACTGCACGTAAGCGACAAGGCTGAAAACCAACATTGAATGCCCGTGACCTTCGATCCCTCAGGCGGTACTGCATCAAAAACCGACATCAGTGTGTAAAGGACATCACCACATGGGCTCAGGAACACTTCAGAAAACCACTGTTAGTAACTACAGTTCGTCGCTACATCTGCAAGTGCAAGTTAAAACTCTATAATGCAAAGCGAAAGCCATTTATCAACAGCACCCAGAAACGCCGCCCGGCCGCTGGGCCCAAGCTCATCTAAGATGGACTGATGCAAAGTGGAAAAAGTGTTCTGTGGTCTGGACGAGTCCACATTTCAAATTGTTTTTGGAAACTGTGGACGTCGTGTCCTCCGGACCAAAGAGAAAAAAGAAACCATCCGGACTGTTATAGGCGCAAAGTTCAAAAGCCAGCATCTGTGATGGTATGGGGGTGTATTAGTGCCCAAGGCATGGGCAACTTACACATATGTGAAGGCACCATTAATGCTGAAAAGGTACATACAGGTTTTGGAGCAACATATGTTGCCATCAAGCAACGTCTTTTTCATGGACGCCCCTGCTTATTTCAGCAAGACAATGCCAAGCCACATTCTGCACGTGTTACAACAGCATGGCTCCATAGTAAAAAGTGCGGGTACTAGACTGGCCTGCCTGTAGTCCAGACCTGTCTCCCATTGAAAATGTGTGGCGCATTATGAAGCGTAAAAAATACGACAACGGAGACTGTTGAACAACTTAAGCTGTACATCAAGCAAGAATGGGAAAGAGTTCCACCTGAAAAGCTTCAAAAATTGGTCTCCTCAGTTCCCAAACGTTTACTGAGTGTCGTTAAAAGGAAAGGTGATGTAACACAGTGGTAAAAAGGCCCTGTGCCAACTTTTTTTGCAATGTGTTGCTGCCTTTAAATTCTAAGTTAATGATTATTTAAAAAAAAAAAAAATAAAGTTTCTCAGTTTGAACATTAAACATCTTGTCTTTGCAGTGTATTCAATTGAATATAAGTTGAAAAGGATTTGCAAATCATTGTATTCTGTTTTTATCTACGATTTACATAACGTGCCAACTTCACTGGTTTTGGGTTTTGTACTAAAAAAAATCACTACACAAGGAGACCCTGAGATAGTGTCCCATAAGTCACGTTCCTATGTCCCATAAGTCACACCATTCTTCCGGGCATCATAAAAAAATGAATTTAGCTTCTTTCCTAAACAGTAACAAGATACACTAAGTGGCCAAACATTGGGAAACAAACTGATTCCATAACTTTAAAACTGAGATAGATTTTCAACTTATGACCAGAGCAGGGCTTATGACATCATATACTTGGATTTTCAGAAAGCATTTGATACAGTAAGAGACTAATTTTTAAAATGAGCTCCATTGGAGTTACAGGAGGTATTCTGAAGTGGATTCAAAACTGGTTAAAGGACAGAACACAAAGAGTGGTGGTCAGTGGTATCTCATCTGAGCTTGGTATGGTGGGGAGTGGCGTCCCCCAGGGATCGGTGTTGGGACCCCTGCTGTTCCTCATCTACATTAATGACCTTGATAGGAATATTGGGAGCAAATTAGTTAAATTTGCAGTTGATACTACAAAAATTGGGGGGTTTGGCAAATAGTTTAGAGTCCACTAAAGTGATTCAGGATGATTTGGATAGAATCCAGAATTGGGCAGAAATGTGGCAAATGAAATTTAATGTAGCGAAATGTAAAGTTGTACATGTAGGTAATAAAAACATTAGATGGGATTACTTCATGGGAGGTTTAAAACTGGAATATGCTCCGCACGAAAAAGATCTAGGAGTGATTGTTGACCCAACCCTCACAGGCTCTAGCCATTGTGCCGTAGCAGTTTAAAAAGCCAATCAGATGCTGGGATACATTGCCAAAAGTATTTAATACCAATCCAAGGAGGTGATGCTTCTTTTGTACAACACATTCGTCAAACCACATTTGGAGTATTGCGTACAGTTCTGGGGACCATACTTTAAGAAAGATATAGAGGCTCTAGAAAAAGTTCAGAGAAGAGCCACTAAGCTAATTCCGGGTATAAAAGATGAAAGCTATGAGAAGAGGCTGAAGATCCTTAATCTCTTTAGTCTTAGGAAAAGGAGACTAAGGGGTGATCTGATTGAGGTCTTTAAATATGTTAAAGGGATTAACAAAGTGAATTATGTAGGATTCCTTCGACCAAGTGTTGTTAGTAGAACTTGGGGTCACAAATGGAAGTTGACCAAAGGTAAATTTAGCACTGATATTCGGAAATATTTCTTCACCCAAAGAGTAATTTCGATGTGAAACAGCTTGCCTGACCATATTGTTGAGGCAGAGACCTTGGGCGTTTTCAAGAGCAGGCTTGACTTAAAGCTAGACACCATTGAGTCATTGAGTATCTGAAGTGATATATTCACAATAGTATAAAGAAACTGGTGAGCCTAGTTGGGCTGAATGGCCTGTTCTCGCCATTCATTTTATGTTATGTTAACTTTCTTTCAACCATACAAAAAACCATGGTCAACAAATGTCCCATAAGTCACATAATAACAGTTTGTCCCCTCCAGTAATGACACTTTAACCTGACATAAAGCTTTTGTGTGTTTCTTGGAGAGTTAAGCCTTCTTTTTTACCATGTATGATTACAAGACATTCTCATCTCTAGTTTCTTCAAATTTTCACTTGAAACATTGCAGTTTTTTATTAAATGTCCCATAAGTCACAATGGAATTGACCATATATATCCCAGGTTTAAGAGATAAATGGATGAAAACTGCACAGAGCATTCTTGAGTGTAATGGAAAAACCTACTAAGTAACAAAAAGCTGACTCCGAAAAAATGACAGAAAACTGCATCCCTCTGGGGTTAAGCTCTTGTCCGACAATGAAACTGACATGGTAGTTATTTGTTCATTACATAATAAGAGATATTTATGGAGGAATTTTTTTCTTTTTTATTACAACCTCAATTCCAAAATAGTTGGGACAAAGTCTAAATTGTGAATAAAATCAAAATGCAATGACTTTCAGATCATTTGAACCAATATGTTATTTACAATAGAACATAGATAACATTTCAAATGTTGAAACTGAGACATTTTACATTTTTATCCACAAAATGAGCTTATTTCAAATTTTCTGGCTGCAACAGCTCTCAAAAAAGTTGGGACACAGGCAAAAAATGGCTGAGAAAGCTATTAATATATAAGAGAATCCGCTGAAAGAACATTCAGCAAGTAATTAAGTTAGCTGGCATCAGTTGTGTAACATGATTGGCTATAAAAGGGATGTCTTAGAGATGCTGAGTCTCTCAGAAGTAAAGATGGCCAGAGGCTCTCCAACCTGTGAAGGCTTCCGTAAAAAAATTGTGGAATACTTTAAAAACAATGTTCCTCAACGTCAAATTGCAAAGGCTTTGAAGGTCTCATCATCGACAGTGCACAACATCATCAAAAGACTCAGAGAAACTGGAAAAATCTCTGTGCGTAAGGGACAAGGCTGAAGACCTTTACTGGATGCCCGTGATCTTCGGGCCCTCAGACGCCACTGCATCACTCACCGGCATGATTCTGTCATTGACATTACTAAATGGACCCAGGAATACTTCAAGAAACCATTGTCTCTAAACACAGTCCGCCGTGCCATCCACAGATGCCACCTAAAACTCTATCACGCAAAAAGGAAGCCATTGTTGAGCATGATCCAGAAGCGCTGCCGTGTTCTGTGGGCCAAGGCTCATTTAAAATGGACTGTAGCAAAGTGGCAAAGTGTCCTGTGGTCAGACGAGTCCAAATTTGATATTCTTGTTGGAAATCATGGGCGTCGTGTCCTCCGGGCTAAAGAGAAGAAAAACCACCCCTCCTGCTATCAGCGTTCAGTTCAAAACCCAGCATCTCTGATGGTATGGGGATGCATTAGTGCATATGGTGTGGGACACTTGCATGTTTTAAAAAGCACCATGAATGCTGAAAGGTATATAAAGGTTTTAGAGCAACATATGCTCCCCTCCAGATGACATCTATTTCAGGGAAGGCCTTGTGTATTTCAGCAAGACAATGCAAAACCACATACTGCAGCTATTACAACAGCATGGCTTTGTAGTAGAAGAGTCCGTGTGCTGAACTGGCCTGATCTTTCAACGATTGAGAACATTTGGTGTATAATTAAACGAAAAGTCCGTCAAAGGGGACCCAAAACTCTCCAGCAGCTGGAAGCCTGTATTAAACAAGAGTGGGATCAAATTCCAATGGCTAAACTCAAGAAACTTGTCTCCTCAATGCCCAAATGCCTCCACTCTGTGTTAAAAAGAAGAGGGATGCTACACCATGGTAAAGCAGGCCCCTGTCCCAACTTTTTTGAGACCTGTAGCAGCCATCAAATTTGAAATGAGCTCATTTTGTGGCTAAAATTGTAAAATTTCTCAGTTTCAACATTTGCTATGTTATCTCTGTTCTATTGTGAATAAAATACTGGCTGGTGTGATTTTAAAGTCATTGCATTTTGATTTTATTCACAATTTACACTTTGTCCCAACTATTTCGAAATTGGGGCTGTACTTGAATTGTGAATTCTGACCATGAATGTCCTGCACATCCAATGCTCTGCATGAGGACTTACCTCACAGATCAGATAATATAGATATGCTGCTTCATAACTGGCTAATTGACCATGTTTTATCATTGAAAAAAAGAAAATTTTATGTGGAAGAACCAAGGAAGATCAACTTGCTTGATTTTTACTTCACAATTGATTAAATACCGATGACTTGCTTGGTTTTGCCACAGGAAAACATAGGAAATCAATGATTATTTTTCATGTATCTTACTGTATATGATGAGGCAAAGCCTAATAAGTACAAAAATGGTCCTTAGTTTCGACCAAAATTAGACTTGCTAGGTTTTTCCATAACACTCAAGCATTGTCTACACTCAGTTTATATTCTCACATTCATTCTGTTGAATGCCGTTGAGTTAACTTTACAAACCCCAGGTAATAATATAATTTACGTCCACTTACTAAAATTCCAGCAGCACTGTGGATCATAGGGACAACAGACAAACATAGTCACTATTTTTTAATGAAGAACAAAAACTGAAAGGAAAGTTATCCATCTGCTCTCCATTAAAAGATCATCCCGTAGTTTGCCTTCAATCATGTTTACAAATGTTCAGCCCAATATAATCAAACCAAATATATTTCCCAGGAAAGTGAATGCGATTTCCAAGAGTTTATAATCAATTTATTATCACTCTGGCGACAGAACCCTGCAAAAAATGTGCTATAGGAATCCTATAGGACAGTTCAATAGAATTCTATAGAACTTTAGTACCTTGAGTCCTGTAGAAAAAATGTTCTATAGAAAATTTCTATAGGAAACAGTTCCATAGAAAATCTCTATAAAACAGCTTTTGTAGAACTTTTTTTTTTTTTCCCCTAATTTGGCATCTTCAATCCCACCCGAATCTGGAAGGCGACAAACAAAGCAACCATGTTATATTACCCTTCCCAATTTGCATCCCTGTAGCGTTATGGCCAATTGTGTGCTACTCTGACTGGGGCTCGAACCCGGACACTTCTGCTCCGCAACATGGTGCTTTGACCAAGTGAGCTATCCGGCAACTGGGAAAATGCTGATTGTACTTGATCGTGATCTATTTGAATTGCATTTGAATTGAATTGAATTGAATTTGAAGGAACTGAGTGCCTTCGCTGAAAAGGAACGCCATGTTAGTAATCCTGTTAGGTGACCATGATACATGTATAAAGATGGTGGGAATAAGTCTTAGCAGACCTCAAATTGTATTCAAATTAATCTTAAATCTGCATATAATCTGCAATCACATGCATGTAAATGGAAAGGAATAATTTGATTCAATTTTTTAAATTAAGGAAAAGTTCAAAAGCTCAAACTTTCAACATAATTCTGTCTTAAGTAAGCAAAAAAAGAGGAACAGGAGTTTTCCATTATAGCATAATAAAGTTGTAATGCCTTACATTTATATTTTTGAATTGCTGCCGAGGAAATGGAAAGAGGTCTTCATATACCGTAACTGAAATACTGCTAAGTTGTGCAGTCAGTCAGTTAATCAATGGTCTGATCAGAGAATCAATGAGTTGGTATGTGCCTGGTACCCCATGTGCTTATAAGCACACCTTAAAGTTAAAAGGGACAATATTTCCTTGCTACTTCAGTATATTGGATATCACTGCATATTGCACATTTTCATACCATTAGTCCAGTCTCTCACTTCTAGAACCCAGGTACACATAAGGTAAAGTGACCCTTCGACAGAGCATTGCAAGGAGTCATAAGATTTATTTTTATTTTTATTTAACCCTTATTTAAGATGTCTTTCCCATTAAGCTTTTGTTCTATTAGAAGGACCTAAAGACCATCAAAGTCCTATAGAACAGGTTTTTCAACTAGGGTGTTCTATAGGAAGGTCTTATGGAACAGCAATAATCTTATAGGACTTTCTTTTCCATAGAGGTGCTCTATAGGTTTTTAGCAAATTCCTATAGAACACACGGAAAATCCTGTAGAACATGCTGTTTTACTAAAATGTTCTATAGAGTTCCATTGATGTTCTATAGAGTTCTATGGTAGAAGTCCTATAGAACATTTTTTGCAGGGAATATATCCCACCTCCATACCGTAACCAGTTTGTCAATAAAAATTTTGGGATTTAGTCAATGAAAGCATACACTGTCTTCGAGTTCATAAACAACCTGAATTAGAAACAGCGTCCTCCAGAAATATTGACATCCCTGACTGGAAATGCACCAAAATACCACTAAAAATAAATGATATCGCAATAAAGATAGACTCAAATGCCAAAATGTGAAAAATAGTGTACTTTATGTCTCAATGTTATCAAACAAAATTATTCCTTTATTTAATTTAAAAAAAATCAATTTCCTCCAAATCAAGGGATTATTTGGCATCCCTACAGATAATGAGAGAGGCAAAAATCCCCAAGAATCAATGTAAAACAATTCCAGGTCTTGGCATCTTGGGGCTATTAGGTTTCAAAAAGCACCAGAAGACGCCACGTTTGTAACCAATGGCTCTTTTATAGTGTCACCAGAAGAAAGCCTTTTTGACCCCCAAGACACAGAGGCAAGCACTGCAATTTACCAAAGGTCATTTGAATTATGACTGGACAAAGGTGCTGTCAGACGAGACCAAAATTGAATGCTTAGGTCAGGAAAGGCACACTATAGTATACCCACCATAAAATATGGCAGTGGATCAGAGATGTTTTGGAAATATTTGAACTTCAGAAGTCCAGGGGCAGCGGCTTATTAGAATCCACCAAGTAACAGGTAATTTGTCTAACAATCTCATTGCCTCTGCCAGAGGGTGGACGCTTTACCATAGATGGACATTCCAGCAAGACAATGACCCAAAACACATCTCCTTATCTGCACAGAAATGCTTCCAGATAACAAATGGTGTGCAATGGCCATTTCAGTCACCAAACCTCAATATAATTAAAAACCTGTGGGCTGGACAGAAGACAGCAGTTGATAAGCACAAACCCAAGATTATGACGAATCTTGAAAGGATCTGCAAAGAGTAATGGTCCAAAATCCCTCCAAATATACACTTTAACCCTTTCAAATAGGAAAGGAAAAGAATCCATGATGTTATCCTTGCCAGAAGTGGTTGCACCGAAGTTCTAAACTAGGAGTATCAATCATTCGAAAACCTTAATTTTAGTGAACTTGTTTATTTTAATAAATACGTCTATGGTGTTGGTCAGATCCCTTTATTCATTAATAACTTACATCATGTTTTGCATCTTGGCATTCTGAATGTATCTGCATAATATTATCTTTTTTTTTGTAGTATTTTTAGTGCACTTCCTGTCCAGGGTGCTAATATCATAGGAGCCCATCGTATACAAGCTACTTCTGTGAAATTCACAAAACCTACAGAATAATTATTGCTTTCAGGTATTAGCTAAGAGCTTTAGAAGCATTTTTTAAAAGCATGTTTTCAAGGTCATAACCAAACTTTCATACCATGAATGAACAAAGGTTTCAAGTCAATTTGAAGGTGCGCTGCTTGTATATATGAGAAATGTCTATTTCTCATATACCAGTCAAGCCCAATTCACACCTACAAGAAATGTTTCTTATGAACAATTCCAGCATACAAGAAATTCAGACTTGATACAAAGAAATGTCAATTTCTTGTATACTAGAAAAGCCCAATTCTCACCTTTTGTAGGGTTTTGTATAACCCTAGCCCCAACCCCAACCCCAAGGAAGAACAAAAGGAACACCTGAATCTATCCCATGCCTTCAATGGCTGTAGAAAAAAATAAACTGACAGTGTATTCTTTGTAAGTACTATCAATTCATGAAAACCAGAATTATACAATTCAAGGAGATGAAGAAATGACAGTTTTATATTGCCACCTCCTGGTATATGAGATATGGTCATTTCTCGTATACATGGGCAGTGTGCCTTCAAATTAGGTTGATCCAAACAAAGAAACAAAGCAAAACACCAAAAGTGAATGAGTGCCATCTAAAATGTTTTTTTCCTTCTTTAAAACACTCCTTCCGGAAAACTAAATCAAAAATCAACAAGGGGTAAAAACTGGATTGAACAAAACCCAGAAATGTGTCTTCAACAAGCACAAATCAATAGAGCCTAGCTGTAAAACACATGCTTCTTGCTGTTGATATAATGCTGACGAACAGCTTGAAAAAAGGGATCCATCTTAAGCTAAATTACATTTCCACCAACAAAGCTTTGAACTGCCTCATAAGCATTTACTATGGACAGAGCTGACAAACATGGACAAAAATCAACAGGCTACCCATTTCTTAATGCTCTTTCTAATGTAAGACAGGCTTGCAGAATCCAGGTTTAACTGCATGCTCAGAGATGAGGAAAACTAGACTTCAGATACAGAATACTCATCACTACGACATAATGAGCAATGAGCTGTCCACACAGGTAACTCATGAGATCACATGGATGAGTTGAAACCAATGATATTCCCAGACAGCTTAATTATGTAGTGAGCTCTGAATCCCAAGAGGGCGAGCGGTTTCAAATAAGCCTTTCAAACAAGAAACTTAAAGACATATTTTGCAGTAGCACTTGAACCATTAAAAGAATTTCTGACCTGTAGGTGACCTTATCAGCACAACTAACCATCACAAGGTTTAAGTGAGGTAATATATTGTCAAAGTTAATATAGCAACCATCAGACTAGCCAGAACTATCATGCCTATGATTATCCTATCAATCCAAATACAAGCTTTCTTCATCTAACAGCTGCATTTAAAAGCACTAGTTGAATGACACACAGTTGAAGGCGGATTGCCAAGCAGAGCAAGAATCGGTAACAGCCGCACTCATGCACAGCATTCAATCACTGAAAACTGAAGACTTGTTTTTTTTAGAAAGAGCTTCTTCCATTTTCACTGAATTTGACTGACATAAAGTCGTGGCTGTTCTGATACAAAATTCCATTCTCTGCCTCTCCATTGGCCTGTGACTGGCTAATCAAAAACTTACTTGTCTGGAGTCAGCACTGGGGGAGAATGCACTGATTGGCTAGGAGGCAGTGTGCCGAGAGCGATAGGTCAATAGCACAGGCCCAATTCAAAACGATTCCTCTGACAAGGAACTTGTTTCAGTCTCCATCCATTGTTTAACAGCACAGTTCTATTCACATCTCAATGGACAAAGCCAATATTTATTTTCCTACAGTGCTTAGGACCTTCACACTGGCTTCCGCCTCTTTGTGTCAACAGCAAGTCTACTCAAGCCAGACAGGCATTATAATAATCATGTACTTTCCTATGAAAAGTGACTCATTAATCCTGCTTTAAAGTCTAATAGTCTAACAAAAAATGTTTGGCAAATTGCTTTTCTTCCACTGATACTGCTGACTTGGTATAAAACCATACTGTTAAGACTGAATAGTTTGAAAAATACATTCAAGAAATTTATCAGCAAATCAACACAGTAACAACATACTCTTCACTGTTTCAGTAATCAATAGAACATCAGGTAAAATTATTTTTAAAAGAAATCAATCAGACAAATTAGTTCATAGAGCCCCATCTCTTTTCAGACAACCTTCACTTTAAACTTGTTCAATCCAATAGCTCACCAAAAATTTGTTGAAAACAATTCCTAACATTAGGTTGGGTGTCTTCGATGGATTTTTGTGCTTTTTGAACTCATTTTGTGGTGTTACAATCCTTCATACTATGCACTGATAAGGCAGCACTGTTCCGCAGAAGTTTGAATCAACATAGCTAGTTAGCATCAAAACATTTCCTTGACTCTTAAGCCAAAGGCAACACAGACACTAAGCCGCTAGCATATCCAATACCAGTTCCGTGCTAAACTTCTTTCCACCAGCCACACACTTGCTAGAGGAAAGAAACAGCAAATTGTGAGAAAACTGAGAGGGGATTCCTAAGTGTGGGCAGGAACAGGGGGAAATTTTCAGTCTTGGGAGGGTGGGCATTCCCCAGCCATTATTTGGCCAGAGCAACAAACTGGTGAGTCATCCGCCCCAGCAGGAAAAACTGAAGACAAGCCCACCTCCCCCTTCAATCTAGAGCCAGGTCTATCCCATGACTCAGACTTACCCACAGTGGATTTGCAGACACCCTGTGAGCCACACCCCTCACTGTGACTCACCTTTATAGAGGAGGACGCATACAGCATGTCCTCCAGTGTGAAGTGGCAGCAGTGGTTAAGGTCCTCCTGGCAGAACTGTTTGATTAGCTGTAGGTTGTACAGGCTGTCAGCCAGCGACATGACCTCCTTAAGACAAACATCTGCATGGGCGGAGCAATACATGAGAAGAGCTTTGCTATCATAGCTATAGAGAGACACGGAGCTGGGATGTCATAGCAGTGAGACGAAGCTGTGAGCAACAATGTCATAGCCGAGGTTCAGTGGGATGAGCTATGATGTCATAACCAAGAGACAGTTTGGTTTGATGTGTCTTGACTGATCATACACCGCTGACATCAGCGCATATGTTAAGCATGTGCTCACTCCATAAATTGTGACCTCAGTATTATAAGGTTCTATCACATATGTGTTTCTGGGGCACATAGAACCTTGTAATACTAAGGTCACGAAATAATGTCACTTGATGGGCCACAATAGTAGACACTTTAAGTTGTGCTATTCATTCATGCACAAGCTGAGCTGACTGGATACTCGCTTTGTTATCACTTTCGATCAATAATCGATACAGTACAAAAAGCCTGGTGAGTTAAATGATCAATTATATACTAAGTTACAAAATATAATCGGCACAGCCTGCAGTGCTCCAAAAGCAGGAATGAATAGAATTTCATTAATTGCATATCTGCTCGTGAGGTAAAAGCGCTTGTTGTAGTGGTTACCCCCTGATGCAGAAGAATTTACCAATTTAGGAATGTGGACGGAGGCATCTGACTGATGGATGGGTGTAATGTACCTTCCAGCCGGACTGCGTTGGGGCAGTAAAAGTGCACTAGGGCAGCTAGCGCGCAACCATCTGTGTTGTCCTTCAGGAGATTGTCCACTGGGGCGAACCATGGCAGCGAATGATCCTTCCTATAGCGAGCCTAGGCAACAAAAAAAAACCATACCATCTTGTCTCAGAGGACCGCACAAACATGCAATTATGAACAAATTCATACATGCATGCAGGCATATGCAAACACATACGAACACAGAAACACACACACACACACACAAAACACACTCACAGTATAAAAAATGCACACACACTCAAGCACAGACACTACGGATGTGGATGCACACATACTTCAGCTAGTTAACTTGGACCTCTAGAGGTTTAAATTGAATTCTGGGGCAATGTGGGTGTTGCTACAAGCAGAATTGGGATGTCTTAGGCAGACACGCATTGCTATACATCAAGACCGCTCCCTCAGGCCAACTGCACTGTGAAGTAGCCATTTTACCTTGAGTCGTTTTGGCCTGCTCAGCCCACGGTACTCACACACACAGAATTAGCGCTCACTGTTTCATAATTACCTCTGCAGGAAAAGAGCAGTTCAGCCATCAACTCTTGATCCCAGCCCAGATTTGATTAAATGATTAAAACTAAATGATCCCTCTCAATCAGCCCGACTGCAAGGAGCAAATTCATCACTAGACAAATTACTGTAGCTGTCATTTCTGAACCTCTACCCCGACCCATTAGTTTATTCAGCAGCTCAAAAGACTTCATTGCAATAAATCTGTTTGACCCAACCCTGTAAAAGATAGACATGCAACTTGTTACAAATGATCGGAACGAAAGCCAGATGTAGATCACAGAAAAGGCCAAATTGGCTAATTTATTTTCTGAAGAGGACTTAAGCTCAAAGGCATGTTCCATGGCTTGGTTAGGAGACAGTCAGAAGTCAGGCGGGGGAAGATTGTGTTACAGGAGGGCTTGGCGAGGCGTGGCCTAAAGGGCCGGTCCAGGGTCAGGAACTGGGATGGCAAACCAAATAACAAGGACCTGCAGGCAGCTGCACACCTTCAAACTGGGGTGTAACACAGTCCAGAAGAAACCACTTCACACGACCATAAACTAGGAGGAGAAATTGCAACTTACGTAGTCAGAGAAGTAAACACCAAGGACAGAAAGGAACAATCCAACAAAGGGAAGACATACAGTAAACCAGGAACTTAAATACACACAGCAACAATTGACTATAGGAAATAGGTAAGAGCGTAATCACAAAAGGAAGGGTGAGGCACGAGACAATAATAAAATATTGAGAACCAATAAAAGCAAACTGATGAAAAAACTGAGAAGGGCAGCTGGAAAAGCTATGAGAAAAGACTCAGGATGCAACAGCGATTGGTCAAGCCCTTACTCTCAGATCAAGCATTTTTGGCAAGGACAGTGAGCCTGAACCAACTCACAATACCAGGAGGAGGACTTCTTATCAGGAAAATGTTCATGAATTCAACTGCTCTTTCCAAAAAGAAAGAATAGAAGTTCAAATGGCAGTTTCCTACTCACCGGCCTAAAAATAAATCATTAAATTTCACAATGCATTGCTTAACCCTTTAAAGTGCAGTCCTTTTTGGAGCAAATTGCCTCCCAAAATAAAATACTTACTATAATCTTGACCCACTTTAACTATAAGCATGACCATACACTCTTTTAAAAGGTGACGCTCAGTAGATTGCTCTCAAACAGTCAGAACTTCAGTAAAAATTACCCAAACTGAGTAACAAAACTGGAAATGTAAGTTTCTGTAAGACAGAAACAGACTCTGTTTTCTTCTGCCCCTGAGGAACTATGACCAAGCCTCATCAGCCAAGAGAAATAATACAGCTAGAGCCAGACGCCTAAACAACTGCAGGTTTAAATAATATGATTTGGTAATCAAAATTTTATATTTTATTTTATTTAGTAACGTTTGTCCAACCTTGCTTGTTCTGCGGATTAGAAACCTTTACAGGTTTTTTTCTCTGGACCGCTACCAAGGTAAGAACATCAATTTCAACAAATTTTGACAAGTCTGAAAAATGCTAAACAATTTAACTTATGGGACTGCACAGTCAGGCTGAGGGTTGTTATGACACATTTTTAAATACTATTTTCACTATAGTTGTTGCATCATAAAATGGCTAGCACAGTTAGAATGTTGAATCGGCAAACTTTTGAACGATACATAGTTATACGACATAGCACAATATTTTACGTTATGATGACGCATTTATGCCTAGTGGCCCGCCCTCAGGCTGACGCTGGCAAAAAGGTTAATGAAAACAATATCCATAGAATTCAGGGGCACATTTATTTAAATAAGTGCTTACTTGTACAAATTTACCTTGTTATTTAAGTTTCAACATCTATCTGTCTCATGTGACAACTGAAGAAAGTTACTCACAGGTCGACAGTATTTATTCCATTTACGAGTAAGGATAAAAAAAAAGTTAAAAGACGGCCAAAGGAGGAGCCATAGTGTTGTTTTATTTTAATCAACATTTCTATACATTTTGATTAGGGGGCTCCTAGCTTGGGTTTAGGTATGGCCAGGGAGTGGGGGGTGCCCAAAGCCAGTAAAACTCATGGAGGTGCCATGTATACTGAGAGAGTGAAGGATCCCAGGTTGAGATGAAAAATACAATGATTGGCAAACTTACAGGCAACAGCTTTCAATAGCATTTGGTTGGAGGCTTCAGTGCACTGAACAAGAATCGAAGATGATTAAAAAAAAATGATCAAACAAGAGGCAGTCTGAGAGTGCAAACCTCGGCCAAGGCAGCACAGTCGAAATCTTGCTAAGTGAACCTGGCTCATCTCATGGCTCGAGACGGTTGTTGTGGTGGCCAATGATACTATTTACTGAGTGATATCACTGGGAGCAACGTTCAGTTACTGCGTGTCATAGGATTTCAAGATGGCTGCCGTGGCAGCCATATTGTTTCACCGATCACTGGTCAAAATCAATAGGGTCTATTCCTGATGTAATAGCAACCCACACACAAAATTTCAGAGACATCCGTTCATTACTTTTTTGAGTCTTTTTGTACACAGACAGACAAACACAGACAGACAAACCAACGCCGGCAAAAACATAACCTCCTAGGTGGGGGGTAAAAAAAAAAGCAACAGCCCCGGTCAGCTTGCATCATGTCAAGTAACAGCTACATACTTGGGCTGGTGCTGCAATTGTTAAAAGTGCCTTTGAGTTCACACGCCCAAGGAGAACAGGGCCTGAGCCTCAAAAGAAGACCAGCCATACCAATACAAAAGGCAACCATCCAAGGGCAATGCAACCACTTTATTTTCAAGCAAAACAGCTGCTGCACTCCCAATAATTTGACTTTTACATTCCTGGCAGATTTTGCAGAGCTGGGGTGTGATGAAAACCCTTTCAGCTTCTGGTGAGAGAGAAGCACATGGTTGCGATATGTGGTGCGTTCCCACATGCTTTTCAGAAAATGCAGTGATGAACATCAGATGTGAAATATGTTTGCTTTCTCATTGGGGGATAAAAAGCAGTTTTTGTTCTCAGGCTGTCTCTACCAGCAGACCCATCTGATACACTGTCAGTTTTCATACTCTTCTAGCCTTGTGAACAAAGACAAAAGCCCCCCCACCACCATGTGCACATTAGGCGTCCCTCATTTAGTGAAATTGAATAGGGGGCAAATAAGGGAACTTTGGTTTGGGGATGTGCAATTCGCCCTCATCACAAAGCAAATTATTGTTCAATCCAGAGACTAAATTGCTTCACTCCCCTGTCACCCATTTTTAAAAACCTTTTTTATACCTGATTATTATTGCTTGCCAAATTCTGAAAATCAAATCATACACATCAATATTGCAAGTGTCCACTGCAATTGCTCCCGTTAGTTCTGGAGGTGTAGAAAATAGCGCTCACTCGCCATCAAAGAGCACATTACTGCCTCTGCTTTGTTTCCCTATACATCCCACCAGCATAGCTGCACAATTACAGTGAAGGAACACTGAATTTCTCGGCTAGGTTTAACTGCTGGTGTTAAACAAGAGGAGTGCACTTACAGTACATATCGAGTTTTGTGCTATACCATCCTGATGGTCAAAAAAACATAGGGATCTATACCGAGGGAAGCGTAGAGCTCATTCACTCATGGAGAAAGCCAGCACTTACACAAGATAAACCACTCTACCGCTGAATTACTGACACAAAACACCGCAGGGCATGAAGAGGTCAATAAGTTCACTCAGGGCTTCTGCCTACTCCAGACACAACAAACTTATTAATCTAAAAAACAACAGCCTGTAATACAGGCCACCAGGAAATAAACAAAACAGCATCAGCATTATATGAAGACAGTTCCGTTACGCAGTTTTCTTTCAAATGTAAATCATTTGTTTTGTCTTAAAGCAGCAAGTCTCCAACCAAGCTGCAAACACAAGCAGTACAAATGACTTGTGATTTTAAATGACTGATACAATATACTGAGGTCACAAAGGAGGTAGAACCAACTTCTTTCTTTTTTGAGTGAATGCAAATTTTGTAGTACTTTGGAGGTATGGTGGGGGACATGCTGAGCACCAGAGTCAAGCAAAAACAAGAAGCTCAGACGACCACTGTGAATCACAAAGTAATTACATCTGACCACCTGATCACAATAATTTTCACTGAGATACAATGGTAATTGATACAGAACTACAGCCATCACATGAAATTATTTCTAGAGGTCAGCACTGCAGCTCCTACTGAGTACTACTCTATAAGTCTTAAGACCAAAAGCAGATTCATCACTACTTTACTTGATCCTGATAAAACTATCTGGAAAATAGGCAAATCATTGAGGGTGCAACTTTTCCAGTGGCATTTTGTCTATGGAAGTAAAGAAATGTCATCAAAGTTGCTTTTGATAGATATTGCGCATTTCCTTGCTCTTACAAGTAAAATTTGGTTGCCTCTCAACCTACATCTGATAACACATGAAACAAGATTTTTTTTTCAGCGTTGTTGCTGTGCCTCGCATCTTTAGAAATCATGTTCATGAGCGTCCCATTTTGACTCTATGCCCCTTTCAGTGTTATACGGGGAGTCACTTGCATAATACAACCTAGTATTCTTGGTGTGCAAACACCTGACAAAATAGTGAGACGTAGGCATCCATCGCCATGTTGGATGATATACAAATCTACAATGCCGCCTCCAGGGGCGGCTGGTGAACTGGCGATAGGGGAGGCTGAAACCCATCAAGACCTGTTTTTAATCATTCATTTAAATTAACATTTCAGAAACCCAAAAACTCTAAACATTATCAAGTGTGGCCAGTTTTCACTAATAACGCGCACCTGTTAACTCTCACGCACTCAGCGTCAGTTTTTGTGGCATATTTACATTCCCCTGCTGTAGTCAGAAATTACTTAATCAACGCGTATGTAAGAGATTATCACGCAGAATTGAAGTCCTTATGCATGGAGGTTTGTCATTTTCACATGCGATTATGACTCCCGACTTCTTACGCTTTTCTTTACTCAGGGGTTGGAAACAATGCGTGTGTTTCATTATAGTTTAAATTGTTTAAA
Organism: Gymnothorax javanicus; assembly: GCA_029692085.1. NCBI lineage: Eukaryota > Metazoa > Chordata > Actinopteri > Anguilliformes > Muraenidae > Gymnothorax > Gymnothorax javanicus. The sequence continues at coordinate 34,983,395 of CM056198.1, forward strand.
TGAAATAAGATCATTTGAAACGTCTTTCTTCCAATGATCTTATCTCATTGGAAATAAGCGCTTTCATAGCGCTACCAGTGTGAACTCTCTCGTTCTACAACAGTGGGGGACACAGAATTGGGTATTGGAAGCACCGTGAAGAACCGTAATCTTGGTTGTGGTTATCATCCACCATGGCGGACTTCGGGTTTGCTAAATATGCGTGACATCACGTGCACACAAAGAATTGGCATGTTTAAGTTTTGCCAGCCAATGTTCACTTCAGGCTGCAAAGAGAGAGCCAATCAGAGTAGAGCCTAATTTTCACTGACTCACTGACAGCAGAGAATGGTCTTAAATTGTAAAAAAAAAAAAAAAAAAAAAAACAACAATATGAGACCTTTAAATTGCTCTGGATTCCCAATCATTGCAGTTAATCAAAGCTCAGAACAACTTGTTGTGTTTTTGCTCTGTTTGTCTGCCTGCCTAGTACATTTTTAGTTCCTGCCATGTTTCTGCCATAGCCATGCCCATAGTTCTTCCATGTGTCCTTGTTTATTCATGTGTCTTTCCTTTTTCTAGCTCCGGTCCGGTCTGCCAGTTGGGATCCACCTCTTCAGTTCGCGTTCCATGTTTTGTTCCTGCCTGCTGCACTTTTCATTGCCTTGGTTCGGCTGGTGGTGTTTCCACTTCCCTCACAGCTGTTCTGAATCCGGGGCTGTTCTAAGCTTGATTGCCTCTTGATTGTTTTTAATCATTACTAACATTTACTAACTCAGATGGGAGGTGTTTCTTTAGACAGGCACACACTAATCCTTACTAATTTAAATAGGGTATCGATTGGCATGATTTCCCACATTTGCTATTTTCTAGATCTCATTTGCTTTTCTGTTAAAAGTCTCATCCTTCCTTCTCTGCTGCATCTTACATTGGTACTTAAGCTGCACACGCCCATTCTCTTAATGGGCTCGTTAAGTCTTACTTATTGTCCCATGTCTCATGTTTCTGTGCCTTGCCCCTCTCGTTTTGCCCAGGTGTTCCTTGTTTCCCTGATCCCACCCCCGAGCCCTTATATTCTGAGGTGGAGCTCCAATCTGGCAGACGGATCCTTGTTTCGCTACAGTCCTGTTTTGCCCATGCATTGTTCAATGTTTATCAAGTTCTCATTCTTTGCCATAGTCTGTGTCTAATCCTTGCCATTTTATTATTAGCTTTGTTATTCCTTTCATTTTTATCAGCTCTTTGAGTGTTGTTTTTTGTTGGCCTTTGTGCCCCCTTATGTTCCCCGATTTAGTAATTTCTGTACAAATTTTCAGCTCCTTGAGTGAAGCTTTTTGTTGGCCCTCGTGCCGTGTTTTATTTGTGTGTTATTTAACCCCTTGTCACTTTGACAGGAAGTTAAAAACAAACTACTTCATTTACACAGCTTGTGTGTAACGTGAGATACTCATGCCACATATCTTCGGAAAGCCAAGATTCTTGTGATTCAATTAATGCCAACCATTTCAAAATATAATCATCACAGCAGCTTTTATCAACACCTGTGTCTCAGCTTCATGCTGTGGTCCCATTGTGTTTTTTCAGCTAATAAGTCCCAGCTACACTCATCTGCAGGCATCTGTTCGCAAAAAAAAATTCAGGGGAGAATAAAAACCTTCTACCTCAGTGTGTTCCAACTTAGATCAATGACAGTAGCACTTACAGTGATTCTTTCAGCTGGGGGAAAAACTTCAGAGTGTTTCCTTTCAAAAGAGACCAAAACCATCCATATTCCCCTAACGGTTCAAGAACAGCTTTCAATTTACTTTGGGTACGCCTTGGATAGGCATTTTAGGCAAATTTTACCGGAGTGTTAAAGGGTTAATAAAACCCCTTAATTTTGGATTTACGTCTCGCGTCTGGTGTTTCCCATCGCCTAAGCTTCAAGACTGGAGTGCACACTCATAGAGTTTTCCTTTTTGACTGGACCGGCACAGTTCGGCCCAACGTAAGTGGATTTCTGTAGCTGAGCCAGTGAGTGAGTGACTGACTGACTGAATTTGCACCATTGGTCAGCCGGCCGAATGTACTTTTCTCATTAGCCGCTGATTTGACATAAGCAGTTTCTATAACAACATCAGGGTACACTGACAGCGGATCCACACCTACACATTTCAACAACAATAATTGCTAAGACCAATAAATAAAATTCAATGAACATTTAAAATGTTTATGATCCCAGTAACAAATTGCCCACAACTTTGCATGCATACTATAAACAGCCTAGCCATATACAAGGTTTTGGGCTAGTCTTGTTTCATATATATTTAACCAAGGAAAGTTCTATAGAGAACATCTTCAAGGATGTCCTGGGAGAAATTCCAGATAAAACAGTTGCAAGTAAGAAGGGATAGAGAGAAACAAGGAGCAATATTGGAGTTAAGGGCCTTGCTTAAGGGCCCAATGGCAAAGTTCTTCCCAACCTCATCTCTCCAGATCAAGTCATAGTCCCAAGCACCACTGGGGCTAGAACAAGAAGCGCTTCAGTTACCAATCAAGCAACTTACCACAAAGCAACTCTGCCCTCCTTCACAGATACATAAAAGAGCTGCTGGAATCTGGTTCTATATTACATTCAGCAATACTAAACATGATTTTTTTCTGCCTTTCTTTGTACGCTTTAGGATATTATTGTTTGACTTGTTCAGCATCTTAATAGCAATAAAAATATCACATTTTCCAAATAATAGAGACAATCATCTGATTTTGTCTGCTTGCAAATTCCTGAAAGGAAACTTACTTATGGTCCTCTTTGGTGAGTCATTTTTTCTGAGCTTGATCAGCATTTCAGAGATTTCATCATGACGATTACAAGACGAACACACTCACCCTGGGCCCAGCAGGCTCCTCGCACCACTCCTCTCTCATTTTTTGCTCCTGAGCAACGATTTCTTTCAAGTACTCGTTGACCTTGAAAATGAAAAAGAGAGACACTCCAGTATATTCAGGGCTGTAAGTCACTGCTGTTAACAATGCACATCGAACAAAGCATTTGTGGACAGACGCAATAAATCAAGTTAAACTCGCACAAATTAGTTGTACTTGAGCACAGTGTGCGTACTCTGGTGTATCTACTGACTACCCTGGGAAAAGTAATATTTTTTCATGTAAGCAATGGAAATGCCTTGACAAGGCATTTTATCTCCCCACCCAAACAAATTTTTCAAAAAAGACAACCACTGCGAGAAAAATTCATGAGACCAGTTGATTGATGCGAAAATGCAAATTACTGAGACGTGTAGGAAGTATAACAAGCAGACAGTGAGTGCTGAGAGAACCCCACCGCCCTTAACAAATTATTAATAAATAGCGCCATACACCTATGGCAAGGCACCGGTCACTGTGCCAAGGTCAAAAGTCCAATGCACTAATGACCCTTATCGTGCACACCTACCCCTCAGAAGGAATCTGCATATCAAATTTTAAGCTGCAATGGTCAGTACTTTTAGAAATATGTCCCTGACAAAATTTTCAAGTTCAAGGTCACTGTGCCAAGGTCAAAGGTCAAGTCCACTAACGACCCTTACCTAACAAACCTCATCCTCACAAGGAACCTGCTTATCAAATTTGACGCTACTGTGATGAATTCTTTTGGAAATATGGCACGGACAAAATTTTTTAAGCTCGAGGTCACTGTGTCAAGGTCAAAGGTCAAATCCACTATTGACCCTAACTTGGCAAACTCATCCCTCACAAAGAACTTGCACACCGAATTTGAAGGTCCTGTGGCCAACACTTTCGGAGATAAGGCCGGGACAAATTATGGAGCTGCTACCCACCCGCCAACACGCCACAGGGTATAACAGTACCCCATCAGCCCATAAAGGGCTGTGGGGTAAAAACCACACGCTCAATCAAGCGGTTCTTTTACAATCCACAGAGTCACAGGTCTGTCGTCATTTTGTATGCAGCTTTGTTAGCATTTCTCCACTTCCAGTACTATTCCGCCGATATTCGAAAACTCTGTTAATTTTTCTCAGAGAAACTGGCCCATTGGAACCGGACCTAAATAATGCTAACTAAGCCAAATACATATTTTAATCACACTGTGACTCTCTATTGGCAGCAAGTTCATTTCTTCTTGTTCAAGCCCTGAGGGAAGAGCGGGAGACCAGACCACTGGGCAGCTGACTCTCAGATCATGTGTTCATTCCCCATGCAGTAGCGACATGACACCGTCGACACTGGGATCTCATCTCTGACAGTAACCCTCACAGCTTTCCAAGACTAAATAAAGCAGAAAAAAAGCACAGAGGGCGGACTATCCAAAAACAGAATATGGAAACAGCGACTGAAAGCCAAAATAAGGGGAATCAGACTCCAGTCCAGAGTAGCACATTCTGCTAGGTTGAAGAGCGAAGGGGGATAGACACGAGCAGGATGACCCCTGAGCTGAAGTGGGCAACAAGCTAGAGCCTGTCCACCCTCCTCCTTCCAAATGGGCTGGGACAGGAAGCACATGATCTCCTCTGCAGAAGAATGTAAACAAACATCTCTCTCTTTCCGTCCGTGCCTTTCTTCCACATGCGTCAGTTTGGGGTGGGAGGAGAACTTGGGGGGACGTGGGCGGCGGCTGCAATGTGACATTCCTTTGTTCAGTGAGCAGAGACGCCAGCACATTGTGCAGCCAAACGGTGAAAGAGTGGCTTCCCCTCCTCAGAAAACTGTTAGCGCCCAGTCAGCTAAAATCTAGTCCCAAAGACAAGGTAACAATGAGCAAGCCCTAAAAAACAACTTTGCCCTACAATTACAAATTAACGCACTGTACATCCAGCTGAAAATAGACTGCACATATTACGTCAAGGATGGCCTTGGATTTCCCTCATGTTCTATGGACACTGAAATTTTAATTTTGGTAGGGCTGCACGATTTAAACTGTGATTATTTTAAGCACCATAAGAATAACTTGATTAGCAGTACTGTGAGTTTCTCATTTGCAAGATCTTGAAAATAAGGACCCCACAAGTATTTGATTGGATGCAACTGAATAAAAGCAATCCTACGGCAGTAACCCTCGTCAAAATAATACAATATGCTGGTGCGTTGCATCCAAGCAGTTTGGCAAGGTTTTTGTGTTCTCAGAAATCTTTTCAACAAGTGTTTTTTTAAAAGGGGCCCAGACAAAACAACAACAACAATAACAATGGACAAAATGGGTGCTAAGAGACATGGCTAAAGTGGAGGTGTGGCATGGCCAATTTGAGAGTTCAGGGCTAAAGAAAAAACAGCAGGAGGCTTACCTTATTTATCCAGCTGGTCACAGCCTCCTCGGTGTCATAGGGCACATCATCCTCTGCATCCAGGGGGCGGTACTTCTCCAGGCAGGACACCACCCTCTCTAAGCTTACCATCTCCGCTGTGTACGCCATCATCAAGGTGTCAATCATCGCCAAATGGGCACTCTGACGAAAAAACAAACCACCACGCACTTTATCATTGCCTCTCGATAAAACGTATATCAGTGGCCTCTAAAATGACCTGAGTATTTGTAAGAATTACGGTACTGTATTAAACTGCATGAAGATGTTAAGATTCAGAACCCCATACAATTAAATCCATGCGATATAAACACATTCTCTGGATGAATAAAGAACACCAAAAGCTTCTTCAGATGCGCAGAAACTGGCATGACAGCGCTATAGTTGGCTATCTTCTCTGATGCTTTACTGTGCTTTAGTATGCTCCCTGTCCTCTTTATGGTCACATTATGGCTCTTTTTCCAACTGGGCAGCCTTTCAAACGGAAATAACATTTCTTGACAGTGCAGCCCAAATAGCCTCATCCTCTGTAAAGAGCAATTCAGAAGACTTCAGAAGAAACCCAATGGCAGTTTTTTTACCCCTTTTCAAGTTTGATCAATGACGGCAGAAACATTGAAGGTGCTAAAAGGATCTGAGCTAAAACTACTGAACATCTGGCCTGCTCACTAGAGACATCATGCATTTTTACGAAAAGCCTCAGGAAAACCTGACTTCAGTAACATGCTTTCACATGTTAAAAAAATGTTTTAGCTCTTTAAGAGCACTTTCTAAAACAAATACAGGTATAAAAGGTAATTTTCTTAGATCTTCACTAATTGCAGTGAGAGGGTCACGTCCCCTTGACAAATCCCCAAAATCAAGATAAAGCCACCTATATATATTTAACTCATTCCCTACGGAATACTTTTATATAAAATTGTCGCGTTTGTACGGAATACTTTTCCTGAAGATTACACAATATAAAGTATTGAAGTACAGGTGGCTCATGACCGCGATCGTCAACGGATTTCGTATTTTCATTCGGACTGCGAATGGTCATCCACGCCGCTGGCACCAGCCTACCGTAGGGAATGGTAGAATTCGCCACGCCGTTGGCAGCGGCTTGCCATAAGGAATGAGTTAATTTGAATTCTAAATGGTAAAAAAAAAAAACTCAATGAAATGTCAATTATTTGATCTTTCAAAAAAAAAAAAAATTCAAGAATAAAATCACCTGCCATTGCTGGGTCCATGAAATGAGAATATTCACTCTGTTCATGGCCAGTGTCAGGAGCAACAGGTGCAGAGTGAATTACTCAGGACAGAAATAATTTTTTTGGCTTAGGCATCTTGTCGCACAAATAAGAGAACAGGAGATATTTTCTGCAGAAAAACAGGTGGCTTTCAATAAAATCGACAGGAAATGAGGACGGTTTTGCTTTAAGACACATAGCAGGAAATAAAAGAGAAGAGATCAAAATTTGCCATGAAGGTTACAGCTAGGTTTCACTCTGCAGTCCAGCAGCTGAAGAATGCAGTTATCACACCGTAACACTGAGTCACATACAGCAGCATTATTCAGACAGCAAGCTCCGTCCTGTAACTATGACAGTTAAACACTGAAAGTCATGCAGGGCATTAAGTTCAATGGCCAGCATTGACACATTCTGTGTTAGGTTCACTTCAGAGGCTGACCCATCCGTTAGGAAAGGGGAGGGGAATTGCTGCCATTCGTACGCTCTGGGTTAATAGAAAGGCAGAGGCATTCGAGAGATGAGTAATTGGTTTTAGACAAAGTGTTGCCTCTCACTCGAGACACAATACTGTCTCTCATTCATGAGGTGCGTAGGCCCATTGCATGGAAAATTTCACCAATAAATGGTGCCAGTAATGCAAGGAGCACTGACCGCAGTATGTTATGGCTAAACCATAAACCCTTCATCCTTTTGTCCTTAAAGGCCCTGGAAAGGTGCAATTTCCTTGCTAAAATTTCATTTCTGGTTGTGTCTATATACAGATCTTACATGGAAATTATGAAAACTCAATTTTACACTAATCTTTAAAGAAGCCAAGTAGTCCTTTTCTCCACAGCCAGTGTAAAGTGAATGAGACTTTCCAAGAAGACTGCTGACAGCAGCAATGTCCAGCAGTATCCAACCAAGCAAATTTAGGGGAGAACTGAAAATCATTAAAATGAAATTGCCCTTTTTCGTCCATTTCGTGTCTGAGCTACTGCACTCCGCATTTTCATAGTCAACTAAGTACCTAGTATGCAGCACCCCTTTCCCCAAATAGCATTTCAAAAATTTTAGGCAAAAAGCTCATGATTTTGGAAAGCAGGTCATTTTGGTGGATGGAAAGTTTCCTTCTTTTTGCCCAGTTCAACGTATCCCTGTTTTGACATCAGAAAGCACTGTTAATCCAAGCCTGAAGGCTGAAAATGTAAGCTCAGGTCCCAATTTTAGCTCATTTAAAAATCAATTTCATTTCATTTGAAATGCAATTGTCTATTCAGCTGACATTTTGCCCAGCATGTTAGTTTTGCTATATATGCCCTATGATGTTTGTTATTCATGCAGATTATTGATAATGCTAATTTTATATTGTACAGAACAGCTAACAGCCCTGGCTGTGACTCAAAATTACCATCACTTTCCTCCCCGCTTTTCACATTGTTAAATGCTGCTTTTGAGACCTCAGACAACTAGCTAAAACCTAGCTCCCCAACATGATAGTTAGCCTGCTTGCTAGGTAATGGTGGCAACCCAGTTGTCTGAGCCTCAGACAGTTATATTTTTACAGAGACACAGTTAAGTAGGAGTTAAGGTCATGTTACAGGCAAAACTCAAAAATTCTTATATCTTCATAAAATCATATAATTTGATCATAAAATGATATGTTATGACAAGGAAAGCATATTTCCTGATTTTTGCATAATTATGCTAATTAGGTCATGTGATTCAAGATGGCCGCCACCGAAAAGTGACATATAGAAAATGCAGCATATCTCAAGAAGTATTTGGAGTACAGACTTGAAATTTGGTATATCTATTATGTATATACCACTCTTGGTTTTGAATTAAAAAAACTTAACAGTATATACTTAAATATGCAGCCAGGAGAGGGTTAAAGTCAGTTGACACCCCCCTGAAATTGGGTACCCCGGAAATAGAGGCAAATTTTTTTTCCATCCTAGGGTCAAGTTTTCTTTTTAATTCAAAACCAAGAGTGGTATATACATAATAGATATACCAAATTCCAAGTCTGTACTCCAAATACTTCTTGAGATATGCTGCATTTTCTATATGTCACTTTTCGGTGGCAGCCATCTTGAATCACATGACCTAATAAGGAAAAAATCAGGAAATATGCTTTCCTTGTCATAACATATCATTTTATGATCAAATTATATGATTTTATGAAGATATAAGAATTTTTGAGTTTTGCCTGTAACCTAACCTTAAGATGTGCATGCCTAGACTTGCAAAGAGGTGGCGATACTCAATAAGGTAATGTTACTCATGTGGACGAAATTAAGAGGTTCCAGTGTAACAGGTCAAAGGATACCCCCAGCCCAGAGTATACTCAGGGTTGAAGTGGACCAGCCTGCTTTATCTAGGCTAGCCCAGTTTATAACCTGGGGAATAATCTGGGCTAACCCCTCTAAACCCAGAATATACCCCCACATTCAGTCACATTGCACACCCTGGGGTATATTTTGGCGTAGGCCAGATTATACCCAGGTATAGTCTGGCGGGGAGTTAATCTGGGCTGCTACACCGGTGAGAATTAGCACATTTCATGCACTTGAGGATACATACAGGAATGGCCCACCGCCATTGTTAGTAGCAATGGGATAATATTTGAGTGTCGTGGCCGAAAAAGTTGATGTCAATCAAGCACGAATTGACCACACCCCCACAGTCTTGAGAAATTGACCTGAGTAGCCAAATGAGCAGTTTTTGAGCTCAATTTAATAATAGTTATTGACGTCTTAAGCTAATATTTTGGTAGAGATGATATGATATGATAATAATATGTAATATTCCATGAAAACTTCCTGAAGCTTTAATGAATCAATTTTTTTCCAAATAAGCAGGCTGCAGCAGTCCAGCATGCTGACTTCTACCTGATGAACAAACAAGAGGGTGATTAACCATACCATGGCCATGTGCACGGCTTCCCAGGAAAAGCAGAGGGGTGCACAACCTTTATGTGGGGTCTGCTGGATAACTGACTAACCTAAGTGAATGTTCTAAAACACAGATGGGCTCTGAGGTCTAGTATCCAGTCTGGACTGTGTTAGTGCCAACTGTGACTGCGGACCCAAACTGCAGACCACAGTGTCGTGCCAAAATCATTTGCCGAGGATGCTTGCCCTGCTCTCCCTAATCTCTATACATACAGTTGCATATTTCTTACTAGGGCAAAGCATTTTTGCAAGGTCTTGGACAAAGCGTGTCAAGAAACTTATGGTGTTCCAGTATTTCCTCAGTGCAAAAACACATCAAATTGAAATTTGTTCCATACAGACAGGAACATAACAAGCCTATATTTTCCTTAGAATATAGTGTTTACTGAAATATTAAAAAAAAATCCTCAAGTGTTCGGCAATGCTTAACAAACTAGCTCTGAAAATGACCACAGCTGTATGCTCTGAGCAAGAAAACTGGGTGCACGAAAAGAGCAGTCGCCCCAACGATTAGCCTGCCGCTTCAAAAATTAGAGGACAAAATGATCTTTTCCTTTTCCACCCTCCAAATCCAAAAAGTACAGTATCCCCACAGATTATATTGAGCTAAAAACCGCAGGAACAGTGCCACCCGTGCTCTTGGCGTAGGCAGTTTCAGACCAATACAGATACACAGCAGAGTGAAACAGATCGCCCCACACGGTTTCCATTTACATTTGTGAAAAATACATACACAAAAATAGGCCATTGACAACGCTCATTTTCAGCAAGACAAGGATTTTCAACAGCATGCCCAAACTAGAAAAATCATTTGAAAACTGCTACTGCTACTGCTACCAATGACATGAACTAGTGTGCTTCTCAATTTTCCAACTGAGAACACAAGCTTCTTGAAATAGATGTGTAGACCCCTGCATCAGCAACAGTGACATACAACCTCCTGAATACACCACTGTATGTTCATAGACAACACAACCCGAAACAGATCACTCTGCAATGGAGCAGTGCTTCCATTTCACACTTAACTTACTCAAAAGCTGGTCATTTCATTTATGAGGTGATAAACCAGCGAGTGTGCGCAGTTATGAGCCAAAGTCAGTGTGACCTCAGCACGATACGTTGTTATGTGGGACCCAGAGTTCAGGACTGTCCTCAGGGGTGCCAAAATCACTCCAGCAGGGATTCAAACCTGAAATCTTGCAGTCATAGATGGCATTCCTTTCCACATAAGTCTACATTCCAGCCCAAAGAACCAGGGAAACATTGGGTAAGGATCCTGGTGCCCATTCTTAACACTTGAGGGTCTTTGCTCCTGGCTAGTGCTTCATAAATCCCTTGATAACTTTGTTGTAGACACGTGTTTGAAAGTAAATGCATGAAAACGGGCTGTCAGCTGAACTCTGAGATGGGGGTTGGTTGTCAAAGAGATTTGAGGGCACTGAGGTCAAACTGAGATGTCAACCAGGCCAAGCCATACACTGGCAATGCAAGCTAGTGGGATTAATTTAAGTACTGTTGTGGCCTACCAGGACAGCCCAATGAGCAGAACACCGTATGAGTACAAAGGCTGCTGTTTCTGTACAAGGGGAGAGGGAATTCCTAGCATGCCAAAACCCGCAACTCAAAGGCTGACCCAGCTTCCTCTTCCTGGATGTCACCAGAGGAATTTAATATCCCGTCACCACCTGAAGAAACTTCATCTGTCAATCCGTGCATCCAGACATTCCACTTTGCACCTGGGCCAAGCTGTCTGCACGCATCACAACTCTCCCAAAGTAAACAACATCAACATGGTTCAATCCTCAACTTCATAATATGGCACTCTTCATTTTGCCGCTTTGGTAGAGTATAAATAGGCTAAAAGAATGCAAAGCCAGCCGTCTGTGGAAAACATCTGTTCGGGGAGAAATACCGCATTTATCAAATAGTCACTCAAAAGCCCCAGCCACAGGGCAAGAAATGTTACAGTAGCTTTTATAAAAAAATTAATCAGCTGGATAATGGAAATATTTTCAGAGGCCAATTTCACTGACAACTAAAACCGCAGTATGGTGCAAAGCCAATCAGCGCTATTTTGCTCAAATAAATAGACCAATAATGTGGAAAGTTAGTGCGGAGACGAAATAAATAGAGGCTTGCAGCACACGAAGTGAACTCCAACACCTCCAACACAAACCCTTATTCAGAGCTCGGAAGGCGTCCCACTGGACAGCAGAGCGGGTAACCATGACAACAGGACTGAGGGGATTGCAGTGGTGGCGTAAAGCATCAAACTCTCCCAGGGCCTGACCACGGAGATGACTGTACCCTGGAGTCTAACAGATGGAAAAAGGAATCACTCCAGGCTAAATAGCATAGCGACTGCTTCAGTGATGTATGGACTGCTGGAGCCCTACAGACAAACAACTCCACAAGATTGCGAGAGACAGCTAGAGATACACAGCACTATATTAATCCACATGGGAAAATCTGGTCAATGCAACAGCACATAAGTAACAGTATTCAGCACCCAATTTGTCTCTCCCAAAAAAAACCCAATACTCAATCACTGAATCATTTGTAGTCAAAGCCCTGGCGCTGAGAACAAGGGTTTAAGCAAAAAGAGGAATATCCAAAGGCTCAAACTTTGCCAGGCCAGGTTAAGGCCCCAATGATAGACTACTCTATATATGGGGGTAACTTTTTACTGGCTTTGAGAGTTTATAGAGGACTGACATATTGCTGAATACTCAAGTCAACACGCAAAAGAGCAGACTAATTCAAGATGAATGGCCCATTCTTGGCAGCAACTCTTTATGTGATTCATACAACTGTACAGTCAGAAATCATGGAGAGAACTCAATCCAAAGCCAAAAATGTTTTTTCCTGCTCCCCTAAAAACACAACTCAACCTGGATTTCTGTTTTCTGTAGGACCTGATGATATCCATTTTTATTTTTTCCAGATTCTGTTTCATTTTGTCCCAAATTCCATGTTTTACATTTTAATTTTCATGAATTCTGTCTTTTGTCATTTAAGCATATTTTTTCCATCAGAAAGAGTATGAGTGTGGTGGATAAGAAACATTTCACAAATTCAACCAGAAAATATTTAAAATTTAACTAATGACAATAAATTTGATGCACAACAACAGTGCACCATTTATAATTAATGAAAAGTACTTCAATACAATAAGACTATACAACAAAACATTCCATCCTTTATAAAAATAAGGGACTCCACTGCTCGAGCTGCACTGCACAAATAACTAGCTAGCAATAACAAAAACCAATGACATTATACACTCGGCTGCAATGGAAAGCGACAAACTTGCATTTGTGGTTATGAGTTACACATCTCTTGTTATTCCTGTCTCTACACTTGTGTGATTATTGTTTGCACCTCTTATTAAAAGCAGTGCATGTGAAATGCAGTTTAAGCATTATGGTTGTCACAAGTCAGATATCCAAGGAAGAATAATAGTCTATATCGCAAATATATGTAATGTCACATTTACAAATGGCTAGCGCTTAGGTCATGACCACAAATAAATCCGTCCTTCACTGTTAATTGTCGCTAAGATGTTGTTAATGTCCTCACAGTACATTAGCTACCTTGCAGTTAAGCTCAGTATTTCACTGGGTGATATTGGTTGAGGAGGTTTTGGTTGTGTTTCAATGACCGATAATTGATCGTAAATGCTCAGTGGAGTTCTTGTGTATCAAGTATAACACTCGTCTAATACTCTGGGATACACCTTTGAACGCTGTGCAGTGTGCCTAACAACGCCCTTTAGCGCCACCACATTCAGAAAATGGAACGGATTCTCGTGGCTAATTGCTAAATGAGCCTCGCAAACTAAGCAAATCTGCGCTGTTTCACAAGCTAAAAGAGCACAGAAATCATAAAGACATAATCATATTCTACATCGTCATTTTTGTACGGTAGAAAACGCCTCATAATTTTGTGGTGCAATGTATAACAATGCTCTCAAAAATAAGTTATACTGTCACCGGTCCTAACAATTAGTCTGGGCAACTGCTGCTGATCGAGAAAAGTAAATTGCAAGAGGTTTGGGTTAATAAGCATTGAAGGGCGAGGTTTCTGAAGGCCTTTGTTATTGCCGACGGACCACCACTGGTTTCAGGGCTTGCTTCCATCTATCCATATACTACAAATCAGCTAAATCGGCTTCACGATGGCCGCATATGGCATTTGGCGATTCAGGAGAAGAAGATGTTTACGGATGATGCAGACACCTACACCAAAGACGATGACGGACAGACGGGCCATGACATAAGGCCACCAGACCTTCGGTCCAAGTGTGCAAAAAATCAGACAATGACAGCTTGGAATTGGATTCATACCACCCGATTGGGTTGGTGTAAACTGACATGGGTTTCTCAAGTTACGCCAAGTCATTTCCATCCAACAATGAGCTACACGGTCAGTTATCAAACTATACAAATAACTGCCTGTGGGTATTAGCACTATCCTGTTGTACTGTATGAGCAATACATTATAAACCAGGGACTCCTGCATCAGGAAAGTTTCAGGAGATGCAGCTGCATTGCAGGTGGCGCATAGGTGCGGCGGCATAGCCCTAACTCCCGAGGATTATTCAGTTATTGCCCACATGTGTTCTACTTTCTACTCACAATGTGCACATGGTTTGCACAGGATTGCATGTACCAGAGCCTTTGAGGACAGGTACACAGACTGCAGCCAAGTTAGAAATATTGTTGAGTTTCCGACAGCGATTTCACCTTAACAGATGAAATCACAGACCTTCGCGGATAGTTAAGGTGGCAAAGCATCAAAAGATTTTTGTTTCAACAAGCTACTGAGGAGACTGGAGAGAAAAAGTCTTTTATTTATTACAGAGAAATAACTGTTACATTGAAATTGAGCCGACTTTTATATTCTTCATAAGACCTACCCACTCATACAACAGCAAGCAAAAATTGGTTCAACATCAATAGAAAATTTAGCTACTTGACAACAACCTTTATGTAACCACTTAACTTCACAAGGACAGAGACCAAGCTCTTTATCACAGTCTACCCACCACTTGCTCCGCTTACTTCGAGACTGATTTGCTTCATTGCTATGTCACCAAGAAAAAAAAAAAAGAAGAAAAACAGTGTTTTGAATACGACCACAGGAAGAGCATTCCCCAGGACCCTTGCACTATGCACCAACGCTTGCTGACTCAGGGCAGAAAACTACCCAAGCTCGCATTAGCAACAACTCGCTCGTCAAAGTCAGCCAGCCCCTTCCCTGCTTGCTCAGCTCAGGAACTAATCGTCAAGAACGTTTCTCCCCTGATCAGCAACGTCCTTTACCAACTTTAATACAAGCAGTCCGTCAGCTCTCACTATATCCGCATATAAGAGACTGTCCGGATTGATGAAACAAAAGCTGGCCAAAGCAACAAGCACAGTCTGTTGATGCAATAAGGACTGCACTTGCTATTGCATCAAAAACGCACTACTTAGCTATGGCTCCAGTCATCCACAAATCAAATGGCAGTTGCTGGAATTCAGGCTTTCATCGAACATCTGTGAGGCAGGAGCACCATAAGTGGAGGTAAGCCGTGATTAACGGTTCATTCGCCCTCTAAGACGGCGTCTGGGTCATCTGCACCGCCGCCTGCGAGCCTGCCAGCACATGCATAAAGCTCATGCCACTGCAACACTGGCACAGCGCTCCAACCGCTCGCTATTGTTATGCCTCACCTGGAGCCCGGCCAGCAGCCTCTGAGAAAACTGAGGATTCATCATTTTCCCCTCCACTACACCCAACCCCGCCCCATGAGCATCTTAATAGCAACAGCTTTCCCGTTTCCCTTTTGTTCCTCTCACCATTGGAATGAACCACCAAAACAGTTACGCTGAACCTGCGTAATGGGCGAAGCAAGGTTTTATTCAACAATTTTGACGTGCATAACGGTTGCACATAATTACCTCCGCAATTCTCTTAAGCTTCAACTTTGGGACAGAAAAAAACATTGCTTTTTTTATTTCATACCTACAATACACATGACTTTCTTCTTAGTGAGAAGTCTCTCGTCATGTTATGCAATACAACCTGGCCCAAGGGCGTGAAGGGAAACATCAGCCTGCAGTCTATCCTAGGCTGTAGGGATTCCTCCTTGAAATAAATCTTTCTAAGTATCCACGGACAGAATGGAGCACGCTCCTGCTGACAGAGTGCGTTTCTATGGCTGTCTGGGAAAAGGCCGATTCGTCACTTCTGAGACACCATATGCCATGACCACACAGCTCAAACTCGCCACTCCCTGCAAATCAGCAGGAATGCAAGTGTGTACATGCTTGAATATGCGAGTATGTGACCAATACATCTGTGTGTTTATACGACAAGTACAAGTATACATACATATTCAGGTCTGTAATCTTATGCGAGCATGTGATAATACCTTTTGGGGCTATGTTTATATTAGAATATCAGTACCAGGCTTGCATCTGCCTGTTGTGTGGTTATACGCATTTCTGGGTGTGATTAGATTGCCTGTGCGTTTGTGTGTGCACGTGTGAGTGCGCCACTGTCTGTATACGAGCACATGCCTTCATGTGCATGCAAGCATGAATGTGAGTACAATCCTCTGTGTGTGTATTTAGCATGCATTTACATGGGCACAAAGAATGCAAATGGACATTCCCCGTTCCCGTTAAATGCACTCCAGGGACTGCAGTCCGTCAGCCAGCCAGGGAAAGAGGCGTGACAGCAGAGGAGAACGCCGCAATGCAGAGACCGGCACCTCCACTGCATATCAAAGTCAGAGCTTAGAATAGGGCTTGCACTGCTACATTCACTGAACAGTGCTAACACTGCTGCGCTAGCTAAGCCACAGGTTTACAAAAAGCTTTGCTAAAAACACATCTACTCCTGAAAAAAACAACAGCGACTAAAGCAGCATTCCTAGCTCATAACTCACCCCTCCCACAGTGCGCTCCAAAAACTGATTATTCCCAGTGCTCCATCCTCCCCTTAAAAAAAGAAAAACTCTCCAACATATAACTTATGTTGCTATGGTCTCCCAATCCATATCTAGCAGTGTTAAGAAAAAAGAAACAAAAACATCATTGCTTTGAATGGAAATGTGATGCTGATTGCTAAATACAGATTTATGCCATGTGTCTTTTTACTAACAGAGTGGCAAATGTAAATATATTAAAATATTGACTTTAATGGAAACATTGCAATCTTGCATTAAAAGGTGTTGGCTTGATACATATGATATGTTGCATCGTAAGTCTTTAAGGCTTCTTATACTCAGATTCAGTGCATGCGTACTTCCACTCAAACACTTTTCAATCATACATTTCCCATGTGTTAATTTTGATAATGCATTAGCATGAATGTGGTGTGTATGAGATTCCAATGTTCCACATTTGATTCCCTGCTGATGTGCAATTCTCAGTAATTTACAACAAGAGCTGCATTTATTTGAAGAAACATGAAGTAGAATTCAACTTATGGTGATGACTATGACATCTTTATCAAATGCCAATGTGGCCACATTCATGGGTGCACTCCCGCTGTTACACCGCTGAAAAGCCCATGATAATTGGGAGAAATAATAGCAATACATTAAAGCAACAAAAAATAGCACATAATTGTAGTCTGCTGTCCAGAAGTGCAAAAAAATACAGCTAGGGTAGCATTTACAATCAGCTACTAGAGACCTGAAAACATTAACAGGCAATATTAAAAAGGCCATATGGGAAAATTTTTTGCACTGGAAAAAAAGCTTCACTTTTCACTCCAGATCACTCAAAGGAAAATCTTGGAAAAGCAGCATTAATACAACTGGGAGAATTCTGGCAAAGGGTTTGGCCGCAATTTGCCAATCTTGCCTCCAATTACCTTCACAATCATGAGGACTCTAGAGGGCACATACCAAACTGTCCATGTTAAACATGTTTCTGACATTGGACTGATTTAATATATTACTCAAATCCGGTATTCAAAGAGTTGGCTTACACATATTCACTCAAACCCACTAATACTATGACACTGACAAAATTATTATCATTATTTTTGGTGATCTACCATGGCATATTGGGGATGAAGCGACCAAGCATTTTTAGCGACGCAAATTATCCCATTATGTTTGCAAAAAGACTTATTACTTAAGAGACTATTTTTGTTTTCATAATATCCACACGGATTCATTTCTGTATGACCAATATAATTAAATGAACAACTGCAATTAATTAAGGGTTTTGATCTTTTTTTTTGTGTTCCAAGAATAATGGAAGGTTGAGTGGGGGTAACACATTCATGACCCAAGAAAATACATGTTTTTTGACCTCGTGGGCATTGATTTTATTGTAATAGTCAACCTTTATTCACTAAATTGTTATGTTCAACAGTAAACCTTGCCAATTAAATCCAGAATGACATGATTTACAGCTATCTTTACCTCTGCCAAGGAAGTTATATTTTCATTTGTTTGTGTGCGTGTCTGTCCTTCATCAGCTTTACCCAAAAGACTAAAAGTGCGATCTGCACCAAAATTTACAAAGGAGTAGAAATTGGTTCAGGGGCCAAATCATTCATATTTGATCTCAACTAAGCAAAGTATGAAGGAGCTAAAAATATTTAAAAATTCTAAATTGACAGGCTAAATTACCAGGATTAATGAATTAAGTGAGTTATTTTTGTCATGAAAAGTACATCAGACAAATTAGATTAAATTTCTTTTTAATTTAAAAAAAAAATCACGAAGCGGTTATGTCAACTCTTTTACGCAATGGGACAAGTAATCGGTTAAAGAAAATACTGAAATTATGTGTCCCCGACCCAAAGTATACTGTAAAAGCAACCAGAAGACTTTTTAGGCTTTGACTTTTTTTTTTTTTTTAGGAGAAGTGTCATGTAATCTTCGGCAATGGCTGAGCCAATCACCTAACCTGAACAAAGTAATGTTTGCATATCACTTGCTGAAAGCAAAACTGGCAAAAATGAAGCCACTTGTCACAAAGGCCAGGCAGAGCATCACCAAGGAAGAAACCAAGCCAGTGGCGGATCTAGAACTGGGAATTGGGGGGGCACAGACACATCCCTTTATGACAACAATTAGTCCTGGCTAGTTCTCAATTATTTTCCTTTATTGACGCATTTTCCAATTATCGTAATTGGCAACTGAAGACAGGGTTTCTTTCCATATGCGATCCAACAGCAATGAAATCATGGGCTAAATTCAGTACAGTGGCAGAGCCAGAACTGAGAATTATGGTGCACAAAACATCCATTTAAAACAATTATTAGTCCTGACTTGTTCTCAGTCATTTTCATAATTAACAAAAGGTTCACTCCGAGAGCACTCCACACTTAACAGGTGCTGCTTGTTCTCCCCGATTAGGTAAGACAACAATCATTCATCTGGACACGTATTTCTGTATTTAAATCAACGTTATTCAAAATTGCATACCTGTCGACTCTCACACAAATAGCTTGAGCCGCACGCTTTTTATAGTCTATTTAACTGCCGAGTGCCACTTTTTTTTAAATGAACCCATGCAATACCGAGAGCGAAAGGCGATATTTCATTGGAACGTGGAGCAGTTCAATCAACGTGAAGCATTGGCCTATTAATAAGTAAACTGTTTTTCTGCACTGAATTTAGCCCATGATTTCATCGCTGTTCGATTGCATATGGAGAGAAACCGTGTCTTCAGTTGCCAATTACGATAATTGGAAAATGCATCAATAAAGGAAAATGATTGAGAACTAGCCAGGGCTAATTGTTGTCCTAAAGGGACGTGTCTGTGCCCCCCCAATTCCCAGTTCTAGACCCGCCACTGAACCAAGCGTCTGGTAATGCCTATGAAACCCAAACTTTTGGCAGACATCAGATGCAAACGAATCGCAAATAAGTATTAAAATTGCCCGTTTTTTATTCATAATTGTGCTAGTGTAAATAAATTGTGCTTCGCAGGGGCGAAGGCAAGACCACTCAGCCCCGACACACTGAATCAAAGGTGAAGGTGTTCAAGCCACCAGAGTGAAAGGTCATTGTGGTACAAAACCTGGATGAAGCACGCCTACCCACCAAGGCAAGTCCATTATGCAAAATCAAGTTCCTAACCCTAGCCATTGCAGAGAAACAGTCCAGACAAAATTTTCCGCCCATCTGCAAAGGGGATGACAGCTGGATGGCCACGCATAGAAATGGTTGTAATTCTTACACAGTGCATATGAAGTTTTGACAAAACCCTGACAGCTTTAAGTCTGCACTTCAAGCACATCGATTGATTCATATTTCAAACACATTGCGGTGGTATGCTGAGCCAAAGTGATGAAAATTGTCCCACAGTCCAAACACTTATGGACTTGCCTGTACATGACTCCCGCGTGCTGATAGTCAAATAACAGAAAAGCAGAGCAGCATTATAGGAAGTTTTAATTCATATAGAGTTCATTTCATACAACATATCCACTATATGAACTCAGTCATTTCTCATGTCCTGTAATGTGTATCAGCAGGACAAAGCTTTTAACAATCACTAAAAATACACTAAAAGGGGGTCTTCACAAAGTTTACAACAAGAAATTTCAGGTCATGTACAGACAGGGAACTTTATGTCAGGAATCTGATAACCATTTTATGAAGAGACTATCTCACAGCCTTTGCTTAACAAGACGTACTGTGATGGGACAGACATGACCTGGACAGGCTCAGTCCAAATGTGGTTCAGTTTGCAGAAACAAAGAAAAAGAATGGATACAGTTGGAAAAAGAGGACAGGAATGTATCTGGGGAAAGAAAGACAGAGGAGGAGGAAGAAAGAGAGGAAGGAGTGGAAGATGAGAAATGGAAATCAAAAGAGGAAGAGAGGGTGATAGAGAGGGAAAGAGAGATAGGCACAAAGAGGAAAAAGAACAAATGGGGACCAAGTGAGAAAAAAAGAAAGATGAGGTCAGAGGAGAAGTCACAAAGAATGCTGTGAAAATTACCAACAAGAGCAGGGAGTAAATGGAAGACTTTGCAGCCTTGTTAAAGCTGAGAGACAGCCAGTTCTCCACTCACCATCTTGATTGGCCTCTTGCAGAGGTCCCTCTCAGTGACCAGTCTCTCCTGATCTGTGACGTACAAGCCCTTCTGTGCCAGCGCCTGTATGACGGCATCATGACCCAGCAGCGGTTTGGCTGCGTCGCTCTTCAGGATGAGGCTCCCAGCTCGACAGTACAGTTCCGCCGACAGCAGCAAGTGCACCACTGGGGGCTTGATATGTTCCTGGTTGTACTGGTCTGTGTAGAAGGGTTCCTTCAGCTCCTCTGGGACATTGTCTGAAAGCAGAAAGCGGCAGTCCATATACGGTACATCTGATGCTCCAACATTTATGTGAGCGCGTCTGAGCACATACTGTACTTAAGAATCATAGCCATGTAGAGAAGGATGGATTCCAAAAAACAGCAGCGTCATTGTTTGATGGTTCTCCAGAACCAGGTTTAGTAACTGAGGAACAGTACGTGATATAGGCTAATTAGATGATCTCTAAGACTGGTTGATTTTGGCTCTCAAACCTTTTCTGTCACATCCCCCTCAAGAGGCCAAAAAAAGTCCATGCCCCCCACCCCAGCAAAAGTGGATTTCATCAGTCATCATTAATCTAGATGACTGAAGTAAACAAAAGATTCATGAGGGCAAAACAGCCTTTCTTAGCATCAGACCACTTTTGTTTAAGTCACCACAGGAATCATATTCACGCAACTTCAAGTGTGTTCAACATCCACACCCCCAAGTTTGAGAACAACTGATTTATGGTAAGCATTTTATGTCAATATTGCTCTTCATCATCATGCAGTGATATAGTGCCCTACCCAAAAAAAGTTTACCAAGGATGAGTAAATCTGTCAGCTACTGCAACTTACTTACAACTTACTGCAAAGAAAAATGTATGATCTGCTCTGGCTGAGTCATTGAGACTTAGCAGATGTGGGCTTAATACTTGGATGGGTGACCTGCTGGTAAAACTAATTTGGTGCTGGAGTTGGTGTTGGTGGGCCAGTAGGTGGCAGTCTTCCCTCAAATCAAAGGATACCCAATGCCCCAGTGCAGTGATGGGGACACTGTGCTCTAGGTGACGCCATCTTTCAGTTGAGAAGTTGACCTCTTTCACCCTGGACTTGCCATCTGAGGGATTATAGCCCTGCTCTGACCTCGCCTTAAAGGGCATTACTTCTTCAAAGACGTTCCCATTTATGTTTCCTAATTAGCAACTTAGTGTTAATTCGTTCAGTTGCAAGGATCAATTGGTAGAATTACTGTACATTTCCCCTTAGCTTGCATTATTGTTCAATGGAATACTTATCAAGCATTTTCCTGCCCAAGTTAATGGTGACATAAAATGTCACTGTCTTTCAAAGCTTCTCAATTCCTGGAGCTCACAAAACAGTATATTTTTTTCTGCATCAGTGTCCGATCGGCTTTATAAGCCTAAGAAAAAATTTTTAAAAATGCAGCTTTGCCAACTCAGGTCCGCGTGTTCAGTGTGCTTATAAAACTCTGTCTACAACCCGTGACCATAATGCAGGTTACATCTCAACCTGTTTCCGATTAAGAATTAGTCAATTAATTGAACTAATTTACTAAGCAAATAGGCTACCAATGAACTGCGTTGCCATTAATGATTAAGACATATAGCTTTGCGTCAAAGAGAAAGGCTACAATATGAGATTGCATGGACAGCAATTAAAGCAATTCTTACCTTTCTGGCATTTTTACACTTTTCTTTTGTAATCTTAAAATGCTCCTAATAAGCGTATGGCACACTAAAATGTAAATGAAATCCACCGGGTGTTGAAACTCTTCAGTATTCAATTCTCATATATTTCTGATAAAAGTCTGACCAATCATTTTCTTCGGTCCGAATAAAATGATTTGCCGAGCTTTCTGTCTGTCATCCGTCTCAGCGCCCCTTCCAGTTGCCTACAGCTGTCACCGCTTGCGAGTCACGCGCCTCTCTGGCAGAAAAAAAAACTACGCATTAGACTGTAAACAAACGGATGCTGAAATGCTGTAATTACAATAATAACGTTAATGGTAGTTCGTCAGACTACAAAGGTAACTAAACGTTACGAGGGCATTTTATAGAATGGAATATTATGTCATTACTGTTGGTTAGTTCTCACTTACCGGTGCCTCTGAATCTGACTCCATTGACCCGTTTCACTCTCCTACGAAAAAAAATATTGCATGCGGCGCGAGGAAGTGAGCAGTGCGAGTGAAACGGGTCAATGGAGTCAGATTCAGAGGCACCGGTAAGTGAAAACTAACCAACAGTAATGAAATAATATTCAATTCTATATGTGGTATAAAATAAACTGCCCTCGTTACATTTAGTTACCTTTGTAGTCTGACAAACTACCATATATCGGTTATATTTTTTTTCGTGGGAGAAGTCTGGCAAATGGGGGGGTAAGAGGGTGGGACTTGGAGGGAGGCGGAGTTGTTCATGTTCAAATTTTTACTGAGTGCTGTGCGACATCCCAGAAAGGTAAGAATTGCTTTAACTGAAATTTTTCGAAGTTCCATTTTGAAGTAGAATGTTATGCAGTATATGCTGCTGAAGATGGATTTAGATAAGGTTTAGATTTCATTACCAATTAATTAATTAGATGATTGCCATCCAAACCATCTCATATTTTAGCCGTCCAACAACTTTCCCAGAAGTAAGACAAAAAAGACCTCACCAATAATTTCGCTACCATGAAAGTTCGATGCATGGTATGCAGTTTAAATGATTTTAAATCCATGCCATGCATCGAATTTCCACGATGCACTAATAACCAATTTTCTACATTATTCAACTAGCAAAGTTTCAATGCAAGATGTGTTGGTAATTTAACAATATTGATTATTATCGCATTGCGGCAACCAGTGCGCAACTACACTTCCCTGCAAATGTAGCCAATACTTTTGAATGCTGAACACATTTTTATTGAGTGCAATCTTAAATAAATTAGGTAGAACTGCTGAAAAAAATGCTCAAATGGGAGATAGAATTCAGAGAATATATTGCATACATTTTTTTTTTCCAGACCTACAATATCACTATAAAGTACGTTGTCAATGTAGCCCATCTGTGATCTATGTCATTTCTCAATAATTTCTTACTAATTACAGGCTTGTATATTGGTCTTGATTATTCAGTAAATAAATAGTATGGTTATGAATTAAGCAATCTTAAACAGGGACAGCTTAGAAAGCAATTACGCCTTTAAGGGTCACAGGCTCACTGCATGCCATTGAAAATCCCGTAACACGGGAATTACTAGCGGTATGTTGGGCTTTAGGAAGTTAAACCAAGGTCCTGACTCACTGTGGTCATTAATGATCCCATGACTCTCTTCGACAAGAGTAGGTGTCCTGCCTAAATTTCCAACCTGGATCTTTCAATCTGATCATCCCCCAACTTAATTGGCTATGCAAATTATCCTCTCCCTCTCTACCTCAGCTAATGTATGGTGAGCAGTCTAGCAAAATATGGCTGCCGTGCATCAGCTTAGTGGGTGCTCCATAATGTTGGTGGTGAGCTAAGTGCTTTGAATATCAATGAGAAAGCGCAATATAAATGCAATGTTCATTCTTTCAACACTATGACCAGCTACTTTTCAGCTTGTGATACAAGCTCATAGCTCAAGATGCTCTTAAGAAAAGGCAGGTGCCATCATTTCAGAAAAAAGACTCATGCAGTTTCAATTCGCAATTGACGATCTCTCCTCACAGTTTGACGATCTGTAAGTCACATTTGACGATAAATTAGCGAAGACCTTTCAAAAGTGGGGTCACGAGATTTGCGCAAATCTGCAATAATATTTGGGGGGTTAATATATAAATATAGGGTCGGCCAGGAAAACACAACTCACAAGCCGACTCTGGCTCTCCGACTCGCGTGCAAAACAAGCTCCAGGAACGTCATGAAGAAGCGCGAAACGAACGCGTGTAGCCTACTGTACCCTTATGCTGCGTTCAAAACAATCGGAAGTAGGAAAAAAACGAGCTCCGAGTTGTCAAAAATGAATTGAACGGCGTCGAACTCGAAATTACAGGTCGGAAACTCGGGTATCATTTCAGAGCTCTGATTTTCCGACTTGACGTCACATTCACCGAAAAAGTGGCGGATCGTTGTTTACTTTTAAGCAAAAATGGAAGTTTTTCTGATTAAAATACATATGTATGAAATCAATCATATTTCATGGATCACCTGATCGGTTTGGTAGTTCTTCAGTGTCACGAAAAAAACTGGAAACGGCTGTCAGTGTTTTCTTTAAACCCGAGCATTTAAATACAACTCAGCGTCTTTGCAGCATCCATGTTTTTCCCACATTCGACTTCAAAGCACATGAACACACGAAGTCGGAAGAACGATTTGCCGACTTGGGAACTCCGACCTTCCGACATCACATGAATGCAGCATTATTCGGACGGAATACTCCACCCACCAGCTCATGCTCGAGCCAATAGACTCGCAGCTGTTAGTGGTACTGATTACAGTTGTTGTTCCTTGAAGCTCAATGGACAGTAAATAACATTTGAAAGTACTTTTATCAATATTTGGTCCTTTGTACTGAATAAAAAGCAAGTTGATGTGGTTGAATTTATGCAACATTGTGATGTTGCACATGTAGTCCATGTTAATGTAATTTTACCAAGTCCAAGTGTTCAGTTCTCACTCAGCATAACACTACAGTTGTTCCTTGAAGCTCAATGGTCAGTAAAGAACATTTGAAAGTACTTTGTTATCAATATTTGGTCCTTTGTACTGAATAAAAAGCAAGTTGTTTTTTGCATAAATCTTTTTTTATTTGCATTTCTTTCATAGGCAGTAGCTTCTGTTTTGCCAAAGCCTTCTGACCCCCTTACTCTTCTTCTGGACTTAGGACCAGCTTCTTTAACCTGTGTCAGTAACTTGCAGATTAAAAAAAAATTCATGCAAAAAGCAGACTGGGAATGAAGCAAGCTAAGGGAGAAAGTCCCAAGTGAGGTGGGGTTAATACTAAAAAAACCATGCTACTAGCACAGGAAACAAGGAAGGCGAGGCTAAGTCAGAAAGGACAGAGGAAAGCACACGGTCAGATAGGACATTTAACAGCACATGGTTGTAAGTAAAAGCTTGATAAAAATAATACAACGACGGTGCAACAAAACCTACAAGAAATTGATTGGTATTAGAGACCCTCACAACTGGACATCAGATAAAAAAAAGTGACTAGGGGTAAAGTTATTTGACTAATTGACATTGCTTTTTGGCTAATCATTTGACTAATAGGTTTCAGAAGCCAGCTCTAGCCCTGTGCAGTTACCGGAACACTGAAGCTAAATATAAATACATCACACAAGTCCGATAAATTATAAGCTCAAACAATTGTCAAACAGTAAATGTCCGCTGAGAGTCAAAATAATAGCCTTATACTGTCTCTTACAGGATGTTTAGTCCTCTTTCGTGCATTGTTTTCAGATACATTGCCAACCTTCATCTAGTACTAACATCTAAAATGTAGCCCAGGTAATTTGGACGAGCCTGGTTTGTCACTTGAGAATCCCTAAAATAGTATCAATCAAGTCGAAGATAACTGAGCTGATTTGATGCCTTTCAGGATGAGTGAAATACTTTTGGAAAAAGTGGAGGTGGTGCTGAACATTTGATTCAATGGAACCACTCCCAACAGAAGATTGCTCAAGCTAATGGCACTGCCAGTCTTACACAACCCTTGTGTGAATGCCTTTTGTGTCTCCTCCCACCCAGCATCTTGCGTGTCTATTAGAAGTGTTGTCTATGTTGACTGGTTTCGTCTTGCGTGCTTCCTTTTCCCAGGTGTGTCTTATTCATGGTTACCCCTCCTTGTGTGTGACGTGTACATACACCAGCCCCCCCCCTTTGAATTTGCAAGTTGCTGGAATGTCACTTGCTATATGCACTTTAGCACCAGTCAGTATTTGCAAGTAAAATGAATCTTTTGAAAATAATTTTTAACCTTTAATGATGGAACTATCCGGAAGTACTCTTCCTAGTTCAGTAAATGGGAACAAGATGCCAAGACTTCCTCTCCATCTCCAGAATTGGGACCGGGCTCCTGTTTATCTACTCTCTCTCTCTTCCATTGTTATTATACACAGCTTATGATCACTTAGTTAGTGGAACAATATGGCGGCTCTACTGGGTCAGGCGGGGGCTTAAGAAAATAAGGCAAACTGATTGTTTATTATTCAACAATTGATTGGCAAGTCAGAAAGGTCCAAAAGCCTCCACAGTGTATTAGATATATTCGCAGAGTCATACAGTTACACTAAAAGTTAGATGATACACTCAAAACTTGAGAACAACTTGGTAGCATTGGTCCCTAACACAATACTATCTATGTAAACTATGCATAGCTACACAGACAAGAGAAGAGACTACTATAATATCTTCAACATCTTCAAACGTAATAGAACAGTAGATTTTAACGACAGTCATTTCTGTATAAGTCTAGCGCTACCTACTGGTGTTCAAACAATGCAAAGATTTTAGATGGCTTTTTCAGAGGGACTTTATTTTCTTTCTCTCATTTCTCTCTTTCAAGGATGCCCAGGGAGAAATGCCAGATAGAACAGGCAAGGACAGAGGGATAAAGAAAAATGGGAGGAAAACCCATAAGGCAGTTTTGGGGTTAAGGACCTTGCCCTCGAGCCCGTAAACAAGTTCATTACAAGTCAGAATCCCAAGCGCCACTAGGAGCTCAAACCAGTAGGTTGCGACTCTGCAGATGTCATTCCACAAGGTTTGCCACCTCAATCATTCCAGTAACATTTGCCTAAAATGCCTATCCAATGGCTCCGTACTGTTTACATGTGCTCCAGAGCTACGACTACAAATACAGCGGACTTTGTGGATATCCACCTGCTCATTTCAAACAATACAGCAGCTGTTTGTGGATATTTACCGGTATAATAGTGTGTTTTGGACTGAATACTTTACTGGATTGGATTTACTGGAACTTTGTGGATGTAACAAGACCATGTTTGAGGGGATATGTTCGACTGGAGGAGTACTAGGAGGCTTCATTGGTGAGTTACATCAGTTTTGTAACTGTTCATTTGTTTGTTTGTTTGTGGTCTGACACAGGCGTTGATTAAAGCTGCTGTGATGATTATATTTTTTAAATGACTGGCATCAATTGAATCACAAGAATCTTAGCTTTCCAAAGATATGTGGCATGAATATCTCATGTTACTTACAAGCTGTGTAAATGACGTAGTTTGTTTTTAACTTCCTTTGGACGGGCCGTCGGAGTGACAAGAGGTTAATTCATTAATAGAATATAAGTAAAACTGTCACATAGTCATATTTATGCATCACAATGCATTATTTGTGATGTATTGTTATGTCCTTCAAAAAATGCAATAAATGAGCCATTCAGCCCATCTCCTTAAGGCCTACTTGTCTAGAATACAGAACAATAACTAATCTCCCAATCTGCCAAGAATATTATTTCTTGAAAAATGTTCCAAAGACAAAATAGACATTTAACAAGGTAAAATTCCTGAGACAGTTTAAATTACTCATTCACTGCCAGCCAAGCAAATAATGTAATTGTTTTCTGAAAATTTTTACTGAAAAAGACTAAAGGATTTTGAGCATTGTGCTGTACCAAAGTCTACCGTAAGCTTGAACAACCTTTTCTGTTCTACTTTATCAATGACCACATCCCTCTGAATTCACGACTACAACAATAAATCTGCGATTCCTGCTTTCATCTGACAGCGTTGAATGCTGATAATAGCTTCAGAAGCACGACTCAAGATGAATTCCCATTTTTTCCATTTCAGTTCGCAAAAGAGCAAGCGTGATATATGTTAACGGCAGCAGCAGCAGAAGGGCTGGTCAGGTTGTCATGGAAACCACATGACAGGCCCAATCGATTTTGCCAGTGCAAGCCTCATCGGTATAATACAGATTTCAAAATTAAGAGAGGACGGTGATGGTGCAGGGCAGTAGCAAATGTACGGATGACAGATGGATTGGGGGACAGGGAGGTAAAATACAGAGCCATTAAGGAGCATTAAAAAAGGAAAATGTTCCAGGGAGCAGATCAGCATTGGCTCTTCATGTTAATGGTACAGCCTTCAGAGAAATAAAAGACAGAGCAGAGATTCAGAGCTAATTAGCAGCATCATATTCAATGTTCTTGGTACAACCAAAACTCTGAGTAACTCTAACTCCCCTTAACATGACAACCTAAATAACCGCCATTTTTTTTTTCTTTTTTCTTCTTCAGTCCCAAAATCTCATGGAGACATTAACAAGTTCTTTATATTCTCTTGATGTCTTCTGTGAACTTCATACAAAGCCAGTAGGAATAAAAATACGTTTTCTGGGATTGAGCACAGCAGTTACATAATACCGATGACTGACTGACCAAAACGGTCAAGATATTCAAGCCAGCAGCCAGGCATAAACCATCAAACAGACCAATTGCTCAGGCGCTTAAGTAATTACTTATAATTTTCTAATACATTTTACTATAAATTTAATTGACAGTCTTGTCAAATTAATCAGTTGTAAACCACACTCATCAGCTCAAATGCAGAGTGAGAATAATGTCGCTGTATTCTCCAAGAAGTGAATGTATTTCAGCATTAGAGACCCGCGGGTCAAAGTGAAGGGCTAAGAGTAGTGTTTTAAAGCAGGGAAGGAATTGTAGCCAAACGGTTAATGGAGGCTGTTTCTGCTCTGGAGCATGTGACTCCGCACATCCTCAGACTACAGACAACCCCTCTTAAAGGGGCAGAGGGGCAGTTCTTTTTTTGGTCAGAAAGGCCTCCAGTAAGTTGCTTCTGCAGTACCAGCCTCAAGCAAGGGAACAAGCATGGTCTCTCCACATGGTAGTTCTGTTGGAAACCCCCGTTGTTGGGCATTTACATTAGAAATTAAACACTAACAGTGTAAAGAGGGTTTCAGGCATAGGATTTCTAAATATCCCTTGTCCAAAGCCTCTATAACACTGTAGGGAACAGTTCCGCTTTAATGCTAGACTAATTATTCCCTTTAATCCCACTGGTCACATTTGTGACCTTTTTTTATTGGTTATTTTTTACTTCTAGAAGCTCTAAAAAGTGTTGTTGTTGTGGGGCGCCCCGGTGGCTCATTGGTCTAAGTGCGCGTACCATAAAGGCTCTGTCCTTCCCGCAGCGACCTGGGTTCAAATCTAGCTCGGGTCATTTGCTGCATGTCTTCCCCCATTCTTCTCCCCAACTTTCCTGTCTCTCTACACTGTATAACTATCGAATAAAGTGAAAATTCCCAAAAAAATAATCTTTAAAAAAAAAGTGTTGTTGTTGGCTTTCGGCATTTTTTTGGCATTTTTTCATCACTATAAGTGCATGCACGGAAAAATTTGGGATTAAACAGGTTAACCCTAGCCCACAGTTTGTTCTTTTTATTAGCATGGCAGCCCTCAGTCAAATAAATATAATCAAAAACTCAAACTGTACACAACAAGATTAAACTCTGAGCCAGGGGGAAGCGGAGTAAATACATTCTAAATGTGCCCCAACCCTAGCCCACTCAACTGACCATCATCAAAGTTTTCTCCGCCACATGCAAACTAGGTGGCCGTCAAGTACTCAACTACCCCCACAACATAAAATTTGGGTGGCTCTCAAGTACCCAACCAGCAGGGTACAACAAAGGCATGAAAGAGACAGAACAGCTGCCCTGGAAGGAATCAATGAAAGAGTCAACAAGTAATTAACAGCAACAGATACTTGCCATTCTCACCCTTAAAGGCCAGTATGGTCAATGCACTGGCCAAAAAGGCATGGTAAAATAGAGCTTAGTAGCAGCAACTAACTTCTTTCAAAAATTCACTTTGAAAGCAAGAAAATAATCTAATGTATCAGGAGGATTTCCACAGAGTTGAACTGAAACCAAACAAAATTTAAAATTCAAAAAGAATTCCTGCAAAAACTTAATGTAGCAAAAAACAGAATCTCTCCTATAGTCCCAATCACATGTGATTCTGAAGGTGCACAGGTGGCCCCTTATTTTATGTCTGCCTGCCTTTCAGAGAGGAAGGGGTTAGAAAATGGCTTCCTGGGGAAAACTTAATGCAGGAAAAACCATTATGGAGGAATTGCTACCATTCACAATGATCTACCAAAAAAGTGAGCAATTTCATATTTGCTAAAGTCGACATGCTTACATGACCTCTATTACTTCCACAAGCTGCCAGAGACATATTGCACTGACCTGCAGGCCTAGTGCGTTCGATGTAACAGCCAGGGCTTATCCTCACCTCCAGAGACCAAATCCTACCTCCAAATCTGCTAAGGTATAAATCACAAAGTGCTCATTCAAAGTTCAATCAATTAACATGCAACGCCCAGCCAAAGCATACTTTTAAAGAAAACTAACCCATTAAAAAAAAGAGATCACTTGACCTTCTGATTATTATTTTGCAGCACATGGATACTTAGCTAGAAATTTCACTGCTCATTTGTAACATATTACACATATTAATAGTAAAAACAAATATGAGAGTCCAAATGAAATGATACTTGGATGTTCAAATGATGACCACAACTTCCCTGCGCTGCACATTTGTTCTTGTGGAAAGCAGTGATTAGGCTTACATAATAGCTGTGGACGAAAACCCTGAAAAGACGTTTTCATACAAGTTTCCCTGATGCAGTCGAAAATAGCGCTGCCACACTTCATGCTTACACCCACAACACAGATGTTCTGCAGAAGAAAAACCCTCTTTGCATCTCTCTAAAGGACTATTTATAACTACTCTACCAAAGAAATGCAACAACTTCAAAGGCTGCATGTCACTACAGATTAAGTCATGGCCTCTAATTAGAGAATGGGCACAATTGGCAAGTTGTGCTTTGGGACGAATGTGTTTGTAATTTCTATCATCTGCAAACACTTGAGAAACAAATGAGAAATGGTAGTGTAGCGATAAGATCAATCTCACCATACTCCCAAAACGTTTGGGGCAGGTCATGTGTTCATCTGACCTGACATCTTAGTCAAATTGTAAAATTCCCTTCAAGTATCGATATAATTTTTGGTAGCATTCACAGCTGGTGGAATTTTTGTGGAACATTACTGTATTGAACTTAAGTTATAGCACTTCGCTTACATTCAAAATTCATGAAAAGAAGAAAAGTACTCAATGCTATGCAATAATTGAGCATGCCTTTTGAAGAGGCAGCCATTTGTGAGATAAATGTGCAAGTTATATACTGTAAATCCTGCAAAATAAATTTTCTTCAGCATATAACATCAGATCAGAACATTGATTGTTTACAGATTGTTTACCAAAACAATCTGCATGTTCATAGTCAACACCGAAAATGTGCATGACTGGTCGATATATTTGTGGCATAACACTGATTCATATTTCAAATGGCACCCCAGCTGCCTGGATCTGAGAAATATAAACCATTCTGTAGACAAGATGGCAAACTACATATTATGAGTACGAGAATTAAATTCCCCCCACCTCAGATGTTTTTTTAACAGAAATGTGCACACCCGGGCTCATCTATCGATACGGGATCAACCACAACATGCATAAACTTTGATACTCAGCCTAGAAGTGGTGAAAAGTGAACTATTCCCATTTTCATGCGCTGCGCGCCCCCATCCCCGTCCGTCTGCTAAAATCATTCAATACAAAAAGGTACTCTTCCAACAGCCAGAAAAGGCTAGAGGGAATGACTGCATTAGGCCGGGTTGCCAGGTCTTCCACACTTAGACAAAAACAGTCACAGGGACAGAGGCGCACTCACATCCAGTGCAGTTCTTTTTTTGTGCGCAAATCTAAGTCAGAGTAGTCACTATTAAAATAATAATTAAAAAAGAAATCAGCAAACTCTGATAACTACAGGAGAGATGGGGAGGAAACAAGTTTCCATAGCTTCCTGTCTTCGCTTCATGTGCTCCTCCAAAGATCAGGAATGGCACGGAACTTCAACCTCAGACAAAGTTTTATTCATTTCTTTTATTTTTCTATGGTTCGTGTCCTTAATATGTTCTCCAACTGCAACTGTATGCCGACAGGCAAAGTTCGCAATGGTTCGCCCACAATTATAAACAGCCTGAATATATTTTCACGTTACATAGCCTAATACACAACTTTCCCCAAAATAAACAACAGATATTCAACCAAGAACACAAAACTGAAGGCATTTCGACTTGATTCCGTTTCTAGATGGCACCCCGCCCAAAAACAAAGCATTACAGTTAAATACATTTTATTGAAGTAGCGATCTAGCATGTCAGTATCAGTAGGACACAGGCAACAGTTAATATTCGCCCGTAGTTCAGAGGCCTTATCGGCCTTTTACAGACCACTTTGTTCATTTTTAGGAAAATTTTCCACGCAAGTAACTTAGCAAGCTAAATTTCAGCAGGCCAATTTGTTGAATCCATTTCGTAGCTGTTCACGATGCAATGCATTTGATCATTTTGCCCAAAACGACGTAACTAAGCAGAATTTCTCGGGATGTTCCTTTTCTGTGTTATATCCACTAGGCTATTTACTGTAGCTGGTTTATTATACAGAATAGTTACAGGCTATTATTATTTGGCCATATATACTACTAAATGTTATTATTGATTTTATGCATATAAATAAATTACGAAATAACGCCACCTACCTGTCCCGAAAGCTTTGGCCACTAGCCATGTCAGGCTACAGCAGATTTTAGCCCGATTAAAATCGTAATGATCAAAAGATTTAATTGCGGGAACGATAAAGGTGCTTCGAAATTCTTTTTCTTTTCCGTCTGTCACATCACCCATAGTAACACCCCGAAGTGTCAATTCCCGTTTTTCGAAACAGATGGTTCGCTACCAAGCAACGGAAGCAGATGACATCCCTCCAATGGAATTTTTAATGCACCAAATGGCCATACTTTCTTTGCGTTGCGATATTACTGATGCAGTTTCTTCTCCATGAAGCGCGGTAATATTTACATCGCCGTATGGACCAGTGACTCTGTGTTCAGTTATATTTCCATCTGGCTGGCGCGGCCAATCCAGCGAGCAAACCCGGGAACTGCGGTGACTATCCTCTCGTAATTCTCATCCATTCTCAAGCATTGTCCCCAAATAGCGGTGACTCTTTAGAATTTCACAATTTTCAATCAATAAAGCGTATTTGGTTTCGCAGACAGCGAAAACTCAATATCTATTCTTCAGAATACTTGCCGCTCACACAGACGGCCTGTTAATATTAATTTACATTTTTGACTTGGAATTTTCGGCTCCGATTCCTATGTTGAATCTCAGT
Organism: Gymnothorax javanicus; assembly: GCA_029692085.1. Taxonomy (NCBI): domain Eukaryota; kingdom Metazoa; phylum Chordata; class Actinopteri; order Anguilliformes; family Muraenidae; genus Gymnothorax; species Gymnothorax javanicus. The sequence continues at coordinate 35,017,144 of CM056198.1, forward strand.
CTTTCCCTGCTCGCTGCGGTTTTCCTGCCGCACTGTCTCAACTTAGTCGTAGTCCATTGCGCTTGCGCGATCCGCCCAAAGAACGTTCGGACAGAGTCTGGGAGCTTTCCTCCGCCCCCAGTTACACATTGGTTTAACTCAGTCGCTTTGGACGTCGGTCCTGGGAAGTGAAGCTGTTAACTGTTTTTTGTTCCAACCTCAGTTGCAATCGTAGGATTCTACCTTACTGTTCTTCTGTAATAATTCGATGTATTTAATTTTCGGAGCAGTTATTTACCCTCTCAAGCCACGTTTTGTCAGAAATATCCACGTATGCTGTTTTATACAGTCCTTGGCCTGGAAGAATTCCACGTAGCCTACACGATGTGATAGCCTATTTTGGAGCAAACCGCATAAAAAGGGACAAAATGTAACCGATCGGATTAAAAAAAATCACCAGGTTCCGAATTGCTCAAACCATGGACACACAGTCTTGAAAACGAATCATTTATTAGCCTGGCAAATGATACAGACTCAAACCTGTTTTGTGTCGTGTTCATGTGATTAAGTTCAAGCAAGTATTCTGAAAGGATTTAAAATCTTTGTGTTCAATAACATAATGTGCTAATTTGGTGCTTACTGTTTTTCTGTCTTATTTGATCTGTTTAAAAATATTATTTCTTGAAATTACCTGCAGTAAAGAAAAACTGCAATATTTCTGGGGTCTTTTATACGTACTTTTAGGGATATTTGGATATTTCTGTAAAAATGTGGTTTAATCATGAATATTGAACTAATAAATTAATTGAATTGGCAAATCAACAGTTAGTTGAAATTGTATGATTGTAGTTGTGGTTATAACAAAAACCAGCAGACTCAGTGGGCCCCCAGGCGTTACGCGCTCACAAGTAGCGAGTGGGGTCCAGAGGCTAGCCTTACAGCCCCTGGTGGGGTCTAGGAGAAAAATCATGGTTGCGTTCCAGAGACAAAGGCCCCAAACGCTTGGAGCTTTTTGCGTTTTTAGGTGAAAAATCAAGCCTCTGCACACCTTAAAAATAGAGAAATAAAATCACTTATAGAGCACTTCTGATCCATATCTAAACTTGTAATTTTACAGGAAATACTTTGAAACATATTTATGGTCAAAAGAAAACCAAATAAAATGTTACATGGCACGAATTTCAATACAGATCTGATTTAGAGACCAAACTTCTAAAATCCTTTAGTTCATACATTTGATATGCTGGGAACACTTTCTTAATTTGGCCAAGAAAAAAAAATCTTTATAGAATATACATTTTGAAATAATTAGGTTGCCATGAACAATATAGGAACATACTATAAAGCTGGATATCAAATGATCAAATTTTAACTCTTGCTGCCTTAATTTCTTTATGCTTCACCAAAACTTCATCTTTTAGCAAGTAATTCAGCTTAACTAGTTTAGCTATATCTCCCCTCTCCTGGTTTTTTGACTGGCTCTCTGTCTAGCTTGCCCTGAAAGATCTTTGAGATAAAAATTTTGGTTAATATCTTTTCACATAAAAATTGAGCACTTGCTTAGGGTTGTAAGGAGATAATCAGAAGTTTAGAAATAATTACAATGCAAACACTCTCTCCATTTCAGCCAAGAACAGTTCATCAAAACATCCAAAGTTCTCCATTTAACTTGGAGACGCATAGACTCAGAGGGCTTGTGTATTCCCTGCCTCAGGGAGAAAGCCTTCCTTCCTGCTGGGGATGGTAGCATGCCCTGGAGGTAAAGAAAAGTTCAGGCCAGACACAGGAAAGGGGTGGGACTGTTCATAGAGCTGCAAATGCTTGATGGGTATTTATAACCCAGATACTCAAGCCACCAAAAGGCTGGCAAAGAGCACCAAGCTGAGGTGCTTAAGGAAGAAATTTGGGACACTTTTCCCTCCTCCCTCCATCATACACTGTTTTCACACTCAAAACACAACACATGCACTTTCATAGTTCACTAAACATCAGAATTCTCGAATATATTCTTATGTGCAATTTGAAGATGATCTTGTTTGTTTAAGGCTTTAACTTGAACTCCTCCATTTACTAGGTAAATAGCACATTGCTTCTTTTTTTTGACGTGGGGAGGGGGGTGTCAAAGAATCTGTTGAAACTTCTAAATCTGTAACTATTGCTCAACTTGGTAGGAAACGCAAATCACAAGAGCATATTTGTCTTTGCCAGTGCAGCAGCCAAAATTCAGATTGCTACAAACTGAAAATTCATAACCTAGGCAACGTTAACCACCCAAAATAGCTCTTTTTAGGTGAGGCAGTTTTAAATGAAGATCAGAATATTTACAGACAAAATTTCACATTGTCAGGGAAAATAAAGGACAATGTAGCCATCTCTGTCTACACAAGTCCAACTGCTCAATAGTAATCTCATGACTAGTGCCTTTTCTTGGAGTAAATTTCCACCCGAACTGAAGTACCTATACTGTCCTTTGATTACTTTGACTACAGGCATAATCATGGTCTCTTCTTAAAAGGGACCCTAAGCCAATTGCTCTCCAATCGTTAGAATTTCAGATTTCTCAAATTGAGAAACAACACTGGAAATGTAAGCTTTAGTCTGATGGAAAAAGATGTTTTCTTCTGGCCTTGTGGTGCTGTGATCAATCCTTATCAGCCTAAAAAAAAAAAAAAAAAAAAAAGAAGAATAAAGCCACCACCAGGAGCCCGGACAAATTCTGATTCAAACATTATGGTATTGTTACCAAAAATGAATATTTCTCAGACTTTTTCCTGGCAATGGTTTCACTACTCCTGATTTCCTGATCTTTTTTCCCCATCTGCAGCTGAATTTTCACTCCAATATGCTCTTTTAATTCTCATTAATAGCATTCCCCCTTGCCTGCATATTTAAGTCGCTCCCAAAACTCATTTGCTTCATTGAAAACCCCACCACCCCAGCTCTCCCAGGCAGAAATCACACACAGTATTTAGGTCATTCCATGTCAACTCAGCCACCCATATACATGTCACCTCTCAGATTTTACTCAAACTTTGTCCAAAAATACTTTATGGTACCAATCAAAAGAGTCCCAAGTTTCATGTCAGTATCTCTGACAGTTTTCGTATGAAAATTTCTTGAAATTTGGATGAAACGCCCCTTTTTGACTTATGTGAAATAATCATTTTGTTTTGTAGCATTTTGGAAGGACCATAACTTCTCATGTAATAGAGACAGGAAGCTGAAATTTCATGTGCTGGTGCATTCTGGCCCATATATCAGGATTCTGCAGCCAAATCACCATGAGAGATCAGAGGGGTGAGAGGAGAGCCCCCAAAATACTATTTTTTTAAGGCGGCAAGTGATTTTTCTCTCTTTGGGGGTCCCTAGGATTCAGTTCAGTGAATGTTACTGTTCGAAATGTGTTTCTCCCTCATATTTGGGAACTTCCCCACCACCAAACTAAGTTTTAGGATAATAGTACCATTGGTGGGGGACTTGTGGGGGTCAGAAAACCACTTCAGACCAAAATGATCCCCTCAGACCCTGGACTTCAGACACCCAGATGACCCTGTGGGCACTGGATGATGGTAATGGCATTTAAACCAGACAAATATACATATTTAAACATTCATTTACTGAAATAAAAACTTTGATTATCAATCTCCTTCTATATTAACGTATTTTACGAAAAAAGGCATTCTGAGACCCTTATTCGGCAGAAATTTCTAAGTCCAGAAACAGGATTACGTAGTTGACCAAACTGTCTAAAATCAGTTATAATAACATTAATACAGGTGTTCAACACCTGAGGTAAGTATCCAAAATTAAGCAAAAAGGAACTTTAACCCCTAGTACACCATAACATGACCATGTCCTAATGTAGTGGGAAACCAGGTTACAACATACTGTCAACATGGTCAAGGTTGATACCTCCATGCAAGATCAGGCATCCCATGTTATACTACCATGTGTCCCAATAAATTATGTTGTTATGATTCCTACCAAATGAGGTGGTTTTCTGTGGTCCACACCACTCACTTGCTCCACAGCCACCTCCAAACTGCTCGGGTATTGATAGAGCAAGATGGCGGTAGGTGTCAATGGAGGCTTGGCAGCGTTTTTTATCTATGTTCTAGTTTCTAACATAACAGGCTACAATTGTCTCGATACATCAGCTGGCAGGAAACATTGCCATTTTAAGAATTTTAAGTATTTTAGGTATTCATTTGAGGCTTATTTGCATTTGGGGCACAAACAAGCTGGCAAACAATTACTCAACTTCAGCTTTGGGAAACTCAGCCTATTGCTCACATTCATACATCCTCCATTAAATAGCGAAGCCCATAAATGGATTGCCCGGTAATTAAAAAGCATGTCCATGCAGCTGGACTTATCATCATTATGTGTCTGCTTTTGTCCGGAGACATCCATCAATGCCTGGGCCCATCAAACAATCAAACTGAGGGGAGTTTCAGCAAGAACCATAGGACTGACAGGTACGCCATTCAAGAACAGGCAGGTGCGCTACTCCCAGGCGCTGCAGAGTTTGAACTACATATCTTTGCTGGGTCCTTTCCATTCTGCTGCCCGAGCATGGATTTTCCTGACGGGGCGAATGAGCAGTGCTTCACTGGCAACTGTGATCCTGGTGAGTAGTGTGGCGGTGTTGGCCATGGTGGGGAGGAAAGCAGGGCGGAGGTGTGTGTACTCCATGTTGGAAATCAGCGAGGAGGATCCTGCGGTGATCCCGTCTCCGGGGAGAGCGGGGTTGGGTCTGACAAGACGCCTACGGACAGCGGCTTGGCGGAGGTTACGGATCCATTCTCCAGTCTGCCTAAACTTGCCGCTTGCAAAGGTTTGCACTTTGCTTATCTTAATATTAGGAGCCTCCTGCCTAAGATTGACGAGATCCGGTCCCTCGTGCGCGCTTGGCAGGTGGGAGTATTTTGTATTTCAGAGACCTGGGGCCTGTACCATAAAGCTGGATTTGGGCTTATCGCGGTAACTTCAGGTTTAACCCTGGGTTTTCTGTACCACGAAGGCGGCTCACTTCTTACTTAGGTATATCACCGCGGCAACATAAGCTGAGCGGCTAACCTGCTCCGGAGCAGGTTTAGTTCTAGATTCAGATCTGGCGTGCAAAAGCACCGCCTACTGACCAATCAGTTCTCTGAGAAAATGGCATCACCGTCCGTAGAGGTTTCAGCGGAGTTCGGTGCGCGCATGAATTTCCAATATGTACGATACAGATTCTCATCTGAGGGTTTGACACACAGAGATTTGACATATGGCGAACACAGCAGAGTCGTGCGCATATAGTTTCACATCTTGAGTGTATCAGAATGCTGTATTTTTCCATGGGCAAAAGCACTAAAGCCTACTGACCGCTTTGAATTGTTTTTGTAGTAATTTATTATTTGTTCTCCGGCTCTTTTTACACCACGGGGATGCAGCTGGAAAAAAAAAAAAAAAATCCAAACACGCCGAATACATCCTCGCATCACATCAATTTAATGAAATACGCAACTGTAATTTTACTGATGGGGCAGTGATTATAAACGATAAGACACGCACATCCCTATACCCAATAGGCTTTGTGCTGGATCAAACATATCCTGTAGTTAAGCAGAAAAGGAGAGCGATGCGCTCACTAGCCTACATAGCGCCTGTTGTCATGATTTACTGCAGCAGAAGTAAAATTAAATCTTCACTATTGCAGCAATAGCCCACATACAATCATGAATACGGGAGTTATTTGCAGTGATATAATTTTAATTAACGTATGCATTTACACGGTCGGTGAGTTTTATTATTTTTTTAACAGTTTTATTTATTTTTTTTTTTGCCAACTGTCCTTTCTGTGTTTGGCAGCTGCAACGGTGTTAATATTTGCCAGGATGATATGTTTATTCTCTTCATATTTTTATTATTATTCTCTTTTCATTTTTATTGAGAGCTCTTACTCTGCATTTGAAAAATAGCCTACACAGCTTTGCTTCCAGTCGGTTTGTCCATGTTTGCAATTGGTCATTTGCTTCAAACACCGCCCATTTTATGTGAACGCGTACATACCTCGATTGGAAAACCCTGGGTTCAGTGACCGAGTTGATAACTGGCTTTGTGGTACCGCTTATCTGGAATGTGGAAGTCTGGTTAAGTGCAGCCAGATAACTAAGCGAAACCCCGGGTATGTTAATCCAGCTTTATGGTACAGGCCCCTGGCTTGCTAACACGGTAAGTGACTATGATATTCGCATTGACAATTATTCTCTTATAAGGAAAGACCGAAATCGTTACGGAGGTGGGGTTTGTGCGTTCATTCATTCTGATATAAACTATACGATGAGGACTGATCTAAATGATGAAATTTAATTGTTATTCACTGATTTCACGCAGCCGCCATTTTGAATCGAAAACGAGGCTGAGGTGGGATGAGCTCTCAGCTGTCAAGTGCGGTGCGCCCATAGACTGTATAAAAAGATGGACGAAGCTACCGTGACGTCACCCATTGGTTTCAGCATACCATAAAGGAAGCCTCGATTTTGGCAATTTGAATTGCGCCATGTTGTCATTTTAAAACCGGATGTGATTTCTATTGGACGAGAGCATGTATTGAAGATCCGGGGAGGACCGTGGCTCTGGATCTGACCGTATCGGACGAGGACCAGAGGATAGCCACGCCCCTAAAGCATATTCTGGCTTTATCCTTCATTCTAGTCTATATGGGACCATAATTTACAAAAATGAACATCATAATATATCGAAGGAGACTTGAAACTTGCTATAGCTACCATAAAATAATGTGAAAAATCATTATTTAAAAGAAAAATCAGGTGGAAAAGTAGGGTCATTTTCTCATAGACTTCTATAGCATTGAACTTCTTTCTGCAACCACCGACGTTGCCATCTGCTGGCCATTAAATAGAATGCCATTTTACGGTACTTCCGCACGGGCTTCAATTTTCAGACCAGGGTGCTGCGTCCATCTTTTTATACAGTCTATGGGTGCGCCCAATGAGTGTATATAGAACTGGAGAGGCTGCCGCCGCTTTCTTCTACGAGTGCAGTTGAAGAAACCAATATGGCGTCAAGTGCACCGCACTTCTCAATTTCCCATAGACTATAATGGAGAAATCCGAGCCATTTTCTTTACAATTAAGGGGTCTAGTGCCGTATCTTCAACACATATATAACTCGAATGCATGTAAGAATAAGAATCAATAGGTTATTTTACGTGACACTATTCGAGGATAAAGTTATTGGGGGTGTTGTTTTACTCCTCGCACTCAACGTTTGAGCGGCCGGATGGTTGTATTGAATAATGACGACGAGTGGCTAAGCACTAATTCACGGATTTCATTTGCGACATCACGTAATGTGGCTGGGCGAATTGTGATCGTGTTTGTTCTGTTCTCTAGCTAGCTGGCATTGGTTTATGTGTTCTGTTGTGGGTATTGTGCGGATAAATATCGATTCCAATAAAGTTAATTGTTTGAAATATCTTCTGGCATGCTAGTTATCATTGAACTCTGCTATGCTTGCCATCGCGTGCTGAACGTGTCAGTATTACATCAAAATTGAGTAAATCCACGCGTTGGCTATTAGCTAGCTAGCATGATTACAAACACTCCCACCAAATTAGTTTGCGAGCTAGGCCAGCTAAAACCCGTCTCTCCGCAGCAATACCTATTTCCGTATGAGTCCGATCTGCTGCCAACATTGCCTGCTACTCGCCATTGATCGTTCGCGATGAAAATGCCAATGCATCACACTGCTCTCTCCAATAATGCTTGAAAGACACGCGTGCCACTTAGCTAACGTTATGAGAACATTGATCAATATTTTCAAAAGATCGCTCAAAATGTAAATGAGCATTAAGGTTAGATGCTGAACGAGCGTGGCTGAGTAGCCAGCCAGCTAACGTTTATGTTCGCTTCGCGTTGAGCTATAATAACCTGCCCTGTACGATATATGATTTCTGCTTAATGCACCAATGGAGCCTCAGTTAGCTAACATGAGCTGGTCAAATGCGTGAACGCAGTGCAGCCATGGCGTTTAGCGAACATTACCACTGTCCCCAACGTTTTCAATCCATTGTCTTTTGTGAAAGGTGGCAGGAAAACTGAGATAATGAATGCGCGGTCGAGAAAATGAGCAAAATTCTCTTTATTGTATTGGACTGATTTTGATAAGGTGGTCCAACCTGGCTGGAAATGTGGCCATAGTGCTGCCTACACCGATGAGCTTAAGCCTTTATTATTATTATTATCAGCATTGTATGTGCGAAAATTCCTTAGTTCAATAATTTGTCCATTTCAATATTTATATGAATGTTAATTTTAATAAATCGGCATAAGCCCGTGTTCAGATACACCGTCTGGGCGTAAGATTTGGTTGGATGCACAAATGAGAAAGCGGCAGTATCCTTCACCTCGAACTTAGCAATGACAGCAGCCAGAGATGCGAATAATGCACCTGTATCATGAGCAGCATGTGAAATAATGCAGCATAAGTGATATTTCCTCCAAACTTGAAAGATCCAACCCCTATAGTATTTGAAACGGAAATTCTCTGGAAACGGGGCAAGGGGCAGAGACCGAAATTCACCAGCAAACATTGCGAATTCTAAGGCACGAAGGAGGTCTAAGAACAAGCTAGCAGTACGTTAGCTGCAGCTTTAAACTGGGAATCAGGACTGCACAGTGACCTTTAACTTGCCTAGCTAGCTTCGGGCACGTTTCTCCAAAGCCTCGCTGTTAACCATGTCAGCAACTTACATAGTTTTTACTTACAGACTGTAAATGGTTCCAGCAATGCAAGGTAGCAATAGTGCTTTCACGCATTAATGTTAGCTGTGGAAAAAGCCCAGCTACCAAACGGAAAATACGAGGCAATGTTCGCATTTGCTGAACTCCAAGACCATAGTGCTGGTTGATAGCAATGCACCTCGCTGATATGAGAGAACGACATGTTATACTTCAAACCAAACGTCCAGAAATAATGTAAACCTGACAGTGACAACAGTCTGTGGGAATTAAACGAACCGAGTGAGAAACTAGTGGGTTGGAATGCTAGCCAGCGTTTCAGCAGGGGTACGGGCAAGCTCCAAAGAGCTAGACTGAAGGTTAGAATTCAGTTTGGTGCACTACATTACAAGGGAATAAATATCTAACGTTAAAGTTAAATTCACAACCAATTCGAAGTGTGGCATGACCACAGTGACGCGTTCGTGTTGTGATACTCATTCCAACCGATTGGAGAAACGTACAGAGGCCTTCCCACTTAACGGTTGGTTGGGTACTCATTAGGCTAGCTAAGACAGCGTAAGCATCCTGCGATAGGATTAGTACAATGCCCACAGAGATTTAAGAAAACTAGCGTGGCCGACGTGTGGGCTGGACCAAAGCGGAAACGGCAGAATAGCTTCGCCATCTTGTGTATGTATAAATGTCCAATGAGGCACATGTAAACAGTAGGCTAAACATGGGTGTCGACAACTTAGAGACTTGTTTTCCGTGTTCTTTTTATCCTTTCATACTTAAAATGGACACGAATAAGGAATTGTAATCAAACAACAAAATTCATTTTAAATTTTTTTTTTTTAAATCCGTGTATTCGATGTTTATTTAATCGGAAGACATTACAGAAATCGGAACTTCAGCTGTTGTCCCGAGATAGGCGAAGTTTTCGTTTTTTTTCAAAGCCCACGGTTTAGGCCAGTTATACTGCATTTTCCAAGCGTCTGCCTGATATACATACACAAGATGGCGCGCGTTGAGGTCCACTCTAGTTTTCTAATATCTCTGTGACAATGCCCATGGGCAGGCCATGTAGAAGGCTATTCACCAGTACCCGCGTTTGACCATTCAGAGTCCGATGTGAGGCATACAGTATGTACACCCCTCACATTTCTGCAAATATTTTATTATGTCTTTTCATGGGACAACACTGAAGAAATGACACTTTGATTGATCTAAAGTAGTGAGTGTACAGCTTGTATAACAGTGTAAATTTACTGTCCCCTCAAAATAACTCAACACAAGCCATTAATGTCTAAACTGCTGGCAACAAAAGTGAGTACACCCCTAAGTGAAAATGTCCAAATTGCCCAATTAGCCAGTGTCATGTGACTCGTTAGTGTTACAAGGTCTCAGGTGTGAAAGGGGAGCAGGTGTGTTAAATTTCTCTCACACTCTCTCATACTGGTCACTAGAAGTTCAACATGGCACCTCATGGCAAAGAACTCTTGAGGATCTGAAAAAAAGAATTGTTGCTCAAACAAGAAAATTTCCAACATTGAAACTGAGCTGCACGGTGGCCAAGGCCATAAAGCGGTTTAACAGGACAGGTTCCCTCAGAACAGGCCTCGCCATAACCAAAAAGTTGAGTGCACATGCTCAACGTCATTTAGGTTGTCTTTGGGAAATAGGCGTATGAGTGCTGCCAGCATTGCTGCAGAGGTTGAAGGGGTCAGGGGTCAGCCTGTCAGTGCACAGACCATTGCATCAAATTGGTCTGCATGGCTTCGTCCCAGAAGGAAGCCTCTTCTGAAGTTGATGCACAAGAAAGCCCGCAAACAGTTTGCTGAAGACAAAGACTAAGGACATGGATTACTGGAACCATGTCCTGTGGTCTGATGAGACCAAGATAAACTTATTTGGTTTTTAGTACAAAGACAGATGTGTCTTGCCTACAGTCCATTGGAATGTCATGGTCTGGGGCTGCATGAGTGCTGCGGCACTGGGATTTACAGTTCATTGAGGGAACCATGAATGCCAACATGTACTGTGACCTGAAACAGAGCATGATCCCCCCTCGGAAACTGGGCATTATTCCAACATGAATCCACTGCCTTGCTAAAAAGCTGAGGACAAAATGATGGACTGGCCAAGCATGTCCCCAGACCTGAACCCTATTGAGCACCTGTGGGGCATCCTCAAACAGAATGGGTCTCTAACATTCACCAGCTCCGTGATTTCGTCATGGGGGAGTGGAAGAGGATTCCAGTGGCAACCTGTGAAGCTCTGGTGAACTCCATGCCCAGGCAGTGATGGAAAATAACCAAAATACTGACACTTTGACAGTTTGGACATTTTTCAGTACTCACTTTTGTTGCCAGCGGTTTAGACATTAATGGCTGTGTGTTGAGTTATTTTGAGGGACAGTATTTACAGTGTTATACAAGCTGTACCTCACTACTTCACATTGTGTCAAAGTGTCATTTCTTCAGTGTTGTCCCCATGAAAAGATATAAAAAAAATTTGCAGAAATGTGAGGGGTGTACTCACTTTTTGTGAACTGTATATTGACCAACCAGTGCCTTAATCGTTGATTAAAAACAACTCCTTATAACTTCGTTCTCGAAAAGCGTCAACCAAAATAGCGCCTCGATTCATTTTTAACATGTATTCCAGTACTACTTAAGAAGGAAATTAGATTGTATGCTCTTTAAATAACAAAATAATGACAGGAATTTTTCCATTATGGTCAATGGGAAATTGAGAGGTGCGGTGCACTGGACGCCATATTGGTTTCTTCAACTTTTCGCTCCGACAGCCTCTCCAGTTCTATATACACACATTGGGTGCGCCTTACCCCAATGCGTAACCCAAGCTCGATGTCCTCAACCTTGAGCTGTTACCTAAATTAACAATAACTGACATAAAAAAATGGGCCGAGGAGGGTTACGGATGCCAAGGGCAGTCTTAGTAAAAAGGCTACAGCAATTTAATCGAAGGCTACATTACAAATATCGAAGTTCACCTCTCTTACACTGGTGGGACACAGCTGATAAATGCTAACTAGTACTGCGAATGCGATTGGTCTTAACTAAGCACCTTTACGTGTTTGAGATAGAAATGAAGTGTAGTTAACATGTCAAATTATTATGTGAGTTTGTGCAAACAGCATTTGATGTTATCGTTAACAATTGCTGGGCTCGATCTTCGCACTCGCCCGAGATCCGTGGTGACCGAAAATTCGTTAGGGAGACCTAATAAGCTCAGACTGCTCGCCTGGCTGGCGAGTGAACATTCCGCATGATCTTCATTGAATATTCACACAATCCAACCGCATAATTGATCTTTATACGTGTGATGTGTAAAAAAGCCACTAGATGGCATTATTGACATTTTTTTTTGTTATGCCAAGTCTGGAAATAGGTTTTGGGCATGTCCTGGGCATGCCTCAGAGGGGGCTGGACAAGAGTATATAAGGAGAAAAATTGAGAGAGTGAAGAGTAGTTGGAGAAATTGCAAGGAGGAATTGTGGAAGGATACATTTGACCAGACCTGTCACTCTTTTCAAGACCTGTGAAGCTTTTTGTGGATTTTTGCCTTTGTTGGAGCATTTTCCCGTCCCAGGACATCGCAACATAGCAGCCCATCTCCATTACAAAGGAACTGTAAATATTTCATTTTTTATTTGATTTCAATCTTGGTCAGTAGGATAGAGTGTAGATTAGTTCTAAGTGTTTGTCTAATTAAATCTGTTGAAGTTTAAGAATTTTGTCTGTCATCCCTTGCTGTACGTGACGCCATAACAAATTGGGGCCATAACAAATTGGGGGCTCGGGTCCGGGATATACCATTGTGCGAGTCATTTATTGAAAATCTAAAATTTCAAATTGTGAAATTGTTTTTTGAATTTTCCTAGATATATATTGGCAGATCACCAGCAATGGATGATTTCTTGGCATCACCAACTGTAGAGGTTTTGAAGTCTTTTAAAAAGACAGAACTGCTAGAAATATGCAGACAGTTAGAGCTGACAGATGTAAAACCAGCCATGTGAAAAGCAAGACTGGCTAGAGAGATTGTTGAATATTACATTGATGAAAATGTGTTTGCACCAGGAGATCTGGAACAGTTTCCGGTGGAAAATCCAAATGTAGAATTGGAACTTAAATTAAAAATGCTAGAGTTTGAAAGGGAAGAAAAAAAAACAAAGAGAATTTGAGAGAGAGAAAGAGGAAAGAGCAGAAAGAGAGAGACAGAGACAGAGAGATTTCAATTTAGAAAAATTAGATAGAGAAGAAAGGCTCCAAATGGAGCTACTAAAAATCAAAATTCAAGCTGAAAACAAATTTCATGCTAGCCAGGAGGTAAAGCTGGTGCCTCCATTCTTGGAGAAGGAGGTTGATAAGTATTTCCAATGCTTCGAGAAGGTAGCTAAGAGTTGTCAGTGGCCAAAGGAACACTGGCCTCTGATGTTGCAAACTGTCCTCAAGGGTAAAGCTCAACAAGCCTATTCGGCTTTGTCTGCAGATGATTCCTCTGATTATGAGGTTGTCAAAAAGGTTATTTTGACAGCTTATGAGTTGGTTCCAGAGGCTTACCGACAGAAATTCAGAGGTCTGAAGAAATCTGACAATCAGACTTATGTGGAATTTGCTAACGAGAAGAAGGTTTGCTTTGAGCGCTGGTGTACTTCTATGGAGGTCAAGGATGATTTCAACTCACTAAAAGAGATGGTGTTAGTTGAAGAATTCAAGAACTGTGTCAAGGATGATATTAAGACCTACCTTAATGAGAAGCAAGCACTGAATTTGCAATCAGCTGCCAAGTTTGCAGACGAATATGTTCTCACACATAAGTCCAAATTTCAGTCTAGCAGTAACAATAGATGGTCCCAATTTCAGAAGAAAGGTAACGGTGATGGTGCTCAGAAATCCAGTCAAAGGTCTGATCAAAGTGTGAAAGCTGACAGTGACAAAAGTGGTCTAGTTTGCAATTATTGCAAGAAATCTGGTCATGTTACAACTAACTGTTGGTTCCTTAAAGCTAAGAAAGAAAAAAGAAAAAGGATACCAAACCCAATGCCTTTGTGAAGACAAGGTTAGAAACCCCTGTAGTAGATGACCGATCTGCTAAATTGCCTGTTCCTTGTGAGGCTAAGAAGCCTGATACTGCTGACTTTGTGAGGGAGGAATTTCTTCCATTTGTGTCAGAGGGATTTGTGGCTCTGAATGAGCATTCTCCTCCTGTCCCCATATATATCCTAAGGGATACCGGAGCTTCTCAGTCACTTTTGTTGATGGACTCCTTGGAGTTTTGTGACGAGACTGCTTCTGGGGATTTCATACTTGTACAAGGTATTGAAGGGAGGACTGTATCTGTACCCCTGCGCTCTGTATTCTTGAAGTCAGATTTAGTTACAGGACAGGTAAAGGTGGGACTTATGTCAAGTCTACCTATCAAGGGTGTTTCTCTGTTGCTAGGCAATGACCTGGCTGGGGGCAATGTAGTTCCCCCTGTTCATTTTACTTCACAGCCGAGCACTGAAGATGGCGATGAAGACCCATCTCTGTATCCTTCCTGCGCAGTGACCCGTGCTATGGCCAAGAAGGCTCAAGAAGAAGATGATGTGGTGCCGTCAGCACATTGAATAGTCATGACTCAGGTGGTTCGCCTTATGACTCTGTTCAGCCTACTATGGTTTCTCCATTTGAGGACTTATCAGACACTTTTATCAGTTCTCTGTTCAGCCAGCCAGATGGGTCTGGTGATTCTGATGTGTCTGGAGACTTGTCTCTGTCCAGAAAGCAGTTGATTCAGGAGCAAACCAATGATCCTGAAATTTGTGTACTAAAGAAGAGAGCCCTTCCTGATGAAGAAATAGATGCAGTTCCAGTTGGGTATTATCTCAAGGATGGAGTGTTGATGCAGAAGTGGCGCCCTCCTGATATCCCTGCCATAACAAATTGGGGACCATAACAATACGCAAGTCAGAAGTTCAAACAAATTCCGTCTTCTTATCCTCATTTTTCACGCAATGTTGCTTGATTGGTCGTATGGTTTCCTGCTCGACAGTGGCTATTCTTACGTGACTGTAATTCATTGCAGGCAGGCTATTCTTACTTGACTTTCGGTCAGACATGCGCAGATTGATATTGCCGGACTCTGATCATTTTCTTACCTTGTTCTCCCGTAAGAATAGCTAGACACGTTGATGGTTTGCGTGACTGATGCCCACGTAATGTGTATAACTATTTTTACCGGAGTTCTCCTATCTGATTAACGGCCTTGTTCCGGATGCAACCACGAGATTGCCCAACCTTGGTGAAGCAAGTAAGTTATACTGAGCAACAAAAGAAACGCAAGTTAATTAAAGACAGACCGGAAAATAAGTTCGCGCGTGATTATTATAGGAAATCAAATTTTGTTACAAGCGCGTGCACATTTACACTCGTTTCATCAAACATGTCTTTGTTTTGCGGTCACTTTACTGCGTAATCATAAGAGTACATTAACTAACTAGCTAATTTGCGTTTCTTTTGTTGCTCAGTATACAAAACCCAAAACCAGTGAAGTTGGGGACGTTGAGATTTCAAATTACAGAATGCAATGATTTGCAAATCCTTTTTCTGGGCTGAATAACTGCAAAGACAAGTTACTTAATGTTAGAACAGGTAAACAAAATTTTTTGCAAATATTAGCTCATGGAATTTGATGCCTGCAACATGTTTCAAAAAAAGCTCATAAGTGGCTTAAAAAAAGACTGAGAGAGTTGAGGAATGCTCATCAAACACTTATTTGGAACATCCACAGGTGAGCAGACTAAGAATAGGAACTGTCTTCCTGCCCTTGAAATGCTCAGTCATTCACAAACAAAGGATTCCAGGGTCAAAGTCAAATCGTGAGACAGTTTAAAAACTATTCCTCAACGAGCTATTGCAAGAAATTTAGGGATTTCAGTTGGACCCATTGACTGTGAATAGTTTAAAAATCTGAATGCTGCGACCTGTCGATTAATTACTGCATCAAAACCGACATCAGTAAAAGGACATCACCACATGGGCTCAGGCTTTTGGGAAAACCACTCAGTTGAATTCTAAATCAAGTTAAAAACTGTATATAGCGAAAAAAAACAGCACCCAGAAACCCAAAAACATTAACTCAAAACTTGGGCTATCAGTTTATTTGTTTAAGTCCACAGCAAATTGTTTTTAACCTGTCCAGCAAAGTTAACCCGGATGAGGTTCAAAAGCCAGCATCTGTGATGGTATGGGGGTGTATTAGTGCCCAATATTTAGGCAACTGTATTGAAGGCACCATTCATGCTGAAGGTACAATGTAAGTTAAAAGCGCTTATTTCAGCAACCAGCAAAACAACAAGTAAAATCAAGAAATATTGAAAACGCATTATTTTTGAGCGGCGGACTGTTACAGCTGTACATCAAGCAAGAATGGGAACAGTTCCACCTGAAAATTCAAATTGGTCTCGTGTTCCCAAACGTTTACTGAGTGTGTTAAAAGAAAGGTGATGTAACACAGTGGTAAAAAGCACTTTTTGCAATGTGTTGGAATTCTAAGTTAAGTAAAAAAAAAAAAAAAGTTTGAACATTAAACATCTTGTCTTTGCAGTGTATTCAATTGAATTAAGTTGAAAAGGATTTGCAAATCATTGCGTTAACCACTGGTTTTGGGTTTTTGTTCAAGCCGGTGTCATAGATATTAAACGACTCCATTGACATTGCTAGCTGGCTGACAACAATTTCATCTACAAGATTCTGACGGACAGTCTGAAAGAATAGCCTGCCTGCAAAGGACTACAGTCATTAAAGAATAGCCACTGGTCTTCCTGCCCAGTGGTGCATTTGTTCAGGTCCCTGCCACAGTTGGACCCAGTGACTGTGAATGTTTTTTTTTATGCAACTGCTAATTTATTCCAACTAGGGTTTTTGGTAACGCAGGAACGAATTCTAAATCCACTCAACTGTATATATATTAAAAAAAACACCCAAAAACATTAACCAAAACTTGGGCTTTCAGTTTATTTGTTTAAGCACATCACATTAACCTCCAGCAGTTAACCATGAGGTTGTTCACTTTCCTCTCGTTGCAAAACTAATATTTTTTCCGTTTCTTTGCTGAACTGGAATAGAAAACAACAAGTAATGAAATATAAAGTGTTTTTTTAAATGGCGTTGTCTTCGCAGGGCTGCGAAAATATGCAAGTCTAGCAGGGGGACCAGTATGCTCTCTGCTTTCACGAGCAATCTCTTCTGTGTGCACTTAGTTCTGTAATGCGGGCATTTAAACGCTCCAGTTTCATCCCTAGCTGGCTGACAATAATTCATCTACAAGATTTACGGACACTGAAATGCTATGGTAAGTTCGGTGACTCCTGATGTTAAACACTTTTACCGGTCATCGGCTATGTCACTGGTTCGGTCCCTGCCATTGCCTTCCCAGTCAGTGAGCAAGATCCGAGATCTGCGTTTTTTTTTTTTTTTTACTTCAGCTTATTCCTTCAGGGTTTTGTACGGGGGCTAGATAATATTGGTGCTCCGATTTTGCAATGGGTTTTAACCGTCCGCTTTGTCAGAGTGCCCATTGTTTCGATCAAGGCGGACTTTCCTACTCTTGCTGAAACCTTCCTCTTTCTTGCCCACTGGTATGATTACACTAATGGAATACGCTAATAGGTTGTCTTGGCAGGGGTTGGACCTCGATGGCTATAGTTCTTGACCAAAAATTAGTTGCTGAAATCTCCTCTTTTTTATATTTTGGGCAGAAAAACCTCAGCCTATCTGTTCAATTTTGATTTTCCTGATATAAGGTTCCAACATCTGGCTCCCAAAAAAAAACCCATTTAAAAGTGCCACCGCCCAATGACGCACGTATTATTTTGTTAAAAATCAGTAATTTGTAGAACTGCTTGTTTGGAGTTTCTGGTTTTAGTTTCTAGTTTTAGTATATTTCTTTGTTTGTTTTTCAGGGGGCGGATCCAGGAATTTTTAGTTTTAGGTTTTGGGGAACCTCCCTTTTGTTTGTTTTTAATATGCTATATTTATATATTTATTATATTTATTTGTTAGAGCGTGTGTTTCTGGATGATTGCTCTGTCTCTGGTCTTCAGTGTTTTCCTCCCGTTTCTGTCTCTGGATGATTGCGTCTTTGTCTTTTTCATCACACTCTCTCCCTGTAATTTAGGGTTGGGTGTTTCCACTTCCTTCTCGCTGTTCTCATTGACTATCCGCACCTGAGAGTAGTTTAGCGAGGCACGGTGTTTAGTTAGATTAGAGTTAGAACTCCACCCGTTTTCCCTCTCTCTCCTATCGCTGTCCTTGCTTTTCTAGTTCCACCTCTCTCTACAGCTGTCCTGTGTTTAGCTGGGATTCCACTTAATTAGTTTGTGTTTAAAAGACCCACTTTCCCGTAGTTTCTTGTCGACTCGTTTCTACCACAGCTCGTCTTGGTCAGTCTCGTTTCTGCGCTTTTTTTTTTTTTTTTTATTGTTGAAAGCTCGTTTCTCGTGATTCTCCCGTAAGTCTTGTATTTGATTGTATTGCGTTGTGAGATTGCGATTTGATTGATTAGTACCGTTCTCCCTAATTTCCCATTTTGTACCCATCTGTTTAGTTTCTCCTGTGTTCTCCCTTACCCCATCCAACTCCCTTTCTCCTTCCCCTTCCATTCCTTAGTTTCAACCCTCTTTGTTACTGTCTTTGTGCGGATTGATTATTCTGGTTACTGGATCTTTTTGCTTGTCCCCTGACTTCGATTCTGCCCATCCTGCATATCTCTGTTTGCCTGGCTATTGATCTATTTCTGTCTTGACCATGAGCTCTGTAAATCCTAATAAATGCCCTGCCAATGCTGAACTGCACTTGGAGTCAATGCCCGTTCCTTTCAGTACGAAGTCGACCAGTACAGACTCCAGCGGATACTGCTGAACTTCAGCGACTTTTTTCAACAACAAGAGGTCGTCATTCAGCAGCAGCGTCGCGACTTGCAGGAGATGAGAGCTACTCTACAGCATCTCACTCTGGGCCCCACCTTCCCAGTCCTGCAGTCGACCTGCAGAGGCAGCTCCCATTCAGGAGCCACGCCTTACTCCTCCGCTGGAGTATGACGGAGACCCCACCACCTGCAAAGCATTCCTGTCCCAGTGCTCGATCATATTCGAAGTTACAGCCCCTAACCTTTCCTACCTCACGTTCCAGAGTAGCCTACGCCATCACACTCTTGACCGGCAGAGCAAGGGACTGGGGAACCTCGATGGGACGCTGGCCACCCCTGCACCCGCATTCATTGAAGATTTCATGGCGGAGATGAGGGAGGTGTTTGACCGGTCCTACCAGGGGCGAGGAGGCAGGAAGCAAGACTACTGAGTTTACAAGCCGGGTGCAGTGTCTCCGACACGCCATCCAATTCCGTTCGTTGGCGCCTCTACACACTGGAGCGAAGATGCCCAGTTTGATGTGTTCTACCGGGGTTGGCAGAGAACATAAAGGATGAGTTGGCATCCCGTGAGCTTCCACCTGATCTGCAGGGGCTCATTAGAGTGGCCATCCAGATTGATTCTCGGATCCAGCAGCGCAAGAGGGAGCGCCCAGAGCCATTCGAGCCCCGACGGTCAGACCTGCGTGGTAACTTTCGATCTCCTCGGGGCGACTCTCCTATCCAGGAGACCAGCGAGCCCCGGGGTCGGGAGAACCCATGCAGGTCGACCGTTGCCGGTTATCGCCACAAGAGCGAGCTAGGAGACTCAAGACGGGGGGCATGTCTGTACTGTGGGCTAGCGGGTCATCGATTCAGTGCTGTCCCCTACTCAAAAAGGAGGGGGTGTGGGAGGATTGGACAGCTGGCTCAAGATAACAAGGATCCACGAGGCTGGTTTCTGTCACTCTACTTTTTGGCAAGTGATCATTAACCACTGATGTTTTATTTGATTCGGGATCAGACATCAACGTGATTGACGCCAACCTGTGCAACCAGCTCCAACTCCAGCCCCAGAAATTACCCACACCGTTCCAGGCACTTGGCCTTTGTGGGCAACAGCTAGGTCAGGTGACCCTGGTTACGCCCCCACTCACGCCATTGTCTCCGGCAACCATCAGGAGCAGATCCGGCTCCATGTCATCACCTCCTCCTCTGCTCCCATCGCCCTGGGCCTCCCTTGGTTGAAACAGCACAACCCCACCATCAACTGGAGGACTGGGCAGGTGGCTGAGTGGAGTACTCATTGCCTGCGCCCTGTCTCCAAGAAGGCTCCCGCCAAGCAGGCCGAGGGGGGATCCAGTGAGCCTCCAGTCACTCCAGATTTGTCCAAGGTCCCCAGTGAGTACCATGATCTGGCCAAGTCTTCTAAGTCTCGTGCCCTGTCTCTGCCTCCTCACAGACCCTACGACTGCGCCCATTGATCTCCAACCTGGCACAGCGCCCCCCTAAGGGGGGGGTCTCTATTCGCTGTCTCGCCCAGAGCAAGAGGCCATGGAGAGATATGTGGAGGACTCACTGGCTGCCGCATCATCCGGCTCCTCTTCTCTCTGCTGGCGCTGGGTTATTCTTCGTTAGCAAGAAGGACGGATCTCTCAGGCCATGTATTGACTACAGGGGACTCAATAACATTACCATTAAGAATCGATATCCCCTTCCTTTAATGAATTCTGCTTTTGAGCTGTTGCAGGGGGCCACTATCTTCACCAAACTTGACCCACGCAACGCTTACCACCTCGTCAGGATTAAGGAAGGGGATGAATGGAAGACAGCTTTAACACCACTAGGGGCACTACGAGTACCTGGTCATGCCGTTTGGTCTAGCTAACGCCCTGCTGTCTTCCAAAACCGTTAATCCACATTCTGCACGACATGATTAATCAATTTGTTTTGTTTACCTTGATGATATATTAATATTTCTCGATCCAAGGAAGAACACAGACGTCATGTTCGTGCAGTCCTGCAGCCTCCTGGAGAACCAACTCTACGCCAAGGCAGAGAAGTGTGAATTCCACTTGGACACAGTCCCTTTCCTCGGATTTGTGGTCACTCCAGGAGGCATCCTAATGGACCAGGAGAAGGTGAAGGCGTAAAGGATTGGGCCACCCCCTACTACTCGCAAGGAACTACAATGTTTCCTAGGGTTTGCTAACTTTTACCGATTCATTCGCAATTACAGTACCGTTGCTGCTCCATTGACCTCTGACTTCCCCCAAAGTTCCTTTTTGTGGACCCCTTCGGCAGAGAAGGCTTTTCTGGAACTAAAACAAAGATTTACCACTGCTCCTGTTCTCCAACAGCCAGATCCTGAAAAGCAGTTCATCGCCGAGGTAGACGCCCTAACACCGGCGTGGGGGCAGTCCTGTCGCATAGCAATGGCAAAGATAATAAGGTACACCCTGCGCCTTCTTCTCACGCAGACTTAACCCAGCCGAGCGAACTATGACATCGAAATCGGGAGTTACTGGCAGTGAAGATGGCATTAGAAGAGTGGCGTCATTGGTTAGAGGGGGCTAAGGTTCCATTCCAGGTCTGGACCCGACCACAAGAATCTGAGTACCTCCGTACAGCTAAGAGATTAAATTCCCGCCAATCTCGTTGGTCACTGTTCTTCGACAGATTTAATTTCACTTTAGCTTACCGCCCAGGCTCCCAGAACAAGAAACCTGATGCCTTGTCACAAAAATTTTCGCCTGACGCCCTCCCAAGGAGCCTCAAACCATCCTACCCAGTCGTGTTGTGGTGGGAGCATTAGTTTGGGAGTTAGAGGATCGAGTCAGAAGGTCACAACCTTCTGGGGGCCACCTACTAACTGTCCCAAGGACTGCCTCTTTGTTCCAGACTGCCTCCCGAGCCGAAGTTCTCCAGTGGGCCCATTCCTCCCCTGCCTCGCCTGCCATCCTGGTGCTAACCGGACCTTGGCCATGCTAACTCGCAGGTTTTGGTGGGCCAACGGTCCGGAGAGATGTAAAGAACTTTACAACTGCTTGTCCGGGTCTGTGCCCAAAACAAGGCCACCCACACGGCACCAGCTGGTCTCCTGCAGCCGCTCCGGTTCCTTCCCGACCATGGGCTAATATTGCATTGGACTTTGTCACTGGCCTTCCGCCTCCAGAGGTAACAATCATCCTGACCATTGTTGATCGCTTTTCCAAGGCAGTACATCTCGTCCCTCTTCCCAAACTTCCCTCTGCCAGAGAAACAGCTGAATTACTTCGTCCAAAAACGTAGTCAGAATACACGGCATCCCTCTGACATTGTCTCCGACCGCGGGCCCTCAATTCATCTCACAAGTCTGGAAAGCCTTTTGTCAAGCCTTGGGAATAACGGTCAGTTTAACCTCTGGATTTCACCCGCAGAGCAATGGACAGACAGAGAGGGCCAACCAGCAGATGGAGAGTGTCCTTCGGTGCCTCACTTCCCGAGATCAGGGGGACTGGAGCGAACAACTACCCTGGGTCGAATACTCCATCAACAGCCTTCCCACGGCTGCCTCAGGTGTGTCCCCCTTCCAAGCTTGTGGGTTACCAACCACCTCTGTTCCCTCACAGGAGGTCGAAGTTGATGTTCCCAACATCCAGGAGTTTCTACAGAGGTGCCGAAGGACGGGAGGAGACTCTGCCCGCTCTCCTGAAAGCTGCTGACGAGATGAGTCGCCAGGCCAACCGTCGCCGCTCTGTTCCACCGCAATACAAAGTAGGACAAAAGTTTGGCTTTCTTCCAAAGACATTGCACTAAGGACTGAAAGTCGTAAGCTAGCCCCCGTTTCATTGGTCCTTTTTGTGATTGAGAAAATCATTAACCCTGTCTCTGTTAAACTCAAGCTACCAGCCTCTATGAGCCGTATCCACCCAGTCTTTCATGTGTCATGCATTAAACCTGTACTGTTTTCCGTCCACACCCCTGCCCCGACCAATCCTCCTCCCCCAAGACTCATCGATGGAGGAGAAACATATACAGTGCACAAGTTGCTGGACGCTCGTCGCGAGGAAGGGCCTACAGTACTTGGTGGACTGGGAAGGATACGCCCGGAGGAACGCTCATGGGTTCCTGCTCGTCACATCCTCGACAAATCGCTCATCAAAGACTTTCACAAAAGGACTTTCAAGCCGAAGCTTGAGGGGGGGGGTTCTGTTAGAAATCAGTAATTTGTATGTTTGTATGTTTGTTTTTAGCTTGTTTTTAGTATCTGGTTTTAGTTTTTAGTTTTTAGTATATTTCTTGTTTGTTTTTAGTATCGCTATTATTTATATATTTATTATATTTATTCGTTAGAGCGTGTGTTTCTGGATGATTGCTCTGTCTCTGGTATTCAGTGTTTTCCTCCCGTTTCTGTCTCGTGGCGTCTTGTCTTTTTCATCACACTCTCTTCCCTGTAATTTCGGTTGGGTGTTTCCACTTCCTTCTCGCTGTTCTCATTGACTATCCGCACCTGAGAGTAGTTTAGCGAGGCACGGGTGTTTAGTTAGATTAGAGTTAGAACTCCACCCGTTTTCCCTCTCTCTCCTATCGCCGTCCTTGCTTTTCTAGTTCCACCTCTCTCTACAGCTGTCCTGTGTTTAGCTGGGATTCCACTTAATTAGTTTGTGTTTAAAAGACCCACTTTCCTGTAGTTTCTTGTCGACTCGTTTCTACCACAGCTCGTCTTGGTCAGTCTCTTGTTTCTGCGCTTTTTTTTTTTTCCTCGTTGCGATTGTTGAAAGCTCGTTTCTCGTGATTCTCCCGTAAGTCTTGTATTTGATTGTATTGCGTTGTGAGATTGCGATTTGATTGATTAGTACTTCGTTCTCCCTAATTCCCATTTTGTACCCATCTGTTTAGTTTCTCCTGTGTTCTCCCTTACCCCATCCAACTCCCTTTCTCCTTCCCCTTCCATTCCCTTAGTTTCAACCCTCTTTGTTACTGTCTTTGTGCGGATTGATTATTCTGGTTACTGGATCTTTTTGCTTGTCCCCTGACTTCGATTCTGCCCATCCTGCATATCTCTGTTTGCCTGGCTATTGATCTATTTCTGTCTTGACCATGAGCTCTGTAAATCCTAATAAATGCCCTGCCAATGCTGAACTGCACTTGGAGTCAATGCCCGTTCCTTTCAGTTTTACATTAACTGACAACTTGAACCTTTACCTAAGACTTTCACTTTACTGTTAAAGTTCGTGACCTTAACCCGTTTCACTGCTGTTGGTGACTTGGTCAAAATTTCAAAGAGGAGAAAATCTTTTGAAATCGTCCAAACCCTACAGTGTTGGCATTCATTGGAAAGTGCTTGAGAGCTTTCCAGTAAATACCAATGTGCTATGGTTCGAGCAATTTTCAAAGGTTTTGATGTTTCAGAAATGTTGACAAAATCACCAAAAGCAGTGAAAGAGTTTGACCATATTTCACATCAAAACATTGATATCATTAGTTTTTGAGTTTATGTAACACCAAATAGCCTCCAATAAAATTATTGTAGTGTATAACTAACATGCAAACCCAGTGGCTATATGCATCTGTAATTTTAGCAGATGTTAACAGATCACCAAATCCCCCCTCCCCCCCAAGTCCCTAAACCAGGTTTAGTAAAAGATACCACCCTCAACAGCTTGTTAAAAGTTATTACAAGGCTGTGATCGCCTTTTTTCAAAAAAGGTTCTAAAAGATGAGGCTTTAATGCTTCCAAAACACTCCCAAGTGTTGTGAGAGTAGGAAGTGTTGTCATACACATAATCCGAGTCACCATTAAATTGAATTTCTGCACATGTGAATGAATTTACTAATCTGGAGGCAGTGGTTGGGTCAGTAATGTCCAAAACCAAACTATCTTATTTATATTAAAGATCCTATTTATCCTAAAGATGGCCTGATATAAATTTAACTCAATGATGCTGTCCTATATTAAAACATAACATTGGTGACATATGAACAATTTTTAACGGAATTATTATTATATTTACATGAATGATTGTGAAAAAGAAATGTGACTTTAGGGCCATTTAGAATTTTTCAATAAGATCATTGAACTATTAGGATTGACTCATACATAACTTTTTTAAAATAACGTTACATATCTTACTTAGACTCTAAAGGGCATAGAATAGCTCACTAGCTTCAGAACCGCAGTACTCGCTGGTTACAAGTTTAATGATGGGTGATTCTGAAAGTCAAGACGGGGTTTTGGAATGGAAAATTTGGAAAGTCTTCCGGTATTCCAGGACAAATTTTATTTGGCACCGTAAAACAACGAATCAATATACATCAAATAGTGGGCTATGAACAACTGGTCCACCAGTGGGGGCCTTTTGTAAGCTCAAGCAAATTTTAACCGAACGCATACTTGGGATAGCCTATTAATTTAACGTCAGTCTTACCGCTTCCATGTCCCCCTGCAAATGAAAACTGCTTGCTGCGAGGATCATCATGGCCAAACAGCTGGTCATTTTTTTGCATTTGAAAGGCTGACTCAAATGTCGGTTCACTTTATTCTCGAAGCTTTTCCGCCTTTCCATTGCTTTCTGACATTTTCGTCTGAAATAGTCGTTGAAACACGTTTTAGACTGTTACCGCAACAGGGGACAAGCAAGGTCATTGGTCGAACAAATTTCCCAGCAAGCCTGCCTTCTTAAACTTTAGGACGAAAACAACAAAATTAAATAAATTGTACATAGCTTAAGTCTATGTATCATTTTTTATTTGCAAGAAAAGAGTTTCTCGGTCATTCCCATCGCATAAAGCAAATATATACAATTGAATCCAACTGAACTCGTCATGATGCCAGGGAACCGGAATAGTGAAGATGAACCATAAAAAGTGGTATATAAACCATGAAGACTGAGGGTAGGTGGTATGTCGTAAAGTGGGATAGTGGCAATGACAATTAATTTTCATTTATGCTCATGTTTTGTACGTCTTACATTTGGGTTGATTTGAAAAACTGGCAAGCGCTGAATATTTTTACTTCTCTGCGAAAAAAAAAAGGGGCACGCCTCGTGCTCCCCCCGGATCCGCCACTGTTTATTACTAGGAGATTTTAATACTGATGTTTCTGATGCATCAACGCCTACATATAGAGCCTATGAAAACTTCTGTAGATCTTTTGGTCTGACTCAGCTGATCACTGAACCAACTCGTGTCACTGAAAATTCACAGACGACTATCGATTTAATTCTAGTGTCTGACAAAGCTAATGTATCCAACAGTGGTGTGATAATGTATGGTATAAGTGACCATTTTCTTATTTATTGCACAAGAAAAGTTTTTAGGAACATGTTCACATGTCATAAGACAATCAAGGTCCGCTCTCTTAAACACTACTCTGTGGATATGTTCAGTGCACATTTGCAAAAGGTAAACTGGTCTCAGGTTACAAAGCTTACAGATGTAGATGAAGCATGGAGTATATTTAAACATCTATTTCTGCAGGTGGTGAATACAATGGCCCCCTTCAGGCAAATTAGAGTCAAGCAGAGAACTAAACCCTGGTTTGATCGTAGCATCTTACATTTAATTAAAATGCGGGATTCGGCTCTGATTAAGTTAAAGCAATCACAGGATAAAGTGGACTTTGAGTTTTTCAAAAAACAAAGGAATGTAGTGCAAGAAAAAATTAGGACAGCAAAATGTTATTACTATTCAAATATAATTAAGGAAAACAGTAGTAATCCCACAGGGCTGTGGAAAATTCTTAAAGACCTCGGCTGTGGAAGTGGAAATGATAGTAAAGTCAGTTGGACAAATATAGGACTAAATGTCAATAATTGTATTGAGTTTGATCCTAAACAATATGTCAATGCCCTCAATGACCATTTCACCTCGGTAGCAAACAATCTTGTCTCCCAGCTGCCAGAAAGAACTACAGAGTATGGGGATGACTTTATTTTCAGTTATTACAATCAGTATGGCGTCGAGGCTAGTTCTTTCTCTTTTCACAAAGTCTCTGTTGAAAATGTGGCCAAGATGCTGGGTGAGCTTAACATCAACAAGGCTCCTGGCCTTGATGGCATAGCTGCCAGATTCCTTAGGGATGCGGCTGCCATAATTGCCCCATACATTACACATATAATAAATCTTTCTTTGAGTCAGGGCAAAGTACCTATAGATTTTAAACATGCTAAAGTAACTCCAATTTATAAAAAGGGGAGTAAATTAGACCCCAGTAACTACAGACCAGTTTAAATATAGTGTCCAAGGTTTTAGAGAAAATTGTGCACAACCAAATCTATGAGTACATCTGTGGTCACAATTTATTTCGTAAGTTTCAGTCTGGTTTCAGAAAGACTTGTTCTACAGATACCTATCTTTTATATCTCACAGATTTTATAAGGAGGGAGATAGATGCTGGAAATATGTGTGGTCTGGTGTTGCTGGACCTGCAAAAGGCTTTTGATACAGTAAATCACCAGATTCTTTTAACTAAGTTTAAGGCCCTTGGTATGGACAGGATAGTTTTAAATTGGATCACTTCATATTTTTCAGGCAGAGCTCAACAGGTTGAAGTTGGTGGGCAGTTATTCAGGGCCATACCAACTACCTGTGGGGTGCCCCAGGACAGTGTGTTGGGTCCCTTGTTCTTCCTTCTCTATATAAATGAGATGAAAGCGGCCTGCACTAATACTTTGTTTTTATATGCCGATGATTCAGCAGTCTTTGTTTCACATAAAGATAAGGATAAAATACAGGAAATACTGGCTAACGAGTTGGGGAGACTAAAGACCTGGTTATCAGATAACAGGCTTTTACTACATTTAGGAAAGACAGAGTCAATTTTGTTTGGTTCAAGGCAAAGGCTAAACCGAGAATCTGCACTGAGCATTAAGATTGAGGGGAAATCTATAGTATCAAAGTCTTCTGTAAGTTATCTAGGATGCACTCTTGATGGGAATCTAGGGGGGGCTTCCATGGCTCTGAAGATTTTGGGTACGGTGAATTCCAGAACAAGATACTTAGCCAGGAAAGCCAGATTACTGGATAGAGGATCCTTGAAAATGGTGGCGTCCTGCCATGTCCAGAGTCACTTGGACTATGCTGTTAGTTCATGGTACTGGGTCTTAAATAAGGTCCTGAAACAGAAACTCCAAGTAGCACAAAATAAATTGGAGAGAGTCGTGCTGGGGCTGGATTACAGGAGCCATGTGGGTAGAACCCAGTTCCAGCAGCTCCAGTGGCTTCCAGTTGAACATAGAGCACGTCAGATTCAACTGAACATGGTCTACAAGATTCTGAATAATAGAGCCCCAAGTTACTTCACTAACTATTTTACCAAGTTAGAAGATGTACATACATACAACACCAGAGCAAGGCCAACTAACCTAACACTCTATAAATTTAAAACTATGATGGATAAGGTTTCCTTCTTATATGCAGCTGCTACAGAGTGGAATAAGCTGCCGTCTGAAGTAAAAGAAGTGCGTAACATAGAGATGTTTAAGAAAAAGGTCAAGTACGTGTTGCTAGATAATATCCCTCGATAATGATAAGGTTCTTTTAATTAATTTGATCCTTAGCGGAGTACTGCTGCCAATCCTACCACATGTAATCATGGACGTTGACCAATTGCTTCCATCTTGTACATTGAGTGTGTGGACTTTATGAACATCAGGGACCACGATGGAAATAAGTCCTGGGCTTTTTCGTGTTATCCCTGACAATGTCTCATACATGTGTCGACTGTTTTTTTTTTATTATTAGCACTTGTATTTGTAATTGTCAAATAAACTAAACTAAACTAAACTGCAAAATAGCTAAGGGTTAAAATAAGGGCCCAAGTACTGCATGTCTTAAGCAAGGGTAGCGTCAATTTGCTGAAACCCAATCAGAATAAATTTGCCTGGATTCCAAGTGATGCAAGACACGTGAGGAAGAAGCAACATGGTGACGTCTATGTGAAATTCATGAAAAGTGCCTACAATATCCCTTCTTGACCATCTGACCAGGAACAGGTTCTATGCTGGGTGCCATTCCAGCATATTATCTGCTGTATAGAAGCACCTGAAATTCATGGACGCAGTGCGCGCCAGTACACGGTTGCGGAATATGACCATCAAAAAATCATCTTGCTGCATCCTCAATTTGTAGGACAAAAGACCTGAAGGATTCTGAATAAATGGTATTCCTTTTTCCTGGTAACAATAGAATACTACCACGTGTCCCAATAAATTATGTTACTTATGTGCTGAAACCACGTCTTGAACAATTGTTAGCAGTATACCTGGTTTCCCACTACATTAGGTCATGGTCATGTTATGGTGTACTAGGGGTTAAAGTCCCTTTTTGCATAATTTTGGATACTTACCTCAGGTGTTCTTTGTTATTATAACTGATTTGAGACAGTTTGCTGAACTCTTTCTACATAATCCTGTTTCTGGACTTAGACATTTCTGCCGAATAAGGGTCTCAGAATGCCTTTTTTCGTAAAATGAGTTCATATAGAAGGATATTGATAATCAAAGTTTTTATTTCAGTAAATGAATGTTTAAATATGTATATTTGTCTGGTTAAAATGCCATTACTATCATCTAGTGCCCACAGGGTCATCTGGGTGTCTGAAGTCCAGGGTCTGAGGGGATCATTTTGGTCCGAAGTGGTTTTCTGACCCCCACAAGTCCCCCATCAATGGTACTATTATCCTAAAACCTAGTTTGATGGTGGGGAAGTTCCCAAATATGAGGGAGAAACACATTTCAAACAGTAACATTCACTGATCTGAATCCTAGGGACCCCCAAAGAGAGAAAAATCACTTGCCGCCTTAAAAAAATTGTATTTTGGGGGCCCTCCTCTCACCCCTCTGACCTCTCATGGTGATTCCGGCTGCAGAATCCTGATATATGGGCCAGAATGCACCAGCACATGAAATTTCAGCTTCCTGTCTCTATTACGTGAGAAGTGATGGTCCTTCCAAAATGCTACAAAACAAAATGACTATTTCACATAAGTCAAAAAGGGGCGTTTCACCCAAATTTCAAGAAATTTTCACACGAAAACTGTCACAGATACTGACATGAAACTTCGTATTCTTTTGTTTGGTACCATAAAGTATTTTTGGACAAAGTTTGAGCAAAATCTGAGAGGTGTCATGTACAAGGCATCTCAATACTGGCTCTTTTGACATGGAATGACCCATTTGCTGTTGTAAAATTAACTGCTTAACAACCAAATACATCTATCTTCGCAAAGTTCCAGGCCACTGGCTGTCCGTGTAAACTAAAGGTTGATGTGGCTGATATATTTGAGTGAGGGCTGATTGGTGAAAACACTTGCTGTTCAGTGAGAGCAGCAGATAATAGGTCGTGAGAGGGCTTAGTTTGTTCATAAAGGGCCACTGTACTTGGACTGGGCACTGTACAGTGCCTGACAAAAGTCTTGTCGCATAAGGACATAGTAACTAAAAATAGCATATAACTTTATTTCTAACCAATCAATTGTTTCAATAAATGGTCCATTTTAATGTCAAGGGCTTTCACATTAATAATTTGGTGCAAAATGAAACCGTCAAAAAGTGTTCTGATGTTCACAGCTTGGCTAAGCCCATAAAATCTGTTTTTGCTCGGACAAAAGTCTTGTCGTTTCTTCAGATGATGCAACAAATCGCAGATTAGAGTTTAACCTATGACAAATACTGTAATTAACACATTCCCAGATGTGTATAGAAATAACCCCAGCACACCAGACTTTCATATGAGGTGCGACTAGACCTCTGACAACATACCAAAGATTCAACCACAGACCAAAGTGCTGATCATCAAGAGCCTGAAGACTGAGTCTGCTGCTGAGGTGGCAGACATCTTTAATGTATCCAAATGTCAAGTGGAGGGGATGAGAAAAAGATTTGAAGAAACTGGTGACGTTCATGGCAAGCGCAGGTCAGACAGACCCCGGTATGACAACTGTTTGAAAGGACCGTTTGTTGCTTCAACTGTACAAGGCTAGCCCTTCTTCAACTACAGCGAAGCCACATGAGGAAATGTCACCAAAAATCCCAGTATCTACAAGAAGAGTTTCTCAAATTCTCTCTCAAAGTGGTTTTCATTGCCAAATTAGTACACAGAAGTCTGCATTAAACAGAAAACAAAAACCTGCATTGCATTTGCCAAGGCCCACAGCTCACAGAAAGGATTGATACTGGAAAAGTGGCTGAAAGTTTATTTTTCTGGTGAATCATCCATTGAACTGCATGCCAGTCGCCATTACAAGACCTGTTGGAACCCTCATGGACCCAAGATTCTCCCAGAAAACAATCATGTTTGGTGGAGGAAAAATCATGGTTTGTTGTTACATCCAGCATGGGGGTGTGAGAAAGATCTGCAGAGTGGATGGCAACATCAACAGCCTGAAATATCAAGAAGTTCTTGCTGCCCTACTTATACTGCTGCTCCTTCTCATTCTTCTGCCTCCATGTCACAGTTCCTGAAAGCGAAGAAGGTGAAGGTACTCCAGGATTGGCTAACCCAGTCACCTGACATGAACATTATTGAGCATTTCAGGGGTAAGATGAAGGAGGAGGCTTGGAAGATGAAACCATAGAATCTTGATGAACTCTGGGAGTCCTGCAAGACTGCTTTCTATGCCATTCCAGATGATTTCATCATCAAGTTATCTCAGTCATTGCCAAGATGTATGGATGCAGTCCTCCAAGCTCAATATTAATTATTTTTTTCCAAGGCACCATGGAGTTCTGATATTATAGTGGCAATTTTAATTCAAAATTTTTTCCAAGGCACCATGGCTTTATGTTCTGATATTATAGTGGCATATTTGTGTATTCAAAAAATCCAAAATGGGTGTATGTATAATTTCCACATTTTTTTTTCAATGACCACAAGACTTTTGTCCAAGCAAAATCTGACCTTTCTGTACAAATTAAATTATAAAACTCAATCACTGACACAAAACTCTATTTTGGTATATTTTGCATAATCTAGAGGGCTTTGCCTTCAGGAATACTGTATGTATCTAGAGGGGCATTTTTTTTTGACAAGACTTTTTGTCCAAGCAAAATCTCATATAAGCCATTTTGATTATAAGCCATTTTTGATTCCAATTGATCAACTACAAGTCAGGTTATTATTTGTTGTTCCTACAACTTGGATAAGTGACAAGACTTTTGTCAGGCACTGTACACTGGACTTCCATTAATTTTCAAAAGCCCTCACCCTCCCACAGTTTGATGGCTAGAGCCTCCAGAATTTCTACACAGCTTCAGACTGTACCAAATGATGGATGTTTATGTTTCTGTGACTCTGCACCCCCTATGTCTTTTCTTTTTTATCTCTCCATCCTCTGTAAAACACGGCACGGTGGCACAAGTTAGCACTGTTGCCTCACAGCAAGAAAGTCGTGGGTTCGAATCCGGCCTGGGGCCTTTCTGTGTGGAGTTTGCATGTTCTCCCGACTTGTTCAGGCACTGTGGGTTTCCCCAGTTTGATGGCTAGAGCCTCCGATTTCCCCCACCCACAAAAACATGCATCATAGGAACACTCCAACCAGTACCCCTGACCAAGTAACTGGCTTTAGAACTGGAGTTGGTCTCTGTGGCTGCCCACTGCTCCTAACTATAGGATGGGTCAAATGCAGAGGACAAATTACCCCACGGGGTTCAATAAAGTGTATCTCATCTTATCATTTACCAAGTCTTGTAACCTTCCAGCAAGAGCCCTCAAATATGCTTTGCAATTATGACTTTCCCAAAGGATGGATGTTGATGTCTCTGACCCCCTCCATACACATGTGCGCAGACGCATTGAGCATTTATCTTATTCTTTGGACAATTTTTGATCTTTTATTACTTTTGAATCATTTGTCTTAGACAGTTGGTTGTTGGACTCAGGAAAGGACCACATGTTTGGTGGTGAAGCCTTGCCCCCTTTCCTGATTGCTCAATATTTGATGCTTCATGACAAGTGAATTTTTTTTTTTTTGAGAGAGAGAGAGAGAGAGAGAGTTGGGGGCTAGGTCGTTGGATTTAGGAAAGAATCATAAGTTAATTGTTGAAGCCCAACCAGGGGTTTGGTTGTTAGACTTAGGAAAGGGTGACATGTTAATTGACAAAGCCCTACTCACTTTCGTAATTGGGTGACATTTGATGTTTTATAAATATACTCAGTCAAAAAAGAAACTTCACACTCGTTTGGAGGTCGATAAGTTGAACATACAAGAAAAGAGGTTTTAAATAATGATTTAATTCCATTCTGTACCCATTAAGGACGGTGTACCATAAAAATCATGTTCATAATGTAACCAGTTCCACCGGAAATGCTACGGAAATGTAAGAGAGTAAAAATGGTAAGTTACAACTTGATGAAAGCATGTCAATAGCGCGTATGCCCTCCATGAGCGTTCACAACTGCGACGCAACGTCTCTTCATGGATTGAATGATGCGTCTGAACACAGCTTGGGGGATGCGTCGCCATAATTGAACCAACATGGCACCAAGTTCCTGCAAATTTTGCGGAGGGTTCCTTACTTGATGGAGTCTTCTGCCCAACACATCCCATACATGTTCTATGGGATTAAGGTCGGGAGACCTTGAGGGCCACTCCATGACATTGATGCCAGCATTCCTGGGAAAATTCGCGTTAAATTGGCGTATGAGGTCTGGCATTATCATGTTGGAATGTCAGACCTGGGCCATGAGCTGCCATGAATGGCAAAAGCTCTGTATCCTGCAGCAGTTAGGTTTCCTTGAACGACCATCAGTCGGGGAACGGGCAGGACCATTAAAGGCACCCCAAACCATAACACTACCGCCCCCAAAACGGTCCACTTCCTGCACACAACACTGGGCGTTGCGTTCACCGCGTCTCCTCCAAACTCTAACTCTCCCATCAGCGAAGTGCAAAGTGAATCTGGATTCGTCACTAAAAACGACCCTATTCCAATCACGCTGAATCCATCTCAGATGTCGTTGTGCCCAGAGAAGCCGTTGACGTCGGTGTAACTGGGTTAAAATTGGTCCACGATATGGCGGCGTGCATGGAGGCGAGCAGTGCGCAGGCGATTACGTATGGTTTGGGCAGTCACACGACCTCTAAACAATTCATTCCTAGTGGGCGTTGCAGTGAGAAATCGATTACGCAAATGGCGTAAGTCAATTTGTCGGTCTTCTGCTTGTGTCGTCACGTGGTCTACCCGAGCGAGGTCGGTCTGCTGTGGTGCCAGTTTGTTGGAGACGTGTCCGAAGATCATGGATAGTCCGTCGACTGCATCCCATAACCCTGGCAACGTCAGTGACCGACGTTCCGTATTCAGCATGCCAATGGCACGTTCACGTTGAATGTTTGACAGTCGTGGCATTGCAAATCAACGGATAATTGACTGTAGGAACTTGTTTTTCGAGATGTCACTCTACCGTGCTAATGTGGGCTCAATTGCCGCGTGTCTCATAAGGTCACGTGACTAGGAACACGAGGAAACGTGCTTTTACCTTGATGTATGCTCGCACGTGCTGCATGCTTGTGCACGTCGGAGTTGCTGTGTGTCATGATGTCTTTGACAATGCATTTACCCCTAATAATAATAATAATATCTCTTGTATTAAGTTTCAAGAAAATATTAAGAAATTTTGAGTGTGAAGTTTCTTTTTTGACTGAGTATATTAAACTGTTGGTCTGAAAGAGAAATCTGGAAAACTGCACATGTGCTTCCATTTTATAAGGAGGGGGACTGTAGAGATCTTTATAATTACTGCCAAATTTTCAAGCCACCTTGTTTAGCCAAGAGGCTAGAATCCTTGGACAACCACCACCTTCATTTGTTTTAGTGCAGAAATTGCAGATTAAATACTTTTCAGCCTGGTTTTAGATCTTGTCATGGTACTGCATCAGCAGCATCTCTTGTTGTGAATGATATTTTCTATTGTCATGATGATGAGAAACATTTTGCTGCCCAGTTTGTTGATCTATCCACGGCCTTTAACCGCTTCCATCCAGGACTTGCCATCAGAAGGATTATATTCCTGCTTTTAGAATGTTGTAATGCACATTACTTCTCCAAACCCATTCCCATTTACTTTTCCTAATTAGCAACTAAGTGCTGATTAGTTCAGTTGCGAGGATACTTCGGTATAATTACTGTCGATTTCCATTGTTCATTGTAATAGATAAGGCATTTTCATATCTATATAATTGGGACATAAAACATCACTGTCTATTGAAGCTTCTGAATTCCTGTAGCTCCCAAAACAGAATTTTTTTCTGCTTTAGTGTCCTATCTGCTTTGTATACCTAATAAAACATTTTCAAAAATGTGGTTTTGCCGATTCAGTTCCGCTTGTTAAATTTGCTGATGTAAACATAAAACTGTCTACAACCTACATTACCTGTTACCAGAATGGAGGTAAACTCTCAACCTGTTTCCGATTAAGATTCGGTCAATTAATTGAAATAATTTACTGAGCAAATAGGTAACCAATAAGCAGTGTTGCCATTAATGATTAAGACAAATAGCTTTGCATCAAAGAGAAAGGCTTCAGTATGAGATTGCATGGATGACAATTAACTGAAATTTCTTGAAATTCCATCACGAAGTAGAATGTTATGCAGTGAATGCTACTGAAGATGGCATTCAGATAAAGCTTTAGATTATGTTTCTACTTGATTAATCAGATAACGCCGTTCATACAATCTCACATTGTAGCCCTCTTACAACTTTCCCAGAGGCTGGACTGCAAACACCTGTGATTTTTCCACAATAAAAATTTGACATATCGAGGGTTTGGAGCGCAATGGTTATATGTCCATTTTAGAGGTTGAGAAAAATAGATTTTTAGGTTTGCAAATATTCTATTAAATCAGGTACATCATTTTTATGTCAGTCACTCTTTTACTGCATGGTTCAGAAGTGTACTGAACATGTAAGTTTTCATAAGTGTGGTACTGCGACATCATGGCCAAAATTGCCAAAATGGACATGCAACCTCCGTGCTCCAACACTTCTAGCACTTGATGTGACATAACACAATGGCGAATGATTGAAGTTAAGTTTGTTTGCAATTGAAGACAGATGATTCTGTAATACTATTCATGTTTATTCATCAAAATATCAATGTTTAATTCATATAAGCAGATTTTGTTGGACATACCACAAAATGAAAATGTGAATTCTGTTTAAAACTGAGGCGCATGGACATATAATTATTGCGCTCCAAGAATTAACTGATAGAAATGTGACAGGAGGTGAAAATCTTAAAATCACAAACTTTGGACATATCACCATTGCGCTCCAAACCCTCGATATGGCATGCATTTCAAATTACTTTAAATGTGTAATGGTTTTATAGTGCATGCTTACATGTACACTGAAAACAGGAAAAAGGCATGCAGGGTCCGAATACAAAGAAGAGTTGTAGTTTATTACCTTTGCAGCAGAGCTACAAAGGTCAATTGAGAAATATAACAAACAGGGAAACGCAGTTCCCAAACAGGATACAATAACAAACAGTTTTTCTAACAAAGTCAGCAATTAAAAATTTAAATACATGAAATTCTAAACGCTATGGCAAAAGCCTATGCTCAACAAGAGTAATATGAGACTTTGCACAGTAATGGTGTGAAGTCGGGGCTTATATGCCGTAACTGATGATAATGGGATAATTACAAACAGGTGGAGCTGATTAGTGGTAATTATAAGAGCAGGCCGGTTCCTCAGAATTGCAGAGATGCGGACCGTTGGGGGCGTGGCGTGACAAAATGCATGCCATGCCTCAAACTTTCAGGATGCACTAATAATCAATTTACTAAATTATGCAATTACCAACACTTCGACATAAGAAGCATCAATAATTTAATACATTACTTATTATCGCATTGTGGCAATGAGTGCACTACTGTGCTCCCCCGCAAATATACCCTATTCTTTCAAACACTGAAGACATTTTCATTAAGCTCAATCTTAAAATAAATTATGTTGCTCTGCTGAAAAATGGCTGAAATGGGAAACGGAATTCAAGAGAAAGCATTGGATTAATGAATTATTAGTTTTTTTTTTTTTTTTTTTGTTTTA
Organism: Gymnothorax javanicus; assembly: GCA_029692085.1. NCBI lineage: Eukaryota > Metazoa > Chordata > Actinopteri > Anguilliformes > Muraenidae > Gymnothorax > Gymnothorax javanicus. The sequence goes on from CM056198.1 coordinate 35,053,805, forward strand.
CCATCCCGACAATATCATTAGGATGTACGTTGTCAATGTAGTCCATTGGTGATCTCAGTCATTTTTGAATAATATCTTAATAATTACAGGCTTATATATTGGCCTTGATTATGCAATAAATAAAGTGTGATATTAATCAAGCAATCTTAAACAGGAACAGCTTGAAAGCAATTATGCGTTTAAGGGTCAGAGGCTTGTCTCACACAACTGAAAATCCCGTAATACCACCGTTACTGCAAGAAGGACGGGGTTCAGAATGTTAACACCAGAGGTCGCGTTAACCGAATGTTTTCCGTCATTGACGGATTTTTTTTTAACAATGACGGAACATTTTGAAGGCCGTCCGTCATTCTGACAGAATGTAATTCACACCCCCGTCCAATTGGTGGTGGGTGTCATATTGTCTTGAGCATTGTCTTTGTTCTGTATGACAGAGATGCCAAGTCTCACGCATTCAGCGTAGGTCTCACGCATTTTTTAGGCTTATTCACCGTAGTCCGCAATTATTCAATGAACGCTTATTAATGAGATTCTCACGCGGAATTAAAATCCTTGTGCATTGAAGTTTCAGTTTCACTTGCGTGAAGGTGGACCTCACCATGGAAAGCGATTATGACTCCGGACTTCTTGTGCTTCTCTTTACTCAGGGATTGGAAACAATGCATGTGTTTCATGATCGTTTCAATTGTTAAATGAAATAAGACCATTTGAAACATCTTTATGCAATTCCATTGCTTTCAATCCCTCAGTAAAGACAAGCGTGAGAATTCCCGAGTCATAATCAATTTCCATGTCACTAGTGGGGAAATCCACTGTAATGCACGTGAAACTGATTAACTTAATGCACAATAACTTGAATTCCGCGAGTGAATTTCTTCAGTTCGCGTTGATTGAATAATTGCAGACTATGGCACAGGAACGTGAATGCCACTAAGAGGCGAGAGACTCACGCCGAATGCGTGAGACTTGGCATCTCTGGATCCTGTAGCTATTCCTCATATTTTTGTAATATGATCATTTGCTCTTCGTTTGTAAAATATGCTGCTCTGCTGCTGGTAGACAATTGGTCGTATGTTACAAACGCCACCTCTGTTATGTGAACATGCAGATATTTAGGTCGGGAAAGCCCTGACTGACATAATGAGTTGATGAGCAGATTCGTAGGACCGCTTAGCAAGACTGCGGTTGTTGGGCTTAGTGAAGCCCAACAATAACTGAAAGCATTGTTCATTTGCACATTGTTACTGTGTGGGGGGAGAAATCATTTGTGATGTTTTATAAAGTTCATACAGCAGTTAGTTTGAAAATCCACACAGTGCTGTATTTAGCACAGTGCGCAATGTGTGTCTACATGAATGACTGTCGGCATCAGCTAATGCGTAATCTATAAATTATTCTGCTTATTTTATTAAAAAAAATAGCGCAGTGGATATTTTGCCGTGAACCGGTTATACATTTCTACGGCTATTTGGCCGTGACTTCCGGTACACATGCGCAGTTGTATTATTTTTGGACTTGCTCATAGAAATCAATAGATAATAGTGAATAGTTATAACTTCGCCATTTAGTTAGCTAGCTCGCATTTACTATTCATTAAATATAGCTAGCCAAGTCGGCATAAAGCCTCTCTTGCTAGCTAGCTAACATTATATTTCATGCATTTAAGTCAATTTAAAATATGTATAGCATTACTATGCGAACTAACTTGGCTGGAATTGCACCGAGAGCATTTAGCTCGCTAGCTGGCATTAATATGCACTGAATATAAAGGTTGCCAACTAACATTGACTAAGAAACCAACAAACTAGCTTGCACGCTAGGCTAGCAAGCTAGTTCGCCTGCTCAGCTACCTATTTACGGTGCATATAAATCAATAAAAAACAGTGAATTGCAATTATTTCGCATTAGCTGTGTAGCTAGGTCAGTTGTGCATTGACGAGGCTGATTAGTTGTTCACTAGCTGCCGAGTTTTTACCATGGACATCCTTGGTTTTTACACTAACTTTGGCCAAAGATACTCCATTGATTTCTGTGTTTAGTCCAAAATAATACAACTGTGCATGTGTACCAGAGGTCACGGCCAAATAGCCGTAGAAATGTATAACCGGTTCAGGGTAAAATATTAACTGCCAAAAAATAAACGATTATCATTTTAAAAATAAAATTACAATTACGGATCATGATTATGACGGAATTTTTATGCCCCTGTCCGTCACAATGACGGACAATCAGAAAGTGTAACGCGACCTCTGGTTAATACAGTTGATTGTTTGCTGTTAGTCGATAAACTAGCCTGATTGCCTGAATCAGAATGCTTTCCAATAGTTTGAAAGTTAACTTTCAAACAGAACACAGTATATTGCAGTGAACTGCACTCAACCAACTCTTCTGGAGGTCACTAAAGTTGTACCACAGGATTCAAATTTAGGGACTCTACTACTTTTCATGTGAATATGGTCTCTTTTGAAAATGGCTGTAAGGTGCGCCTCTATGCTGATGATACAGTGCTTTAAACTTGTTTCTTCATTCGATGAAGCATTATCTGCCTTGCTGACAAACTTTAAAATTGAAAACTTAAAGGACTTTTAGAGTTTTAACTAATTTTAAATGCAGCAAAAACACACATGTAACGCATGGCAACAAAAGTTTGCATATAAATAATAAATCAAAGGGAAGATATGAAAAACTTGATAATATAAATTAATACCATACCTTCCATGCTTGGAGGGCATAACTTCCTCAGTCCCACAAATAGAATGTTTTACAGCCAAAAATGTACCTGTCACACACATATCACATGTGTGATCAAAGTACAAAGCCTGTGCTATGACAGGACATTAAATGACCTGTTTCCTTCATCTTTAGGAGAATAAAGGTTTAGCTCACACTTCTGTAAAAAGGTGGTCTAGGTTATTTCAATCCAGGACAACAACGACTAACGCCTTCAACATGAAGGTCAGCCACCCCATCACTTGACCTAAATGTTTTGTCAGATTTTTGCAACTTTGATGTGTATACCCATGTGCATAGCAGGTAAGAATTTAGATGTAATATCGTGGAATATGTAAGGTTCAGAAAGTAATGTGAAAATGCCGTTAGTTGGATTAAATTAACCCCTTTGCACAGAAGCCAAATATGGCTATTTATGCATTACCCTAATTAATGCTTTACAATTCAAGATTTAAGCTTCACAGAGAGGGGGAATATGGCTCAACTGAGATAATACACTTGCAGCATTTAGTATTCCATTGTATTTCGGTTTATTTTCATGATTTTGGTAGAGAAAATGGGCTGAAAAAAAAAAAAAAAAAAAAAAACCCATGAAAATGGCTGGGGGTTAAAAACAATACATTTTTGGGATTGTAAACTCCGAGACAAGTGTTCTTCATCTGAGCATTAAATCTTATTTGGCTTCAAAAAAGGAAGCCAAATGAGACAGCTCTTCAGGTGGCTCCTTAAACACACAGCCCTCAAAATGGCGCACTGTCAAATCATAAAAAATCATTTTCAACAAAAAAAAAAAAAAAAAAAAAAAAACACAACACACACACACACACACGATGCATGAAATTCAATATGAATTGATTTTCCTGGTTTAATTTAGCAAGAGTTTATCAATATAGGCGCAGCTGGACATCAATGGTCACCAGTACTCTCTCCAAACCAAAAACATGCCATTTCTCCATGACAAAGTTCAGAGTTTTGTCCATTTTTCTACAAAGCAGCATCAGCACACTTACTCGTTAAAGGAACTGCTTATTTTATGGTCAGAACGTCCAGACGGAAAGCTTGTGGTTTACAATTCCAATTTGAAGGGGACTAAAACTAACCCGAGAAATGTTTTGTTGTTCACTTCTGTCCACCATGTTAATACTGTGACGTAGCGTTCAGGAACCACTCGCAAGTGATGGAAATCCAAAAAGTATGCCTTTATTGAAGTCCGAGTCAAAGCCAAAAAACAAGAATTGCCAAGCCACAATACGAAATCCAAAAACAGTGTCGACTAGACAGGCAGGGGTCAGAACCAGGAAGACAGATGAGCAAAGGTACATAAACGGTAGGCAAAAAGTCGTAGTCGATGAACGAAGCTAAGGGTCATACACAGGGCATCCAAACACAGAAATCGTGGTCATACAAAAAAGGGTCAAAATCCAAAAAGACAAAACAATACAAGAAGGGCAATGGCAAGAATCGTAGTCTGACAAACCAGTAGAAGAGAAACAATACTCAATGGCATACAAGGCGCTCTGCACAAAGAAATATTGATCAACGTTCTGTCAAGGAGCTGGCTGTGAAAAGACTGCTTAAATAAACGGGAGGAAAGTCACATGCTATGCAGGGAGCAGGTGTACTGGATCAGACTACTTACAACGGGAGAATCACATGAGGGAAACCCTAACCACGAAAATTGGCGAACGCCAAGACACGGACGGGAATCACACCGACAGCCTATGACATACAAACAGCTCCGGTCAAGGAGTTCTAAGTGCACAGATAACGAGTGCAGGAAATTAATTAAGCACGTGTGAGAGATCTCGCAGAAACGCAGGGGGAGATAGTTAAAGCTGAGCAAGAGGCGGAGACTAGAACAGGGCGATTGCTGAGAGGGAATTAGTATTAATTAGTAGCGGTGCAACTTTACAGATTTAACTAGAGTGCTCATTAGTAAGTTAGTAATCTATATACATGGATTAGTTGTGTTAGTAGACTATGATACAAAGTACAAACGTTAGTTTTGTTAGTAATCAGAAAAAGTAAGGCGAAGGAAGTAAACGAGAATCGAAGGGATACGTTAAACACCAGAATGCATTTAAATCACCCGAAGTAAGTGAGCACACTGACCGGGAAGACGGACTGAACCAACTAGATCACAAGACAGGGGAGACAAGTTCAATGGAACTGAGAAATGGACTGAACTAAAACCTGAGAAATACAATAACAAAAAAGAATAAATAAAAGACAAAATCATGAACATAAAACATGAACACAAAAACCAAAACCATGACAAATACTGCCAAACCCAATAGTCTTATCATGGTCATTGGCTAGTACAAAGGATGTACGTTAAACATCTCCATGCTTACTTACAAGGACCTACAATAGCTACAGATATGATTTTATTTAAATGGAATTGACTTTCGCATTGCAGGATTTGCACGCGGTCACACACGTAACAAAGGCGTCACACACATGACACATGCAAATGAGGTTTTACTATGCAAATAAGCAAGGTATTTTTATTAAAGTTTTAATTAATGCAAACAGGAATAACAATTGCTTAAGTTGATGAAGCCAAAGTGTCATAATCTTTGTTCAAATCACAGAATTTTTGGAATGTAAATTAAATGTAGCGATTGACCCATTTTCTGTGTCACACATGTAACACAGCCTCTTTCTGGTCCTGTACTTCCAATGTTTTAGGCAAATATCAAGTTGATGTGCTACATTGATAGGAAAGTCCAGGTATCTTATAGTTGTCTTATATTGATTCCCATCTGCAACTCAATTAAAGTGTAGTGCATTGAAAAATTTCAAGAATACCTTCCAAATGTTATACACGTAACACGAGAATCACCCCATGGCAGGGATGGCATCAGATTTTGACTTGCAGTCAAAGTCAAGCTGATTCACATTGTCATTACAAAGCTCCTTAAAGTTATGGCTGTATTTGCAAGACTGACTAAATACCTTATGTGGGCTAATTTTTAAGTTTCATTGTTGTTTATTTTGCCTTTTAATCAAATCATGATTTCACATTCCTGATAGCTTTTTCTTTGTTCAATTTTTTGACCATCATTTCCTGTTGTAAAATAGTATGAAATATGCATAAGAAATAGTTTTGATACTTCCCATGACCACGTCTCTTCGACCAGTGCAACAATGCAATAGACCACAAGGTGTAGCTTCAGTTATACAGTCAACTGAACCCAACTGAAAACGGTTTCAATTTCTTGAGGAATTTTAATATTGGGCTGCCCCAGGCCATATTGGAGCCCTAAGCAAAATTTTCTTATGAGAAATTGCTGCAACCATGAATTCTGCTTTCTACTAGAAAATTCTGATGGAGAAAATCCAGCCATCAGTGCGTGACCTTAACATCTAGCGCAGTTGAGTTGTGCAGCAGGATAATGATCGGAAGCGCACAAGGAAGTCCACCATCGAATGGCTCAAAAGAAAACAAAATAAAGGTTTCGGAGTGGCCTAGTCCTGACTTGAATGTCACTGAGATGCTGTCCCATGACCTTAACCCCTTAACTGTCACCTGCATTTTCTCACATTTGGGTCCGGCCCTAATCAGGGCCTAGTGACAGTTGTGGGGTTAAACAAGCAGTTCGTGCTCAAAAACAATGCTGCAAAGGTTAGAGGGCCAAAATTCCATCACAGTGATGTAAAAAAAAAAAAAAAAACTCCAGTTTTGGCAAGGGTGGCACGACCATTTATAAGGTTTAGGGGGCAATTGTTTTTTCAAAGTGGTGATATAGGTTTTTAATAGCTCTTTACCTTCTATAAATGAAATGATTTCTTAAATCTGAACCAAATAAATATGACAAATAAGCAAAACTAGAGGAAATCAGGAAGGGGGAAAAACTTTTTCACAGCACTGTAGGTGTGGGAGAATTACCTGTAGACATGGCGACACACTGAGCCCAGGTTGGTGACAGAGGTCCCCTTGATGCTCACTTTGCAGACAAACCCACATTGAGCCATAATGGTTTAACTGCATGTGAATCGCTTTCCATAATAAGGTAATATGCACCCTGATGAAGGCCAGGGTTGCACACGTGTGCCAACAGCTCATCCATCAGCTGGGGAAATACACCAATCAGCCATAACATTATAATCATCTGCCCAATATTGAGTTGGTGCCCCTTTTACCACCAAAACAGCCCTGGCCCGTGAGGCATGGACTCCTCTAGACCTCTGAGGGTGTGCTGTGGTATGTGGCACTAAGATGTTAGCAGCAGATCCTTTAAGTCCTGTAAGTTGTGAGGTGGGGCCTCCATGGATTGGACTTGTTTGTCCAGCACATCCAACAGATGCTTGATTGTATTGAGATCTGGGGAAGTCCACACCTGGAACTTGTTGTGTTTTTGCAGTGTGGCTGGGCGCATGATCCTGCTGAAAGAGGCCACTGCCTTTAGGGAACACCTTTCCAAGAAGGGATGTACTTGGCCTGTGACAATGTTTAGGTAGGTGGTACATGTAAAATTATGTGGAACATTATGCATCTCAATGCCTCCTCTGCTTCCTTCTTTTTTAGCAGGACCTAAGGTTTCCATGACAATTTCAACACAACATGTATCTCGAAATTAGGAGAAGCGAAATCGCTTTTTGTCAAAGGCCCCCAACTCCCAGAAAAACAGTTTGATTATGGTTAAGATATCATAAAAGATTAATAAATCACAACAGAGCTGAGTGTCCATTTACACTACGATTTAAACGTCACAACATAAAAATCATAGAGATTTATGAACATCATGAAGAATTTTAATCACAATATAGCTGAGTGTCTATAAACAACCCCTATTGTTTATGCCCGTTATGGTTCGTTTAAGTTATCCAATGCCATTTTGTTGGATAAGTTTATAGTTATTCAAACATGCACATTTCAAAAGATACTTAAATTCCTTCAGATTGTCTGCCATTCTAAAATTGTCTTCCAGTATGTTCCATGCACTGACTCCAGCCACAGATAAGGAGTGCTCGAGTTGATTTGACCCTTCTAGTTTACAACAACATTCTGCCTCTTAGGTCATGAGTACATTCGGAGGAAACCCAAGGTCTTCTCTCTTTGTTTTGCTTCAGTTTGTTCGTTGTTTTGGCTAGACAGTGTTTATCATACAGGGAGTTTGGTTCAACATATCTAATTCTAGTTTCTTTAGCCTTTTTTTCTTTAATTCTGATTTCTGTGTGTTCCAGGGTTTTCGATCTAGCCTGGTCCCTTATATCTAATTTGCAGTTACAAATAGCAAAAACTGGTAGATGATCAGTAATGTCATTTATCATGATGCCACTTAATATTTCAGAATCTAATACATTAGTATACACATTATCTATCAAGGTGGCACTGTGCCTAGTAATCCTGCTTGGTTTTTGTAATTAATGGTTGCATACCCATGGCATACATGGTGTTAATATAATCTTCTATTATAGAGCTATTATTTGGATTTATCAAGTCAATATTAAAGTCCCCACATATAAAAAACATTTTTCTGGTTCATATTGGCAGTAATTCACCCATACATTTACTAAAAACATCAATTTGCGAATCCGGTGCTCTGTACACACAACAAATAACCGTATTTTTTACCTTTCAACCTAGGAATCTCAATTGTAAGGCATTCCATTACATTTTCCACAACATTTGATTTGCATTCTAGTACCTGGAAGTTTATGGCCTCATCAATAAATAGTCCAACACCCCCCACCAGCTTTATTCAGTCTGCTCTTACACACGAAGTTGTAACCCTCCATGTAGAAGTCCTTGTCCTTTTTTTCTTTAATCCAAGTTTCCGATAGTGCGATGATGTTGAACGGATTAGCAAATGACAAAAAAGTATTCCTTTATTTGGTCAAAGTTTGCATATAAACTCCTACTATTGAAGTGAATAATGGACAAACTCCTTCCATTTTAATGCTCTTGTTAAATTTGTCTACAGTAAAGTATCCGCATGCGTTTGTTTCTGTTGTAGAAAAATGGTTATCCGGAGTCAATTTCTTCATTAGGGTCTATTCCTGAATGATGGTGACTTGTTGTTAAAAAGCCAGTTTCTGATCTACAGTTTGGTTCATCAAATAACTGCTCATAGAGATTTGTCAAGGATTTTAACCTGCCTCAGCGGTCAAAACTCTCCAGATCCCGCATCATCTTGATCAGCACCGGTCTGGTAGTTTCCGGTGAAGACCCATTTGGTTTGATGAAAATTCTGCAGTTAGCCGACCAAGTGCTGTGTATCTTAGCTTTCTTTTAGTTGACGAGCTTTCCATGCGATGGTTGCATTGTGCTTGGTGAGGTTTTCATTTATGAAAACATTGGATCCTTTGAGATTTTTCCCTTGCTTCAACAGAGATTTTGTACTTGTTGCTTGTAAGTCGTAACAGCACGGCCCGTACTGTACTCCGGTCTCCGCTTCCGCTCCTTTTCGGTAGCAGATAACATGAATCCACATTGCCGGGGTCCAGAGAAATATTTTTTGGACTGAAGGAATTCCATCACCTGCATTTCCACAGATTTATTGTCCTCCTCGCCTCCATCGTTGTCCTTCGCTGCTGCCCTGGCATAACTCTTGGGTTTGATTTTGAGCCCTGTCAGGATTACATCATTACGTTTCTCTTGTTGCTCCAGCTCCTCCAGTTTGTTTGATAAAGATTTAATCTGTATGTCTTTCTTGGCAATCTCTTTTCTGAGATTACAGTTCTCCTTCAAAAGCTGGTCCAACTGCTCCTTCATACCTTCCCTCCATCCCTCATTTCATTTCTCATTTCCGAGGGTCTCCATAATTGATGAAAGATCCTGCGGGCTTGGTTTGTCGGTTCTTCCCGGTTTACCCATTTTCTCAGTTCAGAGAAAAGGTCTCTATTACAGAGTTGTGTGATAAAGTTTATCACTCAACTTTTCTCCTGCTCTGTTGTTTTCCTGTATTGCCTGTATTGCGTGCAGTCGCTCCCACAGTGCAGCCTAGTGCCATGTCTCACCCAAGTAAGGGGTACATACGCAGCCAGCGATCCACACGATGTAAAAGAAAATGTGATTCATCACATTAGGCCACTTTTCCTCCATTGATCTGTGGTCCAGTTTTAATGCTCAGAGGCAGAGGACAGGGGTTACCGGTCTGCAGCCACACAGCCCCACTCACAACAAACTGTGGTGCACTGTGCATTCTGACTCCTGTCTTTCAGAACCAGCATGAATTTTTTCAGCAATTTGAGCTTCAGTAGCTTTCCAGTTAGATCGGACAACACAGTTTAGCCTTCGCTGCCCATGCACATCAATGAGCCTAGGCGTATTGTGAACCTGTCGTTGGTTCACAGGTCTTCTTTCCTTTGACCACTTTTGGTAGGTACAGACCACTGCGGACCAGGACAACGCCAGAAGAGCTGCAGTTTGGGAGATGCTCTAACCCAGACATCTAGCCATCACCATTTGGCCCTTATCAAAGTCGCTGACATCCTTACGCTTGCCCATTTTTTCCAGCTTCCAACATATCAACTTTGAGGACAAATGTTCACTTGCTGCCTAATATATCCCAACCACTGGTAGGAGACACTTTAACAAGATAATCAATATGACTCACTTCACTTGCGGTGGCCATAATGTTATGGCTGATCTGTGTATTTCTTGCTGTGGAGTAGGTTGTAGTGCTGCAACTAACGATTATTTTGATTGTTGATTCGTTGACGATTATTGAAACGATTGATTGACTAGTCAGATTGACTCGCACAGTGCAACGGTTATTTAGCAATTAGCTTTTCAATTTAGCTTGAGGTCATTTTAGCCATGTGCTAACTAACAATAAAACTTCCAAAAATGTTTTATTAAACTTTGCTGCTCATTAGGCTACTTCTGGACAAAAGATAAACAAAAATTCAAGTCAGAATTCAAGTTTTTGAATTGTTGTCAGGTGAAGTGCGAATATAAATAATTAAATACATTCATTTTCTATTCACCAAGGACAGGTAGCAGCAAAAAAAAAAAAAAAAAAAAAAAAAAGTTTTCCTTTAATTAAAAAAATCTGCATTTTGTGAACAACATTCTTTGGTCTAGTCTTTGATATTAAACCAGGTATATCCAGAGGTGTATAAAGCACTGAAAAAAAAAAACTAAGTAAAAGTAGAAGTATCGTGACTGAAAGTTACTTTGGTAAAAGTTGAAGTCACCCATAAGAAAATTACTTGAGTGAAAGTCTTAAAGTAGCTCACATTAAATGTACTTAAGTACCAAAAGTATTTTGTGAAAAATTCCCATACCGAAAATTTGACCGACGTCAATATGGGCCGGAGGGCTGACCGCGACCTCCTCCATGTCGTTCATTTTTCCACCAAGTCCAGAATTCGGTGCTCTGCGCATATGCAAACGGGAGGACGTAAGAATAGCCAAACGGAGTATCTTTACGGCTGCCGTAAGAATAGCCACTGCCATATAACAAACGTATATTTAAATAGTAGGAGGTAAATTATCTCAAACTGAGCCCTGTTTACACGTACACAGTTATTTTGACAAACTGAGACATTTCCCTGCGTTTGTGCCCTTCGTTTACACGCAAATGGAGAATTCGCCTCTGAAAACGATTCTTTCTAAAAACTCCAGCCAGAGTTGAGATTTTGGAAAATTTCTGTTGCAAGTTTGCATGTAAACTGAGAAAAACGGAGTTTTAGGCAGCCGACGTCTCAGTATGCGCCAGAACTTGCACCTGCGCCAAAAGTGCTACCTGTTTACATTTTCATTTGGCTGTGGCGATCATGGGATGATCATGATTCGCTTCTGTTGTTGCTATTTTCGGGATTCTGATTGGCTAACGTGGGCTTGAGCTTATCGTTACGCTGCCACCTACAGGTTTGATATTCTCTTGACGGCATATATACACGGGTACGTGTAAATGAAAACTTTTCTGAAAACTGACATGTGTGCATGATATTATTTTTGAAAACGGAGACGGTGAAATGTTCGTTTATGAAAATAGCCGGCCACGTGTAAACGGAGTGTGAGACTGAACTCAGTCAATGGCCTGCTAATTGGTGAAAGTCCAGACATCTGGCCACCAATTATTACCACCTAATTGACAATGAACAATTTATGACAACCAAATTAGGAGCCTTCTGTCTTTTGTGTTACCTCTTTTCATGTCATTGTTCATATTAATGCATTATGCACAGTATGAACTTGGGAATATTCTTTGTGGTATCGCCATGATATTTCTAGTATGATGTTGATTAGAAAGACAAGTAATCCTTTAAAATATCAAAGCGGCTAAAAAAAAAATATTCGCTTGTTAAAGCTATTTGATTGCACTTGTGGTTAGAATAAAATCCAGTATACAAGGGGGCACTCATGGACAGTGGTTCCCAAACTTGGTCCTGGAGGCCCCCTGTGTATGCTGATTTTGCTCCAACCACAATGGAAATTTAATGATTTCAACAAGATATTTTTTTCCCTAAACTAAGTGCTTTTTATGCCAGGTTACTAAAACTCCTAACTGCATGACATCAAAAATACTTTGATATATTCAGTAACTTTTCTGTGGACACGTAGAGATTATGGGACTATATTGCAAACATATTCTTGAATAGAAGGAGGCAAATTATCACTGACTGATCAAAATGAGACCGCCCTGAATCAATGGAATGCTGATTGAAAGTCCAGACACCTGGCCACCAATTATAACCATCCGGTGGATAATGAACAATTCAAAGACAAATTATATGATTACTGAGGCAAACCGGCAATGTGTTGATGTTAAAGAAAAAAAAGATGATTAACTCCAAGTTAGGAGCCTATTAACCTCAGTGGTCTTTCTAATCCCATGTTTTATGTAATAGTTTGCCATAATGCAATAATCATAACAAGTACTTGGGAGTGATATTTATATATTCCAAGTGGTATTGCATTTTTCTGGCGTAATGTTGATCAGTAAGAGAAGTAATCCCACGAATAATCAAAAGCACCTACTCAGGAAAAATTAGCAGTTTGTTCAAATTATTTCATTGCAATTGTAGTTGGAACAAATACCAGCATACACAGGGGGCCCCCAGGACTGAGTTTGGTAACCGCTGCTCAAGGACAGTCTTTGGGAACCACTGGATCAATGGCCTTTGGTGGACTGATATCTAAAGTTGGGTGGGAGTGGACACAATGATGTAATGCTAACTAGGAAAAATACTTCTGAAAAGGATGCATGAATGGATCCCATAAGACACTTCAGAGGAATTTTGGATTGGTGCTCTCGTTTCCGACAGTTTTGGAGCAGCACTTTGGTGGAGGAGACATGTTTGATGACTCAGTCACGGAGGAAGGGAGGGGAGGTGATATTTTCACCAAATTGGAATAGGTCTTAGATTTGTTCCTCTTTCCAACCAGTAATATGGGCTTTGTTGACTGTTGACAGTTGGCCGTGGGTCCAAAGAATGCTCTTAAAATCAGAATAATATCGGCATTTCCCACGTCTTAATTAGAAAATACTGTATTCAGAATCATATCCAAAGGGAATATGCAGTTAACATGACCAGTATCAAATTTGACCAGTATCAAATTTGGAATATTGTTAAATTCAGAATACTATTGGAAAGTCAGAGTGTATGTAACCGTAATGTTCACTTTTCTCAGTCATTTCTGTGACTTCTGCAACAAATAGCAAGAAAAAGTTGGCAGGGAATAAAAATTAATATTGGATTGGAATAGTACTGCAGACGCTACTGATTTTCTGATAGGTGGGGGTTCAGATCACCAAAACCACAGGATATCAAACAGGAATCTTCACACACAGACCCTTTAGCCTTTACAGACTAAATGATGATTGACTACTGACTGAATCAGTCGCATCCATATTCTACTCCTTTAGTTGATGATTTCTGAAACTGGAGCAACTGGAAGTATTATGTGATTTCCTGCATGTCTGGGAGGCTGGCTTGATTTTTAAGATTTGAACTTGGAGAAATTAAATTTCTGAGAAGTGAACATAAAAAAAAAAAAAAAAAATTGAGTTTGTCATTATCAATTGAATTTGCGCTCTATAATTCAGTTAGATTAATTTCACGGCTTAATATATTACGTCTGCAATCGCTAGTTGATTATAGCAACATTTTTCAAAGGAATCTGTTTGTTTACTTGGGTCTGCAGGCCTAAACTCTCTGTATAAACACAAAACATACCAAGCAGGAAGGAAATTCTGTTGACCCGTTTCCTAGTTAGGGCAGCTACGGCCCCAGGGAAGAGGACCTTCAGGCATTATATGAGCAGCGTAAAAGCATCTCTGATCAACATGCTAATTTTCATGTTTGATAATGGTACACGGCTTGATTAAATGTGATTTTCTGAAGATTTTCAAACGATTAAAAGAAAGTACTGTATACAGTTTTCCTGAGAGAAAAAAGGAGTCTACGCTAACATGCTTGCAACCACACGAGGGCACTACAATACAGAAAAACGGGTCTTCATGCCTTCACTTTATGCATTTGCCACGTGGAAATGGTTACCGATTTTTTATTGGAGCTCTGAATTTTAGCATATCAGACAGGTTATTTAAAGAGGAAAAGCAGTGACTTGTATGTTGAATGTAGTGATAAGCATTACACTGCTATGATCATTTTAACATCCTGTGACATGCAATCAAGCTGTCAGTTGGTGTGATCACTTTCAGAGGTTGACATTTCAGAGGTCAGAAAGTAAAAGTCCGGCCGTGTATTATTTCTATCCACGAGCTAAGGCAGCTGATTTCCCTAATTAGTTCAACCTCTGGGTTGAAGGGTTGCTGCAATTACAAAGTATTAGATCCAGACAGTTGCAACAAAATACTGGGAAGTACTTTTACTTTCTGGAGCTAGATTGTCCACATCTGATCACTTTCAAGAATTCCACAAGGAGCAGGGGTAAAGTAAGCAGAAACTCAGAAATCTTCTGAGGAATTTGATTATCACATCCAATCCCAAACAAATGTGCAAATTTCAGTTGTGTTCATATGATAGAGGTGTGCAACGCAATGTTTGTATTGAGAGCGGTGAAATGACGACCATGGGTTCTCTTTTATGACTTTGTCATTAGTTTTCTGTTCCATGACTGTTGTGTTTTATTTAGTAAATCTCCTGGTATTTTTTTTTACATGGTTTTACTCAGGATAAAAATTTTCTCTTCAATAAGTGATGGACCAAGCATGAAAGCAACATTATTTATCCATCCAACCACTGGTTCATGCGTTATGTTGTCCTTAGTAAGAACAGAGCCTAGAATAAGGCAACCATTCATGGACACTGTTCCCTTCACATTTACTTGTTCACTACTATTTCAGTCCTCTGTCGTGTCATACATTTGCATGACAGATTAATGGAGAAATCGCATGATCAGTCTTAGTAAGGTGTTAGTAAAGTGTCCACAAGCTGTCAGATCAATTTCAACTTGCCATGGCATTGAGTCTGTAAAACTTCACTGGAGTGATGGAGTACCTTTCTTTAAAAAAAGTTCCTTCTTTTGGTATTTTGATGATGGTGATGTTGTTCTAAAATCTCCCATGAGTTCAGCTGGATTGAGATCTGGTCACTCTAAAGATATGCTTAGGATCATTTTCATACGCTTAAAATTATTCAGTGACCCCTTGTGCCCTATGGTGCTTGGGCCATATCCTGGTAGAAATCCAATCCAATCTGATCATGATAGGAATGCTTCATCATAGGATACAAAGGTTATCACCCAGAAAAACTCTGCATTGATTTGCAGTGACCCTCCTACCTCCAGGGGGACGAGTTGATACAAACAAAGCCAGGAAAATGAACTGACCCATCTGCATTTGTTATGTTTGCCCACGCATTTATTCTGGTTTTCTTCCTTTAATTTGTTACATGACTGTATTTTCCCTTGTTATACATATGATTCACGTGGTCACTCTTGATTCTGGCTTTTGCAAAAGTGAGAACTTTGCAAAGCATTGATAAAACCAATGTTTACTCATCTCTATCGGATTTCAAGCAGTAACAAAGGATCAGTAATATTTTCCTTACAAAGTGGTTGTTCATGGCATCATGATGTAAAACGCCTTCATCAGATCCTGATCTAAAAGGACCAAGCAAAAACAATTCAACTGTGAGGCCCGGAGCATATGGACTGTCATATTACATCTCATTCCAAAATCATAGGCGTCAACATGGAATAGGCTCCGACACTGCTGTTTTAGCAGCCTTCATTCATCTGGGAAGGCTTTCCAGTTGTTTGAACAATGCTGCAGGATGAGCATCCATTTCAACCAGATGACCATTAATACAGTCAAGGGTCAGCTTGTGGTTCTGTGCAGATTTTTGTCACTAGATCCAAGAGGCCAAGATTAAACCATGAATAAAGGCCAGAAATGTACAAGAGTCAATATACTTTAGACCTCATAGTTTATAAACCAATAGGGTATACTCATCCTGGATTAGCAGTATAAAACAGTAAGGACTGGTGGTGTAGCTGATGGAAACATGAACTTGGCCATGTTTCCATAATCTTGAGTCTGGTAAAACTCCTCCCTCATGACTCCTATGTACAATTTCAATTACATCTGCTTGTTCAGAGTGACTCATTGGAGTTACTCATATTTCTTGTTTTCAGCGTTTGTCTGCTTGTACGAAATCAGTTGCCACAGGCCTTTTAAACACATCAGTTCCTGGTAAGATCTTAGCATTATTAAGGGACAATGTACTCAACTCGCTGATAAAATATTGCCACAGGATACATTTAAACAATTCAAATTAAAGCAGGAAATGCTAGTTTCCATTTGAATAGACAACACTGGTGACAGCAATTTTATTTAACCCTGTAAAGCCTGAACCTTCAAATAATAGCCAGAAAATTGTAATTTTTTAATGTGAAGTATTTATTGGACCTTTAAGCAAAATGTAAAAGAAATGTATGAAATTCATTTTGTATCATATTTGGTACTTTTATACAGTGAGGTCAAGTTTCAAAAACTACCAGTGGATGCCTTAGGTCTTCTAGTTTCACTGGATACCAATAGCATTGGTAAAAAAATGAGCCTCATAAATACAATAATGTTGGTAGAGATCACCAGTGTTCCTGCGACTCTGAGGGTTAAAAACTACGGCTTGAGATTCAGACTTGCATCTGGAAAGATGAAGTTGGGGAGAACTCTGTCATTTATCCCTTGAAGAAGGTTCTTAATCCCAAAACTGCTCCAGGGGCTTTACCCCCATTTCTCTTGATCCCTCCTTAATTAGAACTGTTCCATCTCAAATTTCTCATAGGGCTTCCAAGAAAAAAGAAACATCGTCAATGGAACCTCCCTGTTTAAATTAAGGTTAAAACCATAAGGGGTCATTCCATATGAAATCAATCAATTTTCACACAAGTTCCATGGGCATAGTCATGAATTTTCTTCAAACTTTAATTGAATGTTGCTTTGAGTGCCAAATAAAAAACTACCAAGTTTTAGCTCAATCGCCTACTAGTTCTGATTTTCTGGGGGGGTCAAAAAAGTGGCCGTGGCACCCCAGTTGGCAAAATTAGCATTTTGTCCATTTTTATCAGGCTGTAACTCTGGAAGTAATAAAGCAAACCTCATAATTTTTTTTCAGGAATTGTTCTCTATGCAATGTACTACCCTGTATTGCCAATCAAAGTAGTTTTAACCCTTTTATTGTGGTTTTAGAGGTTCCCAAAAATGCTGCTTTTACACACCGGTGTCCAAACACACACATTTAAGGGTACCATTTTCAAACCCTTCTGATGACATATGTGGATGTCTGGTAATATCAACTATTAGTAATGGTCAAGAGCTTTCTATAGTCATCAATATCCTGTAGCATTTATAGTTCTTTGGTAATATTGACCCTTATTTTAGCCCCCTGTGGGGAACGACCGGATGTGGGTATCCTTCAACTTTAATGAAACCTATATTTTTGGAAAGCTCTTGATGTGAACTGCCACCAAAACAAATTTCATTATGGAAAAAGCATACCTTCATTAAAAAAAAGTCATTTTCTTCAATTTTCATCCAAAAATTAACCCCCTTTCAGGAGTTGTTCACAATTCTCAACATTTTAACAAGTGTACAAAGTACCTTTTTTTCAGGTCCTCCTCCCCCAGAAAATGCACTGTAAAAATATTGTTTTATCAATATTTCCTCTTTTTTAAATGGAAGAAGTGTACACAGATAACCCCACCCCCACACACAATATTTGTGACACCACAATAAAAGGGCTAAAACTATGTTGATTGGCAATAAAAGGCAGTACGTTGCATAGGGAACAAGTCCTGAAAAAATCATGGGGTTGGCTTAATTATTTTGAGTTCCAGCCTTTTAAAAATGGGGGGAAAAAAAAAAAAAAAAAAAAAAAGCTAATTTCACCAACCAGGGTGCCATGCCCACTTTTTTGACCCCCCCAGAAAATCAAAACTAGTGGGCCGATTGGGCTAAACCTTGGTATGTCTTCATCTGGCACCCTAAGCAACATTCTATCAAAATTTGAAGAAAATCCATGACTATGCCCATGGAAGCCCTGGTTGATTTCATATGGAATGACCCCAAACTGTCTGCCCTATGAGGTCATACTGACCAATTAATTACAAATTCAATTAAAATATTTATGTATAGAATGTTAAATGTCCATTTTCAATGAGTCAAATACATTCAGGAACATCAGCAAGTTTGAGTATTGGTAAGAAGAAATGGATTTCCCTTCTTTAACATTTTCCCAATATCCTAATCTGCATCAGCCCAAAGTTATGAGGAGGAGTATCATTAAGTGTTGAATGTATTGCACCGTACTCCTGGGATCCATTTCACTACACTGACAGCTCACAACCAAAAACCTCTCCCATTGCATTGAGAGGGCATCAACATGGCAGAAGAATACTGCTCATTTCACAGGCATTTGTAAGGAGGATATTGATCAGTGAGCACTGGAACAGACTTTGCAAATGACAGTGACACAGCTCAGCCATGTTCCTACCATCTCCCTTGTGTAGTGATGACACTGCTCCATCAAAGGTGAGCCACACCTGTTAGCCAGGCTTCTGCAACTATTGCACTCACATTGGCCTAGTGGGGATACTGATGGCCGAGCACCATGGGCAAAGCCTGACACAGTTAGTTTTAATGCATTTAGTGTTTGGTAAGTATTGCGGAAGACAAATAAATACCAGCAAATGGACATCACAAAAACAGGAACACGTGATGGCCTCCTTTTAAAATGGGAAAAAAAAAAAAAAAAAAAAAAAAAAAATCAATCGAGGCAAAAATAAAATTGTTGAAATGGTTTAATTGACCATACATAGTAAACATGTAAATATATACACCATGGACTGAATAATGGCAAGGTGCAGCCTTCTTTAGGCCATGAAGCAAACAGCCAAGTACCACACTTTTCAGTATTAAATGGTTATGATCCTGTACAATTCATATCCAAGCCTAATTGCAGAGCTTTTACACTGCTATGCATTTCTGTGTCAACTTCAGATGGCTTTCAAATCATGTTTTTTTAACTCCAAGAATTCATACTGAACACAAGGTGCACATTACACCATGGAACAGAATGAACCACCTGTGTCGAGATGATCGATTTATAGGTGCTGATTGATATTTACTTGCTTGGTCACATCTCATACTGCATACGCATTTGCCGTGTATTCCTCGTGGCTTCACCTTAACCTTGTGCTCAACAACTGACCCTTTCATTTAAGGTTGGACTTAAACGCCTTACAAGATTAGATGAACTTGCGACAAAACGTACAAACGAGATGTAGAGCAAGAGATGGCTTCAGTGATTTTTAGCGCGTAGCCGTAAAACACATAATGACACAATGACCACTGTTAATCCTGAAGAGCTTTAGCCTTGAGTAGACTCCCCTGCAAAAACGGATCTGTAGGGATGAGGCACATCCAATTTTCCCATAGTTTCCATAATAATTTCCACATTATAGTGTGGCTCAGGGTATACCTATAGATTTGTATCACTTTCTCCATCAAAAGAGAATATGGATGAAATCATCCATGGCAACCATTTCTTCTGCAAAATATTTCCAGTTCTACAAGAGATGTGCAGACAAGAAAGAAAAAAATAACGGAAACAAACGCCAGTGACAGAACACTGAATAAGACCTTTGGATTAAGAACGTGGAACATAGATCATTCAAAATATTTTACAACCCCTGAAGGCATAAAAAAAGACTTAACAGTTAAAGCAAAACGGTATCCTTTGAGATCGACATAAAAATCACAACATTCCACAGGAAGACTTGGCACAAAAAAAAAAAAAAAAAAACCCCACCTCCGAAGCAGGAACGAACACACACTCACTCGCGCATGCACACGCACATACGTACATCTGTGCAGTCATGCACATGATGCCACAAAAACACACATCCAACAAAGTATTGCACCTACAAAAATGAACCAGCAAATGGTCATAGAATTGTTCATGTCGTGAACATTTAAAACAGCTTCATTATGTAATCAAAAAAAAAAAAAAAAAAAAAAAAACTTCATCCTTTGCAATAATTGTCGGTAATTGTACCGTATAGCATTTTTATGGAAGTATAAGAAATTTGAAATGTCCCTTGTACGCTATATGCTATGCTACTCCCAGCATATTTGTCTCATCCTTTCGAACACTGCTAGGATTTCTTTCAAAGGAAGTGACACAGTGTACACTTCGCAGAGCTATGTCAGCATCTCATATCTGTTCTTTCATTTTATCAGAACCAACATTCTGAGAATATGAAGCTCTCATTTGTGAACTTGAGAAGAGCCCACACATTTGAGAGTACCTTACAATGTCAAAGAATTTTTTGGCTGTGGAGAAGAGGACAACTTTTCATTATAGTGGACAACAAACAAAATCTGGAAAACGTTTGGGCTTTGGCCTCAGTGAGAGCTGTTGCCAGGTCCGTGTTATGGTTGAGGCCTATGTGCAATGCAGATTTCTGCCCTCCTGCCATTGCTACTACACACCGACTAGCCCACCGCTGAGTTCTACCATGTATGCGAAATCACACACAGGATCTTCATTCCTCTTTGTTGCCAGGTAAATCTGGGTTCACCTATGACCTCTATTGGGTCAAAGGCCGTGCCAGTTGGCGCTTCTCCATAGCTACTGCTGGCTTACTAGAATCTGTCCATCAGTCAGCTGTTACCGTTGCTTTTCACTCTGCAGAGAACTCTGAGGCTTCAGTGAGAATGGAATTGTTCAGCACACCAAAGGCACCAATCCAGATGTACAAGTGCTTTTCATGTGAACACCCACGCATTATCGGACAGCTTAAAAAACTGGCAATAAAACAAATTGCTGATAACCACCTAAATATTTTTATAACGGAGACGCTATGGACCGAGAAAACACAGTATTCACCTCCCTTCTGAACTGGAGTCCTAAGCCGATAAATGCTGTTCAGATATCCGGTCAGCTTTCTGCATCAGATGGCCTGTTTGCTTTGGCTCAACCCTTCCAGGAAAGGCCTTCTTTACAGTGGAAAAATTAGTAACTACGACCACATATAAACACTAGGGGGCACTAAATGCCTGCATTCAGGCGTTTGGACCGTCAGCCCAGCTGA
Source organism: Gymnothorax javanicus (assembly GCA_029692085.1). Classification (NCBI taxonomy): domain Eukaryota; kingdom Metazoa; phylum Chordata; class Actinopteri; order Anguilliformes; family Muraenidae; genus Gymnothorax; species Gymnothorax javanicus. Next base: position 35,075,058 of record CM056198.1, read on the forward strand.
CGAAACGCACTGCTGGAACGTAGAGATATTTCTGCCGCCGCCTCCACATCCCCGTCACGCGTTGGCCGTGTCACCCCCGCGATGGGCACCCCTGGTAGCTAGCGCTTTATCACCACCTGCTCGTATGACCCAGCAGCAACCCTGAAATGACAGAGCAGATTACATTAAGCCCACGTAAATTTATCAGCACCTCAGTTTCACAACAAAATGAATACTGCTCTAAATGACTGAATTTGTACAACCCGAAAACAAAAAAAGTTGGGACTGAAAACAGAAAGCAGTAATTTTTTTAAATATCAACTTTGACCTGTAAAAAATTGAAAACACTATGACAGCACATTATTTGAGGTTTCGTCACAATTTTTTTTTTTCAAATAAACGCAATCCAGTTTTGATTTTTGCGAAATGTTTCAAAACAGTATCAGTATCAACCGCTTTATATCGTTGCCATCTCCTTTCAAACACTTAATCTGTTTGCTGTTCTGTTTTGCCACCCTCATCCACCATGCTGGCCAAGAAAAACCTACGATTGACACTGTTCCAGTAAAACTGGATTTCTGTTTTAGGGAAGGATTTCATTCATCTGATTTCTGGCCAATATGCCAATTCCTCCATCAAATGCATTGTTGTTTTCAATTGGCTTTACTAATTTGAAGCCCCTTTGTATGCTACTAGTCTTATATGACTACTTTTATTTCATTCATGGTTCCTGTTATTTTTCAAATGCAGTGGTTTCTAGTGTTAATGCCAGCAGAAGTCCAATACTGCTCACGTTACGGATTTCTGGAAATGTCCAGCCAAATCCTGGCCATGATCAGGTAAATATGGATCTTTACAATGCACATGCTGATTTCAAAGCAAGATCAGGTTTAGGATTTGCATAAATGAACATGCATATTCTAATTTCCAAACTGGATATGGTACGTCTGTGGGCATCATCAACAGAGACTAATGTACTCGGAATTTCTGAGTCATGGCTCTCCAAATATATTCAAGATTCTGTAAATGGATATAATCGGGACAGGGCTGAATGACCCAAGAGAGGGGGAATCGTAATGTGTTAGGAAAACATTAAATGCCAAATAAATCTTGGCCCAATCTGTCAGCAAACATTCCGAGCATCTGGCCTTGGAGTTACCTTGTTCTTTTCAAGTGGCTGTTGTTGGGCGTTTTAGACCTCCCTCTGCAGTTAATGATGTGCAACCTGCCATTATGAAAATTCTCTCGGGCTTAGCTGGTGATGAACTTTTTGTGTTAGGGGATTTTAACTTTGATTGGTTGCGACCTGTATTAAATGTTCAAATGTCACTGCTTTCTTTTTGCATTTTTCTTACCATCTCAAGTTTTTCTGAGTTGGGGTTGCATCCTACTGCGTGGAGGTACTAAAAAGGCGCAATGTTGTGTGGAAAAGACTGATACTGTATCTTACTGAGTGTGTGTACTAGAGAGGCACACAAAGACTGAAAATGTTTTCTATTGAGTGGAGGTACTAGAGAGAGACAAAGTTGAGTTGAAGACACTGAAGATCTATCCTACTGAGTGTGCATACTACAGAAGCACACTGTTGAGTGGAAGTGACTAAAGACGTCCTGTTGAGTGGATGTGCGCCATGTGATAACACACCTTGTGTGTTGGCTCCCAAGGGCTGTGCTTCCTCCGGGACCAACGAACAGGCGAAGACCTTCCTCTGCGAGTTTTAACACACACATGCTTAGATAACTGCCAGAATCACAAAGCTACCGTGTGTTCTACATCATGAGAAGCTTGGTTGCTAGGCAATCTAAAAATAGCCCAATGATAACAAGGGATCTGAGAACACCAGTGGGGATCAGAACATGCAAGGTTTTTTTTTTTTTTTTTTTCCTTCCAAGAGCTGAAACTGGCTAAAATGACCAGATCATTGCAGCAGTACTGCAGCCTATCCTTCAGAAACATGCAACATGCTTAAATTAACTGGGCCACAGCACCAAATACAATTCATACCCATTACATCTTAGAGACACTTTGCTACAACAGTACTGCCAACATCCTAGTTGACAAAATATTAAAGATCAACTGAGGACCAATGAACCATCACTTTATCAAATGAAATACCCAGCAGAGGGAAGCGTTCTTTATACATCAGATTGTACGAGGATTGCCGTGGCTGCAGCAGTCATGTTCTTGGTGAGTGGGCGGGAATGCTGGCTGGAATGATATACTCTCCTCAGCTTCTAAGTACGGCCCACCTGCCTGCCTTCTCCTCATCTTACAGAGACTCACTGGCAGCATGCTCCAGTCTCCTGCTCTTAAGCTATTCGTACCCGTGGCTGCTGCAGCTCATTTAGTCTGGAATCTGTCCCCATGTATTATGCATTCTCACCTCCTACGCAACTCTGTCCTCAAGCGCAACATCTCATTTCATCTGATAGTGTTGTCCACTTGCACTACATCTCCTTCACACATAAATGACTGTCCAAATCAGAGGGCACTCTTTAAATTATTGGACTTTGGACTATCTTTGTCCTCAGTCATTATGCCTCCTTTGCTCGAGGGCTACAAGGCACTCAAGTAATAATCTTGTTTCTCATCTTGGATGGTGCTCTGGTACTAGTCTTACTCCCTCAAGTACTTCAATTACTCCTAATGCGACTCATGTCATGAGCCTAGCATTGTGTCGCGGTACAGGACACTACCTTCGGCACTGGAGTCCAGCAGGCTGTGGGTAAAATCTTGACTCTGCAGTATCTTTTCCACGATGTCGTCGGCGTCCACGCGCGTGGCGTCCATCCGCTTCAGCTGTGACTCCATTGAGTCCTGCTTCATCGCGTGCCTGCGAACACGCCGTCAGTTATTCATCGCCCAGCACTGCCAAGCCCCAGTGCCCAACAAACCTCTAGGTCTTGAAAACCCACATGAACTAGCCATAGGGGGGACACAAAGGTCTTGTACTTCTCCGATTGCTGAACAAAGGTAATGGTGCACATTCTACTAATTTCCCCAGTGGTGTTAAGACTGAAAGCTACAGGATAAACTTTCAAAATTAACTGCTTTCGAAGTGAAAAGTGCCAGGCTAAGTCAGTGTCTCCTCAAAGTGGATTGGGAAGGATCTATAGGGGATTGGAGATCCTTCTGTGATCCATAGGACAATAGACCAATAATTATAACTGAAAACTCAGTGCTTTTAGCCAAGGTTTGTTTTTAATCATACCCCAAATGCACACCTAAAAAGACAAACTTCCCTATTTGGCCAGTGGTCATGGGGCCACTATGCAGTTCAGCTGCGAGGGACTTAAGTTGAACAGCAGTGCAGTGGGAAGATGCACTGACGGCTTATCTCAGAGCTTTGAATTGTTAAATTGTAACACAAGCACTCCGGTGGTATTGCCCTACTGCTGAGAAGTTTGTTCCCTCTGTAGAGCTGGGGGAGGGGGTAATGAAACGGATTAGACAGTGCCCTACCTGCCAAGCCGCTCGGAAGAAGAGCAGCTGTGGACGGGGGTGCCCGGGTGCTCGGGAACAGTAGAGCAGGCAGAGGGGGCGCCAGCAGGTGGCGCTGCTCTCTCTTCACTAGGCTCGGGGATGCTGCCGATGCCCGTCGAAGCGCTGTCTAAGGACGTGTTCCTCCTGTGAGTGAGTTCTGAGAGGCTAGATGAACGCGAATGTCCAGTGCTGTAACCTATAGCGAGAGAAGGAGGGAGAGAGGGAGAGAAAGAGTGACAATTAAAGGAGAGAGGCAAAAGACAGAGAGAGATGGAGTAATAGGGTTAGAGGGAAAGAGTTAGAGAGAGGGAGATTGAGAGATTGGTGCAGAGATGGAGAGAAACAGGAAGGCAGATATCCAGATTAATGCAGCTACAGATAAGTTACTACACACACTCTAATGCAGAAATAACTACACTAAGAATGCACTGACAAAAACCATACACAGTAATGAACAAGCACACACATTCACCAATTACAGTAGTCACCAAGTGAATAAAGCACTACCAATAAGGCCCAAGTCACCCTACTACAGCAACTGAGGAGAATAAATGACAAATTGATTCTGCTATACTGTGCGGATTACAGGTACTTTCTGATGTGCAAATTAGTAAAAACCCTCCATACTGCAGCCCTCAGTAAGAGTCCAAAATCCCCAAATCAAAATGGCTGCTTCTGTTCTCAACTACATGTGACAGGACTCTGTCCCTTCCCCAAGAAAACCATACATAAAAGCAAGGCATGATGTGGTGGCATCACCTTCAACATGGAGGTTAGAACAGACCATCCAGCACGGCCTGAAGGATGTGTTATTTCTAATAAGTTTAATTCCATCAAAGCTGATTGAAGTCATACTGTTTATTATAAGCCTGCATTATTTAATAGGCACATTGGTTCCAAAGGTCATGTTAAAGCAGGTGAATTCAACTATATCCAGAAGGGGCTGGTGTGGGTGCTGGCTTTCGTTCAAACCAATCAGCTACACACCTGACTCTACTAATCAAGGACCATTTCTCAAAGCATACAGCAGCCTAAGTATGTAGCATTTCGAGGCTGCTACATCCTCGTAGGCTGTTCCACTGTGAAGGCGCCTTCGAGTACAGCGGAGAAATGCAGTTGTCGTACTGCCTGATATCAGACGGAATAGCCAACTCATTACACTCCATTTCCATGTTTACAATTCTGTCAGATATCAGGCAAGATGAAGTCAGCATTTTTTGGCAGTATTTGAAGCTGCCGGGAATACAGGAACGGTTCCTGGTTAAAAGCCTGGCTGCATTGGCCAGCTGGATTGGGTTATGGAGGGCAGGGGGCCATTACGGCTCAGCCCTTTTCGCAAAGGCCAAGCACTTCTCACCGAAGCGAGCCGCAAATCTCTTTAATAGAGGGCTAGTTGTGGAGATAATCAAATGAAAGCAATGTAATTGGAAAAGGCTGAGTCGATGCCACGGTTAGCTCTGTTCGCATATGCATGTGCACAGGCTGTGCAGATGATAAGGTCTAACAGTAGACATTACTGCATAAAAATCTGCATATATCCACAAATTGAGCCTATAGGAGCAAGCTAATAGACTCATGCCAATGATTAAATGCCATTTTAATACAATGAACTTGACAGAAGAGAAGTGGGATTGACGCTTGTCTGACAGAACAGACAGTTGGAAAGTCATGCCAGTAAGCCGACTGTCAGTTGGGAATAATCATATCCTCTTCATAATGAACTGCAATTCTATCCATCAGTCAGGCTGACAGTAATGGACACATTACATTCTTACTATGATTTATGTCTCTTGATTGATGCGTTTTAAGATCAGCGAGAAGGACGTTGGGAGAGATTGTCTCTCGGAGGCCAATAAAGTATAACTATCGATCGATCCGTTCCCTACACGACAGCCTGGCTGTGGTAATATGAATCATGGCTCAGCGCACGCTGTAGCACAAAGCTTAAAATACCTGAAACTTTGGACTGCTGGCTGGCGTAGCTGGAGGTTCTGGAGTGGCTGTACACCCCCAGGTCTTCGGGTACGGAGTGACACTTCCCTGGGTGCTCTGTAAGAGGAGAATCAGGGAGAAGAGGGGAAAATGAGCCATTGTCCCGGTGAGGGTTCAGACAGCAACAACAGACAAGTGGGAAACAATACAGTACTTCCTTGCAGTGATGAGTCTTTTGCCTAAGGACTTCTATGGTCTAGTTAGTCAGACCGCTGAATTAAGCCTTCTGCATGGACGTTCACAAAGACATGGGCTCACAAGATAATGTGATGACCAGACGTGTGGAGTTTTCATAGTCTTTCCATCATATCAAAGAAGTAGTTTGAAGTTTAATCCTTCTACGTCCCCATGCAGAAATTTCCGTACTGTGCCAATTGACTCCTTTGCCAAAATACGGCTTTTCCCATATTTTTCAATTGCCTTGGAGTCCTCAGTCATATCCAGAAAGGGTCAGTATGGGTGCAGGCTTTCATTCCAACTATGCACTTACACACCGAACTCTACTAATCAAAGTCTTCAGCAAAAATTCTAATTCAGACTGATCATGAATCTGAATATTTGCTCGATATGTAAAATCAGCAACATTTTGCTGTCAATAAATGCATCCAACTTGTGCTGAAATGAATAAGCAACATTTAATTTTGCGATTTCATATCACGAAATGCTACGGTAAACTCAGAATTTAATAAAAACCTCAAGCATATCTGATATCTGGTCTTAAGTTAAGCAGAGCAGTCATGTTTGGTTTTGTAAAAGCTAAAAAATGTCCACATGGCCAAAACAATCTTGACCTTCTGTGCGCCCTGCCAGATGCGGTAGGAGTGAAACAGGCTTTAGGACCACCACATGCATTCCCTCCATTTCCATGGCGCGCAAACTGCCGCCGAAGCCGATGCAAAGCAAATTGTGATCACTCACTCACGGATGTTTAATAAGGACATTTAGCAGTAAATACACGAATTGTGTGCCATGGGCTTGCCTAGTTACGAGCTTGTAAACTCTGACCCCTCAACGCCGTCTGAAATAATTGAAAACAATATACTTCCAGTTTCCTTCATCAAAGCTCACTGAGTGGGCAAATCAACAATCAAAAGGTGATCCTGCACTATAATTTCATGCTGATGATGGAAATATATTTGTGAATCATGCTAATATCATCGGTTAGCAAGAGACCAAGGCAAGATCAATCAGATGTCCACAGGGAAGAAAAGTACTCAATGTTTTCGTCATTAAAAGCAAGGAAGGGCCCTCCACTGGCAGTGCCAGCTCATAATCTAGCGATTAACTCTGAAATCAAGATTCAAACCCGGGCAGACAAGCAATTGCTTGGCAAGTCCTGAAGAGGAGCGTACAGACAGCGGTAACATTAACAGGGGAGGGTATTTGTGGCCAGCACTTCCTCACCCCTCTGCACTGACCCACTAACCCCGTTACCCGTGGCAAGCAATCTTATGTCAGTGGCGCACAAAATACACTTGTCTGCCAAATAACAGCACCAAGCCGCTAGTGGATCGCGGAATGAAGAGAGGTGACACCTGACCACCTGACACCTGACCTGTTTTGTTGGGTGCGCAAGGAGGCTCATCAGTGCCAAAATAAACGAGGACATCAGCGATTTGAGATACCTTGTACTGGCGCGTGCGAGTCTCCACCTTTCCTGTCCTCACGAAGACGTTCCGAATCTCCCTGGATGCCGATGTACGTAGCGGTGGACGGAGGTCTGCGAAGGAGAAATAAGATGAAGTGGCCAGGCACATACACATACACACACAGACACACACACACATACACACACACACACACACACACACACACACATACACACATACACATACACACATACACACACACACACACAGTGTCCACAAATAATGACTCTACACATTACAAAACGTCCAATTCATCAAGTGCCATTAGCTACAGATGCAAAACAAGTTATCAGGTGTCATAACAACTTGGTCGATATAACCCAATTATCAAAAGGCGATAACGACCACAGTCAACAGTCGTATCAAAGAATCAGTCATCCTGCCAAATTGATCACTTCTCGAAAGCCACAGCCCCGCTAGAGTACGTCAGCTTCCGCCGATCTGACGATACCCGAGGGGGAACACCTGGGGCCTCGGCCTAAACTAGCACAGCTGTGCGCTGTAACGTCAGCAGCCGTTCTGCATCATTTCTCAACCGAAGGGGGGCAAGTGAGGAGGAGAGAGCAGCTGATGGGGGGGAAACTGTGCTGACTCACTGGGTTATTTCCATCTCCACTCGCTATACCGCCTTTTCACCCACACAAACGAACATTGATTGCTCCAAATTATGAGTTATTACTCGGCAGGAGCACAAACGGCAAAATGCGGCATCATAAACCCAAGGTCACCGTAAAGTATCTGTGGAATGGCAATAAAAAGACTGGGGAGTTAAAAAAAAAATCGGGACATAAGAGGATGAGATAGTTGGTCAGCATTCAAAAATCTGTCAAAAAAGGATTATTATTAATGCATTTCTAAATCGGTGCAAATTGAAAAGAGCTATTCTCAGCCCCGTGCCCCTGCCTCGTGCTGCTTACTATCCATCTCCAAATGTGCGGTTAGCCCTTCCAGCGAAGCCTACGCACTGCAGCACGCGGGTGTCTGGTCTCAAGTGCACTGATCTCAGAACAGAATACACGACAGGCTTCAGCAAAGGACAGCCTGAGGACAGTGTTCCTCTGCAGTCTGAACGCTCCCCTTTTCCCAGGGCAGAGTGCACGAAAGTAGCCGATAAATCCCAAGGCGAACTAAACGCCAAGGTCATTTACGAATTAGCAATGTCAGTTCCTGGAAATTCTCATGATTCATTTCAAGCTCGACTTTCTCACGCATCTTGAGAAAAGAAAGAAGGTCAACTAAAGCCAAAATGCCTTTTAAGTTTACCGTACCTTACCTTATCAGCAATCTTTTGCCTAGGGTAGCTCAGAGCTCCACTTCAGTATGTATAAATTGAATTAAAGTGGTGTTGGCATGAAGTTCATATGGCAACACCAACTGGGAGTCATATTGCTTTTAAAAGCCTTACACTTACAAATCTTTTACTGTTAGTCATCTTCAACACTATCGCTCATGTACCATCCCAGGGTTTCCCCACACATAGACCATTGTGTTGCGGGCCGCCACAGAATCAACTTGGACCGCCACAAATTGATTCCGGCCCATTCTCATCTGCGTATGCGCAAAGGGAAAGAAAAAAAAAAAAAAAAAAACGGTAAAATTCAAAGTACTGGAAGACGCATAATGTGCGCAATATTAGTGCCATGCTCCCCCGGTCAACAAAAGGAAAGGCAACCCCCCCCCGAACAAAATAAGAAGCAACACCCCACCGCTGAAAAAAATAAAAAGCAAGTACCCTACCCCCGGTCTGCCACCACACATTGCTTCTTGAAACACTGCATCCCTTAACTCATCTCTTCATGTCAGACTGTCTTTCAGAACATGAAGGACAGGCACAAAAACTGCAGCAGGCATGTTATGCAATTACAGAGAGGAGCAATTCTTAATGAAGCCAAGAATGCCCAGTCAAGCCTTGCAAGGCGCTCCAACGACCAGCACGCAGACATGATCGCCATCCCCCTACAATATGGCTCCCACCCGCTTTCAGAGTGACTAAAAACTGCAAAAGGCCTCTTTTTCCCCATAATTAAATGAGCTTGGTGAGATGTAGGCTACCCAATTTCTACGCGTTCATCGGTGAAATAGTTCATTAATAAGGGCAGGGGAACCCGCTTCACCAAGAGGCTGCATTCTTGTGAGACCATCACCTACACTACAGAAACTATTTAGCCATTTTTCTTCCCCAGCTTGCATTTCTTTAATAGTGAAAATATACTGTTTTCACTGAAGCAGGAGTCACAAAAGAATCCTTCTTTATTATAAACCCCAATTATTATTTCAAATCAAAACTTGCAAGCTAAGTGAAGAAAAACAATGGTTGTGAAAACGTACAATAATAAGAGATATTTGTCCCTGAGGGGGAATACCACTCTATCATATTAGCCTGTTTGCTAATAGTGGTCAGCTAAATCATGACATAGCCTTTCAGAAACAAAACATTAGTTAACTACATTGATTGTTTGCAACAACAATGTTTATCTAGAACCTACAACAAACAGCATAGCACCTTTTTCTGCCAGGGGTCGGGATCCTGGTAAGACAGAGAGATGAAGCAAGGAACCACATGTGTGCATATATGGGCTAGCCCCATGAAAGAACTAACTAGCTAGCTAGATAGCAGGCCAGCCAGCTGTCGGTTGCTTATACTGGGACCAATCTTTTGTGTAGCGTTGCAATAATTAAAGGAAGCTAGTCTACCAAAACCGCACAGTGCTCCCTCTCTGTTGGGGGTCAGGATCCTGGTTCCACGAAGGGATAAATCAAATAACCTTATGAGTATATGGACTAACGGCCATGAAGGACCTAGTTGGCTAGATAGCATGTTTTGCTTATAGTGGAACCAATCTTTTATATGGTGTCATGATAATGTAAGTAAGCTAGTCACTTGATCGCTCACTCAGAAACACATTCACTCACTCAGGCACACACACACACACACACACACACACACAAATTCATCCACAGATGAAGGGTCAGACCATGTCAGTCTGACTAAAAAAAATGGAAGGGCTTTTATTCAGAATCTATACGTTTATCTGGAAACCATCCAGTCTGCGTACTTGCATGTATCCAAATACTTCATTCAGAAATACAAGAATTCTCAGAAAAATGAAAGAAAAAAAAAAAAAAAAAACCTTTAACCCTCTTGATTATCGCTGTTCTTACTGCATAAGTATTTAGGGCCATGTTATTAGATTTCAATCAATATCAACATGTGCTGAAAGTGCAAAAGTTAATATTTCACCATTATCTGCCAGGTACAGCTACAAATTAACACTTATTGAAACAAAGAGCACGATACATTTTCAGTTCACTAGAAAGAAGCCTCTGAATATTCACCCCAAGAAATACTTCAGCTGGTAGAACTATGAAGTTTCAAGCAGATCTTACAAGTCCCCACAGGGAGTCTTGGTACATCAAGCCTGACACGATGAGTCCCCCCCCACAGCCAGTGGCTCAAAGAATCTGACGTGTGTATCTGTATCTGTGTGCACAGTTGAGTGAGTGAGTGCGTGTGTGTGCGCACGAACATCTGTGCTTGTTCGTGCACATTTGTGTGAGTGTGTGTGTGTTCACACGTGTGCGCGCGCATTTGTGTGTGTGTGTGTGTGTGTGTGTGTGTGTGTGTGTGGGGCATTCTTGCATGTTGGAGTGTGTGCGCACATCTGTGCATAGGTATATGTGCAGGAGGGAGATGTGGAGACCTGCCTGATCTCGGCTCACCAAGTTTCGCCAAAAAACAGATTGTGCTGCCAAATGTTTCACCTCTAAATGTTTAACCACTTGACCCTCTGCAGTCTGACATATCAGATACAAGCCAAAAAATCAACAAAAAAACAGCTCCATTACACCAGGGCAGAAATTCATCTCTTCGAGCCAAGGAACAAAGTCACCCCTAATACACCTTCCATGCTCAACTACAAAAAGCTTTTTCTCTACAAAATACCAGCATTTAAATACAATGTTTTTATTAAATATGCACTCATATTATACGCATGTTCATGCATTAAATACTTATTTTCCCCACTGTATACACACACACACACACACACACACACACACCTCGACTGGCCCTTTTAAGTCACAGAAAATCCCAAGCATTTGCTCATCCATCAATAGTCAAGGTAAATCTGGGTATGAGTCTAGAGTCAATATGTTAATACAGGCCTTTACCTGTACCACATATTTGAGCCTATGCAAGGAAAATACATTCTTCTCCTGAGCTAGCCCTTCTGGCCAAATTGCCTCAGGATGAACTATAATAACCTGCATCTCGCAGGGTTGCTCTCTAGTGCATGTTAGCAGCACCGTGCAGTTAACCAGAGATGCTTTTCATCCAGCGACAGGAAATGTGTCACCGTGGCTCACTTTTAATGCAAAACAAAGTATTTGCTCACAATCACTGGAGGAAAAAAAGAACAGTTCCTGCCTTTCCCTCAAGCAAAATGTACAACCCCAATTAAAATGCCCAAAATCCTACAATTTACACACAGTCCCAACTTTCGTGGACAGTTGTTTTTGAAAGTGAAGACAATGTACGCTCATTGACAAAAGCCTGAAGTTCTGTTGATAAACTAGGTGGGCTAGGAAGAAATATTTTGTTTTTAGGGTCAACGAATTTCAGAGCGACATATGCTGCGATCATGTCACCTGAATACAAATGAGGAAAAAAACCCCAGAATAAGTGAATGAAAAGCAAATACTAAAAAAAAAAAAATAAATAAAAAAATTACCAACCAGCACCACAAAAATTTGAGACTGCACATGCCGTTATAAGGCAATTACAAATACCACTAAGTTAAAATGTGCTCATGATGGCCATTCCACCAGCGAGGAATCGATGTTCAAATTCAGCATCTCTAAGGTACAAAAAAAAAAAAAAAAAGAATCGTCAATAGATTCTAATGATGCCAATAAAGTTATGAAGCTCTTACAGCCTGCATCAACTTTTTTATGATTAAAATTAATTAATTTGAACTATGTGTGCAAGGCTACATCTTTATGTTTGCTACTACTTTGGATCGCCATCTTAGAACATTCAGCAAAAATGGGTTGCCAAAAGAAAATTAAATCTACCGATAAAGTAAGTAGGACTGAAATGGCTCCACTCGGAGACGGCCATGCTGGAAATCACTCTTGTATTCAACTTCCATGAACCCTCAAAGGACCCATATTCATATAGGTTGTGTACCCTGCCTTAAGCTGCAAAGAGGAATGACATTTGATTTTGAAGTTCTTTTGTCAAGGAAGCTTGAGGCACTACACTGAAACAATTAAAAATTACTGATATAAAGTTTCGCTGAAAGAAAAAAAATAAAATATACAAAGGTTTCTTTTATTTGCAAGAGGCCTTCCCGTCAGTGCTGATGTGGGAAAAACAATCCTTTGCATTACAGAGAAAGTCTGGAAATCCAACCAAACACATAGTGCTATAGTCTACAAACTGTCTTGCAAGAGAGATCCGTCAAACACCGATTAACTCCACAAACATCAGCAGTGCTATAGCTACAATTGGAAAAAGGACTCCATATGGCACAATTTCCCACACATATTTGAAAATAATTAGCTGAATAAATCAAAAAGTGAATGCAAGGAATGTGTCAATAAAAACCACTGAGGTTATCCAGGAATTTTAAACTGCAACAGAGACTAGTGCTGCATTCGGTAACGCGTCTCACGAGCCGTGTTTTCGAGACACGACTGGTGAATTCCGTTCTTTTGACCTCACGACCTCACTGCCCGAAGGATCCTTCCTCGTACCTTCGACTTAATTCACGACATGACTCGTGTTTACGAGTGTTACCGAATGCAGCATTAAAGTGCACTTATCACACCTATTTGATCATCGGGTAAAGGAAATCATTCAGACACTTCCTGTGCGTGAAACTTACAGGAAGTCGGAGTGTGGTCAGGCTGGTTGTGCTTACAAATGTGCAGAAAATGCAACTCTGTCCATAATGTAAAACATAAACCATTACGGAAATTCTTCTTTACAGCATTTCTAAATGGGACGAAGTAGCTTCCAAACAAATCAAACAAGTGCTGCTTACAGACTAGCCAGGCAAGCGAATGATAAATTAAAAAAAAAAAAAAAAAAAAAAATCAGGAGTCCTTACGTTTTGAAGCAGGGGTCCCCCGACATAAGCTGTGTGCTGATCACCACCTAAAATAGAACAAGAAATCTGCATTAAAACTCCAATATTACCAATAGCTCCAAATGAGAGATGGACAGAGGACGCAAACATCTCTCAAACAAATGTACTCACTTGTGAGAATGAAACAATCCAATTGCTATTGAACATGATTGCCCAACCAATTCATATACAGGCGTGTGCATGGTTTTGCTGAATTTTCCATCACCAAAACATTTGAAGGGCGCTTGAAATACCCATTCAGGCTCTTTCACCTTATTCATACTACGAATTTGTCAACCTCCATACTGGCTAATGCAGCCTTGGGCTACGGTCCATTAAAGCTGCAGTTGGTTAGTCTTATAAAAGTAACTTTTTGTCATATTTGCTAAAACTGTCACTGTGTACAGGCAGTATTACATAAACCTAGTACTCTGTAATTAAAAAAAGTCTCCTTTAAACCCACCTACTGCTCCTACTGCAATTTAGCAGAATCGTTCGGACCGACCAAAAAGAACCAATCAGAGCCACGATGGTGTCTGACAGCCGTGAAACACTGCACATGCACGCCCTGCGGACAGCCTCCTCCCCCTTCCTCCTCAGTTCATGCCAGTGCTCAGTCAAGCTCAAATCTCCGAGAGAGGGTTCAGGAGCTTAGAGAAACTAATGGCGCAACAACAGCCATCAGCAAGGGAAAAAAATACCGATACCTCCGTTACCGACGACGGCACACACGGCTAAGACAAGTAAGAAGAGGAAGCCAGAAGAAAAACAAGCACAAGAGAAAGAATTAGACAAAGCCCGAGATAAAACCAGAGTGAACATCGGAGTGGCTTTTCAGAGGTGGAGGGAACTCCGTGATCTGGAAGGATTAAAAACCGACGCAGAGTTTGCAACTTTTCTGCTTGACAGGTAAACCCCTGCTTTATTTGTTGGTTCATTTTTGCTCGCGCAATGCTGTGCAAATAAGCGAGATGGCTTCGCTCACATGCACAGCTGCTACTTACCCCAGCCCTAACCGGCACCAATTCATTTTCGCTCTGCAAATAAGCTAGTGAACGTCGCTTACAAGCACAGTCGCTGTTCGAATAGCCAGCGTCTTGTAATTGTTACACTACTCCGTAGTGCATGTGATGTTACTGTGATGTTGCAGTCGAGCTAACTTTAGCTTGTTTCCGATGCTAGGGCTGACGTTACTGGCATCGTTTTATTAGAAAGTAGCAGAAAATATCTTTATGAAGTGACCTGGCAGTCTTATCGGTTGTGTTGTTGTCTTCATAAATATGTGTAATGTTTCTGTGCTCTCACAGCTAAATGCTGTCATACATGGCTCACTGGCCATTCAGCAGGATTCATGACAGTTTCTGTACTCAAAAAACAGGTAGCTTACTGAAATAAGCGTGTGCTGGGTTTTTACAGAATACATACTGCTGTAGATTACTTTTCATGTCGACATGATTTATTTCTGCTCGTTTGTTGGCCTGCAATGTTGACTATTCACAACAGTAATGTCTAGCCTCGGCAACTTGGCCGTTTTCATAATGTGAACTTGCAAAATCTCTCCGCAGTCACATGCATAACAGCTCGCCTGCCTTCGCGTGCACGGCAGCTTCCTCTGGGGGAGGGTCTTAGGGCAGGAGTGCAGTGGAGAGGGAGGGGGAGGGATCTGAAAGTTGCATTTTTTCAAATTTTCATGCCAAGTCCTCTCTCTTCTCATAGTTACCAACTGCAGCTTTAAGACTGAACATAAATAAACGAGACAAAACCTCTGGGACGAGGAGATCCTAGGACCTCATACCTTCAGGATGGAGTTATCCTGCCTCATGTTCCGGGTGTCATAACCTTCCAGCAGGCACCGGCGCGTAGTGCTGCCACCGCCTGCAAGCTCCGCAAGGTTCAGGTCAGCAAAGCCAAGCTAAAGCAGGAGACAAGCAACCCTTATTCTTCCACTTTCAGTCACTCTAACCAACCCTTATTCTTCCACTTTCAGTTACTCTAACCAACCCTTATTCTTCCACTTTCAGTTACTCCAACCAACCCTTATTCTTCCACTTTCAGTTACTCCAGCCAAAGGCATGACAGCATGTTTATCAATGTTTTGTCAAAAGGGTAAACATGTCTGTGCCATCTTTATTTACACACTTGTTCAGTTTTTTTTACTTGACTGAATTCACAATGCAAGGAAAGATTGTCAGTGTCCGTTTCACAGGATGTTGGCACAGACTGCAGCTTATTAGTGTGGGTGATGATAAGCAGTGTGGTGAAGTTAGAATGACCTTGTGGTCTTCACAAGGGTTCAGGCTTATTAATTAATCAGCATGTCATACTAAACGCAAATATTTGCCATTCAAAAAAATATGGAGTCATGACCATGGGTGCATCTCAATCCTCTTATTTGACATTTCCTCGCTCTTCACTAGAGCCGGAAGTTGTTCCAGATCCATCATCTTGCTGACCTTATCAAAATGCTTATGAGGAGGGAGCTCTGAGGAGCCGTGGGCGAGGTTACACAAGAACAGCATTCCCAGAACACTTAAAGCAGAAAGCAATGACATCAGTCAGTAATGACTGATGCTGGCATTAGCAGCAGAATGGATCATAAAACTCGTGCTCGGATCGCATCACTCGAGTCATGGATCAGATTTTTTTTTTTTTACAACGGCAAAATAAATCAAAAATTGACACAACTTTGCTTTGCATTTACTCTGCAAAACACCTTAAGCAAGGAACATTTGCCCATGATCTTAAATGAAAACAACGTTCAAAATGTTCAATGTTTAAATAAAATCAACAAATGGTCGAGATAAAGTTTAATTGTCAAATTAAAATATAATTCATATTCAGTTGTAAAACTGAAATGCAATATGAGGCAACTTCGTCTTTCAAACATAGTAGAATGAAAAAAAAAAAAAAAAAAATAGGACCAAGGGTCCAGTAGCTTACCGGCAAGCAGTCTTACAGCGATGATACAAGTTATGAAAATTTCATGTGAAGTTTGACATTTGAATCAATGAAAATCAATGTCAAGGTCACTCAATAAAAGTTCATATACATTTATAAAACCTTCTGTAATACAATCCTAAGCTCTGAAGCAGTTTTAGTGATACAAGTCATTATAATATGTCAATATGTATTCAATATGTCAACGTCAAGTTCGTCAAGTTATGGTCAGCAAATGGACTTCATAAATGACTTTCTAAATGTCTCTATACAAACCTTGGCTCAATCTGTGACCATTTTGGTGATACAAGTCATTGTAATTTCACTGTCAAGTTTGACCCTCAAAGGTCACTGACAGTCAAGTTGAATGTCACCAAATGAAAGTTCATATGTGACTTCCTAGATGTCAGTAACACAAACCTAGGCTCCATCTGTGACCGTTTTAGTGATAAAAGTCATTGAATTTTCACGAGGTCACATTTGACCTTTGAAGGTCAATACGAAGGTCACCAAATGAAAGTTCATTTATGACTTCCTATATGTCTCTAATACGAACCTAGACTCCATCTGTGACCATTTTGGCAATACAAGTCATTGTAATTGTATTATGTCAAGTTTGACCTTCGAATTTCATCAACTGTAAAGCTGAATGTCACCAAATGAAAGTTCATATTTGACTTCCTATGTCAGTAACACAAACCTGGGCTCTGTGACCTTTTCAGTGACAGAAGTCATTCACCAAGGTCAATGTGAAGGTCACCAAATGAAAGTTCATACATGACTTCCTATACGTCTCAAATACAAACCTAGGCTCAATCTGTAACGATTTTGCTGATATAAGTCATTGAAATTTCACTGTATAGTTTGGCCATTGAAGGTCACTGAAGGTCAAGTTCAAGGTCACCCAATGAAACTTCATACATGACTTCCTATATGGCCACAATACAAACCTAAGCTCTATCTGTAATAGTTTTGGTGATAGAAGTCATTGAAATTTCACTATGTGAAGTTTGACCTTCTAAGGTCACCGAAGGTCAAGTTCAAGGCCACCAAATGAAAGTTCATGTATGACTGCCTATACACCTCCGAAACTATCTGTAACCATTTTTTGCTGATACAAGTCATTGAAATTTCACTGTGAAGTTTGGGCATTCAAGGTCACTGAAGGTCAAGTTCAAAGTCACCGAATGAAACTTCATACATGACTTCCTATATGCCTGCAATACAAACCTAAGCTCCATCTGTAATAGTTTTGGTGATAGAAGTCATTGAAATTTCACTGTGTGAAGTTTGACCTTCAAAGGTCGCCAAAGGTCAAGTTCAAAGCCACCAAATGAAAGTTCATACATGACTTCCTATAAGTGTTCAATGCACATATGTTCCCAATCTTCAATATTCTCAAGCCTAGAAACCTTTGAAAATTGTAACATTTTGCTTGACCTCAAGTTTGACCTTTCAAGGTCATCTGAGGTCAACTTTAACATAGCCAAACTATAGGTCATATTTTACTTCCTATATGTCAGTAATACAAACTTAATCTCTATCTTCAACCATTCAGCTTCCACAGGCGATTTGGCCCATTCTCCATAAGACCCAATGTTAAAGTACAGCGCCCCCACTAGACCCACCTCCGTCGATTCAATCAAAATGGCACTCACACTGTACATAAAGTGTATCAATTGATTGCCAGATTTAGAAAAAAAGTTATCAGACAGTTTTTGAGAAATAATTTTTTTAAATTTCAAGTCATATCTTTTAACATTGCTAATATATTCCCTGACCTTGAGTTTGACCTTTCAAAGTCATCAGTAGTCAAATTTAATATTGCCAAAATATAGGTCATATATGACTTCCTATATGTTGATAATACAAACTTCATCTCTATCTGCAACCATTTGGCCTCCACAGGCCATCTTGCATATTCATAAAGTACAGCGCCCCCAATAGACCCACTTCCGTCGATTCAATAAAAATGGCGCTTGCACTGTACATCGACATAACCAAGGTAAGCTGACTGCCTGATTTAGAAAAAAAAAATGTATCACGCAGTTTTTGAGAAATAATTTTTTAAAATTTCTCAGTCCTATCTTTAACATTGGAGCCAAAATTTCAAGAGCCATTTAAACGGACAAAAATGATTCAATCAAAAATCCGAGAAAAAGCCTGGAGATATGGTCAAGTAGTATGTTATTGCAAATTTACATGAAAATTCATCAGGCCAAAAAAAAAGATAAAAAATGTTCCAGACGACGGACGCCACACCATGGCAATAGCTTATCGGCCCATAGGGCTGGTGAGCTAAAAATAGCATGTGTCCATTCCTAAAAAAAAAAAAAAAAAAACCCACACACAAAAAAGAACAAAGCAGACCTGATCTCAAACCTTCAAAATCTTTTTTTTTCCCCCAAAATGAAGAGATAGTCTGCAGTGTTAGTTCAATGATTTATTCTTTAAATTTTAAACGCAATGAACGTTTGTGAGAGGGCCAAATTTGAATGCGTAATTACACGTGTCCCTAAACCATGGCGTACTTTGAACAGAGTCTCAGAACCTTGAATGTGCATTTATTTCCTGCACATAAGGCACTTCGCAAAGGTTTTATTTTGTTTCCATTGTGATCAGAAAGAACTCCATCAGGTTATTCGTAACCACTTACAACGGACAAGGAAAGGATGCGTCGTGAAAATAAACGCTCTTATAAAAATTTTACTGGTCGACTGTATAGGCAGCCTACAGTCTGAATGCCAATGTTTTAACCCCTCTGCCCAGATTTACATACCAGCGTCTGTAAATTCTGAAATTTAGTTGCTAAATAATTCTGTAATTAAACTTCAAAACGTCTTGCTTCACTGGAATATTTTTCCACAGTCTCTGTGACACAAATACTGACTTATAAAGCTTTAAATAGGCTCATGCTCAACAGGAAAAATTGGCGATATTAGTATTCTGCGCAAAGGGGTTGAACATGAATTTACCTTGACTATATTTAACAATAGGGGGCGCAACTCAAACCCAATTTTAGGAAGTGTCTAAAGCCTAGGGGAGTTCAATAGGCCCATTTTATGAAAACGCTAATCTACAATTCAAAAAAAAAAGTACCACAGCTAACATTTACCCCATGGCGTTTCTGGTGTTAAAAAGCAACAGCGGAAGTTAGTGTATTTCACACCATGATGAATTAATCAGCGATTCACATACTTGCCAATCAGATCACATTATACCAGATCTAGCAGTGTCCTGTCGGCAGAAATGAAAGTAACCTGATGTGACGCTTCAGAGGAAACATCTAATTTCAGTAAAAATATACTTCAACAATTCTTCTCTCCTCGCATTGTCTCCTTGCATCTCGCCACGCATCCTCTGTGGAAAGGACTAAGACGCAAGGAAAAGAAAGTAAGTGTGGGAAACGAGAATGCAGTTTAAGAGAGCCGAGATGCACCCCATGTTGTTGCAGTACTCTCTTGGTATCAGACAATTGCACATTTCAGAGAAGGTTTTTAAATCAGAGCGCTTTATGGTTACTGGACAGTGAGGTTTGATTACACAATCACAGAATATGAAACAAGTTTTGAGTTGTACCTTGACATACGTCTTTCCACCCTTCAGTTCCTGCAAATGAATAAATAATATACTAAATACAAAATAGAAAATCTCTGGTCTGGTATAAATCCAATTACATGCACTGTGCACCAAAAATAGGCATTTGTCGTCACATTTTCGGAGGGTACCGTTTTCTTAGGAAAGAAAGAAATGTACAATGACTAGTGCACCTCAAAACAAAATGCTGACCTCAGAGTGAATGCTGCTGTACCAAACTGGGATCAAACCAGTGTTCATTAAACTCCTTCTTTTAACCGTAAACCCCTACATCCACCAACGACAGTTAGAGGCTAATTGTGATGAGGCGAGCAGCAGTGCAGCCCAGACCTTGCGCACGGAAACTCGGCACACGCAGGGGTCCAGCACGCCAGTGCTAGCGCTGGCGCTCATCTTGCACAGGAAGGAGAACTTCTTCCTCCAGCGAACGCAGTTGGCCTGGACCATCTCTCTGGAAAAAAAAAAAAAAAAAAAAAAAAAAACGAGGGGAGAGATAAGTTTATAATTCAATTTTTCCATCAAGTCTTTCATATCCACATGGATGAATGGGTCCTGTACACAGGCGTGGAAAAATGATACAGAAACATTCACTTGTGCACAGGGACGGCTCATATATTAGGATTTTGAGTCATAATGGGACAACTGATATGCTGTTGCGCATGTTATCGGTTGCCAAGACGTCGCGAAAACGAGGCATAAACCACGGTTGGGCACTTTTTAGTTTCCAACAAAAAGCACCAAGGCAATTTTGTAAATGCGCCGACAATGAATGGAAATATTCAGAGGGAACTTGTGGCTCAAAATGCTAACTCATTTCAGGGCGTTGGGAATATAAACTTCACCGTTCAATGTTTGTTTTGGTGGACATGGTGTGGAAATACAGTGCAGAGATGATGCATCAGTACGAAACTCCCAAAGCATCAGTGCTCAAATTAGGCTCATGGAAAAAGACATGACTGTTGACAGCATTCAGGAGAAAAACAGCCAACAAAACGGTAACAAAAAAGTCAATGTAAACATTCGCTCCAAGCTCTCCGGTAAAATACTGAACACGATCCTCACTCAACAAACCGTTCATTCATCAGTTTTGACAGTTTTTATAGCGTGAACAGAGCAAACAACCCGGCATTTAAAACATTTTTGGTGAGATGAGACCAAATCTAACATCCCCAACACTTCCCCCACAGGCATGGAAAAGTCATGTAGCCTGACGCCGGGAGGTTAAGTGCAGAAAAGAGTAGGAGGGCTTCCTCCGAGGGGCAGGGACACAGTGCAGGCATCCTTTCTCCCAGAGCGACCGGGTTATTCCAGCACCGCAGCGCTGCGGCAGGCGGCTCGTGTAACGCTGCTGGAAGGACGAAAGGAAAAACAACACCGCAGGAAACATGGCTGTCAGGAAATGATAAAAGTCTACTGTTTAATGAGCTTGGTCGGAGTCCAGCCTTCCCGATATCCAGCACCGTGACTCAACAACAAGCGAGGTGCATTAGTCAGGTCTCCTCCATTTACTGGAACCAGACGTTCTGGCGTTAAAGGGCGTAGACTGACATTCACGGCAAATTTTTTGGCAAACCAGAACTGAGCCATCACCGCCATGACGTTGTGTGGATTGATCACTCTTGAGAAAAAAAATGGGGGGGGAGGGGGTGTGTGGATAGCCAACAACAACAACAACAACAACAACAACTGCTTTCTGGTTAATCCCATAAAACCTACAGACCCATTTATGCAGCAGCTGTATTCAAACCTGTAGAACTTCAGGCTCATTTTACATTCTAGTGGCCATCCCAAGGTTTCCCACAATCCCAAATATATCCCGCTGACTTATTGGTAAATGTGTATAAAACGATGAACAAAATGTAGATATTTTCCATTTTATGTAATGCAGTGGTCAAAAAAACATGGTGTCCAGGGTTTTTCTCAGTGTAAATGTGATGTAGCTTCAATGTAGTACTACAACCAGTAGATACAGAATATGTATGCGACATTGTTCAAGAATACGAAAAAATGATTCTTACTTTGAACCTACTTAAGGGAGTTTGAGCTCTTGTACACTTGCATGCATGACAAAAACCTCATGATACAATTAGTTTTAATGCATGTCACCTTGCAAAAGCCATGCCTCTCTACTTGAAAGCTAAATAGTTATTCAGCAGTGCAGCAACTATTACACAGGGAAAATGTTACTTTTTTGCACTGGACCACAGGCAACACCTTCTTTCAGAAAAAAAGCTTTGAAACTTGAATAAAAGATACATGCTTAGATGCTATGGCAACATAACATACAGTTTGTTCATTCCGGTCAGCACTGGGACTAATGATTACATAATGCAAGAAAAAATGCTGGCAACGAGCAATGCGAGATGAATCATTTTTTTCCCCCCCTTGGGAGGCCAAACGGTCACGAGGAATTGATTTGGTGCTTTTTACGAGAATGAGCCTTTAATCAAATCACTCTGGTCTCCCAAAAGACTGAAAAATACAATGTACCACAGCTGATAAAGTCCAGAAAATTTTGTAAAATTAAATCGACTTGAGTCTGAGAAGATATTTGCACCAAACAAACAAAACTCCAAACAAACAAAACCACATATGAATTGACAGACTTAATCCATCAAAACAAAGTAAAATGGTGAAGGGGGTTACGTGGTTGCCTGAGGACACTCAACAGTTACTTTCAACATGAATGTCTGCTGAGTTTAGGCAGAAGCTTGAACGCTCCACTCAGAACGGCAAATTGTGCGTAGAACTTGAACAGCTGGTGAAAAAAAAAAAAAAAATCATCTAAAGGAGGTTTTGCAGGGTGTAGGCAAATTTGCCCACTGCCCAATTTGAACCATCTTCTGGTTATATGTACCTACCTGTGGGACTGTCCAGAAAATAGATTTGAAATGCGAAATTTGCATACAGGAAGTGAACTGTGACCTTTTTAGACATCAAGATTTTTGTGGGGCCCGGCCTCAAAAAGTCCATATTTAAACCCATAAATGATTGTTCTGAAAAAACCAGGTGATTTTTAATGGCTACACAACATGACAGACATTTTGATACCAAACATAAGTATATATGTGAAAAGCTAAAGAAGTTTCAGATAATTTTCCATTGAGAAATGAATCTGTCTTGATGCAAAACGTAAAGTTCATCTTGAAAAACAACCAGGTTCCTATGAAAATACACCTGAGATATTTTCACAAAAGTCGCCTCATATAGTTGGCTAAGGTTAGGTTACGAGCACCCTTACTACACTTTGCGCTATCTTTGAACCTCGTAGTGCAATTGTTTATCACACATTTCTTTGGCATGATTGTGTTTTTGCAATCTGAATGCACTGTATATGGGATTTATAAAATGTATCACATGAAACAGCGGCAGTATTTAAAGCATGAACAAACAACAGGGGTAGGGAACATTCTCCAGAAAGAGCCACTGTGGGTGCAGGCTTTCATACCAACCAAACTGCTACACACCTGATTCTACTAATCAACCTCTGGAATGTTTGTTAAGGGCCTTGATTAGTAGAATCAGGTGTGTAGCAGCTTGGTTGGTATGAAAGCCTGCACCCACAGTGGCTCTTTCTGAAGAAGGTCCCCTACCCCTGGCATACAGCAATGTTGAATGCTTTGTGGTTCACAAAATCATTGAAGCGTGACCACAAGCGCAGATTACGCTTTGCTCAGTGGAGTAAAAACAAGGCCTGGGAGATACAGAACCTAAGCAATGTACAACAGTTTATGAAAACATCTAAATTGCCTTTCTGTTAAATATGTAGTATATAATAAAAATGGCTTGAATACACCATGTTACCGGTCTCACAATTTAACAACACTCGCACATTATTTAGACAACTATATGACGCAACTTTTGTGAAAATATCTCAGGTGTGTTTTCATAGGAACCTGGTTGTTTCTCAAGATGAACTTTTCGTTTTGCCTCAAGACAGATGCATTTTTGGAAATGGATGGAAAATTGTCTGAAACTTCTTTAGTTTTTCACATATGCTTATGTTTGCTATCAAAATGTCCGTCATGTTGTTGTGTAGCCATTAAAAATCATCTGGTTTTTCAGAACAATCATTTATGGGTTTAAATATAGACTTTGAGGCCTTGCCCCACAAAAATCTTGAAATCTGTCAATAGGTCACAGTTCACTTCCTGTATGTAAATTTCTCATTTCAAATCCATTTTCTGGACAGTCCCACAAGTAGGTACATATAACCAGAAGATGGTTCAAACTGGGCTGGGGGCAAATTTGCCTATACCCCACAAAACCACCTTTTAAAAAAATTAAGACACCAAGTATAAGATGCACACGTACTGGATCCCTAAAAATGACATGTATAAATTCAAAGAATTCCATTGAGCAGTTTTTCAGAAGTGAAGAGACTACACCCCCCATTACAGCAAAGAAAGAAGGAAGCTTGACATAATTTAGCCAAGTTCAAACACCAGGGAAATCATCAAAACTAAAAAAATTCTGAAACAAGGTATGAGATTCATACCTTTGGTGTCCCTACAAAACACATGTATAAGTTCAATGAATACCGCTGACTGGTATTTGAAGTGAATACGATACCCGCTGTCAATAGGATCAACCATGTACGGATTGAGTAGCGTAACCCTAAATGACCCCACCCATAAAAGACCTTGTCTCCCTGCTTAGGCGTTTGGCTGCAGTAGGCAGTGAAGATTCACAGCTTCTTGTCTCCCGAGAAAGCGCGTGTCAAGTCAAGTCAAGTCCACTTTATTTCTACAGCACATTTGAACACAACAAAGTTGACCTAAAGTGCTGCACAATGCAACATACACAATAAATACAAATAAGAGAAGACAAATAAAAGAGGCTGAACAGGCACAGTACAAAAAATAGATAAAATACAGAAAAATTAAAATCAAGCAGTCTGAAAAGCTAAGGCATAAAAATTAGATTTTAAACGAAATTTAAAAATGTCTGTAATGGGAGATGATCTGATTTCAGAGGGGAAGCTGTTCCAAAGCCTGGGTGCAGCCACAGAAAAGACGTGTAGTCATTATACAGTAGTGCCTAGTGATGATTATACACCACCACTTTCGTCTAAAAGGGGTCCGAAAACATTATTTCTCTATAATTTTTTGGCGAAAATGTATTGAAAAATACTATTGTAGGCATTGAAGGAAAAAAAAATAAAAAAAAAAACCATTCCCACAACTATATTGAGGTAAAAATATGGGAAAAAAACAAAAACACTGAAAACATCAACTTTTTTATAACAATTGAAAGGTGTCACAAATTTTATTATTTTTGCCTCTTGCATAGCCCGAACGCATGTTTGAAGGTTCATTCCATGATTATTGATGCAAAAAATTAGTTTAAATTGGTCTGAGGAGGTATTATTGTACAAAATCTCCTCTGATGGTTTTTCCAGAATATAAGGAGACATGAACTTTGAGCAGTGTCACAGAGTTAAACATAATGGCACGACGAGAGGAGCTCTCAGATTGTTTGTAGCCGCACTGTGGCTTTACATGATGCTGCAGATGTTCAATGCATTGTAAGAAACACCATCAAGCATTTCAAAGGGACCAGTTCGCTGAAAACTAGGGGCAACAGCAGGGCTTCACATAACCAATGGTACTGATGGGAAAAAGCCATTGTGCCCTCAATGTTTGCTGTGGCACCCTGAAAAACCACTCTCTTGGAACGGCAAAAGTTGTAGTCCTGCCCTTTTTGTTTTGCCATTGATGCCTCTCCTAGCAGTGCTGCACACTTCAAGTACTGTAATAGGCAAAGTTACAACACAAAGTAATCGTAAATTTTTTATTTGCATCGTCCTTCGTGGTGCGGTTTCTTGATTCGGCAATTCGGACGTGAGCTCACGCAAGTTAACATGCTAGCTAGCCTGCTGCGAGTTTCCCAAAAGCTGAGTCGCAAATCATGTCAGCAACTTAGCTGCATAGTCCGCTCAACAAAATAAAGGCATGTACAAATTTGTTACTCTGTTACCGACCAGTTTTTTTTGCCATTTTCACCCAAAATAAATCAAATGAACAAAATTAACTATTTTGTTTTTTGAAGTACGAGGGAAGACCTACACAAAGCCATTTAAATTGTTACTCCATCTTACTTAGTTTTGGAGCAATTATACAAAATACACCAATTTGACCTGGCCCTTATGTTGTGAAGTTGCATGTGCAACACAGTGTTTTGATTGTGTGGCTAAAAAGATTTCTTTGTGGCAAAATCATTATCAGGGTGTTTAACCACAGTGGCTGAAGGCAAAAAAAAAAAAAAAAAATCATAGCACACACCCAGTGTGGCAAATATTGGAAATGCAAGTCATGGTTGGGTTGCTGCTCTCTTTGTAGTTAGTCAGTATGACGCAACGCGAGTGCAAAACAGTCAGTCAAAATGTTGGGCCATTTCAATCGTTTGGTCAAATACCAAATGTGCATTTTTTTTTCTTTGCCATTTTTGAGGGGCAAACATTCAGTGCATCCCAAAAACAAAGTTTTCCACAGTGAGGTAAAAAAAAAATACATAAATAAAAATGTATTATTAACAAGAGCTAACAGGTACAACATCAATTTTACTACAGCAGAACATACTGCAGTCTCACAGGGTTATTTCAGTTAATGATGACAAACTAGGTAAACGGTATGGCCAAATCATCCTGTCGACGGAGTAAAGGTCACTGTAACTCAGCGTAAATTGAAAACAGCATCTCCCTCAGCCCTCTTCCACTATGAGTGGCTTCTAAACTACACATAAATTTTGAACAAAATTTCACAATGAACTGTAATGGTCCAAACACTGTACACTGCAATTTGTCAAATTCCACTACAAGCAGGGCTCCTCAAGTCACGGTCCTCGAGGGCCGGGAACTGCTGGTTTTCCACCCTCCCTTTACCTGGGAGTCAGGTGAGATGACAATAGCTATGTTTACATGCGGAAAATTTCTCCAATCCGATCCTAAGCTCAGTTGATCGGAAATTCCAAATCCAAATTCACATGGACACTAAATGAAATGATCCGATCATGACTTGCGTATACATCACCATGCGTTCAATCAGAATAAATCATTTGGGCATGCGCGGAGTTGTCCAATTTTCCGGAAATATTAGAAGAAGTAAAGACAAAAAAGCTGTACTTCCGCCTCTGTTGTAAACAAATGCCATTTCTCCTGCACGGCATCGTTCCCTCTTTGTAGCACACATGCGCAGTGAAGACAATTTTACCCCAACCACGAAGACAGGATCTGAATGGGTGTGTACATGGACGTCGTTCGGAATGATGATCGGCATAAACCACCTCTCTCATTCGGAATGAAGTTTCTTTCCGAATGGACCGAATCGGATTAGAATCTTCCGATTGACGTGTTTACATGAAACAGTTTTGATCTGATTGGGCCTTTATTCCGATTATGTGTGTCCATGTAAACATAGCTAATCTGGCCAATCAGCAGCATTAACTGTTCACTTAATTGCCTGGAAGGAAGGAAAACCAGGACTGTACAGTTAAGAGTGAACAACTACCCCGCGACCACCACACACACACACACACACACACACACACACACACACACACACACACACACACAAAACATTGACAAAGGATGCCTTTCCTCCTAGCTCAGATACTTTTCAATTACAGCCATTCTCTGGTCAGGGAGAACAAGCCTTAATGGATGTCAGGTCCTCCTGCTCTGAATTCAGTTTAATAAGCACACCAGAGAACTAAATTTCCACCTAATGATAAATGAATTCATTGCACACTGGGGAGGGGGGGAGGGGGAGCCTGTCCACACAAACTATGAACAAATACACCACACAAGTCATTTCAAGCATCTTTACAGAGTTTATTTCTAACACATAAGGATGTTGCCATGGCAAAATCCACTTTCAGTTTTTTTCTGTGTAATCGGCCACAGGCTGGAAAGCAGTAATTCTGAACAATGCTTTCCCCCTCATGACTCATGAGTCGCCGGTCTGAAAGGCTTGAGTGCGTATATTCACATGACTCTGCCTCAGAGCATCCTCTGGAAATAGTATGAAAGTGGGAAAAAAAGACAGCTCCATTACCAGGTCATTCCCAGAATAAATATCATACTTTAACCTAGTCCAAGAAGAAAGGCAATTACAGTGCAATGAAAAATAATTTGCCCCCCTCTGTTCGTTGAAGGGAAAAGGTCATCCGCGCAAGAAAAGTAATAGGACCCACAAAACTTAATACTTGATTGCGCCACCTTGAGCACAGACAACTGCAACCAAGCATGTCCGATAGCCAGAGATCAGTCTTTCATGTCACAGTGAAACAACTGTACCCCACTCATCTTAATCAAATTGCTTTAGTTCAGCCAGACTAGAAAGGTTTTGAGTAAGAACTGTCAGTGTATGTTCCTGCTACAATTTTAATTTTAAATTCTGAACCATTCATAGGTGGACTTGCTCTAGTCTAGTGCTTGGGATCATTGTCCAAACCACGCTTGGACTCATTCCCATAAAGTGATGACCACACATTCTTATTTAGGATTTTCTTGCAGAAAGCAGATCTGTCAATTGTGGCAAATCACCCGAGGCCCAGAAGCAGCAAGCCATACCCACACCATCACACGAGCAGCACCCATGTTTGACTTCAAGTTCAATATTCTTTGGTGGAGCTCGATATTAGGCCGTCATAAAGGTGCCATTGGGCAAAACTGACACAAACCTTGGCTAGCACTGGGTTTTGCCTGTCCACTCTGCCATGGATACAATTTTTGCCCTGTTGTTAATTTCATATTAAAAACAAAAAAAGAAAACTATACTAGGCATTTTAAGAAAATCTTATCTGAGAGCCAATGACACTGAAAGCTTATATACCCTCACTATTCTGATAAATAACTATAGCATAAATTAATGAAGTCAAGAATCATCAGGATCCAAGAACAGAGGACTGACTGCTCAACTGTCTCCTCACAGTTCCAACAATGATTAGTCATCATGGTGATTTGCAGATTTTCTCTACAATGTTTATGTGTAACTGATGCCCTCTAAATTATTTACAACAATTGAATAGGACAATCATTTTTTTTTCCTTTATTGATTTGGAGAAAAGGGTAGAGCAATAGATAATACATGTCATGGCACATTTCCCATAAATGCCTCCCATGCTCATGCAGTACTTTTCATTACGTAGCGCAATCAAGAAGATTTAAAATCATCAATCAATCCAGTTTTGTTTTTGCAGGTAAAACTGAAAACCTTAAACATTTTAAATGTAATGACTACCTTCCTTTATTCTTTTGAATTTACATCTGGCATCCTGGATATCACTATATGTAACTGGGCAGTTCTATTTTGCAGAAGCTCAGAGGCCAAAAATTATTTTTGAGAAATTGGGGAAAACAGTGCTTGAAATGAACAGAACAGATGTTCAGCTTTGTAGAACAAAAGTTGTTTTGGTTGCGATGATGTGGTGAAAGTTGCTATGGTGCATCGAAAAGGACATGCCATTTCATGTTTTTCCACCATCAAAATGTGCATGGACCAGCCTCACATTTCATCTAGTGTGTAAACTTTTTTCTTATCCAATGCTTTAGTTTGCAATATAGTGTCCATATTGACAAGGTAACAACAGCAGAAAATGGCTCATTCAAAGCAGTAGGTTCAAAATTCCTCCAAAATAAACTAGTTTCATGGCTGTAATGTCGGTCAAAAAAGTCAAATGTACATAGTGCTGTTTGAATGGTCCGAACTATGAGCCACAAATTTGTTAATCAGCATTAAACTGAAACAAAATCTTTTGCCGTTTTTCATAGATCAATCTTGCCTGAGAATGCAATAAAGTTGGTAACGTCAGTCACACGTAACGTCAGTCACAAGGAAACTCAGGTCTGTAACAGTCACGAGTCAACACAACAAGCTACAACAAAGTTGTGCAGCAAAATGCTTCGTCTCTGACAAGCTTTCCCTAAAACAAAGGATTAGTGTTGCCTATTATCATTTGATGGATGCAGCATCAACATGAAAATTCATGATTTTCCCATGATGCATTTCCTCTTCCTGGATTCATCTAAAGAAACAAGATACTGCAGAAAACCTCTTAAATCTACCTCCATCCTTGATAAGCAGGTTTGTAAAAGTACTCCAATTTATCACAGATATCTGTATAAGTATTTTTCATTATCTGTCTACAGTTTGTCAGGTTAATACAAATATGATCTCATTCACACAAAGTACGTTGTTGACTATGCCACCTTGGAAAGTTTATCAGGCATACCAAGGCAACCTCCATGCTGCAGAGCAGCCTAGAAAAGGTGATTTTAGTTATATTAAAAAAGCCAGGCCCTCTAAAATGTCCGATACAGAGTTGGGTTCACCTCATGCATAATGTTCATTAAGAGTGCAGCAGAATGACTTCATACTGGAGTATTGGGCTTTTCAACTCACCCAACTCTGTCTTTTTCAGCCCATTTTGTTTTTTTTTTTTTTTTTTTTTTAAACACTACCAACCAGTGGTAGTTGGTTATAATATCAGTTGACAAGCTTTTAAATTTTTTTTTTTTTTTTTTTTTTTTTTTTAAACCATTTCAAGCTCTATATCAGGCCTGTCGGGCTAGTGAACGCCACTCATTAAATCTGTGTCAAATACAGTGACAGACTATTCACATCTTGAAGCCAGAAGGTATTGTCAGCACTGCACCTGGTAAGGCCTAGAAAACATTCAAATACCATTATAACCATTTGGAAAGCTGTCAAAATACGTGAAATTGTTTGTCAAATTATCTTGTTTTATCAACAGATATGCGTTCTCTGCAACTTTGAAATCTGAGTGACAAACTGTAAAATCAGTCACATAACATCAGTCACGCATAATTATGCAACTATTCTGATAACGCTTTTGATTTGGAACATGGCAATAATTTCTAGCACTGCAATTGCATACCTTATATCTCGGACTGCAAAAAGCTGTCAACCCTGTATGATTCAAAGACAAGATTGCAATAAAGTTGATGACTTTTCTCAATGGCCGTTTTTGTGTAACATCAGTCATGCTAAAAATTTCACTTCCTGCGGTGCCCGGTGGCTCATCAGTCTAAGCGCGCATATCATGAAAGGCTGTGTCCTTCTCGCAGCAACCTGGGTTCGATTCCGGCTCGGGTCATTTGCTGCATGTCATCCCCCATTCTTCTCCCCAAAAATCTTTTCTGTCTCTCTACACTGTATAACTATCAAATAAAGGAAAAATTCCCAAAAAATAATCTTAAAAAAAAAAAATAAAAAAATTTCACTTCCTACTAACTTATACATAACACCAGCAAAGTTTGCTCACGCCTCCAAGTAGACCTAGTCCTTAATATGCTTGTCACCAAGTATGAACATCCAAGGAGCGCAAGTTTTACTACAAAGCTTACCAAAGGGCCTGTTCCCTCTCTGAATGCAACGTCAGTCACCATGAAATTCCCCAACTGGCAGACATCACCATGACATGCAATTCAAATGCACATGATCCATTGCGTAAAAAAGACATCTCCAGAGTTGCAGCAAGGTTTATTCTTTCACTTTGACAGATCTAGGCTAATGACTCTGATAAAATGCAAGTCTTTATGACAAGCTGCTCAAAATGCTAGACATTGTTGGATGTACAAGGGAAAAAGGTATTAAACATCTAGTCTCAGTCTGGGTGAATTGGTAAAAGGGTCTTGTTTTCCCAAAATGTTTGAGTATTCATTTAAATTTTAGAAGATTATTGCAGAGTATATCATCACCTTCTTGGTGTCATGGAGACAACATATTTATTTGTCACATATCTGTATCTCCCCGACGACGATAGTCGGGAGATACTATGGTTTAGTTCCAGGGCCGCCACCGCGCCCACAGAGATTTTCTGTTCCGGGCTCTGGAAGCAACAATTATTACAGGAATTTTTTCTAATTTTGGACAGGCGAAGATATTCATTTGACAATGCTCAAGACACATTTTCGGCAATTTTGGATGCCCAATATGGCTGCCAGTGGCCATTTTGTCCGAAATTTGGGGATCGGGGAGATACATGGCTCGGTCCCTGAGGCAACTGAGTTATCTAGTTACAAAGCTTGATGTTGTCAAGAGTTTTACTGGTAACTTAGTTTTTTCAGCGCAAAATGCCTTGACATCTAAGCCTAAAGTCTGGTCAATATATGAATAGTCCCCAATGTTATGAGGATTATACAGTACAGTGATTGCATTATATTAGCTTATGCAAAGTGAATATAGACGGGAAAGGACAAAAAAAACAAAACATAATACTAGTCGGCAAAATTATTTTCCCTAAATCGTTCAGCCCAAATTATGAGTGTTCAATGTCAGGTGAGAAAATCATTGACTTTGTGTTTTGACGGCATTTGTACCACTGATTTTAATCGAAAAGCAATGGGTCTCTCTAGATTTGGTAAACAGTCTGCATTTTTGGTGGTCACTTTTGATATCTTCTTTACACTAGCAACCAACAGTCTCCTGCCAATGGCTAAAAGTATACCAAGAGGCATTAAAAAACGCAACATGCAAAAGTGCACAATATTTTGTGGAAATAATATAATTAAAGCTGCAAGCAGCATTGAATGGGCCCTTGCTTCCCTGTGCACTTTGGATGCAAGGGCCCATTCAATGCTGCTTTCAGCTTTAATTATATTATTTCCACAAAATTTTATACATGGTTGCTTGTTGTGTTTTTAATGCCTCCTAATATAAAATGCTTCTAATGTTAAGCTTCACCCCACATCAGATTTTACTGGTTCCAGAGAAAGCAGAAGCACAACAATCATGAAACACAATCCCCAGGAGCCAGTTAAAGGTCACCTACAAAGGCTTAAGCTCAGTAGGTGGAGCTGACGTTTTTGATCAATGTCAAAAAAATACAAACTTGAAACAGAAACTTAAATGACAACAACTCTGTCTGATATGACTGTTTGCCAAGGGACAGTCTTATCAGTAACTGCATTGCATGACTAATGTAAGCACATTTAAAATGCCACAGGATTCAAAGCACAATGCAGGTGTGACTTGAGTTCTTAATTATTAAGCCCATTTCTTTATTAAAAAAAAAAAAAAAAAAAAAATGTGTATACACCAGAATCATTAGGAGACTACTGATATATTGGGTGCATTTCAAAGCCTGGGCTGCATCCATCGAAGGCTGCATTTTTAGGGGTCGTCTCTTACTTCCATCTGCCAAACTGACATTTAGGGTAAGGACAAGGGTTAAATTTAGGGTTAGGTTCAGGGCTAGGTTTAGAGTTAACGTTAAGGTTAGGGAAACCAGCGACGACTCGCTTGAACCAAAGCTGTTTAACGGAGATGAAATGACGTTATGTCAGTTTGGCGGATGGAATTCAGTGACGACACCTAAAAATGCAGCCTTCGCAGGATGCAGCCTAGGCTTTGAGATGCACCAATACACTACATGTAGACTACCTGAGCAACCGGAGCAGCAGGTGATTGGTCCAGTTGTTCACGTATTGCTGACTTTGAATTTACTGAAAGTTTGAGAAAACGGCCCATAGAGCGAGGTCTCCGCCACCATCCTTTGTAGCAACAGGTACAGCGCAACAGCTCTCCCCCCATTTTATTATGGCCATGAAAAAATAATGTGAAATTATACAGGCTACCATACACCGCACAGACGTGACATTAGTGCAGTGTCTTCAACCAATTCTGCGCTCCTCTCTTTCAAAAAAAAAAAAAAGGTGTCACACCGATTTCATTTTTCCAAGTATTCTTGATTTCCTTTTCAGCCTTAAATGTCTACTGCACGATGAAAGTGCATGAGCAATGGACCAAGATAGATTTACATTCACCTCTACTGTTCCGCAGTTAATGTAGCAATATGTGGGGATAACGTTAGGTGATGTATATTAAGTTAAATCAGTTCCTTTATTTCAGAGACCTGCGTCAGGCCTTTGGCAAAATGCTCGATTGTTGAATTGATCATGCTTCAGTCATCACTGGTGGACATTGCTAGTTTGACGTTATGTTGCAGGTGATCATAGCAAGCTGTTAATCACGACTGTTCCTTACAAAAGTTGATTATTTACTTTGGGGCACTACTCCGTAGATTTTAGTTCAGTTGTTTCAAACACCAATTTTCTCGCGCGAAATTCGAGACGTTTGTTTATGTGCCGCTACGTCCGGTCATGGAAGGATGCCAGGCATAAGCTGCTTTCACACCGGACGCGAAACGAATTTTTCGCAAGACAGATTATATTCAAAGTCAATGCAAAGACTCGAATACACGCGAAACGCGGGTATTCACGTCTTTGCATTGCCTTTGAATATAATCTGTCGTGCGCAAAATTCGTTTCGCGTCTTGTGTGAAAGCGGCTATAAGGAGATGTACCCTTCTGGAGTCTCTTGCTACTTAACTTCACCAACCATAATATAGGACTAGTACCACGCACTACGTCAGACAATAAACAAAATGGAGGCCAAAAGGTAAAAATCGCGGGTATTCAAAAGCATTATTTTTAAGTTACATAAACAGCATGAGTCGCGTCAGCAAACAAAACCAAGATCTTGGACAGCTGAATAATCTCTGATAACCGATGAGGCATCCACAACGCATCGTCGGCCGTGAGTGTCCTTTAAAACTGGTGACAAACAGACTTCAGCACCGTACCTGGTAGCTAACTTTAGCAGTTCAAAGTACTGCAGGTAGTCAAGTAAAGTTACTTCACCAAACAGAAATAAAATGTACCAAGCGATCCAGCTAGCTAATAGCTTGGTTCTTGTCACGGGTTGTCAATCATTCTGGATTTGTTTTCTCCTCCACCTATTGGTTGACATTTAAGTCACAAATTTACCCAACAAGTTGACTGACAACACTGACGGAGAATGGAGTCTACAGTTAAACACAGCAAAATATTTCTGACAGCCATGTGATAACGAGTTGTAGCTAGCTTTTACAGCCACTGACTGACTGGCTCAGTCTAATTCACAATTCAAAAGGCTGTCCAGCAAGTGAATGAATGCTGTTGAAAAATCAGTCAAGATGTAACGTTAACTTAGCATGCTAACGCTAGCTAGGCTACAGCCAGGCAGCCGATTGAAAGTTAGCTATGAAAATGGTCAGTTAACCTATTCACGTCAGGATAGCAATAGCTAGTAAACTTCGCTACGAACATAATCTAGTTAAGTAACTTTAGCTATCTAACTTATCTAACGTCAGTCAAAGTTGGCGAGCCAGAGTCCGTAAATCATTCACCAACTGAAGTTGCTAGATGGACTAAACCACAAAACTAACAGTACGACTCATAGCCAAAAGCTGGTCTAACGGTAACTAGCTAACTAGCCTATTTACTCGCAGCAAAATGGATGATGCCAACCAATAATGGCTAGTTACGCTAAGCGACTACTAGCTAGTTAGTTAGTTGATTGGCTAGCATTAGCTAGCTAGCTGGCAAACCAACATTAATTCTCGATGATTCATAAACTAGCGGACTAGCAAAAGAGCAAACTGGTAGCTGCAAAGATATGAAATCCATTGTCATTCCAGTAACTTAACATTACAGGCAAACAATGGCTAATTACCGTACAATATATTTTACTAGTGTTAACCAATTAGCTAGCTAGCTAGTAGTTTACATCAGCCAAAATTAGCTAACTAAATGATTATGACGTTAATTGAAAACCGTCTTACCTAGACGACTCCTCTGAAAAGCCACCGTCAAGAAGCCTGACTTTACAAAACAGGACACCGTTAACAAAGGGAACAGATGACAGCTCGTCCAGCTCAAAATCAACTTTAAACTTAAATTTCTTCTTCTTCATCATAATGAAAGCCATACAGCTAAGCAAACAGCAGGGAGATTGTCGGCTGATTCCTCAGACCCCAGTTTGCGAGCACTGAATCAGTTCAAACATTTAGGTTTACACCCCCATGATCAGCGACTGCCGCTGTCAGCGGCGGAAGAAGTCTTATTTTGTTCCAAGGCATTTCATTCAGCATGTACCCAACAATGGATTGATTGGTTTAACATGTACACGTGACATATTTCGACCAATAATAGCACAAAATTACTACTTGATGAGCCATTTTAAATCAAAGCTTAAGTTAATATATTTGATTTTGATGCCAGCTGTAGGCATAATCATCGGTGCAACTGTTAACATTCGCATTTTGTCCTCTATGAAATAGAGAATTAACGTTCGGTGCCTGAGTTACTATTTAAATAGTCAGTATACCTAATTCTGGCACAATTATGCGTTTTAAACAAGCTGAACAAATAACATCAATGCGATACTTTTTTTTTGAACATTTATCTTGTTCATTTAGAGATATCGATTAATGTTACGCAATGGACTTTGGATGACATGAGTTTCCGTCTGGATTCAGCAGTAACATGTGCGCAATATAAATATATATCATAGCCATTTAAAATGTGTAAGCACTAATTTGCATTTAAAAGTTGATCGGAGGTGTATAGTCATCCGACCGGTAAAAACACAAACTTCGGTGGAAGCCAAAACACACAGTATAGGACCAACAAAATTTGGTTTTGGCCGCCCTCCGCCGATCCTGAACATTTCATATCACAAAGATCATAGCTGAACTGAAGAGAATGTCTGACCGAGACAGACAGAAGGCCTTGGCCGCCTGTCAGTTCTATTAAACCGTCCGAAACAAGCATTTCAGACAAAAGGTAAATTATTCATATGATCAGAGAGCACAGTGATCTGAAGTCGAGCGATTTCGCTCATCTCGGTGCATGTAGGCCCCGTCTGAAATTTTTATCGGCTTGAGGTTGAGCCTGGTCTTACAAAACTGGATTCCATAATAGAAGTGGACACTTTATAATTTGTCCACGGGAAAAATTCTGTGTAAGAGATGATTTCTAGATCAGCTTCACCTTCTGTAGGTCTGTTATGGATCGTCACAGATTTATTGGAACATAACAGCTCCCCAGACATTGGCCAAGGAGGCAAAAATAACTTCCAATACATTACCATGATCAAGGT
Source organism: Gymnothorax javanicus (assembly GCA_029692085.1). NCBI lineage: Eukaryota > Metazoa > Chordata > Actinopteri > Anguilliformes > Muraenidae > Gymnothorax > Gymnothorax javanicus. The sequence continues at coordinate 35,111,772 of CM056198.1, forward strand.
TGCAACTCCCTCTAGTGGATACTAGTGATATGGAATAAGGCCGACGAATTCAAGAGGAGGAAAGGCGATGCTGGTGGCCTGCAGTGTACTACAGTCTAAGAAGTCATAACTTGCAAAAAAAAAAAAAAAAGCTAAGTGCGCAGATATTTCACAGTTCAGGTGTCAGAGCAACTGGTGACCATTAGCATTTACAGGAGACATCAAAATGAACTCCTGATGTTGTTATACCTATGCAATGTGTCATTTATTTCTAGAAAGCGCAAGTGATACAGAGCTACTGATTTTTAAGTAACTGTTTTCATTTGAAAAGGATGTACGCTTCTATGCAGCTGCCGGTGTGAATACTGATCTCAAGGTGTGATTCAGCACATGCAAAGGGACAAGTACTGGATGTAAACATGCACTGTGATATGCTTGTAAAAAAAAAAAAAAAAAAAAAAATTGGTCATATAGTTCTTAACTCTAAAGTCCTGCCAAGCCTCAACATTTTTTTTTTTTTGGTTGATTTTCTCGTTATTCCCTTTGTGTGATCAGCTGAAGCTAATGATTGTTCTGTGTATATGCGTTGCTGGTTTTGTCTCAGTAAGGGCTGGATCATGTTACTGCCAGGGGTTACTCTAAACCAGGGCTATTCAACATTATTCTGCAAGGGCCGCTGTGGGTGCAGGCATTCATTCCAACCAAGCACTTATACACCTGATTCTACTAATCAAGCTCTTCAGCAGACTCCTGGGGTTGATTAGTGGTGTCAGGCGTGTAACTGCTTGGTTGGAATGAAAGCCTGCACCCACACCTGCCCTTTCTGGATAAGGTTGAATAGCCCTGCTCTAAACTCTTACTCTAAATTCTAGTTTTCTTCCCGGCTGTTTTTCCCACTAAACTAAATTATAAGTTAGCAAATAATTAGGTACAGCAGGTTAGCCAAGCCTCTTTTATGTTCCCGACAAGATTCAGTGACAGAATCACGACAGCTGTCTACGGCAGTGTTACGATACTGCACTACATAATGCAATGGCCTGATAAAGCTTTGCTTTAATACCACGGTTAACTGGGCAGCCCTCATGCGGACCTTCACCAGTATCTGCTTCATCCACATATGAACTTTCAATTTTGCCAATAAAAAGCTCGGGGCCTTTTCATTCCATGCAGATATTAACCCTTTTATTTGTCATACTTGAGTATTTAATCAGTATCTGTGTGCACACAAACTGTGTACATTATGTAAATGTACATGTATCTCTCAAGCCAAGTTCCATTTCATACCTCTCCTTTTAAATCAGAGTTCAATAATCCTCGAAAGGCCATTTTAACTCCAATAAATTTTTACATTAACCCTTTCTTTTTATACATTTTGGTTAAAATCTGGGCACACATCTGGGCTTCTGCCTCACAAGGTTTTTCAGCTGTATCTTTTGGCCCACATCCTGTTTCACACTTCTCTTATTAGGTGTCGAGTTATTTATAAATAGGCTATTCCTAATCTTCCTTTTGGTGTTTACAACAGGAATGACCTACATAGCCTGGTTTAAATCCATCAGCACTAGTCTCTTTTACACATGTTCACTTGTTGAGGCTAGCAGGGGCCTGTTGTTCATGGCAGTACACATCATACATGATTTGGATAAAGAGGAAACTACATGGTATGTAACTCTCGTTCCAAGGGCTTTTTGCCAATTTTATGATGACTTTACTTTTGCATGCATGATACAAAGCACGTTTCGATTTCAAGTTTCTCTGTCATAAGACAGAGGCTGCATAAATTCGAAATACTTTGTTGAGCTGAACTTTTGCACTTGATTTCAGGGAAGTGCGATACTATTAATATCGGGGCCTGTTAAAGGGTTTAAAATGTACAACCCCAATTCCGAAATAGTTGAGACAAATTGTAAATTGTGAATAAAATCAAAATGCAATGACTTTCAGATCACATGAGCCAATATGTTATTTACAATAAAACATAGATAACATTTCAAATGTTGAAAATGAGACATTTTACATTTTTTTCCACAAAATGAGCTTATTTCAAATTTTCTGGCAGCAACAGGTCTCAAAAAAGTTGGGACACAGGCATAAAGGAAAAAAGCAATTAATATATAAGAGAATCAGCTGAAAGAACATTTAGCAAGTAATTAAGTTAACTGGCATCAGGTGTGTAACATGATTGGCTCTCAGATGCAAAGATGGCCAGAGGCTCTCCAACCTGTGAAGGCTTGTGTAAAAAAATTGCGGAATACTTTAAAAACATGTTCCTCAACATCAAATTGCAAAGGCTTTGAAGGTCTCATCATCGGCAGTGCATAACATCATCAAAAGATTCAGAGAAACTGGAAAAATCTCTGTGCGTAAGGGACAAGGCCGAAGACCTTTACTGGATGCCCGTGATCTTCAGGCCCTCAGATGCCACTGCATCACTCACCGGCATGATTCTGTCATTGACATTACTAAATGGGCCCAGGGATACTTCAAGAAACCACTGTCTGTAAACACAGTCTGCTCTGCCATCCACAGATGCCACCTAAAACTCTATCATACAAAAAGGAAGCCATTGTTGAGCATGATCCAGAAGCGCCGCCGTGTTCTGTGGGCCAAGGCTCATTTAAAATAGACTGTGGCAAAGTGACAAAGTGTCCTATGGTCAGACGAGTCCAAATTTGATATTCTTGTTGGAAATCATGGGCGTCGTGTCCTCCGGGCTAAAGAGGAGAAAGACCCCCCCTCCTGTTATCAGCGTTCAGTTCAAAAGCCAGCATCTCTGATGGTATGGGGATGCATTAGTGCATATGGTGTGGGACACTTGCATGTTTTAAAAAGCACCATGAATGCTGAAAGGTATATAAAGGTTTTAGAACAACATATGCTCCCCTCCAGATGACATCTATTCCAGGGAAGGCCCTGTGTATTTCAGCAGGACAATGCAAAACCACATACTGCGGCTATTAACACAGCATGGCTTCGTAGTAGAAGAGTCCATGTGCCTGCCTGCAGTCCTGATCTTTCACCGATTGAGAACATTTGGCACATAATTAAACGAGAAGTCCTTCAAAGGAGACCCAAAACTCTCCAGCAGCTGGAAGCCTGTATTAAACAAGAGTGGGATCAAATTCTAATGGCTAAACTCAAGAAACTTGTCTCCTCAATGCCCAGATGCCTCCACTCTGTGTTAAAAAGAAGAGGGGATGCTACACCATGGTAAACAGGCCCCTGTCCCAACTTTATTGAGACCTGTTTGTTATGTATGAGTATTTTGTGTACAGCACTGTATATCATTTGTAAATGGAGATTTGTTAGACACTATTTAAATGCCCATTATGACTGGTCAGCGATTTGTTTATTTTGGTTATCATTTAGCACCCTCTGGTGGTATGTCTGTAGAAAAACATGATCTGATGCAATATCACTTCTTTGTGTTGAAATAGACTAGTGCTTTCTAGAAGCTTCTGGCATCTTCCTGCCTGGAGGGGGCGGGATTACCCAGGAATCCTGTAGATCCTTCCAGAATGTTGCTAGTCTATATAAATGCTGTGATTTTGGTTAGTAGAGGCAGAGTTTTTGTTTTGGCAACAGAGTTACATAGTGGCATTAGAGTGTTATTATAAGATTAAACAGTGGATTATTGCTAGAAGTTTTTTTTTTCAGAGAAGAATAAATTTGTTTAAGTTGTCATTGCTTGTTTTTTTTGTTGTGATTTTCAAGTCATAACATGTAGCAGCCATCAAATTTGAAATGAGCTCATTTCGTGGATAAATTGTAAAATTTCTCAGTTTCAACATTTGCTATGTTATCTCTGTTCTATTGTGAATAAAATACTGGCTGGTGTGATTTGAAAGTCATTGCGTTTTGATTTTATTCACAATTTACACTTTGTCCCAACTATTTCGGAATTCAGGTTGTATGTAAATATGACAAATGAGCAGCTAACATGAAATGCGGCTGCAGTTCAGTCAGGGAACTCTTTGCAGCTGCAGCATCGCAGAATTCGGACATCACATGTCCTCTCACTACCCAATCATGTCTGCACACATCACTTCAGTAATGCAGCGCACTCTTCAAAAAATGACTAATCAAGCTAATGCTTTGCAGCTGTTCAAACTGGTGCTTTGTTTGCAACAGTCATCCGCTGCACCATTTGCACCTCATTGCTGTCATTGTTGGTTATTATGCTGCTATTTTGTTTTCTGTTCACCCACCACCACCCCAGCTTCCACCTGTTTGTTTAGATCTGCTTGTGTACTCGGGGGATTCGGTATCTTGTTCATGGGTAGATATAAATTCTCCCTTCAGGGTTGAACATATATTGTGCACCAAGTACCCAAAGCAGATCTATTCACGCCCCAAACTCTGCTAAATTCTATACCATACTCAATAAATGGCTTTCATTTTAATGAAAAAAAGTGGATGGAGATATTGGAATGAGTGTTGTTCATACGTCCGTATGTCCATTTGTTTGTTTGTCCATCCTACCGTCCGGCTTCTTTTCCAGGCCAGAACTCCTAAACTCCAATATTTCCCAACTAAATTTAATATGAGTACAGATCATTGTGTAGCTGCACTTTTTCTTATCTCAGTCTGTCCTCCTGTCCGTTGGTCCATCCCTCCACCGCATTTTATTTCCAGGATATCAGTTATCCTGTTCTTTTCCAGGCCACAACTGCTAAATTGTTCTTTCTCAAAGATATTTTATATCTTGATACATCTTATTGTGTAGATGTGCCTTACTATTCTTCCGTCCGTCCTCTCGTCTATGTGTCTGTCCCTCCACCGCGCTTTGATTCCTGGTCAGATAGCAGCCATCCCATTCTTTTCTGGATAGATTTCCTAAACTGTTCAATATTGCTCAGGAAAATTTAATTTCTGGCAATACCTTATCAAGTAGATGTACCTTTTCATGCTTCCGTCCATCCTCCTGTCCATCTGTCCGTCCCTCCACTGCGTTTTCTTTCTAAGCCAGATATCAGCCATCTCCTGACTGGTGATCTGAGTATTTCATGCTTGTTTTTTGATAATAATCGCTATTATGAAATGTCATGCCTACAATACATTTAAATGGAGCTGGGACAGGTGCATGTTCTCCATTGTGTAACATTGCCTGTCCTTTTAATAACACTCAGCAATTGTTTTGAAAATTCAGATAATAATAATTGTCCATTTCGAAAGTGGAAATTGTTCTTATTGTTGATTGATATTTGACTCCAGTTAGTCAATGGTCTGGGGTCTCCATTGCCACTGCGCTTCATAAATCACCAGGCATCTTAAAACGGATACAGGTCTGGGCTAAAAAGCCAAGCTGTTATTGTGTATGTGCAGAGTGTGGTTGGGAGACTCATATGTTGTTCCAAAATGCATGTGTACCCTTCTGCATCAATTTTGCCCTCACAGATATGCAAGTTGCCCATGTTGAGTGCACTCAAGCAGCTCCAGACCATGACAGATGCTGGCTTTTGAACGTGTCACTGTTAACAGTAGGATGGGCTTTTTCCACTTTGGCCCAGATTCTGGTTCCTGTTTGCATAAATACTTTTGATTTCTGAAATTGATGCCTGCACACAAAACAATTGGGACAGGGGAATGGAAAGACTGAAAGTCATGGGATCTTGAGAAAAACATCCGTTTGGAACATTCCACAAGTGCCTCAGTTATGACTTATTATAAAATGAGCAGTCACACAAGGCAAGGTCGCTTACCAGAAAAATGGTTTGGGGGTTTACCACTTTGCAAAAAGCTGTGTGAGCAAATAGTCAGTTTAAGAAAAAATATTTCTTGTGTGATGGCTGAGAATTTTGGGATCTAATCATTTACAGTCCATAATGTAGCAAAAAGATCCCAAGAATCCAGATGCAACAGGCTGAATATCAATATTGGATGCGCGTGACATCAGCACCAGATTCTGTTGAAATACTACCGTGATCAATTGCAAGATATGTTTTTCATATAGACATTAGGCACACTTAAAACATAACACTGTTACTGTTACTTTATAAATGAAATGAACATGGTAACTATTGAACTATTCTTTATAAATTCTCAAACATGCATACCCTCTAGACAATCACTTTGCCAGCTCTCTCTGTTTAGGCAGCACAGAAGTAGACCACTTGAACTGGACACTTCATATTGCTCTGTGCATGGACATTTTAACTAGGTAGGCCTATATCAGTCAGTCAGTTAGCAGGGTCATATCCAAAACCTCTGTAACAACATGGACGGACATTTGATAACAAAAATTATGAAAAAAAAATATTTAAGAGGCACGGAACTCCAGATGTCATTGGTTGTTTTGGTACTTGGGATGCACCTATTCACATTTAAATGGGGAGATTCAATTTCAGCCTCGGATGTTACAAATGCCAAATGAAATTTCTTCGTCACGGACGGACATCGATAAATTCTTCACAAACTGTGTTTCGAGTTTCAACTCACATTCTATCAAATAATGTAAATGAAGTTTTATAACTCATTGCCTAAAATGTGTAATACTGTGCAAGGTATATAAAACAGGGAAAAGTTATAGCTTGGGATCAGCAGTGTAATTAATCAAGACTCATTAATGAGATAATATCGCTGTCACGGACGGACATCATGGACAGACATATACGATCACTGAAAATGATTGTGACCCAACATTTGTTCCTACCTTTTGTTGGTAATCTACCAAGATAGAATTGAATCATTTTATAAGCATTTTGGATTGAAAGCTATTAAAAGGGTGCGAAATTGTGAAAAACAAAATCGTCACGGTCGGACGTCATGGACGGACAGAGGCTTTCTGAAATCATAACCTTGTCAAAATTTCATAATCAAGCAGTACCTCTTTAGTTTATGTTGAGGAAAGTCATACACCCACCATTTTCACCCAGCCCAAAAACACATCTATACTTGACACCAATAGTATTTAATTGCGCGCGCTTAAAACAATGTGAGCTGATTTTCTCAAGCCGGAAGGATGCATGGTTGTAGGATACCAACCTCGCACAACGTTGCCATATTCTTTAGGGAGTGGGCGTGTCGTTGGTAGCACAAAGTGCTCAGAAGTCCAGCGTGACGATGGGATCCCCTCAGCTCAGTCGCTGTATCGAAAATCGCCACTTTGGGTAATTTTTGGGCACTGCGGCCACTTGAAAAAAGGGCAAATCAAACTGGCCGTTTGGGTAGTCGGGAATGACGGCCACGCAGGGGGCAACCACGGCAATTGCCGCTAGGCCGTGGTATAATTCATGCGCTGATTACCTGTAGTCTCGGATCTTCACAACTCAGGCATATTGTTAACACCGCTAGGTTTCCAATGCCTGAAATTTGCAAACAGGACTGAGCGCCCTTAAGCTGCTTTGTGTGGATACTTCGTCGGTCTACAAAGAGGATGCCAATCTCCAAGAGACATCACTGCCAGTATCAAAAGACACAGCAGGTAGTGACTTTTCTCTACAGCGCAATACTATACCTGTTATGGACACTACAGCTTGAGGTTAGTGCCATTGTAGACAACGACAAAATGAATCCAAGTGGTACGAAATTCAACATTGAATATGGTTGGAGTAATTAACACCCTTTGTCGATTTCTGTTGATTATTTTCTGTGATCTTGGCTGGAAAACAATATGATACATGTTCAAATATGCCTTACAGGGTAATTTTCTAGGCAAGTTTTATAGTTCTTAGTTACCCAATATTCATGACAAGGTTTGGAAATTGAAAGTAGGTCAAGTACCACAATGTCTCATGTAAAAAGTAGGATACAACACAATTGCTATTAAAATCCTGGCACTTTTTATTCAGATAAGGTGTAAGTAATGCAACACATCAAATTAAAAGTAACGGTGAGATGAGGGATTGCACCACTGAGTACGTTTATTGAGATTAGCTGGATGTCCGTCCGTGACACATTTTACATGTCTGTCCGTGACAAGAAATAAAAATGGATGGTGCAAGCTTGGCTTGCAATACATTTGCCGTCCTACTACATTGTTACCGGTGAAAGAATTTCTTGAAACTTTGTGCAAATGAACTTGGCATACTGCACCTACTTTTTACCAAATATTTAGGGTGGAACACTTTGGGAACTACATTAATTTTAATGTTTAACTTTCAATTTGTGATGAAAAATCTAGCCAAATTATGCTTTTTACAGCTTCAATTCCTCCTGGGTCTCATATTTTCAAAGCAATTAAGCCATGTTTGGTGTCAAATTGTTCCTTGGAATGGCAGCAACGATAACAATTATAAATTTTAGAACTAGCTCTGTGATAATTGGGAGTTATTCATTGATTTATCCTCATATGTTGGTTTTAGGGGGTGCTCATCTAAACTTGGCCCACATCTGTCCTAGCACATATGATACAAAAAACAAATGCATTTTCTAGGCCCACATACATCTCTCCACACAGTCAATATGGTAAGGAATCAAAAGCTTTCATGGGCAATTTTCCCATACTGATGCAACTCCACCTTTAAAGAGTAACTGAATCACCAAACTACTTTTTTCAGCTCAAAGCCAAAGCATATGGGTATTTCATGGTGTTGTCAGTTGACTCCAGTCCCACTCCTGACAGTTTACTGCTAAGTATTTTAATTTATCATTTTGTGTTATAAACAGTGGTTCTCAAACTCAGTCCTGGCACCCCACTGTGTATGCTGGTTTTTGTTCCAGCCACAATTGCAATTCTAGAATTTTAAAAAGCTGTTACTTTGTCTTAATTAGCAGCATTCCATGTTTAGAGTAGTTATTTACCATCTTAAGCCACATTTTGATGGACATATCCATTCTACCGTGAAGAATAAAAACCCTTGAACATATTGTGCTTTATTTTCAAAATTGTTAGGATTTTCAGGTGAAAACATTTTTAAACAGATCAAATTAGACTGAGAAAATCAGTAAGCTCCAAACTAGGCTTCTGAACACAGGTGTTTTGAGTTTTTCCCAAATAACCTGCCTGAACCAAATAAAATCAACACCAAACCCAACAGGGGCCTGTCTCACGAAGCTGGATTAACATACCCGGAGTTTCCCCCAGTTACCCAGCTGCACTGATGCAGACATCCGCGGTCTTGATTATCAGTCTCACGAAGCCGGTTATTAACTCGTTAAGTAAACCCCGGAGTTTCCAATCTGGGCTTGTGCGCGCATAAATAAAAAGGGCAGTGGTTGCTGCATATGCCCAATCGCAGACATGGAAAAAGCCTTCCGCGCCGCACACTTCACGATGGAGAGGTGAACAATTAACTGAACGCAATGACCACATCTATTTAGTTTTACAAGTAGACTACAACTGCCGATTTGAAGGGATTGGGATAAGGGTTAGGGTTAGGGTCAGGGTTAGGTTAGGGCAGGGTTTGAAGTTGGGACTGCCGTACATCTCTGCATTGAAAAACTGCCGTACCCGTAGCAACTGCCTAATCTTAAATAAATACAAGGAATATAAATCCATCATCCAGGCAAAAAGCAACATAGTTGCAGCTGCCAAAAGCCGCAAGGAATGCTGGCAAAAAAAAAATCGCCGACTGTGTCAATGCGTAAATTAGTGGGATTATAATATTTCTTCCCCACCATGACGGCACGAGTAGATCTGACTATAGTAACATTTGTGTGTTCCATAAATTTCTGTTTATGAACTTTGTCGTTATGGCATGTGATTTTGGCCTTATCAATTCAGATGCGACCCCTGTGGAGCAAAAAGAGCATGGGAGCAAATTTAAAAAAAAAAAAAAAAAGAATAAAAACATACTGCAAAGTGGTCAGTACGCTTACTATATCTTATACGTGTAGCATATGTACAAAACCCAAAACCAGTGAAGTTGGCACGTTATGTAAATCGTAGATAAAAACAGAATACAATGATTTGCAAATCCTTTTCAACTTATATTCAATTGAATACACTGCAAAGACAAGATGTTTAATGTTCAAACTGAGAAACTTTTTTTTTTTTTGCAAATAATCATTAACTTAGAATTTAAAAGGCAGCAAACACATTGCAAAAAAGTTGGCACAGGGCTTTTTTTACCACTGTGTTACATCACCTTTCCTTTTAACGACACTCATAAACGTTTGGGAACTGAGGAGACCAATTTTGAAGCTTTTCAGGTGGAACTCTTCCCATTCTTGCTTGATGTACAGCTTAAGTTGTTCAACAGTCCGGGGTCTCCGTTGTCGTATTTTACGCTTCATAATGCGCCACACATTTTCAATGGGAGACAGGTCTGACTACAGGCAGGCCAGTCTAGTACCCGCACTCTTTTACTACGGAGCCATGCTGTTGTAACCGCGTGCAGAATGTGGCTTGGCATTGTCTTGCTGAAATATGCATCGTCCATGAAAAAGACGTTGTTTGGATGGCAACATATGTTGCTCCAAAACCTGTATGTACCTTTCAGCATTAATGGTGCCTTCACATGTGTAAGTTGCCCGTGCCTTGGGCACTATACACCCCCATACCATCACAGATGCTGGCTTTTGAACTTTTGCGCCTATAACAGTCCAGATGGTTCTTTCCTCCTTTGGTCCGGAGGACACGATGTCCAGTTTCCAAAAACAATTTGAAATGTGGACTCGTCAGACCACAGAACACTTTTCCACTTTGCATCAGTCCATCTTAGATGAGCTTTGGGCCCAGCGGCCGGGCGGTGTTTCTGGGTGCTGTTGATAAATGGCTTTCGCTTTGCATTGTAGAGTTTTAACTTGCACTTGCAGATAGCGGCGAACTGTAGTTACTGACAGTGGTTTTCTGAAGTGTTCCTGAGCCCATGTGGTGATGTCCTTTACACACTGATGTCGGTTTTTGATGCAGTACGCCTGAGGGATCGAAGGTCACGGGCATTCAATGTTGGTTTTCGGCCTTGTCGCTACGTGCAGTGATTTCTCCAGATTTCTGAACCTTTTGACGATATTACGGACCGTAGATGATGAAATCCCTAAATTTCTTGCAATAGCTCGTTGAGGAATGTTGTTTTTAAACTGTTCGACAATCAGCTCACGCATTTGTTCACTAAGTGGTGACCCTCGCCCCATCCTTGTTTGTGAATGACTGAGCATTTCAGGGAAGCTGCTTTTATACCCAATCATGGCACCCACCTGTTCCCCAATTAGCCCGTTCACCTGTGGGAAAAAAAGTGTTTGATGAGCATTCCTCAACTCTCTCAGTCTTTTTTGCCACTTGTGCCAGCTTTTTTGAAACATGTCGCAGGCATCAAATTCCAAATGAGCTAATATTTGCAAAAAATTACAAAGTTTACCTGTTCGAACATTAAGTAACTTGTCTTTGCAGTGTATTCAATTGAATATAGGTTGAAAAGGATTTGCAAATCATTGTATTCTGTTTTTATTTACGATTTACACAACGTGCCAACTTCACTGGTTTTGGGTTTTGTACATGGCTTTACTTCTTCACACGGTCTCTGTTGTAGGATGATCACAATGGAATTGTGGAATTAGTAATGAACGGCTCCAGCAGCTGACATATGTAGTCCTTCTGCGGAAAACCTGTACCTCTCGTAAAGACATTGTTCAGGCAAATCAAAAGGATTACAGCGATCGCGAAACACTCTTTCGCGCCTGAGCGCTCTTCGCACAAGTTGTGCACCTAGACCCACTGGGCAGGCCATTTTCCAAGAGAATTGATTGGTCAGGAAGTGGGGCTTTTATACCTGAGCTCTTATCCTGAATTTAACCTGCTCCGGAGCAGATTAGGTGTTCAGCGTATGTTGCCACGGCAACGCACCCCGATAAAAAGCAAACCACCTTCGTGATACGGAAAACTCGGGGTTAATCCAGAAGTTACCTCGCTAAGCCGAAATCCAGCTTCATGAGACAGGCCCCAGGTGTGACTCCATTGTTTGCCAAGTAAATTGTTGGCTTTTGCCACCATGTGTCAAGAGTTTCACCAATGAGGAACCTATTGATTATTTATGTTGATTAAATGTTTTGTTTAACTGTTTCCCTCTTCTGATATTTACAATATCTCAATGTGGCTAATAGCATAAATGCACTCAATTAAAACAAATCAACATCTTATTAAAATCCTAAGATTGCAATTCTAGTTGGAACAAAAACCAGCATACACAGTGGGGCGCCAGGACCAAGTGTGAGAACCACTCGTTATAAATATGAGTAGTGCCTGCCCTCCACAGGTTGAAACCCTGCTATTGCAACTGAATTTTTCTATTGGCTGATCTAGTGTCTAATAACACAGATGGTGCAGACTTTCATCATCGACCATGCACTGGTGTATGTGAATCACATGTAAGCAATAGGCTATATCTGTTTTTGCTTTGTATGAATTGTGAAAAAAATAATATATAGATTTTTTTTAGTTTAAGACAAATTGAACCATCTCCCAAACTATGTAGGACATTATTACCAAAATGCATTACTTTCAAATTTGCATTTGCGACCAGTCACACATGTATTTAGGTGTAATCAAAAGACAGTATCTGGTGAGCAGGCTAAGAGCATTTGTTTTCAGACAAGCCCTTAGTGCATACTTTGAAGACGGCATTATTGGTGCCAAATTAGCTAAAATAAATGTTTGTTTTATCATTCCCAGTTGCCTGAATAGCGATTGAAGGAGGGTAGCAGCTACATTGCGGCTACTTGTTCTTAAAGTTTGGTTTGTTACTTTTTGTGGACAATTAGAGACAACAGCATGTGTTTGTTTCTTGGAATATACTCAGTACCTTTTAACTTGATAGTTGGCCATCGCAAATGCAAAGTGTACCACTGTAATGAACTTAATTTTTATTTTCTATTTAGCCAGCCAATTTGGCAAAAGTTTGATTTCCACCATTGAACTGGGCAGGGGGTAAAAAATTTAACGTTAGCTGATGATGTCAATTAGATTATTTAGCCGTTGCGCAGTCAAACCATTCAGGATCTTTTGGATTAATAGCAGCGAGGGCTTAGAGCAGTAGAGGTCAAACACCTAGGGTCACAGTAAGCGCAAGTCCTCCACAATTTTTTCTAGTTACTAGTTTATTTACTTTTTAATTTGAAAAATGCTTGAATTTTTAACTAAAAATTGTTATGGCTTCTTGGCCTTCATAAATGCCATCGTTTTAATTCTTCTGGTGATTACAGAAACCGACCTTAGCTCCTTACGTCCCCCCTCAGCCCCCCCACCCCCCAGGGCCCTTGCATAATTTTTGTAATTTTACCTCACCAGCCAATGGGTTGTGAGTATTGTTGTGGCCTGGCGCCCCACGTCGTCCGCATGCATTAGCAAATTCTTCAAACATCTCTGGAACTATAAGCCAGATTCACTTCAAATTGGCATGAAGCTTCCATGCGACAATGTCTGGAATGTTTGTTCACAGTTCTGAAAATTATTGTTTTTTTCTGAATGTTTCTGAATTTTTTCTTTTTTTTTGTTTTTGTCATCTGAAACTTTGAAAAGCTTCATCTCTGAAACTATCGACCAGATTCACTTCAAATTTGGTATGGAGCTTTTGTGGGACAATGTTTATAAAGTCTGTTCATGGTTTTGAAAAATATAGGTGTTTTTTTTTTCCAAATTTTAATAAATTTTTCTGTGCTTTCACTTGAAACTTTAGAAAACTTCTCTGAAACTACTGGCCATATTCACTTTAAATTTGGTATGGACTTTCCTTGGGACAATGTCTACTACAGTATTTAAATTTCTTGTTTATCAAACCAATTTTCATGATTTTTTTTTTGTATTCACCATTCAAATATACATCAAATTTCATGTCATGCCAGTGACCTACAGGGATATTGGTCCTATTTTTTTTTTTATATTGTTGTGGTAGAGTTTGGCTCAGAGCTGGGGGTCTAGTTGCACTTTGAATACTGTTGATGACGTGACTCTTTAAATATTTTTTTCTTGGTGCCGTTTTCGACATAATGATAGAAGATAATTTAGAAATGACTTAATTCTGTTTTCATGTGCATTTCACAAAGTTCTACTGTCCCAATTCTTGTGGAATTGAGGATGTGCGTGGCATCTATGCGACTTCACTTAGGTTAGATTAACAGAAAAACTGGAAGTAAACATCCTACGACCTGTGATGGCAAATCAGTATTTCAAAGTGCATCGGAATTCGTTAGTCAAGCCATGTAAATATTTGCAAAATTCAGGTATGTTTAGTTTAGAAAAACGTTTCGTACACTTCGCGATTTCATCCAGATTTCTGAACTTATTGCTCCGAGAAACGGCCTAGATTATGTTGCAAAGGTGGTGGGCCAAACTGGCGGCATGTTCAGGGGACAGTCCTTGTCTAAAAAGAAAGAACAGTAGATAAGGAGCTGTTTCAACACTGCCCTGTCTTCTCGGGTCAGTAAAAACCACCATGAAGCGTGCGGTTCCCATTTAAGTCCCTCCCTCTTTCTACAGAAATCGGCCATACCCAGTCGTTGCATTTGAGAAACATTACGGGTTGGATCCTGGAGGAGCAGGATGCACGCAGTCTGTCTAGAAGTTTTTTTTTTTCTCACTATTTCCGTATGGGTTGTGTTGCGTATAACCGTAGGAAGCTTCGGTTGCCGATCGGCTTCAAGCGATTGTAGACTGCGGATCGCCTAAAATCCACAACATTGAGAGTCAAACCTTTTATTTATGCATTCGTTTATCTATTTAAGGAAATAATCTGGGCCTATTCCACTATTATTTATATTATTTCCGCTGAACTATGGAAATGTACCACATAGTCAGGAAACTCGTGTTTACCGATTCACATTGCTGGGATGCCGATAGCAAGAGGTCGTATGAGGATCTTTTTGAGAAGCTGGATACCAACAAAGATGGGAAAGTGGACGTTGCGGAGCTCAGAGCGGGCCTAATAGCCATGGGGATATCTTTTCGCAAAGGAACGGCGCAGGTAAATTTGCCGCTGTCGGACTGTCAAATAAAATGGTTGGGTCTTTTTTGTGCGGAGCGAATGTCGCGTTGGTCCTTTCAAGCCGGTCAACGACGTCCCGCTGCAGGTAGTCTAATAGCTACTGAGAATGCACTGCGATAGGGCGTTTCATCAGTTCCGCGATTGGTTTGAATTGGGGGGCTGGATTCCGTTTCCTTGTTCAGGTGGTTCCAAAACGCCTTCATGTCTCCGTGAATGTATTTTTCTGGGATTTCCCTCAAAATCCGAATGGACAACTCACTGATTCGTCAATATCCAATTTTTCTGGCCTTACCTCTCAAGAACTCGGATTTGTAAACGCTTATTTTTTAATGCAACTCACTCTTTATTCATCGAGCCACATGAGATGACTCGCCGACCCATTCAAAACCCCACCATGAACTTGCAAACGAAGTAATCTTCCGAAGAATTTGACTATTTTGTTACATTCATCCGCGTGACTAGACCGAGACCCACAGCCTGCGCATTTCAAAAAAAGAAGAACCTGGTAAAGAGAAGACATTTCCCTCGAGGGTTCCGAACTAGCTTAGGCAAGTTTAGAGTAATTTTGCAGTTAGGAAAATGTTTAAGTGCCACATTATTTCCGAAACTGTGACATCCGTAAAATTATAGAATGTTACTTGCAATATTAGGCGTTGAATGTATGCTTGGCGCCCTTTACCAACATAGCAAACATCAGTCTCGCACTAAATGCTCATTCCGGAAAACGGGATAATTTAAATTTTAATTGAATTCAAGATATACACTCGTATAGGTTTTATATCGACCAGTGGTTAATAAGCGTTTTGTGGAAAAATGTAACCTGAATTGCAGACCTGAAAACCCACCAATCAATAGCATGATTATTTAAGACTGCAACCACAAATCAGAAAAAGTTGGGACAGTTTGTCAAATAAAAATGAAGACAGAAAGCGGTGATTTGTTAATTATCAATGGCTTATATTACTAGTAGCCTACAACTGCCTATTCATTAATTGATGTATCACCACCACCACATAAATTTTACTGATTTTGCAAAAGAAAGACTAATTCCAATTTTGATTCTTGCAATATATTTTAAAAAGTTGGGACAATTAAGTATTTACCACTTTCTAATGTTGCCATTCATTTTCACTACGCTCATTAAATATTTAGGGATTGATGACATGAAGTGATTAAGTATACAGCGGGGAAAATGAGTATTGAACGCGCCAGCATTTTTCTCAGTAAATCTATTTCTCATGGGGCTATTGACATGAAATTTTCGCCAGATGTTGGTAACAATCCAAGTAATCCACTCATACAATGAAATATAAACAAATAAGTCCATAAATTAAGTTATGTGCAATGAAGTGGAACAACACAGGGAATAAGTATTGAACACACGAAGAAAAGGAGGTGCAAAAATGCATGGAAAGCCAAGAAACCAGCTGAAATCTGTCAGTATTTAGAAAGCAATCCTTCCCCCTATCAGTGCAAATTAATATCAGCTGGTTTAGTCCTAATTGATGGCCTATAAAAAGGTTTCTCATCACCCAGGTGTCACACAAGAAGCATCTCATGATGCTAAAAACAAAGAGCTCTCTCAAGACCATTGCAACCTTTTTGTTGCAAAAATGCTGATGGCATTGGTTTCAGGTGTATTTCTAAACTTCTGAATGTTCCAGTGAGCACCGTTGGGGCCATAATCCAGAAGTGGAAAGAACATCATTTCACCATAAACTGGCCACGACCAGGTGCTCCTTGCAAGATTTCTGACAGAGCAGTCAAAAGAATAATCAGAAGAGTTGTCCAAGAGCCTAGGACCACTCGCGGAGAGCTTCAGAAAGCCCTGGAATAGGCAGGTACAGTTGTTTCAAAGAAAACGATAAGTAATGCACTCAACTGCCATGGCCTCTGTGCACGCTCACCGCGCAAGACTCCATTGCTGAAGATAAAGCATGTTGAAGCTTGTTTAAAGTTTGCTGCACAACATTTGGACAAGCCTTTGAAATACTGGGAGAATACAGTCTGGTCAGATGAGACCAAATCTGAACTCTTTGGACGTCGTGGCACACACCATATTAGGAGGACAAACAGCACTGCACATCACCCCCAAAACACCCTACCAACAGTGAAGTTTGGAGGTGGGAACATCATGGTGTGGGGCAGTTTTTCAGCATATGGTACTGGCAAACTTCATGTAACGGAAGGATGAATGGAGAAATGTACCAAGACATTCTTGATAAGAATCTGTAGCCATCTACCAGGATGCTGAAGATGAAACAAGGGTGGACATTTCAGCAAAACAATGATCCCAAACACACAGCCAAGGAAACTCAATTGGTATCAGAGAAAGAAAATAAAGCTGCTAGAGTGGTCCAGTCAATCACCTGAATTGAATCCAATGGAAAATCTATAGAAAGAACTGAAGATCAGGGTTCATAGAAGAGGCCCCGGAACCTTCAAGATTTGAAGACAGTTTGTGTGGAAGAATGGGCCAAAATCACACCTCAGCAATGCATGTGCCTAGTTTCTCCATACAGGAGGTGTCTTCAAGCTTTCATTACCAACAAAGGCTTTTCTGCTAAGTATTAAATTTCGGTAAGCATGTTCAATACTTTTTTCCCTGTGTCATTCCCCTTTATTACACGTAACTTAATTTATGGACTTATTTGTTTTAATTTCTTTGTATGTGTGGATTCCTTGGGTTGTTACTGACAGCTGGTGAAAATTTCATGTCAATAGCCCCATTGGAAATATATTTACAGAGAAAAATGTTCATGCGTTCAATATTTATTTTCCCCGCTGTATGAGGTTTAATTTTGTCCCTTTCTTTCTGCAAACAAGTCCTAAGGTGGAGAACAGTATGAAATCTTTGTGGAAATTTCCATTCCAAAATGCACCAAATGTGTTTTGTCAGGGACAAGTTGGGACTGCAGGCAGGTCATCCAGTACCTGCACCCTCCTCTTATGCAGTCATGCCTTTGTAATGGGTGCAAAATGGAGATTTGTGTTGACTTTTTGAAATATGGGCATCCCTGGAAAAGAGGTCTTGAAAGCAGAATATGTCACTCAGAAATCTGCAGTTATGAGCAGGAATGGTGCCTTGTCAGAAGTCAGTGCCATTGGAAGAGTCAACTGCACACTACCCCCTTACCATAAAAGAGCATGGCTTTTGGAGTTATTGCTTGTAATGGTCCTGATAGTCTTTTTCTTTGTTCCTGGGCACTTGCCATCAATTTCTCACAAAAACAGCCTGAAATATGGATTTATCTGACCACAATACACATTTCCACTGTGTGATGGTCCAGCGCAGATGCCTTCTGGCCAAAGAAAACTACACTGCCTCTGGACACTACAGATATTAAGGCTGGAACATGCTGGATGCGTGAGCAGTGCTGCTGCGTTGCGTTACCTCTCGCTTTTCATTCCGGTGTCCATGTTAATAGGTTTGACCATCTACACTGGATGCATGAGATGCGTGGTCAAGCGAGGCTGCTGCATCACGTCATCTCAAGATTCAGGGTCTGGCCTGTATTTACTGCCACACGCACACGGTTCTTGACAAAAACAGACCTGAAAACGACTGTCAGGAGACCGTCATATTAACATAAATATTGGTATTTCACCACATTGTTGAGTGTTTGTCTGCTAGAAGCATGAGGCAAAAAAAAATTTCACTTAACAATACCGGTTTGTTAAATTAAAAGCCAATGTATATGGACAGAATCCCCTCATTTTAATTCAGCAATTCTTTAATTGTGAAATAATTGTTGGAAAAAGTAGTAGAAAATACATGACTTTCAATGTGTCAAACTTTGTTATAGTACTGTCTTTTAACTAAATATGTATGAATTTGTCATCTTCAACTTTAAAAAAAGCTTTACTGCTCTAATGCTTGTTTTTGGTGATTTTTAGATTTTCAAAATAAAAATTAATCTATTTTGCAGAAATATGCTATTAATTACAGAGCCAAAGCCATGAACAAGGCCTGTTATTTCCCCCAGCCTATAATGCAGGGGCTTACAGTCGTCAGTGCGGTCGTCTGTCGATCCGTGGACACCTCGTTTCTGGAGCATAACTCAAATAGCGTTAAATATTTTTAAACAAAATTTGGTGTGCGTATTAAACAAGTCCTAGACTGGTGCCATCTGATATTTTGGGATTTCTAAGATTGGATTTTGGGGGCTGGGGGGGATATCTCATCCTCTGATGACTCTTGTGTTAATAAGTTAAAGTATCAGGGAGATACTTTTCTGTCTCCCTCTCTGCGTGTGTCTCAGTAAAGACATCCAGGTGACTGCTTAACCTGGGTACGACCCCCAACTTGCAGTGGTGCTTTTTAAGAGGAAAGTTGTGTAGAAAGATAGGGCTGGTAGGAGGAGCCTGCAGCAGACATGCAGCATGTTTGAACAGACAGACGCGAGTGAGCAGCAGCAGCCCAGCACGCAGCCGCCATGTGTGTTCCAGGCATTAGGCTTCCTCTTTGCACAGTAAAGGTTTTAAACTGCATTTATGGATATAACTATGTATTGTAGTTCTTGACAAAAGTTTGCCGAAGTAATCTTGAACCCATGTGGTTCTATCACTTTCAGAGAAATTACTGTTCTTGATGCCGTGCTGTTTGAGTGATCGGAGATCATAGGTATTTAGCTTAGGCTTTACAATTTTCAAGATTCCGTTATGCACCGTAGAGGGTGAAATAGCCAAATTATTTTCTATCTTTCTTTGAGGAATGTTGTTTTTAAACCTTTCAGTGATTTTCTCTGGTATTTGTGTGCAGATTGATGATCCTTGATCCATCTTTGCTCCAGATGGACTTGGCCATTCCTGGATGCTGCTATTGTACTAAATCTTGATGACACTCAGCTGTTTCAAATCACATTATCATTCAATTATTTTGCCTCAGTGCTGATCCTAAATTGCCCCTCTCCCAACTTTTTTTTTTTTTTTTTTTTTGGAATGCATTGCAGGTCTGAGTGACAGGAATGGATTTATATTTAGAAATAAAATGAAGTTGAGCAGACAAAACATTAACTATTCTGTTTTTGTATTGTCTGCAATGAAATACAAGCCAAAATAAATTTTGAAATGGCTGTTTCCTGTTTTCATGCGCATTTTCCATATTGTCCCAATTTTTTTCTGTGTTGGGGTTGTCCATCTCATTAGTTTACTTTTAGAATGCTTTATTGTTGAGTTGTTGCTTTATTTGTTGGTCTAAATTGTCAGATTTTATTTATCTTAAAATGTAGTCTAGTCTTTAGAGGGTTTGGTGGACTGAGATTTTATCATCTTTAAATTTGTTTTTTGGTCTGTGAAATTATTTTGACTTGACTGAATGCTAGTGTCGTTCTGAGTTGTGGGCTCTTAAACTCAGGGGGTGTACGACTAAGCGGTATTAGTGGGTTATTGAGGTATGTTGAGCCTAAAGCTAGGGTTTTCACTGTCACAAAGGTGGCTCTGTTTTCCTGCCATGGTAACTTATGCAACCTTGTCTTGCCAGTTTAGGGTTTTCTAAGCCAGTTCAAGTAAAGAAAGCCTGGCTAATGTTGAACTTGCTGTGTTGTACACCCCTCTGATCATTGAAGGAAGTAAATTTAATATGTGTGGCTGGCAAATCAGCGTTTTGTCTGCCTATTGAATACCTAATTTTGGTCATCAATTGGTTTTATTTTCATTTTTCATTATTTTATTGTATGCCTTGATTTATGTTCAGTTTGTTTCTTTTCTCATGCGAAGTGCTCGATGTAATTATGTCTTTGTTCTCGAGCACTTTTGATTGCATTTCTCAAACGAAAGGCGCCATACAAATAAAGATTATTATGATAATAATTTCCCCCCATAAAGTTTATTTTTACAATCTATTTAATAAAGAAAATTCGAGATTTCAGCCCTTTTTTAGTCTGTGTCATACATGTTATGGCTAATAACAAAGGGTCCTCATTTTCCTCACAGCTTACTATAAAATCTTTCTCATTTGTAATGTTTTAGCTATGGGAAAAGAAGCTGTCTGAACTCAGAAGAGTTACATGCCTTGTTTATCCTTGGTATTATTAAAGTTATGACTTGTTCAATTTTTTTTTTTTCCTCCAGAAAATAGTGTCATCATGGGACAAAAATAAGGATGGCAGCCTTGACTTTGAAGAGTTCTCCAGATATCTGAAAGAACACGAGAAAAAGCTGCGGTTGACTTTCAAGAGTCTTGACAAAAACAATGACGGTACGTGTGCAGGAAACTGGCATGACTATCATTTCTGGAATGCTTCGCGATTTTACTTCAGGTATCCATGAACATTCAGATTAATAGAGAACCTTTAATGAATTATCATGAAAGACATATGGTTTGTAGATTGGGGGGGAAAAAAATCAGTTACCTTTTCTAGTGTACCAGTTCTTCTGTTCATAGTATGCCATTCATGAAAATATGCATTTAGAGTGCATGAAATAATTAGAAACATTGATATCCCTCTAAAATGTGTTGATTATATGGAAAAAATACTCCATAAAGAAAATCATTGACGGGGTACGGATCAAAGTCAATATGTAAAGAGGTGTGGAGGTCAAGATACATCCCCCTGGAACATTACCTTTGAAGAGGCTGTCGACCTATCTTCGTTGATTGTTCATGGTAGTAACCTTTGCAGTTTGGTAACTTTACAGGGCTCACTCTTGTCATGTCTCATCGGTTGCTTTTTGTTCAGGTCAAATTGATTCTTCAGAAATCCAGCAGTCCCTGGCAGAGCTTGGGGTGAAAATTACCAAAGAGGATGCTCAGAAGATCCTGCAAAGGTATTCCCAAAATGCTGCCCCTTAATGTTATATGTACATTCCGTACCTTCATTAACTGCTATTATTACTATTCTTCTGATAGAATCTGTAGTGCCATTGTTATTATGATTGCCATTGATGAGACTTGCCAATTAAATTAACTTTTAGATTAGTAGTTTCTTACTTTGCTGATTTAACATAAAAACAGTACTATACGAATTTGATTAAGCCGCTGAGACGTGGTATATACATGTAGCATTAGACCATCATTTTTGTATTACATCGAACCAGCGTTTTTAAAAGGAACACAACTAACCGAAACTGTAGGTGCGCAGCAGGCCAGTTTGAGGCAGGGAGCATGAGCTGGCGAAAGTCTGATGAAAGTACATGAAGCTTACATCGCAAAACGGGATGTTTTGAAACCTCTTTGATTGTACTGGACATATGCTCATTTCACTGATTTGGTCCCTTTAATGAGCAGTCTATAATATAGATTCACAGGATGTAGAAAGGAGTGGAACATTGGTCACATGTCTGTTTTAAGCTTCAACTTAAATCTGCCTTATGTCTTTTGCGCTTCCTGATTCGGTAAAGCAGCCACTGCCAGGTCCCTAACTATTAAGACTGTGGTATGATTTTCATCATTTCGGCTCTATACGCCATCAAAATACATTTGAGATCTAACAATTAAGATGTGTTTGAAGGGTACTTTTTAAACTTTAATTGAATTGTTTCAAAAATACTTCATTTGTAAAAATTGTAAGAATTAAAACTAATTTTTATGCATATGCTGTCCCCCAAAAGTAACCGTGTAAATGAATGTAATCACAAATTAAATTGCCATTTTTCATACTTGGTCAAAAAATTATTTTCAGTCCAGAACTGCCTGAAGTCTAGGAGGCTTGGACCTTACTAGATGCTGGGTTTCTCTCCTGATGATGCTCAGCAGTCCTCTGATTGTTCTCGTGGCGTTTAGCCTTCTGTTTTGCCTTCTGCAAGTGAAATGCTTGCTCATTTGGCTTCAGATCTGGTGATTGATATGTAGAACGTAGATATGTAGAATTCTTTACCTGAAAATTCCTGGGTTGCTTTGACAATATACATTAGGTTATTGTTGATTTGCACTGTGAAGCACTGTCCAATGAGTTTTGAAGCATTTGGCTGAACCAGAGCATATAATAGGATTCATCCTGCTTCATTAGGTGGCAGCCACATGAACAAATACATGGGAATCAGTTCTGTACTATGCATGCCTCCACGTAATCACTCTTTACAAATGAGGTAATTTGCTTTGGATCATGAAAAGCCACTCCCTTTCTCCAAACTCTATTCTGTCCATCATTCTGGTAATCATTTATCTTTTTCTCTTTTGACCATTGGACATCGTTTCAGTTCAGTTTTTTTTGGCATACAGCCTGGTTTTTTTTTTTTTTTTTTTTTTTTGCTTACCTATGGTTTACATCCTGAGGTGAACCCTCCGTATTTATGCTGGTGAAGTCTTCTTGACTTTGTCACAGATACAACAGATAGAATATGTAAAGATGGTGTTCTTGATCTGGTGTTTCTGAACTGTTGAGAGGGGGCATCTCCTTACCAGAGAAGTAATTCTTCTGTCATCCTCAAAAGTAGTTATTGTGTTCCTGAGCTCACCAGTGCATTTGTTCTCTTTTCAAAATGCACCAAGAAATTGAAATGGCCACACCTGGTGTTCTTGCTCTTATTCCACTGGGTCTGTTTTGATTTTGCTCGCTTCCTTGGCTGGAACAGCTCTTTGGACTTTTTAGCGACAGGTAACAGCAACAGAGG
The DNA here is from genome assembly GCA_029692085.1 of Gymnothorax javanicus. Lineage (NCBI taxonomy): Eukaryota > Metazoa > Chordata > Actinopteri > Anguilliformes > Muraenidae > Gymnothorax > Gymnothorax javanicus. Next base: position 35,135,162 of record CM056198.1, read on the forward strand.
CCAAATGCTATTCAGGCCTGCCAAAGAAAACCGCCAAGCTGTAACGAAAGTTTGTCAGATGTCTACCTTTTTCAAAGAACCAGCGACACACAATTGAAAACTCATTTGGTTCGTCTCTGGGTTTGTTACAGGCTGTGCGAGATATATATATATATATATATTTTTTTTTTGAGTTTGGTTCTGGTGAAAATGTATTGACTTTAAAGTGTTGTGGTATGAAGTTTTTTGCGGGAATGTGGCATGTTTCCGATATTGTGTTGCTGGTTATTTGAAAAAGGTAGACATCTGAAACTTTTGTACAGCTTGGCTGTTTTCTTTCGTAGGCCTACTATTGCTACACTTGAAGTTTACTTTAGACCTTTTATCTGCTTTACATTCAAATGACAGAATGTGAGAATAACATAGACTTCTCCATGGAACAGCTGAGCAGCTGATTGTTCAATTTACTTTTGGTCTCTTAAAACGGAGAAAAAAAAAAAATGTTGTAATTCCTATGCAGTAACTTCATTTGATGTCAATACTCTCAAAGTAGTGAATCTGCAACTGATGTATTATTTCATTTCAACTCCAATATGCTGTAGTAGATGACTAAAATAACAATATCTTTGGCGGTGTCCTAATAATTATGGCTCTGACCACAGAGAAACAATCGATGGTGATATTGATGTTTAATTTTAGATATAGTAAATTCCAGATTCTGGGGATGGTACCATATGGTTCCATTCAGTTTAGGCCCCACAATGTTGTGAATGGTTTTGCCCCATAGTTCCAGATCAAAACTGGGTGACTACATGTTAAAGCTATACTGGGCTCCAAAATTACTGACACCCCTGACACCCTGGCAATGCACAAATAATACTTTTAAAATTTCTTAAAAAATATATTTCTCGAAACTGTAAATCACAACATTTTAGAAATAATGTGCGATATTCTTATTATTGCACCCTAGCTGAATTTGTAAAATAGGTAAAAATTTTTTAAGAAAACTTGAATGGCCAGGCAAAACACATTTCTTTTGTTTCTTATTGGACTCATATTCATGTAAAATGGCACAATCATCAAATAAAACATGGCAATTAGGGAAAAGAACCCTGTTCAAAAATGTGCATACCCTTTAGCATCAATAAGAGCGTGCAGTCTTTTGTGATAGTTGTCAGTGAGGCCCCGAATTCTCTCAGGTGGTATAGCTGGCCATTCTTCCTTGCAAAGTGCCTCCAGCTCCTGCAAATTCTTTGGTCTTGCATGAACTGCACATTTGAGATCTCCCCAAAGCGGCTCGATGATATTGAGGTCAGGAGACTGTGATGGCCACTCCAGAGCATTCATCTTTCTCTTCTGTAAGCACTGGAGGGTCAACTTGGCCTTGCGCTTTGGATCATTGTCATGCTGGAAAGTCCAAGTGCTTCCCATGCACAGCGTTCCTGCTGAAGAATGTAAATTGCTGGTCAGTATTTTCTGATGGCAAGATGAATGCAGCATGCTATCAATTTTCACAAGATTCCCTGTGCCTTTGCAGTGGTTCCCAAACTCGGTCCTGGGGACCCACTGTGTTTGCTGGTTTTTGTTCCAGCCACAACTCCAATCTTAGAATGTTAATGAGTTGCTAGTTGTTATTAATAGTGCTATTCTTGTTCATACTGATTATTTACCCGTTGAGACCACTTGCCAAAAATGGCCATGATAAAGTTTCAAAGTTGGCTATATTGGAAATGACTTTTCACATAAAAAGAGGAAATTTGCAGTTGATGACATGAAACTATGAATTGGCTTCTAATTAATAAAATTGAGGACACATAGTCACTAAAACTAACTATGAATAGGCTATTAAGAAGACAGCATTTTATAATGAGTCAAACCTGTTAAATGTTACTTGTTTGGTTTCAGGAGAGAATTTGAACATGTGCGTTCAAAACCCTAATTAGCAGCTAACTGATTGATCGCAGTCTTGCATTTGATCACAAAAAACATATCAGAACCTTGACTAGGCGGCGTGGAATACATCTTGGAATACATCAAAATAAACAATATGAATGTTAGGCTTTGAAACATCATGGAATGCATAGCCATTTCTGTCATAATGCGATTTAAGGGGGTAAAATGTCCCTTTAATCTGAAAAGCAACTAATTAAAAAATTCAACAGCTTATTAAAATTCTGGGATAGTAATTGTGGTTGGAACAAAAACTAGCATACACAGTGGGTCCCCTGGACTGACTTTGGGAACCACTGCTTTAGAGCACACGCACCCCAAAAACATCAGTGAGCCACCACTATGCTTTATAGTGGGAATGGTATATATTTCACCATGGGCCTTGTTGACTGCTCTCCAAATATAGTAGTTATAGTTGTGACCATAGAGTTATATTTTGGTCTATTTTGGTTGTTAGGTGTGTCAAGGTGTTGTCTAGCATATTTTAGGCGGGCTTTCTTGCGGGATTGGCGCAATAATAGCTTCCTTCTTGCAACTCAACCATGCAGCTCATTGTTGTTTAAGTGCCTCCTTATTGTGCTCCTTGAAATGACCACACCATCTTTTTCCAGAGCATCTTGAATTTCTCTTGAGGTAGCTTGTCGATTTTTCTTTGCGTCCTGAACAATTCTCCTGGCAGTTAGGGCTGAAATCTTTCTTGGCCTTCCTGACCTTGGCTTGGTATCAAATATCCCCTCATTTTCCTCCTCTTAATCACTGACTGAACAGTACTGACTGGCATTTTCAAGTCTTTGGATATCTTTTTATATCCTCTCTCATCTTCAAAAAGTTGAACTACCTTGTTATGAAGGTCCTTAGACAGTTCTTTTCTCCCCATGGCTCAGTGTCTAGCCAGTTCAGTGCAACAACTTGGGAGCTAACAAACTCAATGACTATACACAGACAGTAGTTACAATTTGAAACGCCACAGGTGTGGAACCCTTAATAGCCATTTAAACCTGGGTGTGTCACCTTGTGTCTGTATGACAGGGTCAGACATTCAACGGTATGTAAACTTATGATCAGGGCCGTTTGGGTGATTACAGTTATCATAAGGAGCCAAACACCTGTGTGGTGAGAAATGACTTTGCATGATCACTATCCTTAAGTAAAAGACAGGTTTTTTGCATGATGAGTCATATTTTCAAAATAATTGGCAACATTTTACAAATTCAGCTAGTGTATGCAAACTTTCGAGCACAACTATATATATGTTTTGCATTGTTTTTGCATTGCCAGTCAGGAGTGCCGGTAATTTTGGAGTCCACTGCGCATATTACATGTCTTCCTCTAACTGTAGCTACAGTACATGGTGTGAATAAAAACTTCTAGAGATGTCACATTTCAAAAAACCATTGATATGACTGCACCCAGATTTGAAATTTTTTTCGTTATTGACAGCTGCATTCATTTGTGCAGTTTTGCTTCGTTATTGCTGTGATTGCAAATCATTATACATACCAAAGGGTTGAAATTGGATCTTTAAAGTCCCACCGTGGGTACCAAATATCTAAAAAAAAAAAAAAAAAAAAAAAAAAAAAATCTAGAAATCTAATTTTAAGCTAATAGCTTGTCTGATTTCACAGCATTGATGTGGACGGCACCATGACCGTGGACTGGAATGAGTGGCGTGAGCATTTCTTCTTCAACCCTGCAACCAATATCCAGGAGATTATCCGCTACTGGAAGCACTCCTCGGTGAGTTACGTGAAGAGTTTTCTTTAGAGAGACTGCGTGCAGGCATGTAAACAAGATGTATGCATCAGGGTCAGCCCCAATTACTGTCAGCACAGACTGATCTGAAAAGACATCCTTTCTTCTACTGGTGCCCTTGCAAGGCCAGCTGGTTTTGAAAGCTAAAAAATGAGCTTACTGACCCCAATATTTCTGATTGTGTGTGAGGGGTTACTGGTTTATATCCATGGCCTCTTGCAAGAAGGGCGTAAGTGACACTTTGGTCAAAAATAACTTTTTTTTTTTTGGCTGTTTTGGAATAACTGAGACTAGCCCATCTCCTGACCAAGTCTGGAGTCTCAATTCCAATCCTAAAGGGATTAAAATGCCTTTTTAACATTGGTACAGCTGTGATCAAAATGGTTATCTTCGCCCATGCTAAATGGGCTTACGTGCATTTTGCTTATTATCTCCCAAATTATGAAGAATTATGAAAATGTCTAGTAAGCATCCCAATAGGTTGCCAAGTAGGGATGGGGCGATTTTCGATCAGATTGCATATCGGCGATCGAAGGATGATCGTGATTAGTTTTTTTTCCAAAGTGGACAATATTTTTTAACCTGACAAGCAGAATCCTAACTATTGCATTTTAATGTCTTCCTTTACCTTCTTTTCGATGGTTATTGGCGTTGATATTTCGGTCTACATTCATTTTCAATGGTAGAAAAACGTTCCTAAACCGTAACAACCTTTATCGGGCAGGTAAACTAAAAGCCAACTGAAACAGTCTCGTTGGGAAATCGAACTGACGGCATTTTCGTAAAAAATATAAACATGATATTTCACTATGATGTTATAAATAAATTTTTAAACACTATATTTCAAAACCCCAATATGTAATATTCATTTACAACCAATAAACTCACATCTCATGGGTCTATTGACAGTTTTTATATCAAAATGAGATGTCATCACGGCTTCAATCGGGTTTTCACCGGGCGGGATCACCTTACCTGAAATGCTGTTTTCTAATCCGTATTCATGTAGGCAAGCATGTACAGTAGTGCCTATTGTCCTCTATTTTTAATATTACGACTGCACATGAGCCGCTGCTATCCTGACTCAGGTTGACATTGGCAGGTTTGGAAGCGACCAGTGAGTCGAGCGCCTCCCAGTTCCGGATTTGACCTCAAACCACTTCCTGTCACCCGGCTCTTTCGGGGACAAAAAAAACATTAAAAAAATATTTGTAAGATCATGGAATATATTTAGAAAATATGTAGGCCTATTTTACTTTCTTAAAAACATATTCAACAGCTGTGTATTGTGCGCGCGGAACAGTTCCTCATTTGCATGTGTATATCCGCAGGAAAGAGAATACTTAAATTAATCGGACTGACTATTCGTCTTATTTAAGTGCGTCCAGGCACAAAAAATTGATGAAATTCGCGTTAGGCACGTCACTTATTGGATGTGGCCAAGATGCAGCTCTGTATAATGCCCACACTTATTTTAAGGTCCAAAGGTAAAATTTTTTTTTCTTGACCAAACTTATTTTGACGTTCTAAAAACTGGAATGGTCATCAACTGAGCTAGCTGTAATATGCGGCAAAAAAAAATTCAGCATTGGCCTCACATATAAGTGCTTGAATAACATCGCCTTAATTGATTAACAATCACAAAACGCCCTGAATTCAAAACTTCTGACCGTTAAAACAATCAGTTAGGTTAAGTAACTTAGCTGGCTTTATAATCTGAATTGGACTAGCTCTTACAGACCGATTTTTGACCTCAGCTGTGAGTGGAAACACTTCATAATAGCCTACTTCAAAATATTAAAATAATGATTGTTAGGAGGATCTTTTGCCTAGAACAAACAGTTGGTTCAGCAACATTTAAAATCTCACACAAAACTCCAGATGAAAGCTCAAAACTACAAGAACACTGGATTCCTACTTTATGCAAAACACTTCAGACAGAGATGCAGCTGGCTTTGGTGAAATGCAGCTCTCACTGAATAAAGAAAAATCTCCTGAATCCATCTGAAACCTCACACCCAGTGAGTGGATGCATTTTTTTAAGCTTTGTCTTTTAACTTTGGTGAAATTTTTTTGCTTTATTTAGCTCTGTGACACTTGCCATTTTAAGTTCACCCCTAGCGTCTGAAATATGCACAGATTACGGAATCTGTCTGAGCTCAAAACCATGACTAAACGGCAAACTACTTACCTGCCGCAATTTAGTTTAGTTAATAATATGAAGAATTGTAAAATATAATTGGGGAGGCTGTTCAGTGACTGGACAGAAAGGCGTTTTTTCCCTCATCTGGACTTGCTAAGCTGCAACCTTGCTGTTTATATTGTTATATTGATTGATGTTGTTTGGCACGTTTCTGTGCCTCAATAATTATATATACCACCAGATAATACATTGAATCAGCTCATGTTTGGGCTATGTCTCAAGTATGGTGTTTCCTGAACTATGACCAATGTTATATAAATGATACCTTAGAAAAATGATACTTTAAAACAAGTTAAGGGGAAAATAATCAGATTCGATTTTTCCGGGATGGAAAATTTGTCTCATTTTAGGGAAAATATTAATCCCTACCATCTAGTGGCAAAAGATGACGGATTCTGCAGTTTATGTGGCCTCAGGTTTTCAGGGCCTACCAGACCGGACGGATAATGCTCTTTTAACGGAGCTCTTTAATCTAACATGTCTCGAGTGAATATTAAATTTGTAATTACAAACCCTGTTGCTGTCTCTTTTTCTGAGATCTTCTCTGTTCTCGTAGATGCTTGCCTTGCTCACCAAACACTTTTCTCAGCCATAATCATAGTAAGCTAAGGGTATAATTTATTGATATTCAAGATAAGATGGCACAGCCATTATTTTAGCCTATGTCTTTAGGCTCATACAAGTATCTGGGTAAAACCCATAATATGCCCAAATAGCAGATTTAGCGTTCTTTTCGGATACCAAGTTGCATGTCGGCCATGCTGACAAGTAACTATAATAGATTTGTGCAGTGATGTCAACCCCCTCTGGCGATTGGATCGCTTATCGGCGATCTTCAGTGACCACGGTTGGACGATATGAAAATAGCTGCCGAGATTGCTACCAACCCTATTGCCTAAGTACTATACTTCTGTCATAATGACCAAAGCCAAATGACATTTTGCCAGTGGGGATCCTCCGTGAGTCAATATTCAAAATTCTATGAAAGGTTGGTAAGCCAAAAATAAAATTAACATGGTTTCCGCTTTCTTGGTCTACTCTAGCGGTCCTCATAGTCTTGAATATGGCGTTTTATGAAGCGTAAATAAAAAACCATTGTCTTGATGATTCTCTGACAGATTGCATTTTAATTTTCATTGTGTCCCAAAAAGAGCGTGGTGACATGTATTTGAAAAATGCAATGGACTGGGGCGCTGTTTCCCTCACTGCGTTTGAATATTGTCCCATGTATTGCAGGATAAGTCTTTGAAAATGAAATGTCAAATGTCGTCATCATTATTACGTCATTATTATTTCCAAGTGATTAGAAAACAGCATTTTCATTATCATGTTGACCCTAAAAGAGCGTGATGACATGTAAATGTAAATGCAATAGGCTGGGGGTGCTGTTTTGCTTATTGCATTTGAATATTGTCCACTGTATTGCGGAGCATGACTTTGAAAATGAAATGTCAAACAGCTTTTCATTATCATTTGAATATAGTCATAGATTTCCCATATGTGTATGTGAAAATGAAAGTGATAATTGGATTAATGCATTTTCAATTTAATATTGTCTCAAATAACTCATTCATAAGTAGAAAATTATAATGCAATAGTGGGATTACATTTTCATTTGAATATTGTCCACTTTGGGCTTCCATAGATGATCGTGATTAGTTTTTTTCATAAAGCGATATTTTTAACCTGACAAGCAGACACCGCCTAACTCGCCACGCAGTTTCATGTCTCTGCGCTTTACCTTCTTTTCGATGGTGCGCGTTGATATTTCGGTCTACATTCATTTTCAATGGTAGAAAAGACGTTCCTAAACCGTAACAACCAAACTATCGGGCCGAAGGTAAACTAAAAGCCAACTGAAACGAGTCTCGTTGCAGAAACGAACTGCCGGCATTTCTCCGTAAAAAAATATAAACATCATTAATTTCACTATGATGTTATAAATAAATTTTTAAACACTATATTTCAAAACCCCAATATGTAACCCATCATTTAGACCAATAAACTCACATCTCATGGGTCTACTTGACAGTCTTTATATCAAAATGAGATCGCGCGGCTTCAATCGGGTTTTCACCGGCGGGATCACCTTACCTGAAAGCGAAAGTAATCCGTATTCATGTAGGCAAGCATGTACAGTAGTGCCTATTGTCCTCTATTTTTTAATATTACGACTGCACATGAGCCGCTGCTGCATGTCGACTCAGGTTGACATTGGCAGGTTATGGAATTCGACCTGAGTCGACTGGCAGGATGAGGATTCCCGGGATTTGACCTCCAAACCACTTCCTGTTTCCCGGGAAATAGAAAAACGGGAAATCGGGGAAAAAAACATTTTAAAAATATTTGTAAGATCATGGAATATATTTAGAAAATATGTAGGCCTATTTTACTTTCTTAAAACATATTCAACAGCTGTGTGTGTGCGCACGCGGAACAGCTGTGCGTGTGTGTATATCCGCAGGGAAAGAGAATACTTAAATTAATCGAACTGACTATTCGCTCTTATTTAAGTGCGTCCAGGCACAAAAATTGATCGAAATTCGCGTTAGACGCACTTATAAGTGTGGCCAAGATGCACTCTGCTCCAATGCCCACACTTATTTTAAGTGTGTCCAAAGGTAAAATTTTTTTCTTGACCAAACTTATTTTAAGCGGCACGTTCTAAAAACTGGAATGGTCATCAACTGGCGCAGCGAGTAAGTGCGGAAAAAAAAAAATTCAGCATTGGCCTCACATATAAGCGCGAATAACATCGGCCTTAATTGATTAACAATCACAAAACGCCCTGAATTCAAAACTTCTGACCGTTAACGCAGTTAGGTTAAGTAACTTGTGGCTTTATAATCTGAATTGGACTAGCACGACACGATTTTTGACCTCAGCTGTGAGTGGAAACACTTCATAATAGCCTACTTCAAAATATTAAAATAATGAGGACGTGCTGCGCTGTCTGAGGGAGGGATCAAATGCGCTAGACTGAGGTTCAACAGTTGGCTCACTGCAACATTTAAAATCTCAGACAAAACTCCAGATGAAAGCTCAAAACTACAAGAACACTGGATTCCTACTTTATGCAAAACACTTCAGACAGAGATGCAGCTGGCTTTGGTGAAATGCAGCTCTCACTGAATAAAGAAAAATCTCCTGAATCCATCTGAAACCTCACACCCAGTGAGTGGATGCATTTTATAGCTTTGTCTTTTAACTTTGAGTGATCGCTGACTTTATTTAGCCGAAAGTGTGACACTGCGGCACACATTGTGCCGGCCACCCGCAGCGTCTGAATACGCGCAGATTACGGAATCTGTCTGAGCTCAAAACCATGACTATGAAAGCACCAAACTACTTACCTTAACGAATTTCGTTAGTTAATAATATGAAGAATTGTAAAATATAATTTCCCTGAGGCTGTTCAGTCAGACAGCGACAGATCACAGGCGTTTTCTCCCTCATCTGGAGCGAACGTCAAGCTGCATACGGCTTGCGCAGTTTATATTGTTATATTGATTGATGTTGAAATTACGTTTCTGTGCCTCAATAATTATATATACCACCAGATAATACATTGAATCAGTCATGTTTGGGACCCACATGTCTGTTAAGTATGGTGTTTCCTGAACTATGACCAATGTTATATAAATGATACCTTAGCCAAAATGATACCTTAAAAACAAGTTAATTTCCCGGGAAAATGTGCTTCTTTTCCCGGGATGGAAAGTGTCTCATTTTCGGGAAAAATATTAATCCCTACCATCTAGTGGCAAAAGATGAATTCTGCAGTTACATGTGGCCTCAGGTTTTCAGGGCCTACCAGACCGGAGAAGAGCTCTACACGGAGCTCTTTAATCTGCACAACTGACGAGTGAATATTAAATCCTTAATTACAAACCCTGTTGCTGTCTCTTTTTCACAGATCTTCTCTGTTCCTCGTGTGCTTGCTTGCTCACCAAACACTTTTCTCTGTGCGCCATAAGTGGTGTAATGTTAAGGGTATAATTTATTGATATTCAAGATAAGATAGCACAGCCATTATTTTAGCCTATGTCTTTAGGCTCACCTTTGGTATCTGGGTAAAACCCATAATATGCCCAAATAGCAGATTTAGCGTTCTTTTTTGATACCAAGTTGCTGTCGGCCATGCTGACAAGTAACTATACAGATTTGCGTGCAGTGATGTAACTCCGCCCACCCCAACTCTGGCGATTGGATCGCCTATCGGCGATCTTCAGTGACCACGGTTGGACGATATGAAAATAGAGACGATTGCCCAACCCTATTGCCAAGTACTATACTTCTGTCATAATGACCAAAGTCAAATGCCCTCTTTTGCCTAGTGGGGGATCTGCTCCCTGAGTCAATATTCAAAATTCTATGAAAGAACATTGGGTAAGCCAAAAAATAAAATTAATCTCAAGTCTTCTCCTGCTTTCTTGGTCTACTCTAGCGGTCCTCATAGTCTTGAATATATATTAAATGTTTTATGAATTGCTAGTAAATAAATTATGAGGCAATTGGCAGTCATTGTCTCTCGCTCTATCTTGTATTCTCTCTCTCACACACCTCCACCCCTGACCCAGACTGCTTGAATTAATAATGCAAGAGTATGATAATGGCAAATAAATATTACAGCTGTCAGCTCTCTCTCTCTCTTGCCCTCACTCAAGCAATGTGCCCTGTTAGCAGTGACTTTTTATTTGGTTGACAGTTGTTGATATTTGATGTCATGACTCTGGCGCTCTTCCACAACTTGTGTATTTATTTCATGGCTCAAGGACAGTGTACTGCTCTGTGGGAATTATTGTTTTGCTATACGCTGTTTTTTTTTTTTTTTTTTTTTAAGGTGGTGTCACAGGGGAGAATTAATTTCTTGCCCTGAATAAAGTGAATGGAAATATTTTTATTAGTTAGTCTATGGAGTATGTGAAATCAGTGAACCAATGACTGACAGCCAAAAGATGTGCTATGGCTCACCCATTTTTTTATCCCAGTTTTAACTTTGTGAAACCTTTGACACCTAATCCTCAAACAAGCCTGGATTTATTAGGTTTGGCTGCAGAAGTTTCAAAAAATGTGATATGAATATGAGTAAGTTCTTTTGCACTTTTGCACACAGACTGGCAAAGAACTGTCTAAAACCTTTTCTGAAATCTGCTGAATTGTCCAATTTGCTGTCCTCTTCTCTTCTGCTCTGGTCTCTGTCTTCCGTTTGCGCTGTGTGCAAATGTGACCGAGCAGGAAAATCCTCGCCTGTGTGTGGATGGCTATATCTCGTATTAACTACAGCCTTCTGTAATAAGGCATAAAGGGGTAAAAGCCTAGACTCTCTACTTTCAGGAGCTGTTGGAATTTTTTCGATTGCACAAATATTTTAGGGAAAAATGTGAACATCGCCTGTAAAATCCAGTTGTCAAGGACATGGCCATTGTGAAAGGGTTAGGTTAGCTTGTCGTGCTTTATAAGCTGGATGATGTAACATTTGCCACGTAAAAAGGAGCTGAGTATTAAGACCCTAGAGCTCAGGCCATTAATCAAGCATAATCCTCTGGTTAGTAATCCAAGCAGCAAAAACATCTGACCCAATCATCCTGGAACCACATGACTTCTAGAGTCATTTACTAGGAAACAGGGTTGTTGGCTTTCACAAGCAATTTGTCTTTTTTGTGTGCTAACAGATAAACATGGAATATCAATGGTTAGTGATCACAAATAAGACGAGTTAATACCATTATATTAATCTGTGTGAGAAGTTAAATCTATCAAGGGTAATTTAAATGGCTTATGAGGTCGAGGTCAGGCTGGTTCAGGTGCACAAAGGAGTGTCATCAGATCAGTTGTCTACTTTTCTTGCATAATAGGGAGGCTTGGAGGTTATGGTTTGTTCATCTGATCCCAGACCTGCTTAGAGGAGAAAGTACTTAGAAAAGTTGATGAACCATGCGACATAAATGTCAGGATGAGCATCTACACATTGCTAGGATGGGTTGGTACAGTGATTCAGTTTGGGACATTGGAGTGCATCTGCGATATAATGGTTTTCTGTTGACTGTGGGTGGCTCATTAGTCTGTGGTGGTAGCGGTGGCAGGCACTCTTTGAGTTTGCAGCAGTGTAGTGCCTTGACCTGGCCAGAGCTGGAACTGTGATAAACAGAATTACTGGATGCAGGTTGTTCTTTGATCCGTTTCATCCAGGTTTTGTAAATGATTTGTAGACTTTCTCCCTCAGTATCCATTTATGCAGTCAAATACTTTCCAATGAAATTTTATTGTTGAATGTTCTTCAAGCGTGCTGAAGTAGTGCCCTAGTTTTTTTTTTTTATATTAATTAATAAAACTCATTATCTCAGCTTGGGAATCTGTCTGCCAAGCTGCCAGCCCACCTGTAGCCTCAGTATTTCTGTTTAAATGTTGTTGTCCATCAGCTCATTTGCACACGAGAAGACCATGAAATGGTCCAAGTAAACTTCTTTTGTAGGTAAATGTCAAATACAAAGCTGAATATTTATTCAGTTTAAGGACTGCCAGTTATACAAAAAACCTGAGGATGGAGCTATGGCAGAATCATCATGCAAGGAAGTCGCGTCTATCATCACATCACAGACACTGCGTCTGGTCTATCATCATTTTTTGAGTTCCTGACTGAGGGTCTGAGTGTTCCTTGGGCTCAAAACATTGACAACCAAATCTCTGCTTCTGCCACCCTTTTCGCACTGGGCACGTGTTGTAGGAATTTTGATTTTATATTCCTGGTATTACCTTTTCAGAAAGAACTCAGACAGAGACAAAGGAATTAATATTTCCAAGCCAAAGGTCAGTTTACTTTTTCTGCAGAAAAAGGATCCCCGCACACAACAAGTCCAGTCAAACAAGGATAACCAACAAGGATTTTGCTGTGGTTTAAGTAAGAATCCATATTGACATCCTCCTCCCCCTCGAGCTGATTTACGCATCATGGTATCAACAGGAATGTTGCAGAAGCACACAGCCCACGTAAAGCCAGCCCCGGAGTATGCATACATCGTATTGTTCGGCATCCCAGGCTCAACTTGTACTGTTCTTCCTGAGAACACATAAACTTGACAGAGAAAGAGAACATCTTGGCCCTGTCAGGACTGCATGGTTCCAGATAAACTATAAGCAATTACGCATTGTTCAAATTTGTGGAAGCTACAGCTATGAAGGCCTAGACTAATCAGAAACAGGCAAGAGTACACTACCATAGCCTAAGAAAAATTGAGCCAGAGCAAGCAAGGATAAACAATTAATAATAATTAAAATAATCAATATAAAAATGATTCCACAGCACGTGAACGCATTGTGTATTCTGTTGCCTGATACAATAAGTAGATGCATTATAGAAACCAAAGAACCAATCTGTAGTATTGGGCCACGGTTGATCTTAAGCTTCAATTGTAGATCAAGGTGTTTACCATTGTATCTTGTACATTGGCAATTAGCTGTTTAGCTTTTGAAACATACTGTGGAAATGCCACTGTGCTGTCAATGGCCATGGCGTCTTGTCTTCAGGTGGCATCTTTCTGCTGAACGATACATTGTGTCTAAAATAAAAAAATCTGTGCAGAATCATGTCTGAGAGGATGCATTTGGCAGCTCTGGGTTTTAGGAAAGGTCATTTGAGGGAATTTAGACACCATGCAAACAAACGCAGACAGATGCTTGTATCCATTAGGGGGAGGGAGCATAGTACATTTCTCTGATTCTGGAATCCTCTTTGTGACTGTGTAAGCATTTATCTGTCTCTGATGTAAGCATTCCTGTGACTCCCTGTCTTTCAGGTCCTGGACATTGGGGACAGCTTGATAATCCCTGATGAGTTAACTGAGGAGGAGAGAACCACTGACTTTTGGTGGAAACAGCTAATTGCTGGTGCTGTGGCTGGGGCAGTATCGCGCACAGGCACTGCCCCATTGGACAGGATGAAAGTGTTCATGCAGGTACTGTGCATACTACACTGCACTTCCTTTCTGTCAGACTCTGTTCCTACTGACCACAGCAGAGGTTGGCGACGAGGGCTGTTTCTGCCTTTGGTTTCACTCCAACTTCTAGGCTTTAATTAGTTAATTGTATCTATGGACAACGAGTCGGGGATACTATGGATCTGGGATCGTTACGATGCGTCCGCCACTACCAAGTCAGTACAGATTTCTTGTAAGTGCTTTACTGGTCACAGTTCTCTATGGATTTATTTCATATTTGGTGCAGACCTCATCTGTGGTAAGGTCAGAAAGCCTATCAATTTTGGGTGTGATTGCTTTAGGGTGGGATGCACGTCGACCAGTGGGCGACCAACTATCTAGCTACCTTTATTAGCCAAACCATTAATGAAATCTGACGTTTCTGCTAATTCTCATGAATGACCACCAAAGACTGTACTTGTCTCCCTAAATGAAACTTTTTCCTTTTGATGGGAAAATCCATGTTCATTTATACAACCATTTAGCTGAATTAGTCAGAATAAACGGTGGAAATAAAAACCTGCATATACACCAGCCCTGCAGGACCAAAATTGCCCACTCCTGGACTGTAGCCTTTCATGCATTCGCTCAGTCTTTCTTATTTCTCTAAAACGGAATTAAAATAATTTCAGGTGTATAATTTAATATAACTCAGGATTAAAAACCCCAATATTTTGACTTGAGAAGGTCTTCCATTTTGCGACTGACATTTACCGAACTGTTGCTGTGACTATTGTGCCTTTGTTTGCGGCCCATCTGTCCATGCAGCGGTTCATGTTGGCTGCCTCATGTTAAGTGGCAAGGAACAAGAAGTAGATGAATGTATTCATGTTTCAAAGCATAGATGTTTACTTCCTCTTTGTACTTTTGTACTATTCTTTGAGACAGCTATGCTTGCATCACTTTGGTTTCATTTTAGCTTGTGATTTCAGATTTGAATACCTGGCTGATGATTGGTCAGGAGGTTGATTGACAGAAAAGAAAATAATTTGAAATGGCCTTTTGCAATTGACAATGCTAGTGTAGGAGGAAGCTCGGGTGCAGCAGCTGTCTACAACAACGTCTTTGGTGTGTCTCCTGTTCTTTGCTGAAGGTTCATGCTTCTAAATCCCACAAAATCAACTTGGTTGGGGGCTTCAAGCTAATGATTGGGGAAGGAGGGGTGAGGTCACTCTGGCGGGGCAACGGTGTTAATGTCCTGAAGATAGCGCCGGAGACGGCCATCAAGTTTATGGCGTACGAGCAGGTAAAAACATATAACCCTTCATGATTTTTACATCTTCATTAAATGTCCCCTATTATGCCACCAGGTGCACAGCTAATTAGCCATTATTAGTCAGTTCAAAATCCTGACATCACAAGGGGGAGTAACCACCCTGAATAATGAAATCTGATTGACTGCTTGGCTGAAGTTGATCAGCTTTTCTTGCCTCTGGTTGGCTACTTCCCCATTGATGTTAAGAGGGGAATGATTTTGAATTGGCTTGTGATAACTAATTGGCTGTGCACCTGGTGACATAATAGGGGACCTTTAAATAATTTTGTGCACTAAGCTATTGATTGATTACAGAAAACGTCCCTTTTTGGACGTGCTATCTCTCCTTGGCAAATGTGTAATGTGTTGCTCAGATGATGATGTGTTGCTTTGATGAGCCGAGGTTACATGTCATTGACGTAACCATTAACGTAACTTTGGAACTTCTTGCATGTATGAATGGCATATGCAAGTAAAAGCTCAGCATTAGTTCTGCTCTGTTCACTAATGCTTTTACTGCTGACTTATTGTCTGAAAATCTGATGCTGCAATCACTGAAGTATGGAGAATGTGGGTGCGTGTCTGTATACACTAAAATATCAAAACCTCTCACAAATGAAGCATATATCATGGATTATCTTGTAATAACAGTGCATGTCAAGGTCTGCAGACAGATAATAGATGGTTAGCGAACTGGCTCTCACAGGTTCTTAGGTTCTCGTAGTTGACTGGTTAGATGTGGGAGAAATGGGACCTGAGACTTTAACAAAGGCCAAATCTTCCAGGTTCCATAGCAGAAAGGCTTCTGGGATGTTCCCAGTCTGCAGTGGTGCGGACCTGCCGACAGTGGTCCAAGGAGGAACAAACCATGAACTGCCAATGAGGTGTTGGATGCTAGGCTGTTGCGGTGACAAAAGAAAACACCGACCACCGAAAACACCGAAAAAAAAAAAAAAAAAAACACACCGGTACAACCCGATGCACCGGTTATTAGGCTACTAATTATTATTTTCTAATAGTAACTAATTTTGGTGCTGTTTTTTATGGGAAAAAATTCAGTTTGCTGTGTGTTTCCATGCTGCCGGCGGATGGCGATACAGTGGCGCTTTGACTATATGCGAACGATTCCCCACCTTTTCCATGTGTTGGCATGTCATGGCAATAACTTGAAATAGAAATATTTGGGGCATATTGTCCGGTCACCACCTAAAAATGGTTCCGGTCGTAGGTTTGCTTAAATTAATTGATTGAACCATGGAAAAGCATCTGAAAGACAACAACTACTGTTTCAAAATCAAATAATACATTTATTTCACTACAATGATGAAGCCAGTATTAAACCTGAGTCTCCTCTTACTATTTAGGGAATCGGAGCACTTGGAACATTGGCCTACAAAATGCAAAATAATAGAATTTATGAACGATTCTAACCACCAAGAGAACTGCTGAAAACAACAAAATAACTACCTACAGCGTCATAGGTGCACCTGGGCTGGCTCCTCTGTCCCGAGATAGACAGGAGCAGTCAGCACTAGGGTGGGCGGTAAGCCCGTTCCGGCTGTGCTTGTTGTGACCCGCCAGGGTAACATCATCTGCGGCTGGTGGAGCAAGCTGATTCTGTTCGGACTCGGCAATATCTTTGCTGCTGCTGGGGCTACTGACATCGGCTGAGGTGTTTTGTTTCTCTTAAAAAGCCCATTCTGATATCCATCTTCTAACCTGCTTTTTTGGCTAACATTATGGAAACTATTTAACACAATGGTGAAGTTATAAACTTTTTAGCAAGCTAGCTTGTTTGGGTGTTGCCGGTTTTAACTGTTTGATTTTTTTTGCATCACATACTGTGTGCCGCGAGGTTCAAATCAATTTGACAACACACAACAAGCAATGCCGTCCAGGGAACTGGAATACCAGCGCTATGTTTCAGAGCCAGGGGAAGCCTTGTCCTGTGTATTGTCTCGTCCAATATTTTGCTGCTATCCTATAGGGTACGTAAAACTTAAACTAGGGGGGCATAAAATACAGCTGAGGGGGAAAAGCACCCCCCTTTAGCACCCCGTGGCGCCGGGCCCATCTTTGTGGTGCATAGCCAGCCATCGAAATTAGTGGTGTATTCGGTGTATGAGCTTTTTAAATACTGGGATTGTCGGTGGTTAAGAAGCGCCGTTTTTTCCGATGCACCGGTGGACTGCAAGAGCCTATTGGGCGCCAGTGGCTCATCCATGCGCAAGGGCAACAAGGACTATTCTGTAGGGTCCGAAAAGACTGAAGGGCTTCTGTGGTACAAGTTTCAGAGAACTTCAGTGAATCGTGAGGAATGTGTCACAACACACAGTGCCTTTCACCCTGGTGCTTATGACCCTTTGTTGCTGCAACTCGTTGGTGTGCCCACTCTAACCTCGGTTCACCGTAGAAAGTGCCTGCAATAGGTACGTGGGTGTCAAAACTGGACATTGGAGCATTTGAAAAAGGTTGCCTGGTCCAGTAAACACCATTTTCTTTTACATCATGCGCATTGGCAGGGTACGTGTGCACCATTTACCTGGGAGGAGATGGCTCCAGTATGCTTTGTGGGAAGGGAGTAGAAGGGAGTGTGATGCTTCGGGAAATGTTTTGCTGGGAAAGGTTCCAGCAGACGTCAGTTTGACGGAGTTGAATTGGCAGCCCAAGGGGGCCTATATAGAATATTGGGCAGGTGGTTTTAATGTTATGGCTGGTGTGTGTGTGTGTGTGTGTGTGTGTGTGTGTGTGTGTGTGTGTGTGTGTGTGTGTGTGTGTGTGTTTGTGCACGTAAAATTTTTTAAACTATCAATTACATTGTTCTTTTAAATATCATTTTGAATGTTGGCGTACTCTCATATGTGCACGTCTGCTAATTAACCAGATGATCATGTACATTAGTTACTGTCTTGCTGTTGGAAGTGAACAGTGTATCCAGCTTAATTAAACAACTTCATCAAAAGTAATTCAACTTAATTTTTACAAGCCACACATTTAAAAATATTTTCACTTGAGGCATCAAATCTGTTCGTGTGTGTTTGTGAGTTTGTCAGCGCACGCATGTGTCTGCGTGTGTATCTTATAACGGGGTCCGGTCCGCTTCTTTTTCTCTCACAGTATAAGAAATACTTATCGTCCGGAGATGGGAATGTCCAGACCCATCAGCGGTTTATAGCAGGGTCTCTGGCTGGGGCCACGGCGCAGACTGCCATCTACCCCATGGAGGTGAGGAGATACAGCGGCAGCTTCTTCTGCTACACAGGAAAGCTTCCCCCAAATAACACAACATACGGGCAATAAACAAGCCAGGCCATCACCTGCACTCGTTCTATTCTCTTAACCGTGTGGGTAAAGGTGACAGTTGGAAAACGTCCACATTCTGAGTGTTTCTTACTGCCTGCAGTGGGATACAGGACTTTTGGCAACCTTGAGAAAAATGGAAAATTGTACTATAATTTTGTTCCCCTTGGAGACAAATTGCATTATTGTTCATTCCTGATTCCTTTTCATGGCCACAAAAAATATCCCATTTTCTGCTAAAATGGTTAACTTTTTTGATGCATATATTGGCTAAATAAGAGCCTAGCTCATCTTAGCTGAATGTAGTGACTGCTAGGTTTGTTGACCATTGAGCAGAGATGCATCGGATGTGTCTGTAATATTTTTGGCGTATCAAGGCCGCCAACTGCTACTTTAAGCACTCTTATTTCTTTTAATTCTTGGTTTTGATCAGGATTTTAACTATACCATTTTAAAGCCATTGAAAATGATGTCTCTTGCATTCACAGGAATGCAAGTATGCAAGTCCAGACACATTTTTCACTTCAGTTTACTGTATTTGGTGTGGTTGGCTGTCAACCATGAATATGCACGGTGGACCAGTATATCAGTGTGACTTGGATATTCAACTGCAATAAAGACTTGACTGTAAACTTCACCAGTGCAGTAGCCCCAGAAAGAAAAAGGGTGTGTCATTTGACACCATTATGTATCTGTGGAATCTTGCTTGCTGAGATCTGAGTCCTGATTGGAAAAAGAAGAGGTCTGTCACGTCTCCTCTTTCACCATAGGTAATGAAGACCAGGCTAACTCTTCGGAAGACAGGTCAATATTCAGGAATGTTGGACTGTGGCAAGAAGATTCTGCAGAAGGAGGGGATCAAGGCCTTTTACAAAGGTTACATCCCCAACATAATAGGAATTATTCCTTACGCAGGAATCGACCTGGCAGTTTATGAGGTATTTTATTTTTTAACTCTTCAAAAACCCGTGATTCCCTCTGCCACTTGAGATGCAATCTGCAAAGTTTAAACCCAGAGAGAGAGGAAGAGTGTATTCCCTTGTTATTACCTTGCAGTCAAGTTGGTACATGTAGAGGGCATTCTCACTCGCCTGAGACAAAGCTTACATGGCCTAAACTGAGCTTTAGACTGAGGCAAACTGACTATAAATAAGTAAGCAGTACTGCTTTAGATTTGCTCGTATTTTGTTTTGTGACTGGTGCCTTTTCCTGGGTCAGTTGCACAGCATTTGAAACCACAAGTATGGTATAACTGTGAACTGACATGACAATACTACTATTTAATGATTTCTTGGGTGAGTTGCTCAGAATTTGAAACCACAAGTATGCTGTAACTGACAATTGACTTGACGGTAACTCGAACTGCAGCTTGCAAACTAAGTGTCCCGAGGCAAGATTTGCGGTCAATTATTAATTACATAAATAAACTGGTTTGGCTTTAGTCATTTCAGTTTGAAGTTAGAAATCTTGCTTCCTGTAACCCAATGGGTATTTATGTTTTTAAACAAAGCATAAACATGTAAACAAAATGACGACTTTATTTTGGAATGTTGATAAGAACATTTTTATAGTTGGATCTCAGTTTTTTGCCGGAGCTTGGTGACAAAGTGGTGGAATACTTGACCTTTTTTTAGTGAAAGTGATCCTGATTATTTTAGTGATGATATCCAGCCAATGCCAAACCTCCTGCCTTTTAGAGCCTGAAGAATGTCTGGCTATCGAGGTATGCCAGAGACACTGCAGACCCTGGTGTCTTTGTCCTACTTGGCTGTGGGACAATATCAAGCACCTGCGGGCAGCTGGCAAGTTACCCCCTCGCTTTGATCCGAACCCGCATGCAGGCACAAGGTAAATATCCATTCAATGCTGAACCGTGTTTAGAGTCCACCTTGGGCAGTTTCTAGCCGTTTATAGCTCTGTGCTATTTTGATGTGTGAGTATAGAGAATTCTCTACAGATTTGGACATGAGTTTACCGACTCATGTTTCTTTCCCTCTAGATTTGAGCCCCCTTCCCCTTTTACGGATTAGCTACCATATCTTACTTGTGTACATAACATGTCCTTGTATCTGGATGGCAAATGAGGACTGGCATGTTTACTTTAGATATAAAATCAATATTTTTTTTTTCCTGACCTGTACCCAACTTGGCTTGGATGTTCTTGCAGTCTTTGTGCATTTTTTCTTCTTTATATAATTTGGTTCAAACAAAGTGTGGGAGGATTGACGGACATATGAATCAACCTAAAATGGTATGTTGAGTTGACTACAGACTTGTGACGTTAATTTTCAGCAACAGTGGAAAGGTTTGAGCAAGTGACCATGAGCCAGTTGGTCACCACCATTGTGTCCAAAGAGGGGTTCTTTGGACTGTACCGGGGAATTCTTCCAAATTTTATGAAGGTAATCCCAGCTGTCAGCATCAGCTATGTGGTGTACGAGTACATGAAAACAGGGCTTGGAATCTCCAAATAGCATCCTCAACCTTTGACTCGACTTGGATAGAGCCCCTCCTGAACAACCCTGTGCTGTTCAACGAAAGCCGCAGAAGTGGATATTCTGATGCATGAAGGCCAAAGTGTGGATCTGCTCGAATGCCTGCATGTGTGGGTCAAGACGTTCAACAGTCGGTCCAGGTGCTTCTACAACCTACGATGTAAATATTTTAAGGTATTTTACCTTGTCCAGAATTTCTCACAATTGTGAAGCGTAGTCTGCTTTGTCACAGCAATATAAAAAATTGTGAGATTTGTGAAAGCCATGTCATTTGCACACTTTTGTGTTTTACATTTGAACCATGGGCTCAGTTAGAAATGTGCCTTCAGCTCTGTTCAGATTTATTTATTGCTTGCCGGACATGTTTTATTCCATGGGTTCTTTTGAATTGTATTTTTAAATAATTTTTCAGAAGATTGTAAGTTGACTACTCTCAATATGTGAAATTTTAGGTTGGTTTTGTATGTTTTAGGGTTTTAATTTTAATAATGTGCATAAGACTGCTCTCAACTAGATGGTGCTCCGATCCAATAGGAGCAGGAGCAGTAATCTAGCATGTATGTCAGCTGCCTCATTATTTAAGGCCTGTGTTTGGGCTTTAAGTTTTACCTCTGCTCTGTCTGACCATATTGGTCTCCCATTTGTGATTTATTTTTTATGTCCGATTCATATCTGCTTTTTACATTGAAAGTGTCAAAGTAATGCTTACTTTAAGTTTCTTGAATGTTACAGGCGCAGTGCATGATGGTGAGATTAAAGGGTGCAAACTTTCCTCAGTCTTCCCTCATGGACTAATTGTAAATATTGAACTCTCAGGTGGTTTACCCTGTGAATACCTAGTTATGTACCAAATTATGGAGTTAATGGTGATCCTGCTCGCTGGGACACAAAGGGCCGGTTTCACAGACACAGATTAAGCATAATCCTAGACTAAATTCAATTTTCAATGGAAAATCTCCATACAAAACTCTGTTTAGTCCAGGACCATGCTTAAGCCATGTCTGTGAAACTGACCCAAAGAGTTTAGTGGCTGACTGGACAGGTTTTATACAGATGTTCCTGTGTGTACCCTCCCATATGGATTGCATGCCTTTACTATTGCCATTGGTAATTTAAAATTGGGATTGCGAAGTATCAGCAAGCTAGAATTTATCTGAATATCTCATCAGGTTTATGGTGCAACAAGTGAACTTCCGGAAAGTTAAACAATACCTTGGTACTTCCTACTGTATTTCGATATTACTGTATGTCGATGTACAAAAATACAAAGCCTCAATGCAATTGAATGGGTGGAGCCAATAAATATCTGTGAACATTTCCTACTGATTTTTTTTTTTTTTTACCGAACTTGACTCCTGCATTTTTCCTTAAAAAAAGCATAACCACACTGTTTACATAAGTTGTGACAGTAACACAAGATTGTTTTGTTTCTTACCTGGTAATAAGGGACAAAATTCTTGGTAAAGTACATGTGCACCACTTTCTTCAATGCAGACATTTTGTTCTTTTTCTAGATTTCTTGGGGCTATGATCCAGACTTGCATTACACAATAATTGCTTTAATCATCCTTTGGTGTCTGACATCTGTTGATCATCATAGTTTCACAACCACTGATAATATTGCAAGATTTACAGAAATCACCACAGTAGTTTTTTGTTTATTGAAGGCTTGGTTGCAAAATTTAGTTTTGACCATAGCGACCAAAACATTATTCATCTTCATTTATCTTGGTGATTCTGCTTCTGTTCCAAGCGTCATAATTAGTATTATAATACATTTATGAATGTTACTATTGTTGATTGGCATATTATGTGAATTGTCCTGCATTCCATAGGTGCTGCATTCATTCACTTTGAGACAGCTGCTTCACATACATTGGATCTATGTTTGAAACGGGGTTTTTCTGTTTTTGTGAGAAAGGATTCCAGGGACCAGGTCGTAGTGGCCTGCGATCACTCTCAATCAAAGCACTGGTTGGCTTGCAATGACTCATTGATTGACATAAAGAATTGACTGAAAACACCTGGGATTTAACTGCTGCACCATGGACAGGATTCATACTGCATACGAGTACATACTTTACTCAGGAAGCACAACATCTCAGTCCTGACCTCAGTCTGCATCACCTCAGAAATGCATAATTTCATGCAGTGATTTGAGACAAAACGCAAAAACTGCCTGCCAATCTAGTGTTTGAATTATGAGTAAAAATGGATCCCTTCTGACCTAAATTCCTTGAATTGTTTGAATTGTCTCCTTTGGCACTAGATCAGTGGTGCATTGCTACACTGTTTATTCAGTGATGGTATTTCTACTCGTCGGGATGGGAAAACTTCAGAACATTTTTGACAGAATTTTTATTCTTTCAAAGATATGGATTGGTTGATCACATCTTAATATATCTGTTAGATATTGCATGCCTTGATGCTGTGTGCAATCTATATCCATTGTAAGCTTCACGTGTGTAATTAAATTTCCAATAATGAGTACACTGAAATGGCCCGATTTCGTATGGATCACTTCCATCTCTTCAGTGTTTGCTTCAGGGAAAATATTAACAGTGTTAGGTGCTTTAGAAAGAAAAGTCCATTAGAATAATATTGATCCTGTGTTAGTGCTGCCATCTAGAGGCGTATTACGGTAATAACTGCCTCTTAATATGAAATTTAAATTTGTGAATTATTACCAAGCAGAAGTATGTGTGCGTGAAAAGTGTGCATAATATTCTGGTGAATGCACAAATGTAGTTTTGGCGCTTGTCCTTAAAAGCCACTTCACATTGATGTTTTGGGAACCGTGTTTTTTTTTTTGTTTTTTTTTTCCATTTTTGTGCTCATACTTGCATATTTATAGTCTGATGAGCACGTCAAAATATTTTATTGTTTATTCATGTGACAGTGTGACAGTGCCTTTGTAACTCAGAAATTTAGTGATTTTTGTCAACGATGATTTCTCTGTAGACTTGTTGTAAATTGACATACAAGCTCAATTTCAGAGGAACTGATGCAATGTTTGAAATATAAATCAAATCAGCAAGCAGTTGTTTGGAAATCTTCTAAACTTGTTTTCAGTTGCAAAAAGCATAAAGACAAAATAGAAATTATTGAACTCATCAACTTAATTGTTTTTTTTTTTTTAAAATAAAAACCATTTCAAAATGTGTGTTTGCAACACGTTCCAATGAAGCTGGGACACATTTATGTCTGTGTAATGTCACCACTCCTGTTAATAACAGTCAGTAGTCATTTTGGAAGTTGGGATATAAATTTTTGGAGCTTCAAATTTGGAAATGGTTCCCATTCTTGTTTGTTGTAGGACTTCAGCTGGTCAACAGTCTGGGGGGGTCTGTTGTCATATTTTGCACTTTATAATTCACCACACACTTTCAGTGGGTGACAGGTCTGCACTGCAGGCAGGCTATTCTAGAACTCATGCTCTGCGATTACAAAGCTATGCTGTTGTAATACATGGAGAGTGTGGCTTGCGGTTGTTCTGCTGCAGCAAGCAGAGGCGTCCCTGTAAAAGATAAAGTCTGGAATGCAGCACATGTCCTTCCAAAATGTGTGTGTACCCTTCTGCATTATTTTGCCTTCTCAGACGTGCAAGTTTCCTGTCCTGAGAGCACTAATGCTGTCCCAGACCTTGTCAGATGCTGGCTTCCAAATGTGTCGCAGAAAAGCCGGGATGGACCTCCTCTATGGCATTGAGACGACAATGTCATTATTTCCAAAAACAATTTGAAAAAATGGACTTGTTAATCCACAGCACTTTTTTTCCCGCTAAGAGTCAGTCCAGTTTCAGGAGAGCTCAGGACCAGAGTTAGTCTGTGGTGCTTCTTGATGGCTTCCTCTTTGCGTAGCGGAGTCTTCACATGCATTTAATGATGCCACGACAGACTGACTTCTCGGAAGCAGGTCTTAGAAAGTGTTTATGAGCCCATATGGTTATGAACATTACAAAAGCATGTCGGTTCATATGATGCAGTAGCACTCAAAGGAGGACTCAAAGGAGACACACATCCAATAGTGGTATTCTAATGGGGATTGTTCTGTTTTTTTCTGGATTGTTGGAATTTTCTCAGAAGATCTGTGTTATATACTGTTAATGGTGAGATCCCCAAATTTTCTGCAATTATACATTGAGAACTGTTGTTCGTAAATGTCCCCTATCATTTCACCAGGTACACACCCTCAAGCCATTTCAAAATTTGACCTTTTTATGGTGTTTTTAGTTGCATTTTACATACTGTCCCAATTCTTGTGGAATTGAGGTAGTACGTGTTTTGTAAACCTGGTGATTCTGTGGAGGTTTTCAGATTTTGCAGTCTTTCTCATCTTTATTCGTCGTCATTGTGGGGAATAAAAGATTGTTTTGGTTGAAGAAAACCTAAAGTTTTGAAATTTAATTAAAAAATATTCAAAAATAAGATTTAAAAACTTTGAAAATGGTAAGAATCAACTTAATAAAATCAAGAACTTAATGAACCCATAGATATTTCCATGTATCTACCTCCCCAAATGGACCTGCCTTTTTTTTCTCAAAAGAATTGTATCACTGTCAGCTTATAGTTATATAACTTGAACATTTTGTCTTTGTGGAACTACTTAACGCCTTTTGGCAGAATACAAATAATGCCAATTTTTTTCCTGTCATGCATGAGCCTATTTCAGGCTTTACAATTCAGTATTTGTGTCACAGAGACTCTGGAAAATTATCTGAGTGAAGCAGGACATTTTGAAATTCAGTTACAGAATTATTTAGGAATTAAATTTCAGAATTTACGGGCACTTGCGTCTATATCTGCACAATGGGTTAAATAATCCTAGCACAGTGATTCACACCTGAGGATGACCATTAAAGCTGCAGTTCGTAACTTTAAAAAAAAAAAACAAAAAAAACTTTTTTTCATATTGACTGTCTCTCGATACTGCCAGCTGTACATAAGACAGGTAATCCGGGAAAAAAAAATCGGCACATTGGCTCCTCCCTGTGCTTATAATGGCATTGGCTAGAATCCACCGCGACCGAGCAAAATTAACCAGTCAGAACCAGGAGTTTCTAACGCAGTGTCAATCAATCTTGTGCAAATGCTGTTCTCATGCTCTCTACCTTGGTCAAAAATCTAATATAGTCTGACTCTGCACATGGTTCCTAGAGGATGAAGCTGCAGCTGATAACTTTTTTGTGTCTTATTTGGTGAAAATATCATTTCAGCTATCAGTGCTTTAAATGGCCGAGATCGAATTAGGATCTCTGTATGGCGGACTGGGACAGTGAAAATCCAGAAACTCCAAAGTGTTTCTGTCTACTCTTCCTGTTCCTCCTTTGTCAGCAACTGCATAACTGTAATACCAGCAGAAAAAAAGACCAAAGACATAGGCGGAAAAGCAGTCAGTCAAGAAGGAGGGTAAGCTTGGTTGAATGATTGCAACTCACATAAAGCAGGCATAAGTGTTTGCTGGCATTGTGTTGGTAAGTAGCTTGTTAGCAAGCCTTGACAATAGCACTGATCTGCACATTAATTTACAGTCACTTGGCTCCAGTTGTAATAATGTAAGAGCAATCTGTCTGCAACAGAGTAGTCAACTGGATATAATACTTGGAAACAGGACCTCTGATAAATGGGGTCTGCATTTGATTGATAGCCTAGCATAGTGTTGTAGCTTTGCATAGCCTAGCCCAGTGAGGCAGCTAAAATAATAATCTACATAAAGCCAGATCAATAGCTAGGTTGCTGGCAGCTAGGAAGCTGACTTCACTCTTTTGTACAGAGATGCAAACTAGCTTGTGTTTTTGTAGTCTATCTGCTTCCTTCGTCCAGTGTTTGGACCTGGAGTATAGTTCTTACCGGAGCCAAGGCTCTCATCTGGTACACTTTAATGATGCAATAAAGTTACTTGTTATTAATTGCTAGGTAGCTTTTGGGCCAGGTCACGTGGTAACGGAGTTACAAAATTGGTGTATTTTGTATCATAGCTCCAAAACTAAATAAGAGAGTTAAAATTTAAATGGCTTTGTGTAGGTCTTCCCTAGTACTTCAAAAAACAAAACAGCCTGTTTTGCTCATTTGATTTATTTTGGGTGAAAACGGTAAAAAAACTGGTTGGTACCGGAGTTACAAATATACAAAAAAAAAAAGTGTATATGTGTATATATATATATATATATATATATATATATATATATATATACACACACACACACACACCTGAACAGAAGAAGGCAAGGTTACACTGGGCTAAGGAGAAGCACTCATGAAGTCTGGATGATTGGATGAAAGTGATATTCAGTAATGAATGGCAAATCTGCTTTGGCCAAGGCCTTGATGCTGGAACTTTTGTCTGATGTCGATCCAGTGAAACGTATAAAGATGATTGCCTGAAGAAAACAAGCAAATTTCCCCATTCATTTATGATATACGGTTGCATGTCAGGTAAAGAACCAGGGGTGATGGTAATCATTACATCAACAGTCAGAACACAGGTATACATTGAAATTTTGGACCATTTTCTCATTCCAGCTGTAGAAAGAGGGTTGGTGATGATTAAGTCATTTCTCAGGATGACAATGCACCTTGCCATGGAGGAAGAATGTAAAAGCTTTTCTGCAGGAAAGGCATATTAACTCAATGATATTCCAAGCAAACTCTTTGTTTTTTATCCTAATTGAAAAAATTATGGTTGAAATTTTTTAAAATGATCCATGACAAGGCTCCATCCGGCAAAGCTGATCTGTCAACCACTATTTGATAATGTTTGAACCACGCTGTTGGAGAATATTGTTTTTCATTGCTGATGTCTATGACTCAGAATTCAGACCACCATAACAGCCCGAGAAGGAGCAGCTTAGAACAAATTCTGATTTTTTTTTTTTTTTTTTTTGTCGACGACTCTATATTTTTTCCTCCACACCGAGTGATTCCATATTTTTTTCTTCTACTTGATTTGGAAAATATATACCATTAACTAAAATAGTTTAATTTGGTTGAGGTGTGTTTCATGAAGTCAGACTATGCAGTTATTGAACAAAAATTGCTTTGTGTCATATATACGATTTCTTTCTTCGTTATTAAGTAAAGAAGCTGGATGACTATCCTCTAAAATCTAAATGTCGTGATTCCGTAATTTTTGTCAGGGGTTGTACTTGTCCTGTTTGAATATCAGACTGTGGTAACTGTTTTGCAAATGATTCTACCCAACGCACCTTTTTGAACCCTTAGGGAGACCGTAGTACGCTCTATTTTATGCGAGTGTTGACGAGAATGTCAGCTGAGTTCATCTCTTCAGTGGGAACATTTTTCAAATAGCATAGTCTGGTAAGTCGCCTAAACAGTATGATATGATAAAACAAATATTGGTTGCACATTTTGAATCATTCGAGACAGCTGGGACTATCATTATTGGGTTAACTGAACTAGCTAGCTACCTAGTGGCTGTAGCTAAAAATATGCTATGCTGTCGTAAGAAACTAGCTGGCTAACCATCTAACTACATCCAAACTGCGGTAGTTTAGTGCAAGCGCTTGTGGTTAATCAGGCTGGCTGGTAACTTACAGTAATTTGTCATATTAACTCGTTTGCCGATTTACAGTTCCTTCAACGTTTATATATTGTTAGCAAGCTAGTCACCTAAATTTTCCGTCAACGCAACTAACCATAACAACCTTGTACAGCTGGTTAACGTTACGTTGTTAGAAGCTGACCGTTATATTTTTTTCTGGTAATGTAACTTCTACCTAGTTAGCTACCGTTTAGTGTACAATTGGCTAAGTCATTGGTTCAATGTTATGGGTGTTGGACAGTTATGGCTATAAACCCGTATCAGCTTAACATAAGATTATGGCTTAAATATCTTACGTTACGACGCACTCTTCATTTTGAGAGGGTTGGTCAGCCACTTAAGATTTCAGTTTCGGGCAAGAGCATATCGATGAAAGACTGAAGCATAGGTAAGAGATGAATAACTATCATCTGTGTTTTTAAACTGGTCAAACTTGGGTCATCCTTTGATAGTGAGGATATATCATATGCTACACGTTCATTTGCTACAACCCTAATATAACGTCAGTTTCTTGATAATGGTTTAATGTAAAAAAAATAGCCAAATACACCTTTTGGGCCCGCTCTGCGAATATGAAAACAGACGTTTATAGGAAGCACTTATTTTATAATTTTAAACTTAAACGAATTTGAGCAATCAAACAGTAGTTGTTTTGAAATCACGACTGCGATCTTCAAAAGGTCATATTTTGTTTTTGGATGACGAGATAACCAGCTGTGCGCAGCCGCTCACAACGATTGGCAGTAGCTACATAACTATTTGGAACGATTTGTTTATGTTGTTCGTGGAAATATGGGCTAGTTGCATGTTACCAAACGTCCGAGAAAGGACCAAGTATTCCCAAAAAAATCTTCAGTGCAAGAGCGTGTTGATACCACCATCGACAAATTGTGACAATCGACAAAATTTTGTCGTCTCATCTCTCTCATTCCCTTTGTGAAGCATGATGAATACTTCAGCAGAAGTCATTGGTTGCATGACTGACTCTGCTGATTTTAACCAATTTAAGCCAGTTCAAGCAGAGGTCATGAATAATGCTTTATGTTATGTCTGTTGGATTTGCAAAACATTTCTTGCTGCTGTTTTATGAGGGTCTGTGGTTGCTTCGTGTTCTTTGCTTTGCATCTGAAAGGTGAACCTTTGCTCAGAGAGATGACCTTTTGAATTTCTCCTATTATGGCCATCTGTAAAAGTGGTGTATCTGTATCTCAGTGCAGTGGTGTAATAGCATTGGGACATTTTATTATTTCAAATGGTATAGGCATCTGCAGAGTAAATTAAAGATCTCTGAAGTTTTGGCTTCCTTATTTGGCGATGCGCAGCCAGCAGCATGGATCTTTTAAAATAGTTTTTTTTTTTTTTTTTTTTTTTTAACAGTAATTGCATTCCTTAATGGAATGTTAGGCATGCGTAGGAGCCATGTGCCTTTCTGAGGTCTTGAAAGTTTCTTACATTCACAGTTCACACAGTGATTGGAGAGCATTGGGCATGTGTATTTCTCATTCTAATTCTGGCATGCTGAGCAGGAGTGTCCACTATCAGCTGAGTACAGAGTACACTGAGAGGATCTCTCCTCAGTTTTACAGTTCTTGCTATAGAGCCTTCAATGTACGCACTGTGGACTAAGCTGATGCAGGTCTGACTGCACTGGTTGATAGTCTGTACAGTTCCTTCAAGACCCAGATCTGAGGACACAGCTGCACTAGCCGTCTGGGTCTTATTTTTCCTTTCCGTGTTTGCATTGGTAGCCATTAACATACAGTGGGTGCAAAAATTTGGGCACCCCTGGTTTAAATGTCTGTTACAATTAATCTCCAAGTGATTGAAAGCCAACCTGAACACTAAATGCTACTAAGTTAAACGTGACACATTTCATCACATTTTAAAGCAAGAATAATTTTTATTTTTAACTTTTTACAGTCTCAAAATAAAACAAGGAAAAATGTCTTGTGCAAAAGTTTGGGAACCCTGTCAGCCAGTACTTTGTAACTCCTCCTTGGGCAGCTATAACGGCTTGCAAACGCCTCCTGTAGCCAGCCAAGAGTCTTTCAATTCTTGTCTTTGGAATTTTTCCCCATGCTTCCTGACAGAACACCTCCAGCTCAGAAATATTCTTCGACCTTCTTGCATGCACGGTATGTTTGAGGTCTCTCCTCAGATTTTCAATAATCAAGTCTGGGGACTGTGATGGCCATTCCAAAACCTTCATCTGTCTTTCCTGGAGGTACTTCATGGTGGATTTTGAGGCATGCTTTGGGTCATTGTCTTGCTGGAATACCCAACGTCTCTTCAACTTCAATTTCTGGACTGAGCTTTAAACATTAGCCTCTACAGTGTGTATCAAAAAAAAGTTTACATTTTGAAAAATGTCTCTGAAATTGATATAATATAATTTTCCAAAAATCTGTAATGATGTATTGATGGACCATGCCCTCATGCTCCTATTGACACCTTGTTAATCGCCTGCAGTGCATGAGTGAACACGGGTTGTTTATTTTCACTTGATTTAAACTGGCTTGCACACAGAATTGAGAGGGTTAAAAATGAAACAAACACGATGGTTGGCAAGTTCAGACATTTAATTTCTTTCTCACCAATTTTCATGAAAACTAGATTAACCCTTTGTCCGCTACCAGCCCGCCAACTTCAGACTCAGATTGCCGAGGCTGCCATTTTGAGGCAGGATCCTGCAATGGTCCGACGGTCTGTTTATGACATGCTGAGGAGAGCAGAGGTCTGCGTGCAGAGGAATGGAGCCCATGTCGAAGACTGAAATTTGAATGCAAGGTTCTTTGAACCATGGACTTAAGTACAGTCATGCTGTTGTAAGTGTGCTGAGAATAGCAAAATGTTAGTCCGATGTAAGTGGGCTGGTAGCGGACAAAGGCTTAATCCAATTTTCATGAAAATTTGTGGGGGAAAAATTAAATGTCTAAACTTGCCAACCATTGTGTTTGTTTCGTTTGTCTCATTTCTGTGCGCAAGCCAGTTTAAATCGGGTGAAAATAAACAACCCGTGTTCACTCATGCGGAAAAGCAGGGATTAACAAGGTGTCAATAGGAGCATGAGGGCATGGTCCATCAATACATCATAGATTTTTGGAAAACGATATTATATCAATTTTGGAGAAATTTTTCAAAGTGTACACTTTTTTTTGATACACCCTGTAGAATGTTTTGATATTTGGTGGAATCCATTCTTCCTTCTACTCGCACAATATTGCCTGTGCCCCCAGCTGCTACACAACCCCGAAGTATAATGGATCCACCTCCATGCTTAACATTTGGCAATGTGTTCTTCTTTACAAATGCTTCACCCTTTTTTTCTCCAAACAAACCTTCTTTGGTTGTGGCCAAAAAGTTCAATTTTGGTTTCGTCAGTCCAAAGCACATTGTTCCAATAGGCTTGAGGTTTCTCAAGGTTCTCTTTTGCATACTTCAGATGCTTAATTTTGTGTTGAGGTCGTAGGAAAGGCTTCTTTCTTACAACTGTGCCTTGTAGGTCTTTGTTGTTTAAGGTACGGTGTATTGTTGTCCTGTGAACAACTAGACCTGGGGCCTATTGCACAAAAGTCGGATCTTGAGATCCTGGATCAATGCCAAAGCGAGAATTGCCATATCCCAAACAGCGCGTCGCTGGCTTAATTGATTGCACAAGGCCAACAGCGGGTGGAGGAGGATAGGCTAACTGAAGCCCAGTGCCGCTGATCCTGCTGAGTGCGCGCACTCGGCTACCTCTAATAGACCCCGAGATCGATCGCAGAATCGCTGATCATCACCATGGACACTAAGTAGCCGCAGCAAACGCATGCGCTAGCAACACTTGAAGACTACGTTCAGACAGGGGGACGATAGGATCGCTGAAATGCCTCTGCTTGTTATTCCTTTAGTTTCTGTCTGAATGGTGCGAGATGTTTGAGAGGAGTATTAAAGTGAGCTAAACTCAAGTGAAAGTAAACTGAAGTGTTTCAGCACCGCCAAAAAGGAGTAGCTGATGCATTTCGGCGTTACCGTGAATGAGATAAGCCGTCGCTGTCACACAGACTTAGTATCGAGCGAAATCTTTACGCCTGGGTCTCATGTGTGACATGTGCACGACAGCCGTGTAGGCACAACTGAAGTTGACAAGGTTATAGAAACAGTTGTATGTTTCATACACGCCTCATGATTTCGATACGAGTCCTTTTTATTGTCCTATACAAACTGAATTGACAGTCCGATCTAGAAGACGTGTTCAGATGAGTTGAGTTTACTTACTGCTTTTAATCACCCTCTGATGGAGGCATACTGAAATGAAAAAGTAGAGTGTCCGTGTCTGAAAATTGCGTCAAGGAGCCTCCTGAAAATGTTTGATTCCAGTATCGCGAAGCGAACGACATTGCACTCGTGTCCAGCAGTAAGGCAAGGACTCTACCTTACCTGTCGCAGTCGGAATAAAGACGGAGTAAAGTAGCAGCAGTGCTGTTTATGGGGGGTTACATGAGCGATTTGAGACCGCTGAAACACGGTAACCTACTTCATGCAGCACTGCTCATTTTCTACTCTGATGGAAGTCTCAACTTGGGGAATAAGGACCAATCTGATAATGACGGATTCTAAATATGGTTAAAATGTGACATGGAAGGGGGACTGATTGAACTGTGATGTTCACTGTCACATGGATACTTGAATATAATGATCGAATATTGGCTATTTTACTGACATCAATGGTCACATGTTTCTTAGATAATTACTCAGGACCTACAATAATTGAGATAGCAATGTGTAGTGGACAATTCAGAATGACTGTTAAGGAAATAGATTTTTCAATTTGGGTGACTGCTGAATGAGGCGAGGTGAAATTGGCTGGAGACAGGAGCTTAGCTAGTTCGTAAGCTTGCTCCGGAGCTGGCTAGCTCCACAGACTTTGTTTCCATAGTAACTAGTGCCGTGGCTTAGCTCACACGCTCTGTGCAACCGAAATGGGGCTTGAGATCAGGCTAATCCCGTGCCGATCCTGGGCTAATCCCTTATCCCGCCTTCGTGCAATAGGCCCCTGTGTCTGCTAATCTTTTTTGCAGCTCTTTTGCAGTGATGTGCGAGTGCTTCTGAGCATTTCTCACCAGATCTCGGGCCATTCTATCTTAAATTTTTCTTGGTCTTCCAGATCTTGCCTTGACTTCAATTGTTCCATTTATTTTCCATTTTCTTACAATGTTTCTGACAGTAGAAATGGGTAGTTTGAAATGTTGTGAGAGTTTTTTGTAGCCCTGCCCTTGTTGGTGGAAGTGAATTATCTCGATTTTGACATCCTTGGACAACTGTTTAGAGGAACACATGGTTTTTAACACCAGACACAACAGCCACCACAGTCGGATACTTTAGAAGGCATGGAGTTACTTCAGAATATATAGTTCAACCCTGGAATTATATTCACCTGACTCATTGAAGTCTTAACGAGTAAATCACCTGGGTCTGGGCCTTAGTAATCATCTTCTTAAAAGGTAACAAAGAATAATCCAAAAGGGTTCCCAAACTTTTGCAGAGGGCCCTTTTTCCTTTCTTATCATTTAAAAACTCAGAAAAATTAAAATAAAAAGAAACCTTGCTTTTAAATTTGCAGAAAGGTGTCATGCTTAACTTTGTATCATTTAGTGTTCAGGTTTGCTTTCAATCACTTGGAGATTAATTGTAACAGACATTTAAACCAGGGGTGCCCAAATTTTTGCATCCCACTGTATGTGAAGTAGTTTTGTTGCTTTGCAAATCTGGACATTCATTTGTGCCGAGTCACAAATTGGGAGCTGCCATACTATTCTGACTCTGCATTTACATTTGTTACTCGTCGCCGTGTATTCTGTCCCTCACCTACAATTTCTTCTGCCTCATGATTCCTCATCATACTTCCTAAGGTAGTCAGTGAATGTGTCACTCAGATAAAAAGTTTTGCTACATTAACAAATGGCCCGTAGTGTCATTGCTTCACCAGAATGACCATTCATGTGTGGACTCTCTGCTGTGTCTTGCATGAACAGAGTGCAGCAATGCATCTACCTGAGCATGAAAACCCAAAAGATGGTGAGGCTTATTTTCTCAGACAAATCGGTTTCAGGCTCACTGCAAGCTCCAGTAAGTGGAATGCATGACACCAGACCTTCAACCTTAACAGTCATTTGGCATTTGCAGGTCCTATATTTACCCTCATTGCTGCCTTGGGCCAAAGATATTGGGACTGGTAAATTTGAAGCAGAAGTTCAACATACTCCCATCTGTCTCGAAGTTTTTTTTTTTTTTGGCAGATCCAGAATGTTTATTTTGGTTAAGTGAGGAGTTAAATGTTGCCTTTGAACAAAGTTGATCCAAACTACTGTAGTTTTGACACGTGTAACGGCAAAGATGGTCATTGCTTTGTGGGGATCTGTCCTTTTTGTTTTAACAGGCGGTCTGACAAATCATGGGCAATACCAGTGACCGGGTATCGGGCGACCGGCATGGGGCAAAGTCGCACCGCCCTGACAGTGGGGGGGGCCACAAAGAGCAGGAGTCCGGTAAAATAATGGTGGACAGCACCGATGACCCCAATGTCTTCAACACCCATTCTGTAGAGTCAAAGGTACTGCTATCCCCAATCCTGTCATACGTGGAATTAATTGCTAATATCACCACAACACACACACTTTTCGTGTGCATTTTAACCCTTGAAGTGCTAATCACTGCTATAGTCACGCAAGGCGCAAAACATATCAGAGCAAAATTTCAGATTTCAGCCTTCAAAAGGTCAACAATTTTTTGTCAATTTTTAGTTGGTAAATTTGTTGGCCATGACCTTTAGAAGGGTTCACAGGTACCTTTGAGTCCCTCTGAAGGTCATTTGGCAACTACATAATGAATGATTAACTTTTACAGCGATAGGGTGAGTAAACATTATGCACTTTAAGGGTTAATATATTGTTACTATGTGATTGTCACATTTGCTTGAGCGAAAAGAGGAACAGCCACCACTGTCAGGCTGTCCATGCGAACAGGTTTCACAGGCAAGCTGTAACTGATGACCATAGCCATTTAGCCCTCAGGAGAAAAGGACTTCATGCCCTACAGCCCTGACACAGACGAGCCGGTCAAGCCCGCTCCGCAGGCCCGGCCAACGGTGATCCGCTGGGGAGGTGGTGGAAGAGAGGTCTACATCGCTGGGTCTTTCAACAACTGGAGCACTAAGATCCCTCTCAATAAAAGGTAGTTTCTCACACTTGTGCCAACTAGTAAACCTTTGTTCACTGTTCAGTTTCTTCACAGTGTGGATGACATATCTCTGCTCCATCTTGAATACAAGTCTTTATACTTCATGGTTGTTGTCTGCATGATGAAGCATTTTTCCAGTGAATTATCTGATTTTGTAAGGGAAAGATTGTAGTTTAACTTGTTCTGTCATCATTTTTGTAGCCACAATGACTTTGTAGCTATCCTGGACTTACCAGAAGGTGAACACCAGTATAAATTCTATGTGGATGGCCAGTGGCTTCACGACCCCTCAGAGGTAAATCCAATATTTGTGATATCCAAGAGAGTCCCTCACTACTTTTTTGAACATACCTGACTGATTGCTGGCTGAATGACTAACACCTTTTTGCAGATGCCAAATCAAGTGAACCCTGCCTATGTTGGCACAACTCCTATTTAAGACTTTATAACTCAGGATATGCGAGTCATGGGGACTGGAGAAGGGATTTCAATGAAGCAAGAATCAATCATTTGGAATTGGCTGACATGACGTAGCTAAATAGTTAGCTGGCTGTTTTTTCCATAAGCTTCAAATAACGGAAACAATACAACAAACTCCGCTTCACCCCTGCAAGTAGGCAAGCAGTACTTTAATTCCAACATCGCGTTATAAAGTAGAATAAAATCACTTGGACATAAAGAGTAGCCAGCAGTGGCGATGTCTTCACTTTCCTCAGTGTGCAGAAAGCATTAACGTTAGCGAGCTGGCTTTAACATGATCTCGCTTCCTCACGCCGGCGATTCTGTCTTTAAAGAGCTTGAAGAAAAACCTACACCTGATTTTTTTTTTTTTTTTTTTTTTTTTTTTTTTGTTTTGTTTTAATAGCTGATGCTAATAGACATATTTATTGTTAACTCAAAGACAGAGTTGCCTGGTGTTGATAATGCGTGGTCAATTTTGCTGGCATGCAAAGGCTTCTTAAACACGTTCACATCATTTCTGTTTTGATGTGACTCAGATCCACATCTACAACTGACCGTGCTTCCAGATAGACCTCTAGTCCTCAATGAATGCGGTGACAGGAAACGTGCTTTTCAGAACTTTATTCATGACTGATAATTCCTATGAATTGCTCGTGCCTGTATGAAAGTGTACACCGGAGAATGAGTCTCACTGAAGGATTGGGGAAGAGGTTATGATAGTCCTTATGTATTTTGCATGTGATGGGGGGAAAATCGGGCCCAGTGTCTGAATTCATGCTGCCGTCTCACTGTTGCTTCACTCTCTTTCAGCCTGTGGTCACCAGCCAGATGGGTACTATCAACAACCTCATCCAGGTGAAGAAGTCTGACTTTGAGGTGTTCGACGCCCTCCAGGTGGACTCCTTGGAATGCTCAGACACATCAGGTGAACGGACTGTCACAGACAACAGTGCGGGGGATGCCTGAAAACACTTGTAAATGGTAATGGGGAAAAAAGTTGGCTTTGCCAAGCCTATTTATGTAGTGATACTGTCAGTTATATTCCTCGGTCAAGGAGGATAGGTGTTTTTCTTTTTATAGAGAAATAAATGAATTGCCGCAATCTATAAGGCAGCCTTCAGTCACAGCACCTGTTACTTGGCTGCAGGCTTTTAAAAAGTTATTTTTCATGAGTGAGGGTGTGCAAGGGTGTCGGTTAATTAATTTGTCTTAATCCATGGAAGAGTCAGAAGTTAAAAATTAAGTCATTCTTGACACAGTTCAGTTTCCTATACAAAAATACAATGGCTTTTTTTTTTCAAAACATATAGACCTCTCCAGTTCGCCCCCTGGACCATATGGGCAGGAAGTGTACATGTTTCGGCCTGAGGAGCGTTTCAAAGCTCCGCCCATTCTCCCGCCACATCTTCTCCAGGTCATCCTGAACAAGGACACCAACGTCTCTGTAAGTGTCATACAAACTGAAATTCAAATCCACGTCTCCCCCAGTGTTGCAGCACATCCCTGATGATTTATTACTTGAGCTGAGATTGTGAAGAACTCACAATGAGTCAGATGGGTTGTAATTTCACAACTGTTTTTAAATATCTGCCTCCACATGTACTTAGTACTTTATTAGAAACCTTGTACTAATATTGGGAAGGGCCTCCTTTTGGTCTCTGAACAGCTTTAATTATTTGTGGCATAGACTCCACGAGATGTTTGAGAAATTCCTTTAAGATTCATACGAACATGATTCCATTATATAATTTGTGAAGATTTCTGCTGCACATTCATAGTGCAAATTTATAGATCTCAAAGTGCTTTATTGAATTCAGATCTGGTGACGTGGGAGGCCGTTGAAGTACGCTGAAATAATTGTCATGTTAAAGAAACCGTTTTGAGACTATCTTTGCTTTGTTTCATGGTGCATTCCAGAAGTCATGGTTAGCTAACAGAAAATGGGCAATTTGTGGTTTTATGGGAATGCACGAGGTCAGCAACAATACTCAGATTGACTGCGCGTTCAAACAATGATTGATGATTATTTGGGGGATCAAGGTGTGTCCCTTCATTACGCCACCGCCATCACCGGTCTGAACTGTTGACACTAGGAGTCGTGCTGTTGACCCTTCCTGCATCTCACAGCAGTAATTGAGATTGATCTGAACAGGCTTTTTTTCAGTCTTCAGCTGTCCAGTTTTAATGAGTGTGTGGCCACTGCTGCCTTAGGTTTCTGTTTTCAGCTAATAGGAGTGGAACTTAATTTGGTCTCCTGTTGTTGGAGCTCATGAACCTCCATGTTTGACAGGCTTTGCATTTCTTTCAGTTCTTTCATCAACAAGGCCTTTTTGTATGCTGAACTGTCGCATGCTGGTTTTTTTTTTCTTGCCTTCAGCATCGCTATGTAAACTCTAGCAACTGTTGCTTGTGAACAGCTGAAGACCTCTGTAGCTTCAGAGATACTCAAACTTGGCGTCTTTTTGCCATTCTGATATTTACTGTAAAGATTATATGAGACTCCCGGGGCGCCCTGGTGGCACATCGGTCTAAGCACGCGCACCATAAAGGCTGTGTCCTTCCCGTGGCGACCCGGGTTCGATTCCGGCTCGGGTCATTTGCCGCATGTCTTCCCCATTCGTCTCCCCAGCTTTCCTGTCTCTCTCTACTCAGCAACTGTTAAATAAAGGTCAAAATCCCAAAAAATAATCTAAAAAAAAAAAGAAAAGATTATATGAGACTCCTGACTTGTATCTACATGATCTTATTAATTAAGAAGCAGGTGTACTGGAGCTCCTAATAAAGTGCTG
Organism: Gymnothorax javanicus; assembly: GCA_029692085.1. Taxonomy (NCBI): domain Eukaryota; kingdom Metazoa; phylum Chordata; class Actinopteri; order Anguilliformes; family Muraenidae; genus Gymnothorax; species Gymnothorax javanicus. The sequence continues at coordinate 35,174,101 of CM056198.1, forward strand.
GGAGAATGTATGTAATGTATTGTATGACGCAACAGTGAAATGTGTGGAAAGTTCTTGACTAGGTAGACTGTCTGTTGTCTTATTCCATAAGGTGATGCGCTGTATGATACACCTGTGAGCATTTCCCTCCTCTGTTTGCTTTCAGTGTGACCCAGCCTTGCTGCCCGAGCCAAACCATGTGATGCTGAATCATCTATATGCACTTTCGATTAAGGTACTGCATGTCTCTATGGGGCCCTCTGTCTGAAGTCAGTCTTATCTTGAAGTATTTTATTTTGAGGAAGGCTTTGAAATGCCTGCTTGGTTTATAATGTCTGGGTTGAAGTAATGTTAACTTCATTATTTGTCGGTCTCTGCTCAAAATATCTTCTCCATCCATATTTATCTGTGAGCAGAAGCTGTAATATAAAGATACTGTATAATAGAATGTTTTTGTCTGATTGTTGCATCCCTTAATTTAGGCAAAGCCTCACTTCTACGGTCAGATGCAATGGTTGCAGTGTTTCCTCTGCAGTGATGCAGGCCTGGTGAGCCGCTAGGCTTAGGCAACCTACCACCATGCTAACGAATATAGAAATTTTTTTTAAATCAGACATTCAGAGAAAAATAAATTATTTGCATTGGGAGCGGTCTGTACACCTGTACATTCTTCACTCTATTAGAGACACTGGTTGTGTTTTATTGGCTACGGTGAATGAAGTCTTTAACTTGAATCTGAGGTCTTAAATCTTACACCCTCTCAGCCAATGATTTACCAATGAGCATATCAAAGCCCAAAGTATTGCCTCAAAACTAGGGACGCACGATATTGTCGGCATAACATCGGTATCTACTGATAAAAGCCTAAAAATTTAATTATTGGTATGAGCAGATAAGAAAATTTCTGCCAATATATATGGCCCGATGAGGTGAGGCATTAATTACGCGCAAGCAATGACCGCTAAAGCTCCCGAACAACGAGCTTCAACCATGGATGTAATATCAGAACTGGATGTGAAATACAAAAGTGGCCACTCAGACATTTAAATGGTAATGGCGCAGTGGCACCACAGCTGACATGGGGCGTTATTTTCAGAGCCACTCTGATGCTGTGACTTTTTTCTCAATCATGCAAGTTTTCTCCCATGTGAAAACGTGGCATTTTGTGGTAACCTAGCAACGGCTTGTGCCTGTGGCTCTCCCATCGCCCCGCTTAAGATTTAAGGTCACTGCCAATTTATTTGAAATACAAGCAGTAGGTGGCACGAGGAAACGGCTCCCGGTGAAGGCTTAATATACAGTTTGGAAATAGTGCCAATATTAAGTCGCAAAACTGTTACCTTGCTATTCTTCCATATTACATTATTTTTTAACACATGCTAACCTATTATTGACCATTTACATGTTTTTCACATAAACATATTCATAGGCAATGTTAGCTAGCAACATCTAGTGCCTGCTGCCTTGTGAATTTAACTGTCGTTACTGGATTAAAGATTCAACTTAACCTCACAGAGCAGTGTCCATGGTTAATGATTTGCCATGTTTCAACAAGTGTAACGCATGTCTTATTCTTTATTTCATTACTCTCACTCTGTCTTTGTGAGGACGCAGTACAACAGTATCATCAGATCGCAATCTGATCTCCGGTACATTAGCTACTTTGAGATTTGACACTGCTCAGCGTAGTTTACATTTACCTTACCTTCTCAAAATTACAGGCTAATAAAGGTTAAACTGCAAATACAGGGTGCGTTTGTTAAGTGCTGTCACATATATAGCCAGCTATGTAAAATAAAATTTACAAAATGACAAATGTAATGTTCATTATCTTTTCGGACGACCTATGCAGTATTTAGGCTGCATTTACGCTTTGCTACAAAGGGTGCCACCTAATTACGAAAAGACTTCCGATAGTGTGCCCCATACATGGATCAGCAGATGTATGGAACTCTAAAATATGCCCAACTACCACAAACTATATTGCGCAAAATATGAGATCTTGGAAAACAACCCTGATACTAAGACTTGAAAGGGAACCATCACCTCCAGACTCATTCAAATCAGGAGCGGCATATTTCAGGGAGGCTTCCGCTCTCCACTATACTTATGTTTTGCTTTGTCTTCTCTCAGCTCTCTATTTAACCAGACCACCTCTGGGTTTGATATTTTTGAATGACAAAATCAATAATCTGTTTTACATGGATGACCTCAAGACATTCGCAAAAAATGATGAACTGCAAATTGTTCTTTTGAACACGGTCTGGTCATTTAGTAATGATATTAAAATGGACTTTGGCCTTGAAAAATGTGCAAAAGCCACTTTCAAGTGAGGAAAGTTGATCATAACATAAATATCAAGCTAGACTTGAATACTACCATCCAAGAACTGGAAATGGAAGGATTGTGCAAATACTTTGGCATAAGCAGCCAGAGCAAGTTCTTATTACACAGCTGCATGTTAGATGCATTACATCTCAGATTTCAAATAGGCTGGATGTATAACGATTCTATGTAAATATAATGTTTATATGTTTGTATAATATCAAGAGTATACTTGATATACTAAGGTAGGGAAAAGCAGCTTCATCATGTCCACTTTATATTTTATTGTGCATCTTATTGATGCCTGAGAATTATTAGATTACTAGTACCAAACAAGACGACAGTGTCGTCACTATCCCCCGCCATGATCAAGGGCCATAACTCCGTAAAGAAATATGCTTCCCCATCCATTTTCAATCTCAAGGTAGATCATGAGTAGCTTATTATGCATACAAAATTTCACGCATCTAGGTATACTAGTTTCAGAGAAATCTTGTCCCCATTGTCGGCCAGCCGGACGGACGGACCGTCCGTCCGACCGACCCAGCCACCCACCCCAATCCAATATCCCCCGGTCCCAATTCATGGCGGGGGTCGGGGATAATGATAATAAAAATGGCACATTTTGCTGAAAAACCGCACAAAATTCACTATTCTCTGCAGCCGTGCTGCCTTTGCGTGGCTGATCTCTGCAGCCATACCACATCCGAAAAAAAAAAAAAAAATTTAAGAATTACTCTGCAGCCACACTGCATCCGCAAAATTTTCACAACAGCCGCCCACCACCGCACTGTGGATGCAGCACCGTAGACTTTGCCGCGGTCCACTGCTTCATGTAAACGTCTGCTATCCATGGAATTCTTTGCTGCTGTCATGTTTAGAGCCAGGTTAAGTGCTATGGTATTGTCTTGATGGAGGGTTTGGGTAGTACTAAAATGAGGTCATGCCTCTACGAGACTGTTCAAAGTCGATACAAGTTTCTGATATTGTGCTGAGTATTACACCTGGAACTGCAATGCCTCTGTATGTTAATTTAATTATCAGGGTGGTTGAGTAGTATGGGGATGCTGTGTGTATCATATCAGGATCAGTATCTTATCGGTATATGTAAAGTTTTGTAACTATAGTTTGGGGGTCTGTATCGTGTGCGACCATTGTATTGTGACTACCACATGGGAATACTTATAGTATCATTGGTTACCTGCCAATATCCAGTCATAGTTTTCTGGCCTGAAAGTTTAAGTACTATTTGTTTTTACTGAGGTCTGTGGAAACTTACCATTTGAAGCTAATATCTATGCGATTGTGTTTATTTCCATATTCCAAAAGATGTATTGGCTCATAAATAAATCCATTTTATTTTTTAGGATGGCGTAATGGTTCTGAGTGCTACTCATCGATACAAGAAGAAGTATGTCACCTCTTTACTATACAAGCCAATCTAGCCTGCTGTAGTTGGCCAGGTCAGCATGTTTTTATTATCCTTTATTATCACTACTTGCCTGAGATTGCACTAAAACAAGTTTACAGAAGGGTCAGAGGCCCTCCACTGGTCGTATTATGACATCCATCCATGACGCATCTGAACCTGCACATATGATGAAGAGGGAGGTACAGTAAACCACCATGGATTAAGTGTACAGTTGACACTCTTTCTGCTTTTCTTCTGCTTTCTGGTTAGTTTGAGCTGGCTATGCTCTCCTACGTTGTTTCTTTTTTTTTGTACCACTCCTGTGAATGCATAGCTAGTTGACCATAAATTCATAATGTAAAAAAATGACTGGGTAAGCTAATTTCATGAGATTGCTTGCAGAATTACGCTGTTGACAGTACCGCTGAAATGTTTTGGGGTGGCTCTTCAGTACAAGACAATGACAAATGTAGACCGTGCAGGGACTGCCTGGAAAGGAAATGGCAGAATATAAAGTGACCTGCTCAGTTGTCTGATTTAAAGCCATGGTTCTGTTGTGAGGTCTTCTGGATCACAAAGGTTTGTGAAGTCTTCCCATCTTGAAAGACATTCCTTTGGGAAATATTGCAGTCTGTGTTAAAATCCATTGGGGATGATTCTTAAGTAAAATTTACATCCGAAATGTCTAGTATTTGCAAGGCAGTGATTCAGTCTCTTGGGGGATATTTGGAGATATTGTGAGAATTGATTACTGTGTTATTTATCATTTAAAGACTATATTCCCTGCAAATGCTTGGAAGATTGAATAAAACCACTTAAAATACATGTATTGCGTCCTAATACATGTTACTGCTATTAAATGAACTTTATGTTGAATAAAATGGAGGAAAATCTAAGTGACAAGTAAAGCTAAACTTTAGAGCGGTCTTTGAAATAAATGTAATGTGAAGAGCAATGGACCTTGCCTACCTGTTAATCACATGTAGCAAAACAACCAAACAGATTGCCTTATCTTACTAGGGTCCAGCCCAAGGGGGTAGGAATACACCTGGAAGTTGAAGCTCAATTGAACGCTCTAGAAGATAGCAGATGATCAACTAGCGGTAGCTTCTCCATTCACCCCCATTCATTTTGCCTGACTTTTGACATCAAATAACTCTACACTAAAAACATTATGAGCCTTCATGTCAGCGATAATATTTTCTACAGAGAAACTACATTTTGTAGCAGACGTCTTTACTTCGTATGTAGCGTTATGGTCTAATAGTAAGCTTTTTTAGCCGATGGCACCAGGCTAAGCTAAAAGTGACGTGAAATGCCGGCGACTTTCTGTCACACAGGACGTAAATAACCGTACTGTTTAGACCAGAAGCCCATAACGAATCATAGACAGAAGACGATTGAGCCACATCGCTAACGAAGTGAAGTACCTTTGAAGTAATAATTCGCAAAACATAATAACATCGAACGGAATCAGACTATACTTACAGACGCAATCGCTTGCTCGCTGGGAATTATGTGTAGGATACATCTACCAGACGAGTTACCGCTTCTCAGGACGTTGGTTTATGTCAGCGAGCTGACTTCGAGCCCGCGCAGTAGGCGTGGTGCCCAACTGAAAACTCGTTCAACTGAGCTTCACACTCTCCCATTGAAAATGGCGCCATCCCGCCGTCCACTTCTTTTACTGTCTATGGTCCAGCCTACCCCAATAGCACCGCCATATTGTCCCACACTCCATGCAATCTTTAGCTGTTTGTAATGGGCCAGGTGTCAGTCTTTTTCTGAAAATTGTTCTTTGATGCGCTTGGGGAACAAGTAATGCTGACGAAAGGTACCTTGCCCGGCTACAGGGAGTTCAATTAATCCGTTTTCCAAAGCCAAAAACGCAGTTGGAGAAGTGTTTGCGATGGAATAAGACATGAAGAAGACCTCACGCAACTCAATGTGACTAGGATCAACAAACAGTAAAACCAGTAAACAGTAAAACCATCTGCAAACCAGTAGTTATTCTGCTGAGAGCACGATTCATTCATGCCACCCAACACAGGCATTAGCAACGCTGGGTAATATAAAATGTTTAGCCAGATGGTGAAGGATTTTGTAATGGCATTAAGTAATCTGCTTAGAAACTTTAACGTGGAAAAAGTTGGCTTGGTAGCTGGCCAGCTGATTCAGAATGTCAGTCCCTCAGCCGAAATGAGTAAAGTTAGCTTGTCATAGAAATTAGTTTGGAGGAAAACGCCAATATAATGAACGTTAGATTAATAACTCAATTATGTCTAATGTAGCTAGTTTAAGGGTTAGCTGCATTGCGTAATATGATTTATTATGAAGTCTAGCTCGCGTATTGCCTGACTCATGGCCAACTGACGTTAGATTGCATACTGAATCCAATGTTCTTTTTAGCTCAGTGATGGCAGCAAACGTATGAAAACTACTTACCCTGCTTTAACATGCGGTATGATTCCTCTGTTTCGCCTGGTTTGATCTAAATGTGCAGTTTATTGGGTGCTCGGCTTTCCTGCATTGACTGCCAGCACTTCACGGTTACTCTTGTATCTCTACCCGTTCCGTTTAAAAAATTGATGTCATGGGTAAATCCTTGCGTTAAATGTTTAAGGCCTCTCTGGAAGACTTTGCCGGACAAGTTGGACGCATTTGGTGCAAAATTAACCGCAATATTTTCGGGAATACGTGCGCAAGAGTTCTGCATAAACTTCTGTGGGAACTGAGCTGCATAGATGTGGGCCTTAGCAACAGTAACTAAGGGGGGCAGAGCTAGTCGGAAAGGTCCATTGGGGACACTGAAGGTTTGGTTTGCATGTGTGATTGGAATGTAGTGGGATACAGTTGATTTACATGATTCATTTTTTGAGCTGTTCAAAGGACTTGCCAGTTATGCACTGGCAATAAGAGTTATGATGGGCTATGTTGTAATGTTATATTGTACTGTAGAAAGACTTGTGGGATTGTTAGATCTTTATTGAGAAAAATGACAGGACAAAAAATGGGAACCTTTGCACATCTCAAGTGTTTGTTTAGAATGTATCCATTGGAGTCTCTGTGATAAAGGTGAAAGGGTAATAAAATCGGGAGAGGGTCATTGTATCATCGCACTGCCAGAAAACAATGAGAAGCTTCACCAATTGCAGAATAATTTTGTGGCTGCTATAGTGAAAGACTGCTTGCTGAAAACCAACATTAAACAGAAGAATTACCCATTCAAGCTTTGAGTGTGATGTCACGCAGACACCTTGGCCACGTTGGTAAAAGTCAGAACTAGAGTCTTCATTTTTCATGTTGTATTTGTGTGAAAATGCTCTTAAAACAGGATGTTGTACAACTATTTAGACAACCTACCAGCGGAGGCACAGATGTGTTCCAAGCAGTAGCAACTGTTAGCTGACAGTCCATGTACTGCGCTAGCTACTACATTAAAAATGGACTGAATTAGATTTAAAATAGTCACCCATTCTTTCTCTCCTATCGATGTGTCTCTTACATTGCTTCTGGCTGAACTGGCAATGATTTCTAAATTTACAGTCAATTTAGTAGCTTGCTGGCAACTAAACCACGCAATGATTATAGAAAGGTAATGCCTGCATGCTAGTTGAGTAAGCTGATATGTAAGTTAGTAGCACTTTGCTTGCTAGCTAGTTACATCCACAACCAAGCCATACACACTTAACTACGGTTACACCTGGAATTCAGTTTCAATATTAACAGAAATTGGAAACACTAACGAAGCTAGTACACTACAAAAGTATGCATTCTTCTTTGGCTCCCATTTGGAGTCATCGGGTTGTGCTGCCCTAACAACTTGAACCAAAGCTTTCCATCTCAGAAAATTTTTCTCTGTCTGGAAATATTGCAAAAGATGACTCCTCTCACAGCATGTTGTGATTTGCACATCCCTGAGCAAATCAGCTTTTGGGTATCTTGCCCCTACGGTGCTGGGTGCTGAGCTGTGGTTTGTGATCACCTCCCGGAAGGGTTGCTGAAGGAGGCTGTGATCACGTGATCTAAGTTTATCGAAACCATGAATATTGAGTCCAGACAGTATGATTTGGATTTTTTTTCTGAACACATTTCTCTATCAGCTGTATGTACATGCCACATTGACTTACCCCCACAGTATTGACAGAGTTGTTTTCACAGTATTTTAAAATTCTACAATCATGTTTGTTTAATTATATAGCCGAGCATTTGTTGTTATGGTGGATATGATTGGCTGTTTGGCTGTTGAGTGTCAGAACAGTCATGGAAAAGCAGACACTTCGGGTCTTTGGTGAAGCCATTGAATAGCCATAGGACAATTTACTAAAGCTAGCTGTTCATGCAAAAATTATGGTTTTATTTAAGTGTTTTGATCAAAGTGGTTCAGCATTTATCATTCAGTTCAGTTTGGGTAGAAAATTGCCCCAAAATTTTTTGTAAGGTCGAAGGGACCGTTCTGTTTGCAATTCATTGCAGAAGAAAGCTGTCTTTCACTTTTATGCACTTACGATAATCAACAGTAATTGGTTTACATGTTTTAGCTTTTTATCTGGGCTTCGAGGAGAGATAATAAACCAATTTATTTCCATTATCCCTGGTCCCCTCTGTGTATTAATCAAAACTGATATCCACTAATCACGCCTAATATTGCACTGCTGGATAATACCAGTCAACCTTTATGATTCTTCATTTAGTTTTGTATCCAAATGTTGATTTCAGGACTCCTCCCTGTTTTATTATCCTTGCTAATCGCCTGAATGTAGGCATTTGCCCATTATGGCTTCCTCTTCTTCATAACATGCTGTTCATGTCATAAAATGTGTTCTCACCTGTGAACTATGCCATACTATTCATGTCTTTGTGCTCTTTAAAATGGTTCTTCTCATAAAGCGAGCTCTCCTTTTGCAACTCTGGAGGTTGAGATATCACGCTTATGCTCGGAGCCCGAGGCCTCTCTCTGTTCTGCTATTGCCTTTTTTCACTATTCAGCAAGCACTTTACCTGTGTGTTTTATGACTGACACTGTGAGTTGGAATATTCACATGAAGCTATGCAGAGTACGAACCCTATACTGCTTCGTTTTTCAGCAGATGAAGGGATTCCTCATTAGTACCCGTGCTATTTTTTTTTTTTTTTGGTTTATTTATAAAATAGGAGTGTATTTATCTGTTACATATTGTAATTTCTATATATCAGTGTGTTTATTTGGTTTGTGATGATGAATTCTTGAATATATTGCATGGGAGTTGTATATTTATGCCTTTATAATGTACTTTTTTCAGAAGTGTGGTCTGAATTTTAAAATGAATATTTAAATAAAAGGAAAAATAATGGTAAAGGTTCACTGAAATGGTATTCTATGGAACAATATTAATTATAAGATGTCTGCTTGTAGTGCACTGCAGTGCAATATATTGTTAACAATGGTTTGTTTCAGTTGGCCAAATGTCTCCTGTAATTCTATTAATCGGGCAATACAACACCTGCAAGACTATAAATGTGCTTGAAGTTAACTGTACCATCAGTGAAATATAACATTGTATACATTTATGAGTGAAAGTGTACAAATGAAAAATCTCTCAGGTGTAACAGAAAAGCCAATGTGATAAAAAAGAAAAGCAATTCAACCAGACATTTTGCCTGCAGTAGCTTTACTGAAGGAAGAGTATTTACTTTTTTTTTTTTTTTTTACATGGGACACCTAATGAAATTGTTTTGACTTCTCACTGTTGTGCAAATGAAAGTATTATCATTAAATTCTCATTTCTTGTGTACACCTCTTATGTCGTGCATGTTAAACTTGATACAGTTGCTTAAACGAACCCACTCCCTGTCAGTGTTTGAGTAGGAAATATAACCACTGCAGTCCCAGAGATATTTATTGTCCTCTGCAGAGTGAACTGCCTCTCCGTTTGCAGTGGTCATTTTGTAATGACGTTTTTAATGCAGTAGCGGTTTTTCTCTCCCATTTACTCCCACAAAGGAAAACACAAGGACTTCGGAGGCGATGTCAAGGTTTTCTTGTTTTATTCTGCGGAACAAAAAGCCTTCAAAGCATGTTATATTCGTTGCCACACATACCTTTGTCTTTGACAGGATTTGGGGCCTGTACAGACACTTAAATTGCTTACCTTTTCTTACAAGCTTTGCATCAAACCAATCAAGTCTGATTGCTATATACATATTATACAACCTTAGCCTATGCCCACACAGAAACTGTTTTACAGTGCTGGTTTCATCTCTCATACAACAGGACCACATTCGGAGAGCTATGTTTTGGGCTCTGTCTGGTACATGGCACTAATCGAAATTTACTGCACCATAATACTTATTTACTTTCACTGTTAATTCTACAAGATGCTTAACATTGGGTCTAGCGATAGTCAAAACCTTTGGAGAAATTGGCTTGGCTTTTTGCCCTAGTAACTGATACTAGCCCAAAAAAAGAGATATATCTGAGTATCTTAAGCTCACTGATTATATAGAAGCCTATAGTTCATGCCTGCCAATTTTTAGTGCAAGACTATAACATTATTGTTCATAACACTGTGACCTGAAACATGGACAACCTGCATTCTAAAAGCATCAGTAAATGTGGGGATAGCGCCAATACTGTCAAACATTTGAAATGAAGTAAGGTCAGCTTTTGTACTGCTACTACATGTTCACGTACGTCAAATCCTAATCACACCCAATTACACAAAGGAAGCATAATAGAAAGCTTTATATACAACATCAAATGCAGAAATGTACAGCAATAAACAGAGAAGCAGCCTAGAAACGACTTCTTGTGACAGCATTACTGATTTTCAGATTAAAGACATCACTTTCACCACTTACCCTGCCAAAGTTTGCAACATCTTCAAATGAACATATATGGAGAACATGTAACATCAATTCATGACTGTAACAGGAATGCTCTGTAAATTATATCTGAGACAAATCACTAAATTTAGAGGAATTTACCTTTTCCAGCTCTAAAAACATGATTTAGATTTTGGAATAAAATTTTACAACTTACAGCTAAAGTGATGGAAGGCTTGGTCCTTATGTTGAGAAATGCCACCTACTTAATATGGATTCAGTTAGACCAAACATGTAAAAGGATTACCGAGTCCTTGTAATTGCTGCCTGAAGATGGCCAAAATGGGCTTTCACCCAAAGACAGACATGAAATGTAACTTTTTGATTTTGGAGTCACATGTGACCTCTGTAATACTCGCAGAAGATGCTAAATTAAAGGACGTTAGGAGCTCAAACTTTGGCAGTGACGGTGATACATGTAATACATGACTGGAATACACATACGTGTGCTTCCATTCTACCTCCCAAAGCTACTCCTAAAACTAGTATTTTAATTCTGTCTGTAGTGTCTCAGAATATTGCACCGACGGTCTTGTCTTTTGATTAAATACTTCAGTTTCAGTCAGGCAAAAGCTGGTATGACAGAGCTGCTAGGCAGACAGCCCACCTTATTGCACATGCTCATCTAGGATTTACAGCCATAATACTGAGTACATGCTGTTGTCTTCGCTAAAGAAATTAACTTGGAAATGGTGACAAAACCATTCCCAGGCAATACTTGAAGAAAACAGACCTTGAAGAAAACCTCAAATGTGAAAGAAAAATCTGCAAAATCCGCCAAACTGTTTCCAATGTTTTTCAGGCAGAAGAAAATCCTTCCCTCCACCAGCAGATCATCCAAAGCTCAGAAATGTTCTGTTAATGTAAGTGAAATAGACTTGCAAAAATGTGTTTCAGCAGCAGCAGATTTGGAGGGTATTGAAGAAGACGTCAGATCCTCTCTCTCCCCGATTAAGCTGAAATACGCATCTTTCATTGGTTGGCCAGGTAAAGAAGATTATGGCAAGCGAGAGTGCACAGATGCAATGCAAAGTCTTCCTGAAATTCAGCCCTCCAATTTTCTTGTTCACGAGGCAAAGTCAAATCATACCATAGTCTCTGTAGTATGCTTTTGAGAAGAAAAAAACTACCTTGAACACAGTTAAGCAAAAAGGCAAATTGGGTGTTTTTTTTTTTATAAGGAAAAAAACAATGGCACCAGCAACAGGGTGGAGATGCTGCCGTTATCTCCTGCTGGTTTATTTTGTGACCACTTGGAACAGGCACTGTCCCCCTCGCCTCCTGGCAGGGCGCTGGCTTGTCACACCACCAGTCGGTGCCCGAGGGCGAGAGCTCATGACACTCCAATCAGTAGGCTGTTCCCTGGGACCTCTAAGGATCTCAGCTGGAGGTGGAGACAGGAAAGAAAGTGGGTGAAAAGCGATATATTTGTGTAACATTGACAGGATCTTTTCCCCTGTCTGAGCTCTACCAATTCTCATCAACAAATAGAATCTATTTTTTTTTGTAAGAAAAATAACAGTCCTAAGAAGCAGTTAAGTTTTTTTTTTTTTTTTTACTTATTGCCTTAGTATGTTGTTTTCTTAGGGAGCCTGAGGGCATTTACAGGTTTACTGGGGGGAAAAAATATGCCTGATAATGAAGACTGAGCAATCAGGTTTTCTTGGTCTTCTATTTATTTTTATGAGCCTTTTTGGCACAAAGGAAATCTAATTACTTAAAAGCACTCTCTTCTTGCACAGCAAGATCTATACCTCCATAAATCCATATCATGCAGGAGTAATTTTTGTGCACAAGTTCTGGCCAGTTCGCTTCGGTAAACCTCTGTGATATCAGCAGTTTGCTGGACTCTTATGGTCAGCAGTTGCTGAAACTCAGATAGGGACGTTATAGCTTACAGCAAACTTCTTCATGTTGCTCTGCTAACAGTACAGTACATACAAGCCTTATTTCTGTGCAGAAACAGTCCTGCTTATAGTTAGAATGAAAAATGAAAATGAACTAAGAAGTGAATCTGATATGAGCATCTTCCCAGATGAACATGCATGAGCTCTTATCTATTCTCCCGCTTACTGTGCTTTAACAACCTTCCCCCATAACTTGTCCTTGGTATTTTAAGTATTTAACACTTCGGCCAGGCTATCTGCCTCGGCAACCCAGCAGCTGTCTGGGTAACTGCAAATTTTGCTGGTATTGCATAAACATGATTTTAACAATTACGTTAAAGGCCGTTCATTTCTCCCTAACATCCATAAGTGCCCTTTTGGAAGGTTTTCAAAAGCACAGCTTCACCGACCTGTTTTCCTTCAGTTATAACATTTCCTCAATTATGTAATTTTACATTTGATGTGCAATGCAAAACCAGAAAAATCAGTGAACCCCACTAAGGAACATTCCAGACCCTTTCTTTTGGTTGAATTGCCAGAGCCTAGCTTCCATAATCAAGAGATCTTTTTGAAGAAGCCCTGCATCACTGGTTGAGATCTACCCTGTTTCAAGAGCGATGGATGGTAGGTGGAGATGGCAGGCCAATGGGGTGGGAGAGAGGGACACAGGCAGAGTAGGCCAGCATGCCATACCTTTAGCAGGGTAGGGGGAGGTAGAGGAAGAGGAGGAGCTTAGGGAGGAAATCTTGAACTCATTCTTCTGGATTTACTCAGTGAGATAGGGAAAGAAAAGGGCAGAGAGACAAATGAAAGAGGGCAAAAGAACAAGGACACGTAAAAAATGTGGGTAAAAGAAGAGCGGGCAGCTACTGGTACCCCAGGTGTCGCCCATCTTTATGCCAGACCAATCAGTCGTGTGTTTCCATGAGTAAAGCCCAGTACACATGGACAAATTTTCTTTGCCATTTTGCTCGTGTGTACGCGCCATCTAATTTTCTTTGCTGGTGGTTGTGATACCTATTGCCGACAGAAGGAAAGAACTGCAAAAATTTCTCAGGTAGGCTGTACCATATTGCAAACGCATTAATACTTGCACATACTATCGTTGTGTACTGTATTTTCATGAAAATTAGAAATTATGTCATCAAAACTCACTAAAATGTACAATCTCTTGAAAATAAATTGTACGCTATACCTGCAAAGTGAGGAGAAATGAAAATGTTGATGTGGGGGGCCTGCTTTTATCCCTGTAATCGGGGCTGGATATTTTCCACAGGCATTCTCGTGTCTGGTGTTCATGTAATAATGTACTAACCACTCTAACTGACCAGTATAAAGCCATAATGAACTCAAAATCAACGGATACAGCAACATTTCACTCAATCAAAACAGGAAGTGATGTCATGGCTCAAATGCACGCGCAACAATTTTTCACATTTTATTTGCTGGCGTGTGCACATGGGCAAATTGCTGAAAAGCTGGGCGCCTAGCATTCGAGATATTTTCTTTGTTATAAAAAAATTTGACAAATTCCTCATATGCACAGGCAAAGAAAATTGACTATGTGTACGGGGCTTAATTTCTCACACAATTTGGGAATATCACAAAAAATTTGTAATCAAACTCCTGAAGTTGCACAAACGGACACTGATGGTAACACGGCTTGTGACACAGCCAACAATGAACTATTATACCCATTCCATCCTTTTTTTTGTTGCAAGAAACAGAGAGAGGAGGCACAGTCATGTGGAATTTACCATGTTGAAGTAATGGCTGTTCAAATGGCAATGACTAACTCAGAGAATGATAAAGGTTGGAGATGAATTAGGCTCACCTGCAGATTTGACCTTGCTTTTTTCAGGACATCATGTGTCCTGGACACTGTAAATGAAAAAGAGTGTGGAGCTTACTGCCAATTCTCAAAACTTAACAAACTTTCATTACACAGAGCAGAATACACCCATATGCAGTGTCTTGAAAAAGTATTCCCCCGGGGTATTTCCATTATTTTTGCATATTTACACTAAATATGGTAGAGAACCCTGTTGCTGGAGAGCCATCGCTCTGCATGTTATAGATGCCTCTCGTCTCTAGCGCACCCGATGGCACGTCTCACTACAAAGGCACTTTAACAATGAAGGTGAGAAACACTTACACTGGCTGATAATAAAGCGCTCCATGCTTTCCTTGGAGCTGTTCATGTTCCTGAGCCTCTCGGCAGTGCTTTGCAGTACCTCTTCCTGCTTTGTGAGCTGCTGCTTCAGGTTTTGCACTTCCTCCTGCAGGGCTTGCTCCTGTAAGCCACAGACATAAATGCTATGAGCTACTGATGGCACACACTCATGATACGCAACACATATGCTATACGTACTCACAACAGCTACAGTATCTAGTCAATAAAGCTACGTAATTACTCATAAATCACACAATGAGCGCATATCCCATGTACAGTGATCTCATTGTTTTTAAAATAATCAAAGGAGGGGCTTGGGGAAAAGGTGGACTCTGACCTTCTGGACGTGCTGAGCAAGCCTGTCTCTATCAGGCAGTGCTGCCCTCCAGAACATCTTCAGGAGGGATGCAGCCTCCTCCTGGATCAGCTGCAGGGTTTTGGCATTGGCGAGGAGGTCTGTCACACTGCCATAGTGTGGAGCCTGTGCACCCAAATTGGAAGAAAACATCTATAGGCAAAATGGCAGGATCCACAGACGCTGTATTGTAGGCACTAGGCAGCATCAAAAGTTTATAATTTATGATTCAATCCCAGAAGATATATGGTGTCCCAGGATCTGATATTAAAACCCAGTTTTAACCCAAATTATTTGAACTGAATGTACAACCCCAATTCTGAAATAGTTGGGACAAAGTGTAAATTGTGAATAAAATCAAAACGCAGTGACTTTCAAATCACACCAGCCAGTATTTTCTTCACAATAGAACAGAGATAACATAGCAAATGTTGAAACTGAGAAATGTTACAATTTTATCCACAAAATGAGCTCATTTCAAATTTGATGGCTGCTACAGGTCTCAAAAAAGTTGGGACAGGGGCCTGTTTACCTTGGTGTACTATCCCCTCTTCTTTTTAACACAGAGTCGAGGCGTCTGAGCATTGAGGAGACAAGTTTCTTGAGTTTAGCCATTGGAATTTGACCCCATTCTTGTTTAATACAGGCTTCCAGCTGCTGGAGAGTTTTGGGTCTCCTTTGACGGACTTTGCGTTGAATTATGCGCCAAATGTTCTCAATCGGTGAAAGATCAGGACTGCAGGCAGGACAGTTCAGCACACGGACTCTCCTGCTATGAAGCCATGCTGTTGTAATAGCTGCAGTATGTGGTATTGCATTGTCCTGCTGAAACGCACAAGGCCTTCCCTGGAATAGATGTCGTCTGGAGGGGAGCATATGTTTCTCTAAAACCTTTATATACCTTTCAGCATTCATGGTGCTTTATAAAACATGCAAGTTTCCCACACCATACACACTAATGCATCCCCATACCATCAGAGATGCTGGCTTTTGAACTGAACGCTGATAACAGGAGGGGTGGTCTTTCTCCTCTTTAGCCTGGAGGACACAATGCCCATGATTCCAACAAGAATGTCAAATTTGGACTCATCTGACCACAGGACACTTCGCCACTTTGCCACTTTGCTACAGTCCATTTTAAATGAGCCTTGGCCCGCAGAACACGGCGGCGCTTCTGGATCATGCTCAACAATGGCTTCCTTTTTGCATGATAGAGTTTTAAGTGGCATCTGTGGATGGCAGGGCAGACTATGTTTACAGACAGTGGTTTCTTGAAGTATTCCTGGGCCCATTTAGTAATGTCAATGACAGAATCATGCCGGTGAGTGATGCAGTGGCGTCTGAGGGCCCGAAGATCACGGGCATCCAGTAAAGGTCTTCGGCCTTGTCCCTTACGCAGAGAATTTTCCAGTTTCTCTGAATCTTTTGATGATGTTATGCAGTGTCAATGTTGAGACCTTCAAAGCCTTTGCAATTTGATGTTGAGGAACATTGTTTTTAAAGTATTCCACAGTTTTTTTTACACAAGCCTTCACGGGTTGGAGAGCCTCTGGCCATCTTTACTTCTGAGAGCCTCAGCCTCTCTAAGACATCCCTTTTATAGCCAATCATGTTACACACCTGATGCCAGTTAATGTACTAATTACTTGCTAAATGTTCTATCCGCTGATTCTCTTATATATTCATTGCTTTTTCAGCCCTTTTTTGCCTGTGTCCCAACTTTTTTGAGACCTGTTGCAGCCAGAAAATTTGAAATGAGCTCATTTTGTGGATAAAAATGTAAAATGTCTCAGTTTCAACATTTGAAATGTTATCTATGTTCTATTGTAAATAACATATTGGCTCATGTGATCTGAAAGTCATTGCATTTTGATTTTATTCACAATTTACACTTCGTCCAAACTATTTTGGAATTGGGGTTGTAGTTGCTGATCAGGGATAACTGTTCTCAGGTTGTAGCGCAGTTGTGCCGATAGTCGCTACAGCATTTTGAAATATTTAATGTGTTTTTAATAAACCATGGATCATAAAATCCGTAACAGCTGAATAATTCTATCATTAGTTTAATTTATATCAGAAAAAAGGGCCGCGATTTTAATATCATTTGTGTGAATTTCTCTAACCATTTCTTTTCAGAAAACATTACAATTTTGTTTTGTATTAGCAACCTTTTTGGCATCAGCCTGAGAATAAATTCTCGCTATCTTGCGAGACTATAGTCACCAGTTCAGGCATAACGTGACTGAAAAATGTATGGCTCTTAGAAAAAGACATGTTTAAATCATCTAATTTCTTGCTGAAACCTGTCGTCCACAAAGATTTTATCATCACCCAACAGAATTCCTTTCAAATTTTTCCCTTTGTGGGACACTTTGTTATGGTAGGAGACTGTATTAGGCTAAACATTTTTGTATACTGCTTTCAAACTGCTGTTTGTGACAGTTAAAAAGTCAGAA
The DNA here is from genome assembly GCA_029692085.1 of Gymnothorax javanicus. Taxonomy (NCBI): domain Eukaryota; kingdom Metazoa; phylum Chordata; class Actinopteri; order Anguilliformes; family Muraenidae; genus Gymnothorax; species Gymnothorax javanicus. The sequence goes on from CM056198.1 coordinate 35,191,550, forward strand.
TTCATGGGGGCTTACTTTTTTTGTTTTGCTGTTGATTTGGTATTTCTGTAGAGGATAGCGAAAGCATAACGAAAAATGTCGCGACTATAGCTAGCTTTCGGCATTTGGGCATAGCTGCGCTAGCTTTGTGAGTTGTTTATCAAAATACACAGTATAAGCCTTCACCTCGCCAATCTGCAGATCGAGCAGTGCCCCCTTCATCTTTTGGACCAGCGCCTTCCCCTCCAGGATCTGCTGCTGGAGGGCAGTGAAGTCGTCCACATGCCCCACGGCATGCCGCCCGTTCTTATTGGCAAAGGAGCCGTCTGGTGCTTCGCCTTCCAGGCCTGCATGTGGATCCAGTGCATCTGAGGAAGACAGTGTGGCTCAGCCTCCACAGCGCTGGAAAGCACCTCTCAAAAACCAATATTCCTCAGCAACTTCAGACAACACTCTACAACAGACTTCATTTATTAGATTAATATTACATGAATTTTTTCATTAGGTGCCTTTCTACGCATTGAAATACTCGGCGAAATACCAAAGCAAATACACGCTTATTGTGGCAAATTCAAAAACGGACACTGCAGACACCATTATAAAGCTGAAGACTGAGACACAGCACAAATAAGTGAAACAAAATGTTAACTGAGCATTTGGAGTTACATCGTAGCTATGTCGTAGTACTGGTTACGTCAACGACCTTGTGAGCCAGGCCAATGAGGCAACAGAAATAAGCATGCAGATTAAATGTCAGAGGTTAAAAGCACACCGTTTGCTGTGAGTTCGGGGTCCTCCAGGCCAGTGAGTGAGGCACAGGGGGACGCGGAGTTAAATAGCCCAGTGTCCCTGACAGGTGGAGAGGGCGCGGGGTCTGGGGGGAATGGGAGCAACAGGATGTGAGTGAAATGCAGACGGACCAGCGCAGACTGGACAGAGCACAGGAGGGAGCAGAGAGATCGCCCGTCTTGGTGTGTCCTCACCGTGGAATAGCTGCCTCTTGTAGATGCCATCGCGCTGGGGGCTGACTGGGATGGTGTTGGGCCGACGGTTGCTACGGGTGACAGTGATGGCACCGCACAGCTGCTGTTCCAGCTGCGCACGCAGGGCACCATTCTCCAGCACGCTACGCTCTAGCTGCACCCGAAGACCGCGGACTTCCACCAGGAGCTCCCCCAGCTCCTGGGACGATGGTGCCCCAGGGTACTTCAGCTCACCCCTGCATCCTACAGACAAAAAAGAATCCATATACGGACCTTCAGATTCAGCTGAATGCACATAATGCACAATTTCTTGTGTATTGGTCCAGGCTTGGGCTCTCTAAAAGCTCACCTGCATAGGGGTTCTTGCCATTTCTGTACATGCGATCGTACACCTGCAGTTCACACTGCACTGAGTGGAGCAGCCGACGGCTTTCTGATAGCTGCTGCTGTAGCAGATTTACCTCATGATGGAGCCTGTAGATAAGGAGCATGTATCCTGTCACAGCGGGAAATTCACATTATGAAATGGTGTGTCACACTTGCAGGAACATTTAGTGGAATACCCATCTGAGCACACATACGCAGTCACAATTATACACATCATTAATGGCAGTCTCAATGCATAGTATCATAATTGTGGACCCTGGAGGAAGTCGTGCGCCTACTATGGATTCACGAGTGTCGTCTCCGCCGCCACCGCTGCGTCCACGTCTGCAGACGCTTTCTTGTGGACGCTGTACAGGCTGTAATTTTTGACCGATTACTTTTGTATTTGGTATGGACATGTGTTATATTTAACGTGTGACACCTATCAATTTCGGTTGCCATGGCGACAGTATTGGCCGAATAATACGTAAATTAGTGGCAAAACATAGACATTTCCTTGCGGACACAGTACTGGCTGCAGTTTTGGACCAATTACTTTCATATTTGGAATGGATATGTATAATACTTCACTTATGACAACTATCGACTTCAGTCGCCATGGCGACAGTATTGGCCGAATAATGCGCAAATAAGGGGAGGAGCCGGCTTTCGGGGGCTACACCCATGCAGTCGCGGCCGACCGGACTGTCTAGTTATGGATTGACACTGTGTTGATAGATACTCACAGTGCAGCTACTCCTGGCAGAGTTACAGCACACAGAGTTATATGGTGGAAAGGATGTTGTCTATATGTGCGCGTTTCCATGGCATGCGGTATTTTACCGATTGTTCTGATCCTGGCTGGTCTGCCGTTCCTGCTTCAGCTGCTGGATCTCCTGGCCCTGCTGGCAGCTGTGTGTCTGAAGCCTCCTCACCTCCTCCCTCCACTCCTCCACCTCAACCTCTGCCTCCTTCAGCTGCGCCTGCCCCACCAGCAGCTCCTCCCTGAGCTGCTCCACTTCCCTGCAGCTCTCTGGAATACGCATACAGCCTCAATATCTCCCCTTTGCACAACAAACCTTCACTACTGTGTCGCAAAAAAGCCAGGGCTGCATCCGAAATCACTCACTCATTCACTATTCCCTACTCACTATAAGGGGACTCATATATAGGTGACTGTATAGTGAGCTCATGGGCTGAAGGAAGAAACACTTTCGGACAGTACCCGGCTCGTTTTGTCCGCACTGTTAATGACGTCATCTTGCTCCTCTTCGGTTTGCGTGCAATGCATGATGGGACATATTGCTGGGTTAGTGACCATCGGTTGGTCACTACATTTTGCGTTGGACTGTGGGATGTAATGAGTTCTCCATATAGGGGGTAAAATTCTTACTAACAATTTGGACAGCACTACAAAATGGTGAACCCACTATATAGTGCACTATATAGTGAGTGATTTTGGACACTGCCCAGGTCTGAAATTAAACCATAGAATTCTTTGCGGATAAAATATCACGGGAAGAAGTGAAGACTTCTTAAGTGCTGGATGAGCTCAGAGCTCAACCTTGCATCAATTTGTTTCGCAGAGTATTCCATACTGCACCACTGGTTAGTTCAATCTGAAAACTCAATTACATCACCCGCTTTTAATAAATGCCATTTTATTACAGCTTTGGTCTAAGTGAAGTGAAAAAGGGCACTTTCCTGTACCTGTGCTTGCATGCATTCGGGTTTGCAGTGCCAGGACCTCCTCCTTCAGGGCACGATTCTCATTGGACAGCAGGCTGAGCGAATCCAGGCCTTGAATGTAGATGTTGTGGGAGCCCCTGTGTTACATCATGGCATGCTCAGTGAGTCAAATTAATAATTCTAATTATACAATCATAATTTGCTGGATAATACCAGCTTTTGTGTAACATTTTGTCACAAATCAAGTTTGGGGCTTGATATCTCATTTAACTTTCATCAATTTAAGTGAACATTTTTGAACCTGGAGAAGCTACCAACAGCTGCGTAAATATAATGAATAACAAACACTGCTAGAAACAGGGATAACTATTTTGCTGTAGTTCAAGTCTGGGTTATGACCCTCTTCTTTAATAAATAATACATTGTCTTTGGAATGGTTTATTTTTGCCTGCATTTTTCTCAATTGTTCAGCCTATGACAGCGGAATCCTGTGTTCTTCTCCATCCTCTGATTGGCTCACTGCAAGGCTGCAGTTCTATGCAAAAAGTGCGCTCTAACTGTAGCAGGAATGACCAAATATGTAAATTTTCTTTTTGATATTGGTCAAGCACAGACTTTTGGTTCAGTGGAAAATTTCCGCTGAAAGATTGAACACAAGCTTACAGGAATAATGATCACTTCATTGTTTTCCGCTTAGTCCAGAACTCAATATAATCCAGAAGACCACTGAATTATTTTCCTATTTTGAACCTCTCACCACAGTCTCTGCCCACTGAAGCCAGCCTATCTTCCAGTTGCTGCCTCAGTCGCTCATTGGTACGAACAGAGTCTTCCAGCTGTTGCCGCAGTCCCCGAATCTCCCTAAGGTGTTCCTCAATTACGTCAGTGCCTGAGAGACGGAGCAGAAATACGGGTGGCATGAGCTGAAATCCCACTCACTAACACACTCACGTCTGAAACTCAGCTATGGAAGAGGGGCAGTACCTGTGTAACCGGGACCACAACGAAAGCCAGGTGACCCAGAGGACACAGTGCCGTAAGTGCTAGCTCTCATTGGCAGAGTAGCATGGGGTGCTTCCCACAGTGCAGTGTTGTCTAGCACACCTAGGCTCATCTTTGAGGTAGACCTACTATCAGTGCTGCCAAGCTGGGGCTGGTGAAAGGTCTGAAGAGATAGAGGTAGGTAGCCAGAGGGCTCAGAGTAGGAGTGCACATCCAGGGGTAAGTCCGAGAGAGCTTTCATATGTGAGGTACACCAAAACCTGTGGTCAAAACACAAACATTTTCACTCACAGGAGAGAAAGTAATACTTACTAAAATACTTATTAAATATACTTATTAAAATACCTTAGAAGGCAGTAGGTACAACATGTGCACTGAGATGCAAAGAACACACTTTTTGCTTTCCAAAATATACAATAGCCTAATTATTTTTTAGGTCTTTTATTTATTTTATTTTTTTTTTGAATAAATACAGTTGCAATCAAAATTATTCAACCCCCATTGCAAATTGGGTTTAATAGCAAAATTTACAAACTTTCAGCCGTCTGTGATAAACAGATTAAATAAGAACATTTTAAATAGCTCAACACAACTAATATTAAAAATGGTTTCTAAAATTTAACTCAAAATGCCACTTTTAATGACTACTGCAGTCTCAAAATTATTCAACCCCCTGAATAGAATCTGTCATAAGAGCATATTTGCAAGTCAGGTATTGCTTCAGGCACACCTAATGCAGCTAATCAAGTGCTTAATTAGTTGCATCAGGTTTGCTTGAGATAGAACACATCAAATACTTGCACTCACTTGGGGTTTGTTGACAGTGACATTTGATTGCATATTAGAAATATGGCTGTCAATAGAATTGGCCAAAAAGCTAATTAAGGAGATCATTGCCTGGCACAAACAAGGAAAAGGATACAAAAAGGTAGCACAGGCAGTGCATTTTCGTAGAGATACAGTTAGAAGCATAGTTCGCAAGTTCAGAGTTAAAGGAAGAGCGGCTGCAATACCAGGATGTGGCAGAAAGAGGAAGTTATCAATGGCTGTCATCAGATTCCCGAGGAGACGGGTGGTCAAAAACCCTCAAGTGACTGCAGGAGACCGGCAGCAAGACTTGGAGGCAGGAGGCACTGAGGTTTCAGTTTGCACAGTAGGGCGCATAGTAAACATTGAAGGTCTCCAAGACATACACCACAACTGATCCAAAAGCACAAGCTCCAATATGCTCAAAACCATATAAATAAGCCACAGAAGTTTGGAGATATTGTTCTGTGGAGTGATGAAACAAAACTGGAATATTTTGGGCTTATGAATCAGAAGTATGTCTGCAGGAAGAATAAAGAAGCATATGCTGAAAAGTACATCCTGCTGACAATGCAGAATTGTGGGGGCTTTTTGATGCTCTGCAGCTGCCTTGCTTCCTCTGGCACTGGAAATCTGCAACATGTGGAGTGCAAGATGGATTCAGTCAAGTACCAGGATATTGAAGGAGAAAATGTCATGCCATTTGTAGGGAAGCTGATGCTTGGGCATCATTGGACCTTCCAAAAGGACAATGATCCTTAGCATACCTCAGAAGAAGGCTGAGAAGATTCTAGAGTGCCCATCGCAGTCGCCACACTTGAACCCCATAAAAAATCTCTGGTAGGATTTGAAGAACACAGTTGCAGCATGCAAACCCTAAAATATTAGTGAACTGGAGGCCATTGTCCATGAGGACTGAGCTAAGATTCCTTAGGAATGCTGCCAAAAGCTGACATCTGCCTATGCATCACATTTCCAGCAGGTCATAGCGGCAAAAGGGTTTTCTACTAAGTATTAAAGATGCTCATGAAGGGGTTGAATAATTTTGAGCCTGCAGTAGTCATTAAAAGTGGCATTTTGTGTTGAATTTGGAGAAGCCACTTGTAATATTTGTTGTGTTGAGCCATTTAAATTGTTCTTGTTTGATTTGTTCATTGCAAAACCACTGAAAGTTTGTAAATTTTGCCAGTAAACCTAATTTGCAACGGGGGTTGAATAATTTTGATTGCAACTGTACATCAACAGTAAAAGGTGCCAAAGTTAATCTTTGGACTATTTCTATGTGTGCAGCCAGGTTGTAGTGTTAGCCAATCAGAGGAGCCCTCTACCTTTTCTGGTATGACTGGGTATGATGCAAGTTGGGTCCCATGAAAATGGCAAGTGGTGTGAATGCAATGTGATCAAATGGAGAAGATGCAATGTTTTATTTTTACTTAAGCAAACTTTACCAGCAGACCCGAGTTCGGAGAACTACAATGCCACAATGCGTGGCTTTTCAATGTGCAAATAGGACATATGATTAAAGTAGGGAGAGTTTTAAGTCCACTGAAATGACCTTCTCCAGGCTCTCCATGCCCAAATCTGTCATACTAAAACAATGGTTGAAGATCCTGGGCTGCGCTTGCTTTAAACTAAAGTGTAATTCACGGTCACAGTCAGAGCATCTTTTACCTCATTGTTTTCGAGAGGACCAGTTCTAAAAATATGGCATCAGTTTGAGACGAAACGGCATGTACTAAAACCAGATGCCATCGAAACCGAGTTTATGCATTATTTTGTAGAATGACAACAATGCCAGTCATCATTGTCTTGCAGGAAGAGAAGGAAGTATTCCAAAGAAAAGGCCAAAGCTAGAGGCGTAATTTTTCACTCTTTGCCTGCAAATACAGTATGGGAGATTGAATAGCAACAGGCCACTGGAAACACAACATATAAAGTAGACATGCTTGCAAATAAGTGTATAAATGTAAGAGTTTTCAGTGAGCATTTTCTACTTGAGAACTGTGAGAGAAATCTCCAATCAAATTACTGGCTCGTCCTCCAAAACAAATTCTGCACGATGCGGCCATCCCGCCCATTTTATTACCCAAGCAATTAACATCAATTAATACTGACTATCGCCCTTGAAACCCTTGCTGGAAAAGAAAGAACGATGAAAGGAGTCATAGGTTAACAAGCTAGCCAGGTAGCAAGCTGTTTTCTTATTTTTTTTATACAATGATCTGGCAAAAATTTCAAGACTGGTATAATTTTCCACTTGCTAGCTAGCTACAGCCGACTCATGTTATAACCGTGAGCAAATATTAACATTACTTTGACAGAAGTAAAGTTGACTGTGCTATAACAGTAAGGCTATAGCGACAAAATGGCTGGCAAAATTTACTGCTTGCTAGCTTGCTCAAGTCCGAACAGCAGCGAACTTTCGAAAACCTTTTGCCAATGATCAAAAGGTAATGTTATAAAAGACATGTTTTCCCGCTAACCTTTTGCAAAAATGTATCCTAATTCATTAATATCTTCGGCACTCACATTTTGGGGTGCCATTTATGCTGTTGGAAACATGGCTAGTTTGCAAACAATGACAATGAAGTTTCTGAGCAGCATCTTGGGCACACATCCCCGCTCCCCAGAGGCGAAAACTGGAAATCCAAGCTGAAATGGCTTGTAGTTATCTCTTACCTCCAGCTACGTCTATATGCCTTAAATGATGGCAGAGGAGGGGGAGGTAGACAAATTTTGTGGCTGATTCTGGAGATGAGCAAAAAATTGGCAAAAACTACGTGCATTTGTCATACCACATCCCTAACTTGAATGGAGATAAGAAAACCTGCAAAGTGTTCGACTAACATCGGAGGAGTGAATCATGCAGAACAGATGATGTGACATTTGTTATGTGATCATGCTAGCTCATCACTGGCTGCTCACTTTCTCCTAGGTCCTTCTGCAGTGTCTGGTCCTGGTGAATATTGCCCACAGAGAAACAGAGAATGCCCCTTGTTCAGTGAGGTGAGAGTGGGGATTAATGGGTGTGATTTAAGAACAGTAATGGGCTGGGGGGACATGGAGAGAGCTGGATACAGGCCCCGAATACAGGCCTGGCAGGTGGAGGATGACACAAGAAACGGACAAGTTTTACTTGCAAATTAAATATTGTGTTATAGACAAAGCCTTGCAGGCTACATCCAAGCCTCCAGATTCGTAGTGCAAAGCTCTTAAAATGAAGTTCAGTAAGAATGGCAGCAAAGCAGCTGGTGTTTCATACTACAGTTTGGACATTGCTGAAACACAGATGTAACCAGCAATCACCAGTATACCCAGCACGACCTACCATCTTGAACCTGAGTCATCACAGGGTTCTGCGGTTTGCAAGGTGTGCTGGGACAGCTAGCAGATGACTGAACTCCTTGAGGTTCAGAGGGTGATGGGAAAACTATGAGCTGTGATGGAGTGCCTTTTGTTGGAGGTGGATCTGGAAAAAAGGATGGAGGATGAAGAATGACAAAGTGGCAATGATGCACATGATAATGAAAATACATGACAAACAAACAGAGTGGTGGAACATTTTGATTAAGATAAGGGTCTCAGTATTCAGTCTGTTATCATGAACCATCATTAATGATGCATAAAATGATCCTATTGTGCAATTGGCAGGGATACTAATTCAAAACTGACAAGCATGCCAGAACCAGGAATGCCTATGCCTTATTTAGATGATGCTCCGGACAGACTTACAAAACAAAGAAAAGACCCATCCAGTTTGTCATGTTTTAGTTTCTTAAACATTATTCAACCACGTGGGTCAGTCAAGATCTTAGTTTATATTATTAGTAAGTGCTACGGAAGTGCAATTATGACACAACCAGAATTGTGCAACAATGAGAGAGACGAGTGATGATAATGTGACTGAGGATGAAGACACAAGCAGTGGTTTATGTTTTCCTTTCAGATTCCTGTAATAAAAGACCTTTTCTTTTTGAATTGCATGAATCTGAATACACACTTGTTGTTGCTGCCTTCTACAAATGGACACCTGCATATGTATGCATGCACATGTCACTACCTGAGCCAGTTTGCACGTGTCCTGCTCGTATACTCTGCTCCTCTGGCACATACTCGCCGGGGCAGTCCATGTCTGAGCATAACTCCAGGTCCTCATTGGTGGAGCCCTGCTCGTCTGACACAAAGGAGGTTCTGTCTGAATGGTCAGTAGTCTCAGACAGAGCATGGCCACTGGAGGGTGTATCTGCATGCTGCTGAAGCTTGGTGTGAAGGGATTCAATGATCTTGTCCTTTTGTTGGAGCTCCTTACTGAGTCTAAACAGAGATGTGGACACAAGGTCAAAACCATTTCAGCATGAGGTAAAAGGTCAACACAAGTTTGCTGGAAGGCTGAAACAGGTAAACAAGTTCAACTCAAGGTCAAAGGAAATAATGTCTCACAAAGGCCCTGCATTCACATTTCACAAATGGTATTCACAAGAAAACCTCTGTAAGATTTTATTTGGACAGGCACTATCTCAATATATCGGGAAAATAAGGGTCAAAACTTTTTAAATACTTGGAACACCAAAAAAAATATACGTCAGTATTTTTTTCTTTTATTTACAACAATTTTTTCCCTAAATGCTTTTAGCCTTTTTTAAGGCAGAAAACGAACATAGATTTGACACTTTACTTTTACATGTTCTATAACTCATCAATAATGCTAACTTGCCCTTGGAAAAAATATTTTTTTCACATATTTTGAGTTTGTTAGCCTTTTTTTAAGATGAAAAACAAACATGGATTTGAAATTTTACTTTTACAAGTTCTACCACTCATCAATAATGCTGACTTGCCCTTTTGGAAAAATATATGTATTCATTTTTTTACATAGGGGAGACTGGGGTCCAATGAGCCATGGGGACCAATGAGCCATATCACTTTTTTTGCATCAATTGATGCCAAAGGTGTTTAAAATAGGCAAAATAGTGATATGGCTCATTGGACCCCATGGCTCATTGGACCCCAGTCTCCCCTACTTTGAGTTTGTTGAGTCAAGAAAAGCATGACTGTAGTTTTTTAATACAAATAGTTTCTACTTCTGATGATTGTAAGTCGGATGTAGCTTCATATTCCAATTAGTTTTTGAGCGTGGAGCATGTAAAATAAAGGCTCTACTGTGGAGTATAGAAAGCCATTTTCTCCTCACATAATTTTTTCAATGGTATTATAATTCGAAATTGCCCCGAGGAGACGAAAAACATCAAGTAAGCTTACATAAATACAATCCACATTTCTAAATTTGAAAACCTGTGAGAAAAGGGGGAATGAGAACTATAACTTCAATAGTGGTTGTAAACACCAACCTGGGCATCTGAAAAACTGAAGAACTGTGAAGTACACTGAAGGACATAAACGTGTGTCCACAGTTGAGGCTTCACACTGCCTTTTCTAAGGGGTAGTCAAGCTAGTGAGTAGAGGGGGTAGGAGGGGGACAGGAACTAAAAATGGCATCTGGCAAGTAGGGGTCCTCAATGTCCGTGTCAGGACTAGAAATGGAACTGCTCAATGAAAAAGGTAATCTATGCCCAGAGCACTGCAAACCAGGTTGTAACTCAGCAAATAAATACATAAAACTACTTTCAGGCAAAATAGATAGTAAAGGTATGATTCTTGTCAATGAGATGTGAAGCCAAGGTCCAGTTGCAATATCATCCAGTTGGAACAAGGATATATCTTTTGAAACATTCTCTTGGGGGTTGACCTTTCTGGAAACTCACCGTAGAGCAAGCAGCTCATGGCCCATTTTGTCCTCATGGAGCTCTGAGTGATCCCCTGAGAACAACAGGAACAAGCATCACTTTCCCAATGTCCACAGTGTGTAGCTTTCTCAAGCAACATCCAGTTTTTCCCCATAATGTAATCAATTGCCTACATTAAATCAGCTACACATACAATATCATGGAAGTACTAACAATACAGAAGCACTATTGTTTTAGACTATGTCTAAAATACACTATGTACCAAACAGTTTATAAACACTTTACTGACAATATAGTACACAGAAAATGGACATTTTTCAATTCTAAATATCTGGCCTTTTTATGAATTTGGAATGGTCAGTATATTGTATTTTTTAGCATATTTGTCTAAAATGTTTCTGATCATCCAATGAAAATACAACAGAGTAAGCACAAAATGCAGCTTTTGAACAATTGTTTCATTCATTGAATGCAAAGATTTCTTCAAAAACTACATCACCATTGTGAATAAATAATTTCCCCGGCTTAACCTAATACTGATTGTGCTACCATTGGCGGCAAAAGCTACATTCAAATGTTAGTGATAACTGGTAATAAGTCCTTATACGCTACGGAAGAAATGGACTTTAATTCAGCCACACGTGAGGGTTTTTGAGCTTGAACTGCCTGTTTAAGGTTGCCTCAGCATCTAAAATATCTGGCCACCCTAAAACCATCATTTTGTTTTTTTAGAGCCATATATGATATCAGACACTGATAATTCTCCTTCAGGACCCATGTCAGGTTTCCAGAAAGACCATCACACTACCACCATCATGTTTTGTATGATGTTCTTATTCATCAGTCCACAAAGTACTTTTATCCAAAGTATAAAAGTCTTGGGGGTTAAGATGTTTTTTTAGCAAATGTAAGACAAGCCTTAGTTTTCTTTTTGGTCAGCAGTGTTTTTTGCCTTACAGCTCTGTCATGGGTGCCATTTTTGCCCAGTCTCTTTCTTATTTATGGTATTGAGAACACCGACCAAATTGAGGCAGGTGACGCCTGCAGTACTTGAGATATTAGTCTTGGAACTTTTGAAACCTCCTGGATGAGTTGCCAGTGTGCTCTTAGAGAAATTTTGGTTGGCCAGCCACTCCTGGGAAGATTCACCACTGTTCCAATTTTTCAAAATTTCACAGGGGTTCAATGGAGTCCCAGAGCCTTAGAAATGGCTTTGTAACTCTTTCCAGATTGATGGATGCCAACAACTTTGTTTCTCATCTGTTCTTGAATTTATTTCAATCATATGCTGCTTCTTACCTTGTACGCATTGCCAGACAGGTTGTATTTAAGTGATGTTTAGAGTGAACTGGGCAGGTAGAAATCATCTAAGGTGTGTCTTGTGAAATTGACTCCGATTATCAATACAATTTTTTTAGTAAGTTGATTTTGTAAATAAGGGGGCACTTACTTTTTTCCATATAGGGCGAGATAGGGTTGTACAGCTTTTTTCCATCAATAAATGAAATTATCATTTAAAAACTGCATTTGTGTCCACTTGAGTAATCATTATGTAAAAATTTAATTAATTTCATCTGCAACATTAAAGTGTGACAAATATGCAAAAATAGCAAGAATCGGGACGGGGCAAATACTTTTTCGCTGCACCGTATATGCTTTAATCTGTAAATATATGTTGATATATATGTTGGAGGTGTCAATATATGGCTATCTGAAGGCACTCACATCCGCTAATCTTGGTGCCAATGCGCTCTGCAAGGGCACTACTCTGTGCTAGTTGCTGTCGGAAGCTCTGGCCCATATAGTAGTCGATGTCATTGGCACGCAGCAGCTCCTCAAAAGCCTTGGTGGTGTCGCCCAGATGCTGGCTCAAGATGTGGCACACCCCGCGGCCCTCTCGCATCGCCTGCCGCAGGTGAGACAGCTCACGAGCCTGTGCCTGGATCAGCGTGTTGTATTTCCTGTCAGAGAGGGGAGAAATTTGGAAATATGGTTTGAGGAATTGAACCCCCTTTCCAAAAAAGTTGGAATGCCTGTAAAAAGTAAATAAAAACAAAATGAAATGATTTGAAAATCATTTAAACTCTATATTGAACTGGATATAGTGCAAAGTCAATATATCAGAGGCTGAAACTGAAAAAAGTTATTGTTTTTTGAAAAATATATGCTCATTTTGAATTTGACGCCTAAAACACTTGTCAACAAAGTTGGGACAGGTGCATGTTAACCACTGTTTTGTGTCGCCTCTTTTTTAACAATACTCTGTGAGCGTTTGGGAACTTAGTCAACCAACTGTTGTAGTTTTGAAAGCAAAATGTTTGCCCATTCTTGTTTGATGTGGGATTTCAGCTGATCAAAACTTTATTACTTCCTTTGTCACACTTTTCTTTTCAGGATGTACCAAATGTTTTTTTTTTTAAACAGTGTTACTGTCTTCCCAACTGATTCTACAAGAGGTACCAGGGGGAGTCAGGCTGCCCGAAGTGCCTAATATTCTGACTTGGTTACTCTCCATGCTCTGCTATGTCCCAAACTACCCCGTCAGTACCTCTTCTAACATTCTCTTCATGTCTCTCACTTGCTAGGAAAAGTAGGTTTAACTTCAGAGGCTTTTTCGAGAACTTCTGTAAGTATGACTGGCATTACTGAGTTTTGTAATGCAAAACACATTTTTAGCATTCAACCAAGGGTCTCCATCTCGGAAACTCCACCCACCCTGGCCACGTGGCAGATTTTGGGGTCTTCTGTGACACCATTTCCCTCAAGCTTAGAGCTCTTCAGCTGGGCCTCCAGGGAAGCCACGCGGGACACCAGCTCCTTCAGTGCTCGGTTGGGCTGGGGCTCATGGAAGTGACCCGGTCCGTCTGACTGCCAGCCCTCATCTTCGTCAGCGGCGCTGTGAGATGGTGAAGGCTGGAAGCTCCAGTTGACCTTGCGTGGGCGCTCCAGGCTGGACGCATAGTCACTGGTGGCAGATTGAGAACGCACGCGGGCCTGCAGATTGCGCACAGCCTTGGTCGAGCGGGAGAGCTGGACACGCAGGTCGCGGACGAGTCGCCGAAGCGTCTCCACGTCCTCCTCCTCGCCCTCGCACCCGGGGCTGGAATCCTGCACCCCCCACCATCGTGTCCCTCGGCCCTGCTGTCCCGACAGGCTGGTGCACATCTCCAGGCCGTCAAACTCTGAGGAAAGATGTAGAAATAGTGTCAACTGAAAACTACACCACTTTTCATCCAGCCACACAGGCAAATCAATCTTTACATGAAGCTGCAACATTAGCTGAACAGTTCCCTTTTTAGTTTTTGTTCTCTCACTAACCTACATAGTTTTAAATATCCAGGCTTTTTTTTTTTTTTTTTTTACATCTATGTCCTCAGAAAAGCAATAATACTATTAATTTTACACTGCCTGTGAAACTACCTTAATTCGGCGAATCTTTATCCTACATGCTAATTTTACACTCTCTAAACCCAGTATTGAATTGTACATTTTATTCTACATCCTTTATAAAAAACACAATTAGTATTGCAATAGCGACCTCCCACTTGCAAACGGCATGTGAAAATGTGCAGTGCAATAGCACTCTCTAGTGTCCAATCATAAAACCTACAGATGAACAGAAACATCTAAATGTATCATATGAAGTAACAAACTGTTAGTCCTGAAGGACTGCAGTGTGTGTGGACAGTGGTGCGTTTTGTACTGGTGGCAGAAAATTAAGACCTTGAGATCATGGAGTGTAGATTCTTTTGCCAATATTTGGCTGAAGTGAATCAACAGTGCAGAACGAACAGACTGAATTCTAACATTCTAGAACCTTTTTTAGGCTCTGTGGTGCGACATGTGACCCTTCTCACCAGGACTGCTGGTGTCTTCTCTCTCCGCTTCGTTCTCACTGCGGCCACAGGTTTCGTACCCCAGATCCTGCAGGTCCACTTGAACCTGCTTACTGGCCTGCTCCACTGATGTCTCAGCTAAAGCAAAAAGCCAGTAAGAAACAATAAGTGACTTTGAAGATTCCATTCAACAATGAAAGCACACGTCAGTTTCAATCAACATGCTACACTTATGCAATGGAACGTCTCTCACTCAGTAGTTCTCTGTAGTCCTTCAGCTGCTCGGCCTGGGCATGGACTGTAGCCTCTGACACCATCAGCCTCTCCTGCAGATCTCGGCTCTCCTGCCTGCTCAGTGCCAGCTCTGAACGCAGGCCCACCTCCACCTGCTCCCACTCCCCGCACCTATTCTTACTGGCTTCCTCATCCTAAATCACACAAAAAGCTCTCAAGAAGACTCACAAACACACATATTGCTACTTGGTCTCTCAGTTTCAACATGATACTCCACGTACTGAGTGATTGCTGAAGCACCGTGGGTTGAAATGCAGCACAGTGTACTAAATTCCTGTGTACAATCAACTCATGACCTGTTTGTGCCCTCCAGTCTCCCATTGGTTGAACAAAGAACCGTAGTATCTAGCAATAATATTCAGTGAATAGCAGCAAAAATGACCCAACATCCCTCTTACACGAACCAAACTCCATCTTTAATCATAAGAGAGGGATGAGTAAATAAGAAACTTGCGGCTGATATAAAGAAAGGCGAGACGAGAGAGATCTGAGCGAGAAATAAGCTTGACTAAGCAACTACTCAAGGCTATGCAGATGAATAGGACTTATTCATCACAGCGTACTTTGCTGTGTAAAAATAACTCAAAACACGTGTGAGCGATGTACCAGCAAAAGGGATGAAATCCTCAAGAATGAAAACAAACTTTTCCCTTCATATGGTATATTGAAGACCCGTGTGCAAGCAGTATTTAAGTCACATTTTGCAAAAAATTATCTGACACCAGTATGAAAAGCCACAATGGCCAGAGCATCATCTGATACCATAGACTTCTGCAAAGAAGCACTCAAGTCTTGTGTACTGATGCGTGTCCATTGTCCATTGTCATGATCTGCAACATGTTTTGAAAACCTTGACCCCCAAAATGTCAAAAGTATTATTTTGTGACTTAGGTACTTCTTGCACACAGGTCTTCAATTATTTGTGCGATATTAAAACAACTGAAGCTATATTGGCTCTATTTGTCATGTCCCATGCAGAAGGAGTTGATACAGTATATCCAGTTGGATTAATAGTGAATACAGTAATCTTGATAATTGGCAGAGAGACAGTTGTTCATCAGACCTCTTACCTGTGGAAGTGAGGCATCTGTGGGGGAAGGGGATGAGAGAAATTCCTGGTCCTGGGATGCAGGCCAGGTGCATCGCCTCTTCCCCTGCCCATCTTGCAGTGGAACATTTGGGGCTCCCCGTTTGCCCTGAGCTGGTCTGGCCTCCTCATCAGCTCCCAGCGGCTCTGGTCCCGGGACGCCTCTGTCTTTCCCCGTCACCACAGTTACACCTCCACTGCTGACGCTGCTCAACCTATCCGTCACACCTTCCTCCCACCCTCTCCACTTCACATGACCCACCGCCTGCTTCAGCTCGCTGTTCTCCAGCTGCAGGTTCAGGAGCGCAGTTCTGGAGGCCAAAACACAGCTGTCAGGTGACCACACAACTGGACCACAAGTGTCCGCAAAAAAAAAAAAAAAAAACACTGCAAAAAATGTCTGTCTTACAAGTCATTGGTCCTAGTTTTTCCCTCTCAAGTAGAAAATATGAGCTTATTTCAAGTTACCATGTGCTTGACAAGTGAAATTTTCTCATCCCATTAGCAAATCTTGAAATAAGTCAAAATTGTCGCACCCCATTGGCAAATTTTTTGTCTTACTGAGAAAAAAGGTAATAGAAGTAAGTGTTTTTAGTCCTAATACAAGATTAAACCAGGTAAGGTGGACTTATTTTTCAGTTTTTGCAGTGCAAATAACATCTAGTGATAAATGTAATGTTAAGTTACATCAATACTAGTATTTATTGTAGACTTTTTTGTGTACTCTTTCAAACTGCATTTCAGTATCAACAAAAATTTTGCCAAATTTAGCATAGCCGTATTCTCATCATATCCCATGAAATTGTTTGGTTTCAACCAAATATCATTTCCCCCTGCCCTTTTCTATCTACTTTTTATCTACTGCCCTTTTGACAGCAGGGCTAGCCTAGATGTGCCAGTCAAACCAGAAAAAAAGCACAAAACATGCAACACCTCATTCAGCCTCACAGGGTGTAAATACAGATGGATGGTTTTTGGGAAGGATACCTCATCTGGGACAGAGAGGCGAAACCAGCCTTCTCCAGCTGCGCTTTCAGCTCCCCCAGCTCCCGCTCTACCGCTCTCTTCTTCTCCATCAACTGCTGCACCTCCACCCGCCACTCAGACAGGCCCCGCCCATCCGCCGCCGCACTCTGAGTAAGCATCCTCCTTTCCAGACCTTGGCAAGGGTCCTGCTGCTTGTAGACAAGGCCAAAAAATCCAAATCCATCCTTGCAATACTTCACTTAGATTTATTTTTTTATTACTTGACACTTTGAGAAGAGAACTAGAAAGCAAGAGCTGAGCATAAAGCCACGGCAGTAGTGGACAGAAGTAGGCGATGTGTATGTTAAGTGATCAAAATATTCACCATTGCAGCACCCAGAGTTTGAGCTGTCAGTTTGCAGTCTTCTTCCTCAATGCTGTCGGTGTATTCACTGCTGCAATCATCCTCATTTTCCTCCTCTTCCTCGTCTTCCACCTCCTCCTCCTCCTCCTCCTCCTCCTCCTCTTCCCCTTCCTCGTCTGTGTTGAGCTCTGGGGAGGCAGTAAGTATTGGTTAGTGCTAGCTTGCCCAAAAGAACAATAGCAGGGTCAGATCACCAATCCATCTTTGCTCAGAAAAGGCTTGCGTATAATCTCCTTTGGCGTTCCAATATTATAAGTCCTAGAGTTGACAGCAGTCAAAATATAACATTAACAAATCAACTTTTCTACAACTGGCCATGGTGCAACTCAAGGACATGACAATGCACACTGCCATGGATTCCACTTACCTTTTTGAAACCCAAAAAATTACAATTTGGAAAATTCAGTAAATGGAGGAAAGATCTCTTTGCTGCATGTGGAATGAGTCACAAAAGCTGACATTCTTAAAGTTCTAGAAAGGAGGCAAACAGCAGTTCCAGCTGAGACTCAGAAGTTACATAAGCTGCAAGCTTTCACTGAATGGCCCTCAGAGAAGAGCCTGCTTCCAATTAGAAAATCCGCTGGCTAAGAATTATGGGAAATGCAAAACAGAATTACTGAATTAAGCTTCACCAGATGACCAATTGCGTACAAAGAAATACTGTTGCTTAATAAAGTAGATCTGGTCTAAATTTTTGAACTCGGATGAGCTCAGGTGTTACTTAAATCCATCATGGGAATAACCTCATATTGTTCATGATCAGATTTTCGATGGCGCACTGAGTGACAAGACCACTAATCTGAATTAAACCTCACATGCTATGTTAGGTACACTATAATGTCATACTCAGCCCTGCCCAAAAAATTTCTTGCTGAAGTGCCACTAATAACATTATTTCATGAATCATATTATCAAACTGGTCAACAAGTAAGCTAGTGCTTGAGAGACAGTCTACACATTCAGAGAATCACAGTTTCATTACAACCAATACAGCCTCTGCATATTAGCTCTATCCCTCCATTCTGTAATCTACAGTAGGATCAATAAGTATTTGGGCAATGACATAACTTTCATTATTTTGGCTCTGTTTGTAGAGACGTACATGACATGAAACAATCAAAATGCGCTTTAAATGTTAATGTTCAGCTTTATGTCAGGCGTTTTGTCAATGATGAGTGAGCCCTGTAAGAGAAACAACTATTTTTATGCCCTGCCTCCCCACTTTTAGGGGCTCAAAAGTAATTGGACAAAGTCACATAATTAAATGAAATTGTCATTTTAAATATTTGGTTGCAAATAACTTCGAACTCAATTAAAGGCTTCAGTCTGGAATCCACAGACAACACAAACCCTGGGGTTTTTTTTTTCCTGATGATGCTCAGACAGGCCTGCTTGGTCAAAGGCATTTTTGTCATCAACAGGTGAAACGTACACTCAAATGGATGCAAGCCCAATAATTAATTTGACTACTGAGGAATATTCCATATTTGCATTGAAAATTCCTGAGTTTCTCGTTGTATGCTTAGATCATTGTCCATCTGCACATTGAAGTGCTGTCAAATGAGTGTAAAATCATTTGGCTGAATTTGAACAGATGATATATTCCTATGCAATACTGACTCCATCCTGATGCTTTTGTTAGGGGTCAAATCATCGATAAATACGGGAGACTTGGTTCAATTGGCAGCTATACATGCTCACGACATAACACTGCGCTCACTATGCATCAAAGATGATGCGGTATGCTTCAGATCATGAGCTTCACCTTCTTTTCTCCTTACTCTTCTCATTCCACCGGGTAGAAGCTAATCTTCGTCTCATCAGTCCATAGGATGTTGCTCCAGAACTGTACAGGCTTTTTTCAATGTTTTTTTTTGGCAAATTGGAATCAAGTCTACCTGTAAATGAGGCTCATTAATGAATCACATCTTGTAATAAAGCCTCTGTACTCACTCTGGTGAAGTCTTTTCTTGATTGTTGACCTTGAAACAGATACGATGGTCTCCGAGAGGGTGTTCTTCATCAAACCAATTGCTGTGAAGGGTTTTTTTTTTTTTTTTTTCAGAAAAAGAATTATTCTGTCCAGCCATTATATTTTTTATCCGTGCTCTTCTGGGCCTTTTGGTAATCCTGAGCATCCCAGTGAGCACTTTCTTTCAAAGAATGAACAATAGAGTTCATTTGTCCACACAAAATATTTTTCCTTTTTCCATGATGGGTTTGACTTCTCTTATTGACTTCATATTACGATTTATCAGCAGAAGATTCCAGATGCAAATGCTTACGTTAAATCAATCCTGGCCTTGTTTGATTGTGTACTTGTGAATTACAAAATGAGGGAACACCACACTCCTGGCCATGGAAGAGCTGAGCAGCAAACTGAATAATCGACATCAGTCCCGCAAAAAGGGGGAGCCGTATATAAACATGGCTGTAATTCCAACACCGTTCACAAAATTTGGATGTAAATACTGTAAAATTAAAGCTGAAGGTCTTCAATATAATTTATTTAACTTCCACTCCCATATGCTGCAGTAGACATTACAATAACACTAATTTTGTCAATGTCCAAATTTTTGTGAACCTGAGAGTATGCCATACGTACAGGGAAAACTTCAATAGGAAACATCATTAAGAGACAAGCAGCAGTTACCATTAAATAAACATTATTTACATGCAAAAGCTGAGGGCTTACAGGATGACAGGAGGAACACCACTCAGCCAGCCAGTGCCAACCTGACTAAAGATACCGTAGATCACCAAAACTGAAGCTTAGGTGTCCAGGCCTCCTAATCATTGAGGGAAAATACACACACTACTCTGTAGGCTAGTAACCAAAGTGGTTCTTTACGGAATATAAAAACCATGTAGCAAAAAATAGCGAAAAGGTAAATAGAACTGCCGCAGTAACAGTTACCAAAATATTTGTCTGGGAGATGCCTCATTTAGGAGGCTGTCTCACCCTGCCTTGACTGAACAAGAAACTTTGTGGAGGCCTCACAGCCATGATAGGCAGCCAGAGAAGTCCTTTCTCTGGCGGTTTTGCTGTCTTAGTGTGCGCGGAGGGAGTCTCCCTTTCCCGAGGCCTCGTGATAATGATGGTGATCAAATATTTGATAGTGGAGATCAAATAGTCAGTGATACCATGCCAAACTTAGGCAGTTTACAGGGCACCAAGTGAGACGTGGCTGGCAATGCAGGTATTATTTAAAAAGCATCCACGCCACAGGAGCAAGATGACTCCTTGTACATACAGTACAGATCCAAGTCTCAATACTGAGTTGAACAACATTGTGGATTTACAAACAAAACACTATTAATACTACTGAAGATAGAAGGCTTGTCATTGTTCAAGCAGCTCTACCACAAAACAAAATTACCTTTTATTAAATGATCAAAGCCCCGTCAGTTCGAAAAGGCTGTCTTTTCCCAATGAATCACTCAGGTCTCCAACGGAACAATAGCAGAGGAATACAGTCCCTCAGATATTCTAGTTTTAACTGGCTGCCATCACTTTGATCGGTCTCTGACGTTGTCCATAAGGAAGCGGGTTCACCAGCAACAATGGAAGGATTACGGGAGAGGAGATGTTTGGGAGTGGTGCAGTGTGCAGCTGAGAAACTGCTCTCTCCCCTTACAGCTGGGGGTGTGTACAGCAACTCTTTTTAGCAAGACAAAAGTTCGCTGCGTCGCATCTCTCCATTCAGATGCCAGAGCATATGCCCCTAGCTTTCCTGCCCCTCAACCAGCGACGCCGTTTCATAAAGACTAAATAATTGATATGGCATCATAATTTATAAGGCATTGCATAAGGCTAATAAACTAATGGAATATGATAAAGATGTTGAGGGCGTGACCAGACCCTCTGGTCTGGATCACATACAGGAGAGAGTAAATACAATAGCATACTATCACACTGAAAGAATTACTACCATTAACCTGATGCTTAGAGAAACTAAACTGATGCTTTGGGCTAAGGTGGGAGAGCACCTCAATGGCAGTGTATTAATTTACAGCTGAAAAGGCAGCCAGGTTCATTACTGGGGGCAGTAAAACTTGAAAAAACCTTGTTGTTGGATGGAGTAATCATTCATATTAGAGACAGTGACTTGCCTAGTACCCCCTCAGGCTTCAATTTCCCCTTGGTTTCACTTGGATTTCTGTGATAAATTGAATGCATTGAAAAAAATATTCCTTGGATTTTTTTTTTTTTATTATGACTACCTCAACGTGCCTTTTCATAGTGAATATGAGAACTTTGTCATCATTCATTAGATCTTTTAGACTGATTTGGATGCAAATATTTAAAATGCATAATGGTTGTACAGTATTGTTATAGCAATATAAGTAAAATTACCTGTAACTACAGATTGATGGATTTATTTTTGAATATGCATGTCCTTGTAAGATTAATTGAAACTGATTAACTGGAAACCATTTTCTCTGTATGTTGACTGTCAGTTTCAATTACAATTTATACCTCAACACTGCAATACAATGTTTAACACAGTAAAAGATTTACACCTCAGACACTGCCATACCTTAGGATCCAAATTCTTTAAAATAGCAACCATAAACATGTTTGGACAAAAATGTACAAGGATATGCTTCAAATCAGACATCAGGAGCCCTAATTCATGCAGAAGTTACACTACTGATAATCTGAAAGGGAACTTTCAAGCAAAATGCAGCAATGTATATATTTTTTTAAAATAAGAGTAATTTCTATGAAGTGACTCACAACAGTTGCATGATCAAAACTTAATGGAAGAACAGTTACAAACACTTAAAAGCACAACATGCAGTAATCATGCAAATAACTGAAACATGCTGGACACCGTGCAAAACTAACATAGAGACTCCAAGAAATCATTGAATATAACTGCTCACGAATGTTATCCAGAAATTGCTAGCCAATTTCATCAAGAAAATTTTGATCTCATTAACTAACACAAAACATCCTTTCATGACATCTACCAAGAAAGACAAAAATAAATTTTTAAACAAATTACAGGGGAATATTAATTTAATGTAACAAAACTAACAGCATATATTCAATTGTTAGACAACAACGAGTTAAGTCACGAGATTGGGAATGAACAGGGTACAAAACATATCATGCCAATATGAATGTCAAACAATAAAGAAAATGTAAAAATAAACAAAATTTACATACTTCTGCTGTAGGTAGGAAGAAACACAACAGCATACCTACTGACTACCTCGTGATACCTTTGAAATGTATTCCTAGTACATCTTTTAAAAATTAATTGGAATTTACTCGACAACATCCTGTGAACTATTATGCCGTTGTCAAAAACTTGTCAAAAACAGCTCCGCAGCCTTGACTCAGGAAAGGCTTCTGCACTAGCAAATTACGCACCCTACTAATGATTCTACTTCACCATCTGCTGATACAGGTTTTTGGATAAGGCTTTGAGTTACAAAGACTCTGGAAAAAAAAATGTATTTTGTTTACTTCACAAACATTTAGTATTTTATTCATATAAGTTTACTTACTATATAAACTCTGCTTAGAGCATATACAGCACAACACATGCAAAAACAAAACAGATTCTTGTCCCTCAACACAATTATTAGATAACTCTGAGAATGGAGAAAAATTTCTAATCTAAAATCACTAAATTGATTTGGTCAGAGTACATACACCATACTGTAGATAAAACATCAATCCACATGCAGAATAAGCATGCAATGCTTTTGCTGTTGTTTACATATTTGCACAGTTTTTGGTCGGAGCACATTAGTTTGGCTATAAAATAACTAGACAAGAGAAGAAACACATCAATGACCGATACAAAATAAAATACAAACCAATGATAGTTCTTAGGGTGGCACATAAAAATGAGCTTCATTCTGAACTGCAGTAATATTTTAAAATTTACATTAAAACTAAAATGTACACTGCTCCAAACAAACGAAAAACAAATTTTCCTTCGCAGGCAAAAATTAGAACAAACACACTGGAACAAGCACAATGCACAATGCAAACAAAAACTTGATGATATTTACACAAGTAATTAAAAAGAAGTAATGAAAATGCTAAATGTCAGTAGGCACTTGGTTAATGTGAAAGGAACCCTGTCCTGTCCCACCCGCTCAGTGGTCATGCCTCTGAATCAGTGATGTGAGGAAGAATGAGAACCGGCGCCCCCTGCAGACCAGGAGTATTTCCCTGCAGTATCATCAACTCTTGCTGTTCCTCACCTCCAAAATCGGGCTGTGGGTTTGCCGTTGGTGTCACTGCCACAGTGGCATTTTGGGTCCTCGATAGGACTTCCTCAAGCTGTCCTCTCAGTGCCTGCACTGTGTTCAACTCAGTCTGCAGGGTCTTCCAAGACCTGTGAGGAAGTGAGAAATGAAACAGACAATAATCCTTGCTCCAAAAGACCCTCCATTATTAACCTCATGACCTTCCATCAGTGTAATGGAATCCCATTTCTCAGACTAATTTTGATCAATTCTGACATTTGTACATACAAAATTATGTCAAACATTGGGAAATTTTAACACTGTTCCCATTACAATGATTTCTGCTGTTGTATGGCTGGGTCTTACCCATCTCCTTGGGCATGCATCTCAGTTAGGCTGTGGTACAGCTTCATTTCTGTCCTCATGGCTGTATTCAAGCAGCTGTACTCCAAGACAAGGCGGTCTAGAAGACGCTGCTGTAAAATGGCGTTGCGAATGGCAATCAGAAACATTGAGGACAAAAATCATTTTAACAATGGTCCTTCTGTGGATGAGACCTGAACTTGTAGACTTAGAGCAAAGCACTGCACTAGAGAGAGACAACAATGACAGGCAAATCCCAGAAGGCCTAAAGCAGTCGTACCTGGTGGTAGGCAGTGCTGGTGGGGACCTGCTGAGCTCTTCTGTCTCCGAGTGCTTGCGGCTCATTGGTCCATTCCTCCTCCAATGGCGAGCTAGAAGGATCTAAAAGTTGCCTTTGCATGTCCTGGACACAAAAAACAAACTCATATAAACATAATGTAGAAATGAATAGCAGAGAACTGGATGAAAACAGCAACTGGGAAATACAGATTTGCATCATGGCATCACATATTTTGCATTTTTTTTTTTTTTTTTTTTTTTACATTTATTTGCCTATCAAATAACTAACATAGGACTGTTAAGAGTGCAAGACAATCATGTTGCAATGCAAAAAAAGATCAAGGTTCTAGGAAAATGGCTGCTTAAGCATTGCAATTGAGATTAAGGATCTTAGATTTCCAGATGCCCAGGTGCAAAATTCATCCAATAATCCCCTATTCTGGACTCTTGTCAAAAAGAACCACCACTATCTGTCTCACTGCACCAGCAGTGAACGTTCTGAAATGGACTATTTCCCACTAATAGATGTTTTTTCTGAGCCAACACTTTCAGCCTAAAAACTTATGAGAGGAAACTTTCAGTGTTCAGTGTATTGAGCTGATATTCTGGCTAATGCACAGATGATCTGGATATAGGTACGGTGAGATGCTTAGCACTGCAGACTTATGCAAACCTTGATGAGATCCTCTTTGGCATGAATGCTTGCAGAAAGTGCCTCCACTTGTGCAGACAGAGTGCAGACCTCCTCTTCTCGCTTGGTTAGAGCAGAGCGCAGGGCAGAGGCCTCCAGCTGCAGGTGCGGGGAATAATGGAGTCACAGGACTGCAAACATAACGCTGGACCACAGCCAAAACAAGCCAGTTCCCCTCTCAATAACTGTCCTGCTAATTCATGGCTGCTCACCTGGGCCTCCTTCTCCTTCTTCAATACAAGCTTCAGCTCCTCCTCAACCACCTCCAACTCCTGCCTCCTATCAGGAGTATTGCAAGGTCCTGCAGACATCGCAGAAGAATACGTTCTCCAGGACTGCTACACGGCCACTGAGACACACTCGCAGTGCAGTTAAATTTTTTGAACCGGACCTTGGGTTTTATGTACTTACCATCTGTTGCCTCTTCATTTGGAGTGATGACCATGGCCTCCTCCTGGCCTTGCATTAGGTTCTGCAGCGGGGATGGAACATTAGAGCTCTGGTATAAACCAGTCCACACCTAATGCTCATACAAATGCTCAAACCCACAAGCACAACCACATACCTGTATGAGAGCCTCTTTCTCATGCAGCTGGCCCTGCAGGAATTCCAGCTCAAGGTGTGGCCCTCGGTCGCGCTGCTCTCGCTCGAGTTTCAGCTCTCTCGCCTCCCTCTCCCTGGCGACCAGCTGCTTGCGCACCTCCTCAAGCTCGCTCGTTCGCTCGTCGATCACTTGCCTGAGTTGACCGGCAGACTCCTGAAAAGGAGGCAACATTATGACCTCACCTACAGTCTTCTTGTGTCTATAGTTTCTTAACAAAACTAAACTAGAGGCACTTCGAGAATGCAAGCCATCGCCAAGGATGGCTCCCATGGCGACCATATTTTTTGATGCTGCCCGTTCCAAACTGATTGGTCTTGCATCAGGGACGGAACCTATCAACCCACAAAATTTATGTGTTATCACTGAGAGCGAAGTGTAGTTATCGCGTGTCATAAGATTTCAAGATGGCTGTCGTGGCGGCCATTTTATTTGAACGATGGTGGTCAAAATCAAAATGGGTCCATCCCTAATGTGATAGCAACTCACCCACAAAATTTCAGGGATATCCGTTCATTACTTTTTGAGTTATCTTGTACACAACCAGACAGACAGACAGACAAACCAACGCCAGCAAAAACAACCTCCTTGGCAGAAGTAATTATGGTAACCTAAAACTGATATGATACCTTGAAGTACTGGTCTCGGGCGTTGATGGTACTAAGTAGTTCCCGGATCTCAGTGCTGTGCTCTTGAGCCTGCTGGCTCCGGTCGGACAGGACCTCCTTAAACAGATGCTCCTGCAGCTGGAGATGAAGCCTCAACTTCTCCACCGCCTCGCTGGAGTCCACCGCCACCTTACTGACCAGTGATGCAGTCAGTTCCTGTCATACACACAAAGAAACGACAGATTCATGTCAAGTGATGCATGTGTACTTGGCTGTGTTGTTACTAGGTCACATACCTGAAATTCCATGCGCAATCCTAAATGCACTGTCATACACAACTACGCAACAGCTCAGACAGAAATATTAGCTACTACCATGTATAGGAGGGTATACACTCAAGCACACAAAGCCACGATAAACAGAAACACAAGCTTTCAGCAAAATGCACCACATCTCATCTCAAAGGCTAAGCACACTTGTTCATCAACATTATTCACACCGTACTCAGAAGATAAAGAACAACTTTGTTGGCATGGGCCTCACGAGCATTGCACAGAAAGCAGATGCTGGATTTGCAGTACCTCAACTTCCCTCGTGCACGTTTGGAGAGAGTTCTGAAGCTGACCAATAATGGCGTCCCGCTCTCTGAGGCTCCGTCCCTGATGCTCCTCTACTTCCTTCTTCAGCCACTGAAGCTTCCTGTAGGCCTCAGACATCTGCTCAAGCTCCAGGTCTTTCCCTTGCATCATCCTGTCCAGGCTCTAAACACACAGTATCTACATAAGTCACTTCACAGTGGCTCAGCACTCCTAGTGTCAGTCACCTCATGGCTGGATGGGTATCTTAACAAAATATATGTACATGTATTGTGTAATGCGCATACTGAATCTACACATTCATTTTCCTTTCAATTGCTGGCAATGAATGGATTTAATTGGGGTCTACCCACAGTTTTTTTCCGAGTTTTTTGAGAGATATGATTCTTAGCTGTAGAACTATGGACATGGTTATGGATCCTAAAGTGCATTGAGGCTGTTTTTCTTACTGAAGTAAAGTTATCTAAACAGTGTATCAATCAAATCCATGGGTGATGGCCCCCTCATTGTGTCTGGACTGCTAGCATGAGGCTCATCGTTAGTTCTCAACAGTAATGGCATTCTCAGTGTGGGATCTGCTTCTGTGCGTGCATAATAAGACTGTTTCACCGTAAAAACAAAGTCTTTCCAAGCAATTTAATCTTGTCTGTAGGCTAATGGACATTTATATCTTTTACTTTTTTTCTCAGAAAAAAAAAAAATCAATAAATAAAATAAAATAAATCTAATGCAAAACTATTTTAGGGACAAGATTTCACTGCCTCTGGGAATTCGAAAAGATTCAACAGTTTTGGCAAACCATATGTGCTGAGGTTAGTGTGGTAATCAAGCAGCCAATTACAGCCTAATCCATTATCATGTCTATTGGGATGTATCCCTGAATCATTAAGATCACATAAGGTCACTGTTCAGTTTTTGCTTATGTTAGGCCGGAAAGCTGTTATGACCAAATGGGTAGAAGACAAACCTCCTTCAATACATCAGCGGAAGTCTTTGATATCAGACTATACTTCTTTGGAGAGACTAAGATTTTGTATTAATGATCAGAGGAATCTCATTAACAGTAAAGTTTGGCAAAGTGTTGGAGTATCTTGGAACTCAGAGTGCAACTGCCTGAAATGTTAGACCTAATAAGGACTTTTGAGATCATTGCTGTGGATGTATTTTGGATTTGCTACATATTTCATACTATCTGTATATGCGCTGTGCTGGACTGTTATAATTCTGAGAATGTTCAATAAAAAGAATGTTCAAAAAAATAAAATAAAATAAAATAAATCTGCAACTGAAAGTAAGATCAATTTGACCCATTTCTCGTCTGATCCTTGGGTAAAAATTTTTTACTTGTCTCATGGACAAATCTAGAAATGAGTCAAAATTACCACACATTCAGCAGCAAATTTCTTTTTTCTGAGAAAAATTGAAATCAAAATAAATGTTTAAAGTCTAAATACAAGATTACATTGCTTGGTAAGATTTTGTTTCAGTAGCGTTAATGTTTTTGTCCCCATTAATTAGTCATTCAAAGTGATCCTATCCTTATAGTGAGTGTTCTGCCTGTGTGTGAGTACATAGTTCTCACAGTGATGGTTTCCTCATTGTTGGACAGGACAGAGCGCAGTCTGTCCATGTCTCTCTCCTTCTCCCTGAGGGCGAGCTGCAGCTGCCGCACGTCCTCCTCCTTCTCCTCCAGACACTGGAACTTCTCGTCAATGGAGCGCTACAGGATGGCAGATACACTGTCACATTTTTGTACAATCTACAGGCTCCAGGGTATCTAGTTCAGCTCAGTGGATCTGCAATAAGCACATTCTCACCATTAAGAATACTTGAGACTCCTATTGCCTTACATGAACTGAAACTTCCCATGCACTGACAGATCACACCTGTCTTTTCATGCGGTTGTAATCACTAGCAATGCCTCTAGTTATTCAGTGCCAAAAAGTATTTTACCTCCTCCTGCTTTCCTCTCTGCTAAATGGTTTCAGATCCTCCAACAGCTTGTATTTTGTGTAAGACAAGGAAAATTGGAAGAAACTCAAGGCAAAAACTTAGCCAGTACCTATATCATCCAAGTGAGAAAGTAATTGCCACTCTACAATTAATAACTGGTTGTGCAACCTTCAGCAAGAACAACTATATCCAAAAGCAACAATAAATGCAGATCAATCTTTCTTATCACTGCAAAGGAATTTTGGCCTGCTTTTCTTTGGAGAATTGCCTTAATCCACCCACAATAGGGGGGTTTCAAGAACAGACTCTTCATATAAGGTCCTGCCATAGCATCCCAATGGGTATGGGGCCATTATTCTAGCAGAACTATTGAGCGTTGATAGTTGTATAAGTGTATCTGAATCAGTGTCAACATAATCAGATCTGTAAATGTGAATATATGCGTACATACATATTGATGGCTGAAAGCCTAAGTATTTTACTCTGAAAACTGGAAATTCAGACAAGTCATCAGTTACAACTTTGGCAGGCCTCTCAATTGGTGGTCTTTTCACATGTGACTTCTGCTACACTTCTGCTGTGGCTGTATTTCCCCCCTGAGCCCAGGCTCAAGCTCTCATACCATCTGCATACCACCAGTCGGCAGTAGCAGTTGCTATGTGACAACACTGGGCTGGAAAGTGGTTGTAGCTATTGAGTTGTGACGATGCTATAGACTGAAGCAGATTGCTTATTCATTTTTACATGTGTCAAGTCAAATTTAATCCAATTATCAAATAAATAAATGAGAATAATACACAAAGATAAAAGAAATCAGGAGGGGGGCAAATACTTTTTTAATGGCACTGCAGATGTGAAACCATCATAACAGGACTGCTAAACCTGAATCATTGGCATATTTCTGGTGTATTTTTCCCATAAACAGCTGTCTATTTTATACGGTGCTACAGGAAAGAACTAACACAAATTGGAGAAGAGACCTTTTTTTCTGAGGGCAGCTTGCTGCCTTTGGCCAACAGACAAGTTATTAAGTCTGAATACACTGCCCTCCGTAATTATTGGCACCCCTGGTTAAGATGTGTTCTTTAGCTTCTAATAAATTCAGTTTTTTTCTAAATAATATAGGACCACAATGAAAAAAAGAGGAAAATCCAACCTTTAATTCAAGTGCATTTATTCAGTGGGAAAAAAATCCCACATTGAGAAATAATTCTTTTACATCAAATCATGTGTGCCACAATTATTAGCACCCCTAATGTTAATACTTTGTACAACCCCCTTTTGCCAACAAAACAGCACCTAATCTTCTCCTATAATGTTTCACAAGATGGGAGAGTACAGAAAGAGGGATCTTTGGCCATTCCTCTTTGCACAATCTCTCTAAATCATCCAGCGACCTGGGTCCTCTCCTCTGCACTCTCCTCTTCAGCTCACTCCACAGGTTTTCAATGGGGTTGAGGTCTGGGGACTGAGATGGCCATGGGAGGAGCTTGATTCTCTGTCTGGTGAACCATTTCTGCGTAGATTTGGCCAAATGTTTAGGTTCATTATCTTGCTGAAAGACCCAGTGACGACCCATCTTCAGCTTTCGGGCAGAGGCCACCAGATTTTGATTTAAAATGTCCTGGTATTTCAAAGCGTTCATGATGCCATGCACCCTAACAAGGTTCCCAGGGCCTCTGGAGGAGAAACAGGCCCACAGCATCACCGATCCTCCCCCATACTTCACAGTGGGCATGAGGTGCTTTTCTGCATACTCATCTTTTGTGTTCCGCCAGACCCACTTAGAGTGTTTGTTGCCAAAAAGATCTATCTTGGTCTCATCTGACCAAAGCACACGGTCCCAGTTGAAGTCCCAGTACCCCTTAGCGAACTCCAGGCGTTTGCGTTTATGATTGTGAGTGAGAAAAGGTTTTTCCGTGCATGCCTCCCAAACAGCTTGTTGGCATGTAGATAGCGCCTGATGGTTGTTTTGGAGACTTTGTGACCCCAAGATGCTACCATTTGTTGCAATTCTTTAACGGTGAGCTTTGGAGAACTTTTTATTTCTCTTACCATCCTCCTCACTGTGCGTGGTGGCAAAATAACCTTGCGTCCTCGTCCAGGCTTGTTTACCACTGTTCCAATTGTTTTAAACTTCTTAATGATTCCTCTGACAGTAGATATGGGCAGGTGCCGGCGATTGGCTATTTTCTTGTAGCCATTGCCTGACTTGAGAAGGTCGACACACATCTGCCTTACTTGAATGGTGTGTTCCTTTGTCTTTCCCATGTTGAAGAGTGGATAAGAGAAATGGCCTCTGTGTCACGTCATATTTATACCCCAGGGAAACAGGAAGTGATGAATTACTAATTAAATGTTCCTAGATACTCTGATCAACTTTGTAAACTACTGTAGAAATGACAGAAATACTTCAATTACATTTATTTCCTAGGAATTGTTAGGGGTGCCAATAATTGAGGAACAGGTGATTTTATGAAAAATAATTATTTCTTAGTCAGGGATTTTTTTCCCCTTAAATTCACTTGAGTTGAAGGTTACATTTTTCTACAATTTTCAGTATGCTTCTGCAATAAAAATTGAATTTATTTTAAGGCTTTTAGCACATCTTAACCAGGGGTGCCAATAATTATTGAGGGCACTGTATATTGTTTTTTTCCTTTCAACCGCACTGAGAAAAAAACTGCAGCCTTCTCAGCCAAGCCAACTTCTCCAACCCTCCAGGAGGCGGCAGAACCTCACCTCGAGAGCTTTATCCCTCTCTCTGATGCGCTCCCTAAGCTTGTCCAGAAGGGCATCCCTGGACTCACTAGGGTCTCGTGAATGGTCCAGGAGTTCTGAATATTCCTGAATGAAGGACATAAGATCGAAATTAAGTTCAATGTTGGCTTCCAGTATAAATGTTACAGAATAATATCGTGTAAAAGGAACTTCTAAGCAGCTTATGCTCAACCATGTTAGACATGCTTGCTCATCCACTCTACTACTACCCACTCTGAGAAAGGCCTACTAGCATATTGATTCTACAACATCGCAATAACCATTATGCAACAGTTACATGAAGCATCATTATCATCCACAATCACTACCCCAGCAGTAACAGGAAACCGGCACCCTGTATGGGTTCTGGGTTCATATGGACAAGAAAACAATATTGTACTGAGTAACAGATATGTGTACTAATTGAGCAGTATGTGTGGGTTCTGTAGAGTGCATGACTATGTGTATCTGTGCCATGTTTAATCCTTTAATTAAACAAGTAATCATAATGAGATCAGATCTCTTTTTCTCGAGACCCGTTTAGAAAATAAATAAACATACAGTTTAAGCATAGACAGATGCACAGTTAATTCACATGGTAAAATTATACTTTTTCACAATTAAGAAAAGCATTTACAAGTGTAATATCAAATACACATGTAAAACCTTTTAATATGTTACCTCATAGTTTTGGAACTCATTCTACTTACATGCAGCTAAGTATTTGAACCCACCTTTTCCAAGTTAAGTGTGAACAAGAGGAACAGCCTGTGATAAAATGTCGTGTGACCTCATATTTTCAGATCTTTTTTTAAATGTGGCCAGACAGCAGAGGTAACTGGGCTATGCAATGTCCTTCCCTTCTGTCGGCTAAGGAGGACCACACTACCTTTTCATATAAGACGCAATAGTGAGTGAGAATGCATTACCAGTGATGAAGCAAAGCGTGCTTTGATACAAAAGGTCGAGAGATTCTAAAGTGGTGGGAGGAGCAGAGCGAATATTCAATATCACCATAATCATGCGCACACAGAATTGTAGATTGTACAATGGTCTTTCGACCACTGTGTGGGTGTGAGTTGAATGTGTTCTGCACAAGTGTGACTGCATGTACGCTGTTTGTATGTCATTGTGTACATGTAAGATGCTACAGCACAGGAAGGCAGACCTCCAGCAGGCGTTCTTTGTCTTTCAGGGAGACTTGAAGCTGTTTGATGGTTTTCTCTCTCTCTTCTACTTCCATCTGTCTCTCTCCCTCCTTCTCCTTTACCTGTCCCTCCTTCAGCAGCAGCTCACAGCGGGCCTGCTGAAGAGCACAGCGCATCTCCTGCAGAGAGAGAGAACGAGAAGAGAAAAACAAAGACGGTGAGAGAGGTAACCCTGATTTATGGTAGGGTACTCGACACTTTTGAAGAGTGTCGCTCAGCAGAGATTAAAGAGCCGCGGGACATTTTCAATTTATGCAACGGCGAAAGGTTTCAGTCATCTCCATGGTAATGTTATAAATAATCTAAAGCTATTGTTACAGACAAAACCGTTCAGTGAAGCGTCTCCATGGAGACGTTAGCATGGCAAAATGTGACTACCCAACCACATGGCAGGACGGAATATGACAAGGTCAACAAAATTCTCCAGGTGTACGACATGACAGAAAAGTGTCAAGCGACACTTTTTTCTATCAAAAATACATCACTTTTGTTGAGCAAAACACATCAAGTGTCAAAAGCCTTGCCATAAATCAGGCTTCAGAGGCAGAAAGAAGCGGAGAGAAGCTCAAACGCATTGAAGACTTTTCCCTCAAACAAGACACTTGCTTACTCAATCGCTTACTTACTCTCTGAATCATGAACATAATACTAATACCAAGTGAGAGCACTCATCATGGACAGAATCATCCACAAGCTGCCTTCAATAAACATGCTGCGACAAAAAAGGACAGTCATACCTGATTGTGCTTCTCTGTCTTCTCGAGGTTTAGCAGCGCCTCCTGCAGGTCGGCGTGGAGACGGTCGCGGGCGCGTATGTGGTCTGCAGCTTGCCTCTCCAGCTGCCGTCGGGCCCTTTGGCTCCCCTCCAGCTCCAGTTGGGTAGAGAATAGGGAGTTTTGCAACGTCAAATACTCCGTCCCAAATGTAGGCATCTGACCTTTTTCTGATCCCATCTCCAATGCCTGCAATTACAAGGAAATGTTTCACCCTTTCAGTATTAACAAGACACATAGGTCCCACAATACTTCCAAATATCCTGTTGGGACATATGAGTCCCAGAAACCCTCACATTTGGGCCAATTCCTTATTATAGTCACACAAATGGCATACATATCCCATGGGATTCGTATTACTTATAGAGTATTGAAAGGCTTAAGCAGTGTAGCAGTATATCATACTAGCTTCCGTAATGGGCTTGTAACCAGAAGACTGTATGTCTGATTATTCGGAAGAGTGCAACTCTTGTAGCCTTCATAAAAGCACCCAACCCAAACGGCTTAATTATGCACTCAGCTGCGTATAGGCCCTCTCGGTAAAGGACGGATAAAACAATTGTCAATAAAATCTGAACATAAATTTTCAATAGATAATGTTCAAATGTGTTTTTTGCACTAGATAATAATGTTTACCAAGTGGCTGCAACATTATAAGTGCAAAATGGGGGCAATACAACTGTGGGCCACCTGGGCAGGACATCACACCTGCAGTTGCTGCAGTTGACTGCGCTGGGCCATCTCACGCAGTTTGCACAATGAGTCATTCTGTCCTTCAATGACACGATAAAGCTCCTCTGCCTGGCCAGGGACACAGACACAAAACTATCACCAAAATGGCTGTATAGGACTAACCTTAAAATAAAGGTACAGGGATGCTGAAAGATCTTGACACACATTACATATATGGACAGTGGCACAATTTTTATCATTTTGGCTCTGTACGCCAAATGAAACAATAAAAAAAAAGCTTGACATGTAGACTTTCAGTTTTATTTACTGTCAGGGCTTTGTAAATATATTTCAAGAACTGTATATAAGTTATGCACGTGAAATTTGAATCAGGTCAGGTGTCTGACTTGGTCAGTGCAGAATATTTCATTTCTATACCTTAAGTTGCCTTTTCAGTATGCTTTAGGTCACGGTCTATCTCCACTGTGATGTGCTGTCTAATGAGTTGTGAAACATTTTGGTAATTCTAATAAGATACTGTAGTCCTATACAATCAGAATCCATCTTGCAGCTGTTGACAGGAGCCACAATGTTAATTAACACGAGGGAACAAGTTTGATTGGCAGCTGTACATGCCCACGCAACATCTTGTGATAAACCCGCTGAATTTACTCTACTGGAGTCGTCTCTAGATTGTTGACCTTGAGACTGATACAGTACGCCTACCCCCAAGAGCAGGGGTGGCCAACCCTGGTCCTGGAGGGCCGCAGGGTCTACTGGTTTTTTGCGTCACTGAGCACTAGAGATTATTCATGATCAGGCCAACGGTGAAGGGATTTTTCTTCATCATTGAGAGAATTTATCACCATCCACCACTTTTGTTATCCATGGTCTTCGGGGCCTTGGGCTATGAATTCTTTACTTTTTAAGAATGTACCAAATAAATGATTTAGTTACACCTGCAGTTTTTACCATCTCTCTGATGGGTTTGTTTTGACTTTTCAGCCTGATGATATCTTGCTTTGCTGACTGTGACAGTTTTTTGGACATCATACAGAGAGATAAGAGATGCAATTATCAGATGTAAAATCAATCAAAGACATTTTACTTGCTCACTTTTAAATTAAATAATGAGGAAATAATGCATCAGGCCATGAAACAGCTGAGTAGTCAATTGTTTGATTACTTTTGTTCCCTTAAAAAGACCGGGACCGCATATAAGAAGTGCTGCAATTCCTACAGCATTCACCCAATTTTGATGTTAACACCTCAAATCAAAGTGGATATTCGCACTTTGAGGCAATATCCATTCCTAAATTTTAACTCCGATAAGCTGTAGCAAACCACCAAAATAACAATTACTTGGCCAATTTCCAAACATTTATTGACCTGTATGTATTAAGAGAAAAGATTGATAAAAGGGCTTTGATGCATAAAACTTGTAAAATACCAGCTGACTGCAGAGTCACAGTAACTGGTGATCAAGTTTGCATTGGAGGTCAGTTCTGATGAATGCCGGAGCCTCACCTCGCTGTCTTTGGTGGTGACCGATTCACTCAGACCCTGGATGGTGCGCTCCTGGCACTGTGCAGCTTGCCTAATAGAGCGTAGCTCTGACTCCATCTCGCATAGCTTCTCCTGCAGCTTCTGATTTGTCGACCGCCACCCAGCAATGATAAAAAAAAAAAAAAGGTTAATTAAGGGTAATTTCTTTAGTAATGCACAGCAAATCACCATTTTGTTTATGAAACATTGTTTTGGTTTTGCGAAGACAATGGGCTCCATCTTTCACACTGCCCTACCCGTTGCCACTACCCGCTACCCGTGAATTACGCATTTAGCAGCTTCCACTATCCCTAAACGGTATCTTACGGCCACACTACCCGCTATACATTATGCCGAATCCTTTATTTGCGACTGGAGGTGTGCCCATGGGCGTGTTAATGCGCTTTCCCTAAAATTGCTATCTTGACCACACACGTTAGGGAAAGCGTATAGCGGGTCCTCAAACCACCCGCTACCCGTTTGGCAATTGAAGACACGGCTTGTCTCCCTCTATGCGATCTAACAGCGACAAATGGGCTACATTCAGTTCAGAAAAATAATTAATCATAATTAGGTCTATGCACTGGCACTCAGCGACGTAACTTTTTTTCCAGCGAGAGCGGCATTTCAGAACTCTTCAGCGAATGAAGGTAATTCTGGTGACAAGTACGTGGTTTCGTCCGTTTACATTTTCCAATCGGACAGCTGTCAATTTTTTTTTACAGCAAGTTGTGTGACCGTGCTGCAAAAACAGGTGCGTACTTTTGCGCCGAAATTACCTTCATTCGCAAAAAGAGTTCTGAAATGCCGCTCTCGCTGGAAAAAAATTACCGTTGCTGTGTGTGCCAGTCGTAGACCTATTTATAATTAAATTATTTTTCTGTACTGAATGTAGCCCATTATTTTGTCGCTGTTAGATCGCATGGGGAGAGAAGCCGTGTCTTCAATTGCCACTTGAATATTCTTGAATTGGAAAACGTGTTAATAAGGGAAGACCATCTAGAATTAGCCAGGACTAATTGTAGTCAATAAAGGGAAGGATATTTTCTCCCAAACTTTCAGGTCTAGCGCCGGCCCTGAGTATTATTTCCCACAGAACGAGAACGCGTGACAAAACTGCGCCTCTCCCGTCAGGCAGTGACGGAATTATGTCACCTGGTTGCAGATGATGTAGACACCGCTGCCAGCTGTCCGTATGCCTTGCCTGTTGCTGTTAGGGTTACTGTGGCGCTATTTTTCTATGCTAGCGGGTCATTCCAACACCCACTCAGCTCAACTGGAGGCATGACCCAATCATGGTGAAACGCATTTTTTTTTTTTTTTTTTTTTTTTGAAGTTTCAATCACACAAGGGGTAGGCTTGATGTTTTTTTTTTTTTATTACATACCAAACATTAAACAATATGTCAATGTCAAATAATAATAATAATAGCCTAATAATAATAAAAAAGTACAATTCATGATTAACTTAACCAAAACAGATCCTCCCCTGTCTGGATTTGACCTCATGCACGTGCAATTGAACTTCGTCTTCAGAGAAACGTGGCGACCTTCCTCTCTCCATCACAGGTTTCGGTTTGAGGATTTGGGATAGCGCAGCCTGCTCTTAAAGGCAATGGTGGCACCTAGCACACTGATTGGTTTAACTGGCGTAACGCCCAAACCACGCCTATGCATAATATAACGGGTAGCGCAGGTGTTTTAGGGATATAGGCAGGTGTGCAAGATAGCAACTTTTGCGGGGGAACGCCTCTTACGCAATGCTAAATCCCCAAATAACGGGTTTAGGGACTCTGGCACAAGATAGGCCCCAATGTCTCCGTATCATTAGCTACTGACACTCTTGTTTGTTTTCACTTTTCTTTTAAATGGCCTGAGCCTTGAGGTAGTCCTGGAATTGTGGTCCCAAGATTAAACAGTTCATATTTGACTTGCCCGACTGGCAACCGTTATGGCACGCCTTCAAACACAGCTAGGTAGAGCAGAGGCCCGGAAGAATTTGATTAGTGCACGTCGTGTCAAGGAGATGCCGTTTTCTTCAGTGTGAAGGTAAATTCCCTTTTGTATGAACTTCATAAGGAAGTGAAAGTAGAGAATGGGTGGTAAAAATTCATTTCAACCATTATTTATCAGCAGTGCAACCCCAACCTTTTACTGCATTTCCCTCATTTTATGGAGGTCAGGTTCCTAAACTATGGTCCGTAAAATTACAACAGTGACCTTTAAGGGAGGGTGCTTAAAGAGAGGAGCTAAAACTGCGTTTTAGGCTGAGTGAGCCTGAGGTGCTGCATGCAGAGCCTGTTCAGCTGAAACTAGGAGTTTTTTGAGCATAAAAAAAACACACTATTGTTTGTAAATATACCATATAAAGAAAATTCAAATGGAAAATGGACTTAATATGACCCCTTTAAAGCTATATTGCTAAATAGCCCAGAAGAACAGAGCAACAATTAACCAAACCAATGCAGAGTTTGTTATTTTATTTTTTTTATCTCATTTCACTTCTTCGTTTCCATACCAATTGAATGGCCTTTAGCAATTTCAACAATGATATCACTCAAGACCAGAACAACTGAATATCCAGAAAATATCATCATTAAGGTTGTGGACATAAAGCAATCGAGACTAAAGGGAAGTGTATTAGTAAGTATGTCTGATTTCAGTCGATTACGCGCTCAAGCGGTCATATGAGTAGATATAAGACTTTTGGTTTCCAAGATGCGCCTTACCTTGTTATTAGTCTCACTCTCATGGATCTTAGCTTGCAGGGACTGCACCTGCAACTGGGCCTTCTGCAGCTCACTGACGCATTGGCCTGCAGCACATTCATACTGATTCAGCTGGGCTTGCTGCTCTTCAATAAGGTTCTGCAAATGCAAAAGGCATATTCCCATCAGAAACTCAGCCAAAGAGAGAAGGTGTACACAACAGTGAGGTTCAAGATCATTCTTCCATAACCAAGCGCACAACAAATCCCAGCAGCTTCATTTTCTGCATTTACATACATAACATTACACCACCACACAGTGTCGGTATCGGTACAGCATCAGATTGTATTTATTATAATGCTTTTATTGTAGATCTACAGAAATAAGTTTGTTGTTAGTACTGACGGCACTAGTGGTTGAAGCTGAAATGTTTTGTTGTATCAGTGTCTTGTAATCCCGTGTGGGATGAGCCACTTGTGTGGCACAACACAAAAATAAATAAATAAATAAATTCACTCATTCATTCACCGCACTCATACAAAGGTATGAATGCTTCAAAGAGAGCTGTTGAGTAGTAGACAAATTAGTGGCTTGGATTAAATCGAATCTGTAAATAAAACAAATATGACTGGTTTAAAAGCTAAAGTAAGGTACCGCTGTGTTCTTGTGGGGCAGGAAAATTATACAACTCAAGTCTGCTTAATCATTCAGCTCTAATGCCTTGAGGAGACGGCAAAACACGCCTTAATTAAAATAAAGGTTCTTGTTAAAGGGTGTATTCTGGCACAGTTCTCTGGCTCACTCTATATATAGGCCAGTGGTTAACTGTGAGTCAGCTGATATCATGCAATACTGTACCTCACTGCATACGATGATTCGTCTGAGAAACAGATTGGATGAGGAAAATGTACGAAATGAGACTTTAACCCAGCTGGAGTGCAAATTATGTGCAAATAAATCAAAATGATCAACCTAAATATTTGGAGTGAGAAAAAAGCCCCAAAAAATCTTTTAGCATCTGTTTGTGGTTTGTCCAAAAGACTCCTCGTAAATATGACTTGCAAAAAGGTACAAGGCCGCGCAGACACCACTTTGGTTCATTGCTGGGGAAAAACTAGTTATTCAAAACAAGAAAATCAAGTCACAATACTCCTCTTATTACGAGATCCCTCTGTATATGCAAAATATGTGGAAAATACAAAATTAAAATGACTGTCTTCTAACACACACATCTACGACTCGCTTCATTTTTGCAACTTCTGTTCCAGAAAAATAGTCTCAGCCAAAGCCTTCATAACTAAAGACAAGACAAAAAAGGTTAATATTGAAATATTCCCAATTACTCCATAGGCTAATTTCATATAGAATTTTTACCAACTTCTGCCAAAACAAACAAATGATTTCTATGAACTCTACATGCCCAAGCTGCCATCCCACCATGCGAAAGTTCAGGCTTCTCCAGGATTTTTTGATGGGCAGCTTGCCGAGTCCACAGGTTGGTTAAGAGGCTGTCAGGATGCAACTACGAAAAACCAAACTCGCAACACTGGCAGCCAGAAAGAAGTGAGTATATTTTTACCGCTGACCACCATGCAATCCACATAAATAAGTTAAAGGTGGTAGATGCATGAGAACTAGAGTTACATGAACATGAGCAATGGTAAGAAGCAAGATCCAATAGAAGAAAATTCATGGCACCAACAAAACAGATATATTGCATGGTTCTTCTGATATTATTCCACTATTATTTAGCTGAGGCTTTTACTCAAAGCAATTTTCAGTTGATTAGATTAATCAAATCACCCTGGAGTGAAATGGGGTTAAGGGTCCTGTCCAACAGCTCCAGATACACTAGGGGCAAACTGAACTGGGTACAAACTGACGATCTGTATAACTAAACAGTCGTATTGTGCGACCACATCTAAAAAAATAACTTTCAGTAAAACAGCATTAATGTACGAGTGAGAGCTACTGCTAGCCTGCTGTGCAGCCTAATTGAGGAAACAGTTGCCATGGCACTGCTAGTGTAACCAGGACGAGTCCAAGAGGGAGGCATCTTCACAGTGAATGTAATCAAAAGGCCAGTTATGAACAGTGGCTCACATTTCTTCCTGTCTAAGAGCAACAAAAATATACCTCCGATTCCATGACCATCATAAATACATGCAATTCTGTTAAGGCACAAAGGCAGGCTGTACTACCATAATATATTTATACAGCAGTCTCAATTAAAACCTGAAATAATTAAAATAGTGTCGTTTCACAAAGGGGATCTTGCTAGACACACGTGTTCAAATGTTTTTCCATGGTACACGATACATGTAGTATTCTACAAGGAAAGACACTAAAAAAAAAAAAAAAAAAAAAAAACTAGGTGAGGACCTCCCTCCTCAGAATCCTCCACAATGTGATATTTCCTGTCAAACTAGATAAAACAAAACACAAACATAATAATCCTTCCTGTTACTCCTTTTAACAGGCTTCAGGTATGACCTGCCAATTCCTCTTATGGCTGCCATTCCAATGATGAATTACAAAAGGAACTGAATGCCCTTGATGGTCAGGCAACAGACGGTAAAAGGAAGAGGAATTCCAGTACCTGCCGGATCGGAACATATTCTGCATGAGCATCCTCCCAGAGGAGCTTCAGATCTAACACCCCAACTTCACAAGCTGGCGGCATCTGGGAGTTGTTCATCTCCTTGACATTGGAGGTTCCAAAGGGAAGGTCTGCTATGGTTACTCCTTCCCCAGTACCAGGGGAGACAGCTTTGCTCAGGATGGGTAGCCGGCTGCCAGGCAGGCGGTAGACAGGCTTGTAGGGACTCTGCTTGGCCACATTTAGGGTCAATGTCAGGTCTTCATGCTCCTCAGATGGGGATTCCAAGCACTGGTCCTCTGTCGAATCTTCAACACCCATGTCCAGAGACTCCACAGCCGACTCAGGGCAAGCTGGTAGGGGGCCCGCAGGTATTGTTGCTGCGGCAACAGGTGGCTCACCACACTGACTCGCAGAGGAGGAGGATGAGTACCTGGTAGGCCCAGAGGAGACGCTCCTCGTGACTTTACGAGGCACCTTGCATACAGCCTCATAGTCAGAGTCGGCCACACGCAGGGATGTGCACCTCCGGCACCTTCTACAGTGGGAATTAGAGCCCCGTGAAGGGTAGGGGTGGTGGCAGAGGAGGGAGGAAGTGCCCTCCGGTGTCAGGGTCTCTCGTTCTGCCCAGCACTCATACATGGAGTAGGCAAAGTCCTTCTCAAGAAGGGCAGCATACTTGGCGTCAGGGAGGGCAGACGTGTCCTGCTTGCAGTCTGCACTCATACCTGACCCCACCTCTGGCTCATCATTGTTACTGCGGCAATACAGCCTCCTGATGCACTGCCGTAGCCGGTCTTTCTCCAAGAGGAGCCTCCAAAGATGAGCAATAGACAAGGCTTCCACTCGGGCGATGACCGTGTCAAAACGGTACATGCGGGCCAGCATGAATACACACTTACTGCAAGCAAACTCTCCCCGGCCGTCACGGGTAAGCTGGTGGCCTACCGCATAGGACAGCAGCGCCCGAAGGTCCAGCTTAGAGGCTGGGTGAAAGATCCAGCGGCGCTGATTGCCTAGGAGTTCACGGGCACAGATTCTGCACACCTCCTTCATTCCGCAATCTAATGGTCACACTAACTTCCAGCACTAAGGTTAAGCTAGAAACACACTTTAATACTACAGAGTCAGGTGCATAAATTGCATTGTCTGCTGTCATCAGTGAGCAAGTCACAATTTTTTATACGTGATATTCTTGTTAACTTGATTCTTCAACTGAAATTTAAATCTGATCAGTCAAATTCTCAGCAAACATTTTC
This sequence comes from Gymnothorax javanicus, assembly GCA_029692085.1. NCBI lineage: Eukaryota > Metazoa > Chordata > Actinopteri > Anguilliformes > Muraenidae > Gymnothorax > Gymnothorax javanicus. The sequence goes on from CM056198.1 coordinate 35,233,554, forward strand.
TTACAGTGTGAAACACAAGAATAATGAGCACATAAATATTACTCAATTGTCAGAATCGCCATTCTGAAAAAAAAAAAAAAAAAAACACATAAAAGATTATCTTAATTCACCTCAATATTCAAAATCTGAAGCTAGGTAGACAGAGTAATTTCAAAACTGTTTCAGAGAGGGATGCAGGCCATAATTGCCATGATTATACAGGTTAGACTAATAAACTTCAGATCCTCTAGTAACTTGTTGCTGAAGTAGGCAATGGCAGTGCGATTCGGATCTTTAATGCAAATTCTGATTCAATGCGTTGAAGTACTAAACCTGTCATTTCTGAGATTTTTAACGTGGAACAGAAAACCCATCACGTCAGGCACAGGCTTTTTCTTGATTCCATCGTCCATCCCGAACAAACAAAATACGAGAGCATTCCTTCCATCTCCAGTCATTAGCAGATCGGGTACTCAAGTTCAGCGTCATTACTTGTGTTCGTTACAGTCCCACACGAACGACAGACACGAATGCATCTCCCCCTCCCACGCCTTCCGAATGCGATTACAGGAAATGTACCCCTATCTGCAGCGCGCATCAGTCATAATGCTTGGCTTCGTCATTTCTTTTTCACCACACAGACAGAGGTGCAGGCTGCCAGCCATCGCGGATCACACTTAAACCAACAGCAATGAATGTGGCAACGCTGACAATACAGGGAACAGAAACTGCGGAACGAACCATTCGAAGAATAGGGGCGTTTTTTCTAAGATAGCTGGCAAAATATTTTTGGCGTAGGCCTATGTGTTTTTTTTTTTCTCTCTAATTCGTTGATAAATTACATGCGAATAATAACATACGCGGTCATCCAACAAAAAATTTGTACCTTAATGAAAAGTGAAAGCCAGAAAATTTGTGCATCGTAGACGCAGTACCCCTGGTGTTATCACTTGGATTCGTGCTGCTTGTTCCTTCTCGCTGACAGGTGTAAAGGGTTGCTACGTTGTAAAGTGCGCTTCCGAAAGAATATGGTGAAGCCTTTGCAAATGGTAAATTAATGCACGATGCAAAGACATTTTCTCAATTATTAATTTGTTTCAAGGCGTTAAAAACAACGAGAGGCTTTCCATATGAACTTAATTCACCGAACCCAATTAAATTGTTTAGTATTGGTAATAGCCTAACATACTATTTTTCAGTCCTAACCTCAAATTTCCCTGACTACTCGCAGTGCCCAGTAACATAAGCAACCAGACAGAATGTGCAGCAGAAGAGGTTTAACCCCGAAGGACAGTAAGCAAAACGCCTGAGAAATGTTTGCTTATTTTACAGCAGAGGAGAGAGGATCAGCATCGCAGAACTCCGCAGAGGTTTTCCCGCCGCAGGTGCCATGAGAAAGAGCATTAATTTATATTTTTTTATATTATATAGTTACGGATTTTCAGCCGAAATAGAGCTAGAGTTAGCTTTGGTATTCTGCTTCGCTAATGGTAAACTGCTGAGCCAGCTTGGCTCATCTGCTCCTTACTGAGTAGAAATACCAGTATGCAGACTACTCTGGGCATTTTCTGGATTAGATATGCCAGCATCAAACAATGGTCTGAGACAAAATAGTTATTTATTTATTGTCTGAAATCAATCTAAATAACTTTCTTTCATCAGATTGCGGTTAAGCCACATTTTAGCTACCTGCAGATGAAATTCAAGTCTTCAAGGGCAAATGAGATTCAATTCACAGGCAGTACCTGACGATGTGACCCCCATGAGAACAGCTTTTAGCCCCTCATACTTTTCGCACCCAATTTTTTTTTTAAAGATGGCTGATATTTAAAATTTTAAATTGCATTTGATTGCACAGTACTGAAGGACTCACCAAATAGCACTGGCTGATAACATCGTGACATTAGAAACGAAGGACGCCTGTTGGAATGTTGTAAAGGGCAGATATGTGGGGGGAGTCCCATTGCAAAAGATTTCATGAAAGGTGGAAGGGGATCAGGGCTGATATAAGTGGAAAGTCAGAGCTGAGGAACCCTCTCTGCCATTCTCAGAGGTACGCTACAGTGACATACCAGCAGCTAATTCAAAAACTCATTTTCTGTCATATCCCGCTCCTTTCTTAATTAGTTTTTTCATGTTCTACCACCGTGGCAAATGTTTCCCCCTCAGTCTGGCTGTCTGCATTGGTTTTCTTTGTTCGTTCTTGATATTCAGCTATTGTTTTGTGCTTCACCCCTACCTTTGTGTTTACTTCCATACCTGACCCTCCTTGTTAAACACTCTCAATGTGTTTAACTTCCTGGTTCTTATACTCCCCTCTTCATATTGTTCAGTGTTCTTCTCCCGTGTAGTGCCGGTGTATTTCCTTCCCTCCAATAAAGATTTTTTTTTTTTCCCCCAGAATGCAACGTTTGGCTCCACCTTGTCCCGAAGCTCTAATGATTCTCATGTTTGTTTGATAGCCCAAAATGAAAGTAGTTCAGTATTGGAACACATTTGGAATTCCAGCATTTTTTGGTTGTTCTCCCTGTATTGTCATGGAATCCCTCCAGGTACTTCAGTTTTCTCTGACCGTTGAAAAGCATGCAGGTTTGATTAACTGGAGAGATAAAAATTTTCCTAATGGTAGGAGCAAGTGAATGGCATGAAGGCCCTGCAATGGATTTGGCCCAGTGTCTGGGATGCATGTCAGCTTAATCAGGTGTAAGCAGTCAGAAAAATGGATTGATTACAGCATAGTGCTGTGGTCATAAAGCTGGGCTCATAATCTAGGACACGATAATCAGAATTCAGAAAAATACCCAGCAGTTTTCATAGCGCTGGGTTTTTAAAGGTCTCAAATTATGTTTTTTTTTTCCAAGTTATTATAATATATGCCCAAAAGGGAGGTTAATAAACTATATTAATGGAAGGGTTTTCAAAAAATATGATTGTTATTCAAAATAACAATAAAATAACACTGCTCATAATAAGTTTCCCATAATTGTTTTTATGCAGAAGAGATGAATTTCAAAATGAGAACAAAAAATTCATCCACGCAGTAGAATGTATGCCCACATGTCCCCAATCAGTCTAATTGCATTTTATATTCATGTCTGTCCGGGGAATTTAAAGAAGACTAAAACACGTTGGTTAAAACGACAAAAAATATGCTGCTCAAGAAAAAGACTATGACTGAATTTGGCAAAGAATTTGAAATAAAATGTATTCTTTTGCAAAATGGATGTCTGTCCAGACTCATGACAATATCGATGTATTTAAAAGTTATAAAATGTATTCTTTTGCAAAATGGAAGAACAAATTTCCAGTGAGAAACATGCTGTCTTCACTTAGAGACTACTTTTACACAGGAGCACAGATAGACAACCTTGCATGGTGCAATGACAATCACCTGAAGAGCAATCTTTGCAAAACCAGCTAGAAAGTAAAGTTTGTGAATACACCTTCAGTTGGCTTGACAAAGTCAAACTGTTATCATTAGAATGATGCAAACATTTCAAACAACCCAGGTGGTTTCAGCATTTTGCCCGTTGGTGCTTGACTCTTTTCCTCTTTGCCTATCAAGGATAGTGGGTGGGTTTGGTTACTTTAGTCCCCACTGTGCAACAAAGGGTTAACATGCAACCATTTTCTGGGTCCAACAACCCAATCCCCCACTCTCTATGACAAACAGTTCAATACTTTTGAAGGACCAAATTTCAACCAATTAGGAAAGGGGGCAGGACTTCATCATTCCATATGTGATCCTTTCCTGAGTCCAACAACCAAATCCCCAAATCTCTATGACAAATCCATTCCTGAGTCCAACTCTCAAACCCCAAATTCTCTAAGACAAAAAGTTTAACGGTTATGAGGGATGAAATATTGACCAATCAGGAAAGGGAGTGGGGCAGCATCACTGAACACGTTATCCTTTCCCACTGAGTCCAGCAACTAAATCTCCAGTTCTCTACGACAAACGATTATAAAGGATCAAAGACTGTCCATTTGGGTAATACTGGTATGTGGGATGGAGTGATGGAAGAAAGAGAGGAATGCTCTGTATGTCTATGGGTATACATGGGGGGGGGGATGGCAGAGACATCCATCCTTTGGAAAAGCAATATACTTTATATTCTAGTTGTTTATTGGAAATAAACAATGTGGTGACAGCAACAGAGTCCAAAAAAGTTGGCACAGTCAACTGATCACCACTGTGTAACATCATCATGCACTGACACACCCTCATACTCTGACAGATGCTGGCTTCTGGACCTGACACTGATTACAGCTTTGGTTGACCAAAACATCTTCGATCTCGAAAACACCAAGGTTAATTCTTCCAAAAACCACTTGAAATGTTGACTCGTCACACCACAAGACACGTTTCCACTGTGGTAGTGTCCATCTCACATGACTCCAAGCCCAGAAAAGTCAGCAGCACTTTTAAACACAGTTGAAGTATGGCTTTGTCATGGCATCTTAAAGCTTTAACTCACGTCTGTGGATACATCGGAGAACGGTGTTGATTGACAAAGCTTTATCAAAGTATCTCTGAGCCTTTGCTGTGGTATTCATTCCAGTCGCATGGCGGTTTTTAAGACAGTGACGTCTGGGGGATTGAAGATAACCTGCATTCAGAAGTGGTTATCCGCCTTGCCCTTTTTATGCAACAAGATTCCACAGATTCTTTCCACCATTTACTAATATTATGCCCTGAAGATGGTAAAATGCCCATAAGCCATCCGATTGGTCTTTGGGAACATTGTGCTCAAAGTGATGGACTATAGGCAGAGATGCACAGACCAGGTTCAGAGAGTAAAGTTAAAACTAGACAGTCCGGTCGCCCGCAACCCTTTTCTGCGCATTACTTGGCCAATACTATCGCCATGGCAACCAAAATTGATAGTTGTCATAATGTAAGTATAACACATGTCCATATCAAATATGAAAGTAATCGGTCAAAAATTACAGCCTGTACAGGGTCCACAAGGATGTGTCAACGGACGTGGCAGTGGAGACGACAAGCATGAATCCATAGTAGGTGCCTGACTTCGTCCGGGGACTACAAATAGTTCAAACTATCTGCATTTGCTAAACGGAACAACCTTTCATCCAGGAGGTTGGACTAATTACTGAATCAGTCAGCTGACTTCCTGGGTGGAAGTAAAACCCAGCATGAGTTTTACCTTCTGACGCCTGGAATGTGCATCTCTGATTATATGCACATGCATCTGTCGGCAAATTGGTGAACCTCAAGTCATCTTTGCTCTTGTGGGGCTAGGCTTTACATGGAGGCGCCATTTACAATATAACATGACTAGCTCACCTGTTTGATATCACCTGTTTCACTTCACCTCATAATTGCAACCTCTCACATCATTAATAGTCTTAAACTGCCCCTGTGTCAACTTTTTTAGGATCTATTGCAGTCATCAGAATAGAAATTAGCGTGTATTATTTTCAATGAGGTAATGTGTTGTTGCAGGGAGTTAAATATAGTAGAGGGTGAATAGTATTTTCATGTCACTTTTTTGATTTTGTTTATTTGCAATTGCGCTAACTTTTTTGGAACTGGAGTCTCACATCCATCTGAGAATGAACATCTATCCCACCCCATGGCTGATCCCAAGAAAACAAGGAGGAAAATTCTCATTCAGTATATTTGTACTGTAGACTTGCTCTTTTGATTAATTTCTTAGTACATTTCTGTGTATGAATATTTTTTTCATCAATATAACTTATAATTAACTCTTGGGGAAGCAGCAGTTTAAACAAAGTGCATACTAAGTGTATTGCATTTTAAAGCAGATGTTAAAACGTTGCCTTCCTCCCCCTAAATACTTTGGCCCAAATATACTCACCCATGGTAAATACAGCTGCATAAGGACTGCATGTTGTTGGTGAAAGACTTGTAAAAAGACACACATAAACCAATTTTTTTTTCTATAGCTGTGCACTCCATTCTGTATCAATGGAACCATTTTCAAACACAAGCTGTGGACTCCAATTTTGGACTTAAGACATTAATCTCTCACCCCAAGGGCTCGATTTCTCATTAAGAGGAAGGGTTTGTTTCGGCTGATTAAACATATTACGATTTCCGGAGTTTTTTCCTTCAGTTACAGCTGATTAATAGGGCTGTAGTGTGTTTAATCCAGATCTCTTAAACAAGGCTGTGAGTGGTGCCCATGAGAGACAACTCACCAGCTAATGCTTTTAACGGCTGTTGTTAAAAGTGAATCAATTCTAATCAGGGCTGATTAACAAGCCTCCCACTGTTATGAAATGCATTTTCCTGTGGAATACATGTTAAAGAAAATACAAAATGGCAAAACCTAAAATATCATTTTGCTGAAAATAAATTAAACACCATTCCACGGATTTTCCTCGAAGCCTTTTTGAGTGGATCTGCAATGAACTACTAAATGCTGTGTTGAAATGGCTGTATTTGGCTGTACTCCTTAAGTGTGTCTCAGACAAAGCCTAATGAAAGCCGCCATGAAACGTTTTGAGGAGCATTAGACTTATTAGCATGGGAGGAAGCATCATGCCTCATCTCCCCTAACAATAAATAATCAAAGCTAACAGAATCACTAAGAATCATGACTTTCTCTTCCTTGTTACATAATTGCCCCCACAATGTCTGCCAAAATACAGTGAACATGCTAATGTAAACCTCAGAATTTAATGTTCAATTCATTTCTTTGCTCAAATAGTTTTATTACACAATACTCTATAAAGTCTGTTCCATATCTTGACACTGTGCTGTGCAAGTTCTACACGTTGTGAAACTCAACTACAAGGAATAATAAAAAAAAAAGCAAAACTTCACAAGGTAATTTAAGTCAAGCGTTTTCGATTTTAAGTTCGAAAGATGGTATTGCCTGCATGGCTCGACATTACTAGTTCAGGTCAAAAAATGAATGCAGTCTGAGGTTCCAAATTGAGCACTTGTCCCAATGGCAGACAAGTGGCTCAATGTAAATCCACATAAAAACGAACAATTTAACTGCCGGAAAATGAGGCATTTTTGTTTGCAAATGTTTTTGAGGGATCCAATGTAATCTAGAGCCGCGTGCACTTCCTATATATTCCAGCAGGGGGCAGACTTATACTATTTTGTTCAAGTGTGTTTACGTATGTATGTATGTATGTATGTATGTATATGTGCGTGTATGCCTGAGTCTGTTTTTTGTGTATGTAGGTGAAACCACGTGCATAGGTGAATCAGTATGTATGTTTGCCCACATGCATGTTTTTAGGCATTTGGATCTGTGAGTGCCTGTGTTTACACCATCTGATCTCTGGTTATGCCTGATACCTGCATCTCCTGTTGAATGCGCAGCTTCTCCCGGCCCAGCTCATCCTGGAAGAACTGTGGGGCAAAAAAAAGAGGCAAAGTTAGGGAGGTCCAACGAGCTCCCAGATTCAAATAAGCTTTCACTGCACCTTTCAAAATTCAGGACCTTAGAATTACAGGGTTCTAAATAACATTTATACAGTTTTGAGTAATTTGCTTGCAAAGTTTGGCCACTCAGTGTACACTTAAGGAACTGGAACTTTGTCATTATGATCTGAACCCAATTTAACAAATGAATTGAATACCCATACTTAATCATTAGATAGAACTGTTTATTACCAATAATGTGCCATAGTCAACTCAATTTTGACCAAAATGTCAGTTAGAACCCTGTAATTCTAAGGTTGTGAATTGCCAAGATGGCTTGGTCAGAGGTAATTGTTCATTAATGACACCACATAAATGGTAACCATTAAAAAGAGGAAGTACTGTCACCATACACCTACTGTATGGGGCAGAACTAATCACTGCCCTCCTCTTTTAACATACTAATGAGATGGTGAAAAAATTATACTGTACATAAGGAATACACCAAGTAAGCACTATAATTTGTTTATTTATTTAAGCTTACAGAAATATAATCATTTGTGGTTAAAAATGATTTCAAAGCGATCTTCATGCGTACTATACTTAAAAGACAAAGTGAAGAAATGCTTTTGCAGTAGTCCCTGTGGCCTATTTAAAGGCACCCTAAAATAAAACCAGAAATGTGTCAGGCATCACAGGTTCTGGAAATGTCCACACTGGAATGGCGGCTGTCCCTTGCTTGTGCAAATGTCCCATCATACAAGTACAATTACAGCATGTGGTCATGCATGCAGGACTGCTTGTAAGTCTGAGGCCTTTGGCACCATTAACTTTATGACTGAAATTCAATGGTGGTCTGTGTGTAGACCAGGAGACTTTGATGAAGGCAGTCTGGCTATGGGCTGGTGTCCACATCCAGTACTGTACTTAGCATGTTTAATTTACTTGTCTCAGACTATGCTCAACTAAAAAATACAAAATTATGTACCTGTATGAACACAGCACAATCAAGTGGTTGTTTGTTCCAAAGCAAAATTTTCACTAAAAAGCACAAGCTTTCACACCAGCGCACAATGACTATCATTAGTGAGCTTGCTGCTAACCCTTCAGTTACGCATTTAAATGCCTCATCTAAGTTGATTTTCATGTGCCAGTATCATGAAAGTTTGACAACACCTGCATTTTTGTCATCAATTCATTATCTGGGATTTCATATTTTGAACACTGCAGACACTGCAGTTGTGTATCAGCATCTGTCTAAGTAGAGCCTGAGAGCTTCTAGTCAGCATGTCTTTCAGTCTTCAAAGCTTTTCCAGACCCTTGCATGATAATAGCGACCTCACCTCTGCATCCCTCTCTTTCTGCTGAAGGGAGGTGGATATGTCCTGCACCTGGCTTTCCAGCTGGTCCACTCTCCCCCGCAGGAAGTCCCGGTCATTGGTCAGCTTCGTGATTAGAGCTTCCTTAGAGTGCAGGGCCAAGGTCAGTTTTTCAATCACCCTGCGGTCCACAAGAAAGAGAGGGAATGGGGTCAGCATCGTACTCCAATACGACACGCAGCACACAGACACAGTGAAATTCAAAACTCTAAGTTTTTACAGTACAGCACAATTTTCTAAAGATGTCAATAAAGACTATGACACAATTTATCTGCAATTAAAGAGAACTAGGACAAAAAATAAAATGTAAACAATCAGTTAATTACAATTAATTTATATTTTTATGTTACAAACCATTTAAAAGCGGTAAAAGGTACCTGACTCCCGGATGAATCATTTAGTTTCTAACACTAGCCTATGTAAGGCTAGTTTATGTATTTGACATGGTGTTATCTAACCTAACAACCGAACACATGCCCTGGATATATTTTCTCAGAGGCCAGCACTGGGTAATGTCCCAGATTCTGCTAGGGTTCTGTATGGTCAGCTGCTATAGACTGACACTGGGCACACTGGATGTGTGGGTAGAGGGTCATTAATCAAAGATACCAGCTGCTACTGACCTTTGACCCTTCATTCACAGAAATCACTGCTCTCATTCCAGTTGTCTCCCCACAAGCAAACAAAATTGGGTATACCCATACACACCGCCTAAAACACAGTGTGTACATGTACATAAGGCACACAGATATACACACAGACAGCGAACAGCAAGTGTGTCAGCCCATCATCTCACCTGTCCCTGTCCTCCAATGGGGTAGGAGGCTTCTGTGTCTCCTCTTCCTTGGTCTCCTTCATCTTGCTCTTTGGGGTAAGCGGGCACACTGACCGGGACTCGGCGAGTGTGGCCATCCTTTCCGCCTCGCTCCGCGCCAACTTTGCCTCCTGTGGTCATAGAGCCTTGGTCAGCATCCCTAAGGCTTTACCAGGCACAGGCAGTCATTGGCCCTAAGTCATCGCTACTTCCTACAATTACGATGGTAACTTTTTGTTTCATCAATTATACTTCATTTTATGGGCTGCCTTTGTCTCCAAAAATCATATTATGCTTAAGTTGCAGATATTCAGTACGTTGTATTTATAAACTAAAATAACTATGCTGCTCTGTGCACATGTACAAACCCCAGCTTGAGAAAAAAAGTTAGGATGGTGTGGACAATACATAAAAACTGGAAAGCAATGATGTCTATATTGACTGTGACTTGTATTTCATTGTAAACAGTATTTAATGTTTTGCCCAGTCAGCTTCATTTTATTTATAAATATACATCCATTCCAGCCATTCGGGCCTGCAATGCTTTCAAAAAACAGTTGGGAAAGGGGCAATTTAGGACTTGTAATGAGATATAAAAATTTTGAAGAATGATGTGATTTGAAAGATCTGATGTCAGCAGGTGATAGTTATGGCGATTTGGAGCAAAATCTAGGCCAGACCTAGTCCTTCAGGAGCAGATGGACTGAAGATGGCCAATTTGCTGACAAATGCATGAGAAAATCACTGAAAGGTTTAAAAACAATAGTCCGCAAAAAAAGATAGGAGGGGATTTCGATATTTCACCCTCTACCATGCATAATATAATTGAAAGATTTAAGGTATCTGAAGGAATATCTGTGCTTAAAGAGCAAGGGCACACGCCTAAACTGAATACTCATGATCTCTGATCACTCAGCCACGCTGCATCAAGGACCAATATTACCGCATTACCTCAGGATTACTTTAGGAAACTCTGGTCAAGTTCAACAATGATGTTACATCCACAAATGCCAGTTAAAACTTCACAATGCAAAAAGAAAGCATTATATTAATCAAGTCAAAATGTGTGTGTTTCTTGTAAGTTACCAGGTCACATAGTGGCCATTGGTTTAATGATTAGCGAGATAGCTAGCTAGCTAGCTCAGGCAAGCGATAGTAGATTTGTTGCTCGTCACTGGAGTTGGCTTGTCATTGTCACTGGAGTATAGTGTGTGTGTATGTGTGTGTGAGTGTGCATGTGTATGAGCGTATGTATATATACAGTGCTTAACAAATTTATTAGACCACCACCCAATGTAAGGTTTATGCCACAGCTGCCCTAAATTAACAGTAGTGGTAAATACCAAAATCATTTTTCATGTTTCTGCAATGGTTAATCCACCAGTATGCGCAAGCTCTTTAATTGAAATGATATTTTTAATGCTTTAAATATAATTATTGTTGTTATCCATGCATTTTCGAATTTGCTGTTTTACAAAAAAGCAGAAGAAAATAGTGAAGCACGTTATTATGTTTTGATAAAGATGCCAAATAACAGTACTTGCATTCCTGAACATAAAAATTAGTTTTAATGGTTGAATGCAAGAATACAAGCTGTTATGAGGGCCCAAGGAGGCCATGCAAAATATTAAGTTTTTTTGGTTTTTATGTGTGAATATTTAGTTGTTTCAGTTTGTTATTTGCCAAAGAAATAACAATATAATTTTTAGTTTTTAATAAGTTTTCGACAAATTTCTAAAATATGTGTGTTTTCTCATTTTTATGTTTTTATTAAGCACTGTGTATATACATATTACTATATGTAAGTTTATTTTCTCTCTAGTTCATCATACAAATGCTCATCATAAAATCTTAATTTTACAGATTAATTTTTTCCCCTTTTTTACGGGCTAATGGTCTTAGATCCCCATACAATTTGTAGATAATGTAATTGTATTCCTTCTGCCCTCCCCAATATTCATTATTACCCCGCCCCACCCAAAGGGTGAGGGAAGGGGTATTGTTTTCGGTTTGTTTGTGTGTTTGTGTGTTTATGCGTTTGTTTGTTTGTTAGCACTCTAGCGGCAAAACTAATGGCCAGATTCACCCCAAATTCGGTGTAGGGATTGCCACTGACCCAGAATAAATCCCTATGAATGTACGTGCGAGGGGCGGGGTTTGTTGTGCCTGGCACCACTTGTTCAAATTTCATGCCTCACTATTTCATCCCGCTTCTGCAAATGCTAAAATAAAATAGAAAATACTGTACATTCATTGGGCTACTGTTTTGAGTTGGCTCATTACTGCAGAAGAATCATGCTTCCGTGAAAAGATACATAATAAAATAAAAAATAAAATACATTCATTGGGTAACGGTCTTGAGTAGGTGCACTACTGTAGAATGATGCACTGGCAGCCAAGTAGTCATGCAGTGACTGTCAGCTTTGGGTAGTCATGCTGGTGCATCACCTCCTGTAGAAGCTGGATCTTTGTCTCGAGGATTTCTTGCATGTGGTCAATCTCCTGCTGCCTCTCCTCACATCGTCGCTGCAATTCTGCCTCATTGTGATTGGTCAAGCTCTCTGCTGTTGTCCTGTTAGACCAAGGAGATGGTTTTAATGTGTTTTCGGTGAATGTTGCTTGAATCAACAGACAATGCCACAGTGCAATAACACTTGCATCTGGGCAAACTGTTTCAAGAGAAAAATTGTGTATTTTCATCATTAACAAACATGAGGAATGAATCATCTGCCAAAAAGATGAGCTGCTGTAATATAGCTGGATCATACCTGAGCCTGTCTCAGCAGATGAAGAGGTTACCAATATCATACCGACTGGACAAACAGAATATTTATTTTCAAATTCATAAGCATAGAAACAATGACACAAGGCTGACACCTTCTGGTTATGAGAAAGGCAGATGCAATAAGGGCAACCAGATCACACGGGGGGAATTAGGGGAACTGATTGGTAAACTTCTTTTTGCATTTTACAGAATGTCGAGGGGGATCTCTTTCACTGTAGATGAATTATCTCTACAAAACAAAGAGATCAGATCAATTTCCCTTGCTAAATTCATTAACTGGCTAAGAAATGTGCGAGACCACAAATGAGAAGCCACAGCTATGATGAAACCACTATGTCTCCTCGTGAGTATTATTGGACACAAGGTCCAGGGCTCAGATGGCTCAGATATTTATTTTCAAACTAAGTAGGAGACAGCAAGACCCGGGGTCTCGGCTGTCTGGCTGGTACCATTTTGGTGGCGCTGGGAACAGACCCACTATACCGCACTCTCAACGTATAAAAAAATACTAATAAAGGGTATTTTTAACTCCGTCTTGCTACGTTACACTAAATTCCCCTTTCTTTTGATTGGCTTGATTTCTTCAGTAGTTCTGTGACTCTTCTAATATATAAAATGGTCACTGGTGTGTGGAGGAGTGTCACAAAAGTGCAAGCTCTTTAGTGACACCAAACAATGCAACATTGGCGTGCAGGCGCCCTAAGGGCAAGAGATGCATAGCTATTCTGAATTGGACAGATGAATGAAGGGAATTATTGACGAGAGTAAGGTTGTGTATTTTCAGCTGCTGCTTCTTGGCCCAGCAAAAAGGATCGTGGCGCGGTCTATGTCTAGTGTGTATGAGACAGGCTGATTGGAGCCAACCGAAATATAAAAGACCACAGGGCTGGTCAAAACACAGATTACATCACAACCCAGAAGGGGATGTGTATTTTTAAAAGACTGCAAACTCTAAGCGGTTGTTTTATTTTTTAATCCGCCTAGACAAATTGCCTCTTGCATGCTGACTGCGTAAGAAAAAAGCTCAGCACTGTCCATTATTAGCACAAGGGCTTTACAGTGGCGTATATGGTAAGCCACGTATATTTAGTGTGTTAGAATACATTTATGTATTCTTTATTGCTGGTTGTGTCTGATTATTGTGGTCACGCCTCCTATGTTGATAGGCATTGCCCAGGTGATGCATTTACAGGTGAATCTTGTGTAATTAGGTTGTCTTTCTCTTGATTGGTGCCTGCGTCTCACTTGAATGTTTAAAACTGGCATTGTATCTCGTATTATCACGCTGATGACAGTTTCCAGCTAAACCGCATTCGATTGTCTGTTTGCCCACATTTATTAATAAAAAGACACTTTATTCTGTGAATGTTGGTGATTTGTTTCTTACGTGCATTTAGTGCAATGATTGACTTTAGTATCTAAAATGAATTTCACAATGCCAACCTGTCACTGGGAGTATATCAGGTAAAGGGCCCGGAAAGTTGTGCAAAATTAATGAATTTCAAACTCAAAAGTTCAGATGCTGTTTGAGGCACTAATCCAAATCAAGCAAGCCTTGGTGCACCACAAAGGTGTCTTCCAATGGAATGTTTTGGATTTATGCTCAAATGTTAGAATTGCTACTTGCTCAATTTTGATCGCACCTGTTATTGTGGCATCAGGAAATGCTTATCCACAAACTAAATATGTAGAACTATGAGATTCTGTCAAAATCTGTCATATATTGCCTACTCAATAAGCTTGCAGCTGCCACAGCAAAAAATACTCTTTTAAATGGTAAGTCAAAGTTATTTATTCACTACAGCTGTTGGTATCTGTCTGAACAAAAACAACAACAACAAAAAAAAAAATAGGAGTCACTATGTGATGAATTTATACATTTATGTCAAAAAATTATCACAGTTTATACATTTATCTTAAAAATATAAACATCTGCATTTAGTCAAGTATGATGATGCCCCTAATCAAGCTTCGGAATTGATTCAGGGCATCATAAATTGTTTATGGCAAAATGCTACTTTCAACTTATTGCAATAAAATAACAAATCTTGTTACTCAAAAAATGCCGTTGCTAATGTTTTTACATCCCATTTTTTTCCAAACTATCCCCAATTAGTTTTTTTTTAATCCCCCCTGAATTAAAATAGGACTGTGCTCCAGTTACATATTTGGCCAAGATGCCTTATCACCGTACACTGTGTACTGTACAAAGCTACATTTTGAAGTCTTTTATTATTCGATGGTTGGCCAGTCTTAAAATGATTTTAAATCTGCATATCTTGGATGTAAAATTTAAAGAAAAGAATTGATGAGGATTTGGCTCATAATTTTAGGTTCAGCTCTCACCGAATGAACATCAACAGAAAATGGTCAAGAAAGCATGTACATCTGTGCTTCAAAGAAATCTGTCAAAATAAAAATTTTGAGGAGAGATAGGCATGTAATATAGGCTAAAAGGCTTCTTTTCTCTCTTCAGTCCACCAGCTGAGCTACTCAGTCATTGCATAAGAGTAGGATTTAAGCTTAGCAGGTGTTTACAATTCTACTGCACCATGAGGTACCAATCGAAAAACAACAGTCAGGTTCATGAGTATTTGGACATTGACAAAGTTGTCATTTAAGCTGACTACCACAGCATACCGGAGTTGAAATTATATGTTGAACATGAGCAAAACATGCAATATTTGAATATATTTACAGTACATCTAAATCAGGTGGATGGCATAGGAATTACAGCACTTTCATTAGTTCCCCCTCCCCACTTCACAGCATTAAAAATAATTGGACAAGTGGTTGCTTGGCTGCTCATCTGCTCCTTGGCCAGATGTGTGTTATTCCATCATTACTTCTCTGATAAGTAAGCAAATGAAAGGTCTAGAGTTGAAATCAAGTGTTTGTTTGTGTTTGGAATCTTTTCTTGTTGCCTCTCAGTAAGGCCATGAATGAAAATAGCTACAATTTATACATGAAGAAATCTACTGTTGTGGAATACATAGCCAAAATTATGAAAATTGCATTACTGTCCAAATACTAATTGACCTGATATACTTCAAATTGAGACTGCAGACCCAGTTCAGCACTAGCACTGTTTGGATGCTAAAAAGCAGAACTGATGAAGTAGTCTGTTCCTTCAGTACTGACCACAGTACCCCACATGGTGCAAATGGGATTAGTACAATTGAATGATGCCCAAATACAGTAATCGATCACATGGGCACAAAGGCTCCACGGATAAACTGTCCCATCAGATCAGGCATGGACAGCTGCAATTCTGGCTGTTAATGTGGTGGGTGTAGCAACCAGGTCCCTTTCGCCCTTGTGGATCAGTGCTCTCTCTGGCAGTGTGTTCTGAGAGGAGAAGGTTTCCGATCCTGAGAGGCATGGCAGGGTATGGGTTCTGACCTTTTGGATTTGGCCAGTCAGTGTACTGGGATGAACACACCGGTGCTACAGCCTTGAGCAGCTGCACGGTGAAATGTGAGGACAAGGAATCCCTGAGTCAAATCGCCAGAAATCAATACTGATCGCTAGCACGAGCTTAGGAGTTATCGTTTCAGTGTGAGTGAGAGCTCTGGAGTTATCATTTCATTATCTAACATCAAGACTACCAAATCACAGCTAAGACAGTGGACTTTGAAAATTCCATGTCAAATTAGCATAAGCATACTGTAAATTGGCCTCCCTATTGAAAATTTTTACCAATAACAAATCAAAGGTGCAGGGAATAGAATGACTCCCTCTTTTTGTGGAAAGCTAATGCTTGACTCCCATTTCAAGACAAATTCTACTGCACCAGTATGACTCTGACTATGTTTACATGCAGACTATAATTGTACTATTATTCTGAATACGACAATTTGATGCGAGTCATGGAAACAGCATTTTCCGCTGGGATATTTAAAAATACGGCTATTTCTGAATGCAGTATTTTATGATTGAGGTTAATGGGACATGCTAATATTACTCAGGTTTTAGGAGCTTTCTTTGGACATGTATACAGCGCATTCAGTATATACATCTCAAATGGGGGTCTTCACTGCAATTAGCATCCTGGTTGCGGTCAGCTAAGTCCACATTTATGTATGAAGGGGAAAAACCTAGTTTCAGATATTTAGAAAAGACTTGGATATCAACCGGTTTTCGGACATGCGCAAACGTGGTTGAACAAATGAAAGCAGGAGGCCATGTTTGCACAGTCGAACAAGTCCACGACCATTGGAATAACTTTTAAAAAATCCCATTTTAATCAAAGTATGAATGGCTGCATGAAAACAAGAATATTAGTGTAATATTAATTTTCATTCGCCATATGTAAACAGCTTAGCTAGAATATTGTCTTTCTCAGATTAAGGGCAAAAACTTGAATATTTTGTGCCTGTATTCACAGTCAATAGCTGTGTTTCCATTTCCCTGTTTTAATGCGCATTTTGAAGTTTCACATCAAAAAAGGTAATGGAAACACCATAATTAGAAGAAAAATCCTCTGATTCACTAAAAATGTTTTTACGCTCGCTAGAGGTGGATTTTGACTTATGTGAAAAAGAATTAATGTGCATAATCTGAAATGGAAGCACATTTTTCGAATAAACTCTGACGTAGTGAGACCGTTCTCCATTTTCGCTTTAGAGGTTGCCTAGCAACGGCGTGCATACGTGTTTATCTGACATACGTACGCATGCACGTCACCGCCTATGTAGTGTTGTTTATTTGCTCTCAACCGCTTGAGGGAAACATATGGAAATACACTTAATTCGCATTTTGTTTTTGCAAATTTTCACAAGATTCGCTTCAAAGTTAAATGGAAACATAGCTATTGTTGCTTGTGCAGAAATCAAATACGAATTTCAAAATAAAAGCAAATGGAGGAAAAGGCTTTCACTTACAGGGCTTTGTCAAGGTGCTGTTGCTTCTCCTGTAGCTCCTGCTTCAAGCTCTCCACTTCCACTTTCAACTCAATGTTCTGGAAATGAAGAAAAAAGCAGTTGATGACTTGCACATCACAGATCAAAAACTCTTTTTTTGAAAAAAAAAAAAACTGAGAGCAATGGATTGTTGCGTTGATGGTGTGTACTTAGACGATTTAAGAATGGTGTCTTTAAGCATGAACGTAGCAGCATTCCCTATAGTGCTAACTCAAAGACACAGTCACTTGTAAACCGAAGTGGTGTGTTAACCCAAGCTGGCCTCCCCCCCACAAATGTAAACGTGATTGCAAAATGGAACTTCTTAACCCTTTAACTGCCTCAAACTTTTGGTGGGACCCATTTTGAGTCACTGTACCCAATTGAAAGACTTGTTGAACTGAACCTGATTAAGTCATCTCTAACACTAAGTTCAGCTATGTTATGCTGACAAAATCAAATCAGTTAAGTTTAAGACATCTTTCGATTAGATACAGTGACTCAAAATGTCAAAAGGTTGAGAGGGCAGTAAAGGGTTAATTTCAATTTTCTTGTCCATTGCTTATAACCTTAATCAAAGCATCACTATATATTTTTCTCTGCCAAATGTACTATTAATTACACAGAGCATTAACTCAGAATTTACTAAAAGTTTTTCAGTAGAAATAAAAAACACCCACGGTCAGAGGCAAGTGAGGGAAAAATGTAATATAAAACATTTTGTTTATGTTCCAGGAGTATGGTACAAAGAGTAAAGTTTGCAGTTCAAGTGGTGAATTTCCTGCTGAGTGCATTCAAGTTCCCTGAGCAAGAGCATCTATACATCCCAGAGGGACTCTGTACTGGAGGACACAAGGTTTCACTGCACACAGCTCCATATTGAGTCATGTCCATGCGCTCAGCCTGGATGGCAGAGTAAAACCCATACGACATGGATAGATGCGGGTTGTCAGAGTGGGATATTTCCCCTCAACTGTAGAGATATTTCTGTGAAACCAAAGAAGTAAGTTTTAGTGAGACAATGTACTAAATCTACACTGTTATTAATTGACTGAATTTAACAGTTATATTAACGCATGGTCTCCTTGTTATTCTAACTGTAAGTAGAGTCCTGCGTACATTTAACTGTGGTTTACAGTTAACATTCACGGAACCTCTGTTATAATCTGATTGTAAAATTACAGTTGAAATAACTGGCAAAAAAAGGTGCCAGATAAAATAACTGGCAAAAACGGTGCCAGTTTATAACAGTGTATGTGGATTAAAAAAATGAAATGATTTGAATTCTTTACATTATAAAAGTCCTCTTGAAATGGAGATTTAGATAATAAAAAAAATATCTGGCAACATAAAATCCATGTGAAATGCCAAGGCAGAGAGAATGGAAAAACTAATATGTCTAATCCGCTGTAATGGGAAATGGGTACAGTTACTCAATCAACTCATTAGTGTGGGAGTGTGAGGAGCATGCCATTGCTGTTAGGAGGCCTGGGCTCTGCTTTCAGTGCATGTGACCCCCGAAGTCTCAGATTAATGCATCCCCTCTCTCACATCCATGCCAATGTTCTTGCGGCTCCCCTCAGCTCATGTACTCACGAAAGGCCTAAATGAACATGTACAAAACAGCCCCCACCCTCGCAGATTAATGAGAGCTCAGCTACGGAGAAACTCAACACTCGCTTGGGACATCCTTCACCCATGTCATCGGATTTATATTTAGACGGAAAGAATTTAGGCACATGCTCAGAGGGAGTAAAGGGATGTGGGTATGGAAAAGACTGGCAGCCGGAGTTTTTGTTGTTTATCTGTGCTGACTGCTATCTTTACCATAAGGTGATTACTATATGATGTGCTGCCATACTTCACAGGTTTTGCTGGTGTTTGTATGCTAACCTAGGATGAGAGCATTGAAACGGCTCAAAAAATTTGGGCCCAAGCATGACAAGAACATAAGGACCAGCCGACGAATTCAAATTTGCGGACAATAGTGACTGCATGCTTAAACCTGTTCCAATAAGATTCTCTATACAAATGCCATGGATTGATAAACTGGAATATTGAATGGAAAATATCCCTGGTGTATCAAAAAACTCCTATCACCAATTCATTCATTTCAAAATCTGCCTAAGAACCTCTGTATAAGACATTTTATGAGTTTAGCACCCCACCCTAGAACCATAGGGTGGGGTGCTAAAACCCCATTGGTGCTTTAATGCATGTCTCATGTGGATTTTCCTGAGGTACAGAGATTTTGGGCTCAGATACTTGATATAGTCTCTGTTATTATTGTTTAATCCCTGATTAAACCTCTGTCTTTGGATCCTGACTAGATACTTCAAAATGATGTATCTAGATGAATGCTCTAGCTGGGATGACTGCTGTCAAAAAAATCGTTGTTCACCGCTGGCTCCCATCTCAATAATTATCTGTCAAATGCTAGTTGCAGTCTTTCTCAGACATTATGTACCTGGAGATATCATCGGCCAGGGTTAATGAAGCTAGACCTCGCACAATGAAGAAATGGAAAGATTGTACATCTACAATCAAAGATCTTCTTTTGCAGTAACTTGGTAATATATTTAGTTTTGGGGGAGAGGGGTTGGGGGGGTGTTTATATTATTTTTTTTTTTTTAAATTTTTTTTTTTTGCGCAGAAACTTGCATGTTGTTGGATTGTAAAATGATTCATTTCATAAAAATTTAATTAAAAAAAGATTCTTCATACATTATGCATAAAATGAACTACAGCGCTATTACCAAATTGACTCAGTCTGTTTCTAATTCCGGGTCATTAGTCAGGCTACATTTAAAGCAAAGGCGATCATAGCTTGTTCCTCCAAAAGGAACTCACCACTCATTGGACTCATGCAGCAACATTCTCTTAAAATCACTTACATTTTTGTTTAGTTTTTTTGTGAAGAAGAAAAATGACAGAAGTCAACTCCAGATGCACAAAATGTTCTTAACATCCAAATCTGCTCTTACCCATGTGTGCTGAATGATGAATCCTGTTTGATAATAAATTGGAGCCATGTGGTTGATTGTTTGTAATTAATATAAGTAATGCTCACTAAACACCAAATAAAAGCAGGTGTTTTGCTGTGTGCAAATAGCTGACTTTGGCACAACAACTGGAGAGATACCACTGAAAAAAAGTTTGTAAGAAGAAGAACTTAAGCAAGAAATTGAAGTAAATCAACTTAAACAAAGTAAATGTGATATTCCAGAGTTTTATAGTCTTAATTTGGATCAACTGACCAATAGTACTTTTTAACCACAAATTAAATAATCCAATAATTAAAATTCCTTTGAAACAGATGATAATCTAAATATGATTCTATTACATATACGTCAATTTATATGGATTGCCAGTAAGTTCTTCGAATTTTCCTCCAATTACACAGCTTACGGGCGTACAAATAAAGCTGTATGGATTTTTAATTAAAGCCCTCAAGCGTAACTGGTTAAACCAGCTGTGAAGCATAGCTGGTACTGGATTCATAAGTTCAGCTTGACAGACAGCGTTATCACAATGACATTCTAATGGTTTTAGATTCAACCTAAAGACATTGCATAGTTTCACTAGCTAAGAAAAAAATACTTTGAGTTTGAAGATGGGTATGATAGGTGCGATAAATTATGTTTATCATCATTATACATGCTCAAATCAAACCCTGCTTCAGGCAATCACCCTGCTGTCATCATGGCTGGTATGCTCTTCACAGTCACCAAAAGTATCAGTTGCATAAGTACAAATAGAAAACAAATGATCAAGAAGAGCTTGGTTTCTGAGACTGCACAGTATTGGCTATTACTGGACGTCACCCTTCTCCCTCGTGATATACTACGAGTGGAAGGATAAGAATATTGGCGAGATAAGAAATTGGCTATTTTGGTCAAAATTTTCTCAAGTGAAGCCCAATTGAGGATCCCTGACGTGCCCGTGTGTAACATCCACATGAGCGTGGCAATTTTCACTGTCCGTATGGGCTTTGAGGTTTTTTATTTTCATACTTGAAAAGATAGCTTTTTAAGCTTTTTCAAATATTTTCATGAAATTTTCACATGCCACTTATAACTTTATTGATGAAAAAAGGTCTTATAAAAAAATGTACTTTTAAAAAATCTAGCAGATTTTTAAAAGGATTTTACAGATATTTACTGGAGGTAATACAGGTGGGAACTCAAAGAGGCTGACATGTATGCTATTATGCATTTTTTTAATGTCCCTGAAATGTAAAACATGTTTCCGTGCAATGGACATACAAATTTGTGGACTGTATAAACAAGACATTTCTCTCTTATCCTGGTAGGAGTGCTCTCAACCACGGATGAAATTTTCTCTTACCTATGAGAAGAGCAAAAATAAGAAAACATTGGTGAATCCCAGAAATCAATAGGTACTAAAAAAAAAAAGAGAAAATCGTGGATACAAACAAAAATAAGAGAAAATTTGTTTGTATATCGCGTCTTGAATGAGGCCCATTGACACACACAGTATGAACAAAATTAAACAGTAGATAGTAAGCACTATCAACAGAAGATTGCCTAATGTAGCATGCTGTCCAAGCAAATTCAAAAGTTCTTTTCTCTGCTTTATGATTAAAATATTCTCAAAAGACAGAAATTAAATACTTTAATACCACATTTCAGAAGTATTGTAAGAATAGTCTTGGAGAGATAGTGATGTTTCTGGTTTTCATTCCAGCAGAGCTTGATTGCTAGGAAGCTGGTACGTAAATTTGCACTTCAAAGCCATCTGGTAAATTAAGAATTTTGAGGAGAGATAGGCATGTGACTTCCCCCAAAAGGCTGCATCTCACTCTTCAGCCCACCAGCTGAGCAACTCTGTCAATGCATAAGAGTAGAATTTAAGTTTGGCTGGTGCAGACATTTCTCCTGCACAATGTAAGACCAATCAAAAAACTATGGCCAGGTTCATAAATATTTGGACACTGGCAAAGTTATGGTCATGGTAGCTCACTACTACAGCATAATGCACTTGAAATTATATATTGAACATAAGCACAACATGCAATATTTGAAGGTATTTAGATCCATATCAAGTGAATGGTGTCAGAATAACATAACTTTTACATGTGACACCCCTCCTCATTTTATGGCATTAAAAATAATTGGACAATTGCTGTTCAGCTGTTCCATGTTTCGTGTGTTATTCCCTCATGATTTCACATTGATAGATAATCAAATGAAAGGTCTGCAGTTGATTTGTTGATTTGAAGAGTTCAATTTGGATTTGGGGCCATTTGTTGTTGACCCTCAGTAGGGCTATAGATGAAAATGGTTACAATTCTTACATGATTCAAACATTATTTTTGACAAAACCCTGCACTATGATGCAGTGAAAATACAAACCGCATAACCTGCACTGCACCGTCCGTAGAGTTCTAAAGTTGGACTGTCGACCTTGATAATAAAACCCTGTTTATTCTGTTCCAGCTCAGTGGCGATTCTAGGATTTATTTTTAAGGGGGCCAATAGGGGGCCAATGCAATATTTTAGGGGGCACTCAATTACTGCGTTATTCGTAGATGTAGCCTATAGAAATTTCTTGAGAAGTGTTCTTTACATGTACTCACATTGTATAACTTAATATAGACCTTACCTAATTAAATAGATCTAACAAAATGAACATGATCTGGAAAAGGTTTTGGGTCGGAACATACTTGTACAAAATGGAACGTACAATAATTGCTACTTCCAAAAGCAACTCAAGACACTCAAATTGATTCACAATAAAGGATTTATTAGGCTACATTGAACAGTGAATAGTTGCTAGTGAATCCACAGCTTAAAGAATAGAAAATTATGCCTCACCAAATGCATAAAAGCAAGATAGAAGGACTTTATATTATCTTGTCTGTCCAAAGGATCTGGAGAGGTGTTGGGCCTCAACTATGAAATGCAGCCACTGATGTTACCAAAGGCAGGGTTTTATACACATGTATGAATGTTTGGTTAGTTTTTTGAATGGAAATGATGTTGTAGCACTTTTTCCTACAGGTTTCGAGAAAAGTTGTAATATCTACTTAATATCCATCTTGAAACATATCGAGGGCTGACTGCAATAAACAGTTATGTCCAGATGTTTTACATTGGACATAACTGTTTATTGCAGTCAGCCCTCGATATGAAATAGGCACCCTGTTCATCTTTGTGAGAGACAGCCGAACCACCTCAACTAGCTTGTAGCTTGTAGTGTTACATTGCCCGCGAATTTCACGCTATTTAAGTTAGCAGCGAAGTTTTTAAAAGATGTGTTTTTGTTCATGTCACAAGACCTATTCGCTGTCTCAGAGTTGTTATGTTGTCATTATCCTTGAATGAAATGGCTGTCTGAGACAGCCAAACGCTAAGAGCCAAACTATGCAACTATAAAGTTAGATAGCGAGCTCGGTATGATGTTAGCGCAAGTATGGTTAACGGCTCAGTTTTCGTGTCAACGCAGATTTCGTCCTAATGTAAATAGTGCGTTATTTTCGCCAATTCTGCCGTTGCTCTCGGGTCTCTTACGTTTTTTTTAAATAACAGCAGTATTGGCAGGAAAAACGATAGCTCAACAGTTTGTTTCTTGTAAGGAGAACAGAAAGAGCACTTTTGGTTCCTTTAAGTGAATGAGAGAAAGCTAAAATGAGGTAGATGGGCCTATGTATGAATACAGTATTAACTTTAATGTATTGATCAGTTTGTTTTTGCTGCATTCCTGGTATGAAGGACTGTTTACAGCGGAAGTACTAGGTGCCGCGGCTGAGCCGGCGCATAACATAAGTCATCGCCAAACGTTAGTGATTTTGTTTAGGGGTACACCAATGATTTTAAACTTTAGACAAGTGCCCACCCACCAGGAAGTAAACACTTGTCAATCACGACTGTCCAGACTCTGTGGACGAAGCAAAGGGAAGTAGCAGAGTCTGGTATTACCAGGCAAGTTCCAAACACTACTGTTTCCCCCTCACCCCGCCCCCATAAAGCTGCGCTGTAACAACCAGCTAGCGCTCCTCTGAGGGAAAACAAATTACCCCATGACAAGACATTATTTCTCCGAGGGGGCTGAGAGGGGGCCAATCAGATTCCATCAGGGGCCATGGCCCCCTTCGCCAATGTTCCAGCTATGGCCTTGGTATGTTCTGGGTGCTCTGACAGGCGAGCCACCGAGCATCTCCAGCATACGATCATCTGCATTCATTAAGCCCGATAAGATTGGATTGAGTAAAAACAGGGAAAACCTCTGCCACTCCAAGACCAGGATAACCAGTTCTGAGTGAAATTGAGCATAACATTGCCTTCTTTCCATGCAAAGCCATAAGTTTCACTGAGCATTTTTTTTTCAAAAAGTTAGTTTTATTACTTGAACTACATAAAATTACATGTTGAATATGAGCAGAACATGCTATATAAAACAAAAATAAATACGCTTATTGTATCATTAAATCAAACTAAACGTCATAGGCAATGAGCTCTTCGGGAACATGGCCATGCCTATAATGCACAATTACACATGTTGAATGATGAGCAAATGCTGAAATACCAGATAATGTGATACCTAAAATATTTAAATACTATTCTTAAATCCAACTCAACTAAAATTACTAATTTTAGATGACCCCAACCTGACCCGGTGTTGCTGGGTGCTAAGAAGTTCATAAAAACCAAAACTCGTTCCAGTGGCTATTTTGACGACAAAAAAATAATCCCCCTGTAACTGAACCTGTCCAAATACCCCACATAGCATGGGCAAAACACTGAAAACCAAATATTTACAAATTAAAAGTAACAAAAGTAACAAGACAACTTTCTGTCACCACTGGCAACTCCACAACTGCTAGAGTTCAAAATATACAATACAGTACAAAAGTTTTAGCCACCCTTATTTTCCTTCTTTGATTTTGGTCTCAGATACTTATTTTTTTGTTTTCCTTATCACTGTTGCTGAAGATAAAAGCAGATTTGACATATCAAATATTAATTTAAAAAATGATTTTAAAAACAATGTTTGCATTTCATTAAGGATGGCTGATATAGATAATGTAGCCTCGACAGAGCCCTTATCTCAAAACCATCAAGGCTGTCTGGGATTACCTGGAGAGAAAGAAGCAAGTGAGACACTTAGTCTTCAGATGGACTATGGCAAGTCCTCCAATATGCATTGAACATACAAAAGCCGATCATCTTCGAAAACAATGGAACTACAGGGTAGTGCACTCTTAGATGAAAAACCAGATATGGTTCTATCACTTGCTTCATGTATGGCATCCTAAAAAGGTTCCTTTGAAGGGTTCATCTGAGAGAACCTAAGGGGTTCTTTGAAGCCAAACCAAATGGTTTTATATGAAACGATTTAGGGGTTCTTGGAATATTCCCAAATAATGCATTATTATTATTATTATTATTATTATTATTGTTGTTGTACAATATTATTAATTATACAGTATTTAAGGTCACATACAATTTGCTTCTTCATGACATATATCCATCTGGTTAACTATGCGTGCTCTACGTTAAGGAACTGAAAAGAAAAATCACAAGTTCAAATAGTTTTAATCATTAGAAGTTACAATACACGTCCGTGCTTTTAACACTGAGTGAAACGTTACAAATATTCACAAAAATGGTTCATTTTTTACAGCAGGGTTCTAAATTGAACCTTTTTTTAGAAAAGAGTTCTCTGCTAACAAACAAGGAGCCATAAGGTTCTATATAGAACCCAAAGAACCCTTATTTTGAAATGTATACCCCATTTTCAGGCGAATGGTAGTCACACTAAATATTGATTTGATTTAGGTTTTAACAACATATGCTTGATTACGGTATATTTTTCAATATAAAGAAACCTCTCATTTCATGATTTTTGGAAGGATCTTCACCTCACTGAACATTTATAAATATGCCTAAAACTTTTGTGCAATACCGTACCTTCCCATAATGCCTCTGCCCTAATAGTAATTTACATATCACACATTCTAATATTTTGTTAGACTGCCTTTAGCATTGATTATGTCACGCATTTGCCATGGCATTGTTGATAATTTGTTACAACATTTCCAACCTGAGCTGAATTAATTTTTGGCCAAGATCTTGTATTGATGGCGAGAGAATCAAACCACTTCATAAAGCCTTCTGCAGCATATCCCATAATCTTTCAACTGGTTACGGTCAGGACCCTGTGCCAGCTAATTCATGTGTGAAAATGAATTCTTGTGCTGTCTGAACACTCTTTCACAATTTGACACTGATGAATCTTGACATTTTCATCCCAGAATATGCCTGTGCATTCCGGGATTTAAAAAATCCATTTGTGGGATAACTTGGTTACACTATACATTCAGGTAGTCTGCTTACTTAATTAAGTTGCTGAGCCTTGACCTGACCAACTGAAGAAACCCCAGTTCATAATACTGCTTCCGGAGGCTTGTGCAATGGGCACTATGCATGACACGTGAATTGTATCATGGGCCTCCTTTCTTACCCTGAAGCACCCATCGCTCTGGAATAGGGTAAATCTGAATTCATAAATCCACATGGCCTTTTTTCATTATGCTGCAGTACAACCTTTATGCTCCCAAGCAAAATTAAGTTTTTTTTTTTTTTTCCCCGATTAGCCTCGCTAAGAAGTGGCTTTCTTGTGGTCTTGCAGCTGGTTGGTCCCAATCCTATAAGATTTTGCCACAATGTGTGAGTGGAAAAGCTTACGTCCACAATTAAGCATAGCTACAGGTTCTACTGTTGGTTTTTTACGATAAGACTTCACCAAGTGTTGTAGTGTTTTAGTTTCATTACCTCCGCTAATGATCATTCATAATTTTTTTCTGACACCTTTCTTCTGCAAAGTTGACTGTTCACCATTATCCTTCCAGGTTCTAATAATGTGTTGGACATTTCTCAACCCAGTTCCAGTGATTTCAGCAATCTCTGTCATTGTTTTCTTTGCTTGATGCAGGCCAAAAATTTGTCCTTCTTGAAACACAGTAACATCTTTTCCACGGCCACGGGATAGCTACGTCTCTGGGACATGTTTGTTTTAAGATATACAGAGTAAGATTTGCCTATAAACAATGTATAGACTTATACTAAGATAATCCCTCTTAATCATTACTTATGACCTGCTATATTATGGGTTTGAATCTACAGAGACCCTGCTGTCTGCCAGTAATTTTCTACTTCCGCCAAAGTTATGTTTTTGCCGGCGTTGGTTTGTCTGCCTGTCTGTTTGTGTACAAGTTAACTCAAAAAGTAACCAATGGATATCTCTGAAATTTTGTGGGTGGGTTGCTATTACATTAGGGATGGACCCTATTGATTTTGACTGCGATCGGTGGAACAATATGGCTGCCACAGCAACCATCTCGAAATCCTATATTGCAGATACCTTAAATTTCTTATGGGCCATGTTCACGCAGCATGAACTCGACTGTGCTGCCTTGGCGGAGGTTTGCACTCTCAGAGTGCCTCTAGTTTTATTTTTCCTTTGTACGGGATGTTCCTGAACATCAACCTTTAGGTAGTGGGTGTGAAGCCCCCAGCCAATAACAGAAAACAGGATGTGAGAGCAGGACATAGCTCTGCACTGCAGCAATAGTGGTTCTAATGTCATCGAGCCAGGGAGGAGGGGCCAACTTTCAATGTCTTGTTTTTCAGACGCATAGGACAAATCTTACTCAGTTTAACTTTAAAAAATGAGAAACAACACACTGCATAATTAGGGGTTAAAAGAATTGTTGCCAGCTGAGACATTGATCACTGCAAAAACTATTCAATCATAGGCACTAAGTATTTGCTAATTCAAATCGACATGGTGACTTTTTTGACCAGGCCATGTACCAGAATGCAGCAACACAGCAGATACTCGTTCCCAAAAAACATACAGTAGGCCTACTTTGTTTTCTAATTCTCAAGTTCACACTCTCAGTAATGCAAGAATTCTGTTCTTTTCACCTTTACAACTGTCATAACTCCAGAATTCACATTCACTGAGTCAAAACACAACCATTTGTCCTTATCAGTTCTCCAAGTTAGAGAGTTCACTTTCACTATAGCGACAGCAACTTTTGACTATCTTTCCAAATTTTCTTAGGCTGAGCAAGTGCTCAGATTCATTCATTTGCAAAAGTGATTTGTTTTCCATCAAGATCATATTCACCCTTTTATAATGATGTTCACCCTATTTTATCCTACTTTCCCAATGATGCTTTTTGTACAAACCAGTTAAATTACCATAGAATTATTAAATTAGACAACACTATAGACATTTGGCAGATGTCCTCAATGAATGACTGTTACCAAATAACAGGTAGATTACAGATAAGCAGAAAAAGCTACCCCCGGTGAGTGAGGTTTTTTGATTGACAGGAGGCTTAAGGCAAGCACTTAATTGTAAGGCACTGTAATAACAGAGAGCATTCATTGTGGATGATATAATAGAGTACATTTTTTAATGAAGTCACACGTGTTTTAATAAAATTACTTTTTTTAATCAATTAACTGCTACTTTCATCTAGACAATTTTTAGAGCATATTTTAACCCCTCAGCTAAATTTACAGCCAGCTTTCCTGATTAAATATCTTATGTGATTGGGAAATCTCTGAAATATTGACATTTGCTTTTCAAAAGTTCAGGTTCTAACAAACATCTTCTTCTAGGGCTAAACAAGGCTAAAAATAGAGTGAGAGCTGAGTACCAGCTATTTAAATCCCAAAAGCCCTCAGTAACAGGGGCCAGTTTTAACACCCTTCATACATGGAGAGAAGGAATGGCTTATGGGTGGTTAGAGTTGGATGTCAATGGTGTGATGACCCAGACTCCTTGCAAACTGATCATGTAAGAAACTAGGTGGCTAGACTCAAAATACCATTACATTTTGGATTAAAGTAAATTGAAATTTTTCATTAGATGTATACTTTGATTATAATACAAAGACCCAAACAACTGTGCAGCTGATGACTTGCACAATGGAAGAATGGGGGAAAATTCCACTTGCTAAACTAGACCAACTGGTGTCTTCATTGTCTAAATTTGTCACGAGTATGGGTAAAAGATGTACTGATGTTAGATAGAGGTATAAAGTCAACTTTTCCAACCTTTTTGTACTGTGTTGCAGTTATCACATTGTACATTTTCAGTAAGCAATTACAGTCGCATTTAAGAACGTCAATTTTGTGATAAATTATATTTATTTTATTTGCATTTTAAATGACTTGCCGACTTTTTCGGAAATGGGGTAGTACAATATAATTATAAAAAACTATGGAAGGGCAAGAATTAAAAAGTAAGAAAGAAATCTAAATTTCATGTTTGTTTTTTGACTTATGATTGGCCTCTATTTGGCACATTTATTGGGATGAAGCATCATTCAGTCATTCCTGAGGAAACTCATCAGGCAAAGTGAACAGTGCTCAATCTTATTGACTGCACTTCAATTTATGGAGCACATCAGTTAACATATCAAGACTATTTTGTTTGATCAAGTGAAGATGGTTCTTCAATTAACACCACTAATGCCTTGTGTCTTACTGAGGTGACCTTTCTTTGACTGCTGATTTGTATCATGCGACTTAACAGGCAGCAGCTGAGATTTGAGGTAGTCTTTGGACAAATCTTTGCTGGCCCTTGGCACCCAGGCCAGTATTAAGCCCTGATTAAACATCAGACTGGGCAAGTAATAATAGCAACAAACCTTTACTAATCTCCCACTTACTGAGAAACAATGATGTAGCCACAAAACTACACAAGTGGCACATTTACCAATGACATGAAATTGAGCCCTCTGCTAAACCAAATAACACATAGCAAACAAATAAACAAAAACTTGAACAAATGCCCAAAAACTGGCAGACAGTGATGGCCTCAAATAGTTCCACTCTCAATGGAACAGACAACAGCAAAGGCTTCTCGCAGTACTTTACGCAGGGCATTAAAACAAGCCAGTTAACATTTCTCTTCCAACAGCAGACCTACAACCAAAATAAACAATGTCTATTGCGTTATAGTCTGTGCCTGTGTGTTAAAATATCACACATATTCTTTCCAGCATGGGAAAATATGAATGTCTAAGCATGTCTCACTGAAGTCAATAAAATGCATTGCAATTCCTATTATTTCAATTTTTAAGATTAAAGGAATAACTGTCATGGTTTAGTCCTGCCGGATGCAACATGCAATCCGGCGGGCACTGGGACCATGTACCCAAAGGCTGATAAAGGGACCCACTCGCATAGGCCAGTACAAAAAAATCGAAAGACATTTAATAAATATACCTTAAAAAATGACAGAGACAGGGGAGCAGCAGCAACACACACGGAGCTAAAATGCCAGAATGCTTAAATACTCTAAACTTCACCTCCACTTCAACGAGCAACAGGTGTGGCTCGTTGAAGTGGAGGCGAAGACAGCAGGAGGGGGAGGGACTGCAGGGCAGAACCATCACAGTAACAAGTTCCACATAAATGGTACATTCTCAATTATCCCAATCATCAGATTAGCAAACAAATTTTTTGTGTTTTTTTTTTTTACAAAAAAAGGTATACGAAGTAACAAATAATAACAATAAATAAGCAAACAAACAGGTGGCATTCACCAATGTCATGAAGCAAGTGCTTCAATGTTTGATATGATTATAATTGTCGGTTTCTAGCACTACTAGCTACTTCTACAGCGAGAGATTAGTAATGACTGTTAAACCTCCCAGCTGTTAAGTACTATAAACCCTCAAAGTCTTTGCAGAATCTCACTGACAGATGAGGTTCTATGACTTAATTTATACGTGTTTAAAAATTGCCATGAACCATGTCAGTCATAGTCTGACGAGACAATCCAAACACTGAAAATTCTCTAGTGAATTTTTTTTAATATGGCCTGCTTTGTAAAAATATTATGGGTAGTACACCTCACTGGCAAACAGCAGGACACAAGAAATTTTCAGATACCCTAGAATGAACTATGCCATATTCTGCACCTTACAACCCTGATTATGCCCGCCAAATTTACCCCTCTCCAACCATTTCCACTCACTTATCCATTGTACTCACCGTCCTGTATACATCCTCGCTACTATCGTCATACTTCTGCTGGATCCTCTCTTCCAGGAAGTAGATGCGGAGCTTGAGGCTGAAGTTCTCCTTCTTCAAGTCATTGAGGTGCTGCGACAAAGTACGGTAACCGTTAGACATGTCAGGTCCTCCTGGCGGGCATTATGAAGACCCCGCTCCCTTAGCTATAGCATAGCTGCACATGCTAAGACTATGAAGCTAAATAAAAACTTAACAAAAAAACATAAAAATCTCGCTAACGGTTGGACAAAATAGCCATTGCTGCGCGGTGCGGGTCCACTGTTGCAAAGAGGGCTTGTGGCCCTCTTTCTCAGAGCTCTGTATCTGGTATCGCCATGGTCTGCATTGAGTCTGAGGAGCCAAGAGGTTCTTCTTTTGCTTGGGGGGAGCAGTGGTAGGGAGATATCCCAGGAATCCCTGGCAGGCTAGTGAGATCACTGTAGATGAGTAGAGGGGGAGGGGAGGGGTACATGCATGGAGTGACTTTGCTGGCCATCCCCAAGGAGAGGGTATAGACTATCTCTGTCTCGTCACGCTCTTTCACTCACAGGGCCAGGCCTGGTGCTAAGATGAAGTCAATTTGGAAGCTGTTAAAAATTGGGAGAGGACAAGCTTTTTTCATTAATAAAATTTATTTAACCATGCAAAAGCCTCTAAAGGTCTAACTAACAACAAAATAAGGCCACTTGTTCAAAATGAAATAATATGTTTACTTATGAGTGCACACACTTAAGAATTTAACAATAACAGAGCAATAAATATAATTTTTTTTAAATTAATGAATGATTCTCTGTCAGGAGAGGCTCATAGAACCAGCTGTTTGCAGCTAGCAGCTCTCTCTCTCTCTCTCTCTCTCTCTCTCTCTCTCTCTCTCTCTCTCTCTCGCTCTCTCTCTCATTGATTGTCCCTTCACTTCCCTGTCATTTCCCTTCAGTCAGTGCATTGCTGTAATGGGAGGAAATGGAATTAGGACTAAAAGTTCCATTTACAACCATGAAAAGCAAGCAGGCTTAGAAACTGAATTTAGTGACGTGTTCAGTCTGTATATCGATCTCTTCCGAAATCTGAAACAACAGCTAAGCGATAGTCTAATGTATCTTGGCCAATAATTTTGTTGTTTTTTGTCACAACCCTTGCGTGAATTCCCATTATTTCTCCTCCCATCCAGCAACTTGCATGTCTTTTCGATGTATTGTCTCCTTTAATTTGTTTAGCGCATTGCATGCCTCGCCTGCCAGGTGTGTGTTTTTATGTTTCCCCATTCCAACACGTTTCGGTGACATGTATATTCCCTTACTTCGAGTCTGTAAAGCGACTAAATTTTTGCTGACTAATGTCTTAAGCAACCACTCAATAATATTCCTAGTTTGTGAATTTATTGTCTTCGGAAATTATTTAATCTTTGATGATAGTAAAATACGGAAGTACACTTATTAGTCTTGTAAATAGGAACAAGCTCCCAATTCTATTACCTAGTCTTGAGAATTAGGACCGCATTCCGGTTAACTCACTTCCTCTGTCTGTTCTTCTGCCCAGTTTATTTGGAACACCTCCCAAGCCTTTTGTGGTCATCAGGATTAGGACTGCGTTCCTGCTAAATCCTCAGAACCAGCCATCTGACAGTTATGCTCTGGCGAGGGTGACCTCCATCTGGCTTCTGCCCTGGAGCGCCACAGGCCAGGCACGGTCACGCCCCTTACCCAAGCTCATTACCATCTGAACTGAGCTGTGCCATTCTACACAGGGCTCCGTCCCTGTCTGTTATTACCGTACTCCTATCAATAAACCCTACTATTGGATTGTACTCCACTTCTGCATCTGGTTCCTTGTCTGTACCATAACAGTTTTGCTGTTTTTCTGTAGATACATAAAGCTTATTCAGAGAGAAAAAATGCAATTGAAGGGACTATGCCCCCATTAGACCGGGCCCGACTCACTCTCTATCTCTGCTCCATTACAATTGCAAAGATGCGAAGATGCACTGTCAGGAATATAATCTTGCAGTAGGAATAAGGAAGATCAGTTGCTCGAGATTTACTCCGCAGAGACGTCAGATAGTGGTATCAGATCACGGAAGTTATTCAATGCTCTCAGATTCATATACTCAAAGCCCTAATGTGGACTTTGACTTACATCCCTGAGCTTGGTATTTCAACAAAAAGGAGCATAGTTTTTCATGTATAAATATCACTGTTCTGACTATCAAGAAGAGTCAACTCACTGTTTGAAGTCAAAAGCCAGCATTGCTTTATTGTGCTTATAGGCAAAGACCACTGCCATCTTAGAAGTATCTTTTGAAAGTAAGCTAATGTGAAACAGGATTCAGGAGTGACATTCTTAATATTCCATTCTCTGCAGTGCATGTTTTTCCCTCACTAGAAAGCTTTTTTCGTTCTTGTCTGCAGTAGTACAAGCATAATTTTGTAAAAGAATATTTGGAACACCTAAAAATAAAAGAAGTCCATTAATAATGGGGAAATTAGACTGCAGATTCCATGCCAAAGACTGAGAGCACTTAAACCCCTGACATCAGTTCTGATTCCCATGCAGTGACTCCGTACAGCTGTAATGGCTCCCGAAGAGCTCATAGAGGACTCTGACACATAGATAAATATTCATACGCCGACTCAGCCACAGTGTTAAACTCCCAGCCAAAAAGTTATTTTAAATGATGCACATAACATTTCACAGAGGGTACAGTTAATCCTGTCCAATGGCAGTCACAACACGCTGTAATCTCCTTAAAATGTCAGTTTGGCCTGATACCCTCAAAAGCAATATGTATTTAATTGATATCTATGTATAGCTTGCATTATCATTTATTACAGAATCAATATCTGCAAGGCTCCTTTGACTGGAAGGCAACATTTTACAGTCAGTGCATGAAGGGGTGAAGTTTTAAACTTGAGTGGCTGTTCCAGCATGTAATGTCAGTGCAGGTCCTTAGGGAAGCATCGCTTAATCCATTGCATAAGGGCAGAACATCCAAATTCAACAACTGGAAATGTTATTCAGTCTGTGTCTCCACAAACTGACAGATCTGAACTTTTCCGTGCCAGCTGAAATAGGAGATGTTGGATTGCTGTTCCGAAGACTATTTTTAGATAACCCTGGGCATCGGGGCTTTACCGTAAATCCCAAACCCACAGCCCCTCTAGTGCCAGAATGGAGTTTGCACACGGTCAGAGAAGTTGCATGACTCACAGTCACGTGAAGCAGTTGCTGTTGTGGTGAGAAACAGCCACGTTGGCCTGTCCTGTAGGCCTTTACACCAGACGTCGAAAACAATATCGAGACAGCAATAGAAAACAATTTTCTTTTGGTTTTGTGTTCGCTTCCTCATTTCAGTCCTTCGAAATGTGATGCCCTCTGGATTAAGCAGCATCTACAATAGCAACAACAAATTCACACTCGGTGATTATATGACGGAAAAACATGACTTCACTGACTGCGGGTAATTCACTACGATCCAATGAGATTAAAGCATGAGGCAGAAATTGAAAAAACCTCGAAAAAAAAACATGTAGCTGTGTGAAAATAAATGCTGCCATTGGGAACTCGGCTAGTCATCTCCACGTGTCTCATTGTTCGTCCATTTATTTTTGTCCCGGAGCTCTTCAATAACGAGGAGTTTGTTTGTGAAAAATGGATGAAGAGGGATGATTCAGACAACAGGGCTGGGGTAATGCCCACCCCTTCATTTATCTCACTGCACAGCCAAATGTGCTCATGTCATTAATGCAGTTGAAATTAAAGTTTAGCACCCACCACTGATCGATGGACTCCACATCTGTATTTAGGTTTGGTCCCCACATACAAGTGGTTGAACAGTTAAACTCCGGGTGAGATCTCCCCACGACACATAAATGCTGGCTGAACTCTGGAACGGTTCTACCCACAAGCTGACTGTGCAGTTAAACTGAGCCAGATGCCCATATCGGCTAGCGGTTGCCCAATGAAACTCATGTGCCCAGAAAATCTGGTGACTGGGCAGATGTAACAACCCTACATCTATAAAAACTCTATTTGGTGTCACCCTTGACAACACTGTGGTTCACCAGTCAGTTAAGTAAAAACACTGCTGCTACCGCAAAAAAAAGAGGAATTGTTGCAATCCAATTTAAGAATTAAAAAAAAAAAACAGAGAACTTGAGAAAACAGGCTAAAATCAGCAAATAAGCTTTCTCTTTTAACTCATTCCCTACGACAAGACGCTGCCAAATGGCTACAAGCTTTATACAGCATGTATAATGCCTTCATAAATGAGACATAATGTCTTCATAAATCATACATAAGCAAATGTCATGCTTTGTAAAGGGTGAAATAACACATCCTTATTCAGCATGTGATGCCAGATGTGACAATGACAAAGTCACTCAGCTGAAAATGTCACCCTTTATAGCATTTAGCCACTAGCTAAGTGACATTGTCAGTTATATCACATCTGGCATCACATGCTGAATAAGAATGTGTTATTTCACCCTTTACGAAGTGTGACATTTGCTTATGTATAATTAATGAAGACATTATGTTTCCTTTATGAAGGCATTATACGTGCTGTATAAAGCCTTTACAAGCAACACTTCATCTAAAGTGTGACCCTAATTTGTTAACAAAAAGCAAATATAACCTACCATTGAGATCAATATTACACATTGGACACACAAACTTATTAAACATTAAAGTCTAATTTAATGATGAATGGTTATGGATGACATATCCTTCCTGATGCTGTTCTGTGATATTCAGTCTTTTTGACAGAACTGGTAAAACAGTTAAAGATCAGACAAAGACATTCTTGGCACCAAGTCTGCTCATCGATCGCTCCACCCTGAATTGAGACATTTTATCCCTGCCAGCGAGACGCTTCCTGACTAATGGCCTTTTTTCAATGGTCCAATCAATAATTAACTATGATATTCCCCCAGAGCACTCCTTATCCAGAGCACCAGAAGGTTGAATTGGAGACCAGTGAGGTCACTCTAGGACTAATTTTCCCTCCCCAGTTGTGGGGTGCACGAGTTCTGTCACCTCTTGGGCTTTGAAGACTTCCTGTTGACCAAACATGCACACAATGGCTCAAATGGAAATCAGGGCTATTCTAACCGTCAAGTCCTCAACTCCTATAAGGTGCCTGAAATCATCATTGTATATCTGCTTAATTTTCGGAGGGAAAAAGCTTTGCAACTCCTTCCTTATACCCTCACGTAGATTACCCAGTTATGCATCAGGATTGCCAAAGCGAGGCAGTTCATTTCTCTCTGCATGGTCTCATAGTATGTTTTGTATTTTCAAAGTTTATGTTTTTAATTAATTAAAATCTCAGCTCCTGGCAGAAAACGATAGACTAGCCCTTAATTGAAATATATGAAGAAAATCTAAAGAAAGTAATTCATTTTGTAATCAATAAAATACATGAAAAGCATCAAATCAATTTTAGTTACTAATATCTTAAAATGCTAAATTATGAGTTGACTGTGCAGTGCATTCCTGACCATATACAGCAAGCACACATAGACACACATAGTATTACACATTGCGATTTGAACACTTATTCACCTTTGTGGCTATATTTTTGAGTCCGCAATGTGCCCACACAGGAAATGATCTCATCCAAACATATGCTTACTCCTCAGAGAGTGACAGTAATGTGAAAGGGTCTTTGTGCATTAAATCCCACCATTATCACTCGCTGAATTATTGAATAGAGGCCATACTAATAACCATAAAAAAACTATCAGAGGGTGAGATCACACCACTTTAAAAAGGCATTACCACATCTCTAATGTCTTGTCTGTCTCTTAATCAGACTAAAAATCCCAATCCACGGCCATTTAGGAACTAATTCATGAAAAACTATATACACTACCAGTCAAAAGTTTTAGGACACCCCAATTTTTCCAGTTTTTTATTGAAAATTATGCAGTTCCAGTCCAACGAATAGATTGAAATGGTACAAACGTAAGTGGTGAACTGTCAGAAGTTTTAAACAAAAGGTAAGGTTACCCAGGATTTTTATACGCTGTCGAGTAGGTGAAAGGATGGTTCCTCAGTGTGTGACATCAACTGTCAAACATGGAGGCGGAAGCGTGATGGTCTTGGGCTGTTTTGCTGGATCCAGGGTCAGTGACTTATAGAGTGAAAGGCACCCTGAACCAAAATGGCTACCACAGCATTCTGCAGCACCATGCAGTACCCTCTGGTATGCGCCTAGTTTGTCAGGGGTTCATCCTACAGCAAGATAATGACCCAAAACATAAGTCCAAGCTCTGCCAGAACTAACTTAGGAAAAAAGAACAAGATGGTAAGCTTGAAAACATGGAGTGGCCAGCATAGTCTCCAGACTTAAACCCCATCCAGATGGTTCCGGATGAACTGCACAGAAGAGTGAAAGCAAAGCAACATACAAGTGCCGCACATTTATGGGAACTTCTGCAACAGAGTTGGGAGGAACTTTCTGAGGAGTATTTGATCTCCATTGTAGAAAGAATGCCACGAGTGTGTTCAGCCGTTATATCAGCCAAAGGTGACTACTTTGAGTCAAAAGTTTAAAATACATTTTTGGTTTATAAATTGATTCCATGATTTCTTTTTTAACTTTGATTGTTAATTTGCTCTATAATGTATATGCTTTCATTCCATTCAAAATTGGGGCGTCCTAAAACTTTTGACCGATAGTGTAAAATTACATCTCTGGGTTACACTGCCACCCTTTCAGACAACTGTGTATTTTAATGTGGTGGCTGACCACTACTCAAGCTGCATTGAAATTTCAAACCACAACATGGCCAAATCAGATTGAAAGCAGGCTTCTGCTGTCGGGCTTCACATCAATTAAGCAAAGTTTTCCGACTTTAACAGCTGTTAGACAGCCTGTCAGATTTAGGCACACAGCAGTTACTGTTCTTCTGAATATTTCTGGAAAGTTCTATAAGGTTCCATAGAAGAATATTCCATAGGCTTCTACAGAGTTACGATTTAGACGTCCAGTAAAAGACAATGTTATAGAATGTTCCATGTAGCGCTGTATTCCTCCATATGAATGTTCTGGAACCTTCCATGTACTGGAATTTTCCATTATCCCCCTATATAAGGGAGAGCCTGAGTTGACTAAGGTAAGTTTTCAGCAGTCTTCCAAAGAGATAGTAATAATCTTCAGCTAACTTTACATTCACACGCATACACACGCAAGTACTCTGTCTGAACTTGTACTGCCTATATGTTCAACTGTGTGAATAAACAATGTGTTTGTGATCTCCACTAACCACTCTCAAGTGTCTGCCTTGTCCTCCATAACACAAAGAACATCACAGCCTAGTTGATAGTTTCAGGATAAAATAAGAGCAAACGGTGTTCTAGCAGTAGACTGCATGAGCAACAGCTAGTGTTGTTAAAGAATAGTTTTGATCAACTTATTACTATGTAGATCATAAAAAATACCCGATGGGGAGAAAAGTGAAATCATTCAGTTAATTAATTCAATTTCTCTTTGGTCAACTGGTGGCATTCTGCGGTTTGTCTCTGAGCAAATGCCTTGCATGGATGCAGGAGACAATAAGACTACCAATCATTGCATTCTGTTTTTATTTATATTTTACACACCGTACCAACTTTTCTGGAAATGGGGTTGTACTTCTGTTGTTTTTTTATGGATTTGATGGTCTCTCAACTATGGTACCTACGGTACCAATTTCATTACACTCATTATCATTACATCATTTTCATTGCATTTCATTACATTCTGTTTGCTGCTGCAAATTTCAGGTCTAGTTGTGTGAAATTTAATGTAAAATAGCATCGATACATTAAAGATAGGAACTCAGAAATTTAGCGCTTTATTTTTCAAGCAGCAGCTAATGAGCAAAAGAAAATCTCTCTCCATAGATAATTTCTGCTTATGCTCCCTATTTCTCGTAAAATTATATTTTATTCCCTGTCTGAAAGACCACCTTTTTCCAGTCATATTTCTTTCTCTGGGTTTGTCTGTCGCACAAGGATGAAGGCACTCATCATCCACCATTTTAGACAAGATGCGTTTCGAAGGACAGGCACTGATAGGTTGCTTATTGTCATGTGATATTTCAAAATATCACATATGGACATATATGAAAATGTTGTCACATATTGAAATTATATTGAATTATCCCCTTGCTTCATAGCATAACTCCTAAAGTACTAACTACCTTCTGGTTTCCATATTTCTTGCTGTCCACCCTGAACCTGCACCTGAAGTGCATTTTGTTCTACTGATTGGTTGTTCCTCAGGATTACCATAGGCCCCAAACACCAGCGCTGTCTCTGTGATGAGAGTGCTGCAATCAGAGCTTCCTGTCTGGGCAAAGTGCCCATGTGCCAGCGGGCATCATGATGAAATTGTTAGGGAGAATTAAGAGCGACATGCACCTCATTATCCTGTGGTAGCAGCAGAAATCAGGAGAATATAGTGACTCCTCCCATTTTCTATTTACAGATGAGGTCAACCTCTGTCAATCTACCAGTCCACGCTGTATATAGTTAACTTACTCATTCTTGTATACTTCATTTATGTTGTAAACATTTATAGCGCTTTTCATTTGAGACAGGTGACTTACTCCTGGGAATCATCTCAGTGTGAAAGGGTCAGGACTCCAATCTTTCACTGTCAAGCAATTATTTCCATAGAAAAATTGAGCATAAACATGATGGTTGCACTCGAGTGTATGTTTGCAGGTCAGTGCTCCCATGTAAAATAGTGATTTTTAATTTTCTGTCAGGCTTAAACAGTCTCACTGAAGTTTTTTAGGTGGACAACAATTGCCCCTGATTTTGGAATAGCTAGGTTATGCCACTACAATGTTGTGGGCACCCCTGAAAATGGGCATAAAATATTACAACTTTTTGAGTAAAATAACTCACATGAAGATGCAAATAGCTCATTTACATCCAGTGGATCCTGACACAAGACTCTTCAATCTACAGTGCATAAATATATGCTCATTGTATTTGCGCACTTTACTGAAGTTAAACTAGTGCGCAGTGCACATTTAAAATATGCCTGTGCTGAGCAGGTTCATAGCTTGGCTTCTAGCATCTTTCTTGATGACCATTCAATCAAACAACCTCACACTCAACACCAGCAATAGACTCATCAAGTGCGAAGTGGATTGGATGCAGAGTTGTCACAATAATCGAAAGACATGTACGTAGGCCTACATACAAGGGCAGAAATGTCTCCATTTAGAGTTATATGAGACCACACAATTGAAGACAAATCTCCCATAGCCAAATCATGGTGTGTTCCAATGTTATCTCATAAATAAGGCAAGGTATTCCCCTGTTTGTTTGCCGTAATTCATACCTTCACCACTTGGGAAACCCTCTCTCAAAGAGCCAAAATGAAACTTATAGTGCATTGTGTAGTGTATTGGCATTTTAGATGTTAAACTCAAGGACAGCACACATGAATTTTGCATGTCACATTTCCAACATACCAATGTATACTATTTGGCACCACATTGCAGATCTTTCAGCAGTGCTTGTCCGAAACTGTCAGTTGGCCAATGTAGCTAGCAATTACTAATATTCGATGACCTACTGATACATACTGCATAACAGAGTATACACAGTTTACAGTGTTTATTGTTATGATGTGTTGAGAGTGCCAACTCCAGCTCTAGGCCATATTATGACGTCATTAGATCATACAGCTTGATGTGGAGAAGGCTAATGTTCCGATGATGAAAATTGATCACCTGTCTTTTGGGGGCTTCTGGGTAAATGCAAACATTTCACCCAAAACATAGTTTTCATGATTAATATGTTCGTTATTAATGACATTCAGTAGTCCTTAGCGTGCCACCCGCTGTGCTAATATCTCCACAACGGTGGCCAGATACCAAACACAGGCTAAAAATACATTAATGTAACATTCACAAGGAAAAGCTCACAAAATCATAGTCATTACTTAATAAACAAGATCAAAATTTGATAGATAGGCACTGAGGCATTTCAACATAACATGCTTTCCAGTCCAGACCACAGAAGAGGGTAAGTATAGATTGGTTTCAGCCGCACATTTAAGTGATTAAATATTACTTTAATTCTTTATGGCAAACCTTAATTGCAGGATCATATTTTCGCAGCCACATCAAGCCAACCAGCTGACTCTAGTTAGTGTTGTTGACAGTTGTCATGTAAAACCAAATTGCCTAGGACTTCCAAGCATTTAATTTTTCAATAATCAGGAAGGATTGGTTGAAAACCCATTTCAAAAGGTGCAAATTTTCTACAAGGGAAAGGGGAAACAGCTACAGGGGTTTGGCAGAACATATGTATGAACACCTGCTGAAATAAAAGCAATGTTGACTAAAGACCACAATATCTGAGACAGTTTAGGTCTTAATGGTGATGACAACACAGCCTCACACACTATTGAATAACACGAACAACCACACAATAAGTTTTAAATGACATCAAATTGAAATACATACTTCAAATCAAAGTAAAGCTTCAGCCCACTGAAATTACATGGGGCTCACAAGCCAGACTTTCCCACAAAGAACAGTCTAAAGCATTTGTGAGCACTTTTAGTTGATATTAAAAAAGTTCCCACAGGGTGGCAGTATATGATGGAGGTGAAATCAAGATATACAAAGGACTAGAGACAGTCTCCACTAACTGGGTCCATAGGGTTCTATAAGAGCTGATAAATTGCTTGAGACACCGATTCAGTGAGCTGCCATATTTGACTATGGAGTAATTTTTTTGTTGCCACCAGATCATGCTGATTGGTGGCTTTTTGGCACCAGAACGTGCTCCACAGGGGCTTTTTTTAGGACCTGAGCCTGCGCATTGGGGACCTAAATGGTAGATGTTTGGAAACGAAAATGTGATCGAAATATTCATTTCTGTAGTTCGGAGAAAATAAAAATCAACACTGGGACAGTTATCAATTGAGTATTAAGAAATTGTAGTATTTAAAAGTGTAGCCAAATACTGAACAATTTCTAGTAATAATTCCTATGAAAGTCATCCTTCTTTAAAAGGAGGAAAACTCTTCTCGGAATCTCCGCAGTAAGTTGGTCAATCAATCTTAAACCGCACATGGGCATGAAGCATTGCCGTAGACTGGGAACGATGAAGCCAATTTTTGCATTCGATCAAACGTAAGCTGTTTAAGAGCAAATCTGAGGTGACAACAAGCAATTTTGGAAAGTCTGCACTGGGATGAGGCGCATGCTGCCCAGGAAGTCGGTGTACTGTCATGTCACACTCCTCCTCAGGTGTGGACAAGTAGTTCTGAATGGACATCAATGATGAAATTATGAATGAGACATAGTAGGCCTGTAACTGCCAAAGAGCTCAGAGGAAAGTATTTGCATTTGCTTTGTTTATCTTCTCCATACAGGGGTGCAACTAGTGTGCTAACACGCCAGAAGGATCTTGTACTCGTCGACCTGATTTTTGCTGCCAATCCAAGTTGGCTATTCTCAAGCTGTGAGTTCTGAGCAACCGGCCAAAGCAAAAAAATGTCCTAATTCATCTGGGATATAAGAAATGAAAGCAATTTATAATAAGCATAGGCATGTCAAAAAGTAATAACGCAGCCATCCAAGGAAATTTTCCGAAAGTGGAACAAAGCAAAATATAGACTAAATCTGGCAAGATTCCGTGATCTTGGACACATGCGAGCAGTTATCTGTTTGAATGGAGCAAGTGACCACTGTAAAAACAAGACATATGAGGAAACTCGCCCAGTGTTCAAAAAAGATCTGTTCAATTGCTTCCTGGTACCCAATACATGCATGGCAAGGGATAGGCTAGTCCTCTTATGCTAATAGCCAACCGGTCTCTGTGGCATTCATTTGCCCTTCTGCACTTGAGCCCAAAATAAAGCAGGTAGGCTCTACCCACAATTTAGTCAACAGTTATTTACTTTGTGTTCATCTTTCTCTTAATTAAGATAACCATTCCAACGTATGAAACATAAGCACATGTACACTGTGTATATACTTACTGTGTATGAGTGAGAGCACATGCAGATGTACACTCACACACGCGCACGTGCACACACGCGCACGTGCACGCACGCGCGCAAACACACACACACACACACACACACACACACACACACACACACAATATTTGGACCATTTGACTTTTAAGGCAGAA
Organism: Gymnothorax javanicus; assembly: GCA_029692085.1. Classification (NCBI taxonomy): domain Eukaryota; kingdom Metazoa; phylum Chordata; class Actinopteri; order Anguilliformes; family Muraenidae; genus Gymnothorax; species Gymnothorax javanicus. The sequence goes on from CM056198.1 coordinate 35,276,994, forward strand.
ATTTAGTGTAAAAGCTTTAACTACCAAAATTACTCCCTTATTTTCATATTGACTACATATTTCTTGGTAAAACTATATTGCTACCCATAGGCACCATATGCTTTCAATTTTTTCAAAAGCAATAATAACAGTAAGGCTATTTCAGAAAGCATAGTACGGTTCATATCCCATATTTTGCAAGAGCTCACTTTGATGCTAGACAGTTTCAAGTGTTATTTTCACCATATGACATATATGGAACAGGGAGGTAGCTGACCGCTTGCTAAATCGACACAAATGAGGAATGATTGCCTGCCATCGCAAATGAGCTTGGGGTTACATAGAGATTAGGGGACTTCTCAGGCCCAACATGCACAAAAATTTGGGTCATTATCCAAAACAGTTTTCCCACAGGCTCTGGGAGCCAGTAATCCCCAGGAGCACTCCTGCCAAATTAAACTATCTAATAAACTTTCATATTTTTATTTCAAATTAAGAGTATTCATTAGGGCCCGTCTCATTAATTCAGATTTTGTTTGGAAAGAGAGTCACACTTACGGTTTAAAGTTTTAAAAAAAGGCATAATATGCACTTTTAATGTTACCTGACAGAAATTAAAAACTTGGAAATACTGCAAAAATAGTTTGATATGTCCACCTTGCTGCTCCATCTGAGTCTAATTTAGTGAAGAGACTGATCTTGTTGCATCATAAGTATGGGGAGGGAGACCACAACATTCTTGCAGTTAACTTCTTTAGCCCAACATTTGCATCAAATGGGTGAAAGGAATTAATTCATAGGGCTCTAAATTCGTTGACCAGGCGCAGGCGCAGCGAATGGGGGGAGCGCCTCGCCAATGGGGTGTATCCAGGCGTATTTTGCAATTTCGTGCCCGGCGCAAGTACTCCTCTGTCCCGCCTCTGTCCCTCCTGCCAGCGCAAGTGGCAAAGAGGGAGGAGAGAAGGCGTGAGTGGGATTAACACAGCCGATTCAAATCTTCACCAACCAAATGAGCTCCTCTCCTCACCTTTAAAGTGTTGGAATAAAGAAGCCTCTGTCCTATATCTGCATGATGCGTTAATGTTGCATTTTACTTTGCTGCTTCAGGCATGTTTTTACTGCACCGCTTACGTCTATATTAAGCATCACGAATTTGAGTTAGCTGGCTAGCTAGGGCATTCGCGAATTATTACCATTAGTGAACTTGAATGGAATTTCAAAACGAAACTACGTCAGATCATTCAAACTTATGAAGTTGGAATGAAATACGACGGTTGCTCATTTATTTCTTCTGCCCACATCATTGGGAAGAGAAGCGATGGATAGCGTGTTCCTATTATTACACCCTGTTTTTGCTTAAAATTTTGGGATTAACATGCATGGACAACAATGCAAGATACGTTACACATTTATTTTCAATATGATCTTAACTCAGTACAAGATCATAGCAATCAGGCTGTATTCCTTTCCCCCACTAAAACGATAAAACCTAAGTGACAATAATAGTAATATTAAGCCGCTTGCACACTGGACGCGAAACAAATTTGTATTCGTGTCTTTGCATTGACTTTGAATGTAATCAGTCGTGCGAAAAATTTGTTTCACGTCCAGTGTGAAAGCAGCTGAAGGACACGTACCCACATAGCCTACACATGCACTCACGCGCCCACATGCACACATCTCTCTCTCTCTCTCTCTTTGATCTGACATCAGGACAATCGATATAGATACTATGATTTATGTGCTGATTCAGATAGTTACATTAAATAGTGGTTGCTGTAATTATTTATTGCATTGAAATGTGCCTGACATTCTGGAAACCTGCCTGTGAGGTTTCGGTGACGTGTGTGCACTGCGCGCCGGTCAGCCAAATTACCACTGCATAGAAAATAAACCAGGTTGGAGCTGGCGAGCTCTCTGCGCACTTTCCGCGGAGCCTTTATCCACAAAATTGTCACTGCGTCATGATGAATATGTGACAACTCCCCCTACTACGCCGCCAAACCCATCTCGGCGCACGTCCGTCCACCAAATTGCCAAAGTGGCTGTGCACGGTGTTGCACCGCACAAAATTACCACTGCGCAGGCTGCACTGGAAGAAATTACCATTGTGTGGGCTGCGCCACGCTGCCCCACCCTGCGCTTCGCCAAGAAATTAGAGTCCAATGCCAGAATTCCTCAATTGCAATGTAAAAGACACATTTCCAGTTATTGGAGACTTTAGTGCAGATTGCTGCCAAGGGTGGCAAAACCAGTTATTAGGTTTGGGGGGCAATCCTTTTCTCCGCATAAGGTTGTAGGTTTTGAATAACTCTTTACCTTCAATCAATTAAATGATCATTTAAAAACTTCATTTTTTGTTTACTCATATTGTCTTTGTCTTACATTAAAAAAAAATAGAAGAAGTCAGAGAGAATGGAAGAAATCAAAAAGGGGGAAAATACTTTTTCATTAAACTGTACAGTCAGACTTATAAATATTTGGACACTGAGTAATAGTCATTTTACCAGTCATTTTACCATAGCATGAAAATGAAATGAATAAATTTGCGGACTTTCAGCTTTAATTTGAGGGTATTTACTGTATATCCAAATCAGGTGTAGGAATGACATTACATTTTACAGGTACCCCCCCACATGGTTTTTCCCATACCAAAGTCAATTGGAAAATTGGCTGCACAGCTGTTTTGTGAAGCATAGTGACGTATGTGGATGCAGGCTGCCAATGGAACTCGTTCCCTTGTAGGTATTGATAATGTGACTTCTGACAACAGCACCAGCATGAATTTGGAATTGCATAAGATGATAGAATCCACTCAGAATCTGCCAAATGCTTCAAAACTCACTGGGTGGTGCTCCACAATGCAGGTGGACAGTGACACGAAGCAACCTAAGATTTTTTCAGGCAAAAAAGTGGACTGTTCTACAATGGCCAAGTCTAACACCAGAACTGAATGTATTTGACATGATGAGGGCAAAATTGAGAGCAAAACACCCCGAGCACAAGAAGGCACTGGTGATGGCTGCAGAGAGGGCTAAGAAGAGCATCGCTAGGGAAGAAACCCAGAATCCAGTGATGTCTTTGGGTTCCAGACATCAAGCCATCATTAATTGATGAGCATTTATAGGCATTAAAAATGAAAATTAAAACTGTATGGCCTTTCACATTTCACAGCACTGACATAATTTAGTCCTTCTTGAAATCCAGGCATTATAATGTGCATTTATTTTTGTAACATTATGCAAAATTACAGCCTTTTTTACTCACTATAACATATTTAGCTGGGGGGAATTCAATATCAAATATTGTGTCTCCCTCAGTTCAAATCTTGCAGATGAAATGCAGGAGGAATGCGCGTGAATGCGTGAAGTTCAAAGCTGACCTGTGACCAGACCTATTTCTGTTAATTCGGCATACCTGATCTACACAATCTCAGAACTATAGCCTTGAATTATTACCGAACTGATGGTTTCACCGCAACAGACAGAGGTATGTTGGTTTTAAAATAAATATATTGGACTCTTTAGTACTGCCGACAACATACTACGCTGTAATTTGGCATCTTAATCAAAATTTTCTGTTGACTCAATTGGACATTCCGTCAGTCTGGTTTGAATTTCGTTCGCAGAATATAGAGCAACATGGAGGAAGCCCCCACATGATCTATGATGTCGCCGCACGATATGGGTCATGTTCTTCAGGCCGGTTGTTTTTCCGCCCACGTGTTTGAAAGCTAGAATTCTTCCTGACAGCAGAAATTCTGATCAAATTGGCAATGTAATATTATAAATCATCTATTTGAATACTGAGAAATAAAATTATAGTGGCGCCAAGGAAAATTTTTTTATGACTTAAATGATGAAAAAAATAAAGGCTCTGCTGCTTCAAATTCTACAATGTTGTTTTGTCCAATTACATTTGAGCCCTTAAACTAGGGAAGGCAGGGTTATCTATAAAAATAGTTATTAATCCTACATAGTTCACAGATCACAGACCACAAATCAATTCTGGTGGTGTACAAAGCCAAAATGATTAAAATTGTGTCACTGTTCAAATACTTATACAAGTACAACTGGCTGTAGGAGTTTATGAAGACAGCAGAAAGGATTGTTGCAGTAGAATAGCCAATCATGGAGTGGGTAAGTGTATACCACTCAACTATCTAATTGCAGTGGCTATTGTCTCAGTCAAACAACTATGCACAAGAAAAGCCTTTGAAAATGGCTGCCCTGACAGTTCCATGAGCAACTCATAGGGAGGGCTGTATTATTCATCCAAGCTCTGGTCAATCACATGGACCTGCCTGCAGCTATTTTTGGCCTTTGTGAAGCCATCCAACCAAGAGACTTTGCTGATGGATTCCAGAGAACAGCAGAGGCTGCCTGCACGTGTATCCATACCCATATGTGCCCTCAAGAATTTGAAAGGGAATACCGCTGTGATGGGATTAGGACTGATCCCTCCTTGGTGATGGTATGTCTCAGGTTGTGTGAGTATGCGCACATGCTTATTATGTGTCTGTAACAACGTGAGCCGATTACTTTGCTATTCCCTCCTGTTATACAATAATGCAAAAATGCTCTTCGCTTGTATGAAGAATGTAAGCAACTGCTGTTACTTCATTTGGTCCTCATTTTTCTGGCTGCAATGATGCAGTCAAGATATGTGTGAGTAATAATATCCGAAAAACATAATAAGCTATAAACATAATACAAATTTGTAGCCTTTAATGTCCTTTTGTGTGTCTGTCCCTCCGTCTCTCTGTCCGCCATGTTTCTTTTCTGAGCCAGAACTCCTAAACTGTACAATATTTCTCAATGAAATTTAATTTATGGATAAATCTTTTTTTATGTAGATGAGGCTTTTCATACTTCTGTCCGTTCTCCTGTCTGTCCGTCCATCCTTCCACTGCATTTTGTTCCTAGGCCAGATATCAGCCATCCTGTGAGGGGGGATCTCAGTATTTCATGCTTGTTACATTTGTAGGAAAATCAGAGGTGTAACAGATCAGTAACTATTCACTTCATTCAGTACAATTTGATGGTAAAACCAGAAAAGAGGCTCACCTGTTCGAACTCTCTGAGGGTGTGTGTTTGGAGGGGCGGCCCTTTATCAGTCTCCTCACTCGAAAAATCTGAAACACAGAAAGTGCAATTCTGAGGATTTTAAAAAGACATCTTCATCAAGGGCACCACAGATCATGTGAACCAGCTTTTTGGCATTAATATGACCCCTGCACCTAAACTGTGGTGCTGGTGGGATCCACCAATCGCGGGATTGTCATACATTTCACTTTGAAACTAACAAAACTAACAAAAATACCATTTGGACGCTTGGCAAAATATAATACGTCACTATAATGCACAATACATCATATAATGCATACAATTTGATATATTGATAATGGAGACTTTTTCATTAAAACACTGCTAATGTATGATCTGTGTCTACCCCTCAGGATGCATCCACGGAATTCACCTGATTTTTATGGACACTGTTCATTGGTGCATTAGAAGTACTCTGGAGCCAGATGGCAGGCAGTTCCTCAGAAATAATGAAACCAAAAAGAATGAAAAATCAGCCAGATAAAATTATGTGGTTTTCTGAGGGTCCCAAAGGGGCTCAATAACAGCCACACTGGCAGCAATTAAATAGCTTTCAGGTTCATTACTTTATGATGCCAGGAAATTATGTGCTATTTAAAATAGAAATATGTGTTTTGGTTCCATGCCCAAGTTTAAAGTGCCCAATATGCGCAATTGTAAAAAAAAAAATTGTGGACTCTGCACCTTAAATAAAAAAAGGATGATTTTTCTCTGCAACAAATCCAACTGTTGTTGAGAAGAGCACAGATATTTGTTTGCAACCTTTTAAAAAAGACTCAGTTATTTACATACCTTAGCTGATAATCTATTAAGAGCAAACTAATCGCAAAAAGTCACAGCGACTTCATAATTTGTTAATGATGAGCAACAAGAATTCATGATACCTCCTGCATTTATTCACTCATTAATTCATCATGAGTCATGCATTAGTTCAGCATTGATAAGCACATAATTTGACGTCTAATTATAAAGTTTAACCTACGGCAGCACTGTGAGACATTAGACATGATGAACATGGTTTTGAGAAAAGAAAGAAGGAACTGTTCTTAATCATTATTTTTTTACTCTGTTTTAACTGGTTTTGAATGCAACAATGTACATAGATGGGAAACCAGAGCAGGAATGAAAAAATAGTGTTCCTTTTCTGAAGAAACTGAAATGGAAAATACTTTGTTTCTAATCCCTGCGTAGAACCTTGGAGAATCTTCCCAAGAGTGGCTGATGGACAGCATCCATGATATCACTATTAGAAAAAGTCTGGGCAAAAATGGTAACCAGAGGGGAGTAAGCCTTTGGTTATGATTACTCATGTACATGCTAAAAATAGCCAATTAGCATGATTGTGTTTTTGCTGTTTTGTTTTTCTTGACAAATTCCTTTGTGTACCAATGTACCAGCATGCCTGAGAATGTTTTGTAGAATTTGAGAGCAATAGAATCTTTTTGCCCTTGGAAAAATCATTTATAATGCCTGGACAGTTTTGTAAAGACTGAACTTTTACAAATATCTTAAAATACTTTGTTTATTTTACCATTCTCGACAGAAGCCAGACAGAACCACCCGTAGAGTAGATTTGCATGCAGCGTACCTTCATATTAAAAGCCTATGTTGCTTTGCATGTAATGCCTTCTATTCTGCTTAAGGAAGTACATTCTACTTTTTCATTTTCTTGTGTAGCAGTTGAATGCCTTTGTTCAATGAATGCATATTATAGCGATTGGAATAACCTATGAACAGTTGGTTTCACTTTTAAATTCAGGTGTGTTTAGATTAGGTCAAACTCAGAAGTTGCCAGCTTTGGTTTGTTCCATCCAAGTTGGCTGAATTTTCATTGGTTTTGACTTAGGGAATTTGGAAAAACCAGCTGGCACTGTGGTTCGCATCCAAAAATTGTGCCTATGTTGTAAAATACACAGTCTTTGTTAAAACAGCACAACGTACTCTCAACTGAACAAAACATCACCATGTTTCCAAGCCAAATATAATTTATTCTTTGGAGCCAGTGGGCCCAAAGGTAGTTCCTTTTTCCAAAAACAGCTTGAATTAATTTGGCTGTTAAACTTCAAGGTTTGGGCTTCTTTTGCAGACACTTTCCATATATTAACCTTGGCTTGTTAAATCCAATGATAATCATGATAAGACTGTAAAGCTGGTAACTGAATATTTTGAATTCTAGCAAATATTTTATTTTTGCTTAGAGCAAAATCTTTGCATACAGTTTGTGGTGTCATCGTCTGTAACATCTCACCTCATTTTATGACAATATTTTTGAGTTTATGTGAAAGTGTCAGTCCTCTTGACCATAGATTCTACATAGCTGTACTAACCAGCTCAGCATTTTTAGGGTATTTGCCATACTGCTGTTCTCCACAGCATAGTGTTAGCCAAAATGGAATCTCAGGGTGTCTCACCCCAGCGACCGGGCCAACCCGGCCAAGACGAAACCACCTACGGTAGGGGTTCATCCCATCGAACCAGCTTGTTGCAAACAAAATAATCTAGTGATTGCTTTTAAAGCAAAAAAAGAAACAGATGTCTCCCCCCACCCCAACGCAGCCCCCCTCCTCATTGATGTTCACAGACAGTAAAAGGCACATCTACATACAATATTTATAGAGTGTGCAAGGTTTGATGTAAATATCTTAAACGGTTCCCGAGTTACAGCCCAGAAACAGTGGGAATGCCTACGCAAACACAGACGGGAAACTCTACAAAACAATATGTCTCCCCTCCCTCCTAGGGGGAGACATAATAACTGATGGGTATTTCTTACCATTGACACTGAAGATGAAGTCAAAGACACCACTTCAATTCAAAACACCACATTTATTATACAAGAAACTCATCTTAAATATACAGCTGTACTTGCATCCAAACATGAGTGCATTAGTGTATTTGGTTCACTAAAGGGAACTGTAAATAAAAGAAAATCATGGCATTATTGAAACCTCAAACCTAAATGAATTCAGTGCTGTATTATGTCGCTGGGAAAACCCATAGACAGTAAAAGAAGTGGACAGCGGGATGGCGCTATTCTCAACGGGAGAGTGTGAACCTCAATTGAACGAGTTTTCAGTTGAGCACCACGCCAACTGCGCAGGCTCAAAGTAAGCTCGCTGACGCTTTGTGATGTAAACCAACGTCCTGAGAAGCGGTAAATTGTCTGGTAGATGTACCCTACACATAATTCCCAGCGAGCAAGCGATTGCGTCTGTAAGTATAATCTAATTCCGTTCGATGTTATTATGTTTTGTGAATTATTTTCATATATGTATAGTTTCTGCTGTTTGAAGCGCATGTGTACGACTGAGAAGCTATGTAAAAATGATCAACGGAGTGATGAGAATTGAGAATTTTTTTTTATAGCACAGGGCATAGTGAGACTATCTGGCAGAAACATGTTAATTTCGGCCAGGTATGCTAAATATCATGAGACAGTAATGTTTGCTGCCGTTTAATAAAGGGGTTTCATCGTTATTTAACCACTATGCGGTGAGATCACACAATTCGGTTCATTTAATTTTGCATGATTTTCAGCGGCGCCAATAACTCTCTCAGCTTTATGCATACACTCTCGATACTTAACGCTAATCGTTGCATCCATAATATGACCTATAGACTGTAAAAGAAGTTGCATAGTGCATCGCCAGCATGTTAGCTACGGCCACCACATGTTGCACTTTTTAGCTTACCGTGAAAAGGCAGTAGGTAGATGCATACCTGCAAACTAGTAGCTTTTTTATGGGAAATTCGCCGTTTTCACACAAAATATGTAATTTGCATGAATCGTCCAGATCCGATTTTTTTTTTTTTTTCGGGGGGTTGCTTGTTGCGCCCCCGAAGTTTGTCACCTTTTTCAGACCTTCTGAGTTTGCGGGTATGTAGATGGGTAGATAGACAGATAGATAGATATACTTTATTTATCCTGAAGGAAATTAAGGAATGTTAAGTAATGTTATTTCCTTATTATCAACCCAATAAAGGATAAGAGGAATAGTCAGTTATTTCATGAAGTTATATAATATTAAGTAATATAACACGTCATGTGAAGTGGCACAAATGACATGCAATTTGTGTGCCTACACTCAGTATTAAATATTTTGTCTTCATCTCTCCTTAAAGCTTGAGCTCAGTAATGGCACATAGCAGCAAAGGTAACTATCATTTTCACATACAAAGCTATTATTTCTTTTTACAGAACAATCGTTTGACTCAATATAATTTGTTGTATTGGATAGTATATGCATTCTTTTTTCATGATACAACCGTGATATAATCAAGTTTGTACACATAAAGCGTAAGAAAAAAAATGTGTTTTGATGTGCATTTCTTGTTTCTATTTCAGCACGTCCAGTTGTCTGGATTATGGGCAGCAGCTACATTCGTCATGGGGAAGAGAGGGCACGGGAGTCCATTGGCGTGGATCTAGGCCTGGATGCCCGGGTCCACTGGTTCGGCTGGGGTGGACTACGGTGGCAAGGCCTACTCCCCTTTTTCTACCGCGTTCTTCGAGGAAGAGCAGCCCCGGATGTCCTGCTCATTCACTGCGGCGGGAATGACTTAGGAAGGCTGAAGAGCATCCATCTCGTCGCAGGAATGAAGCAGGATCTGCAACATCTCCGTCGACGTTTTCCCCACATGGACATCGTCCTGTCGGAGATCACCCAGAGACGTCGATGGAGATCGGGACATCCAGGGAAGATTGACAAGTCCTGTAAGTGGGTGAACAGTGTGATGGCCACTTTTGTTTCGGAGCTGGGTGGCAGTTTTGTGCATTACCCCCAAATACAATTTAACATTCCTGAACTGTTTCTTAAGGATGATGTTCACCTGTCTGCTAGGGGTGGTGAAATCTTTTTAAGTACACTGAACAAAAATATAAACGCACAAACCAAAAATGCGGAGTTAAATTGACCCATAATGATATATGCCCACAAATAGTGTTTATTGGTGCATTGAATGATTTGTTTTGCTCAATTTTGGTGACCCACTTCTCATTGACCACTCCCTGTGAGATTACTCACTCATTGAGTTATTCCGCCCCTGAGCTGCATAGAGCATAACATTGAGTTGGTCAGTCAGCGTGACCAGTACACAGGCACTCCTTGCACCAGGGGCAATAAAAGGCCACCGCAAAATGTGCACTTTTGTCACAAGACACAATGCCACAGATGTCACAAGTCATGAGGGAACGTGCCGTTGGCATGCTGAATGCTGGGATATCTGTGACAGCGGTGTCAACACACTTGAATGTGCGTTATTCCACCATCAGCCGGTTGAGAAGTCGATTCAGAGAGACTGGCAGCATTGTGAATCGTCCACATGCCCCACGACCACGTGTGACTACGCCCACACAGGATCGGCACATGCGGCTCCAGCACCTCCGTGATCGGCTCCGACCAGCCATCAGGACAGCTGATGAGACCATCGGACTGCACAACAGGCGGATATCAGCTCAGACTGTCCGAAACCGCCTGAGGGAGGCAGACCTCCGAGCCCGCCGACCGCACCGAGGTCTCGACCTGTTCGCCGTCTGTCATCAGTACAGACTCGACTGGGCCAACCATAACCTTCGCTGGATGCTTGCACAGTGGAGGACGGTGTTATTCGGCGATGAATTGCGATTACAACTGTACCACGCTGATGGCAGACAGCGCATATGGCAATGTGTGGGCGAGCGTTACGCTGATGCCAGCTCCGAGTTGCACTGTGGGACAACATTCCACAAGCCACTATTGACAATCTCGTGAACTCCATGCGCCGGAGGTGTACCGCTTTACGTGATGCCGATGGTGGACACACTCGTTACTGAGTGCTGTGAACTCTGCCCGCTGACCCCTGGTGGGTTCAGGTTGTGATAACTCATGAATTGTGTACAGTAAATTGTTAGTCATGTTTCTGTTGCTGGAATATTAAGGCAAGAATAAAATAATAATTGTTTTGTTGAAATATTTCCCGATTGATAAAAAATAATTCGAAAAAAATCACTTTGTGCATTTATATTTTTGTTCAGTGTGACTTAGGTGCAGGTTTGAGGGGTGTAATCCAGCTTGGGTGAGGCTGGATTTAACCTCTCAAACATTTGAAGCAGTTCAGGATGGTCAAGTTGTTTTGGGGTTGTAATGCACTTTTGGCCATTGCACTGCTCAACCGTCACTGCTCTTCCTCGAACCCCCCTCCCCCTCCCCCACTCAAAAAAATCTTCCCATTGCCCCCTCATCCGCCCCATCAAAAAAAAACTTCCCATTGCCCCCCTCATTCTTCCACCACCCCCCACCCCCACAAAAAATATATTCCTCATTTTTATCCCTCCCTCCCCTTTATAATTCTTTCCTTTTCACCCCTCCTTGCCCATTAAGTCTCACCCCAGCCAATCACCGGATGGACTCCTTCCTCTTTCCCCCACGACGAATTTAGCAAGTAGCTGTCCATATTATTATTATTATTATTATTATTATTATTATCATCATTTATTTGCCTGGACATTCTTATCCAAAGCGACTCGCACAGTTATGGGGCTCTAATTTCTTGGCGCAGCGCAGGGTGGCGCAGCGTGGCGTAGCGTGGCACAGCCCACGCAGTGGTAATTTCGTCCGGTGCAGCCCGCGCAGTGGTAATTTCGTCCGGTGCAGCCCGCGCAGTGGTAATTTCGTCTTGGTGCAACACCGTCTTGCGTGCCACTTTGGAAATTTGGTAGACAGGCGGCGCCGAGATGGGTGTGGCGGCATAGTAGGGGGAGGTGTCACATATTCATCAAGACGCAGTGACAATTTCGTAGCAAAAGTCACCGCTGAAGTTGCGCAGAGAGCTCGCCAGCTCCAACCTGGTTTACTTTCTGTGCAGTGCTAATTTGGCTGACCGGCGCACAGTGCGCACACGTCACTGAAGCCTCACAGGCAGGTTTCCAGAATGTCAGGCACATTTCAATGCAATAAATAATTACAGCAACCACTGTTTAATGTAACTATCAGAATCAGGACATAAATTATAGTATCTATATCGATTTTCCTGATGTCAGATCAAAGGCGGTTGGCACGCGTAATGGAAACTCGACCTGGCTTAATCAACGCAGCTGAATCTGTGATGCGAACTAACGACTTCACATCCTTCTCAGCCAACAACTAACTGCCTCGGCATCAGGCAGTGATATATATATATAATGCTTGCGTTCTATGCTCAGTAAAGCCGCTTGCACACTGGACGCGAAACAAATTTTTCGCACGACTGATTACATTCAAAGGCCACGTTTTCCAGATTCATTTAAGAAGATCTTAGCGCTAAGAGCTTCTTTTGATCCTTCTTAAGGCTGCAGGAAGAAGCAAACGCGTTTCCCAGATTCCTTCTTAGCCTAAGATGATTTTTTGTTAAGAGGGATTTGAAAGAAGGGTCTGGAGCACTCTTAACGCCCTTCTTAGCGATTTAAACACTGCAGATACAGCGCGTCAGGCAAATCAATGTGACACTAAGCAAGGAGATATTAATGCAGTGCGTAAGGTTTGTCCTTATTTCCCCCCCTTCTCTCATGCACCCCTACTTCCCATTAAGAATTTAAAATGAGGGAAAACTTACATCTCTCCTCTATGGTTCCACCGTATTTCCCTAATTTTTCCCTAATATTTCCAGTCTTCTATTTGACCACTTGTTGTACGCTCTTGAGCTGCGTCTCAAATCAAGTTGAAGAAGGTTTAACCGCATGATTTCACACATGTAATATAATTATTTTTTTTTTATGTTTTCATTCTTATTTTTCGAAGTTCTTATCTGTGTTATTGGTCTTTATTTCCGTCCGTTTGTTTTCAGACATTCTGCTGCGTGTGCAGTGGCATTACGCACGTTCATTTTTAACATTACACGCCACTTGCTACATCAAAACTTCATTTGTGTGCACGTATGTATGCTGAACACTCGGTTACTCTGACATCGATTGATCAATTGAGCTCCAGTTAAGAAGGCAGTTAAGAAGGGCACAAAGACACTTGTTAAGAAGGGCACTAAGAACGCATCTGGGAAACACTCTTATCTTAAGGCTCCCTCTTAGCTGTGCTCTTCTTTGGAGCCTTCTTAACTCCTTAAGAACGCTCTTAACTGGGAAAAGCGGCCAAAGTCAATCCAAAGACGCGAATACATGCGTGTATCCGCGGCTTTGCATTGACTTTGAATGTAATGTGTCGTCGAAAAAAAAATTCGTTTCCAAGGTCCAGTGTGCAAGCGGCTTAATACTATTATTGTCACTTAGGTTTTATCGTTTTTAGTGGGGGAAAGGAATACAGCCTGATTGCTATGATCTCGTACTGAGTTATGATCACGTATTGAAAATAAATGTGTAACGTATCTTGCATTGTTGTCCATGCATGTTAATCCCAAAATTTTAAGCAGCAACAGGGTGTAATAATAGGAACACGCTATGCATCGTTTCTCTTCCCAATGATGCAGGCAGAAGAAATAAATGACCAACCGTCGTATTTCATTCCAACCTCATAAGTTTGAATGATCTGACGTAGTTTCGTTTTGAAATTCCATTCAAGTTCGCTAATGGTAATAATTCGCGAATGCCCTAGCTAGCCAGCTAACTCATATTCGTGATGCTTAATATAGACGTAACGGTGCAGAAAACATGCCTGAAGCTGCAAAGTAAAATGCAACATTAACGCATCATGCAGATATTGGACAGAGGCTTCTATATTCCAACACATTAAAGGTGAGGAGAGGAGCTCATTTGACTGGTGAGGATTTGACTCGGCTGTGTTATACCCAAACACGCCTTCTCTCCTCCCTCTTTGCCACTTGCGCCCGCAGGAGGGACCGAGCGGGACAGAGGAGTATTTTGTGCCAGGCTACGCCGGGCACGAAATTGCAACATACGCCTGGACACACCCCGTTGGCGCGGCGCACCCCCCATTCGCCGCGCCTGCGCCGCGCCTGGGCCTGGTTTACGAATTTAGAGCCCATAGGGTCAGTTGCCCTGGATAAATTATACCCATTCATCCCAGAATCAAACCCCTGAGTTTGATAGCTATTGCAGTCTGTCCCAGTTCAAGTGATCTGCCATACATCAGCTCAACAAACTGATGGACTTAAACCTCAAACCTACATCCCATGGACTTTGTCAGTTTATTTTTTCTATCCCAGACTGTACATAACTTTGCAAAGGCCTGTCTACTCTGGATAGAACATTGGTGCCACATAATTGGAGACACAGACATCCGAAGGTCCACCTGTCAAAGCACAGCACCGCATAAATATTGCATGTCTGTCTTTTAGAAATACCCTGTATCTCTGATGGAAAGCTGTTTGTTTGTTGCCTCAATTGCACCATATTACTTGTTGCATCCATCCCATTCATCCCTGACTTTAACAGCTAATGCAATCTGTCCCAGTTCAAGTAATCTGCCATACATCAGCTCAACAAACTAATGGACTTACACCTCAAACCTACATCCCATGGACTTTGTCAGTTTGTTATTTCGATCACAGTGTGTTTTGGAATGAAACAATGGCACACCAAAATGGATATAGGCACAGACACCTGAAAAGGTCCACCTGTTAACACACAGCACTGCATAAATATTATATGTCTGTCTTTTAAAAGGACCCTGTATCTTTGGCAGAAAGCTAGTGTTGTTTATCATGACCTGTGTGTTTGTTGACTCAATTGCACCATAATACTTGGTGCATCCATCCCATGGACTTCCTTTCTGTATCTCCCATGGCAGTAGTGCTTTGAAATGAAACAATGATGCCAGTAAATGGACATAGACACAAACATCTGAAAAGCTCCACCTGCATTTTAAGAAATGTTTCTTATGAATTGTATGTTTTATTGCCCATTGCACTAGCAAACAATTATATTACTTATCGCAATGGTTGCTGTGATGAGCCAAGAATAGAACATTTGATTATACTGTAATCAAACATTTCACTGAATGCAATTGAAAAGGGTTTCTGATTTTTATCACTGTTGATTGCTCATTAATGCCGATATATTTATTTGTTATTTATCACCTACAGACCCAGTGACCATCATGAGATGAATCTTACATATGTTTATTTTTTATGGCATCATTAATTTGCATATATGAAGCTCCAACTATTAATATTTAATTGCATTACATATTAATTGTCATTACTTGATATTCACATGGTAATTTAGTAAATGTTCTCTTTTGCTTCATTTTCATTACAACTGCATTGGCTGGTTATTTCACAATGATAGCATTTTCACAATTGAATGGTAATACAGGACAGTAGTTACACTTGATATTCCAGTAGTATTTATGTGCACTACAAAGTAAAGAACTAGAGTGAATGCTTTACACCATTGCAAAGGCAGTAAATAGCCTAACATATCTACCATATACTTAATCTACCAGTCTGTGTTGATAGTGAAAACATTCACTCAAATAAATTAACAATACAGATTCAAACAGAATCACTCAACCCAATCACTGATCATCCTCAACCCTAACAGCATGTGAAATCACAAGATGGCATATCCAAGCATAACAGTAAATACGTTATAAATGCCCAGTGGATACAGTAAAATTAGATTTATTATGATAATGAGTCATTATTAATGACCAAGTTCATATAGGAAACTAAGTGACGCACAACAAGACAGCATATCAAATCATTATTTCCAGAAATTACATGTGTTTTAATGTAATATTAAGCTTTATCATTTAAAAAAAAGCAATCTTCAGGAGACATGCTTCAGGAATATCATTTAACTACTTCTGTGAAACACCATCACATTCAGCACAGCCTGACCTTTTACAAAGGTTGTTTATGTTGGGTGCATTGTGAGCCTATCTGACCCGCAGCATAGGAGTGAAGATGAGATTATTTTTTACATGCGACAGAGTAATAAGTAGTAGTAAAAGTAATAAACCATCTTGTCCCGTTATTGCGCCCTTTATCTGACCCCTTTAACCAAATCCAGAAAGTGGTGTAATTGCTCATTACAAACTTATCAGGTTTGTATTTTAAGTTTGATTTTTGCTTGTTTCTATGTCTCTTTGTTGCAGAAATTTTCATTTTAAGTGTTTTTGCAGCATCTTTTTTGCAGTAGAGTAGCATCCCATATTATGTAGTACGCTACTGAATATGTTCTAGGCATACTATGCACGCTGTGTACTTCAGAGTAAAACAAAAAAATGTCAAATTTATCCAACTCCATGTGTGTGCTGCTCCTCACTGCCCTCAGTCTGAAAATTATATTTTCAAAAAGACTTGCGTGTGAGTAGGTGTTATTTTGGTATCGTTGTGCGGAGCAACATTTTGTCTCCCTAAATATGTGCTTTTTGGAGGATGGAAAGTGGCACACTTAGTAAAGGGAAGATCGAAATGTGACTCAGTGTCAGCGTTAAAGTGCAGCAGAAAAGTGAAGTTAACGTGACTGAGGCTTTTAATCATAGATGACCCTCTGATAAGATAATTGCTTGGACGTTTTCGCCGTTATAAGAAACGTCGATGAATGTCTGTATACATTATTAAATTACTGTCTGGTTTCCTCACTTCATTGTACTCTGGTTGACTATTTGCCATCAACCGAATTTTTTGTATTGAATCATATGGCTAATGCCAACGTTGATAAAAGAAAGCGCTAGTGAACTCTGGCTACTCCTTTAATAAGCTTCATCTTTGCCCCTGTCCCGTTAAAACACTGCTCTCAAAAAAGGCCACTGCACAGCATGGATCAAGAGGATAGAGAAAAGTTTTTTCTCCTGATTTCGAACAGCTGAGCCTTTCTTCCCTCCTTGTCTTTTGGAGCTCTGTTTTAACAGACAAAGCGACTTGTCCACTGTTTTAATTATTATGCAGGTAAGAAGTATTGTCGTTGAATGTCAATTACAAGTAGCTAGCTTGCTAGCCACCTTGTTAATTTTATTAACTACTAAGTCAATGCAGTCCCCGCGACGGTAAGGGAGCCAAGGTAGCTCGCTGGTGACTGTTCTCAATCGCTAGCGTTCGCTTTCAGTCTGCGGTCTGTTCAAGTCAATGGGATGGCTAATTAGCTAGCTAGCACGAAACGCGATTTTTTTCTATTAAAGTGACAACTTTGCGTTATACGTTAACTTACGCTTGAAACGTTTTATTACAGCTCTTCAAATGAATATTGCTGCAAAAGGCAGCCGCACATCTCTGCATTTTCACGCTTATATCGACTTATTTGGAATTGGCCTCATATGAAACCATTCAATTTTTATGAAGAAGTTGGGTGTATCAAAATGGTGGCCGGGTGCTTCACTGTGGATAATGTAAATATGACATCCTCAGCAATCTAGTGTTCTAAATATGTATATCTATGGTTCACGCATGTTGATGGATAAACGTTTTCAGCCTGCCTATTCTAAACGGTACGGTTATTTACGTCCTGTGCGACAGAAAGTCGCCGGCATTTCACGTCACTTTTAGCCTAGCCTGGTGCCATCGGCTAAAAATGCTTACTATTAGACCATAACGCTACATATGAAGTAAAGACGTCTGCCACAAAATGTAGTTTCTCTGTAGAAAATATTATCGCTGACCTGAAAGCTCATAATGTTTTTAGAGTAAAGTTATTTGATGTCCAAAGTCAGACAAAATGAATGGGGGTGAATGCTACCACTAGTTGATCATCTGCTATCTTCTAGACCGTTCAGTTGAGCTTCAACTTCCGGGTGTATTCCTACCCCCTTGGGAAAACCTGAAGTGAGCGTAGACGATACGCATGCGCCGAGTGCGGACAGTCTCGATTTGAACTATCCCGAAGAATACTGGGAATAGCCTAAGGACGTCTCAAATGCCGAATGCCTTAGACTCAATACAAGCCTGAGGACAGTACTTGCGTTTATCTATTACAATCAGTGATGCCACAACTTTTATTTAGCTTGTTTAGAACAGAGATTCTGACCGAACACTGACCGAAGCGATTTCCCTCAACTGGGGTTCCGAGCTTGGCCAGTCCGTTCGGGAGTCTCCAGCTCAGTGCGAAGCAGTATCCGGGGCGATCTCTCAGTTGAGAATATGGCCCGCCCAGCAAAAAGTTTTCTCCCCCACTCCGGTTCTGGGCTCAAATATAACATACAACATATGACCAATCACTTCTCGTGTCAGAGCCGCACACATAAAAACTTGGAGTAACAAAGCTAGCACTAGGGAGCCTTTTGACATGCATTAACACTTGGAATAACGAGACGTGCACTCGGAAGCCTTTTTGATGTATGGATGGTATCGCACAAGTTTCGTAGCTCGCCTCGCGATTTAAGAACACAACATGATTAAAATCACTTGTGGGGAATCGCCATCTACATGATCAAGAAACAAGCAGTTTCGACGTGGCAGAACTGTTAGCTTTTACACGTAGTTCATATCAGCTGCAGAAGATGGAATATCATCTAGCCTAAAGATTGTCATTTCAAATTAATTATTAATAGGAATATTCACCCAATTCTACCACTTGTATGAAACATGTCGCCATTAGAATTGTATTTTATGTCCTGTGGGCTCGGATTTCAAGAGCGAACCAATAAGGAAATGATATGGGTCTTGCGCCACAAGTGGATCAGCTGGGGATGAAATCTGGCGACTGTAGAACTTCTAAGAGCGGAAAGCCGGTGACATGATTCTAAAATAAATAAGCGGAGCCACGATTACCGAAATATATGTACATGTATTTCTTTCAGGCTACATTTACTCAAATTTCTGATAAACAAGTTTCAATTGCCGACACTCACACACCGATACGAATAAAAACTACTTGAAAGGGCTTTGAAAGAGGTATTGAATCTAACAAATCAGTACAAGGCAGAGCGTTTTGAAACACATAACAGTGAACAAAATGCTCTTGGACATCTACGTTATCAATATAAGCGCTGATCTACCTCAAAAACAACTCTTGTACAAGTGGACAATGCCCAGTTGCGCGCACTCACGCTACAAAACCGGCTATGGCACCAATGTGTGGGGCACAGATAGTCTGGGGCCGTTTAGTGGCTGTTTTGGTAAGCAACCGGAACCAGGGCGGGAGAGACAGAATCCGGAATTCGATGGATGCGCCAAGCTAATAAAAATGCGGTGAAACTTTTTAATTTAAAGAACATAATTTTGTACGTCCATGTTTAAGTGAATAAAATGTTTCAAAACCGGAGACGGAAATCAATGGTGCGCCAGAATTTAAAGTTTTATTTTGGTGAACACTTTTACTTCGGTGAATTTGGTGAATTCCGGATCTCTAGACCGGAAGCAGAATCCAGACAAAATTCAGAGTGAACGGAAACCAGACTCTTCTCCCCTGTATGAAGAGCCTGGTGACGCGATGCTAGGGCACAGATAAGACAGAAGTGCCCAGATTGGTCATATGTTAATGAGTTGATATTTGAGCCCAGTTTCGCGCACGGCCTACCACACTTCAGTTCACTCAAGAATTAAAGTCAAGTCGACTCCGCAGATTTTCGGGACAACCATTGTTATCTGTACAAATGCTCGCCCGTCTCACATATTTTATGCTGGAAACAGTCGGACCCGTCTCAAATCAGACTTACCCGTCTCAGCATCTCAGGTAAACATTGCCCGTCTCAAAGACGGGGAGACGGGCGGCTGGCTAACACTATGCGCCACAGTCAAAGGAGCAACTAACTGTTCTTCTTACTTATGCACCATTTCAGCAATTTCCCCTTATGCATACCTCCACAAGAAAAAAAGAATGAGCTAGATTTGGACTGGCAATACTTGTTTATTACCTGACTGAGATATTATTGAGGGCAAAATGATTGCATTTTATTGTATTTACCACAGAAATGTGTGCTGGTAGTTTCCTTGATGCACTCACCTGCCATGTGACTTACATTCCTTGACACATCTGCTCTGCCTTCAGCAAATTCCCTGCAACAGATAGCAATGTGAGATTATGTTAAGAGGAAAGGAAGGACTTGTGGCTTCATCACACCTGCGAGACTTGCAACTGTGGCCAGGAATGCACAGGTAGAATACTCAGGAATCAAACCACGAGTCCTGCTGCCGTACATAAAAAAAGTTTAACCTCTTAAGCCCTGAGCCTCTGGCTCGAAAATGACAGGCCCAAAATGAAATGGGTATATCTCTGGAACAACTCGGTCCATTTGAATAATTATGGTATCATAATGAAGGCAACACATTGGGGATTTTGTCATGGTGTAAAAATCAGCGTATATGTCACTGAGTCAGAGTAAATGAAGATGGAACACAGCATAAATGAAAGATCTCATTTGCACCAAACAAAATTTTACTTTTATCCCTCCTGAAATTATTCAGCTGCAGTCTGAAACCTCTAAAAAATTATCTCACCATTATCTGTGCCAAACTTTATTCTAATCAAGTAAATCAGAGCAAAATTAGAGAGGTTTTAGTTCGGGAATGTCTAGGTGGCCTCTCCAAATTGGCACGGTGTGCCATTTCAGATTTCTTTGGTACTAAACTGTAAAACTCATTTAATTTCACTTATATGTCACTACAGGCATACATTCCATCTAATTACAAAAATGTTATTTATTTATTTTTTATTAATTTTTTTATTATTGCAGCCAGTCCTGTACACATTTTCCCATTCAAAGAAAATACAAAGGAAATGAAGTTTGACTCCACTGGAGCAGATTTATTTTCAATAAAACAAGCAAATGAATAAAATTATTAATACAAAGATAAGGTAAAAAAAAAGATAAAAAGTAAAAACAACAAACACCCAGCAATTATTCACAGAAGAACTATGCCCCTGCTGCTTAAAATACACCTTCTACCCATACCGAGATTTGAACCACAGTCCTACCGGATGTGAACACGACGCCTTAACCAAGCTCCTTAGTCCCTACCAAATCGAGAATTTCAAGAGTGAGTCAGCAAAACACGTCGTGCACCCAAACCTATCGCTTGAATTTCAGCGTTCTTTCAGTAACTGCGCATGGATCCTTTCAAAAGACGACTTCAAAAACGACTGTTGAATATTTAGTGGACAATCGTAGCGAAAATATCAAAAAGAAACCGGTTTAGCGACTGTATATCTGTGCTCATTGCTGCACTCTGAGTCTTTGTGCGTAATGTCGCCTGGCAGCCGGAACGCAGAAAAAGAAAAAAACAGCAATCAGAACAAACCAGCAACTACATGCACAAAAAGTGTGATTGCAGGGGTGTATACTCAACTCCGTGTGCTCAAAATGCAAGTATATATACGGCCGTCACCTACACAATAGTTCAGCAACTTTTCCACAAAACTATTTCCAATGAGTCATCTAGTTATGCCTCATTGCCATCTGAAGAGTCAGCCGGCGAGCTATAGAAACTACTTCGACGACGTCTGCTGAATGTTTAGTGGATAATTATAGTGAAAACACCAAAAACAAATCAGTTTAACGTTTATATTGCAGTTCTCTACAAGCAGATGAGCGTAATGGTGCATGGGCTCTGAGTTTCACGCACCGGGAACGCAAGGCTCCATCTCAGGATAGGTTTGTGCGATTATGGTCATTGAGGGCTCGTTGGAAACGTCAGAGCCCATAGAATTACATGGGTACCCCCAAAATAAAACTAACTGCATCAAAAGCCAATCACAGACGAGAAAATACATTCATCCGATGGGAATGCTCGGGGCTTGTCCTCTTTGGAAGCAGTGCACCAGGAAAAAAAACATGCTTGGAGACTGGAGGATGTAGTTTCAATATAACGCGGACGCATTGGACTAGCAATAGACAGTGCAGATTTACCCTTGAATGCAGTTTTTTACAATGTTGTATTACAAAATAGCAAAGGTAAGGAAAAATATTTGCTCATCGCTCTAGAATGTAAAGAGTATGCCTGCTGTTCTTTGAGTGTGGTTTCGGTTTAAAATGACAAGGCTTATATCATTGGATTTTATGGACTTTCCTCTTTCATTTGATGTATGGTTTGTAGGCATTGCACACATTAGATAGAAACGCTGGAGCACTGATATTATTTTATCCTATGTTTTGCCACATGCTTATTTTCTTGCTTGGTGCTTGAATTGTGCTCGGTTTAGGTAAAAATGGTCATAATGATCTTTTCGCCAAATTTCTTCCCTTTAAGGTGATATGCCACATTACCATGATACTATCAGGAAACATGCTGGAATTATGATGCGTAATGATTGCCCCCGGTACTGGAGGCATTCGGGTTTAAGAGGTTAAATATGATCAAGACAAAGACCGATTTAAGACAAATCATATACCCTGATTACATGAAATTAATTACACAGATTACAGAGATGAACCTTGAAGCTTTAGAGATTGCAGTCTGTGTGCACTTTCTGTGCACATGTGAAACCGAACATGACAAAACAATTGTCATTTTACAAAGATCAATAAATATGTGATAATTAGTTATAAAAAGATTGCATATCAAAGCTGTCCAATACGATTAAACTAATCTTTTTAAAACTGAGTTTTGCAAAACTAAATCTAAAGAGAAGAATATTTCTATAACAAAAGAAATTATAGCTAGTGAAGGTGTATTGCACCGGTTTTTCTGCGATTCTTTCATTCATTTTAAAATATGGACACTGTTTGGTCCACCTGCAAATGCACATCTGATTGGGAGTGCAGTCTTGTTGCCCCTTCCAAGTCCAAATTATCATATAACCTGCAAATAAAATTACCCATTGTATTGTACCTTGTCTGGACCATAACGTGGACAATAAAATATTGAGCAAATTACAAGATTGCAACACCAACATCAGGACCAAATACTCCACAACATGTGTACCTCTTTGCAATGACAAAATTCCCTCTGTTGAAATTGAATACTTTACAATAGCCAGATGTCTTACTGAGAACAGATTTCAGAAACTGTGTTCCAGTCAGGGAAGAACATAACCGGGCACTGGTGGAAATCTTTGCTACTTTTGACCGATTTTCAACACGAGGGTCATCACATGCAGGTGTTTTTGTTCTAAACCTCGAACAGACCAAGCAATCATCGCTGACAACAATTTCCAGACCTTTCAAAATATCACAGGGTATGTCACAGTTCAGTATGCCGTGTACTAAAGCAGAATCAGGTGGAAATAAACTCTGGGCATCCAAAGGGACCGTTCAGATATTTTTTTTTGCTTTGCCCTCTCAAATAAAAGCAGATCATGATTGGCAATGTGTTCACATCAGTGGAGCCATCCAAAGCAAGAAACAAAAAATACTTTGCCAGCCCAATTGAGACTGGCAAGGCATCAGCTGCCATTGACCTGTGGCTTCAAAATGTCTTTACACCTTCACATTGTGTCACAATCCTCCTGTGAATCCCTTGTGTGTCTCTTTACAATTTGGCAGTTTGTGTCTCTATTAAGTGTATGTGTGCTGTGATTGGTTTACATGCTGTGCATCTCTCCCCCTTGCCTGAATTTTGTTAGGCGGTTGTGTGCTTAGCGATGGCATAACAAGTATTTAAGCCCTCTAGCTCATGAGCAAGTTGCTGGATTGTAAACTCGCTTTCATACAAGTTATCCTAGCCAATGTTTAGTTCTGAAACTTTTGTCTTCCTCTGAAGCAACTAGTGCTTTACATACTGCTTTTTCCTAAAGAAGTCATTCTAATCATTTGGTTAATTCGAACAAGCTTCCAGTCCTGATCAGGGTCCAGGATTGTGACCAGGTTCAAGTTAACTCTACTCAGGTCTGTTCCTGTTCTTCTACTCAAGTTATCCAATCTTAATCAGGGTCCTAGACTGGGGCCGCATTCTTGCTAACCCATCCAGGTTGCTCTCCTTGTCCACTTTGTTAGGAATAAGCGACCAATCCTGAGCTAGAGCCAGGACTGGGACTGCGTTCCCCTTAGGCAACCTCTCCATCCTCTGAAGCAGTTCAGTGCAGGCAGAGCCAGTGTAACACCTGGCTGCATCCCGGAAGCCTGGCTGATGACTGCAGCTCAAGCTTAGTCTATTACAACTGTGCTGAACTGTCTATCCTCCTCCGGTTCCGTTCCCGCATTCCTGTCCTGCAGTTCCTCCGCAATCATTACTGTATCGCTGGTACTAAACTACCAGTTTGATTGTGCTGTCAACCTCATGCTTGATTCCTGAATCATAACATTACAATCCAGCCACTCAGCGGAGATGTCAAGCCCGTTTGAAGCCCTGAGGTGCCATGGGGTGCTCCTTGATCATCAAGAAGAGATGCATTGCCTGATGAACCAGAACCTGGGGGCTTTCCTGAGTTGACTAGAGGTTGTGCCAGATATATCACAGGACTAACATGTTAAGTGGAGGAAAATGCCTTGTTGGGGTAAAATTCCCCCTTAGTCTGTGGGATAAAATGCCCCCCACAAGCTCTCCCCCGGTTTACATGTTCTGAACATCAAATCCATTGGTTCCCACCAAATGTGGACCAAATGTGGTCAGCTTACATAGGCTAGCAAGGAAAGATGGCTACAAGTTGCTCTAATATATTGGTCTAATACAGTGATTATTATAACTATAATATTGAATGATTCAGATTCATTTACTATATTCCATGGCTTGATTCATTCCATGGATTGATTTACTTTCCTTTCATAATGGTAGTAGAAGGTAAAATTGTGATAATGGCATGATGCAAATTGCTTTGTCAGGCAGGGGTCATTTTACTCCATACTGTGCAACATTTTACCCCACCACTGGGGCAAAATTCCCCCTTTGTACAAAATTTTCTTTAGCTGAAAAAATTAAGTGTAGAGTGTTGACAATTTCCAGGCTTGATTTGCACGTCATATCATTGCCACTCCAAACTAGGATGACTATTCTTCGCACTGTTACCATTTTGTTTCACTACGAAATGACATTTCCCTTAAGGCCCCCCCCCCCTTTTAAAATTCAACAAAATCTAAACGGATGAGGTGAAAAACTGACAGAATGCCTCGCAAGATTTTTTCATCCCATCCCTAATTTTGCCGAGACTACTTCTGATTCTTCTAATTTCAACTAATTTTCAGGGCAGAACAGAAAATTTACAGGGTACAGGATACCCAGGAACAATAATAGGAACAAGAGTAAATGATCAGACTGAAAAAAAAACCCGGCCAGCTAGATTACATAAAAAAACAATAGCTGATTAGAACGAGATGTCGATTAAGATACCGAACATAACGTCTCCATATGATTAAAGAAAAGCCTACGTCATCCTGATTGCGTTATTACATTTTAAGATGAAGCGTCATCTTCGGATATAACTCTCATCAAACCATTAAAGATCATCAACCGGCAGTGCCTTTTTCTGGCTATTGCCTGACGGTATTATCGCACTTCCCAGCCCCTTTGTTTATGGCAATGCAGATGCCGTAGTCCGCGTAATGAGACTATTTTGTTACTTCCCTGAATTGAATTAAAATATTTCGTATTTGCAGGGCATTCCCTCCCGATGACGAATGTATTTTAGGTAATAAAACATCAAATTAGCGTACAGCCATAATAATATAGGTGAAACCTTATGCAGCTATTGTACATCGACAGTGCGTGGTAAGCACTGGGCTATTCTGAAACCTATTGGCAATATACGCGCTCGTGTTTCATATCCTCAACTCTCGAATATGGCAGAGCTACGAAGGGCCCGGATATGCCTCCAATCTTCCAACGGGTCCATTCCGCACTGTAGGAATGCAAATACCTGATCTTTAGAGAATTACTTAGTATTATTGCAGTTGCGTCTATACCAAATACAAGACTTTAAATGCAGCGGTATATTGAAATATGCTTTGATATTGACATGAAAATATGATAATTGTAGGACACAGCCAGCGTGCGCCACAATCATTTCAGCCTGGCACATTTTAAGCGTTTAAACATATTTTGCCTCACCTTCCAGTGCCTCGCCATGCCTGGTCTTCAGACGGTGCCCAATCCATTTTTGCAATTTAATGGCCACCGTGCAGTGCACCCCAGTCATTTCGAACACCTCATGAAGAAAGAAAGCAGGTGATTTGCGATCCCAGGCATTATTCCACTATTTCGAGATCAAGAGATGCTATTCGGATGCGAGATAGTCTATTGGTGCATTACCCGAACCATTGTCGCTCAGTACTTTGCCAATTCTATGAGTAGGCGAACCTAATTGTGTGGTAAGGCTGATTTTTGAAGGCAGAGTTTGGGTAATATGGCTAATATTTCCCGTTGATGAAGGCCCCGTGTGCGCACGCCCGACAGGAACTACGCGCGCATGAAGGGAGCTGTCCGTAGCATCCGAGTACTGTAGTGTGCTCAGGAGAGTGGATCGGTACTTGCTTGAGGATGTGATTTCCTCATTTGGTCGACCACTATTGATCATCGTTCATGATGCAGAGTTACTCTGCTTCAGTTTCGTATTCTGTACGTTGAAAGCGCAACATAATGGCCAATATTTTTGGCATTTGTCGACTATATTTCAGCAATACATGCAGAAGGGAGGCTTTTAATTCAATGTTGCAAGCGGTGGATGCAATTAATTGTAACTGGCAACAATGTCGCTGATAGAGTGTATGCAAGCTTATGCTCTCTAACAAAGCAAAATAAGCAATGTTCGGAAGTCTTTGTACAGATATTTGTTTTAAGGTACAGAAAAGGTTGATTGGAAACAGTGCAGACAGTTGTAAAGCTGGTTAGCTGTTAAATTCGCCAGTAAATACATTTTACTCCAATCAGAGGAGAAAAACAAAACAGGCAAAATAAGTTGTATGCATAACTATTCTCTGTACACTTTTGTTCTATATCAGTGCCTTTTCAAATACAGTCCTGGGTGCCTGCTGAGTTTGGTGGTTTTCGTTTTGGGTTTTTGCAATCCCAGGAATTTAACAAGCTGTAACTTTTTCTAAATTAGTTGTTTTTTATGTTTGGAAGAATTGTTTATCCTCTTAAACCTTATGGGAAAAAAAAATGGCTTAGCATTTCAAATAAAAGCCAAATCTTCATATTGTGTTCATTTAGGGATTTTCCAATCAACAAGTAATTAATGCCCCGTTTACACCGAACCGCGACCCTGACAAGACCACGATATGACCGGCGCGATCGTGAAATTTTGGTCACTCACACAGTTCGCGGCCTTTACCTACTTTGATCGCTTATTTGCGGTTACACCGAACCTCAATTACGACCGAATCGTGACTGAAAACGAATAGAAATTATCCTTTTTTATTGCAACCTGATTCCGACCACTCTCATTGGTCTCATAGGCCTCAATGGAGTGGCATCTAGTTTTCGAGTCGACAGGCGTTTTATTAGTGAGTCTGCAGCGATCAAGTTGAGACCCCAGCGCAACCATTAGAGATCAACTTGCTACCTCATTGAGAGTGCTGTAGCCTACGAACCCGATGGCGAGCGAAGCGACCATTGGCGATCGCTGCGAGTGTAGTTTGCGAGTGAAAAATTCCTAAAAATTTGATCATTGATGCAACCGCATGCCGAACCGCTTGCGAGTCTATTACGACCTGTGATACCGAGTTGAGAGTGAGTTGAGACTTGGGCGAGCTTATTACGACCGATTATGATACTCTCTTGTGTTTTTTCACTGGTCGCACAACCTTTGTGAGTGTTTTGAGCAGTTCCATACATTCGCAAACCTCTATGAGACCGATGGAGAGTGATGAAGACCAAGAGAGATGGTGATGGAGACCGCATAGAGACCAGCTTGCAACCCCTGTGTGAGTCAGTAGGAGTGAGGGCGAGCAGAGGCCATTTTTCGGTCGCAACTCGGTCGCAAGCCCGGTGTAAACGGAGTGTTACTGATCAAATTCAAGTCTGCGGTGAATCACTCCATATTTCAGAGACCTGGATAAGACATTTTTCCAGGTTTGAGAAAAACGAATAAAATAGTCAGAGTAGGCCACTCCTAAAGTAACCTGGATATTGTTGCATGTATTAGGGGAGCGCCGGTGCGAAAGTAACTCTGGACGAAAGGAACACGGCGATTTACTCACAGCCATTCGCACTTCGATGCGTCATACTAGGTCAGCTTGTGCAGCTCGCGCCCCTCTCCAGAACCGCGAACATTCTTGAGGCGTCCAGTCTTCCTCATGCACAAGACCGAGAAGACTGTTTTCCACAGTGGTGAGTAAATTCAGACTTAATGCTAAACTTTTTTCGATTTAAAGATTGTCTTTATCGCTCCATGTGTCATATTTATGATGAAATGATCGGTGATTTAGTTTCGCAACATATGGTGCAGTTTGAAATGTCAGAATTTTTCCACTTTGGAAGTAATCCTCGTTCAAATGTCAGGAGTCACCGTCGGGACTGAAGTAGCAACAGTTACGTTCGTCCCCTCTCTGCTAATGCGGCCGCATTTTGTGTTTAAAAGCTCCATAAAATGTGTGTTATGTTTTACCGACAGAAAATGCCCAGAGTTAGGGTCAGAACTACCCAGAGAGGAACGGTTGACCCGGAGGTTTACGCAAGGGCCTTTTTTGATGTCTGAAGAGGCGATAGTATAAGGAGGGCAGCAGCGGTGCATGGCATTTGTCATGTCACCCTGTTCAGGTACTGCAAGAGGAGGGCAGAGGCAAGAGGGCAGCAGACCAGGGCCCCGGGGTACAGGGCTCACAACAAAGTCTTCACGGAAGAACAGGAGAAGAGACTGCAGGCATATATAAAGAGAGCAGCCGATATATATTTTGGCCTGAGTCTAAAAAAGAGGTGCGAGTAACACCAAGAGACAGAGCTACACCACTACCGCCATATAGCAAGCACCTCCGCTCTGGATCTGCCACGGCTCTGAGAGCTGGAGCCGGGGAAGATCCGGGGCAGATCCAGAGCGGAGGTGCTTGCTATCTGGGAATTAACCTCTTTTTTATGCTTTTTTAGGTGCGAAAGTTTGCATATGAGCTGGCCGAAAATATTGGCCTCAAAACTCCATGTTCATGGAAGAAAAACCAGATGGCAGGGAAGGATTCGCTCACCTCCTTCCTCGAGCGCAACAGAACCCTGTCCATCCGTCGACCTCAAGCCACCAGCATGTCCCGTTCCACCAGCTTCAATAAGACCAACGTGACCACGTTTTTTAACAACCTAAAGACTGTCCTCACCCGCTATAATTTTGAGGCAAATGACATCTGGAACATGGATGAAACAGGTAAAAATTTATATTTGGATGATAAATTTAAAAGCACCAGTGATTTGCACCAGCAATAATTCATTTCACTGATTATTTCAGGTACCACAACGGTTCAAGTGCCAGACAAAGTCATTGCCACCAAGGGCCAGCGCCAGGTCGGTGCTGTGACCTCCGGGGAAAGAGGGACATTGGTGACCATTGCCTTTGCTGCCAATGCACAAGGCAACTTTGTACCCCCTTACTTTATCTTCCCAAGGAAGAAGTTCCATGACCACTTCATCCGGGATGGTCCCCCTGGCTCCACTGGTTCTGCCAATGGATCGGGGTGGATGGAGGAGACAGATTTTTTAGCCTTTTTACAGCATTTTGCAAGACACTACCGCGTGACCCCGGAGTCAAAGTTGCTGCTACTCTTAGACAATCACGCATCACACCTCTCTGTGGTAGCTATTGACTTTTGCAAGTCACAGGGCATTGTACTCCTGTCATTTCCACCCCACTGCTCCCACCGTCTTCAGCCGCTAGACCAAAGCGTTTTTGGCCCTCTGAAGCACTACATTAACAGTGCAGCAGACAATTGGATGCGAATGAGCCCTGGAAGAACTTTGACCATCTACAACATCCTGAGTCTTGTGGCTAAAGCTCTGCCTCAAGCTGCAACACCAAGCAGCATTTCGTCTGGGTTCGAGTGTACCGGTATCTGGCCCTTGAATCCAGATATTTTCAGTGAGGAAGACTTTGCTCCAGCTTACGTGACCGACCATCTTGCACCAGCACCAGCTCCATCCCCAGTGCCAGGGCCAGCTCCATCACCAGCGCCCCCTTCATCACCAGCGCCAGCTCCATCGCCAGTGCATACCATCTATCCAGGTATGCTAGTGGTTCCAGGAACATCTAGTGGCACGCCAGTACAGAGGTTCAGCCCAGAAAAGCTTCGTCCATATCCAAAGGCTGGCTCGAGGAAAGAAAGTAAAAGGAGAGGTCGAAAGACGTGGGCATAGTGTCATTTTTAACTCGTCTTGGTGCTCTTGCTTGTATAAAAACAAGCTGATTCTGACTATTATCTCATTGAATGTTGCAGGTCAACAGCAATACTGACCGACACCCCGGTGAAAGCTGCTTTGGAAGAGGAGAGTCGGCAGAGGGGCCAGAGAAAACAGTCCTCTTCAAAACTCCCAAAGAAAAAGAGGCTTAGTGGACACACTGCAACCACAGTTTCTTGGGGCAGGGATGAGGAATGTCTTGTTTGTGGGGAGACATTTGCCTCAACTTTGCCTGGAGAAGTGTGGGTGCGGTGCATCTTTTGTCTGCTGTGGTCGCATGAGGCATGCACTGAGGGTGCCACTCATTATATCTGTCACAACTGTGATGAGTAATTTCATCCCAGATAGCAAGCTCCTCCGCTCCGGATCTGCCCCAGCTCTGAGCCGGATCAGCTGGAGTCGGCACAGAGCCGGGCAGATCCGGAGCGGAGGTGCTTGCTCACTGGGATAATTTTTATAAATAGACCTTGCACATTAAACATGTTCACGGTCACTTTTGGAACATTTGAAGCCAATTAAAATGTTTAAAACAAATGCCTGGCTGTTTTTGCTTCTGTTTTAACGAGAAATTTTAAAAAGATTCCAGTAAATTTGATCACGTTACTTTTGCCCTGCCCGTGCATTACTTTCATCCCGGCTGGATGGGTCGAAAGAAGCAAGCCGCAACTTCCGTTCGCCGTCAAACTATGCCGAAGTCAATATATATGGTGATGATTTAGCACCTGATATTGACAGAGCACACACGAAAGTAGTTAATCGCTCCGGAATTTTGTTTCGGTCTGTAACGTTATCTTTTAAAATGACGTCCATGTGAAAAATGTAACTTTGGTACCAGCTCTCCCCTAATCGTATCCGGTTTTCTGGTCATAGTCGACAACCTGCGCTGGCGCGGCCTCAGTCATGACGCGGCTCATAACGTTGTCCACTATATCGCGACAAAACATGCAAACAAATTTTTTGACAGTGCTTCTGTGAACTCCAAACTGGTTGGCAAACAAGTGCTATTTGCCACAACTGCGCAATTTATTCAGCAATATGGCCACCCGCATCGGTAACAAAACAGGTGCACGCTGTTTCCTCTGGTCTTGTGAACAGTTGAAAGGTGTCACACAGCTGGTAAAAGGATGCTCTACTCATGCTGAAGTTTTCTCCCCATTCAGAGTCACTGAACTCTATTATTACAACCCTATCCCACCAGAAATGGCAGCATTTCTTTATGTACGGCTCCCTTAGCCTACACGGTGGCAGAGACAGGCTGGCAGAGGTCAAAGTGGAGGACATGTTCAATATTTCCTGTTGCTTTCATCTTCCATTGCTAACAATAAGGTAGAAAAGCCAAATCTGCAACATGACTTTTGTGTTTAATAGCGTCAAGCCCCCTACAAACCAAAGTGCTCAATTTTTAATACCCAAAGACAATTGCATTTAAAGGCAACAAAGGAATGTCAGATTAACATTTTCAAACGGCCATTTTGTGTTGTAAACATCGCAGGGGTGTGTTGCCTATATATAGAATGCAATAATCAACAGTAACTGGGATACTATATTTATCTTGTATACGAAGATATGAATAACCAGATTTCTCTGTGCTCAACGTTCTCAATAAGCTGCTGATTAGTTTTCTGAACACAGGTGTTCAAGTTTTGTCTAAATATTTTTTCCAAAATTTTAATGCAACAATAATACAAAACAAGCTTGAGTGATTATAATTGTCCGCAAAGTTTTCATTATATTATAAATTGATAGTTTTAGTGACCATGGATACATCCAAATTCTCTTAAACAAGCAACCTTTTTGCTTTCGTCTTCACTTTTCCTTGACCTCGATAGAACATGCAGGGAGATTTTGAAGTTTCATTGGGACATGTTTGAAAGAAATTGGATGTCCTTTGCTTCAGTACATCATGAGCTTGACAGCAATTGATAATGACGTAGCTGATCCTATGGGAGAACTATGACGAATTGCATATCCAATCACTACAACTGCAAAAGATGGTGGTCCATAATCTATTATGCCTTTCTTTCAAGGTTGGTTCTGTGTTTACTTGTTGAAAGGAGGCAATGAAGGAGCTAATTTCTTCTTTTTCTTCATGAAAGACACAATTTGCCACTCCTTGTCATGGCTGCCAGCAAAACTATTTCCGGTTCATGTTCTTTATCAGGGAAGATTTTTTGGTCTTTAGAAAATTTACTTGTAGATGCATCCTATGCATCCACAGTTTCACCCACTGGCAGCCATTTGATTTTCTTTTTAAAAGCAATCCACCAGTTGCAATTTTCTCAAGTTATATGCAGTCAAAAGTAATTTGCAATGTTGTACAGTATGAATATGGAATTGTTCACAGTGTGCATAGGTATGTGAGAGACAATCTCTCATTAAAGGACTAATAATTCCAATAAATAAGCATTGTGCAATTCAGAAAAATTATCAACTCATTAAAATGCTAGGCTTGTAATGATTATGGCTCTTGTATTACCAAAAACAAGTACCAGCATACACTGGGGGTCCTTAGAACCAAGCCTGAGAACAGGTGAGGTTGGATTGACATGGCGCTAATGGCGCCAGCACACATAATGTCAACAATATTGTCTTCTTGCGGGTCATTTGATGGTGAAAACTGCTTGAGCCACTGTAACAGCATCAATCTGACCTCACCTAACCACTGTTCTATATGCTTTATGGCAGGGGCATTGAAGCTTATTCAGAAAGGACTAGTGTGGAAGCGGGAACAATGTGGAGATCATTCCAGCCAAGCAGTTACACAGCTTATTCTACCGATCAAGCCTTTGCTAATGACCTTCATTAGTTGTATCAGGTGTTTAACTGTTGGGTCGCAATGAAAGCTTGCATCCATACTGGCCCTTTCAGGATAAAGTTGAATACCTTGGTGCCATAGTTTTATGTTGATGTGCACAAATTGCATCTTATTTGTTTTTTCAACAAATGTAAGTGAAATGACCAAAAACAATTGCTCTCTCATAACCCTCATGTGAATTTCTTTTGTCTCTCCTCCCATCCAGCAGCTTGTCTTCAACATATATTGTTTAACGTCCTGTGTGCCTCTCCCACCTGCTGTTATGTATTATTGTTCCCCATTCCCATACTTGTGTGTGGCCTATATATACCCCTTATTTTCAGTGTGCAAATTGCTGGATTGTCACTAGCCATATGCCCTTATGCAACCAGTCAGTATCTTCCTGGCTTGAGTTTACCATCTTTGAAAATTATTTGTAATCTTTAATGATACAGAAGTTCTCTTCCTAGTCTAATTAATAGGAACAAACTACCAAACCTTTATTTTGGTCTCCAGGATTGGGACTGCATTTGTGTTAATCACTTCTTAGCCTGTTCCTCTGCCCATTTTTTAGGAACACCTACCGTACCTTTTGTGGTCATCAGGGATTGGGCTTGCTGTTCTGCTAAACTCTCTGGTCCTGCCATCTGATGGTTCTGCTCAGGCAAGAATGATCTTCATCTGACTACTGCCCTGGAATGCCACTGGCTGAGCGCAGACATGCCCTCCACTCAAGCCCCCTACCACCTGAAGTGAACTGTGCCAATTTTGCTCTGGGCTCTGTCCCTCAGAGTCATAACAGTTTTGCTATTAATAAACCCTACTATTGGATTGTACTCTGTCTCTGCATTTGATTCCTTGTCTGGATTGTAACAGTAAAATCCACCCAGGAATGGAACCAGCAGAGATGCCCAGGTCTTACATCTTGAGGCACCAGGGGGTGCTTATTAGGCAGCATGAAGCGATGCTTTGCCAGCTGTACCAATCCATTGGTGCCCATTCCAGTAAACTCAAGGCTGTTGCTAATATCTATCAGTACTCCACCACCTCCACTCAAGCAGCCAGCTCTATTCTGCAGGAGACCCTCCCTCAGGCTCTCGCCCATTGGGGACCTGACTGAGCGGTGCTGGACCCCTACAACAGCAACCCCTCCACCTGCTGCTGTTTCCTGGATCAGTGTTTGATGGTCTTCGAATTACAACCATCCTTTTACGTCACCGAATGCTCCAGAGTGGGTTTTGTCATTACTTGCATCTTTAGATGTGCTAGGGACTGAGCTACAGTACTGTCTGATGGGACAAATCGATGCTGTATTCGCCGAAGAGAAGAAGAAGTTGTTTGACAGGTCATGCTCCAGCCACATCACTATCTGGAAGATGCTCCAGCTACACCAAGACAGTCTGTCAGTTTCTGAATATTCCATTGACTTCCAAACTCTGGCTGTCTCCATGCACTGACATATCTGAGCACTGTATGAAACCTATTTATTTGGCTTGGCAGAGCGAGTCACCTGTGTCAATCTTTCAGACCTGGACAGCTTCATCGACCTGGCACTCAGATTAGATGTCTGGCTGCAAGATACGCGGCTGTATCAGCAGGCTAGATTACAGGCATCTGCACTGCCTGTGTCAAGATTCTCTGTCTTGAGCCATGCCCTCTTTCGATCCTTTGGTGCCTATGGCCATCAGTCTATGGCCCGGCTTCACAAGCTGCACCCAGAAGAATGGCAGCATCAAATTAAATAGAACCTTTATCTGTATTGTGGAAGTGCCTATCAGGTGTTTGGTGAATCCCCTGTCCGGTGGACTTAAACTATGCCACTGAGAGAGATGAGCTTTAGAGCTGCTGTCTTATCCTCTCTTTCCCATTCACTTGACCTTGCTGGGTCACCCTATCTCCACCTGGGCCTAAGTTGACTGAGAGGCAGATGGGAACTTTATCCATCCTGGTCTCGTTCGCTGCCTGAGGGTGCTGACTGGACCACTGTCAGCATGCTTCTGTTTACAAGCCCTCACAGGGATTGTCATTCCCAACATCATGGAAGTAAATAGGACTGGTGCCCATGCTGACTTTTGGTAACCATTCTGAAGAGGAGGCATTCTTCACCATGGAATCACTGCATGCCATAATCATGTTGTGAAGGCCTTGGGTTGAGTGCCACAACCCTCATGTGGACTGGCTCTCTGGATCCATCCTGGAATGAAGTTTGTCATGCTCTCAATCCTATCTTCACTTAGCCTCCAGCATAATTGCACCTCCTTCCCCTGACCACAAGGGAGACCTGACCGGAGTTCCATTGATCTACCATGATCTCAGTCAGGCATTCAGCAAAGCTTGAGCGATGTCACTTACCCCACATAAACCCTATGATTATGCCATGAACTTGTTACCCAGAACATCACGCCACAGGGGTTGGCAATACACCCTGACAATAGGCTATGGCAGAGTACATAAATCAATCCCTGGCTTTCAAAATCATTCAATGTTCTTCATCACCAGCCAAAAGTGGTTTCTTCTTTTTTTCCAAAAAAGATGGGTCTCTACATCCCTGCATTGATTGTTGGGGACTTTGCTTGATAACTTTTAAGAATCATTCCCCTCTTCCTTCGATAGACTCCTCCAACTTCCAGGACTGTCATTATTTTACCAAGCTGGACTTGCGCAATGATCACCACATTGAGTGCATGCAAGAGGGAGATGAATGGAGCACAGGTTTAACTCCGTCTCCGGCCCCTACGAATACCTGGTAATGCTGTTTTGGCTTGCTGACACCCCCACTGAGTTCCAAAATCTCATTAATGATGTTCTTCAAGACATAGTCTCCCAGTTCATCCATGTTTACTTAGACAATATTCTGATGTTCTCTTGGAGGACCATACCCACAGTGTCCGCCTGGTCATTCAAAGACTATTGGAGAATCAACTCTACCTGAAACCAGAGAGATGTGAATTTCATCACAGTATTTTCTCCTTCATTGGCTTCACTGTGATAAAGGGTGCCTTGAAGGTGGATCCTCAGGCTGTGCTGCATTAGCCAAACCCTAAAAACTGAAGGGAGCTGTAGAGGTC
This sequence comes from Gymnothorax javanicus, assembly GCA_029692085.1. Taxonomy (NCBI): domain Eukaryota; kingdom Metazoa; phylum Chordata; class Actinopteri; order Anguilliformes; family Muraenidae; genus Gymnothorax; species Gymnothorax javanicus. The sequence continues at coordinate 35,312,990 of CM056198.1, forward strand.
TATTGGGTTCATTAATTTCTGCCAGCGGTTAATTCGAGGATTATCCACAGTGGCAGCCTCCTCAGGGTGCTCACATCGATGAAGAACCCGTTTGCCTGGACCTCCCAGGCAGCCTCTGCCTTTAATCAACTCAAAGAGTCGTTCTCCAGCGCTCCTGTCCTCATGCTCCCAAACCCCAAGACCAGTTCATCGTTGAAGTCAATGCCTCCAATGTGAGTGCTGGGGCTGTTGTCTCCCAGCGTGCAGCTGATGGAAAGTTACATCCATGTGCCTTCTTCTCTTGTCGGCAGACTGCTGTGGAAATTAATTACTCCATTGGTGATCGGGAGCTCTTGGTAGTGAAGCTAGCCTTTGAAGAGTGGAGGCACTGGCTGGGGGGTCCAGTCTCCCCTTCTTGTCTGGACGGGCCATCTCAACCTGGATTACCTCTCAAATGCTGAACCACAAACAAGTCCATTAGTCCCTCTTCTTCGCAAGGTTTAACTTTGTGTTGACTTACCATCCTGGTTCTAAGAATACCATACCTGACTCCTTGTCTCATCTTTACTCTCCAATGCCCGAAGATCTGCCTGACACCATCCTCCCCAGTAAATGTCATCTGGCAGCCACTAAGTTCCAGATGGAGAGAGAGGTTGAAGAGGTTCCCAAGAGATTGAGAAGCAGTGTCTTTCTTGAGCTCATGCTTCTAAGCTAGCATACGATCCCAGCACCTCTCTTAGCCTCGCAGTCATTAGTTGAATTTTCTGGTGGCCAACCATCTGCTAAGACACCCTTGAGTATGTCACAGCCTGTACTGAATGTGCTTACTCCAAATAATTCTCAACAGACCATTGGCTAGCATAGCCATGGATTTTAGCATTGGGTTACATCTCTAAGATGGGTTCACGGTCATCCTCTCTATCATTGACTGGGTCTCCAAAACAGTCCATTTTGTGCTATTGGTGAAGCTGCCCACAACTATGGAGACTGCCAAGCTCTGATTAGATCATATGGTCTGCCCCTCCACCGGGTATCGCAGGACGTGGTCTCCGACTGCTGCCCTCAATTTGCCAGCCACTTCTGGAAGGCATTCTGCACCCACCAGGATTCCACCAAGGGACTAATGGCCAGGTGGAGAGGCTTAACCATGGGCTGGGCAAAACTCTGCTACGCTTGACAGTTATTTAGCAAGATGGTTCTGCCTTCTAACCTGGGTGGAACGGGCTCACAATGTGTTACTAGTTGCTGGTCTGGGCATATCACCTTTCTTATGTTGTTTGGGTTACTAATCACCTTTATTCCAGTCTGAAGATAAAGAAATGGCAGTTTTCTATGCTCAGTTCCGGGTTCATTGCACCCAACAGGGATGTCCACCTGCCAGAGGCAAGGGAATCATCATCACTGACCAGCTCCTGTCTGGCTTGCCACAAAGGATATCCCACTTCAGAGAAGCTCACCCCCTGGTTCATTGACCCAATCACCATGTCTAGGGTATTATCCTCATCTACTGTCAGGCTCCTCCTCTCTTAGTCCCTTCATAATATCCATTCTGTGTTTCATGTTGGGACAATTGCACAAATTTTTTATCTCCCCACAGTTCTCCCTGCCGCTCCCCACCTCCGCATAGACTCATCGATTGCCCCACCTACACCATGCTTTGGATTCTGGACGTCCAGCGTAGAGGACGCGGACGCCAATTCCTAGTAGACTGGGTGGGATAGGGACCAGAGGAGCGCTCCTGGGTCCCAAAGTGCATCCTCTAAGATCCTACCCTGGTCCATGATTTTCTGCACTGGGGTCTGAGACCCACCACTGAGCTGCCAGGTGACGCCCTTCAGGGGCTACTGTTACAACCCTCATGTGAATTCCCATTTTTCCTCCTCCCATCCAGTAACTTGCATGTTTTTTTGTATTGTCTCTTTTGATTAGTTTGACAGCTTGTGTGCCGCTGCCGCCAGGTGTCATGCATCTGTGTGTTGGACAAAATAATTGATTGGTAATGAATTGTGCATGGTAATGGGTCCTGTCTCCCCTAAACTATACTGCCCTACAAAGGCTAAGTGCAGTAACTATAAATAATTTAAGCGATAAAAAATGGCTTCATAGTTTGTTTGCCATTCCGACAAATGAATTGTAAGCACATCTATGATAGATTGTGGTTAACTGACATGTCATGGTATAATTTCTGTCCAAATAAATCCTCCATATACTTTCAGGCCCAAAACTGCACAACTCACATTTTACCCAATGTGTACTGTAGTTGCTGCACTTTGTAGGGCAGTGTAGGAATTTGGTCTGTTATCTCTGGCCTGTACTGCAGTAGGCATTCCAAAGATGACCCTTTTAGGGCCATGAGAGTCATAAACTTTGAGTGTACACCCCTGCAATTCTCAAGACAACAGAGAACACTATTGTTACAGCCTTGTGACCTCCAACAAGATAAGAGCTTGTCCCCTTTTTATTTGTTTTGTATCCCTAAATACTTCCAAGATTTGCCCATATCACTTATGTTTTTAGGAGCTGTAGTAAAACTTTTCAGAGGTATTTGGCAACTGAGCTTCATTACCTTCTACAATGTTCATGCTTAGCCTAAATAGAAAGGGATTAAATCCAAGAATCTCTTTATAAACATTACATAGTGCTCAGCTCTGCTCCTAATAACATAAGGGCATTTTAATTAATGAATGGCCAGTTTCATGGGAGACAATTTACAATTTCTCACACCATCAGACATCTGTAGCTACACCAATTCGCACAGTCTGCCTTCTTCACCAAGAACGGGGATCTACCCTTCCCCCCTCTCACTAACCACATAAAAATGTGGACCTTCCCTCCGTACTTTGGCTTTTTAGCACACAGGAGCTTAGGGGCTTTTTGGCACTCAGAAAACCAACAAGGGCTTTTTCTGAACTAAGACCAACTAGGAGTTTTGACATCTGTGCAGTGGATTTGTGGATTGATATCTGCTTTTTTCATTGGAAGATCTGGCTCTCTACTGATGATGAAACTTTGACTTTGGCCTTTTTCCGGATAGTTTTGGGCAATAAAAGCTTTGGTTTGCTGTTTTCTTTCTTTTTCTCCATCTTTGATTGTTCATGTCTTTTAATCCTTCTTTAAAGTAGTAGACCCTCATCTGTAGACATAGGTATTTTATGTTCTGTTGCAACTTTTGTTAAATTCTCCCACTTTTGAGTTGAACGCTGAGTTGTGCTTTTGATAAAGGTTGATCCAACAGATTGCTCTACCTATCAACCAATTCGGAAATTTAATTGTTAATTAGTATCTTTGATGGTAATTTATACATATAATTGAATAAATTTGTTTTACCTGTTGGATAAGTAAGGGGTTTTAACAGTTGAGGCACTTGGGTTCGGTATTCAAAGTGCCGGATGTTGTGCGAGGGCATATATCTGCTAAAACTGCTGGATTCAAACATTTAGCATAATTCAAATTAAACTTCTCTTCCCTGACAATACAGTACTATGACATCTTAACAAGGAAAAGGGCATGTAGACTGTAGTATAGCCTGCTCTAATATGAATAAAAAGTTGCCAACTCCAAGTCTCTGATTTCTGCCCCAATCAGAGCAGTCTGGAACCAGCCCTGACTATTTTCCTCTGTTTGTGCTAATTCTGCAAACCTCAATCCCTTTGCCATTTATCATTAGATGGTGAATCAGAATGGAAAATGGTGGTGTTTTACCCAAGTTAGTAAGTTAAGAAGTTAGTGCCTGAGAAAGTAGCCTTCCTCCTCATGAAAGAGAAAGTAAGAATGTCATGGTATGAATCAATCAGAACATCTGGAAAACCAGGGGCTGGAGACATTGGGGTTATGTAACAAGAGCCTGCTACATGACTCATAAAATAAGGTTTTCATGGAAAAATGTGAAAAAGCGTAGCAAAATTTAATCTTTCATCTTGTCCGAGTCAAAACAGTGGGAGGTTAGTAAATGCTACTTTCTAAGGATGAATTATGTGTCTGTGTTCACATGGCAACAAGCAGAAGCTAAAGCATTAAATGTAGAGTAAGAATATGGAAATGTACTTGGAAATATATGGAAAGCAAAACATGCTCTTGATTTCAAATTAGCAATATTTCTGCTACTGTTGGTTAAAAGCAGTTAATGTTATACAGTAGTTGTTTATCAGTGTACATTGCAATGGAAACTCGTTCTGTGGGTGGTAGACCCATGACTTAACATTGGAAAGAATTATTGCGAATATTTTTAAACCATTTTTATCCATTTGAAATACCAGGTGTTTTCAACAGGATTTTAGATTTTGAACTTGGCTGTGTGTTGCCCTTAGGATTCCAACCTCCAGCTTCACGATTACAAGTCTGGTCTTAGAACTTATTGATCTCACTGTCTGCCACCACTTTCAGATAAATGTGCTAGCCTGTCATTATACAGTTTAAAGCTCATTTCAGCCAACAGGGGCCATACCCCTATCTCGCACGATCTTGAACGGCTTGGAAACAATTAGAAAGATGTCAACTGATGTGTGGCACCTACCACTCCAACCCATGACACAACAATGGGTCAGCGCTTAGAATGCAGCACTTTGTGCAATGGTGACTCCATCTAGTGGCGAGCACTAAAACAACATTATTTATAAGTTGAACAAACAATGATGGCGCAAGGTAAGAATATGTCCCTATGTAACTTGTAAACTGAGCAAAAATGCTATTATTTTTACAATAATAATTCAGCATTCATTCGCATTCTAGCCCTTTATGCACTCATTAATGCAACTGGATATGGGCCAATGCTAGATGAGGCCAACCCTGTTGCAAACTACAGCTGAAGTTCTTTCACCATCATTTACAAGTTTTTCATGAGCTCCGTTAGATAAAATAAAGTACGCTTGCCTGTCCATTTTTTTAAGGATTTTTTTTTTTTGAGTTTTTCTCCTTTATTTGACAGTGCCGCAGAGACAGACAGGAAAGGTGGGGAGAATGAGGAAGACATGCAGTAAATGACCTGAGCCAGATTAGAACCCAGGCCGCTGCTGCAAGGACTCAGCCTTAATGTGATATGGGCACTTAACCAATGTGCCACTGGGGTGCACCCAACTTGCCAGTTCAATTTGTTCTTACCAAATCATTTCTGAGAAAGAGGGATCACTGCTTAGAAGCAAACACATTAGCACCTTGACAGTGTCACAAAATCAAGGTCCAGTCAGTTCTAGACCCCTGAACAGCCACATTCAGCTTGAAATTAATTTCATAATAAAAGCTATAATGTTCAGTTGCTTCGATGTGTGTCAGGCAATATTTTGCTTTCCCTTATTTGGGTAATCAGCTATTCTCACTGTTCCTGTGGAAACTCTGGGAATTGCTGGGAGTGAACAAGAGCCAAGCTGGCAGAGAGTGGGAAATCTGCTGCATTCCTACTCGCTCCCCTTGGAGAACTCAGCCTTGGCCATGCTGAAACGAATACCTCTGATCTCCTCATCCAGCTATGCTGCTTAGAGCGGATCCAACTGCACAACTCCCACGTCCAGAAAACCACAAAGTCTTTTCACGCAAGATCACTAGCCCTCAGAGAACCCTGGACCTCATTTTGATCATGAACATAAGTTATCAGTACACTGTTCAGAAACTCTCTTTCTTTCTATGTTGTATGATTTCAATCGGAGAGGCGGATTTCAGATGACTTCTCTGAAAGGCCTCACAAGTCCCTGATGGTCTGCGCTAGCACCAGAGCTGGCTGTTTTACGTAGCCGAAGGGGACAGTACAGCTGTAGAAGATACTAAAAATAGTATTGTAATGAACATATGTGCATTAAGTACTCAGTAAATGTGATCCAGTGTGCTTATCGTTTATATTGTTGCTATTTGTGTGTTTGGGATGACTTTTAGGCAATATACTAATGAAAGTCACCTATGCTAGCAGTTAGTGTTGTGTGAACCATGGAAAAATCTGACACTCATTCAAAGACTCATACCAGCTCGGGACTGATGACATAGCACAGCCATATAAGCCCAAATCAATGTCGTCTCATCCTCTTTTGCATTCTAGTTTTGCCAGTACAATGATTTTCTGAGGAACTTGTAATGGAACAAAGTCTTTGTCTGGATCCCCATGCTATCAAGATTTTTTTTTTTTCCAAACATACAACTACAGTACCACATGCACAACTTGGCTAAGTTTGTGAGCTGATATATATCATCATTCCAGGGATCCAACTAGGTGAGTACGGAAGCATCCTCTGGTTCAGCTGATTCCCACCCCATGTAATCCTGCTTTAAATCAGCTGGGGTGAGTGGGCAATATGCACAGCATATCAGCTCATGCTTGGGAGCACTGGGTCATGGGTTATATTCACTGGTAGCCAATGGCTAGCTAATCTGGTTCCCGAGAGGAAAAGAAAATCAAAAATGAGATCTCTTTAGTTTTACCTTTGCTTTTCTTTGACAGCAGCAAGTTTACATTGGTATAAAAATGAGGTTACAGCTTTTGTCTTATGTTTCACAATTTTTTTTTTTTCACCTGAAAAACTGACGTTTGTCAATTTCAGATACAATTTCTTTTGACACAGTCAAGAGATGTCCAAGACATCTTAAATAAAACAACATTTTGAGGACAATGCTATTGTAACCCTTGCCTAATACTGATCTGAAAGGGCCATGCATGGGCACTATTTTGAGTGCCCGTGGACTTGTGTGCATTGTGTGCTGGAAAATGGAAGATGTTCTCAGCCAAGTATGTTATGAGAGCAATTGCACCTATAGGAATTTGCTCAACTTCCTGCACCATTTAATAAAGTTGAGACTATCTGCCCGCACATTCGTAGCATAGGTTGCAGCCTTAATCTATTGCTCACAGACAGGGGACCATTCATTTGACCCTCATGGTTCTATTTCCAAGGGACTAAAAGAATCTTCCCTCTAAGGTGAGTGAGAAGCCTATGATGGATATTATATGGCTGTCAGTTGAAACAAGCATTCCTCCTTGCTTTTCATGCCACAGAATAGTACGTTGTATATGAGCTGGTTACATGCACTGACAGTGAACCTTCACTGAGTGAGATTTCAGCCATCTATCATTGTGACCTACTGTGTTGTTTCCACTGCCAAAGGACCAGGATGGGAGGTGGCTGGAACTGGATACAGTTGCAGAAGTGCTATATTGACAGTACAGCAGCTTAGCATGGAAGCTTTTTTTCAGTGAAGTATGTAGACCCTCGAACATCTTCCCCCCTTCCAAGTAGAGGCTGGGTAATAGACACCATCTGATATGCTTATGAGTCTTCTGGACATGTGGATACTGCAATTCTGCATTGCTACTCCACGTGTGCTCTGGCAAAATCATGAGCAGTGCTTAGAGGTGTTCCACTGTTGGAGATTGTGCAGGCCCACCATGCCTCTCTGCCTGGACTTTTTTTTTTTTTTTTTTACAAAGTAAATGAGGTCCCACTGCTTCCAGGGAATGATTTGGTGAGCTCTAGCAGCAGAGCATCCCCTTGGCTCCAGGGAGCATCCCCTTGGTTGAATTCTTTGTAGCAGCATTGGTTGCACTTGGGTCCAAACTCAGGATTGGGCAAATAATTGAGGCTAATGCAAAACAGCAAAAAAGATAAAAAGACAAAACATTCTCTTTGATCAACTGCATTTCCATTTTCATAGCATAAAATGCACTACGTCACATGCATTGTTAGTTTAAGTCATCTTCAAGGATACTAATAATGCTGGGTTTGATTATAAATGCACAATGAGTATAGTCAAATGATGCCAGTCAGCTAAATTATGGAAACCAACTGCAGAGCTGTAGAAATCTAATAAATATAGTGTTTAAAAGCCATTTTATTAACATCGTCGTTATTGGCGATTACTAATATCTGAGTATATTTCTTCTTTCCAGTTCATGGCTTGTGGCGGTGGGCTCGTTGATGGTTGATGAGCCAGATTCCTGCTTTGAAAGTTGGGGGGCATTTATCGCATTTGATGCTTAGTGGTGGTTGCAGTTGAGCAGCATTATCTTTTCTTCATTGACTCTTGGCTTCTGTTGGCCTCAAAAAGTTCTGTCCATGTTCGCATGGTGTTTTTCCATGCGATCCAGTGCCTTGCTGTGATTTTCCATATCTCAGGATCAATGCCGGTTGCTTTAAGGGTCTGCTTCAGCTGGTCTTTGAAGCGTCAATGAGGGCATCAGGGGGTGCATTTACCTGTGCTCAGCTCACTGAAAAGGATCCTTCTGGGGAGTCTTGATTCCTCCTTGCGGGCCATGTGGCCTTACTGGCTTAGCCTGTGTTTCAAGATAATTGCTTCCATGCTGGTTGCCTTGGCTCTCTCGAGGACCACAGTGTTGGTGATGCGGTTCTTCCAGCTAAAGTGCAGGATGGACCAGAGCTTTGTCTGGTGGAACTACTCCAACATTTTCATATTGCTGTGGTACAGCGTCCACATTTCACGCCCATAGAGCAGGGTCAAGACGACAACAGCATTGTGTTCGATAACTTTTTTTTCTGTGGCTGAGGTATTTGCTTTTGAAGATACAGGTCTTCAAAAGTAGCATGTGCTGCATGGAGAGTGATCTCTACGTCCTTTGTGGAGGTACACTGAATGGAGAGAAGACTGCCAAGATAGAGGAAGTGCTTTATGCATTCAATGCTCTGTCCTCCAATGGAGATCAGGCAGTCAGATTGATCTGCTCTGGGGGGTGGTTGGAAAAGTATTTTGGTCTTCCCAGAATTGACGAATGAGACTAAAGCAGGAGTATGCAGTGTGGAAGTTGTAAACTGACTGCTGCAGTTCATCAGGTGAGTGGGTCAGGGGAAGTGTTGTTATTGGCATACAGCATTTCTGTCAGTTTAAAAATTGGAGGTGCAATGTTTGGATCGGATTTGAGATAGGTTTAAAAGTCATCCAAAGTGGTACTTAACATAAACGCAAGGATTGTCCGCTGGAATTTCATGGAGCATGGCAGCGAGATAGAGTGAGAACAGAGTCAGAGCGAGGACACACCCTTGCTCCAATCCACAGATGATTGGGAATTCATCCGACATTGTGGTGCCGTGGATGACACGTGCCATCATGCATCGCTTGAATCATCTTGAGGAATGAATCCTGGATACCAAAACGTCTCAGAATAGCCCACATGGCATTGGTCAGGATGCTGTTGTAAGCTTTTTCCAGGTCATAGAAAACCAGGAGGGGAGGATTCCGTTATTCTCTTGCCTGCTGCAGTTGTCTCATATTGATCATACGCTGAGCTGCAAGGAACCTGCAGTAGGACCCCCGGAGGATCTGCTTTATAACTACTTGGAGGCGATTCAGGATGATTGGGGACAAGATCTTTCCAGTGACAGAGCGCAATGATACTGCTCGGTAATTGCTATAAATGTTTCAGTCTCCTCTCTTAAAAATTGTGACAATCAGCAGGTTCCTCAAGTCACTCGGAACTTACTTTTCATCCCACATTCTAAGAATCAAGTTAAATAGCCAGGTCTTGAGGGCCATTCTGCCCTAGTTGATAAGCTCTGTTGGGATGTTATCAGGTCCAGCGGCTTTTCCTTGGCACATTTGCTTCAGAGCCAGTTGGAACTGGTGAAATATGGGTGAGTCAGTCATCCGTGGTTGTTGTGGATGCTGAGCAGCGGCGTGCGGTCACATGTTCCCAGGGGCTTCAGTAACCTCACCCTTTACCACTCGATTGTCCTCAAGCTGTTCTTGTTCAAGTTCGCCTGATTAACAATCAAACAATTTATCAACTGAATGACCAAGACTAATCCTTGATCCACAATCATAAATGATAATGAAGAAAATGATTTCCTATTGCCAACATTTATACAATTGATGCAACATTGTTAGGACGGAAACATAAATGCAAACTAGAATGTGTTTTTACTCGTAAAAAAACATACGTCTCCCCCCCGGCCCCCTTCCCTGCCTAGCCAACCAGATGGACGAACAGACAGGCAGACAGTCAGGCACATACCGAAAGGCATCACTGCAGGACCTGAATAGTAAGCTTGCAAAGTTTCATGAAGATCATGCAAACGGTTTGGGAGTTATGCTCTGGACAAAAATTAATGCCATGCGGATGGACAGACAGACAGGCACATACCAAAAGGCACCACTTCAGGACCTGAGTAGTACAACCCCAATTCCAAAATAGTTGGGACAAAGTGTAAATTGTGTATAAAATTAAAATGCTGTGACTTTCACGTCACATGAGCCAATATGTTATTTACAATAGAAGATAGATAACAAATGTTGAAACTGAGACATTTTACATTTTATCCACAAAATGAGCTTATTTCAAATTCTGGCTGCAACAGGTCTCAAAAAAGTTGGGACACAGGCAAAAAAGGGCTGAAAAAGCAATTAATATATAAGAGAATCAGCTGAAAGAACATTTAGCAAGTAATTAAGTTAACTGGCATCAGGTATGTAACATGATTGGCGATAAAAGGGATGTCTTAGAGAAGCTATGTCTCTCAGAAGTAATGATGGCCAGAGGCTCTCCAGCCTGTGAAAGCTTGTGTAAAAAAATTGTGGAATACTTTAAAAACAAAGCTCCTCAATGTCAAATTGCAAAGGCTTTGAAGGTCTCATCATCGTCAGTGCAAAACATCATCAAAAGATTCAGAGAAACTGGAAAAATTTCTGTGCGTGAGGGACAAGGTCGAAGACCTTTACTGGGTGCCTGTGATCTTCGGGCCCTCAGACGCCACTGCATCACTCACCGGCATTATTCTCTCATTGACATTACTAAATGGGCCCAGGAAAACTTCAAGAAACCACTGTCTGTAAACACAGTCCGCGGTGCCATCCACAGATGCCAACTAAAACTCTATCATGCAAAAAGGAAGCCATTGTTGAGCATGATCCAGAAGCATCGCCATGTTCTGTGGGCCAAGGCTCATTTAAAATGGACTGTAGCAAAGTGGCAAAATGTTCTGTGGTCAGAGGAGTCCAAATTTGACATTCTTGCTGGAAATCATGGGCGTTGTGTCCTCCGGGCTAAAGAAGAGAAAGACCACCCCGCCTGTTATCAGCGTTCAGTTCAAAAGCCAGCATCTCTGATGGTATGGGGATGCATAAGTGCATATGGTGTGGGACACTTGCATGTTTTAAAAAGCATCATGAATGCTGAAATATATATAAAGGTTTTAGAGCAACATATGCTCCCCTCCAGACGACATCTATTCCAGGGAAGACCTTGTGTATTTCAGCAGGACAATGCAAAACCACATACTGCAGCTATTACCACAGCATGGCTTCGTAGCACAAGAGTCCGCGTGCTGAACTGGCCTGCCTGCAGTCCTGATCTTTCACTGATTGAGAATATTTGGCGCATAATTTAACGAAAAGTCCGTCAAAGGAGACCCAAAACTCTCCAGCAGCTGGAAGCCTGTCTTAAACAAGAGTGGGATCAAATTCCAATGGCTAAACTCAAGAAACTTGTCTCCTCAATGCCCAGAGGGCTCCACTCTGTGTTAAAAAGAAGAGGGGATGCCACAGCATGGTAAACAGGCCCCTGTCCCAACTTTTTTGAGACCTGTAGCAGCCATCAAATTTGAAATGAGCTCATTTTATGGATAAAGTTGTAAAATTTCTCAGTTTCAACATTTGCTATGTTTGTCTCTGTTCTATTGTGAATAAAATACTGGCTGGTGTGATTTGAAAGTCATTGCATTTTGATTTTATTCACAATTTACACTTTGTCCCAACTATTTTGGAATTGGGGTTGTAAGTATGCAAAGTTTCGTTAATATCTTGCAAACGGTTTTGGAGTTACGCTCCGGAAACGAAGTGGGAACTCGAACGCAAACGTGAACGAGAATGGAGCCTAAAACAATATGTCTCCTCTCTCCCTCCGGGGGGGGACGCATAAAAATCCGAAACTTTCGCTGACTTCCCAGCATTTACGTATTGTCGCCATCACTCAGCTGTGCATTGTACCCAACAACGCCTTTTAGACGTGACTACATTCAGAATACAGAATGGACTCTCGGGGCTTATTGCTTAACGAGCCTCGCTAACTAATTCACTAAAATCTGTGTTGTTTCATGAGCTACACGAGTGCAAAAATTATAAAGGCATTGATGTTTTATGCTGTCATTTATGTGCGGAAGAAAACGCCGCATAATTTTGGGTGTAATGTATAACAATGCTGTAAAAAATAACAGACTGTCGTTGGTTGAACCAACGACAGTCTAAGTTATTTTTTATAGCATTGTTATACATTACACCCAATTACTCTGAGCAACTGTTGCTATTCGGGAGATGTAACTGCGAGAGATTTAGGTTATTAAGCAGTGAAAGGTGAGGTTACCGCTGGCCTTTGTTCCTGCCGATGGACCGCCACTGACGCTGAAGGACGTTCTGCAGAAAGTTTTTCTCTGCAAAAGAGTTCCAGTTAAGCAGCATGTTAAAATCCTCCTTCCAACCTTCCAGGATGTCTTGGTTGTCGATCAAAAGGGCGGCGTTGCCATAAGGGTCCTACCAATGTTCACTTGGGACTGAAGATCTCTTTAGCATCTACGTAAAAGCTCCTGAGGTCTCTGGTATCGGCGTAGTGTTGAAGTTCTTTCGCCTTTTGTTACCACCAGCTATTTTGAAACTCCCGCAGTCTGGACTGACATTGACTCTTCAGTTGGTGGAATCAGTTCTTTTTATCACTAGATGTGGGATCTTGTTCATGGGCAATATTGACTTTGCGTTCGGCATCGATGAGTGCACCAATCTGTTCATCATTCTAGTCAAATCAATCTCAATGTTTCCGTATCGGAGGGCTGATGATTTCTTTGGCCACTTTGTTGATGGCTGCTCAAAGCGTTGTCCATTCTGATTCGATCAAATCTTCAGTGACTGGTTTTCATGGAGCTGTTCTTGCACAGCCTTCTCGAAGATCTTCAACATCGATGTGCTCTTCAGCTTGTCAGTGTCATACTTTATTCTTTTTTGTTTGGTTTTACTGTATGTACTCTGGGTATTCTTCGGAGGGTCAACCCCTTTTGGTGATGAGAATTCGGTGGTCAGTCCAGCAGTCATCAGCACCCGGCATGCTCCTAGTTATTCGCATGTCCCTTTTGTGTTGTTGCCTGGTGATGGTGTAATCTGTGCCAATGTTTGAATCGTGGGTGCCTCCAAGTTGTTTTGAAGTGATTAAGTGGTAAAAATTGAGAGTCTGTGGCGAACAGTTCATGTTCAGCACGAAGCTCGAGCAGAAGGGTGCCGTTGGCATTACGGTTACCAACTCCTTCCATTCCCAGGATGTTTCGCCAAAGGAGGTGGTCCCTTCCTACTCTTGTGCTGAAGTCCCCCAACAGTAAAATATGGTCCCTGGTCGGGATGCAGGAGATGGTTTTGCTGAGTTGAGGGTAGAGTACTACCTTGACATTCTCTTCAGTATCCATTGTTGGAGCACAGGCCGAGATTAAGGTAGCAAAATGGTTTTCAGGGAGCAGAATCCATTGTGTCATAAAGCATTCGCTGATGCCCTTAGGGGCCAGGTTGTGGGCTCCGACCAGTTGGCACTTAAGAGCAAAGCTAACGCCATGAATGTGACATTCCATTGAGTCTTTCCCCTTCCAGAAGAAGATGTAGCCAGCTCCAGTTTCCTCGAGTTGACCCTCATCAGATAGCCGAGTCTCACTCAGGGCAGCAATGTCTATGTTGAACCTGGCAAGTTCTCTAGCGACCAGTTCTTCATTCCCGTCGGGACGTGTCCTTAAGATCAAGAAGGGTTTGAACATTCCAAGATCCAGGAATTAAATGAGAATTTTTTTGTATTTTGCCCACTGAAAAGTGTGTTCCCTGGCTGCGGTATCCCAGCCAGGACGTTCGTGACTTACGATATTTAGCCCTCATTTTCCAGGGCCTTCCCCATTTGGGGTGGGTAGCAGTGCTTCCAAACAGGCCTGCCCAGTCGCAGGTGCAGGACTGGATTCCAGTGTAGTCACAAATTAATCGAAGAGGCGACCATCACGCATCTGCTGCCAACGTCCAGGTTCTGACTAAGAGCTTCCAGTTTCACCAAACCTGCTGCCATTGGACTTTTAAGCTGAGCTGGAAGGAGGCCACTGGCGTGAATTTGTACAGGGTGAACAGCAACTTGCTAGGATGAAACCCTCACACTATGGCTCCAGGTTTGAAGTTTGCGGTACACAGGGTGTGATATGCTGTGCCAGACAAGCAGTTGCATCGGACTGCTGAAAATCCAGTTTGCTGGATGTCGCTTTAAAGCCTGTCCAATAGGCTTTGCCAGAGACTGTTTGGCCGTGTCGTGTTCAGGGTTCCTGTTAGAGCTGCATGGCCACGGGGTCAACAAGGTCCCCGCCATACTTTGCCCTAACAGACAATCCCCTACCTGATCTGTTGCCTGGGTGCCACATCAGATATTAACATCATTTGCCGCGCAAAACTTTGTGTTGAATGTTTGTGGAAAGTGAATTTGACCTGGCCAAATGTTGTGAAGGGTTTTTTTTTTTGTTTTATGAATTCTTGTCTCATCCACCACAGTTGTTATCCATGGTCTTCCAGGCCTGTTAGGTTCCTGAGCTCACCATAGCTTCCTCAGTGAAAGTGCCAAATACTTTATTTTGCCAAATATCATGTTTTGCTGTTCCGATGATGGTTTCTGTTTTGATTTTTCAGGCCAATTTCAGCCAAAACAGAGGAAAACGCAGGTATTGCATTATAGTCTTTCCTAAGATTAAGACAGACAGTGAACCAGAAACTTACAAATACAGGATAGTTACTCCTGCTTCTTTATGCCAATGAAATTAGACATCTGACATCTCTATATAAACTAGACAGTCCGCTCGGCTGCGACAGCATGGCTGCAGCCCCCGAAAGCCTGCTTCTCCCCTTTTTAGCGCATTATTCGGCCAGTATTGTCGCCATGGCAACCAAAATCGGTAAGTGTCATATTTGAAGTATAACACATGTCCGTACCAAATATGAAAGTAATCGGTCAAATTTGCAGCCTGTACTACGTCCACAAGGAAATCTCTATGTTTTGCCAATAATTTCCGTATTATTCGCCCAATACTGTCGCCATGGCAACCAAAATCGATAGGGGTCATCAGTGAAGTGTACCACTTGTCCATACCAAATATGAAAGTAATCAGTCAAAAACTGCAACCTGTACAGCATCCACAAGAAAATCTCTGTTTTACGACTAATTTGCATATGATTCAGCCAATCATGTTGCCATGGCAACCAAAATTGTGAGGTGTCATAAGTGAAGTATTAAACATGTCCACACCAAATATGAAAGTAATCGGTCAAAAATTGCAGCCAGTACTGCGTCCACAAGGAAATCTCTATGTTTTACCACTAATTTGCACATTATTCTGCCAATACTGTGGCTGTGGCAACCAAAATTGGTAGTTGTCATAAGTGAAGTACAACACATGTCCATACCAAATATGAAAGTAATCGGTAAAAAATTACAGCCTGTAGAGCATCCACAAGGAAGTGTCTAGGCGACGCGGCGGCGGCGGCAGAGACGACACGCGTGAATCCATAGTAGCCGCCCGACTTCGTCCGGGGGCTGCAATAACAGTACAAAGCCGTTGCTGGCATTGTGAGGTTCAAAGAAGGAATGCATTATAATGAATGTGGAGTCGAAATACAGAGTTCTAAAGATGACACATCTGTATTTCTGTACGTTATATTTGTATTAAAGCCAATTCAAACTTCATCAAAAATTAACAACAAAAGAACATCAATAAAGTTAGTGTGGTGAAATAATAACTAATACTGTTATTACCTCTGCCCAAAGAAGTTGGAGGAGATTATGTGATCGTTACCTTTTGTCTGTTGGTTGGTTTGTTGCTTTGTTTGTAAGCAGGATTACGCAAAAAGGTATGGATGGATTTTCATCAAATTTGGTGGAATGATTAAGTATTGTTCAAGGAACAGGTCATTCGATTTTGGGAGGTCAAGGTCAAAGGTCAAGGTCAAGGGCATGCAAAAGGTCAAAAACACATTAAAAACATATTTGCCCGAAGACTACAGGACTGCATAAACACAGGGGTTGCTAGCTAATTCTGGCAAAAATAACATTGAGTACATTGGCAGAGGTAGGCCTACTTGCACTCTCTGAGCGCAGCTCTATTAATTGGTCCTTCACAGAACACGTATTCCAAAGAAATTTGCAAAATTTTACATCCTTCACAACAAGCCATCAATGATAAAATGCAAATTATTAAATTTTTCATGCTCATTGTAACAGAAAAGTCACAACAATGTAATTGTTCAATGTGATGTCATATTCATCAACATACTGTTAATGTTGTATGTCATTAATGTCCTCAATGAAAAGTCAACTTTGTTTTGAATTTGATTATTCTGTGTGTAAGAGTTCACACTGTATTGTAGAATTCTTGATGCAAAGGGTTTTCACATAAAATGAGAAAGGGCATGATGGTTTTGCAAAAAAAAAAAAACAAGAAGACAAAGTCATCTATATCCCCCGCCACTTCATAGCTAATTCGTTTCCATGGTAACCAGAAAAAAAATTAAATTTGTCAAATTCCCTTGCATCAAAAGGCACAAGTACATCCCCTAGAGAACATGCATACCAAATTTCAAGGCAATATATTGGATACGTTCCAAGTTCTGCTTTGGAAACAAAGCCTGCCCCTTACCAGTTACGAGAGACTGGTAAGTCCCAATTTGTTTCCATAATAATTCGAAAACATAGAATTAGTCAAATTTCCTGAAAAGGTACAATTACACCCCCAGGAGAACACAAACGCCAAGTTTAATGCAATTTTGTTGATACTTTCTGAGTTCTGCTCAAGAAATATAACCTACCCTTACAGTTTGGCTTACGAACGAAGTTGCCGTAAAAAGCGACACTTTAAAGGGAAACTTGGCTCATTTATCATATTTGAAAAGGCACAATTATTCGTCAGATTATCATAATCTCTACCAATCCTGAAATTTTAGTTGATTTCTGAGGTCGTTTTCCGTTTAAAATCGATTTTTATTGACATTTATGATGAGCGCCGCCATTCTTACCAAGTCACAAGGGAAGTGATGCCAAGTGTGCTGTAAACAACCGGCCAGGGCACTAATGTTTTGCTAAAATGTTAGGGTCACATAAATCAAAACACGTTTTGCATGATTTCATATTGTAACACTGCCATGTCGGTCACTAAACACTGTCGTCATTGCACTTACTCTGCAAGAGACATCATTTTCGCCCCGCTGGCTTAGGTTTTTCTAGTTTCTATTTGGGATCCAGCAGAATGCTAAGAATGCGGAAGTACAGTCTGTACATTGTTGCACTGCCCGAGAGCCAAAGACTGTGCACCAGACGACCTAAATGCATCAACAGACAGTTTTTGGCTAATAAGCAGAAATTCTTGGTTCAGGCAACGTTAATGAAAGTTAATCATGGTTTATCAGCTAGCACACCCTGAAAATCGGTAAAGTATCCCTTTGAGAACCCTTCTCATGGGCTGCATTTCCTTAAAGCTCATTTGCTAACTACAATACCAATCTACATAGTTCGTCCGTTCAGTCAATGATTCCAGCTATGTAAGTTAGCATCTGTGCTTTCTGGAAAAACATCCCAGTCTGCTGCAAACCCAAGCTTGCTTGTCATTTCCTCCCGGCTGGTGTTCTGTCAATTTCTGCTACCTGTCAAGATATGCAACCTTGCGGTTCTGCACAGGCACAAACCCACAATCTTGGGCTCTATTTCTCCCCTCTCATCTTAAATATGATTAAAAAAATCGTGAAAATACAGTTTTCTTCTGTCCGCTTTTTGACTTATTGGCAAATAATTGCATGTACACACTGGCTTTTCCTGAAAATGCCAAAATTAGATGATAGTGGCGTGCGGCATGTCTTTAAATCAAACATATCCAACTCATTGTAAGATCTGCCGATGTTATAATAAGCTAACAAATAACAAAGTTGCCTCGGTAGGCTGATTTATATTGCAAATATGAAAGCGAAAACAAAGACTTTACGATCGCCCTGCATTTAGATAAGGCAGCACAAATTGTCAGAACACCAGCAAAATTTTGCTAGCCACTGGCTTCGTCTCGACCCCTTCGATGGGATTTTGCAAAAATAATAATTCTTGGGGTTGTTTGCATGAGAGACACGTTAGCAACTTGCCATACAGTAGGGAACTGCCCGCAGTAAATCGACACATTCATAACAAGAACACAACGTAATTTTCTCTCCATTTGCAGTGAAGCACACAACTTCGACTTCGCCTTCAAACCCAACATGGGCATCACACAATAAATACGGATGCTTAAATAGATAGATTGAAGATAAGATAAATTGAAGAAGGCGCGCTCATTTATTTCCTGTCTCTTTCTCTCTTAGTGTGTCATTGTTCCCTCTTCTCCTCATTGGAGATCCTTCTGTCTTGGTCAATTTTATGGCACATGCTCACAATCAGCTCCCGCCACACTGGCCTGTCAGTGACTGCTTTGCTTCATTACTCAAGTACCCCCCCCATGCTTCAAAATTACCTTCATTGTGTCTCTCGCCATTTGCAGTGAAGCGCACAGACAACATCATATTTGCTGCTTCTGATCATGTGACTGGTCAGAATGGCTGCACCCATGGAAACTTCTTTTTTTTCTCCTCAAAAAACACTATTTTCTCAATCCCATGTTGTTCGATTTGCTTGAAAATATGGGAAATAAAATATGGAGTGGAGCATCACATGTTACTTAAAGATTGTAAATCAGTGTGATGAATGAGGTTTCCATTTAACATAACAGTAAAAGCAACGAATAACATTGTCTTCACTGTTTATAATTAATCTGAATTTCAACAATATATCGTCGTCAGTCAAGCAGAAGCAATTTCTATTAACTCCTGTTGGATATTATTCAAGGGGGTACATTCGCATAATCAAAATAACATAAGTTTTGTTTCTTTTTTGCTGGCTGTTTTTTTCACGCATTTTAATTTTCCTCGGTCGTTCCCCACCAACGCAAAATTATTACTTTTTATGGGCGACCCTGAATTAAAACCTTTTTTCGTTTGCTTGTTTTATGCACAAGTTGTAGTATAATGTGAAATTCAAATGCAGCCCTGGGGATCACTTTTATTACATTTTTTGGGGATCACTGTGATCAGGTTTCCAAACTTTAAGCAATGGTTTGGCCACGTTCTTTTACTCTGTACGTGAGTAGACCTCATTCTTCTGCAGTTTTTTTTTTTTTGTGACTCAGAAAATCCGCTGTGCTATTTGCAAAGGTACAAACCCACCTGGCTTTTAAAGGGAAGGGGAGATGACTCTAAGGTTGGTTTATTCCATTTTTTGCACAAAACACACCTATGATTAATGAAAAGATCTTGGGCTCTATCCTACACCTGGCGCATGGTGGCACAAAGAGTGAGGCTAGCAACTTTGCTCGTTTATGTACTGGCGCAGATGCCATTATCCCGTCCAGCATCCAGTTTGCATTAAAAGGAAGCGTGATGGCACCAAACAGAGCGCCTGTGGGCATGTTGGTCTTAAAATGAAGTGTGGTCAGGGGCATTGCTATCTTGAGACCGCAAAAAGTGATCGCGCTTTTAACCAATAAAAACCTGGTCTAAAGTCAATGGTCAGTTTTTGACTGCTCATTTCGGGGCAAATAGTCAGATAGTATCAATGTGTATTTGTAGGCAAATGCACAAGGGTCATTCCATGAAATAGAGAGCCAGAGACCCTGCATTTTTTACAGGACTATATGATTCACAAAATTGGATGCCACCAATAGAAAATCCCATGCATGAAGGCCAGAGTATATAAAAAAGCTAACACAGGCAATATAACTGGTCTTCTGAAAAAGAGAAATAAAAAAACTGCATGTCTTTGAAAAACTTGTGGATAAAAAGTGTCAAAATTTGTGACATTCATTGCCTTCAGACTTTGAATGTAAAATTCTCAGAATTTTTAAATAAAAGTCTGGCTGAAATGGCTTTTGTTCTAAACATCAATTCCAAGTGATTAACCCACAACGGCAATTAACTGGGAAATCCAGATGTATAACACTGCAATTAGCGCTTAAAATATTGTTGTGAACACAACTCATGGTGTCCTGAAAAGTTACGTTGAAACAGTGCTGAGAAAACCCAGGAAACAGAATATATTATCTAGATTTTTTGTGCCAATGTGTAGAAATTAATCCGTTTCATAACTGTTTAAAATATTATCTCTGAAAATATACGGGTTTTTATAAAATTCTTATTTCTGTGGAGCAAAATTTTTCGCGTCATATTTTACCAAGTTACGTTCAACACGCGCCGCGCTCGCTGCCCGATCGCCCGTATCCCCTTGGAGTCACACAATAGTCACCGATATGGATTTCCTTCCGAACCTCCTGCTTCACATCCGGGGACCAGTCTATCGTCTTCACAGCGGAAGCTGGGCAGGTTAGTATTTTTGCGTCCCAGAAAGTTACGTTCGAATGAGGTGACGTTCAATCACTAAAATCTTTTAGCAAATCACCAATTTTCAACACAAGTATGTTTTCTATTGGGATTCATAACTTGGCCTGCCGTTTCACGTGTTTTAAGGAGTGGTGCATCGTTTTTGATTGGCGGAATAATTAGTGTTTTCTAGGGATGGAACGGTTCAAGCAAAAAAAATCTGAACCGTTCGGTTCGCTAGTCACGGTTCGGGGCGTGTATGGATTGTTTGTTTCAAGGCATCCGCAAAAATAAAAGTGAAACTAAACAGTTGGCGCCGATGAGTGTCGAGTGCAGCGTTTTGTAGGCAATAGCCTATTTGCAAGTAGGCAATATTCGCAAGTTCAGTTCCATCTTTTTGTGCCGAACATACATAATATGTCCAATAGGTGGTAGTAACGCTGAATTTTTGTTCAAGTGACACTTTAACCAATTCTTTCAATTTTTTTTGACAATGCGTGTCATGTGTCAAGTGTTTTGTTCTTAGGCAGAATTTTGTTTGTAGTGAACTTTTTTGCCATATAAATGAAAAGCATGTTGAAATTGACAATGCCTCCCCTCCTGCTGTACAAAAAACATACCGAACCAAACCGAAAACCGTGACACCAAACTGTGATACATACAGAACCGTGAATTTTGTGAACCGTTCCACCCCTAGTGGTTTCCAATATCAAAATGGGTGTAGGGTGAAAACAGGTGATGCATTTGCTAAGTCGAGCATTTTTCGTGTCCATGTTACATTCGCAACATTTGTCATATGGTACAATCCAGATGACAAATTTTGCATTTAGCAACTAGTCTACTCTAAAATATTTTCAGAGCTGATGTGTACTTACATGGGCTGCCTTCTCATTTATATTTCGTCCAGAATATTGCATTTGTTCCGTCCTCAGATGAACATGACCAATGAGCGACTTATCAAAGCCCTGCCAAACATGTTCAGACCTTATTAGAGCACAACTGGGCATTGCCAAACTGCTGGTTTGTTTTAAGTTTGTTCTCTGTTATACTAATTGAACAAGTTGAGACTTTGTTATATTTTGAAAAGCAAATTTTATTGCATACATTTGTGTTAGTTTTGTGTCCTTGTTACATCGGCAACGCTGAACGTTCAACATCTTGCCTCTTACATCCCACAGTAGATCTTGCCATTTAACTTGTGTCACATTTTGACTCATGGGAACGCCAACAAAAGTGAACCAGTACTTCTTGCAAATTCTACGTTTCAAATTTGAACAGTCATGTCACACTTTGGCTCTCTTTTTCATGGAATGACCCACAAAACACTTACACTCCACATGTTACATACTACCCATGCAGGGATGAGCAGCAGCGCCCACTCATGCAACTAATTAAAAATAAAGAGATTACGATGTGAAAGACTTTTGTCAAGATATTTAAAAATTGCATGTCAGAATGGTTAGTGCAACTGACGTCCGCACATCAGGGCATGCTGTGATACAGGTTATTTTATTCGTAAGTGAACGTATTCCATCAGGTACTTTGCGATTCGACATGTGAGGTTACGCATGTAGATGTTTGCAAATTCTTTGGGATAAAGTTGTGATTTCTTGATTCTGGCGAGCTCTGCTATTCCTGCTGTTCTCCAGAAGATCCCTCCTGGTGGGGTGGCTGTTTGAGGACGAAAGTTAAACTATATATTCACTATGTCTAAAATAGTGCGTAGATTTTCCTTCCATCACACAAAACACAAACTGTAACAGAACGAGTGTTTGAAGTGCTGAAAATGTGCTTCAGATCTTTGGATAAGTCATGCATGGTACGACCCATTATCCGCAGTTATCTGAAAAATCCATTTTTAATCCAACCTGATCCATTAATACAGTGGCTGCAACCCATCTGTCCCGCTTCTATTATCAAGTACAAGAACCCACCATTTCATTTGAAATGTCTTCATTATTATTTACAGTTTGGCTGAAAAACGAAGTGGCCACAAAAATACGACCCTTTTAGTGGCAGCAGAAGCAACGGAGACATTGTTACCCTCTATAATTAATCCGAATCTCTTCCATGTATCAGACTAGACCTTTAATCATCAGCCAATTGGAAGCAAGTTCTTTTAACTCCAGTCGGATATTATTCAAAGGGTTATGGTAGCGTATTCAAAATAAAATTATTTTCATTTCTTTCTCGCTGGCTGTTTTTCTTACTCGTTTAATTTCTGTCATTTGTTCCCCAGTGGCGTGTAATAATTTTTTTACCCGCAACCCTGAATTAATATCTTTTTTTTTCATTTGCCTGTTTTATCCACAATTTGTTATGTAATGTGAATTTCAAATGCAGCCCAGAAATTCACCATGATGATTTTTAACATCAGGATATGAATAAAAGAAATCTGAACAAAATTTTAAAAATGTTTTTAATTACATTTCCGGAGATTGCTGTGTTCTGGTTTCCATACTTTAAGTAATGGTTTACTCGCACGCTTTGCAGACCCTTTCATTTGCAGCGTACATTTTTCCCCCCTGCTATTAGGCAAATATACCCTTATAATAGCAATTAGCCAAGGTGCAAGTGCATCTGGCTCTTAAAGGACTTGGGAGATGACACTCTGATTGGCTTATTTTATGTTACGCCCAAAACCCACCTATGATTAATGAAGAGAACAAATGTGACCCCTTTGAATCTTGCGCATTGCATTGCGCCCTGATAACCCGCCGTTAAATTCGCAAAAATGGATTTGGACATGCCCTAAATGCACTTGCGCCATACGCTTTAGACTGTGTGTTTAGATCGTTAAAATAGAGCCCCAAATCCAACTCCTTTGCACTAAGCGCCAAACTATGCACTCAGATAACCTGCTGTTAAACTATCAAAAATGGATTTGGACACGCCCTGGATGCACTTGTGCCATGCGTTTCACCACACTGTTATTAGCCTTTATCTACGCATATAATAAGCCTTGTACCTCACTAGACCGATTACAGAAGTTCGAAGTGTGACAGTTTGAGTGACATCAGTAGTCTCAAACAAAATAATTTTGTTTGTTCCAAGAATTATTTTTATTTATTTCTTAAATTTTGCCACCCAACTCCAGAGTTCCATAGCATGACCCAAAGTTCAGCTGAGATCAGACTAGGAGAAGGATGCCACGCAACAGGAAAAGGAGAGGAAGGCCATGAGCAAGAAGTGAAATGTCATTGATTGGCTGGTCTGCCGTTCAAATAATATTTTTTGTCAGCAGATGTTTGCTCAATGATTAATACAATACATTTAATCCCAACCCACTGTAGCCAAATGTTTTAAATCAACTAATGTTGAAATTTTTTGTGTCATTACCCCGCCCAAAGAGGAGGGGGGGGTATTGTTTTTGGTGGCGTGTTTTTGTCTGTACGGAGTAAAATGGTTTGTTTTAATTACACGCCATTTTTGGAAAAGTGTTCCTAGGATCACTGTATTGAATCTAATTGCGTCATGGTGAAGGTCTCTGAAAAAACAAAAATAATTTTTTTCCCATGATAACTTCCTTAAATTCGCTCCAATCAATTTCTAACTAGATTCTGCACCTTTTTCAATTCTACTTCCAATCATGTGTTATTCTATGGTTTGACTTTTTTTTGGCTCATTAGTGGTAGGAAATTAATGTTGTGGGGTCCCAGGTTGCTCAATTCTCAAAGCACTAAAATGTTACTCTCGTGTAGGGTTTGTTGTGCCTGGCACAACTTGATGCTTTTTAAAGTTAGGCCTAATCTTTTGTTAATCTTTGCCTTGGCTAAACCGTCAGCTTATTTCATCCTGTGTCTTTAACAATTGTCAAAATTAACAGTTATGGTGCTAAAATTGTGGAACAAAATGATCTGGATAATTTTATCATCAGCCAATGTTAATGCAGTAAATAAATAAAAATACACATTGTTTGTAACCCTCATTTATGAAAAATTACCACAAAACACTACAGTAAAAATATTATAATTTTCTATAGTTACTATGGTATTTTTGCAGAATTACTACAGATATACTATAGTAACTCCGTAGTTTACTATAGTGATGCTAAAGTAAATCACAAAAGTCAAACTCTACTATAGTAAACTATAGCAATGATATTCAATTACTATCGTATATTTGCAACAAACTATAGTTTATTGTAGTAAAGTGTAGTTTACTATACGTTGTAGCTTACATCAATTTTACTGTTGTAAACAACAGTTTACCATAGTAAATTTTTACAAGGGCTGCCTTGCTTCAGTCAAATGTTTTAAATTAATTAATGTTCACATTTTTGTGTTATTACTTATTCAAGTGAGGTTTAATTTTGCATTGAATCTGACATAATCTGGGGACTCCTCTCCTGCACCTTTGGCTAAACCATTAGGTTATTTCCTCCAGCGTCTCTTACAATTGTTTAAGTAAAGTGTACAGTTATTGTGCAAGAATCATAATGCAAAATAATTTGGGTCCTTTCAATCACTGCAGACCCATACAAGTTAATTTGCATAATACACTGATTTTCCTAATCTCTCATGTCCCAGAGACTCCAAATTTTGCAAGCTACTTTGAACACTGAACCTGTTGAATGGCAGTGTTTTGAAAATGTGATGTGACGTGGTCTTACTGGCTTTGGTCCGATCAGTGGGAGGAATATGCCGTCATTTGGTGATAGAGGATGGCTGTCATCCTCATCAGCCAATAAATATCAGGACAACCAACTGACAGATGTGGAGGGTCAGTTCAGCTTAACATTTCCTTGTAACTTTGTTTCCATGT
The DNA here is from genome assembly GCA_029692085.1 of Gymnothorax javanicus. Classification (NCBI taxonomy): domain Eukaryota; kingdom Metazoa; phylum Chordata; class Actinopteri; order Anguilliformes; family Muraenidae; genus Gymnothorax; species Gymnothorax javanicus. Next base: position 35,338,088 of record CM056198.1, read on the forward strand.
AATTAAAATCTTTTAAAATTGTTGAGCGCAAGATGGTTTATCACTCCTGTCCATCCTGCTGCACCAACCTTTGTGTTCCAGCATTATGGATGATAAAGAAATCTGCTTGAGTTGCTTGTATGGTTTATGACTCGCTTGTGTCTCAGCAGGTCTGGTTTGTGTGCCACATGTGGACAGGAGGCAAAGTCATTATTAACCATACTTTTATTTTGCAAAAATTAAACAAAGCCTGTCCCTTTTAAGGGGTCTTCAGGGTAAAAATGTCTATTTTTTTTTTTGGAAAATTTCAATATTTTTGATTGTCACATAAAATATATAAACTAAATAAAGGAATGCAGTGAGATGCCAGTAAACACCAAGAACCTATGTTTTTCCTCTGCCTCAATTGTTACTTGTGACTTTAAATGCAAATTACCGGAAATCACAATTTTGACTGATTTTCAACCTCGTGGCATTAATAAAATCATTAATATTCATCTGATTGACTTGAAATTTGGAATGAAGTTGTATCTGTTGGAGATCTATGAAATGACATAGGATTTTCTAGATAGGTGAATCCCGAGGGGGTTAATTTTGAAAATGAAGCAAGCTAATAATAGTGATTTTCATTATGCTTACATAACAGAGCTCATTAAATATTCATAAATGTTCCAAATAAGAAAATCCTATGTCATTTCATAGAAATATCTTAAACCTTTCATTTGAGACTAATTTGAGTAAAATCCGACCATGGGTTATTGAAATATCAGTGCCACAAAATATTTTCATATTTTGTCATTAAAGTGCCGTTTCCATGGCAACCATGTAAATGTTTATCAAAAATAATACATTTTATGAGGTTAAAATCATATTGAGCATGTTTGTTTTTTAGTTTGTACATTATTATGGCTATTTCTACACTTCACCCTGAAGACCCCTTAATCGATTGTTGAATAACCTTTCCTGTACTTTAGTCATTTTATCAACTGAGTATATAAGAAGAAATAAGAGCCAAGGAGGCCTTGAATCTTTCAATGATTCTGGCAGACTTTGATTCAACATCTTATGGTGAATTCTCTCCGTGACTGAAAGCTTAGCATTTATTTAGCTCCAGCACTCTACATTCATAATTGCAAGGGAGTAATCAGCATGCCTGGTTGAAAATCCAGAGAATAATTACCTCTGCATGGGAACAAACTTCTCATAGTTAAAATTTCAAAAATTGTGCCATGTGCTGTGGTTTCCTCACTGACCTCAAGCAGGTATATTTCAGGATGTTTTTTAAGATACATTTTACAAGTATGTGAAAGAAAGAATTTGTTTACAATGATGCCAATTTTTAAGCTGCCTGAGACTACAGAATGGTAAATCTTGGCTCCAGCTGTTGCAAAATGAGACCAGAATGTAGATTTGGGAGTCAAGTTACTCTTACATGTAAACAAAAGACACACGAACACTGTATTTAAAGAATAAACTTGGCACTGCATTTGGCCAATACTTTCCAGAAATGTACTGGCAGCTCCCTTAATCAGCTTTAATCAGAACCTCCTTTCCAGCACCAAGGCCTCAGGCTGCATGTGGGCGCAGTATCATTAAAATACTATGCAAAATCATTTCCACAAGATACAAAGCAGATGGCTCTGTGTGATCCCATTTCAGGCTTCAAGTTCAGGACACCATGCACCAGCACATGAAACACATATAGTCAGACTTTTTGAATTTTTGGAAGCGGTTGGTAATACCAACACAATATACTGCTGGTACTTTTGCGTCATAAGTACAACAACTGATGAATGAAAATATGTTGATGTTGATTTGGTGCAATAGCATTCTTGTATTCAATATCGCTCCAACAAAATAACTAGACAGTCCGGTCGCCCATGACGGCATGGGTGTAGCCCCTGAAACCCCGCTTCTCCAGCCTGTACTGCATCCAATAGGAAATCTCTGTTTCAACACAAATTTGCCCATTATTCGGCCAAAACTGTCGCCATGGCAACCAAAATCGATAGGTGTCATAAGTATAACACATGTTCACACCAAATATGAAAGTAATTGGTCAAAGATTACAGCCTGTACAGTGTCCACAAGGAAGTGTCTTCAGACACGGCGGAGGAGACGACTAGCATGAATCCTTAGTAGCTATCCGACTTCGTCCGGGGGCTACAATTATGCTGACATCAAGTCGAAGACAACAAACACCGGAAGTAACAATTGCACGCATGAGCAGAACACCTGGAAACAAGGAAGCCAGCATGGGAATCACCTGTGGTGGCAGGTGGAGATGCGGCACATGGGTCATGAAGTTGCACTAACCGCTTGTCATCTGTAGGAAGTTTGTGGGGCAGGCTTTCACATCCAATTACCGCACAACCTTTTATGGCCTGCCTTCAGATCGTGGTAGATCTTTTCCATTACACTATATTTTAATCCAGCAACTGCTGTCAACCTCTTTGATGCAACCGTCCTACATTTCAAATTGAAAACATTAACAGGGATCCCAAAATCCCACATTAATCTCAGTCCTAAATATGGAACTGTTTATGAGTTTAACAATGGATATGTAAATGAAAAAAGTTGGGGTTTTCCTTCAAGAAAGGTTGAGTGTGGTTCAGGGAGAGGGTGATTGAGAACACATTATTCTGAATTAAAAACAGGTTTGCTTTCTGCTCTTCATTGCCTTTTAACTGTCACTGCTCTACCTGTTTCCACTGACAGATCACTTCCAGATTGGTTTCAGCTGGCCTCCAATCTGAGCACTTGATAATAGTTTTTCAGTTTTGGGAGAGAGCATGTATACAGATGTGTATGTCCTCCATTGCTTACTTAATGAAAGAGGAAAAAAACTATTTAATGAATTAAATCATTAATCATTGGTGAAAGGCATACACAGTGAAGGCAATTCTCCCTGTTTCCAAGGACGAATGTTGTATATGATGGTTATTTTAGATTTTTATTTTTTCACTATGTAAAATTATTCAGATATCAGCCAGTATTTCACATGTGTTTAATTAGACCTCTTGCATCCCATTTGCTTTACAATATTATTGTTAATGTTCAGCCAGAAGCCATTAAGCCACACATTAAATGAGTTGGGAAGTGACATTTTCTTCAAACTTTCCAGATGTGAAGGACAAACACCTTATGATGCAGGGAAATGTGAACTCAGTCTGATTTATCTCACACTATCTCTGAATTCTGGCATAGCAGGAGGAGAAATTTGGTGGATAATACAGCTGACATTTAAGTTTTTTCTTGTCCATCTTACCCTGTGCTAAAATGTTTTTTTTTTTTTAAACCCTACTTGATATCACCTTCACCACAGCACAGATTTGATTTACAAATAAAACCAGTGGTGTACTCGAGCATATACAGAGTACAAGCATCGCTTTTTCTGATGATTTACAATAGGCCTATGCCCATGTATCAGTTAGAAAGCCATTGAAATACATTGGAGAGTATACCCACTTTTTCCTTAGTGATCTATCCATTGACCAAAAACAGTACACCTATTTCTCCAGGGATCAGTACACCACTGAATAAAACAAAGTGTTCAGGCCCAGTTTGTGGGCCTGAATGCCTGTAGTTCCTCCCTCCAGCAACGATGGTCATTGGGGTGTGTCGAAAAAAACCATATTACCCAAAAATGACAGAAAACTAACACACATTGAACAAATATGGTCAGATTTACAGTGGAATGGAGGGATAATACCTCATAAGAACAATATATTTCTACCACAAAATCACTAAATAATGAATAAAAATAATTCTAAAATGTGTATTTACACAGTAAATCCAGGATTGGGGTAGCTGTTGCCGGTACAACAGGATGGACTGTGTTGGTTGCAGCTTTTATGATTTTTTTTTTTTTTGCTGGAGTATTTGAGGCAAAACATGTTATGCTGCTTTGATTGACCTTAGCTCCAAACTATGACTAATTGAAGTCCCCAGGCTTCCGGACCTCATTATTCTTTGTGGCGTCTCGGGATGGTGTCGTAGCCACTGAGCGGAGCCAGGCGGGCGCACACCCTGAGACCCCTGGTTCGTGCGGTCAAATCTTGACTCCATTTTTCCCCTGTGGAGGAAATGCCCCCAATACTAAAACTCCGGGAGAAGGAAAACAGGTCGTGGTGGAAGACTACCACAAGGAAGTTTTTTTAACAAAGTACCCCTGGCGTAAATCTCAGGATGCCTGTGGTATGAAGTCTTTTTGTAATGTATATGTCTCCAGGGCTTTGCACCTTTAACTTTGGTAATTTATAATGCTTCGCACAAGCTCTCTTTTATTCACCCTCCTCATAACTCACTTTTATTATCAAAACAACAACAGTTCCTCTCTCGCGCAGTGTCTCAAGCCAGTGGTCTTTGATACTGCGGAATGAGCCTGTATCCCAGGAAGACTGTGAAGCACATGCTCATTTATTAGGCTATTGCGTCAGATTCACCAGTATGTTTGTTGCAGTTTTGAATCCCTCTCTGTCAGCTTTTCCCCTCAAGCTTGAACAACAATTGGGACACACTGCTCAAACATGAAGTGCTTCTTTGGCCCCAAATAGTTATTTATGTAAATTTTCTTCCACTGAGCAATGGCTTTAATGTAAGCTGAATTGCAGTCTCCAGTGCAATTCAAATTTTTATAACCTAGACTGAGCAAGTCAATAATGTTTTTATTAATTTTTTGCATTGAAGACAATGATATATCATTGTGCTTTTCATCGCAGTTCATCAGAGTTCACAAATGTGCCTTCATCATCTTAATGCATGCTGTCATCCATCTTACATGTGGCCTACGCTATTATTTCCATTCGTTTTGCTCTGTTAATAAAAACCAAACCATGGCTACAAAAAACTTGTGGCTCCAACCATTTCTCACCTAAAATGCATTATGAAAAGCTAGCATGACTGTCTGATGAGTTCACATTCAGCCTGCTTTGATGTACTCTGTCATAGTCCCCCACAAAATGGTTCCAGAAGGTCTAGAGACCAGAGTGGCTTGAAAATATTCAAAACACAGTTTTACAAAGCTGTGAAAGGGCCTTTCAGGACAAATCGTCTGGGGGACAGTAGGAAGCAATATTCTTCAAACCACCAAAAGCACAAATTGTTGCCTTCCATCTATTGTTGTCTGCTCAAAATGGATGATCCAAAAATTGTATTCATGATTAAATGAAAGCCAGCATTCCCTGGCCTTTATAATAACACAGCGCTGCGATGTCGAAGAAGCTTTTACAACTTTGTATTTTAATGATTTTTAAACATCGGTAATGCAAAACAATCCTTGACTTTGCCACAGTCCACACTGCTTTTTGGATACAATGGGAATATTACAGAATTTTTCACCTTTTTGTCTTGTTTTTTTTTTTAATAGTTTTGCCAGCAGTCTTTGAATATAGGAAGAATGCTGCAAAATCTAATGCAATATTTGCTGAAAATTTCAGATTTAATTTGAAGGGCTCTCGGTAGAGCGCATACCTCCATCACGGCACTTGTTGGACCGATCGTGGGCAAAATCAATAGGATCCATCCCTGATGTAATTGCAACCCACCCACAAAATTTCAGAGATACCCGTTTATTACTTGGAGAGTTATCTTGTACACAAACAGACAAACAGACAGACAAACCAATGCCAGCAAAAACATAACTCCTTGGTAGAGGTAATAAAACAAATGTATTGTAGTGAGACTAAAGGCCATAAAACCATGAATGAAAAGCCAATGTAATGACATTCTGCACCCTATTTCTTTGGTTAAACTTTAAAGATAGATTGGTTCCTCTTCAGTCAATGGCAATGCATTTTTTTTTAAATTTATTTATTCATTTATTTTTTTCTAAAAGCATTTAATTTCATTTTGTTATTTTCCTTGTATTAACACGTGATTTAACACATTTACATAGTTTTAAACAAACATTGTTGCACGTGATCAGTCAAGAAAAATATTCTGCTTTTGCTGTGATTTAGTTTTTTTTTAAACATTACAGCACTGCCTATGGCCACCCTAAAACATGGACACTCCATTAGGATGATTGACAGGAGAGAATAAAAGGACAGGGTCGGTCATAGAGGAGGTGAACAGCAGAGGGTGATGGAGAGCTGGTTTTACCAATCTGAAGAGACAGGATGCCCTTAAAGGTGATTATGATGACTGCATGTGTTTCACTCTTGCAAAAAATTGGCATTTAGCATGATCATTAAGTCATTTGCTGTGTCCAAATACAAAAAGCATGATTTCATTTGTAGAAGGAATTCCCCAAAAAACGGCTAATAAGAATATATTATAGTTTAACTAAGTTCTGGGAATATGCTAAGGGACAATATAAGTTAGTCAGAACTATGAAGACCTGCCCTCTTATAGGGCAGTTATCACTGCTATAACTGTCAGGAGCATAATTGAGAAGGATGGTCTCAACTTGCGCTCATATGAAACAAGGACACACCTCAGGGGCACAGCAATGTCAGCCGTTGACTGGTTTTTACCCCAGAGTCAATATACAAAACCCAAAACCAGTGAAGTTGGCACGTTATGTAAATCGTAGATAAAAACAGAATACAATGATTTGCAAATCCTTTTCAACTTATATTCAATTAAATACACTGCAAAGACAAGATGTTTAATGTTCAAACTGAGAAACTTTTTTTTTTTTTTGCAAATAATCATTAACTTAGAATTTAAAGGCAGCAACACATTGCAAAAAAGTTGGCACAGGGGCCTTTTTACCACTGTGTTACATCACCTTTCCTTTTAACGATACTCAGTAAACGTTTGGGAACTGAGGAGACCAATTTTTGAAGCTTTTCAGGTGGAACTCTTTCCCATTCTTGCTTGATGTACAGCTTAAGTTGTTCAACAGTCCGGGGTCTCCGTTGTCGTATTTTACGCTTCATAATGCGCCACACATTTTCAATGGGAGACAGGTCTGGACTACAGGCAAGCCAGTCTAGTACCGCGACTCTTTTACTACGGAGCCATGCTGTTGTAACACGTGCAGAATGTGGCTTGGCATTGTCTTGCTGAAATAAGCAGGGGCGTCCATGAAAAAGACGTTGCTTGGATGGCAACATATGTTGCTCCAAAACCTGTATGTACCTTTCAGCATTAATGGTGCCTTCACATATATGTAAGTTGCCCATGCCTTGAGCACTAATACACCCCCATACCATCACAGATGCTGGCTTTTGAACTTTGCGCCTATAACAGTCCGGATGGTTCTTTTCCTCTTTGGTCCGGAGGACACGACGTCCACAGTTTCCAAAAACAATTTGAAATGTGGACTCGTCAGACCACAGAACACTTTTCCACTTTGCATCAGTCCATCTTAGATGAGCTTGGGCCCAGCGAAGCCGGCGGCGTTTCTGGGTGCTGTTGATAAATGGCTTTCGCTTTGCATTGTAGAGTTTTAACTTGCACTTGCAGATGTAGCGGCGAACTGTAGTTACTGACAGTGGTTTTCTGAAGTGTTCCTGAGCCCATGTGGTGATGTCCTTTACACACTGATGTCGGTTTTTGATGCAGTACCGCCTGAGGGATCGAAGGTCACGGGCATTCAATGTTGGTTTTCGGCCTTGTCGCTTACGTGCAGTGATTTCTCCAGATTCTCTGAACCTTTTGACGATATTACGGACCGTAGATGATGAAATCCCTAAATTTCTTGCAATAGCTCGTTGAGGAATGTTGTTTTTAAACTGTTCGACAATCAGCTCACGCATTTGTTCACTAAGTGGTGACCCTCGCCCCATCCTTGTTTGTGAATGACTGAGCATTTCAGGGAAGCTGCTTTTATACCCAATCATGGCACCCACCTGTTCCCAATTAGCCCGTTCACCTGTGGGATGTTCCAAATAAGCGTTTGATGAGCATTCCTCAACTCTCTCAGTCTTTTTTGCCACTTGTGCCAGCTTTTTTGAAACATGTTGCAGGCATCAAATTCCAAATGAGCTAATATTTGCAAAAATTACAAAAGTTTACCTGTTCGAACATTAAGTAACTTGTCTTTGCAGTGTATTCAATTGAATATAGGTTGAAAAGGATTTGCAAATCATTGTATTCTGTTTTTATTTACGATTTACACAACGTGCCAACTTCACTGGTTTTGGGTTGTACTACAAGATCACTACTGAGGTATTGTTGTGGGTACAGCCAAAGAGGAGTTAACCCAGGGAACACTATTCAACTCACACCAGCCTTATTTCCCGTGGGAAGAAGCAGCCACAGCTACGAGGTCAGTTAAAAAGTTTAAAGCCCTCTACATTGTATTCACTTTCAATTCATTTACAGCTGGGATGATGTGCAAAATGCAAGCTGTGTAATCATCAAAACATTGGCGCCAGCCAACATTAAAAAAATAATGGCTGAGGCTTGCTATTTGCATTGACACAAGGATCGAGAGCTGGTATTACTTCAAAGCTGTTGCGCGATGAATCGTTGGTACTCTGCTGGTACACTTGGTGCCATTTGGGGTTTCAGCCACTGCATTTATATGGTTTGTTCCTCAGCAGTTGTATTCAGCCATAATTTATTCTGTTACACAATGGGTATGAGTCACGACCCATGATGGGACATTCATTAAAATAGCTCGCTAAATTTATTGTTACCTAAATGCTGACAACTTCTTGAACGTACGTCACATTTGCCACCATAATTGGCCCTCGGTCTCCCCAGTGCTGTGCTTTATGGTCAATAAAGGGCTTGTGGTCAAGGAAATGAATGAACTAATTCAGTCAAACACCATAACAGCTTCCTGCACATAGCTGAGATGTCTTTATTGATGGAAAATTTACATTCCCCCTTTCTGAATTAAAAGAGACAGTGATGGCATTTCACTTCATGAGCAAAAAAAAATTGCCTCTTTCTTCAGAATTTAGGTCAGGCATTCCAAAACTGTGATCTGTGAGCAGATTAGGGTTCTGGAAACAGGCCCACGGGATCATCAACAAAACAAAAAACTTCTCCCACCCAAATTAAGCTTAATCAATCTTCTCTTTTATCATTATGCTGACTAGTTATGTCTTACACCCTCTCTGTGGGAGCTTTTGATTACACTACCTCACAATGATAGGAAAAAAATGTACAGGCATTTTGATTCAAGAGAGCGATTATACCTTGTCCCAGTATCAGAGAAAAATAGAATGACATACAGCTGTGGTTATGTATTCCGAAGGACAACATAGTATTTGACTTCGTGCAATACTCTCTGACCATGCTGGGCAAATGAGCGAAATGAACCATGCTGTTGTTTTAATGAGTATGCTTCAATAAAAAAAATGCACAAATGGGATGATTGTTAGATTTCCCCAATTAATTGCTCAGTTCATATACCATTCCTTCTTTTATGCTGTATATTCTTGTGTGCTATTTAGTCATTTGAACAAATTTTTTTGCCAGAGTCTTTTTATCAATGAAGCAGAGTGTAATTTTTATAAATATTGCATTATTCCAGAGGAATATCTCTATTGGCCGACAATACAAGTTGGATGTGTAGGATGTTCGAGGAATCTAAGGTCTAACTGTTATTTTTGAGCATGAAGAACATGGCAACAAAAAAGCGTTTCATGCCTTATTTCTTTTTTTTTCTAAACCAGTTCAGTATACCCAAACTGCATAAATCACTGGCGTGTAGGTCTACCTCTGTAATGTAATTGTGAAACCCACAAATATTAAAAGTCCCGGAACCCTGTAATGTACTTTTTTCCACGTCTGTGATGCAAATCAACGTCTGGGAGTGCTTTGCCTCTGAGCATATTTCACCAGCTCATGCTGTTGATATTCAGCCTGAGTTAGCGCTTCACAGCCGAGAGCTCTTTTCTTGGCCGTCCTTACTGCACACTGCTAACAGCTGCGCGGCGTTTCACTCAACTTCAGCTTTTAAACAACTCCCTCTGAGGGTGAGCCAATGGCGCTCATTAATAAAACCTCCGTGATCTTACAAATATTTGTGTGCGTTGGCAAGGCCCACAAGCTCCGCAAGATGGTTTTAGGGGGTGGCAGAGGAGAAATAAAACTGAGGAACCACTCAGTGGGAAAGGTGCTCGATTGAGAGGCCGACTTTAAAAAAAAGGACGTGTATTCAGTGGAGATCCCTGACGCTTTCCATCCGTGCAGAAACGTCTCGCTAATGGCCTCCAGATGTTGGGGGCAAAGGAGTGGGTGGGGTTTGCATGTTGTCCGCGGGTGGAAGGAGACGCCTGTCCAAGGGGAACGCTGTCAGGGGGCCAAGAGAGGGCCGGGGTCCAGCCGTGGGTCAGCGGCCATGCACATCTGGAAACACTTCAGGTCAGCAGCGTGGGCTGTGAAAGGTTATACAGTGAGATGGACATCTTGCCCTGGAGAGCCAGGCCACGGACAAGCGAGGTTTACCCCTCCCTGTCTCAGTTCCCCTTCCATATCCCCCATTACATGTCCCTAGAGAGGAGTCATATTGACCAGTGGGGCCCAAGTTTGGGGAATTAACTGACTGTGGGGCCTTTTACTATAATCCCGCACCACCCTTTTTAGTGCCTAACACAAATAACTAAGCAACCCACTAACTAATAAGAAACGTTATTTTTGGTCATTCGAACCTATTACAAATCGGTAACAGGGGATTTACGTTTGTGAAAAGCTTACTTACTCGTCATCGCGTGTAATGCACCCTGATAAATTGTTTTCCGTAAAGACACATGGACTCACAAACTGTGATGATGCGACAAGTCATGGATTGGCAAGACATAGCAGAGGATACAATTATAAGAAAAAAGAAGTGTTACGGGAAAGAACGTGAGTTAATTTTCCCGAAAAGCGAGTGAGTATTTTACAAGCCCTGGAGTGCCCTAGATTCTGGGAAAGACTTGAGAACTTGCAGGACAATAAAGATTCTATTTGGGAGTAGACAGAGAAGGACTTTGGGGCACATGAAAACGGTTACCAGGGAAATTAACTGTACAACAACTTTTAATGCAGTTTAACTAATGCGTTGGTACGTCCAAATAGGGCTCAAAAACACCTACTGAGTTAATTTTTCCAAAGTTGCAACATCTAAAAGACACCAAAAAAAAAAATGCACTTGTATCCATCGATAAGATCAATAAATGAAATCAAATGCCAGTGAAGCTCATCAAAAATGGCAAAAGAGTCAAGTTTCGGGACTATTCAGTCCAACTGTGGAGGCTAACATCGAAAAATGCCAACTTTGACTGTCAACACTGAAATTTTACCAAATACATTTATATTTTTTATGCATTAATATACCACTCCCCCAACCCCAACAAGCATAATTCACATGTAAACAGCTGAAAGAAATACAGCCTGTGTAAACCAATTGATTGAGATAATTATACGTTGCCAGTGGAGCGTTTACTTTGCAGATTCGAGTGGGAATGGGTTTTTGGGAGAGATGCCGGTTTATGGCAGCTGTAATAATTCCCCTGCACCGCCAGTGAGGTTGGCAGTCCTGTCTGCAGCCCACTTGGTTGTTGATTCAGGGGAGCATGGCCTTTGGCTGAAGATCGGGTAATTCCATGGCAGAGCTAATTAGGGGAGGGAGGGATGATGGCACTGCGTAGGCCGGATCAGGCCTGGGGCTTGCGGGGACTCCAGCCCCGACAGCTGCGCCCCCACGCAGGGGGCATCTCTACAGGCAAGCTTGGGGCTGAGAGGGGGAAAGGAGGGGGGCATAGGAGCCCTTGCATGCAAATGCTGTACCCCAGCTGGTGTGAGTCTGCGTGATTGAGTAACAACTCAAGGCAAACAGTCTAAACTGTTGTAGCAGTTAGTCTTTCACTGTTTTCCATTTACCCATAACCATTATAGAAAACCAAAACTGGACAGTTTAGACTAGTGGTCACCAACCTTCCGTCTGGAGATCTACCGACTTGTATTTTTTCACTTTAACCCTAAAGTTAGAAAAAACTCCCGCACACGGTCTTCTCACTTGCAATTAATTTATTAGTCGACGTTTTCGTGAACTGACCTCCTTGTCTTGAGGAAGGTCAGTTGACCGAAATGTAGACTAATAAATTAATTGCAAGTGAGAAGTCCGTGTGCTGGAGTTTTTTCTTTACTTTAGTCCTCAGTTGGCCTTACTCCTACGCACCTGTCTACTTACCAGTGTGCGAAAGTTTTTTTCTTGCTTCACTTTAACCCTAACAATAGGTTTGTCTTCATCAGAACAAAGTTAAACTAGCCAGCTATTTTGTGGTTAGGGAAATTAGCCCAATAGTACGAATTTGCGTCTCCATTAGCCCGAGAGCCCTCCACTCGAGAAATTAGCCCGAAGTTGACGCATGCGCACTTTGGATCATTTCCAGATAGAGCACACAGTTCAATTTGGCTTTCCCGGTTCAATTTCGGTCTTATGAAGATGCAACAGAAATAGTGGGCTAATTCGCGAATTAGCTGGCTATTTTGCGAACTAGACCAAGATTTATCAGGAAAATTTCCCGATCAAATTAGCGGGCTAGTTGCATCTTCACTAGATAATAGCCAGCTAATTTGTCATCGGGCTAATTTCAAAATCGCAAAATAGCTAGCCAATTTGAACTTCGTTCTAATGAAGACAGGCCTACAGCATACATGTTTCAGCTGCCAGAGATCTCGTTGAGCAGCTAAGTAGTAAAATCAGGTATGTCAAATTAGGGTTGGAATAAAAACATGCAGGATGGTAGATCTTCAGGAACAGGGTTTGTATCCTCTGGTTTCGACTTTAAACACATTATTTTCTGACTGATATATCTCTAGGAAACAAAATATTGATGTTGTTTAAGGCAAGGAGGGTCAGAAAGGCTACATGTATGCTGCCAAATTGGCAAGTTAGATTCACTGTGTTGGGTGCACATGGCGAGACTAGAAAGAGAAAGATGTTGCCCAAACTCCCAAATTCCCGTTCATAGTGGAAATCAGGGGTCTCAAACTGGTTTGTAAAGGGGCCAAGGGGGTGCAGGTTTTTATTCCAACTGAGCAGAGGCACACCTGATAAAGCTATTCAACTGTGCAGGCTGAGATCAGTCAATGAAATCAGTTGTATCAGGTGTGCTTCTGCTTAGTTGGATTGAAAACCTGCAGCCCTTTGGCCCTTCAACAGACCAGTTTGAGAACCCAGGTGTAAACGAATCCCTGAGTTCCCCCTGGAGAAGATGCAGATCACATGCAACTTGTCGTGCTGGTGAAATCTTGCGCAGAAACAACATTTTAACAGCCATTGAACCTGGAAACTCCTACTCCCCCCTCCTACTCTCTTTTTAAAAGAAAAATAAGGATTTCCTGCACCATAAACACATTGTTTTTAAACCAAATAGACTCGTACCGCAAGCACAGCTGACCTCGAGCTCAGGATCCATCTGATGGACAGACTGAGGGAAAGGGGTCATGGGAGCGACTCCATCAAAGGGCAATAAAACACTATGGTGGTATTTGCACGTGACGCACCAGCTGCTGCCTGTCATTGAGCATGTATGCTTCTAGAACTTACTCCAAAGCAAACAGGGACTCTCCTACAGAGGATGGACGGGCGTCGGCTGGTTTCGAGGCCCTGTGCACCACATCATGTCAGAGGACGTCATTGTGATGGTGAAGGCCACGAAGGCAGTCACAGCGGACTGGGACAAGGGCCAGAAATAGCTGGGGAATGTTTGCTGCTTTTTTGCATTACTTAGAACTCCTAATCCTTTTTTGGACTGCCGAGAAGCGGCCCTTCCAGCCATTTTGCTGTTTTGAAGTGGCCAGGATGACAAACAAATTCTTTTTTAGGCTAAGGACTAGAAGCACACAAAAATGTCAAAATGCCTTACATTTGTTAGTCATCGTTATATTTATGTTTCATGATACAGTATTTACATTTTGTAAACAAAAACAAATATATGCTCAAACAAACCAAACTAAGTGGAATTACACATGAAAAATACAATTGTTCCATTGATATTCATTTTGAGTGAACCTTTTACTGGTGTACACAGGTCATTAAAATTATATTGTTTTCCATCAACCTATCATGGTTGCAATAAAAAAGTACCCTGTAATTCTTACAAAAAGACTTGGCACTGGAAATGTAGGTCTCGACGCATTTCGCTCATTAAGCAGTTTAAATTCACATGACATCTGGTAAGTTGAATATTTTCATATTCTGATTTCAAATGAAAACATATGCCATCAGTCTTAAACTTTGGAATTTGAAACACTTCCATATATTGTGAGAAGTGCATTTTATTACGTGGATTTTTTTGGTACAAATAAAGATATTCAAGATATATACAATGAGGGAAACAAAACTATCACAACCAAGGCACGTAAGACTCCAAGGGAAGTTTTTGTCTTCCATAGTCAATTACATAAACTTGTACCAACAATCAATTTTTTTTACATTTGGTCATTTACATGCCAGTGGCATAGTAATAAACGGGAAAGTAATGACTAAACGCTTCAAACCTCCCAGCTAATGATCAAGAGGAAAACCCATACTTATGAAGTCCATTATATTTCTCCAAACTATGGAATGGTTTCCATAGTTACAGGTATAAATCCCATGATGTATTCATGCTCCAATGATAAAAGAGTGCATTACTGTCCAAGTGCTGTTGGGAGTACATCCAAATGTTACCAAGAAAAATGTTCATACAAAAATACATTTACAGTCACGGAATTGTGAGTTAACGTACTTTTCACCATGAGGTTCTGAATATCAGTTCTGGACATGTTAATATTTTTTGGTCTCCCTTTACGTCCCATATCAAAAAAGGAAAAAACATTCATCAGTGAGATGAGAAGCCTGAAGCAGGAGGCCTCTTGTGTTTATTTCAGCATGAGACCCACATCCACTTTGCGAGTCCATGAACCTCTTGCTTCCTGTCAGGCCTCTTTGGGTTAACTATTATCCCGTAAATGGCCTCAGGATTAGCACTACGCTCTTGTCCTTAGTTGACTGTGGGCACCTGGTTCAGGCTGTACTCCTTGGCCTTCAGGCGAAGGTTGGCGATGCTGTTGGCCATGTTCATTCCCTGGGTTGAGTTGGTGCTGGCACATGTGGGTGGGTAGGTTGCCATAGTGCTGGGGAGATTAGAGATGGTCATATAGAATCAGTAGGATAAGTCCTGGGTTCAAAAATGTAAAACTGGCTACATTTGTATAACATGCATGTGTATTTGAAAATGTTTTTTTAATTAGTTATTACATTACACACTCCTGACATGTAAATAAAACAGAAAAATGAAAGACATGAGGTTTTGTACATCTTTTTTTTTGCAGTAACGATCAGTTTCAAAAAGAAAAAATAATCAACCATAATAGAAAATTTTTGAATTATTTTTTTCTCTCTGACTTCATGCACTGAAAAGCAATTGGAACATCTCTGTCCCTTGGGTTTCATTTTATAAAACCAAACCGAAAACTTTAAAGGCAATACTTATGTCCAAATATACAAAAATAACTGTGTGTAACCAATTACATGTTTTTCAGAGGGATCCCTGAGAAGTGCTGTAAAAATATCCACATGTGTGAACATGTGCTGCATGTTTTTTGTCAGCATGGACTTGTTGTCATAGTCTCGCATTCTTTGCGCTCTCTGGTCATGTGAAATGATGCGGTTTATGGCAGAAGCAAAGGGCTGCACAGCTGATTAATATTTAATTACCACAAGGAGCCCTTTGGCAAGTCAATGGGTGCAGCTAGTGTGATGTGCACAGCTAACAGATCTAAAACAAACTACAGCGGCCAGATCTGCAAAACCTCCCTGCCAAAATAAGCATTCCTGTGTGCAAAATCAGTGACACACGACCATGATGTAAATGTCTGGGATTTACAATGACTATCATTTGAAACTATACTCACTTACTATGGTGCGGTTATTAATGTATGATACACCACTAATCACTGTATTGCTCATTTTTAAAAAATACATTAGATTTTGATAGCTTTCCAACATAGTCCATGATGTCACTGCGAATAGGCCAAAGTTTTCAGATTGACAGTTACCACGCAATTTTAAATTTACCGTTGCTTTGACCGTAGATTTCTGGGCTTGCTTTAAAAAACCTTGATTAACTTCAATTGAACATCAGAAATGCATGTGCTGCTATGCATGCATGAATTAATGAGTCATTATATGCATTTATGCCAGCATTATATTCTATATCACACTATACAAGCATTATATGTCACCACTATCCTTAGAACAACAACAAACAACAACAACAACAATTATAATGCTGATGATAATAATTATTTAATTCCATTGCTTTTTGACCCCACCATTTTAGATTTGAACACATTTTTATACTTGTTAACCAACATGAAAGTGTTAGAATATGGCTTGATTTACGACCATCAAATGTGACCCACAGTTGACCCCCTGTGGAACCTACTGACACAGACATCTCCTTGTAAACATAAATATATAGTTCTCCTATTAGGATTACAAGGTAATCTTCGACCTCAAGACTTATTACATTGATTTAAAGAATTTTTTGTCCTAAAACATGAATTTATTTGAAACGTGTAAACTCCATCCATCCACTCTCTATATCCGCTTCTTCCTCACTGGGGTCGTGGGGGGAGCTTCTGCCTATCCCAGCTGACAATGGGTGAAAGGCAGGGACCCACCTTGGACAGCTCGCCAATCCATCGCAGGGCGCACACACCATTCACACGCCATTCACTCTCACACTCACTTGTAAACTGATTTGTAAAAATCTTTTAGAATAAGTTACGGGGTGGACCCATCTTTACACCCCCTGAATCTTTCATTTTGTGCCCACTATCATTTCAGCCACAACAGACATCTGAGTATATGGTGGGTAGGTCAGTTGAGCTCCTACTCCTTAATATTGCCCTATACATTTACTTTTCACCTCAAATATTAACTCAGTTTTTTCCATTAATTTATGATCAACATGCCTGTAAAATTGAAAATTAAAATTAAATGACATATCAGGGAAGCCCAAATCAGAGTATATGTGTGTTGCAAAGATATTTGAAATTGTGTAGATCTTCAGTTCTAACTTTGAAACCACTGGTCAATTCCCGACTGTCCTCTGCTCATCTTATTTTTAAGCCGTGCTTGTTGCTGTGGATGTCTGCGCTGATGTGAACACATCAGCCAAACTGATCATGCATTGATCGGAAATAGGCTGAAAGTAGCCTAGTAGTTTGTAGTGCCTAGTCAATGTTTAATTCAGTCTGAAATGCTGCTAGGAAAATTCTCAGCAAACAATTTTGCTCCATGTTCACGCCTCAGCAAACAGAAACGCATGTGGCACTAATTTTTTTCTTAATTTTGTCCGTCACAAACACCATATGTATCGCCTAGTCCAAGTTTGGTAGTTTTTTGCTGTACGATAGATGCATCTGCAACACAAAAGGTTGGACTGCACATTAGAAGGTCTGTCAATGAATACAGCAAGGCAATTGAATACAGAAATTTGAGCAATTTTTATGTCAAAGACCTCACTTGTGTTTTAACTTACTCAGACCACCTTTTAATGCAAATGCTGTCGCTGTACAGAAGTTTCATGGAAATGAATCCCAGCCAGTGGATCTGTTTGCAAACATTCATTAAGTTTCCTTTACCTCCTTCATTTTCTCATTTTTGTTTTGTAGGCTAAGCTCTGGGACTAAATAATTCATATGAAATGGTAGTGTGGTCAACTGGGAAGGCAAGAATGAGCTGATATTTTTATACACAAATATTTTCTTAGTGTGGAGGGAAATATAAATTACTAACTTCAGTCTCCCCCCTTTTTCAAAACAATGAATGCTGTTTCGTATACAGTTTAAATAGCCAACATTCATACAAAACACTGTGACTCGTTTTCATTTTCCTCTTCGCTTCACATCATTGAACCACATCCTGCATAGATGCGCGATTCTCAGAGGACCAGAGGAGGTGTCAGTGACGCAAGGTAAGTACTTGTTCTTTACCTGACAATGCCAGTTCACAGTGGCATTAATGCCCTGATTTTAAACCAAATAACAGTGTCTTATCTGATTCGCCTTAATGGAACCAAACCCAAACCACACCCACAGGGAATTAATTTTGTCTTTGACTTACCCTTTGGACCACATAACCACAGTTGACCTATCGCCTTCTGTCGCAAAATGGAGTCAGACATGCTCTGTTTCAATCTGCTATAGTGTTAGCACTTGCGTTTCCTGACTGCATTTAGGCTGTCAGATTCAGGCCCTCTGAGCTGTTGTGAAGTATTCCACTTCAACAGAGGAAACACTGTCCTAAAATCGGTTTGGAGTCTGTATTTGGTCCTGCAATTGGTATTATGAACTGACTCAAGTTACTGAACATTCTATGGTTCCATCAATGCCATTATATTGTGCTTTGCCATGAGTGCATGCAGAGAATTTCCACTCTGCTTCCACTCCAGAGGTTCTGAAATATTTGCTTTTTTTATTTTTAATGCTGCACAACCGCCAGAAGTAGAACACCTTCCTTGATAGTTTTCCTGAATTTCCTCTAAGGAAATATATGAGATGCCTTTGAAGGAGTTGGACTATAGTGGAGTCATGGGTCAGGCAGGGTTCAATAAATCACTGTACATGCAATATGCTGAAAGTTTCCCTCACTGTCCTCCCAATATACAACAAAAGGATGAATTGTTGCTTATGTTTCTACAGTAAGAGTGTGCATTACCTCAGGGAACAAAAAACCCTCTGGCCACCAGGACTTAATTTTCTCACAGGAGGCCTTCTCTTAGCTGCTGATAATGTAGCCTCTGCATTTTAGTGAGTTAACTTCTGGTGCTGGAGTGCAAAAAGTTTGTGAATATTACAAAGGATTGATGTTCAGTTTCATTTCCAAAGGAATCCTATTCTACTCATTGTTGATGGAGTAACATGCTCAAATTAATGGAGCCATACACGGCAGCAGTCAGAGTACACTGCTTAACTCCAGATGAGATGAGCAAGGCACCCTGACCAGTGGCTTCAAAACACAAAGTGCTTCACATGGTTTTGGATTATACATATAAATGCTGACTTGGGCATGCTTATTTTGAAATTTACTTTTAATAGCCTATTTTTTATTCAGGTGACGATGAAAAAATTGGAAAACTGAAGTGGCATTTTCAAAGGCATATTCAAGGATTTGTGTATTGGACAGACCCACCCAGTACACCATATACTCTGAAGTCTGAGTTTGCTCAACTGATAGTATGCACAAAATGAAAACTGTACGAAAGGTAAAGAAGAGTCAAGCCTACAACAAAATAAATGCTGACTTTTTTTGCAACTCAAAATTTAAGGTAAAAATGATCAAACTTGTATGATCAATTACAGACCAAAATTGCAGACTTTGTTTTTTACGTTTTACAATAATGCAAGAACCATACTGTAATGTTTCATTTTGCAGATATCTACATATCTTTAGGTAGAGTAGGGGGTCCAGCATGGTGAACTTGGAGGGTCCCTATCTCCTGATTGGTTGGTTATTAGTTGCCAGTTAATCAAACCAAATTCTAGCACACTTACTTGCGGGTTAACATGTATTAAAAATAGTTCAAATTTAAAAGGGTGAGATCAAAAAAAGATTAATTTCTGATGGAATGTCTCAAAAGTATTAATAGCGGTAGCAGTGGTTGCAATAGAAGTAACAACAATAGTAATAATCACAGTAGTGGCATAGAATGATCCCAAGGGCATAATTAAAGTCGAAGAGGGGAGGTTACCTATATGGAGAAGAGCTGCCCCAGGACAGGTAGTCGTTGGGTCGAGGGGCCGGGCGTGGCACAATGGGCTGCTCCACTGCCGTGACATCCCCAGAGTAGGACTTGAGGAGGGAGGCGTTCTTGCTTGCTAGCATCGCTCGCTCATTTCTGCGGAACTTAGCTCGTCTATTCTGAAACCAAACCTACAAGATGCCAAAACCCCCACAAGGAGTGTTAGGCTGGGTACAGTAGTTTAGTCCTTAACCATTTTTATTGTCAATTTCTCCAACCGCTGAGTTTATAATGTACAGTCATATTCATTGTCTCCACATGATCACCAAAATCTATTCTGTCCATTCAGGAGAGTGCACACTAGCATGTGCAGAAAATTGGCTGGAAGAAGGCTTGAGCTGTGTAGTTGTTTTATCAGTAGAATATATTCTGTTAATTGTGCAGCCACACTACAGGCATCTGACTGACTTTTGATCGATAAGCGGCAGACAACTCTGCTCACTGAACACTGCCTTACCATAGACAATGCAAGGACCACAAAGAAATGGATATCTAAAATGGGTACTGCATTTTTCCCAGTAGAATGGCGCAAATGTAATTCAAGAGCCAAGCACTAAAAGTCCTTAAGTCACATTTCCACACACCGTGAAGTATGGATGCAAGAACGTCTTTTATAGTTTATAGAAGTCCACTGCCTCGATTTTCTCGAAATAGACATTTTGTGAGTTAAGCACTTTCAGCACTGGGGTCTTCAATTAGGGTCAACTAAGCTATCAGTGTTTCCCCCTCGATGAAACAAAATTAAGCACAAGGCACAGGCCACTGACAGGTCAGTCAGGTTACCTGTGTAAAGTATTGCTTTCATTGATGAAGTAAGAGCTGAACAACAGTAAGAGCTGATTGATTATATCCCTAATATAATTTTACAGGCTGAAAGAAATCTTAAAAAAAAAAAAAAAAAAAAAAATCTGAATAACAAGGCTTTCATCCATGCAGGTGCCCTCTCGCATTAATGAGACTGCACTCAGAGCAATGACTTATTGCCTGCATGGAAATATTGCTGGATCATGGTTAATTGGCTTTTGGGTTATGTAGGATGGGAAGGTATCAGTTGCCATCGTTAATCAGTTATTCGGGCCAATGGGGTGCCATTGATTTGCATGCATCAATCACTATTAGCTATTGTGAATGTCATAACTGAGGGCTGGTTCTTCATTGATGCATTAGGCATGATAATTCTGTTTTATATATAATTATTTATTTTATTTTATATGAGAAGTTCAGCCTCCACGCTGACATGCATAATTGTGTAAGATAGTAGTAATCATTGTCAAATATATTTCAGCAAACTTTCAATTTTTTTTTCCATTCATTACAATTATATGCAACCCTTCACCATCCAAAGCTACAGCTCCCCTCTGTCTTGCTCAGATTTTAAATGTCCAATCCATTATTTTTTATTTGCACGAAGCCTTTAAAAGTGAATTAAAAAAACACATCTTTTGTGCGTGGTCAGACTGTTTCATTTCATGCCACAGAATTTTTACAGAAAAAAAAACACCGTTCAAATAAAAAGTATTCATATTTAAATACTGGCTTGTAATGAGCCAAATCTGGGCCCATAGCTTTGGGCATCTGCACAACCCTTCAGCTCTGAGCAATGAGTCTTTCTGATACAAAAAATCTGGTACACATTAACCGCAGATGTGTTTTCATTGCGTACTATTGGCACAATATGCATACATAACATTCCAGTTATAGACTCAGAGGTCATACATACAGATTTAGCAGATATGTAATCCAAATCATTGTATAAAATGGTTGCAACTTTTGCTAATTCAAAATAAGTTGTCATGTCAATAAAATTTAAGTCAAGTCAACTACAAATCCTCTGTTTTGTCGAGAAAACTACCATTTTGAGCTGAATAGACAATTTCATACGTGTCGAGATGAAAAAAGTTTCAAATATTTGTGAATGTGCAGGGACCAATTGCACTGTACATCCTCATTGGAAAGATAAAAAGAAAATGTTTCAAATGGATTTCAAATTTAGACATAACAATAGCAGTCGAGTCTTTACACTGTCCATCAGCCAAAATGAAATGCCACTTGTTAACGTCAATAATTCAAATGATACAGATATGCTGTATTAGATCAGCCTCAGATGGATCATTTACATTAAAATTCAAAATAAAACTTCACTGTTGTTTCATTTCTAAAACAATACACATTTGAGGGTAGCCAAAACATATGATAGTTTAGTTAAATTACACTGTCAAAAAATGATTTTTCATTCAGATTGACAAGTCAAGTCATATTGTCACTTAAGCTGCGTTTAGTTCTCTGAATGTTAAGAGTCAAGTTTAGTAGCCATAAACTAGACTGTTTATATTCACAGAACTTTACATATTACATATAACTTTACATACATATGGCATATAGGCACTAAATTACAGGCAGACATAGTGTTGTATTCTGTATTTGCACAGAATCAAGGTCGTATTATTCAGTGTTAGGCACTCCTCAAATATTAATTTCCTTTTTATGAGTTTGCTTGTCCGTTTATGTCATGCCACGCCCACAACGCTCCTCGTCACCAGAGTATTGATTATCGGCCTGCTCCAGCACCCAGCTTTCCTATTACCTGCACCTGTCCCAGATTATCTTATAAACCAATTAAGTGCTACATATACCCTTTTTCCAAGTTCATACCTGCAAATTCCTGGAAGCCTCACTGCAGTATTACTCAGTGCTTTGCTCAGTATTATCGCCACTCTATCCCTCTCTTACGAGAGTTATTAATCCTTGTTCCCGTTTTGTATCCAGTGTTGTGTTTGTAGTCCTAGTATCCCCTGTGCTGTCTGTGTTAAACCGGACAGCTATTAATAAACCTTCCTCGCATCTGGATCCTTTCGTCTCCACCTCATCAGTGCATTACAGTTTAGACCTTAACAAAAGGGCCTTACAAATAAATGAACAGTTTTAATTATCCAACTGTCTATCCATCCATTCATCCATCCACTTGTCCAAACCATTGCTTCTTCATTAGGGTCGTGGGGGAGCTGGAATGCTATGGGTGAAAGGCAGGAGCACACCCAGGACAACTTGCCAATCCATCACAGTACTCGCACACAATTTGCTCTCACGTTTATACCTACGGGCAATTTAGAGTTTAATTGACCTAGCACGCATGTTTCTCGGCTGTGGAGGGAAACCGGAGTACCTGGAGGAAACCAGCGTGAATAGAAGTATAACATGCAAGCTCCGCACAGATAGACTCCAAGCCAGATTCGAACGTACGACCCTCTTGCTATGCGGCACCTGGGCACAGTTTTAAATATGTAAATTAAAATACAAAAAAATTAAAGTATTCTAGCCCTGCAATGGATTGGCGAGCTGTCCAGGATGTGTTCTTACCTTCGCCCACAGTCAACTGGGATGGGCTTCAGCTCCCCCACGACCATAGTGATGAAGAACTGGCAGAGATAATGGACGGATGGATAGAGGTATTCTAGTTTGCATTATGAACATTCTCTGAAGCATAAGAGGGTGATTATAGGAAATCCTCATACTTTCATTATCGCTCTGGCTTCAGTTGCTTTTGCTGCTCTTTAAAAGCATTGTCTGAACCCCAGCAGATGTGGCCTGACTCTCACCTGAACACGTGCTTCAGTGAGGTTGACCCTGCGCGCCAAGTCCTCTCTGACAAAGGCGTCAGGGTAGTGGGTCCTCTCAAACACCCTCTCCAGTGCCTGCAGCTGGCTGCTGTTGAAGGTGGTCCTGTTTCGCCGCTGTTTTCTCTTCTTCTTCTCCTCCGAGGTCAGCTGCTCATCTGCAGACGCAAATGCGCAACAAAATAAACAATTCCATGTCTAGCACACACTTCACATACTGATGCATGGATCTCAATAAAACAGTCTGAAAAGTGTGATGCCTCCCAGCTCAAATCATTTCGGCCAACAGAATTCCCTTGAACTTGATACGGCTCCATTGCAGAGTCACAGGGCTTCATTTGGAATCATGAACTGAGTTTTAGCCTGCTTTTCGAGTAAAGATCTTTAGTTTATCTTATAAATTTTATTTTGGAGCAAAGTATGTGTAAGCGCTGCCAGAAACATGCAATACTTCAATATGCAAATCAGGAAATGAACCACGAGGAGACTGAGGTGGGTTTTCAAAAGCCTCTTAAAGCTAAGAACTTTGAATCCTTCTTGATTTCTTGAAAAATAATGCCGAATTTCTGAAGTCAGTCGGAAAAAAGGTGTCTCATGCGTTCACTTTAAAGTGGCTGACTGGTGAAGTCTGGAAATCTCGTTCTCAGAAAAAAACCGCGTTGAACATCCCTCTTGCAGTTATCCGCTTGGGCAGAATACACAATATGCAGGCGCTTTCGATGTTTGCTAAGAATCACAATTAAAAATAACATTGAAAATAAATAGCTGACATCTATTCCTTTCTTATTACCCCGCCCCAACCGAAGGGTGAGGGAAGGGGTATTGTTTTTGGTTCGGTTTGTTTCAGTGTTTGTGTGTTTGTGCGTTTGTTTCTGTGTTTGTGTGTTTGTTTGTTAACACTCTAGCGGCAAAATTAATGGCCAGATTCACCCCAAATTCAGTATAGGGATTGCCACTGACCCAGAATAGATCCCTATTGAATTTCGTACTAGTAGGTGAAAGTATATGCGAGGGACGGGGTTTGTTGTGCCCGGTACCACTTGTTAACTTTATGATGAGTCTATACATTGCAGAAGTAAAAACTCAAATCTGATAGAACAAAAGTAATATTTGGATAGTACTTGGAATTATTAATATTCAGTTGAACCAATGTCAGATGGGTAACTTGATCATTTTATTACAAATTTTATTGAGCCTATTATACCCAAATATCATTAGTCCCACGACAAATTTCTCATCTAATGGTATTTCATTAATACAACAAATTTCAGCGCCAGAACAATTGTGTACATGAGGTCAAAACATTGCCCCCTGTATTGTGCAGAAAATAGTCTGCACCTAAATCAGAGTTGCATAAAAATACAAAGCAGTCATTGCCAAAATAAATGAATAAATGCTGTGATCAGGGTCAACTTCCATCAACAGGACAGACTTGTTTTCATTTCTATTCATCCAACTTTTCAAGGGATATTTTTGTTTAAAATCTATGGAATCTCACTCCATCTTTGGAATCTCATTCCAAAATGAGGCAGATAATGACAATGGTTATTATTTAATCATAAAACGTGTGTCCTCAAATTTTATCACTTCATTTTTTTCAGTGTTGATTGGATAAAAACAAGAAATGTGCTCTTTCAACAAGTCAGCGTGTGCTTTTACAAGCTTTTACATGACCATCCATTTCAAAGAAAATTTTTGTTCATCCAAAGAAGAGCCCATCTAAAGACTTTTTTTTTTTTTTTTTTTTTGGGAAATCTGTGCAAACTGAGAACATTCATTGCTTAAGTAGGCCTACCTCATAAAACACCCTTTATTCCCCAGATCAAATATAATCAGAAACCTCCAAAGTTAAGCAAGACATAAGCTGACAAACGCCCATCGAGTATCAAATCAATTTATCTAGCACTTCTTCTGTTTGTTTTGTTTGTTCTCACATAAATACTTCTCACATAATTCTCACATAAGCTATTTATAGTGTTGGCTAATAGTATTTTACCACTCATCCATTATGGGATGTGTTTATACAGTATTAAGTATTCTCATGTGACAAAATTGCCTATTAAAACCAATTTTTGTTGAACTTCACATTAAGTGTCAGTCATCTCAGAATATCCTTTACTTTTATGCTTGGGATAGAAATACTTACGTTTGCATTACTGTCACACATCACAAATTGATGGGAATGAAATCTAAGCGGAACATGACCCAATGTAAATTAAAAAAAAATGACAGTTCCCCGAACTCTTACTTAGCTTTTTTACCTTGAATTTATTATCAATCCTTCATTTATGTTACTGCCAGCACAGTGCTGTGCTGACATGATCATTAGTGCTGATTGCTTGCCTTGTTTTGATGTTATTTATCCAGAAAAAGGACAAGTACACCAACTACTTCATCTAGTGATAATAATCATATTCCTCACTGCAGTAGCACTTTTGTAGTGATATGGTCGCTTTTGACCAGAAATGCTCAGTTTCATGAATTTTGTATTTTTAATTTTTGTTCCTACGAATTCAAAAAGATAACATACCTATCACGGATGGATTAAAAATGTTATATTTTTATTAAATAAAATAAGCAGCAAATGTGTTGATTTTTTTTGTCCTTATATCAATTAACCAATCATTATCAAAAAGTATTTTAATTTGCTAAATTAATTATCTTCTTTGTCATCATCATCATCTTTTTCTTCTTATTATTATTACTATTATTCTTAATCTTATTATTAGTATTGTTATTACTATTAGTAGCAGTAGTTCTAATAGTAGCATAGTAGTAGGCCAATTTGTGGTACAGACAATTGTAGTAATATTATTATTTTTATTATTTCCTGCGAGTACTTCAGTTTCCCCCACCCAAACATGCATTATAGGAACACTCCAACCAGTACCCCTGACCAAGGAACTGGCTTTAGAACTGGACTTGGTCCCCGGGCGCTGCACAGTGGCTGCCCACTGCTCCTAACTATAGGATGGGTTAAATGCAGAGGACAAATTACCCCACGAGGTTCAATAAAGTGTATCTTAACTTATCTTATTGCAACTCATTGGTTTATTTGTTTTTTGAGTCTCCGTTCCAAGTGAAAAAATTTGAAAATGAAAGATAAAACTGGACTAAATTATATTTTTTTTTTTTTCCAGATATCATAGGATTTGACTAATGATATTTCAATTTTTTTCCTGAAATTTGAGAAGTTAATCTTGGCGTCTGTTTAGTCCAATATAATCAGTGAATGTTGCAAGCACAATAAACAAGAAATTTATTTTTTTAATAGTTTTATTAGTTAAAAGTAAATTGCTTATGTTTATTTGATTCCTTTAAATCCGAAAACGATTAAGTACCCGGTTTGACTTTTCTGAAATCCTTTTCATGAAATAACCGTAGTCATTCATCAGTCACCAGCCGGACAAGGGAATGTGTTGCCTCAAATCCCCTCAGACCTCATGTCTTAGAGGAAAGGGAATCCTGCCACAGACACACTTCTTGTTCGCATCAATCAATCCTTAAATCACTGCAATAAAATTTAATGAGTAGGTCAACGGTGACGGATGGCTTCGCCCTGAAACCCTAAGAGCCGCTATCACTTATCGTAGATGAAAGAGTAGCCTAAAAGTAGGCAATTAAAGGAACTATCAGCGACTTCTTGTCACGGCAAATAATAATAATAATAATAATAATTTTTTAAACGATAACATTTTACTTTCATTTAGCCTCCCCCTATCTTATAAGTTTCCAATTTGGAACACAGTTCAGCCCACTTGAGCGCCAATCTCTTGCAATTTAAATGTAGGCCTACCAACTAGACCCGTTTGTGATGGGCTTTTCACGCAACTTTGTTCTATAGCGTAATTTCTCACGCATATCGCGCAGACGATAAGATAATGTTTAAACGTATTTGACAATGAAAGTTCTTATATTATTCCAAACAATAATAAAAACATGCTCACTAACCTGCTGAGCCTGATAGCCTATGCGATGATACATTGTAACACATACACATTTCAAGTGGCCATTCGCGGTGGATGTTATGCCTACCTCACTGCGCAATGTCCCCACGTTAATAATAATTCAATAATATTCGAAGATTCAAATGTATTTAAAAATATTTTCAATCCAAGCCAAACACTTGAAAATGCGTTAAATTCCACGAAAATTAGAAATTTGCCCGACAGTTACGTTAAAAATCGATCAGCCTTTCACAAGGATGTGTCTCAATGTTTTCCCAGAGGTCGAGGTCGATTTTTCATAAATGTGAACGCAATCGTTGCAAAATAACGGTGGGTCTGTCAATGACTTCAGAAAACACGAAATTGAAAGATGCCTATTGCTTTCACCCAAACAGTTATTTCGGTGGATTTGTCATGACTGAATAGGGATAAGCACGTGTTCTGGGTGAGGCAACATTTTGGTTTTGCTCATAAACTGTAGGCCCATTTTTTTCGCCGCAACGATTCATAAAGGCCGAAAGAAAAATTACATAGTACAGCGATCAGTCTAAAAAACTGGTACATGAATAAGTCTTCCGCAAACGACACTGAAAAATTTTTTCACTGGCAGCGAAAATTTTCAGAAAAGAAGACCTGTTTACAATACACGGGGTAGCCTATAATATTTCCTCAACAATCTAAAATATGGCAGTAAACTGTAATAAAATTAGGGGAAAAAAATGATAGATGATCAGCAGTGCAACCAGCTAAGATCAGGCTATAGGCCAAATGGTTACGAGGATGGGGAGGTTGTTCTGATGGAACTGCAACGAATAGGCCTATAGGCCTTTATGAAGCTGACTACCTTGTCACTGAGAATATCACACGATTGAGGTTGCAATTATGTGGATAACCGAGCGTTATATGCAGAAAGTTTTCAGTACACCAAATTTAAAACAAACTGAGTCTTTTGTCTAGCCTATAGTTTGGCGCTTTCGTTGTCTATATTTTCTTGCTGTGTACGCCGTAAGATTCAAATAGGGCTCCTTTCAAACTGTATGCGGGCCTGTAGGTACGTCATGTTGCAATACATTTGATGTACAATTCATTCAAAATGCGCCGCAAAATTACACATTAAGTGTTTCACGAGCAGTGGGTAGGTACAGGCTCGCGGAGAAATTTCAAGCTTTCAATTACGATGTGCCTTTACTAGGCTACTGTCGAAAATGTTTTAAACATGTTGTGAGTTAACGGAAACGCTCTCCTAAAACACTAGTGCACGTGCATTTTTATTCACTCGTAATGTATTGCATGCACGGTAAAGTGTGAAGTGTTAAATCAACCCATTGCACATATATTTTACGAAATTCAACACAAGTATTCCCAACAGAAATTATGCAATTATGAAATTTACTGTAGGCATCTATAGATTGTTGAGAATTCTTCATATCTTCAAGAGGATGCAGCAGCAACGGTGCTCATTAAAATAAATAAATAAAAAAATAAATAAAAGATTAGCTTTGTAATGGCCATCCGAAAACAATGTTAAATTAATTCAAAATCATCTCAGTAAAAGCTGGGTGTCGTAGACATCCCTATTCAAACATGGACTTAATAGTGTCAACCCCTTATTTCTTGATTTGCTGAGTTCTAAATAAGCTTATGAACCACATTTGAGTTATTGCCTATTTTGTCGACAACTTGATACGTTTGGCTATATTTTAATAAGCAAGAGATTTTTGGCCTGAATGCGTAACTTTATAGCCTACCACATTAAATCAATTGGCTGTTTGAATGTAGGCTACACTGTATAGCGATGAGTGAATATATGTTTATGTCCCTAGATTCTGAAGTTGGGCAAACATACAACCAAACATACTGCAAAAGCCTCTTCAGGGATGAATTGGTGTACAGCACTAACGGTTAATATTTCAACATCTTTATACCTCAATTAAGTTAGATTTGGGCTATTCGCTCAGTGTCTTACATTTATATGAACATGATAGAAGAGAGAGCGCCATTGTACTGCCGTGTGCTAATCTGGCAGTTATCTTTGTCTTCCGGTGTTCATCACAACTGGAGGCCAGTTATCCCAGGAATAGCCCTCGCGACTGCACTTACTCTCCTGTTGCGTCGTATCGCTGCCGCTGGTTAGTCCCGGAGACTCCAGAGTACTCCTCCCCGCCTCCCCGTGATTTTCTTCCGTCGGTGTCCCCACCATCTCCCCGGCCTCCTCGAGATCCAACAGGTGACTAACTGAGAAATTCTTCTTAGCCTGTAGATTTTCCAGATTGGCTGTAATCGGGCTCTCTAGACGGTTTGGTAGCGCAGCTTGTCTGTCCATTACATGCACATAACCAGAAGTCATGACGCATATAGACCGCCAGAGAGGAAACAGAATTGTCAAACAAAACGATGCGCAATTCGAATTATCCCCTACATGTAAATTGTACGTACAGCGCCTCCAAACTCATCAGTGAGTAATTTTCTACTTGATCAGCGTTCATGAATTATGGAGATCCAGTGTCGTTTCTCTGTCGTTCGCACTTTTTGCTGTCCTCGCAGAATTTCAGACCAAGTGGAAACTAGTCTGGATGAAACGTTAGCAAGAAACTGCGTCTCAGCCCTCGTCAGCAAGAGCGGACAACCTCCGGAAAAAAAAGAATTGCGCACGGTTCGCAAAGTTGTCTCCCTGTGCTGCTGGTGAGTCACGAGAGTGAATGACTAAAGTCTCAGAAATTATTATACCAACCAGATGGCGCGTGAGTAAGCTCTCATTTTACGACTGCTGCGTGGTGGTGTTGGGCGCTGTTGTTTTTTGGACTCAGTGTTGCCTCTTGTTTCGTCAGGGGGATTTCGGAACTTCAAACGGCCCGGAGTTGCCTGAAGAGGGGATCTGGAAGGGAATAAATTAACATTTGAGACCCTTGGGAGGGCTGGTCAACCCAAAAGGAGCCTGCAATTACGTGGCAATGCGTTTTTGTAGTCGGACGTTTTGCAGACTCGCTCGCTGAGACATGACAACCACCCCTCCCGTTACGATTGCAACACCGAAACACCCTGATTAGGCTCTGCAAAGAAACCAGCAATATGAACTGTGATTTGATTAGAACCCCCCAAACACACACACACACACACACACACTTGCCCCATTCCTGAAAAAGACATTGGAATACAGACTAATCGGTCGGCCGATTGGGAGCCTGGAGGGTTTAGAGCGTCGGCCCACGATGTAACTCATCCAGCTGCTTTATTATAGATTCTTATTTACAACTCTTCAGCATTTGCTAACTTGTGCAATGTTTTAATATGTGCCCTTAAAATATAGACCAAGTTTTTTTTTTTTTTTTTTTTTTTTATGGGGGACAAGCTTTGAGGATCCTTCGGAACCGTCTTGTCCTTCCAGGCATATATCAAATTGTTTAGTACAGTTTTACTTTCATTGTAAAGTTTGCACTTATTGCAGTATTTATTGCATTGAATTGTACAGTGTGTATTTATGAAAATGTATGCCAAAATCCAATAAAACATAAAACAAGTCTAATCGTGGTCCATGCTCAATCAAAATATAAGCTTATAAGAGGTGAAAAACCGAGATCAAGAGAATATTCTCTCCGTTTTTGTTTTTTTCTGCAACCTTGATGAACTAAACACAGTTATGTGGCCACGAAGTGGCACTAACTGGAAACAGTTGGCACAAAAATATGGCGGGAATTTTGCTTTCTGACCCCTGGACTTGAGGCGCTAATAGGCCTTTTTGAGACAACCTTACTGGTAGGAATCAGGGCTCCAACCTGCAAATTCGTAGCATCTAGTCCATCATCTCGGAAAACAACAGTTGATGCTATCAAAGAGTTGCAGATTGAAACCAGATGCCAAGCGTCTCTCTCCTTCTCCTGCTCCATCAATTAAGGCATGGACATTAGCGCCGACTCCTATCATTAGTTTTCGGCCAGATTCTCTCTCTGCTTTTTGCCAGTGGACTAACGTTAATGTTAGTGCACAATGCGATTTTTATCAGCGAATCTGCCTAAATGTGCAGCCCCGTTTTCATCTACTAATAGGATGAAGTTATCGTTTTTTCTTTGATTTGGTAGAAACGGAAAGTGAAAAAGTAAACTTCAGAATAAGTCTATCGATGTATAGGCCACACTACCTTATCTAAATGACATCTGTAAAAATATAAGGTATTTCTGCACATGTAAAACGGTAATATTAGTTAATCACACGTTTGTAACAGTGGCCAACATGCGGATATTTTTGGCCAAGTTGCAAATACACCAATTATTTAAATCGATTGCAGAAGAACAGATGCTCACCCGCACAATAAACCTGTGTAGTTCAATATTCTCAAACGTTTTGTGGAAAACGATCATATGTAAGAAACTGTGGAAGCAGCAAACTTAGTTGCCTCGTGCTGAATGGACTTAGAATGGTAAAATAACTTCGAATGTTTTGCTCATTAAACTTGAACCAAATCCTTTGACTGCTCTTTTTGGGACTATAGAAGGGAAGGGAAAGCTAACTACAGAAAAACGACGCATTTTGTCCTTTGCCTCCCTGTTGGCCCGACGAGTAGTTCTGCTCAGGTGGAGGGATGTTTCCCCCCCAACTCATGCACAATGGTTGGAAGACATCATGTCCTGCTTAAAACTGGAGAAAATTAGATATTCACTTGAGCAATCAATTGGGAAATTTCAGAGAGCGTGGGGTCCTTTCCTGGAAGCATTCCAGACTCTAAGGCTTGACCCTTAGTTGCAGCCTAATTATGCTGCACACTTTTTACTTACTCTCAGCGCAGACTTTTGGTGTGACAGTGGTCTTATATTGTGTCTAGTGTACTGGCAGTGACTGGGGAGGGACTATTTTGTATGTAGGGTTTTTTTTTTTTTTTGTATTTTATTTTACTTTTTTTTTCTCTCTCTCTGATGCACTGCTAGCCCCAATTAATATATATCCATGTTTACATCATATCTCTGTAACGATCAATCTGCTTTGCACCTCTGTTAAACTATGAAAGAAAACTTCAATAAAAAGATCTTGATTTAAAAAGAATGTTTTGCTCATTGTTCACCCAAAAACTAAAGCAAGTTGACTCACTTTACTTTCTCGTGACCTTATACAGTGTTGAGTTTTAGATCATATGAAATAAAATGCCGCACATCATCCTGGATAAAATATCTAAACATTATTATATTCCAAATATAAATGATTAAATGAAACAGTCATGCGGACCACTGTTTATTGCCTGCCTGGTCACGTAATGATTGCCGTTACATTAAAATCTCTTTTTCCGATTTCATTTTACATTTGAAGAATCTCTTGATCGCTTAAGTTACACTTAGGCCCCGCGGCAACTAATTAGCTATCAATTTGAGTGCTGTCCATTGACCGCTGGTGCTGACTAATAGCCTGACCTTTGCTAGCAGCTTAATCAGCAGTGTCTGCTGCCTTTGCAGCTCCAATCTGACTTCATTTCTTTCTTTTTTTTTTTTTTTTTTTTTTTTACAAATGTACTGCGCCAAGACTTTCCACTTACTCAATGTGACCAGTTGAACTGTAGTGCATTGAACCATTATTGAAAATGCACCTCCCCTGATAAGGAATGGCATGGCGTCAAATGAATAGATTCATTCAAAATTTCAATTCCCGGATTGAGTAACTTCTCTCATCTTTTCAGGGCGATGCCAACACATTCCGATTTGCTTGTCCCGTTTATATAAAACTTTACTTAATGAAGATTCAGTTGTAGCCCAAACGATGCCAGTGTTCATCAATGCAAAGTGCTTGCGGAGTTGCCTCACGAAGCCAATCTGAAATTAGTAAAATAATAAATAGATTATGCTATGAATTTACAGCAGATAATGTGAAAGGTAAATATTACACAATTATAGCAACAATAGCAACATAATAATAATAATAATAATAATAATAAAGAACGTGAAATCATTTTGATTCTTTGTAAATGCCTTATTTTTCGTTAATTGCAAATTGACTTAAAGTTGTTTAATTACATGGTAGTTGTGACAGCTGACATTTGATTTTACTGGCTACCTGAATGCACATACATGTTGATTTAATTCTTGGAAGCCTGTAGCACAACAAAAGCCAGTATTCTCACAGTCAAAGGAGATTTTCACGAGCAGTAACTCGAAGAAAATGTCAATTTGGTTACTTTTCAAGACCCTTTTTGCTCATATACTAATAACTTTAGTAGCCTGTATGTAAACAGTACAAGTTTGAAAAATCAGAATTTTAAATCGGTGTTTAGAATACATTCCTCTCACAAATTTAAAGAAAATGTTTGAATAAAAAAATTTGCAAGAAGATACATTTTTCAGAGCGTGGATATTTCTATCAGAACCTGAGCAACAGGAAAGAA
This sequence comes from Gymnothorax javanicus, assembly GCA_029692085.1. Lineage (NCBI taxonomy): Eukaryota > Metazoa > Chordata > Actinopteri > Anguilliformes > Muraenidae > Gymnothorax > Gymnothorax javanicus. Next base: position 35,371,677 of record CM056198.1, read on the forward strand.
ACGTTGGATTCTGCTAACAGTCCAGTTGTTGACTTGGCGAAGTTAGTTGGCATTACGCTGTTGATGATACAGTTATACTGGAATTAGACTTACACAGCTGATAATACGGCATTTTACAAACGAGGAAAATTGTGCAGTATCTTAAGCGATTACCTGTCGGACATCTCGGCAGGCTTACAGGCTCAAATAACATTAAAGTCAAATGTTTAGGTTTCATAATTGTATAACAGTTTTCTTTCTATAGAGGAATTTTGCTATGGTGTTGTATTTTTACACAATACCGCTTTGTATTTTTAAGGATTAGGCCTACCACTCACGGATAAAAATACGGCCACTTCGACAAATACATTCGAATTCATACGGGTGAAAAATTAAATGGAAAAACCCAAATAAATGAGAAAAGAATAACAAATGCATTTGCTCCCACAATCCTAACATGCCCTGTGGTAAGTACAGTCTGAACTGCTGAGCAGGCCCAGCTGACTGATGAGGGAATAAATAAGGAAGATGCGGGAGCTCATTATTTGGGCACGGATGACAGATACTGGCTGGAGCTTCAATAGCAAAGACTGCTCAACTGGCTAGTGTTTTCTTGGGCGCAGTGACAAAAGTGACGTCAGCATTTAGATCTTTGGAAAAAACATATAGAAGGAAATTGTCGTCAAAAGGGCATTAGACGACCGCGATTTGCGTTCGTGATAAGCCAGGAAAAATAGGACAGCGAGACTTTCTCTGGTGACCGAGAATGTCAACGCTGAACATCATTAGATTTTGTCAGTAAGAACAGTGCATCGACAAGCTCTCTTAGTAAAGATGAGTTAAAAAAAAAAACCTGAGAAGAAATTCAGTTTTTGGTGAATTACCTTACCTTAATCTTACGATGAAAAAAAGAGAAAATCTGACCTGTAATCCACCCAACTTTTAAAAACTGCATGTGCCACAATTATTGGCACCCCGAGAGATTTTCAGTAACAAAATGTAGCTTGATTTTTTCCCTTTAATTTTAGTTGATCAGAGAATGTAGGAACTTTCAAGCAGTAATCCATGACTTCCAGTTTTACTGGAGTATAAATATGAGGCGAAAAAGAGACCAAATTCCCTTATTCATCCATAAATATTGTGAAAGAACAGGCAAATTAAGTAACATTAAAAGATGGCTGGGAAAAAAAAAAGTTAATTGCTATGAATGTTCACATCTACCGTTTGAGCGATAACTGAAATGTCGAAACGTTCAAATAAACAGGAATAGTCACAAATCAAAAAAAAAAAAAAACTAAAAAAATCCCTAAGGATCACGGTTGGAAAATTAGAGAATAAAGTAGGATCTTGGCACCAAGACTCCAAAACTACCATCAGACTCTACCAGCACGCTAACAAATTATTTGACAGGCATGCAACAAAAAACCTTTCCTGCCATTTAACTAGCAATATGAGTGCCTGATTGAAACAGTGTTCTGGCGAGATTTTGAAAAGAGGAATGTTCTCAAATTCCCTACTCTGTATCCTCCAACCCGATAAGATGTTATAGGGGACCCAGTGCTGTCTTACTGACAAAGTGAGGTTGTACAAAGTAATAAATGCCGGGGTGCCAGTAATTGTGGTACGTGTAGTTTGTTAAATTTAGTTATTTCTTGACAAGGGAATCTTTTTTTTTTTTTCTTAGAGAAAATGAACTTCAATCAAAGGTAGGATTTTTCTCTTTTTTTTCCGCATGAGATGAAGTCAGTTCACCAAAAGATGATTTGTTTCTAACCCTTATCACTCATCTTTAACAGAGGTGCCAATGATTATGGAGTTATGGCAACAGTAATGGTAGGGTTACAGTGTGTGAACCCCTCATTACAAAGATACAGTATAGTTGGAAAATCATCCTTTATCATATGTGTCTGCGTGGCGAACACAAAAGAGAACAGTCATGGCATAAATGCTTGACCCCCACAGCGAGAGTGTCTGGTGTGATGAACATGTTCCCGGCAAGGTTTGGGTCCTCTTGTGATCTTAGAGGGAAGATTCACTCCCTGTAAATGAAACCAAAGTGATTACCTTCATCCTCTTATGAAATATTTCAATCTTGATGGGAGTGGCCTCTTCCCAAATGAAAATGTCCCCCTCCACAGGACATGAGGGTTCACTGAATATTGTTATGAAAATGACCCCCACAGACACCTAATAACCAACCCATTTAAACAACCAAGGAGATTTTGGGTCTACAAGTTTGACGGTGCTCTCCCCCAAATGCCTGATGATGGCGCAGGCCTATCCTTTGGAGGAATGGTGTTCCATCTCTCCATTAGATTTCCTGTCACTTGTAGATACAGTCCTCCCAACCAAAACGACCACATAGGTCATAAATGCAAGCAGAAAAAACAACCTGTGTTTACGTTTAACCGACAAATGCCCTCAAGCGGCCATAGTGTGCAGGCCGGGGAGGTTGGGTAAGTGAATGTGTGTCAAAATAAGGTTTCCCTAAAGAGACCAGTGTTCAGTTCCCGCCACTGCAAGTCTAAAATCTCAAAGTGCGAGCCATAACTGTCTTTTGAAAGGCTGGGTGGTCTTTTAATAAAGCCATGAACATCTTTCCCTAACTCTGAAGCCTAATATTAAATTTAAAAGCCATAAAGTTTTTCAAACCATTGTTTTTTTTTTTTTTTTAAGTGCACCCCCGCTGTTACTTTTCGTAGGCCTAACTAAGGAAACAATCCTCTTGTTGTGTCTGAAACACTCCCTCCGTTCATATTACTGTCAAGAAGACAACCTGCTACAAGCTACGCCAATTTAAAAAAATGGTATACTCTTGCTGTCTCCTAAGACGGCATGGCTGCCCTGTGTGGAAGTGTTGTTAGCATGTATGGATGAAAGTAGACTGAGCTCTATGTTGCATGATGTTATTGAGAAAGGCAAGTAGGCTTACAAGTAAATGTTGTTATTTCTATGTATGAGATGTCCATCTTATATTTGCGCTATGTATTAATATTCTGCTTACATTAGATATTTAGCTACACAGCTAACAGCCAAAAATGAGTTAGCTAACCTAGGCCATTAGCAAATGTTGGCTGACATTAGCTTACATTTTTATCACAGGTTGGGTCACTAACATCGATGCTGGACTTCGAACATTTATTTTTGAAGGAGATAATGTGTTAATATTGTTAATCCTAAAAATGTTTGGGAAAAAATGGAAGTGCACAGTCAATGTACAACTGCTGCTCATAAAGTTGGAATAAATTTTTTTTTTACCTCTTTTCTTGAAATGATTATGACAGTGTGATTTATTCTTGATAAAGTATCTGAATACAAAATTATTCCAACTTTATGGGCAACAGCCTTATTTTTTTTTTTCATGAACTGAAAATCACGTCAACACCAGCCCGAACACAACCAAGAGTTAAAAATAATTCCATCATTTTCACTTGTGAAACATTTCGGTTTCCTCTTGGCTCATGTTGACTTCTTGAATTTTATGGTTGGCCAGCCTTAACTCTGGTTGGTCCTACCTTGCACACTATATATTTTTATTTTTTCTGGCTGAGTGAAAGCATGAACTGAGTGTACATCTGTGAGGAGGGACAAAATGCCAATGTTCTATTTGCTGTTAGTCTGCAGAGACTGCTTTAGTGTAAGGCTACTTTGCTCATCACCTGTGTGCATGTGTATTTTTTCATTAATTCATCCATCCATCCATTTTCAGCCACTTATCCAGGCCGGGACACAGGGCTATCGGATTCAGCGAAGTAAACTAGGCATCCCTGTCCCCAGCTGCTTCCTCCGACTTATCCTGGGGGACCCTAATCTGTTCCCAGGCAAGCCGGGAGATGTAATCCCTCCAGTGTGTCAGGGGTCTGCCTTGGGGCCTCCTCTCAATTGGAAATGCCTGGAAAACCTCTAAAGAGAGGCGTCCAGGAGACATCTGAACCAGATGGCTAAACCACCTCAACTGACTCCTCTGAAAGCAGAAGAGCATTGGCTCTACTCTAAGGATGAGTCCAGTCACCGTGAGGAGAAAACTTATTTCAACTGCCTGTATTCGTGATCTTGCTCTTTTGATCACTACCCAGAGCTCGGGACCATAGGTGAGGGTTGGAACATAGATTAACAGGTAAATCGAGAGCTTCACTCTTAGGCTCAGCTCCTTCTTCACCACGACGGACTAGTACTACACCCGCATGATCGATTTGATTCTCAATCTCCTGCTCCATCCTATCCTCGCTTGTGAACAAGACCCCGAGATCCTTAAACTTGGGGCAACAACTCACCCCTCCCTCTGAGGGGAAAATCCATCTTTTCTGGCAGTGAAGCATAGCCTCAGATTTGTAGGTGCTGATTCTCATTTCGGCTGCTTCATGTTGGGCTACAAACCACCCCAGTGTGCGTTGGAGGTCACAACCTGATGAAGCCAATAGGACCTCATCATCTGCAAGCAGCAGAAATGCAACCCTGAGGCCACCAAACTGGATGCCCTCTAAGCCATGGTCGTGCCATGATATCTTGTCCATGAAAATCAGGAACAAAATTGACAAGGCACATCCTTGGTGGAGTCCAACACCAATCAGAAATCGTCCAACTTGGTACCGAGAATTCGGACACAGCCTTGTCTTTGGTTGTACAGGGATCGGATGGCTTGAACGAACAACCTCGGAACCCCATACTACGCAGCACCCTCCATAGCATACCTCACGGAATGTGATCATATGCCTTCTACAAGTCCAAAAAAATGTGGACTGGATAGGCAAACTCCCATGACCCCTCCAGTATCCATGCGAGGGTAAAAAAGTTAGTCCACTGTTCCACAGCCAGAATGGAACCCCTATAGCTCCTCCTGGACCTAAGGTTTGACAATTAGGTGAAGTCTCCTTTCCAGCACCGTGGCATAAGCATTCCCTGGGAGGCTGAGCACTGTGATCCTGCTGTAGTTGGAGCACACCCTCTGGTACCCTTTTGTAAAAATGGGAACCACCACCCCTGTCTGCCAGTCCAAGGGCACTTGTACTCAACATCCATGCGACGTTAAACTGGCATGTCAGCCACGACAGTCTAACAACATTCATGGCCTACACCATCTCAGTCCAAATCTTGTCCAACCCCTGTGACTTGCCAATATGAGGTTTTGACTACCTCAGTGATTTCCACCAGGGAGATTGTCATAGTTTGTGAGGTGTGCGAGTTGTTTGGACTTTTCTTTGCAGCTCTCGTCCTGGGACGATATCGAATTCTTTACCCAGCTGGTTGATTGAGCTGGGGCGGTGCTTTCCCAGAATCTATATAAGTAGGAAGTCCGGCACGCCTCCTTCGCTAGAGTGTCTGTGTTTAGCTTCACACTATATCTGAAGATATCTGTAGCCAGGTTTTGTATGACTTCCTATGTTTTAATTTTTGGAGTTTCTTCTCCCTTTTTCTATCTTGCTTTGCTTCCGTGGTTCGGACTATTATACATCCTTTGGAAGCGCGAGATGGCGGCCTGAGACCCTGTATTGATTACAGGGGCTTAATTAATATCACTATTAAAAACCGATACCCACTTCCGTTGATGAACTCCGCATTTGAATGGCTGCAGGAGGCATCGCTTTTTTACTAAGCTAAACCTCCGGAATGCTTATAACTTGGTTCGGAGGGGGACGAGTGGAAAACGGCATTTAATACGCATGACGGGTACTACGAATATTTAATCATGCCGTTTGGATTGGTTAACGCCCCCTCTGTGTTCCAGGCACTCGTTAATGACGTCCTCCGAGAGATGTTGGAGAGATTCATCTTTGTCTACCTTGACGATATTCTGATTTTCTCTTCAACTCTCTCAGAGCATAAACAACACGTCAGACAAGTACTTGAGGCCCTCCTCAAAGCCAAGCTTTTTGTCAAGGCTGAAAAATGCATTTTTCATGCCAAGACAGTTTTGTTTCTTGGCTTCATTGTTTCTGAAGGGTAGGTCCGCATGGATCCTGAAAAAGTGGCAGCGGTCAGGGATTGGCCTGCCCCTCAAAACGTTAAGGAGGTGAAACAGTTTTTGGGGTTTGCTAATTTTTATAGGAGGTTTATCCGTAATTTTAATGCGGTAGCTGCCCCCATTATTGCGCTCACTAAGAATACCTCCTCGTTGTTTGCTTGGTCTCCAGCAGCTGAGGCTGCTTTTCAGGAGTTAAAGAAACGATTTAGCTCAGAACCCATTCTCGTTTTGCCCGACCCCTCCCTCCCATTTGTTGTGGAGGTGGATGCGTAGGTGCCATTTTGTCCCAGCACCCCCTTCGGGACAATAAGTTGCACCCATGCGCCTACTTCTCCCGGTCGTTGTCGGCGGCCAAACGGAATTACAGCATTGGTGACCGGGGGTTGTTGGCTGTCAAGTTGGCGTTAGAATAGTGGCGCCATTGGTTGGAGGGGGCTGAACATCCATTTGTGGTTTGGACGAATCATAAAAATCTCCAATAAATCCAACAGACTAAACGACGTAATTCTCGGCAGGCGCGGTGGTCGTTGTTTTTCAACCGCTTTAACTTTACGTTAACCTATCGCCCAGGGTCTAAGAACACTAAGCCCGACGCTTTGTCGCGGATTCACAACCACTCCAGTCGCGACCCCATTCCTGAGCCGGTTATCCCGACAGCTCAGATTGTGGCTCCCATTCAGTGGGACGTTGAGTCTGTTGTGCGGGAGGCGTTAAGAAAGGATCCCGGTCCTGGTGGGGAGCTGCCTGGCTGTTTGTTTGTTCCTTTGACAGTGTGGTCCCAAGTTCTCCAGTGGGGGCACTCTTCCCGTCTTGCGGGTCACCCGGGGGTTCATCGGACCAAGCAGTTCTTGACCCGACGTTTTTGGTGGCCCAGCATGATTGAGAACATCCGGGAGTTTGTAGCGGTGTGCTGTATTTGCTCTAGGAACAAGACTTCCCACCTCCCCCCCCGGTCTGCTGCGGCCGCTGCCCGTCCCTAAGTGCCCGTGGAGCCATATTGCTCTTGATTTTGTTACGGGGCTGCCTGTTTCGGAAGGAAACACGGTCATCCTGGTCATGGTTGACCATTTTTCTAAGGCTGCCCACTTTATCATGCTGCCCAAGCTGCCTTCGGCATGGGAGACTGCCCTTCTTGTTGTGGACCGTGTTTTCGGCTACATGGCCTCCCTCAAGATGTGGTTTCTGACCGGCACCCTCAATTTACGGCCAAATTCTGGCGTGCGTTTTGCAACCAGTTGGGGGCCACCGTGAGCCTTTCCTCTGGTTTCCACCCACAGACTAACGGGCAGACAGAGCGAACTAACCAGTCTTTGGAGAATACTCTTCGGTGTTTGGCGGCTGGCAACCCATCTTCGTGGAGTCAATTTTTAGCATGGGCCGAATACTCCCACAATTCGCTGGGTAACTCCTCCACAGGCCTTTCCCCGTTTGAAGCCCAGTTGGGTTATCAGCCTCCACCGTTTCCTGAGACTGACAGGGATTCAGAGGTTCCTTCGATTAATCACTGTGTTCGGCGTTGTCGGTCAGTTTGGGCCAGGGTCTGTTCCTCCTTGTTGCGCTCTGGATGGAAACAAAAGACTGCCGCAGATAGAAGGTGCCGTTCAGCCCCATCTTATCGGGTTGGCTAAAGGGTCTTGCTTTCCACGCGGGACCTGCCCTTGAGAGTGGAGTCATGGAAATTGGCTCCCCGCTTTATTGGTCCTTTTAAGATTGTGTGAAGGATCAATTGGGTCACAGTCCGGTTGAAGCTCCCTAGATCCTTACGGATCCACCCCTCCTTTCATGTCTCCAGGCTCAAACCGGTTAGCACTTGCGTCTTGGCTCCAGTCAACAAACCCCCGCCGCAGATGATTGAGGGGGGGCCAGTTTACACTGTGCGTCGTATTTTAGCTGAGAGGCGCGTGGGTTGTGGAGCTCAGTTTTTAGTCGACTGGGAGGGTGATGGTCCTGAGGAGCGGTGCTGGGTCCCCTCTCGGGATATCCTGGATCCTACCCTTATTTCCGAATTCCATGCGCGGGGCTCTCTGGGAACTTCTGGGGCTGTTCCTTAGAGGGGGGGGTCCTGTCATGGTTTGTGAGGTGTGCGTGTTGTTTGGACTTTTCTTTGCGGCTCTAGTCCCGGGACGATATCAAATTCCTGGGCCATCGAATTCTTTACCCAGCTGGTTGATTGAGCTGGGGCAGCGCTTTCCCAGAATCTATATAAGTAGGAAGTCCGGCACGGCTCCTTCGCTAGAGTGTCTGTGTTTAGCTTCGCACTATAGCCGAAGATATCTGTAGTCAGGTTTTGTATGACTTCCTATCTTCTAATTTTTGGAGTTTCTTCTCCCTTTTTCTATCTCGCTTTGCTTCCGTGGTTCGGACTATTATACGTCCTTTGCAAGAGCGAGTACTTGCGATTAGTCTATATTATTCTCTGCATTTGTACTGTGTTCGTGCTACTCTCTTTCTCTCTGTTATTGCGCTTGGCCTCCGTATACTACCGGCCATTACAGAGATGGGTAAAGACTTGTCCGAGTCCTCCATCCCTGCCTCCTCAATGTCTGCCGGATTCAGGAGTTCCTCAAATTGCTCTTTCCACTGCCAAATAATATTCCCAGTCGAGGTCAGCAGTTCCATTCTCCTGCTGTAAAAAGCCTGGGCAAAGCCCCGTCTCCCTTTCCTGAGTTACCTGATGGTTTGCCTAAACCTCCTTGTGGCTGCGCAAAAGTCTTTCTCCATGGCCTCCTCAAACTCATCCTGAACCGGAGTTTTTGCTTTTGTGACCACTGCAGCTACAGTCCTTTTAGCGTGCTAATGCCTTTCTGCTGAGTCAAGAGTCCCCTGGGCTAAACAAACTCAAAAGGCCTCCTTCTTCAGCATGGCAGCCTCCCTCACTGCTGGTGTACACCAGTGGGTCCTTGGATTTCTGCCAGGACTGGCACTGATGCTGTTCAAGCTATAACTCAGGTAGCTACCTCCACAATGCAGTCTTAGAATAAGGTCCACTTGGACTCTATGTCCCCAGCCTCCCCTGAAATTTGGGAAAAGCTGTTCTGGAGGTGAGTGGACGACTGTCAGGACAGGGTCCTTCAGCTTGTTCCCAGTCAAACCTCACAACACATTTAGCTTTACCAGGTCTGTCCAACAGTCTACCTTATCATTTGATCTAGGTCAACACCAGTTGGTAATCAGCTGACAGCTCTGTCCCTCTCTTCACCTGAGTGTCCAAAACCTGCAGTCACAGATCTGATGACGTGAACATGAAATTGATTATTGACCTTAGGCTAGGGGTACCAGGTACACTTATGAGCACCTTCATGCTCGAACATGGTGTTTGTTATAGCTAATCCATGACTAGCACAGAAAGCCAGTAACAAAACACCATTTGGGGTCAGATAAAAGAGGCCACTTCTCCCAATCACTCCCCTCCAAGTATCTCGTCATGACCTAGATTAGCATTGAAGTCTCTCAGTAAAACTATATAATCCCCAGTTGAAGCCCCTTACAGGAGCCCACCCATGGACTTGAAGGAGGCTGGATACTTCGAACTCCTGTTAGGAGCATAAGCATAAAAAACAGTAAGAGCATTCCCCTCCACATCCCGCAAGCACATTGTGGAAACCCTCTTGTTCACTGGTGCGAACTCCAACATAGCAGCACACAGGTGAAGAGACGCAAGAATTCCCACGCCTGCCCACTGCCTCACACCTTGGGGCAACTTCAGAGAAAGAGATTCCAACCCTGATTAAGGACTTTAGTTTTAGTGCCAGAGCGGTGCATAGAGATGAGTTTGACTATACTAGCCTGTACCACTCAACCTCCCGCATGAGCTCTGGCTCCAGTCCATGTCCCAAGAGTCAGTTTCCATATCCGGGGCCCAGAGCACTAGGGTCTCCACCCTTCTCTGCTAAACGGTCTACAATGCACCCGACTCCTTTTCAACGCCTTGAGAGGGGAGGGCCTAAGAGGAGGCAGCTCCATGTAGCCTTTTCAGTCTAAGCTCAGCGAGGTCCCAGGGAAAACCTGGCCTTCAGGTTTTCGCCTAAAAGCTGCCCTTTGGGCCTGGCTCCAGGACGGCACCTCAGTGTCCATAACCTCAGAAAGGTTCTCTCAATTTTCACGTGCCATTCCATAGGGGTGTGATCAGTTTGCCATGGGAAACTCACCAGGAGCTAGTGCTCCAGGCAGTATGGCTCCTAAGACCCCAGAGGCATGCAAACTCCTCCACTAAAATAAAGTAACAATTCTTGATGTTGCCATCAATAAAGCAAATAAATGTTTGAAACTGAAATACATGGACTTTTATTGACCATAAGCTTAAGACACTTCCACACCTGCACCCTACTAAACCATTCAAAATATCCCCGCATTGCTTATAGCTAAAGACCATAGTCCCGCCGTCTTCCTCTCCCAAGAATCATTGCTGTTTCACAGCATTTGATTACTGTGCAGTCTTGAATCAGTTCAGTCAAAGCTCCAGCTTGACCACTTTGTTCCTTAAAATTCGTTATTATTCAGGCTTATGTGCTCCGGATTATGACTAACAATCTTATTAATTGTAAGATATATATTTGACCATTGTATTTCTACTGAATGGATTTTTTTTCATGCTCGTGTTTGGCGTTTGGCAACGCAGAGGGTAGCACTGCCGCCTCGCAGCAAGAAGGTTGTTGGTTAGAATCCAGCCTGGGGCTTTGCGGTGTAGAGCTTGCATGTTCTTTCCACGTTCACGTGGGTTTCCTCTGGGTGTACCAGTTTCCCGCCTGTAAGGGTTGTGCTTTGCACTCTGGCGATGTGCATGGAAAACAGGAAGGTGAGGACTCGACTCAGGTGCAAGGATGGACTTGGTTGTATTTAATATGCCTTTGGCACAGCAGAAAGGCTGGCCTGTTGCAATACAAAACAATAAAGGAATCGAGCTTCCTGAATAATACAATTAGAAATAGAAACACTGGGCTTGAATTTCAGTAACAATATATCACTAAAAATGGAAAAGACATAGGAAATGAGGTTCTTTATAATAAAGTTAAAGAGCTGACATTAACAATAAACAGCACCAAGTACAAGAGTTAGAATATATACACGCGAAAATGCGGGAGATAAGTCTACACAAGACTAGAGGTTAAACACAGGCATGTGGCTTACGAGACTTTGCAAAGACCTAGTGCGAAGTTCGGTCTTATATAGTGCAACACCACCAAACAGTGGAAATGAACATCAGCTGCACACAATGACTGCGGGGCTGGAAACAGTGGAAATGAACATCAGCTGCATGCAATGACTGCGGGGCTGAGAATGCAGTCCAGGTTTTAATTGACCGATGAGTCTGAAGGCTGGAGGCGTGGCCTTACACCCCCACAGTCCAAATACATGCATAATTGGAGACTCCAAATTGCCTACCGAACATGATTTTCATTGAGTAACAAATCATATGAAAGGCTTTCACGAGCTCTTCATACATATACAATTACTTGTCCGATATATTGTCATATGACGACTGTATGATGAAAAATTGTCAAGAAATCATTTTTCAGCGATGGCACCAAAATATTTGAGATGGGGAAAGTTTACTAGTACCACAGTAATTTGCGTAAAAAAGAAAGAGAATTAGTTGTTTTTTTCAATCGGTTCCTGTTTTCAAGATCTTACCATATTTTCAGTATGGTGTACAATTCATGATAAACATATATTGCTCACTTTCAACTTCCAATTTTGACAACAGTACAGGGTTACTAGGGTTTCGGAGACACTGATCAAGCTATGCCTGAGGTTCCATAGGCTTATTTTTGTTTTTGCTTTGTCACCCACCTTTACATGTCCTTGTTGACACCATGCAGTGCTTTGCAAAAGACAATATTATGCTTGGTTGCACTTGAGCAGATTTTAAAATTCTCAGGCCATTTTGAAATTATCCTTCCGGATGGGTTTAATTGTAAAAAGTTTTGGCAGGTTTACATATCCCTATAAAAATGAAAATGCACTTTAAGGCCTATATTTTTGTTAGATTTTGGCTACACTATTTCAATAATTAATGTCGAAAGCAAATACAGTTCGTCAAGAGGAAGAAAAAAACCTGAAGTAGTCCAACTGCACGACCCAACTATCAAATCAGGATTTCAGTTGAGTGATGCGATGATGACATCAAGATTTCACCTGCATTTCACTTCTCACCCTTGTAGGCTACTCTCTGCCAACCCATTCGGGGAGGAAAAGTTGGGAGGAGAAGGCCTTATCTATACATCTGAAGTTGAATCTTGCGTCTGTAAAGATCTTAATATTTTACTGAATGGTTACATTGTATGATTTAACAGCAAGAAATTAATTAGTAAAGCAAACTGATTGTCTGAACATTTTATTTCACTGATGACTGACAGTTATTGCCTTGGAGCGCGATGATTATAGGCCAACTTGCATGACAAGTCAGTAGCTAGTAAGAAACAGGCTTCATTGATGTATTGACAAATGATGTTGGACATAACAATGCCCGCAGAGCATTAATTCCGAAACAAACCTCTGCATCATATTCTGACAAGCATTTCCGACTAGTTTTCCGTAAACATAGATTTTCTTTGAAGAGAACCCACTAAAATTTTCTTGGCTACATTGGATTTTCACATCACGACCAAATTGTATCAGGTGAAAGTAGTTTCAATAAATCCAGTCTCTCTCAAGATATAATTTCCTTTAGCGAATATAAGAGAAAGAATACCCATATTATCTGAGCTAAAACGTAAAATGTAGGCATAATTTGTTCACACTATACTTACGGTTACAACATGTAACAGATAAGGAAATGTAATAGGCCAAAATATATTCTCTATATTGATTATGAATAAAGTATGTGGTGGAGTGACAGGCCTAGAGAAGGAATGTTCTCTTTTGGTTCTAAATTTGAAAAAAAAAAAAAAAAAAAAAATAATGAAAAATTTTGATCAGTTCATTGATATTTTATTCAGATAATCACAATGCAATAACATAATGGAATAACCTAATACACCAATTTCACCATAGATGTTAAAATGTTAAAAAAAAAAAAAACTTCCACCTGCATGACCAATCCACAAGATGAGTAACAAATTATTCATATTAATTAAATCTCAATTTAACTCCAATTCCCAAAACAAAAAGCAGACATTACAAGAATATCAACCACATTTGTCTTCAGTGAGCTACTTAAATATCTAGGACAAAAAGATTTTGTTCTATGCGACACATTTTCAGATTTGTGCCACCCCCATGTGCTTAAAGTGCAAGTTTCTCATTTGATCAAAAATTACTTTTCATACACATAGGTGTCATCATGTAAATACGGAAGCACTTTTATACGCAGTCCCTCTGTGTAAGGGGATCCCAATGTCTGGTGCAGGTAAAAGTAAGATAAAGTATGCAGTCCTGATTCTTGGCTTTTAAATATCTTTGAAGTCAGTTAATGGCCTTTGTGAAATGTAACAATGGAAGTCAAAATGGCACTGGGAAGTTCGATAATTGTAAAGGGTTTGGTAGAAAAACATCGACATTTGATGAGAAATAATTCTCATCATAATGAAGGAAACCCTCGAAACATCCATTATACTGGCTAGAAATACTCCTCATTACACATGCATGGACGTGTCAGTTACTGTTGTCTGAAGAAAACATGTAGGAATACAGAGGCTACACTTCAAGATGCACATCACTAAAGCTGTAAATCTGGCAAAACAGGATGGCCTGATCACAATACAGCTTGATCTGAAGTATGTAAAATACCTTGCAGAATTCAGGAAAAAAGGTCTTGTGCACAGATTAGACCAAGATCTGTAAACAAAATACACTTTTCAGAGGTCTGCAGAGGCCAGTAAAGCTTAAAAACAAATGTAAGCTCAGTGTTATTTTAGGAGCTTATTTTACTTAGTATGCTTTGATTAACTTAGTATCCCTCACTCAAGATTTCTATAGGCAGTTCCTTGCATGCATCTACACACACATAAATTTGCAATTATTGAACACGCATGTATACACACCCCTAAATTTTACATCTCTCACCAATAGCACCCAGTAGTACAGTACAGGCCTACTGCAGAGGCTGCATATAAAGCTCATAACATGAGAACTTTTTCTAATCAATCACAAAGTGCTGTAAACAAACAGCTAAAAAAAAAAAAAAAAAAAAAAAAAGGGATTTACAGAATGCCCCTCTCTCTTTTCCAAAACCAAACATAAATAACATAAGACAATGTTTCACTGTCTTTCAAATTCCCTGGCATGGCAAGATGCTTTTCTTTTCGCTCAAATATCAAACATTCATAAACAGAGAAAGTCATGCTTGCCTCAAAGGCCATTTTTCAGAAAAAAGGAGACAAGTTCATCATTCCTGCAATTTCGGTCTACAGACATTTTATAATACTAAGAAATCTATTTTCCGAAACGTTGGGACTAAAAACAAAACGTATCTGTGACAAGTCTTTAAAAACTGAACAGGTTAGCTCAATCAAACACCAACAAAAGGCAAACCATAACAACATGGAACATAAAGTTGGAAATCAAAATAAGTAAACATGTAATATTATGGTCTGGAAGATATGACCCGGATTGGAACACTGCCATAAAATTTCAAAGTCTGATCTCATTTCCATGGAAACAATAACAATAGTGTGACGGCACTGTAGCTCACCAGCACATTCAACTGTTTTTAGGCTTGCAGGACTTTGCACGGACTGTATGACATTCTGGAAACAACTTTTAACATGCATATATGCTCTGATGTAATAATTTTTATATCATTAATTTCAGGTGACATTAACAGAACCATTTTTAAGCATGGAGTTTAAGAATTTTGAATTTTGAATCAGAAACAAATCAAAATAATTATAGGCTGTCTGTAGACAAATTCTGACAATTTCCCTAATTATGTCCTCATAGGTAGGAAGATGCCTACACATTGTCAGCTTCCTTGGACAAGAAGTTTCAGAGAAGATTTTAAAAGGCATTTATAAAATTGAGGATTGTGGTCTGATGTCAGGCAAAATCAAGGTCAAAATGCATTGTACAGAAAAACCCAGAATATAGCTGTTGAGTCATGCCATTTCATACCTACTAAACCAAACTTAAGTTCAATCACTGCAGAAGTTAGATCAATCATGGGACAAAAACATATTCAAAATGGCTAGGATGGCGGGCATATTTGAAAATGGATGTCACGGTGTATATGAACTTCAGCGTCCTCATTGGTTGAACAATGTCTGCTAAGTTTCGGCTTCATTGGTCAGGTAGTTTCAAAGATTTTTTGAAGCCATTTATGAAATTTAGGGGCACGGTTGAATGTCAGAGGTGAAATCAGGGTTGAAATTTACTGTACAGAAAAACCTGGAATTGAGTCATGCCGTTGTACCTACATACCAATTTTCAGTTCAATCGCTGCAGCAATGATTAAAAGTTGGGTCAAAAAGACATTTTAAAGATGGCAGCCATATTTGAAAATGGATCGCAACTGTTTATGTAAACTATGGTGCCCACATTAGTTGTAAGATGTCTGTAAAGTTTCGACTTCATTGACCTGGCAGTTTCTAAGATATATACAGATGTGAATGATGAATTCTAAAATTCAGAATACTGAAAGCAGTAATACGCCAAAACCTGAATCTGATATACAAGCATAAAAAGTTTTATGGTGCGTGGTCAAATGATGGACACAAAATAGCCTGGACAAAATTTCAGCTGGAAGGACAGACAGACAAAGGGAGTTCTACAACCCCAATTCTGAAATTGTTGGGACGAAGTGTAAATTGTGAATAAAATCAAAATGCAATGACTTTCAGATCACATGAGCCAAATATGTTATTTACAATAGAACATAGATAAGATTTCAAATGTTGAAATGGAGACATTTTACATTTTTATCCACAAAATGAGCTTATTTCAAATTTTCTGGCTGCAACAGGTCTCAAAAAGTTGGGACACAGGCAAAAAAGGGCTGAAAAAGCAATAAATATACAAGAGAATCAGCTGAAAGAACATTTAGCAAGTAATTACGTTAACTGGCATCAGGTCTGTAACATGATTGGCTATAAAAGGGATGTCTTAGAGAGGCTGTGTCTCTCAGAAGTAAAGATGGCCAGAGGCTTTCCAACCTGTGAAGGCTTGCGTAAAAAAATTGTGGCATACTTTAAAAACAAATCAAATTGCAAAGGCTTTGAAGGTCTTATCATCGACAGTGCATAACATCATCAAAAGATTCAGAGAAACTGGAAAAATCTCTGCGCATAAGGGACAAGGCCGAAGACCTTTACTGGATGCCCGTGATCTTCGAGCCCTCAGACGCCACTGCATCACTCACCGGCATGATTCTGTCATTGATATTACTAAATAGGCCCAGGAATACTTCAAGAAACCACTGTCTGTAAACACAGTCCGCCGTGCCATCCACAGATGCCACCTAAAACTCTATCATGCAAAAAGGAAGCCATTGTTGAGCATGATCCAGAAGCGCCGCCGTGTTCTGTGGGCCAAGGCTCATTTAAAATGGACTGTAGCAAAGTGGCAAAGTGTCCTTTGGTCAGACGAGTCCAAATTTGACATTCTTGTCGGAAATCATGGGCGTCGTGTCCTCCGGGCTAAAGAGGAGAAAGACCACCCCTCCTGTTATCAGCGTTCAGTTCAACAGCCAGCATCTCTGATGGTATGGGGACAGTGATGATTCTAGGACGCGTAATTTGCGGGATCCCGCAAATTTGACGGACTTGGCGCTAAATGAAGATTACAGTGCGCCAGCAACTACGCATTACGCATTATGATTTGGCGCTAATCCTATGTTCTAGTGCATAGATTGATATGAAAACATTGTCTATAACAAACTTCCGTGCATTTATTCAACAAATTTATAAACCTACTGCAAAGATTGTTGTCAAAATGTCGGCAGCAAGAGACTTCTATATAGGCTATGCCTGTATATGACTGTGGCTGGATGCATGTTTCTGTAACCCCCTGTTACACTCGAGTGCTGTTTTCCAGTTGGTAAAACCACACGAGGTAAAAACAGCATCCCTCTCACTGGCAGTAATATATTTCCTGCAGGGAAAGCAAAAGCATGCATCCCGCTGAACTGCGTACTCCAGCCACGGTCGAGTACGATACCAGGCTGGATTGAATGATCGCCATAAAGCACCGAATGCACGCTCTGGGTAGCTAGCTAATATTGGCTGGGATGGAGCATCGCCATTCAAGTCGCTAACCGCGTGAGGTAGGGCTGAGGCAGCAGAGAGAGGGAACTGGTTTGGGGCAGTGCTTGTGGAGGGCACTGGAGCCATAGTCGCAGCCTCTGGTGTGCAAGCTACGGCATCACCAGAGATGCCAAGTCTCACGCATTCGGTGTAGGTCTCACGCATTTTTTAGACTTATTCAACGTAGTCCACAATTATTCGATGAACGCTTATTAATGAGATTCTCACGCGGAATTAAAATCCTTGTGCATTGAAGTTTCAGTTTCACTTGCGTAAAGGTGGACCTCACCACAAGTAACATGGAAAGCGACTCCGGACTTCCCGTGCTTCTCTTTACTCAGGGATTGGAAACAATGTATGTGTTTCATGATCGTTTAAATTGTTTAAATGAAATAAGACCATTTGAAACATCTTTATGCAATTCCATTGCTTTCAATCCCCCAGTAAAGACAAGCCTGAGAATTCCCGAGTCATAATCGATTTCCGTGTCACTAGCGGGGAAATCCACCGTAATGCACGTGAAACTGATTAACTTAATGCACAATGACTTAAATTCCGCGAGTGAATTTCTTCAGTGCGCGTTGATTGAATAATTGCTGACTACGGCACAGGAACGTGAATGCCACTGAGAGGCGACTTGGCATCTCTGCATCGCTTGAGGTTGAAGCAGCACAAGGCTTGCTAATAGGTTTTAAAAAACGATACATGGCTCAGAACTCGTTTGAATGAATAAAACAAAATGTAGGTAAAATTGTGAGTCTCTGCGCGCTGCTCTACGTACACCTATGAGGAGAATGGCTATACTGCCTGGTGAAGTATCCGTACTTAAAACTTTAGCAGTAGGACTTCGGTTTGGAGGCGGGCTTTAAGCTATGCACCAAATCAGGCGTTAGGAACTATTATTTTATGCACTATTTTGTCATTGACTTTATAATTGTTATGATTGGCAGAGACTGTGAAGGTTTTCTATTAAAACTTTAAACTCAAACTGTCATTGATGTAGAAACTGAATGTGTGTACATATAAATAAGTAAGCCAGTCAAGGTATTGTTTAAAAACTTGATATAAATGGCATTTTACCAGGTAAACCCAGTTGGCCCACTTTTTTTCCCCATTGGCCCACTTTTTTTAAGTCAGGGGGGGAGTTGGCCCACTTTTGAAATTTTCTAGAATCATCACTGTGGGGATGCATCAGTGTATATGGTGTGGGACACTTGCATGTTTTAAAAAGCACCATGAATGCTGAAAGGTATATAAAGGTTTAAAAGCAACATACACTCCCCTCCAGATGACATCTATTCCAGGGAAGGCCTTGTGTATTTCAGCAGAACAATGAAAAACCACATACTGCAGCTATTACATCAGCATGGCTTCGTAGTAGAAGAGTCCGTGTGCTGAACTGGCCTGCCTGCAGTCCTGTTCTTTCACCAATTGAGAACATTTGGCGCACAATTAAACGAAAAGTCCGTCAAAGGAGACCCAAAACTCTCCAGCAGCTGGAAGCCTGTATTGAACAAGAGTGGGATCGAATTCCAATGGCTAAACTCAAGAAACTTGTTTCCTCGATGCCCAGACGCCTCTATTCTGTGTTAAAAATAAGAGGGGATGGTACACCATGGTAAACAGGCCCCTGTCCCAACTTTTTTGAGAACTGTAGCCGCCATCAAATTTGAAATGAGCTCATTTTGCGGATAAAATTGTAAAATTTCTCAGTTTCAACATTTGTTACGTTATCTCTGTTCTATTGTGAATAAAATACTGGCTGGTGTGATTTGAAAGTCATTGCGTTTTGATTTTATTCACAATTTACACTTTGTCCCAACTATTTTGGAATTGGGGTTGTATATACCCCCGCTTACTTTGTCGTGGGAGTGCAGCCAACATATGATTCTGTAACCATGCTCTGGACGAACAATAAACAGTCAAATTAACTTCCATTTTACTTGATACTTCCACAGAAACAAAGAAAATAATGATCTAAAAATTTTCCAAATGATACAGTAAAAGGCACCACCTTCACCATGTGCTTCATGTGTCAGCAGGGTTTGCATAAGATATGATGAACAGTCATACTACAAACAAACAGTACACCCTCAAATTAATGTTTCTAAAAAACAGAAAATGATAACTTGAAAAAATTCCAGAAAAGCAGGAAAAAAAAAAAAACATTGGAAGTCATCAATACCCCTGCCACCATGGACTGCTGTTTTCAAACCCAATCAAGGTAATGACTAATAACATACGCACACAAAATTAAATTTATCTACACTGTAAACCCTGACAAGTGTGGTAAACTCAAAGTTTTGAGGCAACTGATTACCTCAAAAAAGTGTGTATGTCAACTTGATGATCTTGTGTTCATAGCACTTAAAAACATGTAAAAAATAACTTTACCTTATTTTCTTTAAGTTCCTTTCACACAACGCAATTAAGTTGGCCTTCACAATTTTTTTTGAGTTAATCAGTTTCCACGAAACATTTGAGTTCACTACACTATCAGGGTTTACAGTGTAGGTAAAGTAGTTTCTGAAAAAAATTTGTCCCTACTTATCCAGATGGATAGACAGTCAAGTTCCATTGCATTGTCCCCTGCTCCACTTCATGGCAGGGACTAATAAAATCGTCAAAAAATCAAAAATAGCAAAAGGCACTTCTCCAGCGTATGGTTGATGCATATGCCAAGATTTATGAAAATGTCAAAAGGTTTTTATGTTATGCTCTGGAAAAAAACATGATTACAGTCAAACACAGCGGAAAGCTATATCCTCCCATATTACATGCTGGGAAGATGATAATAAAACCAAGAAAGTTGGATCGGTAAAAATAAAATATCCAGTCTTTTACCGTTTTCAACTTAATGTGGGTCAAATATGATTGAAAATAATTTTCTACACTGTTTTTTTGGAAATTGGGTCATAAGAGGTTCACAAAACACATTCAGCTGTTAACTTAAAGTACATCATACTCATCACATCCAAAAAAATCTTCGCACTGCTTCAATGAAAGTCTCCACGTGCACGTAATGTAGCTTACAAATACAATTTACTTGCTCAGAAAAGTTATAGGAAGTGTGTCCCGATTACTGCGCATGCTCAAAACTTTAAAAACTTGACGCTTATAGCCATTGGCCGCTAATGGGAGTTTTCATGCTACAATGACTGACAGGTCTTCCAAACTGGAAGCATGCAGCTTATGTGGTGAATAATTTGGAAGCTGCTACCAAATATTAAGTTTAAGCAGCGGACAAACGCAGATCTCCATAACCTTTTATTTCATGCACAAATTTGGTTAGCTAAGTAGCTAGCTACTTAACCCGCTTTATTTAGATAGCATCATCAGACAATTAGTCGAGCTAACATTCCCTACATGGCTATAGCTGCTATGCTATGTAGCTAGCTATACAAATATCCACAAAAACCTTTTATTTCACGTGCAGCATTGTTGGCGAAGTTAGCGAGCCAGCTATCTAAATGTTTTATTCATAAAAAAAAAAAAACATAAGATAACTAGACGAATAGGTAGCTAACGTTAGCTCTGTAGCTATCTTTGCTAAGCTATGTTGCTAGCTGCACAGATATCCACGGTAACCAACAAAATTTGCAAGTGAAATATAAAGCTAAGTCAACGAGCTATATAAACTAGAGGTGCTACGTTACGATTTCAATGTGCAAGTCTGGCCGCCATCTTGTGACGGGCGTCCATCACAGAAAGGTGCAACAAATTGGATTCATGCCTTCCAGAAATTTTCATTTCCACTTAGTGCCATACAGTCCTAACAAGCGAAAATACCGCAGTACTTTGAATCACTCCCGATTTTAGTTAAGCCGCTTTCATACTGGATGCTAAACCAATTTTTCGCATGACAGATTACATTAAAAGTCAAAGCAAAGACGCGAATACACGCGTTTTGCCTGTATTCGCGTCTTTGCATTGACTTTGAATGTAATTTGTCATGCAAAAAATTCTTTTCGCGACCGGTGTGAAAGCAGCTTTAGGCACGACCGAAAACCCGTTGAAATCAGCAGTCGCTGTCAGTAGACGTTGTTCCTCGTCCTGGAGTCGTCCATCGTAATGTCAGTGTCCGGGTCTGCACCATGCAGCTTCGACCAAACAAAAAAATAGTCATAGGTACGTGTCTGATCCAATTACAAACCAATTTTTTTTTGTTTTTTTTTTTTTTAATAGGCTAGACAGGCCTATGTGTCAGATTCAATTACAAACCAGTGTTTTTTTGTTTTGTTTTTTCTAAACTAGTAGACTTGGCTGCGGTCACAATAAGACACTTGTTGTCAAGGTTCCCGGCATTTGCGATGATAATTTATCTGACTAGTTAACAAGTGCCATGTCCTCGATCGTACTGCTAGAGACATAGACCCGGCCTGACAGAACGAGATCAGTCATAATATTACCGTACCAAAGGGGTTTTAAGATGGCTTGGATGTATACCACCGTATTTTCAAACATTCCCTATGGAAAAATATCAATCGCTCAGGGGTCCGTTTCCCGAAATCACAGATTCTAACTTACATCGTAGGAACCATTGACAATGAATGGACGAACTATGTAAAGCCTCGGTCGCAACTGGCCGTACTTCCACTCCACGGCATATCTACAGCAAAAAACGTCAAGGAACTCACAGGCCACCGCAGGTTCTTCTTGCGAAATTTTGAGCCTGCAGACTGCATGTACGATGGATTTTGATCATGCACAAAAAACTCTACGACTTCCAGAGAAAGGCCAAGGACGCAAGTTTCCCTTGCTCCCGACGCAAGGAGCACGCGAGAAACACGCAGGTCAGACGTGTTTTTTTTTACTGGTCTGGAAATAAAGCCGTTTGTCCAAGACGCACGTCGCCGCAAGGTGGATGCAAGTTGACAGCAAGTTTCCCGCGAGTGTGAAATAAGACGGGCGCACACACAATGTACAAAATAAATAGAACGTAGAAATAGAACGTCCAAGCACGACTGGGGTATAGAAAGGCGTGCGCAGCCCACGCGTTTTCATTTGGACTTTGGATTCTGATGAAGCTACACGTATATATATATATATTTACGTAGATGCCGCCAAAAGGGAAAGGGAAAAAGAATAGAAAGAGACAAGAAGATGCAGGAAGTGCTGAAGGAACAACGTCCCAGCCAGAGGACCTGCTCCAGGGTGACGGTAGATGAAGATGAAGCTCATTCTGCCTTTATATGTGTGCATTCAACACCAAAAAAATACAAAACACGCACGGCGACAGTAAGGCCATTGCGTCCAAATGAAAGTTGAAATTGAGAGGGATGTAAGGGTTACGAGGTGCGCCAGACTTTCACCGTGGCGGTCCTTTCTACTGCATTTACCTGGTAAGTGTGTCTGTCGTGCGGCTGTCGCAAGACTGCTGCACGTCCTCCCTACTACCTGTACGAAGCATGCACGTGCCAAATCGCAAGAGTATTGCTGCGAACTCATTGCGTCACCCTGAAGGGCAGCACTCCCTCCTTACGAGTTGACTGCTATTTTTTTTTTTTTTTAACCTCCATGTCCTCTGCGACTCTCGCCTACGGCAAAATACGCAGAGAACGCGTGATTAAAAAATCCGTGCGTCCGGTTGTGACCGAGGCTTAAGCTGCTAACTTAGTTAGCAACTACGCTTTCGGTGAACGCAATGGGCGATAATAAACAGAAATGGCGCTTCAAGCCAAATCTTCTCTTGTTATCGGTCAGAAAAATGTCGGAATCGAAACGCTGCTGAGTGCTTATTATTGATATTTACCGAAATATTAACCAGAGTGTATTAGTTTACATGCGTTCCAGCGGCAGGCACGCCCGTCATAAGGTGGCGGCCAGCTCTGCACACATTGGCTGATCTGGAACGAACAACATAGCGCCTCTAGTTTATATATCTCGTTGAGCTAAGTACTCACCTACCTTGATACTTCATTTAGAACTTCATCAGAGGACTAGCCAAATTGCTAGATAATGTTAGCTATGTAGCTCTCATAGCAATGCTACGGAACTAGCAATGCAGATATCCATGAAGAAGAGATATTCTTCCTCTATGATGTTCACTGGACGTTAAATAACAAGTTTACTTTCTTCATAGCCTTCGGCTAAATGGCTAAATTGGCATTTTGAATCCTTGAATTTCCATAG
This sequence comes from Gymnothorax javanicus, assembly GCA_029692085.1. Lineage (NCBI taxonomy): Eukaryota > Metazoa > Chordata > Actinopteri > Anguilliformes > Muraenidae > Gymnothorax > Gymnothorax javanicus. The sequence continues at coordinate 35,394,927 of CM056198.1, forward strand.
AATACTCCTTAAGATAGAAAGCATGATGCCCGAGTGACTAAAATATATAGATACAATGCAAAAACGAAGACGTATTGGCAAGATGGAATCAGATTATGACTTGCAGTCAAGCAGAATTGCTTTCTTGGGATGCAACTTATGAAGATGTGCAGTAACCGTGACGCAGCTCCTTGAAGTGTGCATGATTTGTCAAAAATACAAAATTCTGAGACATATTCTCATCTTTCAGAACAACATCAGGGGGCTGTTTCAATAAACTTTACTTGTCCAACCGAGTTAGACCATCCGTCGAGTGAAAAGTCGGACCTTCGACAGACCATGTCCATCAGGTGTTTCAACACAAGTAGGATGGACGCGGACTGACGGTTCATCACTGTCCGTTCGAAGTTGCGTGAGAATTTACACCTCAGCGATGCACTGCTTCGCTATTTGGCATTCAAATATTCAAAATAAGTTAACGTTAAATGAAAAAGAAAAAAAAAAAAAACAGATAGATCATTAACTACCATTCAGACATAAATCAACGGCGCACATCGCTATAGGATGTCACGTTCAATTTCAGTAGGCTATTAACTGAATACAATCTAGCTAATTAAAAGCAGTCTTTGCACTCTTTGCTAAAAGTATGATTGGCAACATAGCTATTCATCACACAAAAGACATTAAAACATTCATATCGTCACGATCGCTCATTTTACAGAATTGAGTTTAAGCAGACGGGCGATAAGCAAAGCTCCACTCTCGGTCACACATAAGCACCACGAATACGATTTTTCATAACCACTGAGAACCATGCCGAGACCGCGATTGTCCCATTAGTGTTCACATAGCATGCATAAAAACACAACTTTTTTTGTCGCATTTGAGGATAACGGTACCAATGATTTAAAAGTCAGATCTTCACGCATTGTTAATTAATTATGTGTAGTTGTTCGAAAAATTCATTCACGGATTTAACAGAACCCCGTTTCTGGATATAGGCTACATTGGTTTCGCGGGCATTGGTTATACTGTCTTTCCATTCTCTAAATATTTTGGGCTGTCTGCGCATCTAGACAACATGAAACAATAACGCCATATTTTGGCGTTATATTTTTGGCAGTTGCTACGGGTGCGGCAGTTTTTCAATGCATTTCAATGTGGAGAGGTACGGCAGTCCCCATTTCAAGCCCTGCCCTAACCTAACCCTAACCCCTAACCCTTCCCCTAACCATAATCCCGAATCCTTATCCTAATCCCTTGAAATCGACTGCCGTACCAATAAAATCTGCCGTGTCTCTAGACACTGCGTATATTTTTTGCACTTGTAGGCCTACGTGTGGCCAATGCTGAATTTTTTTCTTGGCCACACTCACTCGCTGCGCCAGTTGATGACCATTCCAGTTTTTAGAAAGTACCGCTTAAAATAAGTTTGGCCAAGAAAATTTTTTTATCTTTGGACACACTTAAAATAAGTGGGCAGTGGAGTAGAGTGCATCTTGGCCACACTTATAAGTGCGTCTAACGCGAATTTAGATCAATTTTTGTGCTTGGACGCACTTAAATAAGTGCGAATAGTCAGGTTGTATTTTTTGTCCGACCGAGTTTTAGGACAACTCTCGAGTGGTCCGAGAAAGTCGGACAGTCCGACCAGAACGAAGGATGATGGGCCGTTTATTGAAACACCCAGAAAAAGACGGACTGTCCTATCCAAGTGGGGAGTCCGTCGCTGGGTCGGACGGTCTGTCATGTTTATTGAAACAGCCCTCTGGCTTGCAGCGACACATGTACAATATAAAAAGGAAAGATGAGCGAAAACGTACCAGGACAGCTCTTGAGTTTGTGAATTCTCATGACTGGTTCAGATTTTATGCACAATTGGGGATACACATAATAATAATAACAACAAATGTGATGGAAAAAATTCAAGGGAATATAATTGGATCTTTCCACAAAATTAACTATAAGCAATTCTGTTATATAAAAATGTATTGCGAGGAACTTATGCTATAAATCAAATCAAAACAGACTCTTCAGATCCTCTGATGTGACCTGGATAAAATTATTGGTCAGACAAATAGGCCAATTGTGGCTTGATGACTATGCAGGAAAAGGTGGATGATAGTGTTACATTTATTGCAGTAAACCAAGCAATGCACATGCCACATTGGTTTGAACACTGTACACAACTCCCCCTTTCTACTAGAATTGAAACAGTTCTTTTAACATGAATTCTTAAATTTAGAATAATCAAAAATGTTTTGGCACAGTTCTGACAAAGGGCGACAGCGCAGTTACCTATAAACAAATCCCAAGGCCTTTAAACATCAAACTAACAGCTTGTTGGATGTCTCATGCAATAGGGACAGCAGCCTCTTTGGGCACAGCTTCTGTGGGCACAGGAATAGCTGTAGGCTCAGGCTGCAAGTCTTTTTTTTCAGGCTCGCTCACCATGACTGGACTCTCCTCCGTTTTCTGTTTGATTATATGCTGGCTGCCTTCGGTGGCATCAACCCCTGCCCCCTTTCCTTCCTCAAAGGCTGCCTGGGCTAGTTCTGACCTTTGGGACTCCTCCTGCTCCTTCAGCATGCACTCTACCTGGATTTCCAGCTCCAGGCTCTCCTCATCAGGCTGTAGCTCCAGCTGCAGCATCAGCTCCTCCAGCTTTCGGGCCTTGCGCAGCTCATTCTGCTGGATAATGGCGCACAGGTGCTCCATCAGCTGCTCCTTCAGCTCCTCCTTCCTGTGTAGGTCTAGCTTTGCCTTCACAAACTCAGCCTCCGCCTTATTGTACCTGGTCCTGCAATGAAAATCAAGCCTTCGTTGAGGATTATCTTCAGCTACAGAGGCCAGGTTACTCCTTTTGTGATAACAAGGTACTTCCTCAACATACCCAATTAACATTTTTCTAATATAATACCAGTCAAGACACCTGCATCAACAGACCCGAGGCCAATGAACAAACATTAGTCCCCATAAAACGACTAGCAGGGTGCTAATAGATTCAGCACATCAATGTTTTTCCCCTAAAAACAGGAAGCTAGGGAGGCTGCCCCATCCGAGAAGCCTAGTCTGCTCTGATTGGTCAACTCGCAGCTCCCCTGAGCAGGCACCGTCCACCATTCCTCGTCAGCCCTCCTGAGTTTATAGCCAAGGAGGAAAACCCTTAAACACTCGCATTTTGTCAGTTGAATCAATGCAATTTTGTTTTATAAGCCACGTCATTGTACACAGAGCAATGGGTCGTGGAAGGCTGTTAACTTTACAGAATCTCAAAATGACCACAAACCAAAAAACTAACTGTGATGGTCATAGAGAAGGTTGACAGAAATGGAGGGCAGTGTGACACTGAATAGCGTGTCTGCAATCTCGTTGGCTGCTCCCACGCTTTCCACTCTGATCTTGACTGTCAGTAAAGTCCGCTAAACCACAAATGAACCAGACGGTGGTAAAATCTTCACAGCCATCCACTGTGATTGACTCTTTGGCTGACAGTGCGCCACTGAATCAAAAAGAATAAAAGGAACGAACAGTGGAATCTTTAAATTGAACATTCAGATCTGATTCGACTGACAAACATCTGAGTTGGGTACAGCCAATGTAGGAGTCACCAATTTGTTTGGGCTTCCAAAGGAAGAGGAAGCGAAGAGGCAGTGGCAGGTTTGAGATACCATCATTTTAATGAGGACTGCTTCGTGAACTGGACACTGTTCAATGCTAGATGTTCTCAATGGTTACTCCTGAAAGACGAAGCTGAGCCCACTTTATTAGGATCTGGAGTTTCAGGTCGTTTAGGAGTTTGTAATGTAATGAAGCCACAATGCTAATGCTGCGCTGGCGTAGCTCGTCGCGTGTTCAGTAGTTACGGTAGTTTATACTCGTCTCATGCCAAAGCTCCCTTGTCCTTCTGCTTTATTAATAAAGTTCCTGCACATCCTTTAAAGTCAGTAGGAGTTCACAAGGACAGTCTGTTTTCATGTTTGGTTCTTATTTCAATGCAAAAAGTGTAATGTTAAACCTGCTGGCTTTGCCGTTTTTCTAAGGGATTTCTCATTGGATTCTGTTAGCATCATACTAAGCAAGGAGTAGCGAGCCAGTTAAACTGGAAAATGGTTTGCCAACAATACTGCATAAGAAACTCTGAAGCAGCAGACCAAATAAGTTGGGAGACAACATTATTTTTCTTTTATTATATCCCCGAAATACGAGTTTCGGGGATATCATGGTTTCGCCCCACCCGCCGCCGCCGCGTCCGCAGATTTTAGCCGTTAGCCCGATAACTCACAAAATACTTTACATTGGCTTCTCATTTTTAAATTATGGGTAGATATGGTAGAGAGGATGAACGGATTAGATTTTGGGCAAGTATGCACTCCTAGGTTTGCCACCAGGTGGCGCTATATATTGAAAAAAGCAGTTTTTTAACCATATCTCTGGAACAATTACTTACACAGACCTCAAATTTGCCTCATATTGTAGGTCTAGTAAAGGGGAATCTAATAAAGGGGGCTTCGAGGATTGGGGAATTTTGGGGATATACCCCTTGCTGTTGGCCGCCGACAGCGTAGGCCTAGTTTGTGTATGAAGTGCACATGATTGTTTTGAGAATTCTGCATTCATATTGTTTCGAGAGATGACCAAATTGAAATTCTGAGAAATATATATGGGACTTGATAAGCAGATAAAATACATTGAAATACATATTTTGTGTACAAATTAAGACTGGCAGAAGCAAGAGAAGGAAAACGCAACCCGTTACTCGTCACATTATTCTCCTGTTGTTGGCAACAGTACCCACACCTGGAGCTGAAATCCATTTATGGTAAGGGGCGTGAGATCTCCGACACGTGCAAAGTGGTGGACTAGTCACAAGTATGTAATTCAGCTGACCAATCACAGCGCGCAAACCGGCAAGAGCTCAAACAGCGTATCAGACAAAGGTGCTGCAGAGATGGCCAGTATGAGAAAGCTTCAGTGTTTTTTGAACATTGAAGCATGTACACCCATTCTTGTAGATCCTAAGAATACAAAAATGACCATAAAAAGAAGCATAATACGTACACTTCAATATTTTTAATGACATGCACATTGGTTTCGTATTTTTCTGTGAATTAGTAATCCAACTGCATCCCCTGACAAAGACTATTTCATGCACGTCAGATCGCTATGGCAATCAGTTGGACAGTCTACTGCTCACATCCAAAACCCAACAAGATGATTCATTGAGACTTTAATCACTTAACCATTTTAGGGGAAAGGGGAAAAGATTGTGGGAGTTAGGACAACCAGAAACAAAGCAATGACAATGACTGCTTCGTAGCTCACATCCTCTTCAGTGCTCCTGGCGGTAACTGGCAGAATTTGTAGTCATGGGGGAGGGACACAAAAATTCTAGAAAACATTTTCATTTGACACAAAAGTAGTATACACCCCTGAGAGCAGGATGGGTCATCAACACTTTTCAATCATTTTCCTGGAAATGGAAAACTCTAAAATACCAATTATACACAAAACTACTTTTTTTGTTATTGTTGGGCCAGATTCTGGTGGATCACATACTGTAAATATATGTGATAGAAATGGTGTTCTAAACACAGGTTAGTGAACTAGACCACGCCAAAATACGTCACTCCATTAATCCACGTCCTTACCAGCCAGCCTATTTATACCACCTTCTTCCTGAAATCCTTGTCTGTCTCGTTCGACATCCCTCCCTCCCATTCCCTTCTATTCTTCTCTCACCAAATCACTCTATAGGAACCCAGAGGGACTTGAAGAGCCTTTATGACTCTGAGAAGACACACGACCCCCACCCTGAGTCTCGTCGCCAGGGGCTTCCTGTTATCCTGCACTGGTCTCCTACTCGACTCTATTCCATCTTTCATCAGTACAATTCCCATGCTTATTCGATTCAATAAATATCATTAACTACCATTTTAGGTGTGGTCTGAAATTCGTTAAATACGATTTTGACTTTGTGGAGACTTGAAGTCTTTTATTAACATGATTTTCTTCAAAGTTTATGAATATTCATAATGACTCAGATTAAATGCAAGTTACACAGCAGAGTTACACAGCAGCCATTATGTATCTTGCAAGATTGAAAGAGTTTTATTTCAGGTTATTCTTTCATAAGTGCATTTTTTGTCTGATTTTGCATGATTTGTTGCAATGGGGTAATGGATATGGGCATCACAGCGGCACTGTATGCATTCAGTGTTACCAATATAAGTGAAAAGTAAAATAAGTGTTAGGCCAGATCCTTCAGTAGAAAGTAGTCTGAATAAGGCTCGTGTAACGGAAAACAATGGGTATGGCCAAACAACATACCTGCAAACTCAAGATGAATGAAAAAGGTGACGAACTAAAACCCTGTGGGGGGTCTGGGTAAATCCCCCCAGAAAAAAAAAAGATTTTACACATAAATTAAGCATTCTGGTGTACTCTGAGAAGAAAATTAAGAGAAAAGACAGCAATTGCTTCAAGTAAAAAAAAACATTTATTAATACCACTAAAGCCGTGGTTTGTAAGCAATTGCAGTGCTAAAACTGCTTGGACTTAACAAATGGGTCCCACTTACAGCTAACATGTAGTAACTTGGCAACTGAATAGGAGTTACTAAGTTTTAGTTGGTTCTACTTAAGCCACTCACCTGGCTCAGGCTGTGAATGAGTGAATATTCAGGACTGATTTTTTATCATACATAATATTTTTACTGTGAAAGAAATTAATATTGGTAATTATTATGAACCAAGATGAACATTTAAATATTAAAATACAAATTGCCATTATCTAGAATATAGAGAACTACAGGAAATCAAGGAACAAATACGTATTCAAAATATGAAAACAACATTCCTTAGACATAAATATACAACTCCTTTTTTGTCTATACATTTATAAGTTATTTAAATTTAATGATTTTGAATTTTAACTAATGATTAAGAATTTCCTTGACAACAAACACCTGTAAACAAAATAATAATTCATTAAATAATGGTCATGCTTGTAGGTTGATGCGTGTCACCAGTCCAGTGTTTTTCATTTCATTTTATCTTGTCGCATACACATGTACAGCGTTTGATTGCGCAATTCCCCCGCAAATGGCAGACGCGTCTCACGTTTTGCGGTTGGTTCAGCCAATGACGTTGCCCACTCTAGTGTTTTCTTTTGCTCTGTGGGCGGGACTGGAGCGCAGGCAGGAAAATGAAGTCATTCCACTCGCTACCATGGTTTCAGAGTCGCGCCGTTAGGTTATCCATAGTGCGGTGGCGGAGGCCGATCAGGACGATATTAAGGGACTGTAGTCGCCCGTTTTTGTTCAAAACTGGACTTAACTTCTTTTCGCACTATCCGAAGACTGTATCGCAAAATATGCGATGGGGATTTCAAAAGCCTGTCGCGGATTGGGGCATTTAAAAAAAAAGTGATCGCACTTTGCGATGCGATACCGCTTATCGCCAGCCCTGCATTGTATGCTAACCCAATTGCATCGTCCACATTAACGTCAGATAATCCGCTAGACTGGAACAGGTGTTTGGGTTAAATCACTAAATAATTATAGCCTACAGCAGAAATGGGTGTATTTTGATTCCTTACTGGTTCATTTTCATTTCCCTGATCTCACGACAACGGCATCAGCCACGTAACAATTCGGATGCAGCGGGGATAGCCTTTCGAAAATCACGAGCATTGCAACTATCTAGGTGGCTAACGTTAACACAATTCAGACGAGCTATTCACAATTACGTTAAACAAGAGAAACGGATCACAACACACTTTAGGAACTCCTTACTTTAGCAAGTAGATGTCTAGATACATAACCCTAATTTAAACAGTATATTATAACGCTGACAGCAGAGGCGGACAGAGTACACAGCTTCATTACTTAAGTAAAAGTACAGATACCTCTTGTTAAATTTTACTCAAGTACAAGTAAAAGTTCTACAGTCAGATTTTTACGGAAGTATAAGTACTGGAGTACTTATTTTTAAAAATACTTAAGTATCAAAAGTAAAAGTAAATTTTCTAAATATTGTATTATTACTGCCACAGTGCTTATCTTTACCAATAGAAACCTACTGGATGGAGCTTTTATAGATACTTTAATGTTAAAGCAATAGACAACGGAATTTCAAAATACAGTTTGGAAGATAGATCATGTCATAAACTAACGATTCATGCGAATGTTTGAACATATAGAGCTCATACAACTAAGCTATCCATCTCCGAAAGTCGGTCCTGAAGCAGAATTCCCCCATCATCAACGATTTCATGAATGACGCCATTGAAAATATTTCAACCAATCAGAGAAATTCTCGCGGAGATGCTCTGACGTCACGTGGGCGCAGCATGTAGAAGCTATACATGGCGAGTGGGACTGCACAAGCATTGGGATGGTTGTTAGATTACTCACTAAACATTCGGTTTTATTGATTTCCACTGAGTGCTATACTTGCAGTCCTAATGAGCGAAAATACCGCAGTACTTTGAATCACTCCCGACTCCAGCGTCAGGCACGTCCGAAAACCCGTTGAAATCGGCAGCTGCTTCACTGTCAGTGGATGCGAATAGGTTTAGTTGTTCGTCCTTTGTAATGTCAGTGTCTGAGTCTGCACCATGCAGCGGTATTTCTATCAAACAAAAAATAGTCATAGATACATGTCTGATCCAATAATAAACCAGTGTTTTTTTTTTCCTTTTTAAAAAATAGGCATTTCTTCAGCGAGAGTTTCCTTGTAAATGAGTTTCCCCACTTGGCAGCGGTCACAATAAGACACTTGTTATCAAGGTTTCGGCACTTGCGATAATAAATTAACAAGTGCCCCATCCTAGATCGTACTGCTCGAGAAAATAAACCCAATCTGACAGAACGTGATCGGTCATCATAATATTACCATACCTAAGGGGTGGTTTTAAATTAGACTGGATGTGTACCACTGTTTCCAAACAGTCCTAATGGAAAAATATCAATCGCTCAGGGGTGCATTTCCCGAAATCACAGATGTTAACTTGCGTCGTCCGAACCATTGACGATGAATGGGCGAACTGTGTAAGCAGCTTACTTAGTTAGCAACTACGCTTTTGGTAAATGCAATGGTCGGTAATAGACAGAAATGGCGCTTCAAGCAAACTCTTCTCTAGTTATTGGTCAGAAAAGGCCGGAAATCAAAATGCCGCTGAATGATTATTACTGATATTTACAGAAATATTAACCAGAGCATATTTGTTTACATGGGTTCCAGCGGTCAGCTCTGCACACATCGGCTGATCTGGAACGAACAATGTAGCACCTCTGGTTTATATATCTTGTTACCTTTTGTGCTGAAGAGTGGAGATTCACCCTTGCGCCCATGTGACGTCACGCATTGCCCTTCCGGGAGGCTGCATGGCAGCTCAGTAGTGGCCTTAGGACTGCCACAAAAAAACGCTCACAACTTTTTCATAAATGGTGAACTACGCCTGAAAATTTTCTAATGGGCTCTCAATATTACAAGCCATCAACCTATGCATGTATGTACGTTTCGTTGTCTATTCCTTTAAAGGCTGTATCAGCGATATGACGTCACTATTGTTGACAGTTGAAACGATTCTGATACTCCGATCGCGTGGCGCTCTATGAGCTTTCATTCTATGGGTCCAGCGCCAGGTAGATGCTCCCTTCTTCGCCTACAGGTCATGTAGGCCCGGAGTGAACTCTCCCGTCTCCCCTGACGCCAACTGCCCCCCCCCAAAAAACTCCTCGAATATACACGACTTGCATACATGACCTTTTTGAATTAAAAACGGCGATTTTCACCGAAAAGCGACAAGTTTGCAGGTATGTAACAAGCATTCAAACTTGGCTTCTGATTCTTATAACAGAGCAACCAGGGAATGTTTCAAGACCGATTTAAAATGACAGATATGGAAATATAGGTGAGAATCAATCCCTGCGGCCTACCTTGCAGAGGAGTAGTCCCAGCTAGCCTGATCTATTCGTTCTCGCAGTATCCCAATTTCATTGGACACCATGTCATCCAGTGCCTGTAACTCCTTTTGGACCTTCTTAAGTTTCACAGCCTCTGCCTGTGTTTTTCTGGACCTGATTGACACAGTAAATTAAAGAAAATGATTGAAACCCATGGAAAAGGCAACCATCAAAATCATTTCAAGGCAAAGTGGAAGAGAAAGGCCAAACAGTGATGGGATTATAATACTTACTTTTCAGCAATTGTCTTTGACAGAAGGGCTTTTTTACGTTTATTCTTCTCTTCCATCATTCGCTGCTGTTGTTGAAGGAGTTCCAGTCGATTCTTTTCTCTCCTGGCAAGTTAAGAAAATCGCATGTCTGAATAATAAAGGTTTTTAATATAATTCATATTTAAATCTATATCATGCATGACAAGGCTTCCTCATTAGCAAGCCACAAGTCTGGCACTAATGCACCGCAATTGGATTCTGATTCAATTAATGACTGCAAAAAATGTATAGAAATGGCAGAGGCATGGTATCCGCATACATTTAATGATTCATTCTCAAGTGATTTAGACTTACTAACAATTCCACCTCCTGCTTTTCCAGTTCCTTGGGCATCAGGACTGAGTCCGTGTCTGGCTCTGTTTTCAGGATTAAAGATTTTCGACCATCCTGTGTGGTTTCCTGAGTAACCTCCTTCGACTCTGCCACAAGTGTAGCTGGAGGAACCTCATTCGGTGAGTCTTCTGCAGGTTTCGCGAGACATTGCTCTGGGGGAGGAGAGCTGGACACATGCTTCCGTGCTGCCATCTTAAGGGCTTTCTCCATTTGCAGCTGTTGACGACTCCGGTTGGTTGGTGCAGGTCTTCGGCTGCGGCCAGAGACACTGGGCACAACTTGATCTGCAGAGTCTGAATGCAATGGGATAATTTGAACACTTTTACTCATTCATCACATATTTTATTGATGAACTCGACGCATCAATCAGCTTAAGTTACCATTATGAATAGTAGCCAATCATTTATAAATCCAGTGTCAGAGTGTCCAGAAAAACTTCATAAAAAACTGACCAATCAGTTGCATGAATTTTCTTCAAGCTATCTATCTAGTTAGTTCGACAATGCAGCTGATTAATGCAAAAATTTAGCCAAGGGACTGGAAGAGCCGGCAGCTCATTGGTTTACAGGAAGGTGTATATTAGAAGGGCTGTCCTGGTTTCAGATTTTTGACCAGTATAGATAATGGATGCATCTTTATGTGGGAGAAATTTGCCCGAATAGTCCACTTTCCTTGGTACATAACACGACCACCGGATGCACTGATATTCCAAGAGAAACCGCGCAAACACAAGTTATGTCTGAAATTAGCATTGATTTGCTTGTGGATTGATTGGAAGTGGCGATATTTGGAAAACTTCAAATGACTACAATGGAATTATGATACTCTGGAGTATTGCATAATGTACAACAGAGAATGACATCAGTACGCATTGCTAACAAAGAGGCAGTGAGTATAATTTTGCATTAGTATTAATTCTGGGGACTAGATTACATCATACTGGAGGACTGTACCAGGTTTTTATAGACGTGCAACTTTCTTTTCATTTTCTGTGAATTTTGGATTGGTACGGTATGGATATAGGTATGGATCAGTGTTATATACGGCTCCCTCATTTTACCTGTCAAAAACATTCAAAAAATGATAGTATTCACTTGCATTTGATACAAAAGTTTGTACCATGCATGAAGAGAGCTGGCTGGTAGTATGAGATTGCATAATTTATCATTCACACAAAAGCTAAAATCTCTCCATTTTTAGATGTTTGGAAAAGTAGGAGGTAGCTTATATTTCACTTTACAGATTGTTATTTGCACTGAGCAACACTTACAGATTTAGCTGACTTCTGGTCAATGAGTTTATGATTCAGGAAATATATTGCTTTACCTCCAAGCTCTTGTTTGTTTTTCAATAAGTCAGCGGGGAATTTTCATGAAGTTTCCTTATATTTGTGGCAATTCTTTCTTGTCCCAAAATTAGTAAAATTAATGGAAATATGTTTTAGTTCCAAATGATAAAACAGTCTTGCTTCATTGAAATAATTTTTCCAGTCTCTGTGATGCTCAAATCCTGAGTTATAAAGCCTTAAACAAGGGTCATGCACATTTGGCAAGGATGGGCTTGATTTGGCATCTGCCTAAAGGGGTTAAAGTTGCCCAAAAATTCCCCATTTGCTGTGCTTAAGAATGTACAAATCATTCTAGAAAGGACGCTGCAAAGTTGTACAGATTTCCCTCTTACTGAGCTTAACGAGTTCTGAGCTTACTGAGACGAATCACGCTCTGAGGCAGGAGTGCAGGCAGGCTGAGTGGCGGTGTCAAAAAGATAAACTCCAGAGGAGGTATTCATAAACCGTGCGCAAGTTACGTTGTGCGTGGGCTTAAGTAGTGTTGTGCCAATACCGATACCAGTATCGGGTATCTGCCCGATACCCCGTTAATATACTTGTACTCGTCGACACATTTGCCGATACCACGCACCGATACCACTTAATGTAAGACACAAGGTAACTGCCTGCTCACGGTTGCATCGGCTAGAGTATGTTGTACTATCTGACTTCTATGTCTAGGGGGAGACAGCGAGTTAGAAAAAATACGAGAAAGAGGGCTTTATAGTCATCACATCACATGCAGGCTTACGCGCATACACACAACAGGTGTACAGTAACGAAGTACATGTTGGCAACTTCGTTACAGTACTTAAGTAGTTTTTTTTGAGGATTTGTACTTTGAGTTTTTTTTTTTTTTTTTTTTTTAACCGGGACTTTTACTTTTACTCTACTACATTTAAAAGATAAAAAGTATACTTTTTCTTCGTAACTTTGACACTGGCCACTTCACTACTCGTTACAAATTAAAATATGTATATAATTCATCATTTAAGGATTATCTGGATTATCTGGTATCTTATGGAAGCCCAAAGTGGACAATATTCAAATGAAAATGTAATCCCACTATTGCATTATAATTTTCCACTTATGAATGAGTTATTTGAGACAATATTAAATTGAAAATGCATTAATCCAATTATCACTTTCATTTTCACGTACACATATGGGAAATCTATGACTATATTCAAATGATAATGAAAAGCTGTTTGACATTTCATTTTCAACGTCATGCTCCGCAATACAGTGGACAATATTCAAATGCAATAAGCAAAACAGCACCCCCAGCCTATTGCATTTACATTTACATGTCATCACGCTCTTTTAGGGTCAACATGATAATGAAAATGCTGTTTTCTAATCACTTGGAAATAATAATGACATAATAATGATGACGACATTTGCCATTTCATTTTCAAAGACTTATCCTGCAATACATGGGACAATATTCAAACGCAGCGAGGGAAACAGCGCCTCCCAGTCCATTGCATTTTCAAATACATGTCACCACGCTCTTTTTGGGACACAATGAAAATTAAAATGCAATCTGTCAGCGTCTCATCAAGGCGGGTTTTCAGCTAGGACGTCACTCATTAGGGGGCGAACGGAAACCATGTTCCTTATTTGCATACTAACCAATCAGCTTCTGGGTAGCGCTTGTACGCTCGGAGGCTTACTGATAATGTCACGATGGCTAGGCCGTTATGTATTGTGTGCCATCGCGCAGTAGGCTACGTTGCGCTTTGGATGTAGCCACCTCGGCAGCTAGTATACTAGCTAACGTTAACTAAGGAAAATATTTGTAAATGATCATCACATAAAAGCAATATGAATTGATTTTTTCCCCAACTCTATTAACTGAGCTAGCTGTAATATGCATGAACTTATCCGAGGCTTCGCGGCAGTGTTGTGCAACTGCAACCCAAGTATGCTTCCAGATTTCAGAGACGTTCGCTAGCTTGCTAGTGAGTCTAAAAGCAATCGCTTAAGTACAGCTAGCTAGCTATGATGCCTACTGGAGAAGCCCTTACAGCCGATTTGTCACTTTCAACGCCATCTCGCACACACGACCTCTTTCACCATTGATTAGCAGCTTCTTTTACCTACAGAACAAACTGACAGTTCAGCCTGAGACATGTTATTTCATTGCTAGTTAAAGCAGCATTATCCTTCCATGCGCGATATAGCGTATTACATTACTCCAGACAAAACGCTATCCGTCTCCCCACCCTGCTGACGCTAGTTAGGGAAATGTTTGTCATCATTTTTTATACTTAATCGCTGTGATTCGGTTTTTCCCCTATCTTCACAAGCTAGCTAGCTGACAGCGATTGCTCTTGTGTTTGCCGAGTTGCAAGTTCGCCACTCCTGAAACATGCACAATGTATGCATCATGCAGAAAGGTCCGATAAACGGCCAGCAGTCAGTCTGCCGCTGTTCCTGGTTTAATCGCGATTCCCAAGCCACGTAGCAATGGGAGAAGTTTTGATGACTCTGGCTCGCTGAAAACGATGTTCCTCACTTGCTAACTTAACCTGCTGAAATATGAACTTCTTTGATATGTTTGGCAGCACTTTTGTACTATCACCAAGAGTACTATCAGATTTCTGGGAGATTTAAATGGATAGCTCATTACCTGGCTAGCTCAAGAACAATCTGCAAGCACAAGTGCAATCGCTGTCAGCTAGCTAGCTTGTGAAGATAGGGGAAAAACCGAATCACAGCGATCAAGTATAAAAATGATGACAAACATTTCCCCTAACTAGCGTCAGCAGGGTGGGGAGACGGATTGCGTTTTATCTGGAGTAATGTAAATACGCTATAGCACGCATGGAAGGATAATGCTGCTTTAACTAGCTATGAAATAACATGTCTCAGGCTGAACTGACAGTTTGTTCTGTAGGTAAAAGAAGCTGCTAATCAATGGTGAAAGAGGTCGTGTGTGCGAGGTGGCGTTGAAAGTGGCAAATCAGGGCTGGAAGAGCTTCTCCAGTAGGCATCATAGCTAGCTAGCTGTACCTAAGCGATTGCTTTTAGACTCACTAGCAAGCTAGCGAACGTCTCTGAAATCTGCAAGCACACTTGGGTTGCAGTTGCACAACACTGCCGCGAAGCCTCGGATAAGTTCATGCATATTACAGCTAGCTCAGTTAATAGAGTTGGGGAAAAAATCAATTCATATTGCTTTTATGTGATGATCATTTACAAATATTTTCCTTAGTTAACGTTAGCTAGTATACTAGCTGCCGAGGTGGCTACATCCAAAGCGCAACGTAGCCTACTGCGCGATGGCACACAATACATAACAGCCTTGCCATCATGACATTATCAGTAAGCCTCCGTGCGTACAAGCGCTACCCAGAAGCTGATTGGTTGGTATGCAAATAAGGAACATGGTTTCCGTTCGCGCCCCTAATGAGTGACGTCCTAGCGGAAGACCCGCCTTGATGAGACGCTGACAGATTGCATTTTAATTTTCATTGTGTCCCAAAACGAGCGTGGTGACGTGTATTTGAAAATGCAATGGACTGGGAGGCGCTGTTTCCCTCACTGCGTTTGAATATTGTCCCATGTATTGCAGGATAAGTCTTTGAAAATGAAATGTCAAATGTCGTCATCATTATTATGTCATTATTATTTCCAAGTGATTAGAAAACAGCATTTTCATTATCATGTTGACCCTAAAAGAGCGTGATGACATGTAAATGTAAATGCAATAGGCTGGGGGTGCTGTTTTGCTTATTGCATTTGAATATTGTCCACTGTATTGCGGAGCATGACTTTGAAAATGAAATGTCAAACAGCTTTTCATTATCATTTGAATACAGTCATAGATTTCCCATATGTGTACGTGAAAATGAAAGTGATAATTGGATTAATGCATTTTCAATTTAATATTGTCTCAAATAACTCATTCATAAGTGGAAAATTATAATGCAATAGTGGGATTACATTTTCATTTGAATATTGTCCACTTTGGGCTTCCATAGTATCTTAAGCGCTTTGTGCAGATGTTTCTGCCAGCGGACATGGAGCTGCAAATTTATGCCCGCAGTTACAATATTCTATCACTAGATGGCACAGTTATTGAATATTTACAAGCAAGCCCAGCTCGCACAAGTACACACTCACAATCACACACACACACACAGACCTAGAATTGTGAATCTTCTTATTTTACTACAAATATATTAGTAACATATGGTTACCTTAAACATTTTAGTTGTGGTTAAGTTAAAGCTTTTTCATTTGTCATTTGTGTAATTGAAATATGGCGATACCACATACTTTAATGATGCCTTGTTTGCTTGGAAAGCTGTTATTGACTTTAGTTGGATTAAGAATGCCTATGAATGTGTGTAGAAACTATCTGTGCCAATTAATAGTTCTACTGACTTTTTATGAAGTTGGGTGTGTTACCTTCCCTATGCAGCGAGTTTATTTTTCATTTGTCAAGCTTCAATAATGTTTTGCCTCATTTGATGGCAGTGCTAGTTCAAAGGTTTTTTGTCGGGCCTAAATACAGAAAGATTTTTAGCAGTTAGGCCTATTCTTTGTGTTTTTTTTTTTTTTTTGGAAATAGCCACGTGTGAATCGTTTGATATTGGCCACTTTTACGCTTGTTATAAAAAGAAAATAAAACCTGTACTCCGAAATTGTCATTGTATTTTCCTGGAAAACATTTCAGAAATATTGGTATCGGTACTCGGTATCGGCAAGTATACAAAATAAAATACTTGCACTCATATCGGTTTTTTTAAAAAGTGGTATCGGTGCATCCCTAGGCTTAAGTATGTCGGAGCTAAGTACACGCGAAGAGGAGGTATTCAGAATTGATGCGCAGGGCTCCACTTAGCTCAGACGTGCGTAAGCGCCAAGATAAAAATAGACTGGGAAACACCCTCGGGGTATTCCCTCTGAGCATGCGCTTTGAGCATAAGAAAACTTTAAAGCCTTGACGAACCTGTAGGTTGACTGACGCCAACCAAATCGCCCAAGACACTCTGAAACGACCCACACACGAAAACCGCACGGCGATGCACACTTGCAAGGCAGCAGGCACAGCGCCACCACGTCCGTCCACCGGTTCAATCCACTCGCTCACTTCGTCGACTAAATCTAAGATATGTCGTCTTTCAAAACGGTACTTCGAGTATAGTTCCACATTATCGAGCGAGTCTAGAGGATTGGCTCGATCTCGAAACAACCTTTCTCTTCGCAAATTTTTGACCAGCGCACAATCGGTAAAATGCTGCCGCCATTTTGGATTTCATCTTACGAATGGGTGTAGTACTAGTCCCTGGCATACTTAGACTTACGCATGAAGTTACGACTCACGTAGCACTAAGAAGGGTTTATGAATACCAACTTTTTGTCTGCGACTACACTTAGCATTAAGAGCGTGCGTAGCGCCCAAAGTACGAATTATGAATACAGCCCCAAATATCTTACCAAATTCTAAGGGACCGTCTCTCAAAATATCAACTCTGTCAAAGTTGCCAGAGCTAAATATTTTTCTGACATTATTTCCAAAAACTCTAATAGGCCTAAGGTACTTTTTTGTACCTTGAATACTGTTCTAAATCCCTCAACAAACGCCTTTCCTATTGTTTCAATAGAAACCTGCGAACAGTTTCTTAAATTTTTTATCGGAAAAATTCAGGATATAAGGTCTCAAATCTCATCTCCCTCAGATGACCCTTCTGTATCAAAATGGTCCCCCAGCTGTTTTAACTGTTTTTCAGCCCGTTTCTCTTCCCCAGCTGTCTGAGATTGTCTCTCATATGAAGCCTTCTGTCTGTCCCTTGGACATCCTGCCTTCACATTTTTTCAAGGAAGTTTTCTCCATTCTTAGCCCTATGGTCTTGAGCTTAATTAAAAGCAGTCTTGAAAATGGTAGTGCACCTTCCACTTTTAAACATGCTGTGGTGCAACCATTGTTGAAGAAGTCAAACCTTGACCCAACGGTCTACAAAAATTATAGGCCCATTTCTAAGCTTCCATTTTTGTCCAAAATCCTGGAAAGGGTTATTTACTCTCAACTCACTTCCTATTTGACCGCTACAATATCTTTGAGAAATTCCAGTCAGGTTTTAGAGCACACCACAGTACAGAATCTGTTCTCGTAAAAGTTATGAACGACCTCCTATTAGCCGTTCACTCTGGATCTTGTGCAGTCCTGGTTTTGCTTGACCTAAGCGCCGAATTTGATAGTCTTGACCATAAAATTCTATTAAACCGCTTAAGCAGTGAAGTTGGTATTCAGGGTGTTGCCCTAAATTGGTTCACCTCTTACTTTGAGGACAGAACCTTCTCCATCAAATTTGGTAGTGTCTCCTCGTCGCTGGCTCCAATCTCTTGTGGTGTTCCCCAAGATTCTGTTTTAGGTCCCCTGTTATTTTCGTTGTACATGCTCCCTCTTGGCTCCATTTTCCACAAGCACAACATTTCTTTTCACCGTTTCGCCGATGATACGCAGCTTTATCTACCAGTGAAACCCGATAGCAGTGGTTCACTTAGCTCACTTTTCGATTGCATTAATGACATTAAGTGTTGGTTAGCAAACAACTTCCTTCAACTTAACAAAGAAAAGACTGATGTCATCATTTTTGGACCTCCTCCCTCTGTTCCTATAGTTAGTAGTCCATTAGGCCCTCTTTCCGGCAACTTGCGTGACCATGTAAAAAATCTTGGCGTAGTTTTTGAACCATATTTGAAATTTGACAAGCAGATTAGCGCTGTCATTAAAGGTAGTTTCTTTTACCTTCGCATGATAGCCAAGCTTAAATCACTTTTAACTTCCAGGGACTTAGAGACAGTGATCCATGACTTTATTACATCTCGCTTGGATTACTACAATGCGCTTTATAAGGGGGTATCACAAAGCTCCTTTTCTCGGCTTCAGGCTGTGCAGATTGTGGCTGCAAGGTTTTTAACTGGTACAAAGAGGAGGGATCACATCACTCCTGTCCTCGCTTCACTCCACTGGCTGCCGGTCAAATACTGTGTTGATTTTAAGGTTTTACTTTTCGCTTTTAAGGCACTTCATGGTCTTGCACCTCAATACCTTAGTGATCTTCTTATCCCATATTCTGCCCAAAAGTCCCTAAGGTCATCAACCCAGCTTTTATTTTCAGTTCCGCGATCACGGCTGAAGCTTAAAGGTGATCGGGCCTTTTCTGTCGCTGCACCCAGGCTTTGGAACAGCCTCCCCTTCGAAATCAGATCATCTCCCACTATAGACATTTTTAAATTTCGTTTGAAATCTCATTTTTATGCCTTAACTTTTCAGACTGCCTGATTTTAATTTTTCTGTGCTGTTTTATCTATGTTTTGTACTGTGCCTGTTCAGCCTGTTATTTGTCTTCTCTTATTTGTATTTATTGTGTATGTTGTATTGTGCAGCACTTTGGATCAACTTTGTTGTGTTTAAATGTGCTATAGAAATAAAGTTGACTTGACTTGACTCTGATCCTACCATATGGAAGGCATGGGAATTGAAAGGGAATAGGTGAATTGGAATGCATTGTCACTATCCAAACTCTGCAACGTAAGTTAGTTATCTAGCCTCCAATACTGTTATCACCACAATATGCTGTAGAATTTCCATTGATACTGCTTCATATTATCCGAATGTGTTTTAAACGTAAACACCAGTATCTGACCCAAATACCTTAGGGGTTTGCTACAAAGATGTTTCATTACATAAGCCGACTTGTCAAACCTGAACTTGCAATCACAGATTCCAAAAGTTACCGAGGCGAGTGAAAAGAGAGCCACCTTCACGACATCGATGACCCTGGCTTTAGGCTCAACATACCTTGCTAACCTGCTAATCTCACTGCATAAGAGACTACATCCCTCAAGTGGTGTTTTAACAAATGCTGACATGAAGTTATGTTATCACCATGTCTCCACCATGGTCATTTCAGCGCCACAAAAAAAAAAAAAAAAAAAAGACATTGAGTTCAGAGTCTAATGATACACAACAAAAAATGCCATCAAAATCATTAAACAAAACTGTATACCAAAGGCCAAATGCACAATCCAAAACTGAAGTGTTTGAAGATACTGCGACTATGAAAAAAAAAAAAAAAATCCATAACACAATGAAGTACACAAGCGCATGGTGTAAAATACAGGCAATCAACCACCAATGGCTATTTATTTTGTTCATTCTTTTTAAAATATTGTTGAGAAAGCCACTAGGCTCTCCACACAACCTGGCAACATCTGTATCTGAGGAATAACTAGAGCACGTAGGTTTAGCAAATAGATGAAATTGGACCCCTGGTCCTTTTTCCCCCCCAAGTCCATCAACATAAAAGATGGAATACTCAGCTAGCTAGCTAGCTAATAAAGCAGGCGGTTTGTAGGCTATATCAGCCATTTGCATTCGCTTTCCCTTGAAAAGGGTAGTTGCCATATTAAACCCAGAGTTACAATTGAAATCTTTGAAGTGTTTTAGCCAAGAAATCAATCTCATACAAAAGCTTCCTATGACGCTTGGTCGTGTTCAGTGGATGGGAGCGAGGCACAAATATCTTTTGCTGTAGTACAAATTTTGCGGAATACCTTCTTTTTCTATGGAACAAATTTCACTGAATCTCATGCTTTTGCAGCATCATGGACTATCCAGAGGAAATGAACTTTCCACATCCACTTCAAATAACTTAAATTTCTTAATTTAAACTCTCCCCAATATTTTGTATTTGGACAGTATAACCCATTTTAAACGCTTTCTGTCAACATTACATATGGCTCCTTTCATGCAGTAGGTTAAATGTGAGATGTAAATTTGTGGAATACTTTCTGACATACAAAAATTTAATTCATATGACTGATCAGCCGTTTTCCACAGGCAACCAATACCTCTTCCACTCCGTTTACTCCAGCAATGCATAACAAAACATTTCATAAGTTTACATAAAATTCAATTGACAATAGATGAAAACATGGCTACAGATTGCTTCCATTGTACTGGATGAATATCATGTCATATTTCGAAAATGAAAAAAAAAATTCAGCGTTTGAATTCCTGAAATCTAATATTAAAAAAAACAGGTTTCGCAAGTTTTCAAGGCTTGCATAATGTTTTTTAGGCTGAGAAAAATGTTCAGATCTCTGAAAACTGTCTTTGTTAGATTTCCTTCTTCACAAATGAAATACTCTTTTTACAGTCCTTCTTCAACTCATTTTTCAGAGTTTCAAGTTTGTTACTGTTCTCCTACTCTATTAGTTTATTTTCCAGGTTTGCAACTTTGAAAATGATGATCTGAAAACTGGTTTGCACTCATAGGGCCTGATTTACTAAGACCTTTAGCACATGCAAAATCTCTTTGCCTGTGCAAAACCAATAACTTTGCCACTGATTGGTGCAAGGCAAGTACCCTGGCCAATCATGGGCAATGTTATTGGTTTTGCATGGGCAAAAAGATTTTGCATGTGCTAAAGGTCTTAGTAAATCAGGCCCCAATTGCAGAATCTGTTTTTAGATTGAACTAAAAACTGAGCTTAGAACTGGTGGCAAACCAGTTTCCCTTTTGGGATTAATTAAGCTTTCTAATCTAATCTAATCATAGTGCAGAATGTTCTTTCAGAGCTGAGTTTACAACACCCACTTTCCACAGACCTCATTAAAAAGTTGCAGGCTTGAAATGATGTGATTTCTGGCAGCTTTGTCTGACAGGTCTGAGACTCTGAAAACAGTATAACTCTGAAGCAAACTGTTCGGGGAAAAAAAGCCAGGATTCTGTAGGAAGGGGCATGTGACCTTAACCTATTATTTGCTCTCTGCTGAGGTTCAGTCCATTCACTTGTAGGTTAGGTGGGACTGACAATGTTCTGCCAATGATTGACATGTACACGATACCTGAAGAGAATGTACGGTTTTCTGTGCTAGACATCAAATTATATCCGCAGTAGATGAGATAAATTAGCAAGTTAAAAAAATTATCACCAACATCCTGTATGCATTTGTGTGTTCAGCAGCTAATACCCCTGTGACTTGACAAGTTGCTTTTGGCCTGTTCCATGTCAACTGGGTACGGGGTAGGACATTGCATTGCCCCGATTCAATTCCAATTTTAATCCTGTGTATGTGGAACTAAAAAATGCCCACATGCAAAATTTTAGGACCATCAGCAAATTCCCTAGGATTTTATGGCCTTCCAGGATTCAACCCCTTGTAGGGCAATTTTCAACCCTGGAGTGGGGCATACCATTTCTTTCATTCAATATCTCAGCGGCTATACATGCCACATGGCTGAAATTTCTGGCACTTTACAAGCTATACCCAAGTGATTTTATCAACCAGAAGAATGAGCCATTAACCCTTTACTTTCTGAATAGTATGGCCTCAAAAGTTGCCAAAATTTAGGTTTTTATCACATATTTTGGCAATTTGCCAACCTCATAAATCGGCAACGGGTCAGAATTTTTTAATGGTGTCTGTTTTGTTTAATAGTGACCAGAGTGCTTGACTGATTCATTGTAAAAGAACATTTGATACCTGCTCTGATATTTTTATAATAGGGCCCAAAGACGGTCACAACTCAAAAGTGACCCCCCCTCGGGGGGTCAAAAGTGAAGTGGGAATTATTCCAAATTTGAATTTGATAACCCATACTGAAGGCTTATGGCCTTGTCTTGACAGGGGAAAAGGGTAGAAATGTGTTTGAAGCCTCCTTTTATGTGTATTTTCTTCAAGAAGATTGCCTATGTTGGGGTTCTGACCCACTTACATATTGTTCATAAGCAATGTACACAAATGTACAGCAAGTATACAGGAGTGGAGACAATTCCAGCAATCTATCAGAACTAAAAGAAAATCTTATTTGTTTTATCCCAAGAGAGCCGCTCTGAACTGAATGGTCTTGGGCATGGACTGTACAGTGATGGGGCTAGGCCTTTCCATGAGAAGGGGTTGGACAGTTCAGCCTCAGAGACTTTGCAATCACGATAGCAAAGTCCATGGGGTCGTCTCCTCCGCAATCCGTTTGTCTGTCTGTCAGCCTTTCCATCGCTTGTTACTATTCTAGTTGCTGTACGGTTGTAGGGACAGACCTAAGATTTACACAGGCTATGCATATTGGGCGTCTCCAGAAGAACCTTTGATGTCAAGGTCATAAGTCCAATTTTGACCTCATTTTTTGTAAGTCAAAGGTTGGCCACGCCCACCAGTTCGGTACGCGAGGGGGTATATAGCACAGAGTGCTATCAAGTTTTTCCAGTCAGGAGAATCGCGTCAAGATATATCCCATTATTATGAAAATTATCACTGCTGCACTTGCATGGTCCGCAATGTTGGCAGAAATCACGGGACTCGCAAGCTCGTAAGTGTGTGGGCAGATCTCTGAACAATGGGTGCTGAAAGGAGTTTTTTTTTTTTTTTCCAGAAAGAACAGTCTGCAATACAAATGTAAATACAAATCCGTAAAAGTTTCAAAATAAAGATACACCCTTTTGTAATTCAAGTCTAATTGCATTCAATTTTTTTTTTTTTTGCCTCACTGCATATGCGCACTAGTTTTCAGGTCATCATTTACAAGGTTTCAATCCTGGATAACAAACTAATGCACCTGGAGACCAGAGCCAGATTTTAAACTGAAAACGTGTTGAAGAAACACCGTAAAAGGAGTGCAGCAGGTGTGAAGAAGCAAAACTCAAATACAAAACTAGGTTTTCTAGAGATTTGACATTTTTCTCATTCTACGTATTAAAACATTTTTTTTTAAGCCTTCGAAACTTAGTTTCAAGCATTAAAAACCGTTTTCATTAGATTAAAAGCTGTCAAACACCGAGTGTCAACCTTTCGAACTATATCTGAGTATCAAAATATGGCACGATATTCATCCCAGGCAACTGCAGAAATCCGCAGCAAATTCAATGAAGTGATACAGAGAAGAAGCCTCACACCTCTCTGTTGTATCCTTCGGAGTTCTTCTTCTGAAAATCCCGCCCAGCCAGCCATTGTGTCATAACGACAAAGCTTTAAATAACAGAGAAAAACCTTATGTTATAGTTTTGCAGAAACACTGTAACCAAACCTTGAGAATAAACAGCTAAGGAGGTTAGATATAATTCATGCATCACCCGGACTTCCGTAATCACACACAGCCATGCTTGATGTTGCCACGTAACCAAACCAAAATTAGGACCTTACTGGACGCAAAGCTGTCCTGAATGATGCCTGTTTTGATTTTAAAATGTGGAACAACGTTCGGTGAAACATTATTCTTATAATGTGCACTGAAAGCACAGTCGAACTCTGGATTAATTTGTCAGTACATCGTGACATAGAATGCATAAAAGTGGGGCATATTTCAAGAATGATAAAATTTGATGTAATCGGTGGTTGGGTAGGTTTAAGCTGTAATTAGCAAGCTTTTCTCTCCTATTTGCTTTTTGCTGTAAACATGCAATTGGTGAAATGCAGCTTTTTAAATTTGAATTAATTCACCTTTATGTGAGTGAGGACAGCTTGACTATGATATGGCTTATGTTAAAAAGGATAAAGATAGCATACTAATTACTATAATCAGACTTTTCAGAGTTATTAGCTACCAGGCTTAATTGGAATCTTGATTTGTGGTCTTCTGTTTTACAAGGGCCTCTTGCTATCAATGCCTTTTAAAAAAAAGAAAGTCATTTAACTCCTCACACACACACACACACACACACTACATATAGACATACACATTCCAGCAGTCCCAAAGGACAAGACTCTGTTTGGATTCGGGCTTATACTTATATTACCCTGACCCAACTGACCACAAGGGCAAGGCAATGACTGCAAGGAGGCGGCAGACTAATTGACGATGCTGGCTAAGAGAAGAAAGCATGAGAAGATAAACAAAATTAGGGTGAAGTGATTGATATCACCTTCTCAAAGGGGAGAGAAGAGGAGTTGTCCCTCAAATCAAATTTCTTGGGTGATTTGCCAGAAAAGTGAGCCGTGCACCCCAGGCCATTTGCATACAGACACAATGTTTGAGCATTTGTGTGTGTGCATGTGTGTGTGTGTGTAGACAGGATGCTTTATGGTATATGGAGGGGATCAGATATGGCTGGCAGAACGTCTCTGCCATGTGGTAGGAATGCTTTTCTTTTCTTAAACAACCGCAGCAAGTTTGGATCAGTCTGTCATGAGGAATAATTTTCTGTAATTTGTCTCTCATTCCTCATTTAAAATCAAACTGAACGACCCTTTAAACAGGGGTAATGTATGTGACCCCTTCACAGTTTTCATAATGACAAGCAAATCGTGAGTTATTATTGCCTCTCAACACTGATTAGATGAGCAGTCAGTTGGGTGCGTCCACATCTCAAACATTCAGTTTTTTATACTTTGTGTTCTATTTAACATAACATTTTAGTGTCATTGCATTGTTATTCTTATTTCTTTCCCCGCATTTTTGTGTGTTCCTCTGTGTAATGTATGATTGTATTCGTTTCTTTCATATTTCTAATTTTTTTTTTCTGTAGAAAAATGTGACCACTGGTGTAAGAGTCAACTGGAAGGGATATGCCTGTTTTCATTCGGACTATCACAGTCTTCCTAAATTCAAAATAGGATTTTCCTTTGTGAATTTGGTTACTAAAACTATTATGATGTGTATGCTCCATATGTTTCAACTTACTGTGTTAACAAAAAAAGAAAGAAAAAAAAGCCGACATCTAGCACTCACTGTAATTTCATTCTGTCTTTTGGTGATTCATGAGTTCACCAGCTGGAAGTTTGAACTTGCTTATAAGAAAAAAAAAAAAAAACTGCATTTTGTTGTATTCATTTATTGAACTCCATTTTACAGTTTACAAAGCAGTAGGATTGAATATCCATTTAAAAGTAGCCTTACTTTCCCTTAATGTTGTTTACCCTCCGTAAATTAATCTAATTAAACTTTGTTAATTTCAGATTTGAATCTCTTAACCAGATGCCCTCAAGGCTGCGCATGCCAGAGTAGGAAACCCTAGAATAGAAGTGGGACGATTGGTGCCCTAGACAGTGCCCCTCACCCCCACACACAGTTGCAGCATTGGAAATGCTAGAAAGCAAGCAGTGCAGTTAATTCCCCAGACATTGTCTCCAAGCAGACTGCCCCCAACCTGGCCTGGTACCTGCAGTCCAGGGCGTTGGATCTAATGAAAGCTGTTAAAATGTCCTAAGACTTATTTAAAACCATGACACATTCAAAGCAAATCAGTTACAAAACTTTTTATTTTTGCAGCATTAATTAAGAAAGAGGTGGATCTTCGCTATGAATGATGACAAGTGACTACTTGAATTGGTATATAATTTGCAAAAGAGCATGTCTGCTATTCCATTTTTTCCATTTGAAAAGATTATTGATGCATTTTTTCACAGATTACTGAACAGCATGAATTTAATACGCAAATGCATTGATTATTCAGTTTATCCATGAGTTACCGTAAGTTTTAGCGATGTACGAGGAAAGCAAACAACCTATGATGTAACAAACTTTTAGCATTTAGCTTTAGCTTTTAGCATTTGGGCTTATATACTGGCATAATTTCAGATCTATTTTTTTTTTCATACAAGTCAAGTGCTGATACAGTTTCACTTCAGAGAAAAAACTCTCTAAGTTCATTGAAATAAGCTGGCATGGACAAAAGCGCTTAGCATCCACCAGTCTTTATTACACATTTATCAGAACTGACACTTTGCTTTGGATTTTCAATGTCACATAAAATGTTTTAAATAATAAAACAAATGGAAGTGGCATGGTCTGAAGTATTAGAACCCATAACCTCAAATGTAGTTGCACATTATCATGAGGCTATCACTGCAACCAAATACTTTTTGTTGCTCAGAATGATGCTTGTACACTTCTCAACAGGTAGTTTGACCCACTTTTCTTATGTGAACTGGTATAGCTCTCTCATGTTTGATGGCTTCCCTTTTCCAACTCACAGCTTCAGCTCTTTCCATAGATGTTTGATTGGATTCAGTTCAGGACTCATAGCAGTCCACTGCAGAACAGTCCAGTATTATCTTCTTATCAATTCTTGCCTGCTTTTAGATGTATGTTTAGGGGCATTGCCCTGTTGGAAGATCCATGACCTGTGACTAAGACTAAGCCTCCTGAAACTGGGCCATATGTTTGCTCCAAAGTGCCTTGATAATCCTCTGATTTCTTTGCCTCTTGCCCAGAATTGAGGCAACCTGTGCTGACGCAGCAAAGTAGCACCTTAACATATCTGCCCCTCCTCCTAGTGTCACAGTTAGTATGGTGTCCTTTTTTGAAAGCTTAATTTTTTCTTCTTCTTCAGTGAATATGAAGCTGATGGAATTTACCAGTGGGCTCTAAATTTTGTTTTATCTGTCCAAAGGACATCCTCCCAGAGGCACTGGGGCTTGTCAGCATCCATTTTAGCTCATCCCTGTCTGGCTTTTATGTTCCTTTTTCAAAGGAGGGGTCTTCCTCAGGCTTCTTTCATGGAGCCCACGTTCATTCAAACAGTGAAGTATGGTGCAAGCAAGAACTGTTGTGTCTTGATGATGGTGGTTAGCTAGTATATGTTTAGAAGTTCTTCTTGGCTTTTTTCCCGCAGTATTATCGATTCCTCTATTCAGTCTGGAGTCAGTTATACTCTTGCGGCCATGTCCAGGGAGGACAGCTATGGCCCCATGAACCATAAACATCTCAATAATAGTTTCAACTGTGCAAATATTGAAGACACTTGTGAAACTAATTGATTGAAATAGGCTGTTACAAATATCCCAACAATTCAAATATTTTTACTATTTTTAAGCGGTATCAGCAATTTAGACTGGACCATCTTCGAATGTCTTTGCAGAATGAGCCAAAATTCAGCTGTTTTTGTGGTTTCTATGTTTTATTCTATGACAAAACGAAAGCATTTAGGTATTAAAGGCAAAAAGCTTTGAATTTCAACAATTTTTAGGAAGAATGGAGCATTGTTTCAATGAGGTGTAAAGTTACCAACACTTTTGACTGCGTCTACATATCAATCATAGCTAAAATATCTTAGTTTTTGTGCCAGATGTTTTCTTTTTCCTCAGGGCCTAATGTTTATTCATAAATTCTGTTTTCACAAAGCAGTGAATGCTTGATTGGGCCCTAAAATACAAGCTATCAAAGGTTTGAATTTGATCACTCTCCAAAGCTGTCAAACATGCCAACAGTAAAAGCCGCAACTATTTTTCCCCCATATTCTAATATATACAATGTTCCTGGAAGTGGTAACAGTAAATATTACCCACTGACTCATTTGAACTGGCAGCACCTTTTGACAAATCTGATGTGATGTGTGTGCCACAGTCTTCTTGGAGCTGCTGTCACAGCAGCACAACCTACTCGGACAGGAAACAGGAAATAAGGTCTCATAACATTTTAACTCACACTGCACACCCCTGGAGTTCTGCAGTGGACTAGATCCTCTGTGGCCAAAGTGCTTTCTCTTTTATACACAGCATTAAGTACTGGAGGAAAAGACAAAATATACTCAGTTTAATGGACCATCACATTCTTTGCAGAGCCACATACCCAAATCAACAAAATAAGAACCAAAGCATGTTTTTTTATTATTATTTACAAGGATTTGCAGGCAATAATCAACAACAAAGTTACATTTTGCATAACTTCATATGTTGTGCTTGTTTGTTAGTTTTGTGCATGGTGCAGAAGAACCTTTTTTCTTTCTCTGGTCCTCGTTGTTATTATGCACATAAGTATTAAACTAATGACCTCTGTGAATATTATGTACGTAGCCTCTTCCTGACTTAATGTTTGGGACAGGATTCAAGAATGCCTCACTAAATGACCATGAAACTGACTTGCATAATTTCAGTGTTATAATGTCCCACACAATTTTTATGGACGTTATTCCTGGAAAAAACTACCACACCACCAACTAAGTGTGTAAAATGAAATCGAAATTAACTATCTGGCTTTTTTGAAAAATAAGTTTATAAAAAAAAAAAGTGGTTTGTTCCTTTCATTTTTGAACAGGAGGAATACTGTGGCTGGAAAGGTCACATTCTGTTACAACTGTCATTTCCAAGTCATGCTCAGGATCAGAGATCATCAAATCACAGTCCTCAAGGTCCTAGCACTGCTGATTTTCTACTTTACCTTTACTTAGGAGTCAGATGTAAACACAGTCTGGCCAAGTAGAGGCAATAATTGTTCAATTAATTACTAAATCACCTGGGATTAAAAAAAAACAAGGGCTAGATTTAGATTTGTGGTCCAGATGTGGTGGTCCCTGTACGAGACTTCAATATTCTGTTGAATAATATGTTTTGCATTGAACAATTTCTTACGTGCACCTCATCTCACAGTTTTAACCAGACCCCCTTCTTCTTGTCCCCCATAAATGATACTTTTTCCTATTTTGTTCCAAAGAACCGCCACAGCCGGTAACGGAGAGTGACAGATATTTAATGTCATCTCTGTTCTGTGTTCTATTTCTACATACTTTCTTCAGAAATTGGTCTGGTTTGCCCACCCCGATTATTCATGCTGGTGATTATTTATGCTGGTGGCTGAGAAGAGTTTGGTACTGACAGGTAAAGACTGCTGACATCAAGAATTTGCTCATTTCCCAGAAAACCCCACTTGTTTATGCTTTGTATGTCAAAATTGCGTGTCGCCCTCATGTATACATACCAGAGGAAGATAGGAACAGAGTTTTTGCAGATGCAGACTCGGAATACAATGAGAATAGCAAACACTGTGATTTTCATTATTTAAAAAAAGGGGGCGGGGGTCTCGGCAATGCAGTGGGTAGAGCTGTAGCCTCAGAGTAAGAATGTTATGGGTTTAAATTTTGGGCCTTTTTTGTGTACAGTTTGCTTGTTTTTCCCCTGTGTGCACATTAGTTTATTCAGGGTGTTTGTCCCACAGTCCAAAGGCAGGCATTTCAGGCTAATTGGTGACTTCAAGTCTGAATGTACGAGTGAATGGTGGATTCCTACACTTGCTCAGAAGAGTATGAAGGGTGACACGCTATGGCCTGAAGAAAGGGCAGAATGCGCTGTTAAACAATCAGTAAATTAGCAAATACATTAGTCTCTGCAGTCTATCTGCTGAGCTCCAAATTCATTGTGTATGGGAACGAATAATCATGTAATGCTGAGACAGGCGGTCAGCATACAAAGAACAAGAGGACCAGCTCTTGTACAATGACATGGAGGCAGTCCTCCTGTTTTAAACTTTCCCTCTTAGGATTAGCCAGCTGCTGCTAATCATCCACCGCCCTAAAGAGCTGGCAGCCACAGTCAGCAACAGCATTGCCAAAATTCAATGCAAGACTGCACAACTGTGATTAAACTGAATCAAGCTGCGAAAACAAAACATACCAATAAATGACATAATCAAGCTCTGGAGGCAAACTCTTTAAGAGTCTATCTAAAATGAAAAATAGTTATTGTTGGCTGGGCTATCAAAACTTAATTCTAGTTCTCTAATAGTTTTGTGATTTACAATGTGCTCCATAATTTGTAGGACAGTGTCACTTTGGAACTTTTTGTTCTGTGCACCAGCACTTCGAGTTGGCAAGGATATAATGACATTGAGGTTGAAATTCAGACTGTCAGCATTTATGCATATGTTTTCATGCACATCAGAGGAGCCGTTTGGAGATGACAGCACCTTTTGTACACAGTCTCCCCATTTTCAGATGCGTCAAAAAATTTGTCAGTTTCACAGAATGGGCACAATTTTTCTGCATGTGCTATGTCTGATGATACGCTCTCAGACAGATTATTATGTCTATTCCTATTTTCCTCCAGCTGCAAGAACTAATTTTTCTGCAATCGCTACTTGCAACTGGGCAGAGAGATGACTATCAAGGGCATAGCTATATTTCAGGTGGTGTTTTCCATGTAAATTAGATGACACCAATGGGAACATTGTGTCACTACAGTCACGCAAAGCGATTTGTGGCATCTTCTTGATATATGAAGCACAGCACATATGATTTGCCAGAGTCATGTCTAAGCTGCAGCGCAACCTATTTCTAATTTTACTGGAAGATGCCGACAAACAGAATAATCTGTCTGTCAGCTGGTGCTCTTCACCTTACCGTAAGTTTTATGGTGGAATAATATTGAGGATAATAATAGTATCAATTGTGAAATGTGAGACTCAAAAATTATGCTCACTTAATTTCATTTGTTCTACCCACTCAGTTTGGAACAGTCATTCTTAGGGCGTGGATTGTGCCATTTAACCTACCTTTGCGTTGACTGACAGAGTGCAGAATAGGTTGCATAATTGCTGGGAGGCGGATGCATTTTCGGTCAGTGATCTAAACTTAGCTGAGTGCCAGAGACATGTTTCAATCAAGTTCGTGGACATCGGTCATCCAAGCGATCCAAATGCCCTGCCCTTTTCCAGTCAAGATAGCAATTGCCCTGGGTTTATAAGTTATGCCAATTTTTAATTTATTCTATTATTATTATTATTTTTATTTTTTTTTTGTTAATTCTATAAATGCACTTTGGAAGTAAGTAACAGTGAGTGTCATGTAGCCTACACAAGTACATATTCACAATCACTTCAAACAGATAATAGGTCATTTTAGATTATTTGCATCCATCAATTCAACTGTGTACACAGTTAGCAAAAGAATAACTAGCATATAGGAGAGAACGAGAATGAATGTAACATGCGATCGGATCAACACACTGCTTGCAGCACTTACTTGAACTGTAGTAAATCACGTGGATACTTAAAAGCTGTTTTGGATCATTGTCAGTAAATTCACTAAAGCGGCCATTTTCTTTTCTTTTTTTTGGAATGAAAACTTGTGTTTATTGTTTCATGTGTCATAGTCATGTTCGTTTGACAGATTATTTATTACTTTAACATATCCTGAGGTTTGTCAAGTCAGAGTTTTTAGAGTACAAGCAATTCAGGTTTAACAGTCAGGAGTCACACTGTTGGGTGAATTGTAACAGATGTTTCTTCCCTTTACAGTAACAAGGAGAGTATTTGTTGCAGCTGTGGCAATGAATGATAATTAAATGAATTTATGTCAGCAACACAGCAAATTAAATGTGTTATTTTACATTGTTGTACCAATGGTAAAGTCCCACTGCCACCCAACTGACTGTGATGACTTGGTGGCAGGGGTGTAAATTCCGGGTTCAGAAAGTAAAAATCCTCCCCAGAACTTTATTCCAACCACCTGGATTTACTTCGGACAGGAGATAGAGCCAATATGAGTGATCAGCTCATTCTGTGGGAGGGAGAAAAACTTGGCAGGACTTTTACTTCCTGACCCCTGGATTTTACACCTCTGCTTGGTGGTCATATGACTGTGTTGTGCAGGATAATAGTTCTTGTCATATGCCAGCTTATACATCATATAGCTACGAATAAATTGAATAGTATGAATAGTATCCAGTGGGCTATACTGTTTATTGGTACAGTATGTAATCAAGTACACAATTTCTAACGCAGCCCTTCTAGCCACAGCAAACACCCTCCGTGCATTTGATATTTTTTAAGCAACAAAAATTCACCAGATATAATAGATAGCGCAATCGATAAAATGTTTTATTAATGTCTTCAAAATAATGGTTTTCACTTTAACAAAAGTAAGAATTGTCAATTAGGCTATGTTTGCCCCTTCCTCCTGTGCATACACCTGAGCCCTGACACAATGTACAACCCCAATTCCGAAATAGTTGGGGCAAAGTGTAAATTGTGAATAAAATCAAAACGCAATGACTTTCAAATCACACCAGCCAGTATTTTATTCACAATAGAACAGAGATAACACAGCATATGTTGAAACTGAGAAATTTTACAATTTTATCCACAAAATGAGCTCATTTCAAATTTGATGGCTGCTACAGGTCTCAAAAAAGTTGGGACAGGGGCCTGTTTACCATGGTGTAGCATCCCCTCTTCTTTTTAACACAGAGTGGAGGCATCTGGGCATTGAGGAGACAGATTTCTTGAGTTTAGCCATTGGAATTTGATCACACTTTTGTTTAATACAGGCTTCCAGCTGCTGGAGAGTTTTTGGTCTCCTTTTACAGACTTTTCGTTTAATTATGCGCCAAATGTTCTCAATCGGTGAAAGATCAGGACTGCAGGCAGGCCAGTTCAGCACATGGACCCTTCTACTACGAAGCCATGCTGTTGTAATACCTGCAGTATGTGGTTTTGCATTGTCCTGCTGAAATACACAAGGCCTTCCCTGGAATAGATGTCATCTGGAGGGGAGCATATGTTGCTCTAAAACCTTTATATACCTTTCAGCATTCATGGTGCTTTTTAAAACATGCAAGTGTCCCACACCATATGCACTAATGCATCCCCATACCATCAGAGATGCTGGCTTTTGAACTGAGCGCGGATAACAGGAGGGGTGGTCTTTCTCCTCTTTAGCCCAGAGGACACAACGCCCATGATTTCCAACAAGAATGTCAAATTTGGACTCCTCTGACCACAGGACACTTTGCCACTTTGGTACAGTCCATTTAAATGAGCCTTGGCCCACAGAACACGGCAGCGCTTCTGGATCATGCTCAACAATGGCTTCCTTTTTGCATGATAGAGTTTTAGGTGGCATCTGTGGATACCACGGCGGACTTTGTTTACAGACAGTGGTTTCTTGAAGTATTCCTGGGCCCATTTAGTAATGTCAATGACAGAATTATGCCGGTGAGGGATGCAGTGGTGTCTGAGGGCCCAAAGATCATGGGCATCCAGTAAAGGTCTTCGGCCTTGTCCCTTATGCACAGAGATTTTTCCAGTTTCTCTGAATCTTTTGTTGATGTTATGCACTGTCGATGATGAGACCTTCAAAGCCTTTGCAATTTGACGTTGAGGAACATTGTTTTTAAATTATTCCACAATTTTTTTATGCAAGCCTTCACAGGTTGGAGAGCCTCGGTCCATCTTTACTTCTGAGAGACTCAGCCTCTCTAAGACATTTCCTTTTTATAGCCAATCATGTTACACACCTGATACCAGTTGGCTTAATTACTTGCTAAATGTTCTTTCAGCTGCTTCTCTTATATATTAATTACTTTTTCAGCGCTTTTTTGACTGTGACCCAACTTTTTTGAGACCTGTTGCAGCCAAAAAATTTTAAATAAGCTCATTTTGCGGATGAAAATGTAAAATGCCTCAGTTTCAACATTTGAAATGTTATCTATGTTCTATTGTAAATAACATATTGGCTCATGTGATCTGAAAGTCATTGCATTTTGATTTTATTCACAATTTACACTTTGTCCCAACTATTTCAGAATTGGGGTTGTAGTAGTATTGGTTTTGATTTGAGCTGACCTCCTTTGACAGATTGCTGCTGGTTTTAATATGCCTACTATGGTGTAAGGCATCCTTATGCTTGAATATACTCAGGAGAACCACTCCCACTGATGGATTACGGATGAGGTTACGATGGTTCTTACATATTTAGCATATGATAGGAAAATACAGGTCCAATATTTAATAAAATAATCATTTTTATTATTTGTTCACATACCTTTTGCATGCAATGACTACTTTAAGTCCATGGTACATAGACATCACCAGATGCTGAGTATCTTTCTTGAAGGTTCTCTGGCCTGCCAGTACTGCAACCATCTTCAGTTCCTGCTTTTTTGGGGTCTTCTTTCCTTCAGTCAATCTCCTCCTCATCACGTGAAAAGTAAATTCATTTCGATTCAACATAACAAAAAAACTTTCACTCGTCAATGAATTTTGATGCTCACTGTATGGACTGTAAAGTCTCTAGTCATACTTTTATGGTCTTGCATTCATTGGATTATTTTGTACTGAAGTATTTTTTTCCTACCGGTTTTATTATGCATCACTGTCCAATTTTTTTTTTCACTCATATATTTGTCAATATTCATTAATTAATCAGGTTTGCTTATGGGAAATGTTTGGTTTGTTTTATTCCAAAAGGATTTACAATGCATCATTTTATTAATTAACCCCTTTTGGCAGAATTCTAATAATGGCCATTTTTCCTGTTGTGCATGAGCCTATTTAAGGCTTTATAACTCAGTATTTGTGCCATGGAGACTGTGGAAAATTATCTCTGTAAAGTAAGACAAATGGAAATTCAATTACAGAATTATTTAGCAATTGAATTTTGGAATTTACAGACACCAGTGTCTATATCTGCACAAAGGGGTTTAAAGCATGGGGAACATTTGCTTGTGTTATAGCTTTTCTCAAAGACCTTGTTCCAATGGGAGAGCTACAAGTGGAGTGCTAATTTTCAACTGTGCTGTTGATGGTGCCTACTTTACTGCCCTCTCAGAGTCTGGATATAAAATTCACTGTTTCAATGTGTTGGCAACTGTTGTTTCTTTGCTTACATAATGTTTGAGGCTTTTTTTTTTTTTTTGGATTATATTGCCAGAAGTTAATCAGATTCTCATGGATATGTCACAGAGTGGATTATTTTATGTTCAAATGCCAGCAATCTGAAATCAGTGAGTGAGGGATTAATGCGCTTGTCCAGCTAAGTTCTGAAAATCTTTTTTTTTTTTTTTTCGCCAGGCAGTCCAAAGGCTAATGCTAGGGGCTTCTCTTTTTCTTCGAGAGTTTTGACTGACACTTGTAGTTTTTGTTCAGCAGTGGTATTTCTGTGCAGTAAACTTGATAAATGCTGTTGGTGGATGATAGCAGGGCATATCCCTGGAACTATAGCATTCACCCCACGGGCAAAATGTGTAATTTGTCCTATTGGTCATGCTGAAGAGAAGGGTTTTGGCGCAGGGATCCTCAAATCTGGACCACAAATCCAAATTCAGTCTAGATTTTCTTTTATCCCAGGTAAGTAAATGAACATTTAGCACCCATGCTTGGCCAGACTCTATTTACACCTGACTCCCAGTTAAAGGGTGGGTGGAAAACCAGCAGTTCTCTGACCTTTAGGACCGTGATTTGAAGACCAGAGGTTTAGGGTATAGGGTCCACAAAATCAACTGGGAAACTATTCTTAGGTCCAGGTATGTTCACAGCAGATTTTACCTGATTCCCGTAGGAACTGTTTGACATTGCATTTTTGAAAAAGAAGACTTTGGCCTTAGGGTGGTGCTAAGGGAATGATCACAGACTCACCAGAACAACTGGATTGCGCTTTCATGTGCCAAGACGCTTGCAACAAATTTATATTATATATATTCAGATTCCCATTAGAACAGTGTGACTTATTGCGTGTTGAAATGTTGGTTCACCTCATGGTGCAGCTTCAGAATAGAGCCATAAAAATCAATGAGTCCCTCTCAATGCATTGGGAAATGTTGACAGCAGATTTGAACAAATTCAGATTCAAGCTTTTCGGGTTACTGCATTTGGAAATGTGAATTTTGACCTGGCGTGGTGATACACAGAAGGTCATAGGGTCACACAAACCAACAGGATCCCCTATGCACCAGGGATAATTGCAAGTTCCATGCAAATTCCATAAAACTGTGCAAGTTATCACACTAACACAACAGATTTGCCACAGAAACCAGTGAATCCATAATATCCCCGAACGCTCCGTTTTGGGTATGTAAATATCCAGTGTTACTTCAACTCTAACAGATTATATTTGAAAAGGGGACTATTTATACTACAACGTTGTATAAAACATTGATATTACAGTGGACATTGCACTTTGAAGAATTGCTCACTGGCAGATTAAGAGCACAGCGATACCATCTCCAGATAAGTTAATTTTGCTTTAGTGATTTATGGCACTGGAGAATTAGAGTGGGCTTTGCTGTTGGGCTATATCAGGCCCTTATCAAACAGCATTACTGGAGTTCAAATGTTAAATTCAAACCAGACTGAGGAACTCCCCTGAAAGCGAACCTCCTTGTGTTTGGGATTATGTCTGAAATCAAAAACAGGCAAACACCAATGATTACTGTACATGAAAGGCTGAAATGACCAAAATTCCACAACATCCAGCTGGAGACCAACAGCTGTTTGGATGGAAGCCAAAATTTTCTTGTCTTAATTAGAAGCTTTCATTAGCTACAATGAAAACATTTACAAGTATTATGGAAATATATCATTGGATATATCAGCAATTTTCTGTACCAAATAATATGACTCATTTTATTTTTTATTTTGCTTTCAAAGAGTAATACACTAATGATCCTGTCACAACAGAGCAGTGGTTTTTATCGTAAACAGGGGCTTTGTATTACAGTTGTATAGATAGTCATTATCAGGTGGTATATACTGTATACTATAGCAGTAGTCATAACAATGGGCCTCATTCGCCAACTGTTCTTAAGAAGAACTTTCTTCTTAAATGCCACTTATGAAGTTTTCAAGAAGTTTTTGGGATTCAATATTGTTTCCTGATTTAAGACTTCTCCTTAGCTAAGTGCAGAGTCTACGAACACTTATGAGCACACTTATGCACATTTGAGCACTGATAGGTTTGTGCAAAGTAATAAGTTATTGCGTTTTCCTCAGTTCTACCACTCAATAATATTACAGGATTTATTTTACAATTATATTTTTAACATTTATAATATAATTCATAATTAGTTTCATTATTTTACAACGCATTATGGTATTTTGAAATAAATAAACCCACGAGATGTCTTCAGAAGAATAGAGGCCCACTGCCGCTGGAATTTTTTGGTGTTCACTTCCGGCAGCAGTACTTCCTCTTCAGAGCTATTGAACTTTTTCTT
The DNA here is from genome assembly GCA_029692085.1 of Gymnothorax javanicus. Classification (NCBI taxonomy): domain Eukaryota; kingdom Metazoa; phylum Chordata; class Actinopteri; order Anguilliformes; family Muraenidae; genus Gymnothorax; species Gymnothorax javanicus. The sequence goes on from CM056198.1 coordinate 35,432,471, forward strand.
CTGTTTGGAGTCCGGTCCTCCACCATCTTTAGACTTTCCTTCCAGCGTTGTCATCATTTTCTTAATTCCTTCTACTTTCCTCCTTTGTCTGTATTTGATATCTGTGTACATACAGACCGGAGTCTCAAATGGCAGGGCATTTACCCAACTAGCACATGCTTCGAATTTACAAGCAAACAGGATTCATAAAGTTAAAAACACAGGGCGCGAATAATAATGCAATGAAAGAACACGTCATGAATCCGACTGGACTTTTCTAAAGAACTTTCTTAAGAACATATTTATTAAAAACTCAAGAAGATATTGGTGAATGAGGCCCGTTGACTTTAGGCTGAGGTTTGAAACTGGTTCTTTGAAAAAGCACCCCACCCTAGAAAAAGATCTTTAATGCTTACCTATTATTTCCATCAGAAGTGTTACTTTGTCACAAGGCTGGTCTTTTGTCCCGTCTTTGCCCCAAATGAAAAAAAGTGGAATTTTGAAAATGAGCTGGCCTAGATACATTACAATGAATTTAATAGATTTTTCATCATTGTTGAACCTCATTCTGGAACTGCACCTAAGCATTCAAGGCCTGTGGTGATATTAAGTAATTTTTTCAAAGATATTTAAAGTCAAAATAGAGTAGCTCTTTGCTGGCAAGTATAATATAGAAAGGAGATATTTTTATAGTCGACCATCACGGCTGCTATTATAGGAAGAATTAATGCTTGTGAGGCTATGAAAGGTGGTGCTCTAGTAGAGCTGCATTTGCTTTCACTTTTGAATCCTTATTAAACTCACAGTCACAAGTGAACAAGGGAACACATGGTTATATTAAAGCCCATATATATTTTAGAATCACTCATATTTTTAAATGCCCTGCCATAACCATTCTTTATATTATTTGATTCGAGGAAAATACTTGGAGTGAACACCAGTATCATTACGGCAATACTGTGCTTTCTATATTGTGGTCTGGAGAGAAGCAAATCCCCTAAGCAGAAATTCTAGATGCAGTATTCCTTCATTATGTACACTTTAATTATCCGTATTTCATAAAGGCATGTTTCCCCTCACCAAGTAAATCATCTTGCGACTGTGCAATATTTGTGGGCGTAGCTGACACTGTATTTCCAGTGACTGATGCATATTACTGTAAATGCTGCAAGAGAAGCCAACTGAACAATTTTATTTTTGGCTTTTAAAGGTGTGGGTGCTTGACATTGAATGACTTGTGTCCTTAGTATATGACATGTTTTTGCAACTGGGGTGTGTATGTTTCAATTCACTGAGAAATTCAACTTAGTTCAAAGTAAAATAAAGCATTCACCATATTCTTTCATTGTACAATAAGCCACCCAAGTAATATTCTGTATGTCTCAAATGAATTGCAGAGTTGGTGTATGTGTGAGGAGGGATATGTCAGTTATATTTATATGGGAGATATGACAATAGCAACAATAAACTTAGAACGTATGTACACTATTCAGCACTTTAAGGTCATATCATTGTACAACTATTTTTGGCTTTTGACATTTTTTTTGGAGAATGTTAAGATATCGTACTGGACCGATTGCATTTAAGGAAAATAATTACCTTTGCCAAGGAGGTTATATTTTCACCTGTTTGTCTGTTAACACAATAGCTCAAAAAGTTGTGAACAGAATGGCGCAAAATTTGGCTGGATGGTAGGTGGTGGTTCAAGGATGAGTTGATTCAATTTTGGAAGTGATCTGGAACATATTCTAGATTCTAGATCTGAAAGAAGTTAAAATATGCCTGAATACGATGATTGTCCCATATGTCATGAACAGATTTTCATAAAATTTCAGCATTAAATACATTTGTAGAATCTACAACAAACTAAGGTAGAATTGACCATAGTTGTAGGTGATCTGGGTAATCTTATGGATCCAGAACCAATAATACTGACTTATGGCGTGGCGGAGGTATGCACTCTATCGAGTGCCCTTTTACTTGATTTTAAATTCACAAGCCCCATTTTCAGATGGAAAATAATGGATGTTAATCAAAACAATGCAGAAAACAAGGGACGAGTCATACAATGACAAGCAAGTTGTGGGCGAATGAGTGATTCCCCTCGATACAACTATACAGCTGGGGCCTGATTTTTCTTATCATATTCAATATACGTGAGGACCACTGCACCCTCATCTGTGATTCATTAATCAGTGTGGTTCTTCTGATTATACTCAAACATATGCGTGCCTTAGTGATGGCCACAAGAGGGTGTGATATGAAGAGTGTTGATCCATCAAAAGAGGTTGGCTCAGATCAGTACCGACACTGCTACCTTGTGCTTGGGCTCTGGTATACACACATGAGGAGGGTACACACTTCACTTAAATGACTCTTTACTTTTATTAAGGTGCTCACCATTATTTTAAGTACAGTAATAAAGCATTTTATTGATTGCATTATCAATTAAATTGAAAAAAGAAAAAAAACTTCTTTGGGGCATTTTTTGTTATGATCCAGATAAGGAACCAGACGCAGATTTATAGTACAATCCAATGAGGATATTTATTGATAAAAATAGGGCAATAGCTGGAGGAGGGTCGAAGCCCAGGGCAGGATGAGTACAGTCCCACTTTGGTGGTATAGAGTGGTGAGGGTCATGGGCGTGTTAGCTCTCGGCCAGTGGCGTCCCGGGGCAGAAGCCTGGTGGGGTTTACCCCAGCCGAGGCAGGATTATCACAAAGCAGGTCTGAAGGGTTTTGCTGGAACACAGTCCCAAGCCTGGAGACTGATGAGGGTTTGGAAGGTGTTCCGAATAAACTGGTCAGAGGAACAGACAGGAAAGGCAGGTTAACAGGAATATGGTCCAAATCCTGGAGACTGATGGGAACATTAGGGAGTTTGTACCTATTAATAAGCCCCTGAACAGTAATTAAGTATTTCACTATCGTTAAGGTTAGAATAATTTCTGAAGACAGTAAAGCTTTTAAACTGGAAGACATAAACTGACTGGTTGCTTGACTCCAAAGTGGCAAGACAGTCCTGCAACTCTGCCAGACAGACATAACGCTTATATACAGATAGGAACAAATGAGAACAGGGCATACAAATGGATTACCCCAGGATAAGAGGAGGCCCACAAGACGCCAAACCGATTAAGGAGACAATACCTGTAAAAGACATGCAGTGTGCTCGAAAGGGGGAGAGAACAATCGAGGAGACAGGAGGGTGGTGACCATTTTTGCAACAGAAGATGAGGTCAGAACTCAATCGCAGACAAAGGTTCAGTTCAAGTGTTTTATTAGAGATCTTAGTCAGACAATCCAGTTGAGTAACACACACTCAGAATGTTACACGAAAGGGGAATTTCAACTGAAATCCAGTAACAGTCCACAGATCCAAAGCCAAACAGTCGGTATGCCAAGTTAAGGGACATGCAAAATCGTAAGTCGGTGAAGCCAGCAAAGATCACAAATGAGTAATCAATCATATACAAGGGACTGAACTAAATCGTAAACATGAACGAAAAGAACCGTAACCACAACATCTCAGGAGAAACAAGAATGCTTGTAAGTAGGCCCAGAGAGTACTGGCAAACAAACTCACAATAAAACACTGACAGGAAGCTGAATGCAAAGGGAGAGAAGTGGCTAATGAGATGGGGAACAGGAGAGTGTGAACAAAAACAAAGTGGAGAATGCGCAGGGAAGCTAAAAACGAGGACTGGAGGTGCACAAAGAGTTCAACAGAAAGGGTGGAGTGAGTGCGGGGAAATGAAAACAGAAAGCATGTGGAAAGAGACAGGAGAGAGAAAGCAAAGGAATCGACACAATGAGTACATAACTATCAAGAAAAATAATAGGCATGAAATGATATAAAAACCATGCAATAACAACTCAGACCCCAACATTCTGTCATTTAAAAAACATTGAATGCATGTAGGGTGTTCCGTAAGGTAATGCTCAAAATAATATACTTGTTTATTACATAATGCACAGGATATACTTGACACCTCATGCTGCTCAGTACATTAGAAGTGATACAGTGTATTTGCCCACATATGATAATAGTTATGTCCTGTACTACACAGTCACATGACCACCAAGGCATCATGATCACCTGAGTTGCCATTGATATTACATCAATGTATTTTTGGAAAATATGTTTTTAAAACCATCAAAACTTTGCTCGCAATGTAATGTATGTATATTGGCTGACATAAAATTTGGCAGTCAAAATGAAACTGTGGCAGCAGTGCTTAGTTAGCTTTTTGCTAATTTTGAGAGGTTCATTTTTATTGTGAGTGTGCATGTCTGTAGTGCTGCATTGTCTCATTGTATCCTGCATTTCATCACAAGCAGTGAATTTTCTCTGCAAAAGTTCAAATTTGAGCTGATGCACACACAATCTGATTTTAAGAAATGTGTATATTGTTTTGCCAAGAGGGTTTTTTTTTTATTACTGGCAGTTATGTTTCATCATTTTTACATGCATACAGTGGTACTGATAAGATTTCTGTCATTTTCTTGATAGTTAAGCAATATACAATCGCATCTTTAATCCACTTGGCTGTAATGTTCCTAGTGTGAAGAAATGGGCAATAGGCCTGTAAATTCTTCACACAGCAGTGTTTCCAATTTTTATTAAAAGGAACACATTGCAAAAAGGAGCGAAAAAATAATTTAAAAAAAAAAATACGCCAGCTCAGTGGAGTCCTCTGGACCAGATGTCACCATGTCATGTATTATGGCGATTCTGACGAATATGAAAGCTACCTGCTTAGAGAGAGGGCAGGCAAGCTCCATGCAGGAGTATTGAGCTCTGGATAGGCAGTTGTGCTAGCGGAGGCTTAACAGGTCAATGTGGTTTTTGGCGTGCTGTCAATTTGGTTTGCAGTCACAGTCATCATCATCGATATACTAACAAAAATAATCCAACTGTGAAGACATGAGGCTTTCTTTCCTGGAAATAAATCTAACTCAGGGTTTCCCAGTTTTAACTGTGGTACCATATAATGTTGTGAAGTTTCTCATTTGGTGCACTGATTACTTCCACACTTTTTGTAAACAAACTGTCTACCTAAGTCTTCTAATTTACCACAAAAATTTGGGTATGTTGCGGTCATTTATATCTTGGTGAATAGCAGCTAGAGGGCTTGTAAAATCTCAAAAATTCTCATAAAATCCATTTGCATGGATACATTAAACTGCTGGTAGGTGGAAGAACACTTGAATTTCATATTTTTGATCAGGTGTCGAGTTTAAGCAATTCCTAAAATCACTGGGAACAAACAAATTATCATACTAAATCTAGTGTTATGAATTTGCAGGAGCTTTTTTTTGTGAAAAGCACAAGCTGTTTCAACCAATGCCCCAAGGAATTACTTCTGCAAGCTTAATTTACTCTGATGTGTCCCAAAGCAGGCACCATCCAGTTTTAATACTAGTTTCACAAGAAAGCCCGCTCTGTTCATATTTCCCTTGAATCACACTAAATTAGAACTAAATGTTTTTGAAGCCCATCCTATGCAGTATGAAAAGTTTAATATTTTCCACTGTGCGTGTTTGGGACATTTGCAGTTGGCGTCAGAATGTGGAGCTTGTCTGAGGGAGGCACTTTGAAGTGTTTGTGGTATCGCCACATCTGCAGGCAAGATGTGTATGCAAGGGGAGTGCATGTTATCTGTATTACTCATGTCACGTGACAATGAACAACATCTCTTAACTCTTTCCTGGGTAGCTGTGCAGAAGAAGAGGTGTCCTGAGGTTTTTGGACAGGCTGTGTTCCTCTTTGTCTGAGCAGGAATGTTTGTTTGTTGACATCATAGCAATTGTGCAAATGCTGTTCTGGAGTTTCAGTATGCAAAGTGATAAATAACAGCCAAAATACCACCAGAATAACAAGGTTTTTTTCCCCCAGCCTCTTCCATGTGACTGCTTTGAAACAAATTTCTGAATCAAGCAACTATGTTTACAACTGGCTTTGGCTAAACATATACATTTTTATACAATTTTTCCCCTGGATAAACAGTGTACACTGTTTTGTGACCTCAGCCTGCTCTGAAGAAAAGCTGGATTCAAATGAGACCCAAGAAATATAAAAAAGCTTACATCAGAATGGAGTATTTTCCTCTCAAACTTTTGCCAGGACATGAAATAGGAAAATTGCTATTACTGTAATTTTGGGAAAGCTTTAGAAGCCAACAGCTCACATTTATTATGAGCAAGTATTAGTGGATATATATGTGTGCAGGACTGGGAAAAGGGGTCACTTGGGATTTTTTTCCATTCTGAGATTAACGGGTATCTCAGTGATATTCCAGTGATAGCGATATCCCAGCACTACTGTACTGTCAATTTACAACAATTTGCTGTGCACAAATTCACCCAATTTTTTTTCTCAAAATGAAAAACTTTGATTTTGTCACTTTTTGATTACTCTTTGATTTTGTTGGAAAATCTCAATTTTCATGCAATGACCCAAGTGACCCCTTTTCCTAGTCCTGCACACATATTTATATGTATATTACAGTCAGGTTGTGAAACCAAACATTTCGTGAAATGACAAAAAATTTTTAGTCATTTTTTGAAATGACTAAAGTTTTATGCTAGCCATTTCCAGTGGCATAGCTAGTGGGGGGCAAAGACACGTCCCTTTATGACAATTAGTCCTGGCTAGTTCTCAATCATTTCCCTTTATTGACGCGTTTTCCAATTATTGTAATTGGCAACTGAAGACGTGGTTTCTCTCCATATGCGATCTAACGGCAATGAAATCATGGGCTAAATTCAGTACAGAAAAATAATTTACTTACTAATAGGCCAATGCTTCGCATTGATTGAACTGGTCCAAGTTCCAATGAAACGCGGACTTTCACTCTCGGTATTGTGTGGGTTGATAAAAAAAAAAAAAAAGTGGCACTCGGCAGTTCAATAGGCTATAAAAAGCGTGCGGCTTCAGCTATTTGCGTGAGAGTCGACAGGTATGCCATTTTGAATAACGTTGATTAAAATACAGCAAATACGCGTCCAGATGAATGATTGTCGTCTTACCTAATCGGGGAGAACAAGCAGCACCTGATAAGTGTGGAGTGCTCTCGGATTGAACCTTCTGTTAATTATGAAAATGACTGAGAACAGGTCAGGACTAATAATTGTTTTAAACAGATTATTTGTGCAACCCAATTCTCTGTTCTTGTTCCGCCACTGTACTGAATTTAGTCCATGATTTAATCCCTGTTAGATGCACATGGAGAGAAACCGTGTCTTCAGTTGCAAATTACGATAATTGGAAAACGTGTCAAAAAAGGAAAATGATTGAGAACTAGCCAGGACTAATTGTTGCCATAAAGTGACGTGTCTGTGCCCCCCCACTAGCTACGCCACTGGCCATTTCATGAAATGACTGAAATTTTTAGTCATTTCACAAAATGACTGGTTTCACAATCTGACTGTAACATGGGTGTTTTTGGAGTTCAGGTACTGTTCATTTAAAAAAATTGGAAAAAAATATATAAAATGGGTCAAGAACAATCATTAGTTGTAAAATATGTTTTGCGCCTTGTTTATTTTCTGCTTATCAGTCACCATATGTATGTGTATCAGGCTGGTCACAAACTCATTTCCGTCCAATCATCCTTGATTATAGCTTCTCCCACCCAATTGGGGAGCTTTTATAACCAAGGTAGCGTTCATTCATTTCTCTAGCTCCGTGCTTTTTACCCCGCTCCTACTCCGGTTTACCCCAAAAAATCTGCTTATCTCCCGCACCTTCCCAGCCTCCTCCTTTAAAAGTGACATTATTCATCGCCAACAGCATCTGTTCATGTCGGGTTCAATAATTTAAACATTAACGAGATTTAAAAGAATCTCATGCTGGGGGACGTTGTAATCACAGGGACTGTCTGTGTCATGCTTGCTCAGATTGTTCCAGAGCATCACTTGAGCAGAGTTGCCGCCAAACTCAAATGCATTTTGTTATATAATAAATGGTTGTCCTGACTTATATATATATATACATATATATATATATATATATATATATATATATATATATATATGTTGTATATATACACACACACAGTGCTGTAAAAAAGTATTTGCCCCCTTCCTGATTTTTTTTTTTTTTTGCAAAAAGCAACATATCATGCCATGATCTAAAGAAATTCAAGAACAGATGAGAGACAAAGTCATTGACATCTATCAGTCTGGAAAGGGTTTCAAAGCCATTTCTTAGACTTTGGGACTCCAGTGAACCACGGTGTGAGCCATTATCCATAAATGGGGAAAACTTGGAACAGTGGTGAACCTTCCCAGGAGTGGCCGGCCTACAAAAATTACTCCAAGAGTGCATCGACGACTCATTCAGGAAGTCACAAAAGAACCAAGAACAACATCTAAAGAACTGCAGGCTTCACTTGCCTCAGTTAAAGTCAGTGTTCATGATTCAACAATAAGAAAGAGACTGGGCAAAAATGGAATCCATGGGAGAGGTCCAAGGCGAAAACCACTGCTGACCAAAAAGAACGCAAAGGCTTGTCTCACATTTGCCAAAAAAAAAAACCATCTTGATGATCCCCAAGACTTTTGGGAAAATATTCTGTGGACTGATGAGACAAAAGTTGTACTTTTTGGAAGGTGTGCGTCCCGTTACATCTGGCATAAAGCTAACACAGCATTTCATAAAAAGAACATCATACCAACTGTCAAACATGCTGGTGGTAGTGTGATGGTCTGGCACTGCTTTGCTGCCTCAGGACCTGGATAACTTGTGGTAAACGATGGAACCATGAATTCTGCTCTCTACCAGAGAATCCTGAAGGAGAATGTCCGACCATCAGTTTGTGACCTCAAGCTCAAGCACATTTGGGTTATTCAGCAGGACAATGATCCAAACACACCAGCAAGTCCACCTCTGAATGGCTTAAAAAAAAAAAAAAAAAAAAAAAAAAAAAACTAAATGAAGGTTCTGGAGTGGCCTAGTCGAAGCCCGGACTAAAATCCAATTGAGATGCTGTGACATGACCTTAAACAGGCTGTTTGTGCTCAAAAACCCTCCAATGTGGCTGAAGTAAAACAATTCTGCAATGAAGAGTGGGCCAAAATTCCTCTACAGTGATGAGAAAGACTCATTGCCAGATATCGCAAATACTTGATTGCAGTTGTTGTCGCCGAGGGTGGCACAACCAGTTGTATTAGGTTTAGGGGGCAATTACTTTTTCACTTAGGGCCATGTAGTTTTGGATAGCTTTTTTCCCTTAATGAATGAAATCATAATTTAAAAACTGAAATTTTGCATTTAATCGGGTTGTCTCTGTCTAATGTTAAAATTTGTTTGATGATCTGAAAGTCTGACAAATATGCAAAAAAATAAGAAATCAGGAAGGGGGCAAATACTTTTTCATAGCACTGTATATATATATACATAATGTGTGTGTGTGTGCGCGCGCGCGCGCGCGCGTGTGTGTGTGTTTAACAACATCTATTGTACCCTTATTTTCCAGTTTAATATTCTTTTAAAAATTCCAGCTGCTAGTCTACGGAATAGGAAAGAAGAATACATTCAGACCTTTCAGCCAGACAACAACACCCAATCCCCCATAAAACCATCCTCAGCCGCGGCTGTTGGCACCATGAGGTTATGTGTTGCCGCTGCATAGAATGCCCCGTGGTGAAACATCTGACTCAATTACAACAAATGATGAGACAGCCATTTAATCAGCATTTTGGGTTGCTGCACCCATAATTATAGAGCCACAACTATTTTTATATTTCTTTAATCATTTTTGCCAAGTCAGTTAACCTTTCCATGAGGTGCAGTCCAGCCATCCTGTTTCATAGCCAACCCCGTGGTTCAGCTATTTGTAACTATTATTATAAAAGTAATATTTCACAGATATATCCATAAATCACACCAATGAGTTTAACTTCATCGACTTAATTTTTTTCTCCTCTCTTACGACTGCAATGTATGTTGGAGTGAATTTTGGCTGAAATAACTTGTTCCACTGGGGTTTCATCTAGTCACCACTACAGTGTTTTTACGACACACTGGGAAAAAAGAGCCCTAAATGTGTGGTACGTTCTTTTTTTTTTAAATTTGGGGTCATAATCGAGTCAAGGAAATTAGATTTTTTTTAAGTTATAATTGCTAATTTGTGCTACAAATTTGTTTTTCTGAATCATACATATTTGTTTGCTAATATATTTCACTCTGAGGCCCAATGAAAAATATTCACATTGCAGTCATGTTCCTATCGCAAGGACTCTTTTTGAATTGATCCAGAATTATTACTCTTGCTACCATGGTATTCTTAATCATATATACTCAACAAGTCTAGGAACACTATTTTAACCCGAGAATTTGCAATGTACAAACTGAACGCAAATCCCAGGTGTTGTTTATGTTATTGGTGTTAATCCAAGACACAAATTGCATCAAAGCATTTGATCAGATGACTTTATTACCCCAAAACAGGGTATACACGGGGAAGACGAGACTCACACAAAGTTCTGACCATTAAAACAAAATGTCAAATAATGTCAAAAGTAATTTCAAAATCTAGTGTGAAAACCACGTGTTCTCACCACAGCTTGACAGCGTCTTGGTAAGCTCAAAACAAGAGAAAATTATGCTGACAAGATTCAGTGGTTCTGTACTTTTTTTTGTTGAGTATATAAGCAGGCATTCTTGACAATGCTGAAACCTAAATGTTCAATAGCATGACTCTGCATGACAAGGAAACTTCTACTACCACGCTGACAGAACTTCATAATAAAATGACTACATGGTTTCCTCAAATGACCTTTCCAGAACCGTCACATCCTGAGATGCTGAAGGCAATTTTGCTGTCGGAAAAAAGCTGTTACTTCAAAGCTGAACTACATTGACACAAATCCAAAACTGAGCTTAAAGAAAACAATGGGCTAAATAAACATACTATATATATACATACATATATATATATATATATATGTTATTAATTGCTTATTTCCATATTGCCTTGGTATTGTCCTTTGGGTTGCGGTCTTAGCCCTCGACCGCAATGCGAAAATAAGCAATTTATAATATTTTTATTAATTGGTTAAGTATGTTGTGCTATCATGACAATATTATGACTATGACTTCTGAAGTACGCGACTTCAAGACTCATTAAAGAGCTAAATGCTAGGTCCGCGACTGCTTGTGCACCTGCTGAGCTCAGCCAATACAGGGTCGGCCAATACAGGATATATTGGCGGGCCGTTTTTTCTGTATGCAAGCAATAACATACCTAACCAATTTATATATATATATATATATATATATATATATATATGTACATGCATACAACCCCAATTCTGAAATAGTTGGGACAAAGTGTAAATTGTGAATAAAACAAAAATGCAATGACTTTCAAATCACACCAGCCAGTATTATATTCGCAATAGAACAGAGATAACATAGCAAATGTTGAAACTGAGAAATTTTACAATTTTATCTACAAAATGAGCTCATTTCAAATTTGATGGCTGCTACAGGTCTCAAAAAAGTTGGGACAGGGGTCTGTTTACCGTGGTGTAGCATCCTTCCTTCTTTTTAACACAGAGTGGAGGCGTCTGGGCATTGAGGAGACAAGTTTCTTTTAAGTTTAGCCATTGGAATTTGATCCCCTTCTTGTTTAATACAGACTTCCAGCTGCTGGAGAGTTTTGGGTCTCCTTTGACGGACTTTTCGTTTAATTATGCGCCAAATGTTCTCAATTGGTGAAAGATCAGGACTGCGGACAGGCCAGTTCAGCACACGGACCCTTCTACTACGAAGCCATGCTGTGGTAATAGCTGCAGTATGTGGTTTTGCATTGTCCTGCTGAAATACACAAGGCCCTCCTTGGAATAGATGTTGTCTGGAGGGGAGCATATGTTGCTCAAAAACCTTTATATACCTTTCAGCATTCATGGTGCTTTTTAAAACATGCAAGTGTCCCACACTATATGCACTAATGTATCCCCATACCATCAGAGACACTGGCTTTTGAACTGAACGCTGATAACAGGAGGGGTGGTCTTTCTCCTCTTTAGCCCGGAGGACACAACGCCCACGATTTCCAACAAGAATGTCAAATCTGGACTCGTCTGACCACAGGACACTTTTTCACTTTGCTACACTCCATTTTAAATGAGCCTTGGCCCACAGAACATGGTGGCGCTTCTGGATCATGCTCAACAATGGCTTCCTTTTTGCATGATAGAGTTTTAGGTGGCATCTGTGGATGGCACAGTGGACTGTGTTTACAGACAGTGGTTTCTTGAAGTATTCTTGGGCCCATTTAGTAATGTCAATGACAGAATCATGCCAGTGAGTGATGCAGTGGCGTCTGAGGGCCCGAAGATCACGGGCATCCAGTAAAGGTCTTCGGCCTTGTCCCTTACGCACAGATATTTTTCCAGTTTCTCTGAATCTTTTGATGATGTTATGCACTGTCGATGATGAGACCTTCAAAGCCTTTGCAATTTGACGTTGAGGAACATTGTTTTTAAAGTATTCCACAATTTTTTTATGCAAGCCTTCACGGGGTGGAGAGCCTTTGGCCATCTTTACATCTTTACTAATTGCTTTTTCAGCCCTTTTTTGCCTGTGTCCCAACTTTTTTGAGACCTGTTGCAGCCAGAAATTTTGAAATAAGCTCATTTTGTGGATAAAATGTAAAATGTCTCAGTTTCAACATTTGAAATGTTATCTATATTCTACTGTAAATAACATATTGGCTCATGTGATCTGAAAGTCATTGCATTTTGATTTTTTCACAATTTACACTTCGTCCTAACTATTTCAGAATTGCACATACACAGTTTACCAGGGCAGGGGGAAACTGTGGCAATGAACTCATCCTCCTCATTGCAAGCATTTTTGAATGTTCACTTGCTGAGACATTGCAATGACCTACAAATACCACTTTCTTTGAACCTGAGAATTCTCGAAGACTTGGTCTGAGCTGCTAAAACCTTGGTTTCATCGAAAGCAACAGTCTGGATACATGAACAGAGAGCTCAGATGGCACTCTTTTCTGCTAGCCCCTGTTTCTCCAGAGGGTCTCATATACCAAATACTTATGGCAAAGATTTTCAAACGGGCCAACATGTTCTAAAGTGCCTGAAAAAAGAATAAGAAATACCTGCTACTTGGCTAAACCCCAGGGGGAGAAATGTGTTGTACTTGTGTAGATCAAGAGACAGGTGATTCCTGCCAGAAAAGCTATTCTATTTAAAAATCTGCTCTCGAGTCGGTGAAACAGCTCTACATTTGCCAATGTCCAAAGTCGGAACACGACCTTGAAGGTTCTTACGGCCTGTTCCAAATGATTCGCCTCACCTTTTGAATCTGAGAGAAGTGCATCAATCGTGAGAGTTAGCCTTTCTGGCAGAAAAAGATTCAGCAATACATAATATGAAATGTTGGGTACATGAGCTAATTTTATTGGTAATTATTGCAGTCAAGAGGTTAAGGGTTACAAAGCAGAATAGGTACTGCTGCTTTTAAAGTTTGGCTACCTTCTGTTTGGACAAAATTAAACTAATTATTTGTGATATATTAATTTTCACCAATGAGCCAAAACATTGAAACCACCCAGAGATGAAGCAAATAATGTCGATTATCTCATAACAGCAACGCATGACAAGGTCTACAAACAGACCTTAGACTATAAGTGAGCAGTCGGTTTTCATAATTGAAATATTGGATGCGGGGAAAATGGGACCTGAGAGAATTTGACAAGGGCCAAATCAGTGCACCTCGATGAGTGGCTCAGAGCATCCTCCAAACCGGCAAGGCTTCTACAGCGCTCCGAGCAGTGCTACCGACATTGTCCATTAAGAGACAAACTGTGAACTGGCAGGAAGACGTTGGGTGCCCAGGCTCACTGACGTCAAGGGCAATGAGTGCTCTCCCATCTGGTCCAAACAGATCGAGGGGCCTCTGTGGCACATTTGCATTGCAGAGAACTTTAATATTACCTCCTTGAGGCATGTGCCAGAACAAACAGTGCATTGTACCCTGCTGCGAAAAGTGCTTTGTAGCTGCAGACCAGTTGGAGTCCCTATTTTAATCCTGGTCCAGTGCCAAAAGTGCCTAAGATGGTCACATGAGCATTGGAACTGGACCTTGGAGAAAGTGAAGAGGGTCACTTGGTCCAGTGTGTCCCGGTTCTTTTTGCATCATGTGCATCGGCTGGACCATTTACCTTGTGAAGAGATGGCACTGATATGCACTGTGGGAAGAAGGCAAACAGGTGGAAGGAGTATGACGCTCTGGGAAGTGTTGTGCAAGGAAACCTTGGATCTGGGAATTCAAGTGGACACCATTTTGATGGACCTGTTTTTGGGACTGGATGGGGACTAACATATTATTAAGCATGTGGTTCTAATGCTGTGGTAGATTGTTTTCATCCCATAGTGACTGTCATTTTTACCCAAACTATTGTCATTGATTTTTTAATTTTATATTTTGAAATTTGATTGAGAGTGCACAAGTGCACTGGGATCACTGCTGATAGTTAAATGACACTGAATGTAGAGCAGCAGAGCTTGACTAGCAAAAAATCTTGGCAGAATACACTTTTTTGACTAGTCTTCTTTGCCCTGTTGTCTCTGCCTCCTCGTTTGCAGAGGGTGTAATTTCATGACACCCCCACCAATTGTAGTCAGAGTATATTATATACAAAAAATCTGCCTGGATTTATAAAATGCATTCCATGCATTTTGCATGAGCCCTGACCATATAATTTATTGAATATTGTAATTATATTTTGGAAATACATCAAGGATGTGTGTCAAAATCATTCACATACAGTGGGGTCCAGTATTATTGGGATCCCTCACCAGAAGTGCACTGATTGACGTCACCTGTGTTCAATTGCGAAACAAAAAAATGTAATGTTGTGGTCAGATTTAGCATAGGCATATTTGGTGTCAAGATGTAAACACATACAAGGAAAGACACTGAGGTGTGTTGAATTAGTGATATTTTGAGTTGTTTTAATTCCAGAGGTCCAAGGGCATTGGTTAACCCTTTATTGAACTTCAGGTTTGCGGGCGGGCTGCTAGGCGAATTTGCGTTTTTATAGCGTCAAATATTGTGCCTCTTTGAAAACTTATGTATTGCTTGACAGTGTAAGAACTCAGCATTATTACTGCAAAAGCCATTTTATGATGCAAAGACTACAGAAAAAATACAATAAAAAATCTTGAATTATGTCATATCGACCCTCTGCCTGATTATACAGTCCCAAAGGTTTGATTGTATAGCATTGTTCAGATCTATTAAATAATGCACATATCGACATTCATACTTCGGTAGCGGTCCAGTGATCTAAGCCCGGTAGTTTGTAATTCAGAAAACAAGCAAGATTTGACAAATATCAATAAAACTACCTAGACATAGTGATAGTAGCTGCACAAGCTAGTGAATTTCGCTCTAATTGACCTTTTTACTCATGATGCAGTGCTATAGATTGTACAGAAGCTCTTTTGGAACATTATAAGTGCAGCCACTGGCTATTATGCGCTGATCTAATGGAGCATTTTGTGTTTTAGACTATCAGCACTCATGTCAATTTATTTGGAAAATCAACTTTGTTCAGTTTGCACAGAAAATCAGTGGTCTGGACATTCGAAAAGATAAATATTTTCAAAATATTTTTACGACAAAAAAAAATAATTTCATTAGTTTCTGACAAGGGGGGATTATGGAAATAAAGCAAAGGAGTTTTGGAAGCTACCTCATTCGCGTATACGATCGCACACTATTGCAGGAATCAGAGGCATATATTGGTGGGAAAATTTAACCACAGATGGGAAAAAAGACCAGAAGGAACATAGTTGAAAAACCATGGTAACTGTGAACGTGACTGTGACCTGGAACACAGGGAAATTAGGAGTCTCCAAAATTGTTTGTTGCAACACATACAGGCACTACCATGAAAAAAAAATCTGTATAATATTCATGTTCGGTCACCCTGTCATAATATTTGAACTTGAAGTTGTTTAGGTCTCTGGATCTGGCTTTATTATGTTTCTAGGCTGATGGGGCTTGGTCACAGCACCACTGGACGAGAAGAAAACTGAATCTTTTTCTGCCAGACAAAAAATTACATTTCCTGTGCTGTTATTCAGTTTGGTTAATATTCTCAGTAATTTTGATTATTTGAGAGCAATCTACTGACACCTTTCAGAAGAGACCATGATTCTTCCTGTTATCAAAGTGGTTCAAGAACAGAAAGCACTATAGTTTGGATGGAAATTTGCTGGAGAAAGGACAAAGTGAAGGGCCTAAGATCAGTAGCTTAATAGATTCCACTAAATATCAGATAATTTTGCCCGACAGTTTGATTGCTTCTGCCAGAAGGCTGAGACTTGGCCACAGGTGGTTTTTCCAGCAAGACAATGATGCAAAGCACACCTCAAAGTCCATAATGAATTCATTCTGGGAAAACAAAATCTATGTTTTCCAATGTCAATCTCAGTCACCAGACCTCAATCCAATTGAAAGCCTGTGGGGCTTAATTGAAGAGGGCAGTTGATAAGTCCAAACGAGGAATGTGACTGATCTTGAAAGGATCTGCGTAGAGGCATGGTCCAAAATTTTTCCAAATGTGTGCCTCAACCTTGTTAAACAAGACAGGAAAACATCCTATGCAGTTACCCTCAAGGTGGTTGCAACAAGTACCTAACTTGGGGTGCCATTAATTGTGAAACCTTGATTTGGAAAAAAAAAATAAATTACATTGCAGGAATAAATAATGTTGGTTATTTCCACTCAAAAAACCACTGGCTTCTTCCATGAATTCCTGAATATGTCATTGATGTGCACTTGAAGGAATTTTGCCACTTCTGGGAAGGTTCACCACAGTTCCAAGTTTTCTCCATTTATAGCTAATGGCTCTCACAGTGAATCACTGGGTCCCAGAGCCTCAGAATTGACATTTTAATCCATTACAGACACATAGTTGTCAGCAACTTTGTTTCTCATCGGTTCTTGAATTTCTTGAGATCACACTGTCATGTGCTGCTTTTCACCTATTTCACATTGCTAGGCAGGTTTTATTTAGGTGATGTCTAGATTCAGCAGGGCTGACAGGAATCATGCCTAATGTGTTTAGTAAAATGTAAATCATTTATTTGTTTTGTTTAATTTGATGATTTATTAACTTAGGGGGCAATTCTTTTTCACATATAGGGTTGGTTAACTTTTTTTCCTTCAATTAACAAAATCATAATTTTAAAGCGGAATTTTGTGCATACTTGGGTCATCCTTGACTAATATTCAAATTTGTCTGATAATCTGAAACATTTAATTGTGACAAATATGCAAAAATGGAAGAAATTGGGAAGGGGGCAAATACTTTTTCACAGCACTGTAAATATTACATTGATCAATGTGGCCACAATTTGCTTTGATAATTTCTAAGAGGATTAAAGGGATTTTTTTTTTCTCTAAAAGGACAGTCACATGAAAGGAAATAAACACAGACTTATCAAAAGAAACACAGATGACCTTTGTTGTGTTCTTTGCTCTGGAGTGTAGCTTGTTATATTCTTTTAAGGGTGATGCAGGTCAGAGGCCTGGGTGTGGTGAATGCGTAATCATCTTTTATCTTTAGTTGGGTAAAAAAAAAAAGTAAAAATGTTGTTTGTGAATGCCGAATGATTCATTTTCTTGAAAATATTACTCATATTAAAGCTTGGCATAGCTGTGTTACATACTTGGAATGATCATTTCAGTATTACGTTCACAATGTCTTTAATTTTCGCTACATGAAAAGACAAACAACCTGATCAGGTGCCTACCAGACCTTTCTGGATGAATGTAGCTTTGACTGAATATATCCTGCGGTTGGGAAAAAACTGCACTTCAGCATCTGGGTACCAGGACTACAGAGACTTGTGGAGGAATATGCTTTTAAAAATACCTGACCTTCTGCCTCAGCTATTTTGACATTCGCTGGCACTTTTCATGCATAGTAAACTGTCATTTGCGATTTTTAGAATTTTAGAAACTGTTTCAAACAAACTAATTCATTTTTACACAAAGGCCCGGAAGTGGTTGTTTTGTTTTCTATTGCTGCAATATGACAAATGTCAAATAAAGGTCAACAGTCAAATAAAGGCCCTCCCTCTGGTTTTGTCAATGTGTTAAAAAAGAAAATGCTAAATTATGAATAAACCTAGTAAAAATTTGCTTGATAAATGGTTCGTGATGACACTTATGAGGTACATTGGCCTTAAATTTGAGTTTGCATTTGACAGTTTTGCCCTTTTCTCCCAGTTGCACTGAGGATAATTTACTGATGTGTGCGGAGGAATAGTGCACTCATATCATTCTGTTTATGACTTATTATTATATGATGTAATGATTTGTTCTATCCTGGCTGGTCACTGTAAACAGTGATATTCACCGCGCAAAAGTACGCGAGAGATGAATATAACAATCCGACAACCTCCAGCTAAAAATCGATTAGGCTGCCTCGCAGGAGCTCCAGACAGTGTCTGTATTTCTTGTCGCTTCGTCCCTGTGAGGAGTTTTATGATGGAGTTGTCGCCCTTCTCTTATTTGATATTTTCAAGTAGGGTCATATAATGAAACAGTTATTGACTTCAGTTATTGGTGAATCCAATGATTTATCCAGCTTGGACAAGTGATATTCACCTCGGCTACCCTACGGTGAGTGTCACTCGTCCAGTGTGGATAAATCATTGGACTCACCTCAACTGAAGTCAATAATTGTATAATATTCACTTATGCGTGAGTTTTCAGGGATGGATCAACACTTTGTTTTCCATGACGCCTAGGCCTACCAGACAGTGCAATTCAGAAGTATTTGGATGATCAAGATGTATTAAAATGTTTGATTCTTGAGATGATCACCAGATCATCTTAAATACCATCAAATTAAAGCTGACAGTTCAAAGAATGTACATACAGTCAACAGAACCACTGTGCTTTTCCCTTACCCATGAAGCTTCAATCAGTTATAAATGCTTGGAGGACTTTATTGAACTTCCGCTGGAAGTTTATTGCTCATATGTACAGTTTCTATAGTTTAACAGTGTTTTGACTATTGGTGCAATCCATGAAATATTTTGGCAGGCTTCTTGTGTGTAATTGCAGCAGAAAGGCAATTATCATGTAATCTGACCTACAGCAATTGAAATGATCTAAATATACCATCTGCTGGTATTTATTTAAAGGCTATCAAACAGGACTAATTTACCCTTGTAAACGACTGAAGGAAATGCAGCTCCCCATAATTTTTTATGTTTGGTACTTATTTGAAAAAAAAAAAAATGCATAACATCAGCTGAATGAATCTGAGCTAATATATGTAATTTTTCGCATAAAAAGCAGGATTAATAGTTGGAATTCAAGTGAAATGTTACTTGATGCAGTTATGCTTGAGGTTGCGTTTATTAATTGATCTATTACGGACTGATTAATCAATTAGATACATTTTTGGGGTATTCTCTGACCATTGCAGCTTTTTGCTAATCAAATTTATTTCTCAACAGAATAAGACTGCCATCTGCTGAGTGCTTTGTTTCACTGTAATGTGGTCGCACTGCCGCTACAGTATTGCAGACAGCACATGAAATGAGCCCAATACATCACTGCAAGTTTCGACAAAACTTGTGAAAACATTTGGCAATTCAAAAGACCAGAAAGCGGAAATTGATTTGCTGTTGGTTGGAACATTGCAATGAAGATTCAGAAAACACATATCAGTGTTGTGAAAAAGTATGTACCCCTGATTTCTTCACGTTTTTGCATATTTTTGCATATTTCTCACACTTATCGGTCTTAGATATTCACACAAAATTTCAAAGAAGACAAAGGGCTCTAATTTCTTGGCGCAGGGCAGGGTGGCGCAGCGTGGCGTAGCGTGGCGCAGCCCACGCAGTGGTAATTTCGTCCGGTGCAGCCCGCGCAGTGGTAATTTCGCGCGGTGCAACACTGTGCGCAGCCACTTTGGCAATTTGGTGGACGGATGTGCGCCGAGATGAGTGTGGCGGCGTAGTAGGGGGAGGTGTCACATATTCATCAAGACGCAGTGACAATTTCATAGCAAAAGTCTCCACTGAAGTTGTGCAGAAAGCTCGCCAGCTCCAACCTGGTTTACTTTCTGTGCAGTGGTAATTTGGCTGACCGGCGCACTGTGCGCACACGTCACCGAAACCTCACAGGCAGGTTTCCAGAATGTCAGGCACATTTCAATGCAATAAATAATTACAGCAACCACTATTTAATGTAACTATCAGAATCAGGACATAAATTATAGTATCTACATCGATTGTCCTGATGTCAGATCAAAGGCGGTTGGCACGCGTAATGGAAACTCGACCTGGCTTAATCAACGCAGCTGAATCTGTGATGCAGACTAACAACTTCACATTTTCTCAGCCAACCACAAACTGCCTCAGCATCAGACAGTGTGTATATATATGGGCCAGGCTCATGAAATGTGCACCACCCCCCCGGGTACTGAAAAATAATGAAAGTACCCATAGAGCTTAGCTGTGAGTGGTTTTTTAATCTATAGGTGTTGTGGGATCATATTCCAAAGCCGTGCGACAGCGACGTTTTTCATTTTTTCGTGGTACCTGGTCAAAGTTGGGTCCCTCAACTCATTTTTTGGGCTGGGTTTCTGCCTTAGTTTCAAGACATGCATATCTTCTAAAGCCTCATACATGCATAGATATAGCTATATCTTCTCAAAATGCCCTGATATGTATAGAAGGATAGTATAGCTGATGGAAAAATGGTATATAGGTAATATGCTGTCGGGATTGTCAACCCTGCCATGGCCCTGAAGTTGGGGTACGTTTTGCGTGCGGCTGCAAAATTGCTGCGTGAGTGCAAACTGCTCTCTAACACAATGTGTAAAATTAATTCAGGCACCCTATTCTCTCAGTGGTAATTGTATGTGATAAAGGTATATGTCTACTCTCTGAATACCAAATATCATGGTCATCGGTGGAATATTTGGTGAGTTATACGCATTTCCCTATCCCCTTGCTCGTCTAAGTCAGAAACACGAAAACCTACTGTTTGCCTATAATCCATCCAGAGGCCTATAACTAGTGATAATAAAGTTATTTAAGCCTCCAATCAGTGTTATAATTGTATATAAGTGATGTCCAGAGGTATATCACCTGAAATTAGAAACCCTACAGTGATTTTTTTCCCTTGGGATCCCGTCGCTGCTGAAAAAAAGAAATTCTGGTCTGCAAATACCTGAAAAATGTTATAAAAACCGATATCAAAATTCAAAAATCTCCTAGAAACACTCCTTATGGCTTAAAAGTATGTAGCCTAGGCAATACCAAGCCAGAACAGGTGTCTATTAGCTCAAAATATCGGTATATCTGTCAGAAACCGAATCCAAGTCAGAAACCATGACTAAGTCAGAAACCCGTCAAAGTGTACCAAATTCAACCTGACTGACTTGCTATTGCCATAATACTTAACTAATAGATAGAATAAGAGTCTCAAGTAGGTAATTGATCACTTACCAATGGAAGATGCTACTTGTAGGCTGGTGGACAGGCTGCTTGACAGTTCATTTTGGGTCCTAGGTTCCTCTAGCCTGAGCCCCGGGAGTTTTTTATGATGATTGCATGTTTCTGTCTTTTAGTTATTGTTATTTTGTTGTAGGTGTTGTCTAGTGTCCCCGACCACCTATGCATGTTATCTGAACAAGTTTATGACTGATTGGCCACCGATTGCGGCCACAGCGGCCGCCACGCCCCGCGTCAGTTTCTGCCTGAGATCCCGTTTTCTGACTGAGAGCGTGGGCCGACGCCACCGATATTTTTCGATTAAATCTTCAAAATTACAAGTCGACATGTTTAGAAAACACAATATATCATGTCCCCGACCACCCATGCATGTTATTTGACCAAGTTTACGACTGATTGGCCACCGATTGCGGCCACAGCGGCCGCCCACGCCCCGCATCAGTTTCTGCCTGAGATCCCGGTTTCTGACTGAGAGCGTGGGCCGATCGGTCCAATGTCGGGCTTCCGACCGACGCCATCATTATATAACCCTAATTCTGAAATAGTTGGGACGAAGTGTAAATTGTGAATAAAATCAAAATGCAATGACTTTTAGATCACATGAGCCAATATGTTATTTACAATAGAACATAGATAACATTTTGAAAGTTGAAACTGAAACATTTTACATTTTTATGCACAAAATGAGCTCATTTTGTGGATAAAATTGTACAGGGTGGGGAAGCAAAATTTGCAAAATAAATCACCATCCATAGATTGTATATTATTCATTTTAGTCATTTTACAACCAAACGACTAAAGCACAGACTCAGATTCCAGCTTATAGTCTTTGCTTTTTCAAATAACAGGTGCACACAATTCAGGGGAGTGGTTGTGGGATTGTTTGTACTTTAAATGTCAGTGCAAGTTTTGCTTCCCCACCCTGTAAAATTTATCAGTTTCAACATTTGCTATGTTATCTCTGTTCTATTGTGAATAAAATACGGGCTGGTGTGATTTGAAAATCATTGTGTTTTGATTTTATTCACAATTAACACTTTGTCCCAACTATTTTGGAACTGGGGTTGTATTTTCGATCAAATCGGCTAAAATACATGTTAACATGTCAAACCAACATGGAATATCATGTTCCTGACCACCTGTGTAACGACTGGGGCCACATTTGGCTGAATACGCCCGGTTTCTGCCTGACATGCCCGGGTTTCTGACTTAGAAATCTAAGGCAGAAACCCTAAAGGCTCTATCTTTCACACTGCCCTACCCGTTGCCACTACCGGCTACCCGTGACTTACGCATTTAGCAGCTTCCACTATCCCTAAACCGTATCTTGCGGCCACACTACCCGCTATTCATTATGCCGAATCCTTTATTTGCGACTGGAGGTGTGCCCATGGGCGTGTTTATGCGCTTTCCCTAAAATTGCTATCTTGACCACACAGGTTAGGGAAAGCGTGTAGCGGGTCCTCAAACCACCCGCTACCCGTTTGGCAATTGAAGACACGGCTTCTCTCCCCCTATGCGATCTAACAGCGACAAATGGGCTAAATTCAGTTCAGAAAAATAATTAATCATAATTAGGTCTATGCACTGGCACTCAGCGACGTAACTTTTTTTCCAGCGAGACCGGCATTTCAGAACTTTTCAGCGAATGAAGGTAATTCCGGTGACAAGTACGTGGTTTCGTCCGTTTACATTTTCTAGTCGGACAGCTCTCTATTTTTTTACAGGAAGTTGCGTGACCGTGCTGAAAAAAAAAAGGTGTGCGTACTTATCGCCGAAATTACTTTCATTGGCAAAAGAGTTCTGAAATGCCGCTCTCGCTGGAAAAAAAATTACCGTTTCTGAGTGCCAGGGCATAGACCTATTTATAATTAAATTATTTTTCTGTACTGAATGTAGCCCATTATTTTGTCGTTGTTGGAGCGCATGGGGGAGAGAAGCCGTGTCTTAAATTGCCACTTGATTATTCTTGAATTGGAAAACGTGTTAATAAGGGAAAACCATCTAGAATTAGCCAGGACTAATCGTAGTCAATAAAGGGAAGGATATTTCCTCCCAAATTTTCATGTCTAGCCCCGGCCCTGAATATTATTTCCAGAACGAGAACGCGTGACAAAACTGCGCCTCTCCCATCAGGCAGTGACGGAATTATGTCACCTGGTTGCAGATGATGTATACACCGCTGCCAGCTGTCCGTATGCCTTGCCCGTTGCTGTTAGGGTTACTGTGGAACTATTTTTCTATGCTAGTGGGTCATTCCAACACCCACTCAGCTCAATTGGAGGCATGACCCAATCATGGTGAAACGCATTTTTTTTTTTTTTTTTTTTTGAAGTTTCCATCACAAAAGGGGTAGGCTTGATGTTTTTTTTATTATTACATATCAAACATTAAACAATATGTCAATGTCAAATAATAACAACAACAATAATAATAATAATAATAATAAAATTCATGATTAACTTAACAAAAACAGATCCTCCCCTGTCAGGATTTGACCTCATGCACGAGCAATTTTACTTCGTCTTCGGAGAAACGTGGCGACCTTCCTCTCTCCATCACGGGTTTCGGTTTGAGGATTTGGGATAGCGCAGCCTGCTCCTAAAGGCAATGGCACCTAGCACACTGATTGGTTTAACTGGCGTAACGCCCAAACCACGCCTATGCATAATATAACGGGTAGCGCAGGTGTTTTAGGGATATAGGCAGGTGTGCAGGATAGCAACTTTTGCGGGGGAACGCCTCTTACGCAACGCTAATTCCTCAAATAACGGGTTTAGGGACTCTGGCGCAAGATAGGGCCCTAAGTCAGAAAACGACCAAAATGCTTTGCGCGCTGTAGCTATGTCGTTATTCAAAAAATAAATTGATCTAAACAGTGATTTCCACTTTGATTTAGGCCAACAACAATACCTGAATTGCATTTGGCTATATCTTTTACAGTTTTTTAAAAATACATCTAAGTCAGAAACTTTTCTTAAAAAGGTCATTTTTTTGGGGACACAAAAATCCCACTCAATCCCTGTAGGTTGTTTTTTTTTTTTTCCCTAATGCACCATATATTTGCGTCATCCTGAAGAATTATTAAGGTGTAGGGACCTTTTTTTAATTTTTCTAGAGTGCTAAATGTAAAATCTAAGTCAGAAACCAGTACCTTGTGGACTATTTATTAAATGTCACCTACTTAACAAGATCACGAGCTGGGCAATTAAGCAGCTAATTAGTTGAATCAGGTGTGCCGAATTGGAGATGGAGCAGAAACCTACAGGATGATTGCCCTCCAGGAACAGGGTTGGTGACCCCTGTTTTAAACTAACTAAATTGAAATTAATTCATTAGATTGATCGAAATGAAAGAGTTTTCCCAGGCCCTGCAGGCTGTAAACAGTGTGCATCTATACATGCGTACCTGGGTGTGTATGTGTGTGTACATGCACGTGCATGTGCATATGCGTTCTATTTGAGCTGAGAATTCTATATAAATGCCGCTGTTGTCACGTCCAGGATGTTTCCCTTAATCGTTTACCCGTGATCCGGTCATCCGTGTCAGTTTCCAGATCCATTGTCCTTGTCTTCTCGTTTCATTCCCTCCCTCCGTGCATCTGTGTTTTTGCAGGCTACCTGTTTCCCAGGAGCGGTCCGTCGGCAGTAACGAAGGCCTTCAGAAACCTCACCTTTCAATATGTTTTAACCTAAACCTCTCACACTTTACATTTTCAGATTAGCAACATTTGCTCAGACTAACTGGTTGAATGACAGTCAAATTTATTTATGATAGCATTGTAATACATTGCATCAAAAAAATTTTTTGCGTTTTCTTCCGCACATAAATGGCGACTTAAAGTATCAATATGTCTTTATAAATTCTGCGCTTATGTAGCTTGTGAAACGGCTCAGATTTGTGTAAATTGGTTTGCGAGGCTCATTACGCAATAAGCCACGAGAATCTGTTCTATATTCTGAATGTAGTCACGGCTAAAGGGCGTTGTTAGGCACGATGCAGAGCTGAGTGACAATTGTAAAGATGGTGAAAATAAATGCTGCGAAGTCAGCAAAAGTATTAGATTTTTTGCATTTATATTGCCATCCTTCCAATGCCATATCAGTAATATAAATGTTGGCAATAGGCATTTATTTTTTCATTATCATTTCTTATTATGGAAAATGGATTGGGCTTGGATGTTCGGTTGATAAATTGTTTGATTGTTAATCAGGCGAATTTTAACGAGCACAGCTTGAGGGCAATCGAGCAGTAAAGGGTGCGGTTACTGAAGGCCCAGTCCCAATACTCGCACTTCTGCCATTGTGCCCCTCAACTGCGCGTTCATGGTAAGGGGTGCAAGAGCTTAGGGCGTCCCAATTCCCTAGTGTTGTTCACCAGGGGTGCCATCTTGCACCCTTAATGCACCCCTCCCCCAAGTGAGCATCAGACCACACTTCGTTGAAAGCAGTTACCCAAAATTCCAGTCGTGTCTTAACGTTTCCAACCGCTAGCCAATGGGAAGGCAAAGCGGCTGTTACCATGGAAATCTGAAGCTGGGGCGATTGGAAGCCGATGCGATGGAGAAAAAATGTCTTTTGAAGTGTAAGTGCAAATTATTTTTTTTTACAGAAATTGACATTTTATATGAGTCACTGAGTTTAATAGTGGTCTAACTCTATTTTTCCCATTTTTGAGTTAGACCCATATTTCGCAAGTTAAAGGTAAAATCTATTCAGGGCTTAAGTGGTCTAGCTGTCACAGTGATGCATCTTACTATACAGAGATTTTTAGTTATCCTCACTTCCATGAAGACAAAAAGCGTGAGTGCAACAGTGGTCTAACTCTTTGAAGCCTTCAAAAGACAAGGATTTGAAAGATGATCTCAACCTTGTACCATCTGTCCACCACTCATTTTATCGGGGTCTGATCGAAGATGAAGATGGCCCAAATTTTCATCCAGATGATAACAGTGAAGACAGCTGTGAGGAACAAGATTATCTGATGGATGACTTTCCCAGTGGTCAGCAGTTTGCAATACAATGTTTCACTTTTGATCTGTATTCTCTTGTTATTTTGTGTTTCGAATTCCAAGGATGCCGGAAATTAAAGCTATTATTGAGTTATTAAAATTGAGTTATTAATTTACTTAAGTCAGTGACATTTGTTAAGACAGCCAGTGCAAGAGTGGTCTAACTTATAAAAAGGGCCTTTTTCAGAAAATTTAGAGCAAGTAACCTCTGAAACATTACTTTTGCGGAAAAAAGTTGCGTTATCTCGAAAAACATGGTCATAAACTCCCAGGTTAACAACAGATGGCATACCCTACATGTGTCATGAATTTTATCCAGGGCTTGAACTTTGGCATAGATTATCTCAAAACTATGAAAAACGGAGTTAGACCACTCTTGTCCTCAGGGGCTCATATATATATATATATATATATATATATATATATATATATATATATACACAGTCATGCCCGAAATTATTCATACCCCTACAAATTTTTGGGTTTTTTCGAGATATTTTTTGACAAATCAAATTTATTCTTGCACAAATGACACAGTAAGTTGACATAAGGCTGTAAAAGTACAGTAAACAATTTACGAGAAATACAATACTTTTTGGTATTTTATTTGACAGATTTACAAAATATGCCATGTCCAGAATTATTCATACCCTTTTCTCAGTAATTGATGGCAAAGCCTTTATTCCAATTACAGCCTCAAACCCACTTCCTGTGGTTAATCACAAGGTTTCTACATGTTTCCACAGGGATTTTTGGCCCCTCCTCTTTGGCGAACTTCTCCAGATCCGTAAGGTTTGAGGGTTTCCTTGCCATGACCTTGGTCTTCAGTTCCCTCCACAGATTCTCAATAGGATTGAGGTCGGAGCTCTGTCTTAGCCACTCCAAAATGTTCACTTTGTTGTCCACTAACCATTTCTTGATGGATTTGGCCGTGTGTTTAGGATCATTATCCTGTTGGAAGATCCATTCCTGCCCAAGACCAAGTTTTTTGGCGGATTGTAATGTTTTTTCACTGAGTATCTGGATATACTGGTCCTGTTTCATAATGCCATTAACTTTATCAAGGTTCTCGGGCCCTTTGCTGAAAAACAACCCCCATGATACTCCTGCCACCGTGTTTGACCCGTTGGGACCGTGTTTTTCAGGTTGAACACTTAACCTTTCTTCGCCACTTACTTCTCCAACCCAGACACACAAGAACTAGTCTAGCCTTAAAAGCTCACCTGGATGAAGATATAAGCTTCTGGCTGTCAATGTTATGGACGGATGAAACAAAGATGGAGCTGTTTGGGCACAGAGATGTGGCTTTTGTCTGGCGAAGAAAGGTGAAGCGCTCAACCTGAAAAAACACGGTCCCAGCGGTCAAACACGGTGGCAGGAGTATCATGCTCTGAGGTTGCTTTTTCAGCGAATGGGCCCGAAACCTTGTTAAAGTTAATGGCATTATGAAACAGGACCAGTATATCCAGATACTCAGTGAAAACAACAATCTGGCAAATAACTTGGTCTTGGGCAGGAATGGATCTTCCAACAGGATAATGATCCTAAACACACGGCCAAATCCATCAATAAATGGTTAGTGGACAACAAAGTGAACGTTTTGGAGTGGCCAAGCCAGAGCTCCGACCTCAATCCAATGGAGAATCTGTGGAGGGAAGTGAAGATCAAGGTCATGGCAAGGAAACCCTCAAACCTTACGGATCTGGAGAAGTTCGCCAAAGAGGAGTGGGCTAAAAATCCCCACGCAGACGCGTGGGTAGAAACCTTGTGATCAACCACAGGAAGCGTTTGGAGGCTGTAATCGTGAATAAAGGCTTTGCCATCAAGTCCTGAGAAAAGGGTATGAATAATTCTGGACGTGGCATTTTTTGTAAATCTGTCAAATAAATACCAAAAAGTATTGTATTTCTCGAAAAATTGTTTACTGTACTTCTTACAGCCTTATGTCAACTTACTGTGTCATTTGTGCAAGAATTAATTTGATTTGTCAAAAAATATCTCGAAAAAACCCAAAAATTGGTAGGGGTATGAATAATTTCGGGCATGACTATATATATATATATATATATATATGTTTATGTGTATATATATAGATATGGGTCAGGTTTTCAATTAGCGTCCATTTGGCCTTTTTCCTGCCTTTCCACCCTCTCAGTGCTACAGAATAAAAATGAATCCACCAATCTGGCCTATCTTAGTCTCATTTCAATGCAGGACAGTTAGGGCTTCAGAAAAGTGTAAGTTTGTGTGAATCCCATGGGTATTCCCTGAGATATGGGCCTTCAAATTTGAAAAATGCTTCAAAAACCTGTTTTTGGGACGTTTTTTAAATATTTGGGTGTGTGTAATTGCCACAGTGGCACTTTCAGTACACCCCAAACTTATTTTTCATGTGCCCTGGGGTGTTGGCTCCAAGATTCATTGGGTTAAACCGTCGGTTGAGTCTTTCTTCTGGTGTGCCATGGCTTGAAACAGAAATAAGTATGCGTTGTAACGTCAGACACTTTTATTTTAACCCACCATGTACTGTACAACCAATGCAGGCAGATTATAACTATTACCCTCACTTTGAACAGTGCCTAGGGCTAGTGTGTTGGGGTAAAGATTTTGGGTCTACTGTCATTCACCTACATGCTACACATCAAAACACAATTTTGAACTGGATAAAAGTGTCTGACATTACACCAACGTTTGGCCTCCTCTTGTGTATTCTTTACAGTTTTTCTGTGTTTTTTGCACCCTGGCTCGTATTTATGATTATTTTCAACAATCCTGACCAGTTGTTGTATCGATACTTGCTTCCGTTAGGTCCCTGTGCATGTACTTCACTCGATCTAACGTCAGACACTTTTATTTGCTCTATCGATGCGCGAAACTTTGAGACGCCGTAGATTAACCGGCGGAGGTGGTCTCGATCCCTTGCGCACACGCAGTCGTCAGAGGCACCTTGTTTATGTTTTAGACAAGTTATATACCCCCTGTAGTCGATCACAGAGACATAGGTTATAAAAGTGTCTGACGTTACATTGTATCTATTTTATTAGATTTCTGCTCATATAACTGTACATATCCAATATATGTCACTGCTGTTGTGTTTTTCGGGTAAAGACACACATTATAAAACATCCTGAGCTACATAGGCATCATATCCTATCCCCTGGGGCTGTATTTTGGTAAAAATTATAAAAGTGTCTGACTTTACATAATCAGTTTTTCAATTAGAAATACCACTTAGCCTTGGAGTAGCCTCTCAATATTTTAACATAAGATGCCCCTACAGTACTATTATCAAATGCAACAGCCATTTACTCAATACCACATACTTTTTTTTTTTTTCAAAGAAATTTTAGATGGGATAATTTATGACTTTAAAAGAGACGTGCAACCTGTTTTGTACATGTGTACTGAGTTTGGAGACGTTCTGGACATGTTTGGTGATGAAATGAGTGGTATTCCTATCCACAGGGATAATAATGAGTCTATGATGCAGATCTAGTGTGCTACACCAAAGTTAATATAGTGTTTGCAAAAAAAAAACGTAAAATATCGACAATCCCCAAATTTTCATTTTGCCATATTTTCAAAACTTTTTAACGTAGGAACTTGCTTTTTGGAATGCAAACTCTTATCAGTTGTCCCTGTTTGGAAACTAAATTTGGAGCTGATATGAGCATTTTAACTTTAGATTTGTAACATTATAATAACAAAAGTATCTGACGTTACACGAAAATGGATGGTTATTATTGCAGGGCTACCAAAACTGACATGTTAGGTGCACGGGGTGTGAATCAGGTTTTTCATGGAGCCAATATGTTGGTCTCCCACTGTAATAAAGTTTTTTTAAATCAATATTGACTTTCATGATTTGTCTGTCCCTAGGGGTAATTGTGCGGTAATTGGAAATTTCACCCATATATATACAGTTGCAATCAAAATTATTCAACCCCCATTGCAAATTGGGTTTACTGGC
Source organism: Gymnothorax javanicus (assembly GCA_029692085.1). NCBI lineage: Eukaryota > Metazoa > Chordata > Actinopteri > Anguilliformes > Muraenidae > Gymnothorax > Gymnothorax javanicus. Next base: position 35,462,961 of record CM056198.1, read on the forward strand.
AAAATTTACAAACTTTCAACTGTTTGTGATGAACAGATTAAACAAGAACATTTTAAATAGCTCAACACAACTAATATTACAAGTGGTTTCTCCAAATTTAACTCAAAATGCCTCTTTTAATGACTACAGCATTCTCAAAATTATTCAACCTCTTCATGACAAGCATCTTACTTATTAGAGCACCCTTTGAGCCACTATGACCTGCTGGAAATGTGATGCATAGGCAGACAACAGCTTCTGGCTGCATTCCCAAGGAATCTTCGCCCAGTCCTCATGGACAATGGCCTCCAGTTCACTAATATTCTAGGGTTTGCGTGCTGCAACTGCAACATTTGATATGTTGTCTTTGCACTATTTTCAATTAAACATAGGGTTTAAATGATTTGCAAATCATTGCACTCTTTTTATTTATATTGCACACAGTGTCCCAACTTTTCTGGATATAGGGTTGTATTTTAACTTGATTTATTGTTTACTTGTCAAGGACAGGTGCATATACCTTGAGGATAACACTCTGATTTAGTCTATCATAACATAAATAGCTTGGGCTAGCTTGTAATATTTATATATTTATATATTTATTTATTTATTATTCATTTTCTTTCTGTTTTTACAAAGTTTGGCAATAGGTCAAATGAAGGGAGGAGAAAAAAATAGTACACAAATCACATATAGGTGCAAGGCTATCAATCATCACCAATTAAAAAAAGGGTAACGCCTGCACACTTGATCCATGCCACCAAAGATTAAGGAAGACAAAATTTCAATCCTGACTGGATTTTTTTTCCTAGACAACAAGTTTGCAAAATTGAAAGCACACCCATATTTATTAATCATCCACACTAATAGGTTGACAAGCTCAATGATGGCAGGTGATTTCAACCACTGAAAACGCCCATGGTGGTAAACACCAAAAACAATTAATTCCATCAAATACAGTATACAGTGATATACATTAATTCCAATGAAAACAGTAAACAGAGAAAAAACAGTAAAACAAAAATCCAAATTTTGAAGTACCAATCATGTATCTTACAAAACAACATTGACATCATGTCAGGTCTTTATCCAAAACATCAAAATCCGCAACACCCACATTTGAAAAAATTGTATAAAATAGAAGAAATCTTAAATTCATATGCAGTCATCATATCAAAAACATGCTTCTTTTCCAAAGTATCATCCACACTCCAGTAAACAGATAAAAATAAAAGGTGTCATGACATGTACTACGAAAAATGATATTTACTTGATAAAATGTCCATGTGGCCTTGCCTATGTCGGTAAGACCCAGCGGTGCTTAAAAACGCGTATTGCTGAACATAGAAGCAGCATACGACTTAATGATAAAAAAAATCCAGTTGTGGTTAATTTCAATAAATTTAAACATAATTTATCTACCTTAAAATACATTGGAATTAAACGTATTTCTGTATCTAGATGTGGGGGTGACATTAATAATGCTCTTCTGTGAAGAGAGGCTTTTTATAATTATACTCTTGGCACTTTGGCACCAAAAGGCCTCAATATGGAATTTGACTTCAAACCCTTTCTATAGAACTTGTTGGTATCACATTGTTCAGTGCTATTATGCCAGACAATTTCTAATTGTCTGATATCTGGTATTTTGGAGTGTGTTTTACGAGATGTATAGAAGACCATGTTGTGCTCCTGTATTTTAACCTTAATTACTTGGATGCATTTTTTGCTTCTGAAACACTTTTTTGCCTTTTGACACTTTTTGTTTGTGAGTGTGATAAAAATACCACCCTATATTGAATTGTTGTCAGGGCCTTTAATGCGCCTTGTGTATTTGTATTGTATATTTATTCCAATTTTTTTCTATACACAGGCCAATACGTAAAACCAGGACCCTGTTTAAATAAATTTCCTCATATATAAGGATTTTTCATATTTTTTCAGCAATTTGTAATGTTGCGATTGGGGTGCTGTATATATTATATAATGTTTATACTTCCGTGTGATTGCCATCTTGTGACCTCATACCACCTGTTGACTAACAGGTGTGAATGATTGTGAATGATTGTCTTGTCTTTATAGGAGAAGCTTGTCTCTTTTGTCAATTGCCTGAGGAAGATCTTTGCTGATTGAAATGCTGCCTATAATTAATAAATAAATAAATTAGTACTTTTGGGAGCTTGCAGTGTGCAGACTGTTTCCTCTTTTCCAAAGTATGCCAAATCTAATCACAATAAGAACAAAAACACACCTGTTATATTTTCAAAATAAATTACAACTTTTTGTTTCATTTTCACAGAAAAGTGTGTCATTGTCTAAAAAAAGACATATATTTGTAGGGTAAGCCATTATGAAACCTCCACCTGATTATTTTTATTTCATGTTTCTATTCTTGATTCAGACCTCTAGATGTGAGAGTTTGGAGAGTAGAAATGTAAAAACTTTCTCATTAGAGTAAGAGAGTATTTCAATCGCCTCCTCTTCATGGAATTCCAACGTGCTTGATGCCAGTCTATCTGAGAGAGGCCACTGGGTGATTTTCCTATCTGAAACCTAGTGGCCTCTCTGATACATTTTTCAAACATGTTCACCAGTCAAGGATCCAAGAAGGATGGAAACGTTGTCGTTATTAAACTTGAGTGGCTTGGAATAAGTGAGCAGTTCAAATCAAGCCACCGTAGTGACTGAAATTAGGCCTCTTTCTAATTACCTCTGAACCGCAAAACTCAATTTATCCAGTAATTTTTGCATTATTGATATAATGAATGATAATGTTTTCTGGCAACAGTACAGTAGGAATTCTTTGCAAATATTTTAAATGACACCCTTTTCATCCCATGATATATCCTTGATCTTCTTGTCGGTGTATGGCGTTATAATGAGGGTCAGATGCAGCTCTGGGCCTAATGAGATGCACATGGCTGGGCCATTCGGGGGCAGTGAAGGCCACACGGGAATGCTTGAAGTTATTAATGGCACTGAAATTTATGCTTCCTCCTGTTTTCTCAATTAGATGAAGGGTTTTTTACTTCTTCTCTTTTTTCTTGCAAGGTCTATTTGCTCACATCTGTTTCCAATCACCCCACGCGTGATAATTTGGCCTGGAAAGTCTCGGTTCTCTTTGGCGTCGTCCTATCCTCCCTGAGCGAAAAGGTTACGTAACGGGTCACGCCAAACATTGCTGTCTCTGAGGGGAGGGGTGAAATTAACTGGCATTTCGTTTTTAGAGAGATGTTTCCTCCTTAGTTTAACTTTGCTTTGTTTCTGTTGTAGATCAAAATCCACCTCCCCTCTCCGATCTAACCCCTTGGCTCTCCGAATTGAAGGTCTTGGATTTTGGTCTAAATGAATGCCTTTGGGGCATAAGAACAATGGTGGAGAAAAAAAAAATTTTTTTCCTTCTTTGGAGGAAAAAAAAAAATATATATATATATATATATATATAGATATATATGTGTGTGTGTGTGTGTGTGTTTTTGTAAGTGTAATTGAATCGCTAATTTCTGCATATCATTGGTGCATGAAATTCTTTGATAATAGCAAAAATGTACCACTTCAGATTCAGTAATGCTGGATTTTGGCGCAAGGATGCTAAACTCGTAAATTTTAAAAAATATAGACGAAGAACCAATGAACTTTTTGTCATGCACTGACTAGAGGGTGGGCTGCTACGGATAATTGCATTTTTGTATAGTCAAATTATATGTTGATGACTCAACATTCTGACTGCCTAAGCTATTTTATGATTCAAGTAATACAGCAAAAATAATATTCAAATCTTTCATAACGATCCTAAGCCTGACTATGCCATCCTATAAGCTTGATTGTAAAGCAATGCACAGTCCAGATATGCTGATATTGATTTTCCTACTGCGATAGAGGTCCAGAAACCAAATCATATTACACTTTCTAATCAGGAAAACATGAGGAGTCCACTTGCAAAGCCTTCTAAGTCAAGTTGGTCCATTTTTTAGAAAAATCTGATTTTTTTGATAGGCATAGAAATTATCTTCCATAGATACCAATTTTCACTATACTGAAACTATTAGCCTTGCAGACATAATCCATGAGGCAATTCATTATTATTTTTAAGAAATGACTTTGATTTTGCAACACAAAGTTTTGACTTTGCAGGTTTTGAAAGTGGAGTGGAAATTTAGCAGATTTTGACAGTGTTCAAACTAGCCCCGTTGCTCAATAGGTGAAGGTATTTGACTCAGGACCCACTCTACATGCAAGAAATGCATTTTAAGACATGCAAGGATATCATTCGAACTCATAATAGTGTTCCTTACCTTTCAAGTTTGAGGAGCTTCCTTTTTGAACCCTTGCGAGGAGACTTGTTTGCATTTTCTGCGATCAAAATGAAACTTGAGCCTGCATCCCCCATCTTGAGTAAGAGAAAACAAAAGTTGAACAGGTTATAAAAGCTTGACTGTGATTGGTTCCTTCTATCGAACGAAAACAGAATCACATTTCCACAATGGCTGATGACTTACCAGAATTTGACAGTTTTCCTCCTTGACTTTGCAGGTTTTGACAGAGTTCCGCTTTTCTGTTACAATTTATTACATGATTTAGTAGGTTTTGAAATTGGAGCTATCAGTGGGACATGCGCAGGTGCCTGAAAGAGAGGCTAAGGGAGATAACTCATTTATTTTCAAAACTAAACTTGACTTGGTTTTGCAAGTGGACTCCTCACATAGAAGTTGGGCAAACATCACTCAAATTACTTTAACATAGAGACTGCAGCTGAGCATCTAAGTGAATTTCACCATGATAAGCTTGTTTTAATTTATGAATCCCCCCCCCCCCACCATAGATTGTACACTATCCCTTCAGGGACAAAATAAGTGTTATCTGCTGTTCTGACTGAACATTAAATGATTAGCCAATCAACCCTCACTCAAATATATTAGTCAAATCAATTTCCTTTTCGTTTAAATGGTCAGCTAGTGGACTAGAATTTCCTAAAGACAGATGTGTTTGGTAGCCAGGAGATTAATTTTTACAGTCATAAATTGTTTTAATGGTTTCTGACAAGGGGGGTTTTCTCAACAATGCATAATATTTTAGGTAGCAAATTTCTAATGCATATATCAGCGCACAAGAGTGCTGGAAATCAGCAGAGTATACGAGTATTGAAGTGAAAATTCCACTAAAAATGGGGAGAATAGACAAGAAAAAAGGAAATGGTAAAACCATTGTAAAACAGAATGCCACTGGGATGAGGAAAATGGGGAAATTTAGAGTCTTTAAGATTGTATGCAGAAAGACACTCCGATATTACCAAGAAAATATCCATAAAATATTCATTTTTGGCTACTGTATCATAATATTTAAGCCTGCTGTTGGTCAGGCTTCTTGTAGACTTTTTTTCTTAGCTGAAAAGGCTTTATTATTCCCTGCCAAGTTGTGCATGGGGAAATAGAAATGAGTGCTGTCCTTTGGCGTCCATCCGTCCGTATGTCCGTCATGCTTCTTTTCTGGGCCAGAACCCATAAACCGTTCATTGTTTCTCAATGAAATTTCATGTATGTGTCTCTTATTGTGTTGATGTGTCTTTTCATACTTCTGTACGTCCTCCTGTCCATGTGTCTGTCCCTCCACCGCGTTTTGTTTCCAGCAATAACATCTCGTTCTTTTCCAGGCCTGAACTCCTAAACCGTTCAATATTTTTCGACAAAATATAATTTATGGCATCATCTAATTGTGCACATGTGCCTTTTCATACTTCTGTGTATCCTCCTGTTCCTCTGTCCATCCCCCCACCACATTTTGTTTCTAGGCCAGATATCAGCTATCCCGTGGCAGAGGATTGGAATATTTTATGCTCGTTATTACTAATTTACCGGCCATCTTCCACTTCACACAGCAAATATATGTATTTACATTACAACTTGCCTCCTGTGACTTCATTCTGGCCACAACAAGCAAAGATTGACATTTTGAATGATTTAAAATTCATACATGTATCAAATCCTAAGCTATATCCCAGTACCAATGTATCTAAATCTAATTTCATTTATAACTAGAAGCACTCCTAGAGTGCAAACCTCCGCCAAGGCAGCACAGTCCAAATCTTGCTGAGTGGGAGCAAAGTTCAGTTATCGCGTATCATAGGATTTCAAGATGGCTGCCCTGGCGGCCATATTGTTTGACTCATCGCGATGAAAATCGATAGGGTCCATCCCTGATGTAATAGCGACCCACCCACAAAATTTCAGAGATATCGGTTCATTACTTTTTGAGTTATCTTGTACAGAATCTAACAGACAGACAGACAGACAAACAAACAAACAAACGGCAATGATCACATAACCCCCAGCCAACTTCGTTTGGCGGAGGTAAAAACTGAGGTGACAACTTTCGGATGAGACTGATGCTAAATGCTTAAATTTGACAGTAGCTATTTCTTTAGTATGTCAATGGAAATACAGCTTTGAATCCACATGATGCAAAAATAACAAAATCATCTTTCTTCTTGGCTATCTGAACCTCTGAAATTGGTTTCGTTTTAGACCAGGTCCAGCCCTGCCTGCTTATTGACACAGCCAATGAGCTAATGATATATTTGTACCTCAGACAAATGCCTGATTGGCACTAATTAGGAGCATGAGGTCATGGGGTTAAAAGTGTTTGCCTGGCTGCCATTTCTGTGAAAACTACTTGTTCATTGTTTGGATTTTTTGAGAACGTGTCTCCTTTGATTAGGTGAAAATGCCATCCAGATGTTGGTGAAAAAAGGTCACTGTTGCCAATTAATGACTGGCCAATGGGAGCAAGAGTGACTGGTGACCCAATTTGATGGAGGAGTGACAAGAAGACCTTGGCTCGGCCCAAAAGCGCGTCCTGCTTAGCTTTATCCGCCCATTTAGTCCATGCCTGCTCATCAAAGCCGCGCGTTCTCAGGGAATGCAAGGTTCCTGGACCCTGGCCCCCCTTCCTACTGCCCCCCTCCACCTCGCTCTGATTGTGGACTGTAGAAGGAAGATCAAACAGCCGCACTGGGGAGGAGCGAGGAATGGGGACACATTCCTGCACTGCAGAGAGGTCCTGCTGTAATCACTCAAAGATGTCAGAGGGGTGGAGAGGTGTGCGCTGGGAGGGAGGTTCTCCCTTCGCCGGTAAAAAACTAAAATCAGGTGCCAGAGAGTCTAGACGCAGTGATTTCAGAGACCTGCGACCATGGTATCTGATACCCAATAAGGGACCTGTCTGATTGCTCACTGCAGCTCTTCATAGCCCGTGTTGCCTTTTTAATGCCTTCCTGTTTAACGTTGAATCAGCCGCCACGGCTGACGGATCTTATTTACCGCTACAGTGGGGCCCCTTTTGTTAACATTCAGCTTTCCAGCTCCGCTGTTGGATTATTTTGCCTCTTACAAAGTGTGGCCCACCAACCCTGGGGGGTAAGCAGCCAGGGCTATCAGTTCAGACGATCAGATGGTCCAATCATTTTCACCAGAAGTTCAGCCTTAAATGTAGCAGAAATGCATTTTCATCCTCTGTTTTTGCTGAAGCTCATTACATTTTCACACTGTCCATATTGTGGTTCAGCCTCATTATTCTTCATCAAATTATTTCAGAATTACATTGGCTGCATCCTAAAGAGGAATAAGAGGATTTTTTTTTTCTATGTCCGTTGACTGCATATACGTTGAAATCATAACATAATTAAATGTCCTGTTCTCTTATTTTACAACAGTTCCCCTAGTTTTGAAGGCCTGACTGCAGGCTCATCCCATTGGCCACTTTTGTACAATAGTTATTGCAAAGATACAAAACTAATTCAGGTCCCAATCAAGAAGATGTGGTGAGTCAACTGTGTAATACAGTGATTGAATTGATAAAGCACACAAAAACATAAACATGCAAACTCTGTGGCTTGTCAATGAAAAGAATAACTACAACTGGTAAAATTTTTCTTCCAAGTATCAAATCCCACAATATAGGCCAGATGTGGAATAATTCACTGGGTCTGCTTTCATAAGCAGGAGAAGCCCATGTCCCTTCCTGTTTTTATGGTGTTTAACAAAAATTTGATACATAAACAGGAGATTTGTGAATGGATCTTGACACCCACCATCATGGTAAATAAAAATGCCAGAATTTTTCTAGACCGAGCTGGAAACACAAGATGAATTTTCTACTGTTAATTGCCCTAATATAAAAGCTGCTCCACAAATTTTCTCAGATTTTTTCTGGCGTGTCCACATGACCAAGTCATGCCTTGAATTTAGGCATTTTTGGGCATTTTTTTTATCATAAGCATTTTCAGATGCACCTTACTCCTAAACTAGAAAAAGGAGATTGGATTGGCTTTAAGTGGCCAGTGTGCTCTAGCTGCTGTGGATGAGGCCGCAATATTAATCCCTGATTATGCGTACTTCAGTCAAGGGGACCACTAAAAATCAAATAAAAATTTTGGTGCTGTAAAAATGGTCATTTTCAACAGCCTATTACGGGAAAATAAAATGATATCTGCCAAATCTGATAGCAGATTCCTAAATTTCAGGTAATTTTACCTATGTGGACCCATTGACATTAATTTAGGAGCACTGGAAAGTGAATTTGTATCCCTTCAAAAATGCTTAAGTCATTGCTACATTCGCAAGTGACTAGACACCCCCTCCTTAAACTGGAAATTACTCCATGGAAAATTGGAGTTGGAACTTAAGATTTGGGATTTGTCCATTTGAAATGATGGCAAACACCCATGATTATTTTCGAATTTTTCTGAAACAATGCGGTGCAGACCCTGCTCCACTTGGCACGGAATGACCCAAATTTCAATATGAAGGCCTGATGGCCATTTTCAATTGAGGCAGGTATTATATGATGCACAGCTAGACAGTAAGGAGAACCTGGCTGTAAATATCCACCAGGTAGTAGAAAATTGACAGTGAGCTTTGACATTTCTTAAACTATTTTTTACCAAAAGTTTTTGTTCTTGGCAAAACTGATCATTACTGCTAAAAATAACAGTGATGTATTCTGTATGATTTAAAATGAACAAGCCATGGATTTGATAAAATTGAAGCAAATTGTCGGTCTTACAACCATTAACCAGGAAACCTGTAGGTAATTATATTGCACAAATTTTCTCTCGTCTGGTTTGTGTGACCTGCCATTCTAGGAAATGCCCTGTGGCATCATCCTCCCATAGAAAAAGCTGAATATGGAATATGGATCCAGTCTGAAAATAATACAAAACAGCTATTTGAAATGCAGGGAATAAACAGGGAATGGTCTCTGAGCACTTAAAACCTTTATAATATCAGAAGATATAACTGTACCTGTCCTCCAACCATATGCTTAAATAGGTCGATTATTCTCATTTACTCCAATTTACGACCCATAGGAGCGTTTCCTAAAATCGCGCCCCTACTGGCAGCAGAAAGGTACTGTTAGAGTTACAGTTTGAGTTCCAGATACAGTTTCAGTCATATTTACACTTAAAATAACGGTGTGGGTAAGGATTAGGGTTAGGGTTAGAATTAGGGTTAGGTTAGAATTAGGGTTAGGGTTAGGATTAGGTTTAGGTTAGGGATTTACTGACGGCGATGCTGACGATGGAAACCAGATTGTAGTTATTTAAATGACTGCTAGAGGTTGCTTTACTCCGAAACGTAACTTTAAGTCGTAATAAGCTGCTTGACAAACGACCTTTTCGGGCGTATTTTGTTGGAGGACAGGCTCGTTCTTATCATTGCAATGACATATTCATGCCTTCAATACAAAATATTTCACTAAAATTATGTATGCTTAGGCTTTAAATACATTTTTGACACTAATAGCAAACCAGCAAGTTTTCATTTTAGTGGAACAGATCCAATATAATGCTGTCCAGTCTTCAACTCAAAATAATATGCCAAACGGGAAGATTAGAATGAGACATGATTGGAACTGAGATGCCTTACAAAAAAAAAAAAAAAAAGATGGATAGCTAAAGGCACAAGTCTTTTTTTTTTTTTGCACTGTTTGCTGAAAGATTTCAGAAATCAATCACTTTTTGCCCATACAATTTTCCTATACAAGCTAACTTATATTAGACATTATTAGAATGTGGTTCCATTTATCAAAATGACAAACTAAAATGTCCCCTTTTGTGTAAAACATGTTTTTCCTTGCCCATGCATGTTTTGGTCATCCTTCAGCCTAGCACCCTACTGGGAATGTAAAAAGCGAAAGCCCCTGTTCTGTTTCCATAGTCCGCCTACTGGGTAGGCATGTGCCTCCACATGGCTGTTTTAATTTTGCTCGCATTGTTGCGTAACAACAGGAGTTAGGGAATTGTGTCCTCCCATGTCCCCACCTTCGTCCCACCTCCGCTTAGGATAACCACTCCCACTGTCCTCCCCTCCTGTCTATGTGCAAGCCATCATTGTTGTTCTTCGATGCTATATATTTTGGGAAGTCGAAGGTTAGGGCGAGACATGCCAACTGTTCAGTGTTTGGCTGTAGAAACCTAGTATTCACCTCCAGCAACTGAAAACAAAAAAAAGAGTGGTTACAATTAATTTACAGCAACAGTGCTCCGGCCACAGTTGCTGCTAATTTGTTTGTGCAAACCACTTCACCTCAGTCTGCTCACCAACCAAGGTCAGTACAACACAGGCTTTGCCACAAAACTGACTTTTAAAGACACCTTAGAAACTATACGTGACCCAAAAACAGCAAATGTGCATTCGGTAAGTGTCGCCTCTTTGTTTATTGCAAGCAAAGTGCAGTTAGCTTGGCTTGATAACATTATTGTTTTGCTTGATTTTTATATGGTCTGTGGGGCTTTGTTGAGAAATAAATCACCTTGTTGGAGAGAATGGGAGACGAATATGGCACTTACGTTACTTGGCTAACATGTTATTCTGTGAGGGGGTGATCTATGTGTGTATTTTTGTTGGCAGTGGCTATTCTTACAGCAGCCGTAAAGATACTCCGTTTGGCTATTCTTACGTCCCTCCGTTTGCATATGTGCACAGCACCGAATTCTGGACTTGGTGCAAAAATGAACGACATGGAGGAGGTCGCGGTCAGCCCTCCGGCCCATATTGACGTCGGTCAAATTTTCGGTATGGGAATTTTTCACAAAATACTTTTGGTACTTGAGTACATTTAATGTGAGCTACTTTAAGACTTTTACTCAAGTAATTTTCTTATGGGTGACTTCAACTTTTACCAAAGTAACTTTCAGTCATGGTACTTCTACTTTTACTTAGTTTTTTTTTTTTCAGTGCTTTATATACCTCTGGATATACCTGGTTTAATATCAAAGACTAGACCAAAGAATGTTGTTCACAAAATGCAATTTTTTTAATTAAAGGAAAATTTTTTTTTTTTCTTTTTGCTGCTGCTGCTGCTACCCATCCTTGGTGAACAGAAAAAGAATGTATTTAATTATTTATATTCGCACTTTACCTGACAACATTCAAAAACTTGAATTCTGACTTGAATTTTTGTTTATCTTTTGTCCAGAAGTAGCCTAATGAGCAGCAAAGTTTAATAAAGCATTTTTGGAAGAAGTGTTAATCTTTATTGTTTTTATTGTTAGTTAGCACATGGCTAAAATGACTTCAAGCTAAATTGAAAAGCTAATTGCTAAATAACCGTTGCACTGTGCGAGTCAATCTGACTATTCGATCAATCGTTTCAATAATCGTCGACGAATCGACAATCAACATAATCGTTAGTTGCAGCACTACAACCTACTCCACAGCAACAAATACACAGATCAGCCATAACATTATGACCACCGCAAGTGAAGTGAATCATATTGATTATCTTGTTAAAGTGTCTCCTACCAGTGGGTGGGATATATTAGGCAGCAAGTGAACATTTGTCCTCAAAGTTGATATGTTGGAAGCTGGAAAAAATGGGCAAGCGTAAGGATGTCAGCGACTTTGATAAGGGCCAAATGCTGATGGCTAGATGTCTGGGTTAGAGCATCTCCCAAACTGCAGCTCTTCCGGCGTGGTCTGCAGTGGTCTGTACCTACCAAAAGTGGTCAAAGGAAAGAAGACCTGCGAACCAACGACAGGTTGACAATACGCCGAGGCTCATTGATGCGCACGGGCAGCGAAGGCTAAACTGTGTTGTCCGATCTAACTGGAAAGCTACTGAAGCTCAAATTGCTGAAACAATTCATGCTGGTTCTGAAAGACAGGAGTCAGAATGCACAGTGCACCACAGTTTGTTGTGAGTGGGGCTGTGTGGCTGCAGACCGGTAAGAGCGCCCAAGCTGACCCCTGTCCTCCGCCTCTGAGCATTAAAACTGGACCACAGATCAATGGAGGAAAGTGGCCTAATGTGATGAATCACATTTTCTTTTACATCGTGTGGATCGCTGGCTGCGTATGTACCCCTTACTTGGGTGAGACATGGCACTAGGCTGCACTGTGGGAAGAAGGGAAGCCAGTGGAGGCATTGAGATGCATAATGTTCCACATAATTTTACACGTATCACCTACCTAAACATTGTCGCAGGCCAAGTACATCCCTTCTTGGAAAGGTGTTCCCTAATGGCAGTGGCCTCTTTCAGCAGGATCATGCGCCCAGCCACACTGCAAAAACACAACAAGTTCCAGGTGTGGACTTCCCCAGATCTCAATACAATCAAGCATCTGTTGGATGTGCTGGACAAACAAGTCCAATCCATGGAGGCCCCACCTCGCAACTTACAGGACTTAAAGGATCTGCTGCTAACATCTTAGTGCCACATACCACAGCACACCCTCAGAGGTCTAGAGGAGTCCACGCCTCACGGGCCAGGGCTGTTTTGGTGGTAAAAGGGGCATCAACTCAATATTGGGCAGATGATTATAATGTTATGGCTGATTGGTGTATTTCCCCAGCCGATGAGCTGTTGGCACACGTGTGCAACCCTGGCCTTCATCAGGGTGCATATTACCTTATTACGGAAAGCGATTCACGTGCAGTTAAACCATTATGGCTCAATGTGGGTTCATCTGCAAAGTGAGCATCAAGGGGACCTCTGTCGCCAACCTGGGCTCAGTGTGTCGCCATGTCTACAGGTAATTCTCCCACACCTACAGTGCTGTGAAAAAGTTTTTCCCCCTTCCTGATTTCTTCTAGTTTTGCTTATTTGTCATATTTATTTGGTTCAGATTTAAGAAATCATTTAATTTATAGAAGGTAAAGAGTTATTAAAAACCTATATCACCACTGTGAAAAAACAATTGCCCCCTAAACCTAATAAATGGTCGTGCCACCCTTGCCAAAACTGGAGTTTTTTTTTTTTTTTTTTTTTTTACATCACTGTGATGGAATTTTGGCCCTCTAACCTTTGCAGCATTGTTTTTGAGCGCGAACTGCTTGTTTAACCCCACAACTGTCACTAGGCCCTAATTAGGGCCGGACCCAATGTGAGAAAATGCAGGTGACAGTTAAGGGGTTAAGGTCATGAGACAGCATCTCAATGACATTCAAGTCAGGACTAGGCCACTTCGAAACCTTCATTTTGTTTTCTTTTGAGCCATTCGATGATGGACTTCCTTGTGTGCTTCCGATCATTATCCTGCTGCACAACTCAACTGCGCGAGATGTTAAGGTCACGCACTGATGGCTGGATTTTCTCCATCAGAATTTTATGGTAGAAAGCAGAATTCATGGTTGCAGCAATTTCTCATAAGAAAATTTTGCTTAGGGCTCCAATATGGCCTGGGGCAGCCCAATATTAAAATCCCTCAAGAAATTAAAACCGTTTTCAGTTGGGTTCAGTTGACTGTATAACTGAAGCTACACCTTGTGGTCTATTGCACTGTTGCACTGGTCGAAGAGACGTGGCCATGGGAAGTATCAAAACTATTTCTTATGCATATTTCAAACTATTTTACAACAGGAAATGATGGTCAAAAAATTGAACAAAGAAAAAGCTATCAGGAATGTGAAATCATGATTTGATTAAAAGGCAAAATAAACGATGAAACTTAAAAATTAGCCCACATTTGGTATTTAGTCAGTCTTGCAAATACAGCCATAACTTTAAGGAGCTTTCTAATGACAATGTGAATCAGCTTGACTTTGACTGCAAGTCAAAATCTGATGCCATCCCTGCCATGGGGTGATTCTCGTGTTACGTGTGTAACATTTGGAAGGTATTCTTGAAATTTTTCAATGAACTACACTTTAATTGAGTTGCAGATGGGAATCAATATAGGACAACTATACGATACCTGGACTTTCCTATCAATATATTGATCAATTTGATATTTGCCTAAAACACTGGAAGTACAGGACCAGAAAGAGGCTGCGTTACATGTGTGACACAGAAAATGGGTCAATCGCTACATTTAATTTACATTCCGAAAGTTCTGTGATTTGAACGAAGATATGACACTTTGGCTTTATCAACCTAAGCAATAGTTATTCCTGTTGGCATTAATTAAAACTTTAATAAAAAATGCCTTGCTCATTAGCATAGTAAAACCTCATTTGCATGTGTTACGTGTGTGACGCCTTTGTTACGTGTGTGACCGCGTGGAAATCCTGCAATGCGCAAGTCAATTCCATTTAAATAAAATCATATCTGTAGCTTTTGTAGGTCCTTGTACGTAAGCATGGAGGTGTTTGTTATGAGGGTCAGTCCAAGTGAAGGCATCCAGAAAATCAGAAAATTCCTGGGTCACTCCCTCAGAAATTTCTCAAAAAATTCATATAGGTACCTCTGGTGGACTTATGAAATAATACCAAGTATTAGACCAATATCCCTAATAGTTTTGAAGTGATGGCCGGTCACAATTTTAAGTATTTTTTTTTTAATTTTGACGAAATTGTGTTTCGTACAACTTTGGGCTTCCACTGCTCCTCTATTATTTGACCTACAGATCAGATTTTTGGTCTCCCTGGCCAACTTTTCCCCTAGAATCAGAATTTCTGGTCAGATTAGGTGCATCTACCTTGGTTGCTCCACAATAGGGCTCCAAATTTGGCTGAAAAGCCAAAAATCGCAAAAATTGCTGTACTTTTTAAATGCTACAGATCAGAAAGTTTAGGGAATTCAAGCTTGAAATTTTTTTTTGTGACCAGTCCTGATACCTCTCATAGGTAATCCACTTTAATCTTGTTTGTATCTTGGCAGGAATGAGAAGAAAATTTTTTTTTATTTTGCTTGTTTTTCATTTTACGGAAAAAATAGCAATTTTGAAGTCCATGGTTCAACATGTGCGCAATTGACCACATCCTTCAAATCTTTACCATAGATTGCTATAGTTGTCAACTTCATCTGACAAAAAAATTGGGATGGTGTTCAGCCTAGTTTTTTTACTGCAATTTTTGAATGATGTTACCTATTTCGAGCAGATATTGATGAAAATTCAGCATTGTGTAGCATCAATTGCCAAATTCAGCACATTTGCCACATCTAGGCTCTTTGAAACAGCTAAATACATGCAAAAAATAACTTCAATACAATTTTTCAAGCAAAATCATTGTTTTATTCGAAGCTTAACAATGGATTACATGTACGACTACCACATTGGAATGGTTCACTACTACATTGGAATGGTTCACGTGGTTTTTGTTAGAGACCATAAGAATGCTGCTTTTAATCTCATTATGTAATTTTTGCTAACATTGCTAACTATCAAATTTACATTCACTGCCAGGAACTTAGAGGACTAAAAATCACACATTATGCAAATCTGTAATGGAATCAGGATAAACTTATACAATTGCTACACCAAAACATGGAAATTACACTTACGTGAAATCTATTTGGTATGAATATTTCCTGGATCTGCACATGTACGCTGTTCACTCATGAACCGAGATAAAAACATCTTCTCATGATGAAAACAAATTTGCTCAATTTCCTCAAGCATAACTCCAGATCTCCAGGCGAGCAATTCTTGATCCTCGTTGCTTAAGGTATCCACTCTGAAGAAGCCAGTTTTTCTTGCCATACGTGTATTGTGACATTCATCACCCAATTTGGTGCCTAAGTCACACTGTGGTAAATCCTTCTTACCCTCCATGGTTTGAGTGATTATGATAATCTGATCATTGGAGCTCTTTTATACTGGTCATCATTATGCAATACCAAAACGAGTTCAGACGAATTATGGATTAAGTCATCACACTTCACTCACCTCAGATTGCAGATTTAATGATGATGTAAGATGAAACAAGTTTGTGCTTGTCTCAAGATTTCATTATTTGTTCAAGTTTTAACATGATGAACTGAACATTATTTAATATTCATACTTTCAACAAATCTATAGCATTTTATGATGTACGATGGTGCGTTTAAATGGCCAATATGGTGTGTCTATTGAAAAATTCACATAAAATAAACTAGGCTGAACACCATCCCAATTTTTTTTCAGATGAAGTTGACAACTATAGCAATCTATGGTAAAGATTTGAAGGATGTGGTCAATTGCACACATGGTGAACCATGGACTTCAAAATTGCTATTTTTTCCGTAAAATGAAAAACGAGCAAAATAAAAAAAAAAATTTCTTCTCATTCCTGCCAAGATACAAACAAGATTAAAGTGGATTACCCATGAGAGGTATCAAGAATGGTCACAAAAAAAATTTCAAGCTTGAATTCCCTAAACTTTCTGATCTGTAGCATTTAATAAGTACAGCAATTTTTGCGATTTTTGGCTTTTCGGCCAACTTTGGAGCCCTATTGTGGAGCAATCAAGTTAGATACACCGAATCTGACCAGAAATTCTGATTCTAGGGGAAAAGTTGGCTAGGGAAACCAAAAATCTGATCTGTAGGTCAAATAATAGAGGAGCAGTGGAAGCCCAAAGTTGTACGAAACACAATTTTGTCAAAATAAAAAAAAAAAAAACTTAAAATTGTGAAAGGCCATCACTTCAAAACTATTAGGGATATTGGTCTAATACTTGGTATTATTTCATAAGTCCACCAGAGGTACCCATATGAATTTTTTGAGAAATTTCTGAGGGGGTCATTTGGGAGGGTCTGGATGCTTAGATATGGACTGACCCATGACTTGAAAATCACAACAAAGAAAACCAGCAATGACAACTTAAACAAATTTATTCTTCACTGATAATAAAAACCTCTACAAATAATCCACTGATCAATCCTCTAATGACACTCTAATGCCACTATGTAACTCTGTTGCCAAAACAAAAACTCTGCCTCTGGTGACCAAATTCACAGCATTTATATAGACTAGCAACATTCTGGAAAGATCCACAGGATTCCTGGGTAATCCCGCCCCCTCCAGGCAGGAAGATGCCAGAAGCTTCTAGAAAGCACTAGTCTATTTCAAAGAAGTGATATTACATCAGATCATGTTTTGCTACAGACACACCACCAGAGGGTGCTGATGAACAAAATAAATAGCTGACCAGCAAGGCAGCAAAAACAGCATGTAACAAATCTCCGTTTACAAATGATATACAGTGCTTTACATAAAACACTCATACATAACACCTCCCCTCTTTAAGAAAAGAAACATTTGCTAAAAGCTTTCTTTTGTTAAAATTAACACAGTTTTATAATCAGTATAATCTTGAACTTTACACAAAAGTATCATTGATCATTATAACAATCATATACATAACAACCAGTGCAATTTTCACAATCAAATAGAGAAGTAAAATTTACATGTGTGAAAGTCCATCTGGGATTATATTATCTTTTCCCCTGATGTGAGAAATATCCAAATCATTCTCTTGCAAAAGTAAACTCCATCTCAGTAATCTTTGATTCTTGTTTTTGATCTTATGCAAGAATGTGAGGGGATTATGATCACTGAAGACTTTGATGGAAGTAGCTGAACAAGTCAAATAGACTTCAAAATGTTGTAAAGCCAAAACAAGTGCCAAACATTCTTTTTTAATTGTTGAATAGTTTTTCTGATGTTTATCAAACTTTTTGGAAAAGTAACAAACAGGATGATCTACTCCATCAGTGTCTTCCTGCAGTAAAACTGCGCCTGCACCAATATCACTGGCATCAACAGCCAACTTGAACTCCTTTTTGAAATTAGGAGATAAGAGAACTGGTGCGTTTTTGAGGATAGCTTTCAGTTGGTCGAATGAATTTTGACATTTTTCATCCCAAACAAATTTTGCATTTTTCTTCAGTAAATTTGTCAAAGGTTCAGAAATGATAGAGAAATTTTTACAGAATTTTCTGTAGTAGCCAGCCATCCCGAGAAATCTCATTAGTTGTCTGTTTGTTGTAGGCTCAGGAAATTCAGTGATAACTTTTACTTTTGCATCAATTTGTTTGACTTGACCCTGTCCTACAATATGACCTAAGTAAACAACTGTAGCCTTACAAAAGTCACTTTTAACAAGGTTGATAGTCAGCTTGGCATCACCCACTCTCTGAAAGAAGTTTCTGATGTAGGTGAGGTGCTCTTGGAAGCTGTCGCTGGTGATGATAATGTCATCAATATAGGCCTCACATCCTGGTAGTCCACCAGACGTGGTAGTTTACCAGACGTTGGAAGGTGGCCGGAGAATTTTTCATTCCAAAGGGCATGACCTTGTATTGGTATAATCCATCTGGTGTGACGAAGGCAGAGATCTCCTTTGCTCTGTCTGTTAGAGGGATCTGCCAGAAGCCCTTGAGGAGATCAAATTTGGTGACATACTTTGACTGTCCAACTTTATCAATGCAGTCATCAATCCTGGGAATAGGATATGAGTCCGTTTTTGATAGAGCATTCGCTTTCCTGTAGTCCGTCACCATTCTATATGTTCCATTGGGTTTCGGAATTAGGATGCATGGAGAACTCCAGTCACTGTTACTTAGTTCAACAAAGTCATTTTCAAGCAGATATTTGACTTCTTGTTTAAGGTATTTCTGCTTCTCTGGATTCATTCTGTAACGATGCTGTTTTACAGGCTTGGCATCATCTTGTAGGATGACATCATGGTAAACCATATCAGTCCTTGATGGAACATCAGGGAATATGTGACTATATTCAAATATGAGCTGCTTTAGCTGTTGTTGTTGAAACGGGTCCAGGTGGGACAACTTGCTGTCAATATTTTGAAGAATGTCTGAATTTTCAAGTTTGGCTGGACCAGGTTCATTATCCAAGAGGCAGTCACAATCTTCTTCAGAATTTTCCAGTTCAATTGTATTTACCACGTTGACTGGCTTTTGCTGAGGGTCTCTGTCAATGTATTCTTTCAGCATGTTGATGTGGCACATTTGTTTTTGTTTCCTCCTTCCGGGGGTTAAAATTACGTAATTTAGATCACTGACTTTTTTGAGGACAGTGTAAGGGCCGAAATATCGGGCTCTTAGAGGGTTTCCAGGAACTGGCAAAAGCGCCAGGACTTTGTCACCAGTTTTAAAACTTCTGTCTTTTGAATGAAGGTCATATCTGGCTTTCATTTTGCCCTGAGCTTCTTTGATATTAGACTTAGCAAAGTCACAAGCCTTAGAGAGATGATTACGGAAGTCAGAGACATACTGAAGCAAGTTCATTGGGACATCATCTTCCGCCAGCAACTTTTCTTTCAGAAGCTTCAGAGGTCCACGGACCGTATGCCCAAAAACAAGCTCAAAAGGACTGAACCCAAGAGACTCCTGAACAGCTTCACGGGCAGCAAACAGAAGAAGATGGACACCTTCATCCCAGTCTTTCTCTGTGTCAAGGCAGTAGGTCCTTATCATGTTCTTCAGGGTTTGATGGAACCTCTCCAAAGCACCTTGACTCTCAGGATGGTAAGCTGATGACCTGTATTGTTTAATACCAAGCTCATGCGTAACTTGTTGAAATATGTCAGACATGAAATTTGACCCTTGATCAGACTGAATAGACTTAGGAAGACCAACAAAGCAGAAAAACTTAGTAAGAGCCTTGATGATAGTCTTCGCCTTGATATTACGAAGTGGAATTGCCTCAGGAAACCGGGTGGAAGCACACATGATAGTCAGTAGGTACTCACAACCAGATCTAGTCTTCGGCAATGGTCCAACACAGTCAATGATGATCCGACTGAAAGGTTCTTCAAAAGCGGGAATGGGCTTAAGTCGAGCCTTTGGAATATTCTGGTTCGGCTTCCCAACCATTTGACAAGTATGACAGGATTTGCAGTACTCCTGTATACCGGACCTCATGGAAGGCCAGAAGAAGTGGTTCCTGACACGTTGAAGGGTCTTCTTGATACCCAAATGACCTGACATAGGATTGTCATGGGCTAGACTAAGAGTTTCTTAACGATAAGACTTTGGAAGAATAATTTGATGGGTGATCATCCACTCTTCATCTGCTGAAACATCAGGTGGACGCCACTTTCTCATAAGCACACTATTGTTATAGTAAAAACAGACAGGAACTTGAGTAGCCTCTTGTTCACTTGCAGCCTGTGGTAGAAGATGCGCTAGATCACGAGCTTGTTGTTGCTCCTGAATAAGTTGTTTCCGAGACAGAATGTCATTAGAATGACCTGACAAGGACAAGTCTGAAGATTTCCCAGACATCTCAGGACTGGAAGGTTCCTGATGAAAAGACTGCCCAATGAAGGTGTCAGCCAGGTTGAAGTCCAGGTCAGCATCATCTTGAATAGCCTTTTTGGCCATAGAACGAGTAACTGCACATGAAGGATAGAGGTCTGGAATTTCCTCCTCTATAGAGTCAGATTCTTGATCACTCAAAGGAGTGTCAGTTACAACAGGGTAGAGCACAACCTTATCCCCAGCAAGATCATTACCAAGAAGCAAATGAACACCTTTGAAAGGAAGAGAAGACCTAACGCCAACAGTAACAGGCCCAGAGACCAAGTCTGATTTGAGATGAACATTATGGAGAGGTACACTTGTAAAACCACATTCTACTCCTTGAATAAGGACATTAGCCTGAGTAGACGATTTGTCCGAAAAAGGCAGAATATCTGCAAGAATAAGAGATTGTGAAGACCCAGTATCCCTTAGAAGTCGAACAGGAGCAGATGAGGAAAAATCATGTGAAAGTGAGACAAAACCATCGCTGATGAATGGCTCAAAACCCTCCATAACAGAATCAGACACAGAAGGTAGAAGATCAGGCAAACTGACCATAGATCCAAGAGATTCTCTCTTAGTGAAAGCAGTTGGCTTGGTTTCTTCTCGTTTTTTCTTGAGAGCATAACACTCAGAAATAAGGTGACCTTGCTTTTTGCAGTATTGGCAAGACACAGAAGGTAAAGAATCAGAGGATTGCTTCTCACTGGAAGGTTTCATCTCAGAAGTGGCCTTGGAATCATTAGAAGTGTTATTAGAAGTCTTGGACTGAGACCTGTTTTGAAATTTAGAAAAAGTGGATTTTTGGACAAAAGAAGACTTATGAGTCAATGCATAAATATCAGCCAGGGTGGAAACATCTTGCAAAGTAATGGCTTGTTTCTCCTCAAGGAAATTCTTGATATCAGGCTGGATACACCTTTTGAATTCCTCAACCAAAATAAGTGGCCTCATTCTGTCAAAATCTTTCTCAACTTTCATGGAATTACACCACTGATCAAACAACTGTTCCTTCAACCTGACAAATTCAACATGAGTTTGACTGGCTTCCTTGCGAGAATCATTTTCTAGGAAGGGAGGAACAAGTCTGATGTGTTTAACCACATCAAAATGATCAGAAAGTCCAAAAGATTTTGTAACAGTACCTGCTTCTATTTTCTTCATTTCCAATTCGTACTGCAAGTGCATCCTTCTTTCTTCCAGTTCTCTCTCCTTTTCCAACCTTCTTTCTTCCCTCTCCTTCTCCAACCTTCTTTCTTCCAGTTCTCTCTCCCTCTCCAACCTTCTCTCTTCCAGTTCTTTCAGGCGTAGCTGAAATTCAAGTCTTTGCAGCTCTGTTGCAGGCACCTCCACATCTTTAATCAATTCTGCTGCTTCTTCCCCAAAGATATCTTCATCGAGGAAATGTTGCACCAAAATGTTCAATATTTCTTGTTTCTTCATTGATGATTTCACATCAGATAATCCAAGGGTTGAGGCTATTTGCAGCAAGTCCTTCTTTTTTGCCAGCACAATTGATTCCTGGGTTGGAGTTTTCAAAAAATTTTCAACATCAAAAGTCATGATTGCTGGCTTTTCAAATAGTCACAAGATTTAAAATAATAATTCAGCTTTAATCTTTGGTGAATCCAATCGTTTTTCCAATGAATGGTTTATCTCGGTGGAACCTCCAATTTGTTATGACTTGAAAATCACAACAAAGAAAACCAGCAATGACAACTTAAACAAATTTATTCTTCACTGATAAAAACAAACCTCTACAAATAATCCACTGTTCAATCCTCTAATAACACTCTAATGCCACTATGTAACTTTGTTGCCAAAACAAAAACTCTGCCTCTGGTGACCAAATTCACAGCATTTATATAGACTAGCAACATTCTGGAAAGATCTACAGGATTCCTGGGTAATCCCGCCCCCTCCAAGCAGGAAGATGCCAGAAGCTTCTAGAAAGCACTAGTCTATTTCAAAGAAGTGATATTACATCAGATCATGTTTTGCTACAGACACACCATCAGAGGGTGCTGATGAACAAAATAAATAGCTGACCAGCAAGGCAGCAAAAACAGCATGTAACAAATCTGCATTTACAAATGATATACAGTGCTTTACATAAAATACTCATACATAACATGTTTAACATACATCCTTTGTACTAGCCAATGTTCATGATAAGATTATTGGGTTTGGCAGTATTAACATGGTGGACAGAAGTGAAAAACATAAACATTTCACGGGTTAGTTTTAGTCACCTTCAAATTGGAATTGTAAACCACAAGCTTTCCATCTGAACGTTCTGACCGTAAAATAAGCAGTTCCTTTAACGAGTAAGTGTGCTTGCTGATGCGGCTTTGTAGAAAAATGGACGAAACTCAGAACTTTATCATGGAGAAATGGCATGTTTTTGGTTTGGAGAGAGTACTGGTGACCATTGATGTCCAGCTGCGCCTATATTGATAAATTCTTGCTAAATTAAACCAGAAAATCATTAATTCATATTGAATTTCATGAATCAAAAGTTTTTGGTGTTGAAAATGATTATTTTATGATTTGACAGTGCGCCATTTTGAGGGCTGTATGTGTTTAAGGAGCCACCTGGAGAGCTGTCTCATTTGGCTTCCTTTTTTGAAGCCAAATAAGATTTAATGCTCAGATGAAGAACACTTGTGGTCTTGGAGTTTACAATCCCAAAACTGTATTGTTTTAACCTCCAGCCATTTTCAACAGAATTTTCATGATTTTTTATGTTTGCAGCCCATTTTCTCGACCAAAATCATGAAAATAAACCGAAATACAATGGAATACTAAATGCTGCAAGTGTATTATCTCAGTTGAGCCATATTCCCCCTCTCTACGAAGCTTAAATCTTGAATTGTAAAGCATTAATTAGGGTAACGCATAAACAGCCATATTTGGCTTCTGTGCAAAGGGGTTAATTGAATCCAACTATCAGCATTTTCACATTACTTTCTGAACCTTAAATATTCCACGATATTACATCTAAATTCTTACCTGCTTTGCACATGGGTATACACATCAAAGTTGCAAAAATCTGACAAAATATTTAGGTCAAGTGATGGGGTGGCTGACCTTCATGTTGAAGGCGTTAGTTGTTGTTGTTCTGGATTTAAATAACCTAGACCACCTTTTGCCAGAAATGTGAACTAAACCTTTATTAGTCTAAAGATGAAGGAAACAGGTCATTAATGTCCTGTCATAGCACAGGCTTTGTACTTTGATCACACATGTGATACATGTGTTATGTGTGTGACAGGAACATTTTTGGCTGTAAAACAGATTCTATTTGTGGGACTGAGGAAGTTATGCCCTCCAAGCATGGAAGGTATGGTATTAATTTATAATATCAAGTTTTTCGTATCTTCCCTTGGATTTATTGTTTATATGAAAACTTTTGTTGCCATGCGTTACATGTGTGACGTTATTCACCACCATATATTTTGACCCTCTTGAAAAGGGCTATTTTTAAGTCTGCAGGGACTGCTGCAAAAGTTGAAAAATAACAACCTCAACAATAGATTATTTCTGCTGCTGAGTTTGACACTCATCCTAATCACAGAAAGATGACTTTACTTTTAAGAATGACTCGTATCTCAAAAACTGGCAAAAAACTAAAGCCCTTTAAAATTGGGAAATTTTGCCCCAAAATGCAATTTTTCTGAAATTGGCATTTGCCATCCTTAACTAGAATAATAGTTGTTAGAAACAAATGCACTAGTTATTTGATGGAGCTTATTTGAAAATTTGCCCTTCCAGGCTCTCATTTCAGAGAATGGCCCCATGCTGTTTTTGTTTTGTATTGTATTTATATATTTTAGTCACTCAGGCATTATGTTTTTATATTTAGTTCTCTTCCAAAATTTTTGGATTTAAAGCGCTATTTTAGCGCTTTAGCTGAAGGATACTAAGAATGAAAGCTGATTTGCCAACCCCAATGAACATCACACGAGCAGACAAAGAAGAGGAATACCCTCTTCTTCTATGATTTTTTGCGGCTGAAAACCAGGTGACACTTTTCATATCCTTCGACTAAAGCGTTAAAATAGCGCTTTGAATCCCCTAATTTCATGGAAAACTCCTTTGTATAAAAAGCATAATGCCTGCGTAACTAAAATACGTAAATACAATGCAAAACCATGACGGAAAGAGATTTTGACTTGGAGTTGAACGGATTCACTTGATTCAAAGCTGTGACCGTAATCGTGAAAACAGCTCAGCTCCGAGAAATAAATTGTGGGAAGATGTGGGGTGTAGATGTCCCACACCTGCAAAAAGAGTCTGATAGGATCCATACGCCACACAAACAAATCAAAACACTTGATAGTAACAACGGAATACGGAATAATCATGACATGTCCGTTCCTCTATGACGTCGATAACACGTCACAGTGTCTCGCTCATTTCAAATAAGGCGGCTCAGGGGCGCTATTTGACTTGTTTGCCGTGGCAAGCATTTATCGTGACATCAATCTTTTCCACAGGGAACGCGAGCTCGTATTTGAACTTACAATGACTCCCCCGGCCGATTCGCTGCTGCTATATGACAACCCAGTCTTGGTGACCAAGAAGACACCTCAGGTAACACAGCTAATTGGATTTTTTTTTTTTAATTTATTTCGTCGCCAACTTTACAAGCAATCCTGTCAGTGTTTTTAGTAAGGCAGTGGATATTTTGCCGTGAACCGGTTTTACATTTCTTCGGCTATTTGGCCGTGACCTCCGGTACACGTGCGCAGTTGTATTATTTTTGGACTCGAAACACAAAAATCAGTGGAGTATGTTTGGCCAACGTCAGTGCAATTACTCGGTAGCTAGCGAACAACTAATCAGGGGTGCGTTTCCCAAAAACGCAGTTGGTAACCACGTTAGCAACTTACATAGTTGGTCCATTCACAGTCAATGGGTCCAACTATGTAAGTTTGCATCAGTGATTTCGGGAAACGCATCCCAGCCTCGTCAATGCATAACTGACCTAGCTACGCTGCTAATGCGAAATAATTGCGATTCACTGTTTTTTATTGCTTTATATACACCGCAAATAGGTAGCTGAGCAAGCGATCCAGCTTGCTAGCCTAGCGTGCGAGCTAGTTTGTTGGTTTCTTGGTCAATGTTAGCTGGCAACCTTTACATTCGGTGCATATTAATGCCAGCTAGCGAGCTAAATGCTCGCGGTGCGACTCCAGCTTAGTTCGCGTCATAATGGCTATACACATTTTAAAGTGACTTAAATGCATGAAATATAGCGTCAGCTAGCTAGCAAGAGAGCCTTTATGCCGACTTAGCGAGCAATATTTCATGTATGTAAATACGAGCTAGCCAACTAAATGGCGAAGTTATAACTATCCACTATTATCCATTGATTTCTGTGAGCCAGTCCAAAAATAATACAACTGCGCATGTGTATCGGAAGTCACGGCCAAATAGCCGTAGAAATGTATAACCCGTTCACGGCAAAATATCCACTGCGTTTTGGCAAACTTTTCGAGTTGTTGAAAGATGCTTGCTTTCGCTGAAATTTGTTGAGAAAGGGGCTATCCGCACAGGGGACGTGTCCGTTTTTCAGTGCGTTGTTTTTTTTTTTTTTTTTTTTTTCTTACCAATGGTGAAATGCGCCATACGTGTCTTTTCATCTGGCGTGCGCTCCACTGTGTTTAAGCGACGAGTGCTCGCGTTTTTAAAGCTGGGGACACACTACAAGATTTTTGGCCAGATTTTACCCACGATTTGCGGTTGGGGCTAGTCTGCGCCAGTCAGCTGTAGTTGGGGACAGTGGTCATGACAAGTCAGCGCAGAATCTGTTAGTGTGTGATGTGGTACAGACTGTAATCAGCAAGTGTGTGAGGTGAACAGACTCCGCCCGACTTCAGTCACCGAAATTCAAACATGTTTGAGTTTTTTGAGCCGACGCAGTTGTGTAGTGTGTGCTCCCTCATCTGCTGCCGCCCTTAAATGTGTAATCCCCAGTCTTTCCAGGAATCTGCTGAAGCCAGTCGTGTAGTGTGTGCTCCAAGTCTTTTCAAAATCTGCAAAGACTGTGAAAATCTTGTAGTGTGTCCCCAGCTTAAGACGGCGTCCCAAGTTCAAATCTGTGCGAGGCACTTATCATCAGTGCCAATTCACATCTGGCGACCAGTCACACAAGATCAAGGACGAGACTTGTACATCCGTTGGTCCAATTTCATTAACAGTATAACAGTGCTTGTTGTCAAAGCAACATTTCAGTGCTTCTCCAATTGACCTCGCTTTTAAAAGACGCGGGCGTAGTGCCACGTCGCCCGTTTTACACATGCAAGCACATCTCTTGTGTGCATGGCACCTAACATTTATTGAATAAAATCAAATTGTTTCGTTTGCCATGGCAGAAGTTGTGTTGGCTGGCTACAATTTATTTGCTTAATTTCTAATTAGTAGCAAATTACAGATCACTAGCTAGAGGGACCAATCGACTGGATTAGATCATTCAATTGGACGATTGAGCCCTACAAAGATGAATCTGTGTACTTCATCTAAACATCTGTGTTTCATCTGCCGCAAATTATTAAAGTTGTGTCTTTTAGTTCTGCGTCAAAGGCGGTCAAATATCCAAGCTAAAGCAAGTGGAAAATAAACCTTTTGAATTTTTATATAAGTCTTCTGAATTGTAGTAATTTTTAAACGTTTGTCTTAGGTTCATCCACTTCCTGTGGTGGCAGCATCCTCTAAGACAACTGCAAGCCCCTCAGGACCAACTCCGTCCAAGCCAAAGTTCCCTTCTATAGATCCGAATAAGAAAAAACCTGAAGATATCCTCCATGCCATTCTGCCTCCAAGGTAGCACAGCATCACTACCCAAGGTACCAATATCACTACCCGTTTCATTGAGTCCCATTACTAACTTTGCTCTTCTCCTTTGCTGTAGAGTTTGGTCAGAGGATGACAAACAATGGATGCAGTCAGTGTCAAGTCAACCTGGCACACGCACTGACATCATTAAACTGCGACAGCAGCTAGATTTGAAGCTGCAGCAGAGGCAGGCTCGAGAGACTGGAATCTGTCCTATCCGGAGAGAGCTCTACTCTCAGTGCTTTGGTAAGGAAGACTTGAACAAACAGAAATGACATTGAGAAAACATAAAGGCTGAATCCCAATGCTTAAAGGGGGAAAAATGTATCCTTTCCACTATTTGTTTCCTCCTCCTTCCAGGAAGTAGAAGGAGGCAAATGGAGGAAAGGAAGGTATATTGCCTAGAGTAGGCTACTGTGAATTTTGTTTTACCACACCACACCTGTAGATGCTGGGTTTGTCTAACCATAACATTTCCCTAAGTTTCTTTTATTTGCCGGAGCATCATACTTGTGCTGCAATCACACTTAGTCAGGTGTTGCGGCCATTGCTGCTGAGTTGTGCAGCGGTGTGGCGAAGTCACTTCATGGTTCGTTTGAGTGATGTCATCATGTGAACTTAAACCCCAGCCCCAAATCCAGAGGGTGGCGATAATGCACCTAAAATCGCTGGTTTACGTGATCGGCCACTGCTGCATGACATCGGAGTGCATTTCTCTGAAAGTTGATTCTGTTTCAACTTTTCTCTGGTGCGGTTTTTTTTCTAACATCCCCTGCAGCCCCTACCACTGCAGCGAAAGCACATTACCCCCATTCAAATGAATGGGTTGACAGTTGTTTCTACTGCAACACCTGATTTGGTGTGAATGCAGCATAAAGCCGTGTCTTGCCCTGCCCGCTGTCACACAGATGAGCTGATCAGACAGACAACCATCGGCTGTGCAGAGAGAGGCTTGCCATTGCTACGGGTTCGTGATGAGAGCCTCATGAACATGGCCGCCTACCAGACCTTGTATGAGAGCAGTGCGGCCTTTGGCATCAGGAAAGTGCTGCTGTCGGAGCTGAGCAAAGCTGAGATGGAGAGAAAGGTACGGTGTGTAGGGTCCCTCATTGCTGCTTAACTTGAAAACACTCCCTGGTGGGCAGGTGTGGACAATCCAGGTTCAGAAAGTAAACGTCCGTCCCAATATTTTGTTCCAGCTACTAGGATTTGTTAATTGGAGAAACCCTGCATCTTGGTGGGGGAAATAATTTGTGAAATTAGCAGGCTAAGCTTGTTGGTCGAAGGAAAATATGGCAAGACTTTTACTTTCTGACCTCTGGAATAAGCACAACTGCTGATGACAGAACCCTCACATTCAAAAAGAAATGTCAGTGCCCTTGGCTAGGGGTATTTTAACTTTAAAGAGTGACTATGCACTATTACACAGTTTGGGATGTAAACTTTTATTGAGTGCTGTACGCCTTTGAAATTAAATCATGTGGGTCATGCCTTCAGCAACTGAACGCAAATTGGACTGCTCTGATTTTCGCCTGACAAAATCAAGCTGAACCTGCATCGACTAGTTGAAATGAGCAGAGCGTGTTTGCTTGCAGATGCTTGCATGTACTTGTCTCTCAGAGTAGAAAAGCTTGATTTCAAAGGGATGCGGCCCCCCCACTGCTCACATTCATTGAAATTATTGCAATAAGAGTGTCTGCACTGAGCATCTGAATCAACATTTTCTGATGGGAGTTAGGAGTTTTTATTGCATTAATTTTTGACATTGCGCCGGCTGCTCTACACATATGCTACATACAGCATGCACACAGTACAATCGCAGTCTTTCCACTGCAATTTTTGTGAAATGAGCTAGGTAGCCAGCGTGTGCGGAGTACCTTTCCATAACTATTATGTAACATTAGTTTGTTAGCTAGCTGGCTAGTCAGTGTTGACTTTGAATTTAAACACCATGGCAAGTTCAACTGCGAATGTCTGACTCATTGCTTCGTATCACAGTGATGTAGCTCAGTACAAAAATAAAGCTCGCAACAAATGCAAAATTCACTCAACCGCTTTCTTTCGAGGCAGGCAATTCATATTAATAGCCGGATATCACACGTTAGACGCGTAATGTTGAAGTATTATCATCACAATGCATAATGCATGATTGCAATACAATGATGAAAATGAGAGCCAAAACAAAGGCAGAGAGCCGGGATGACATCACCATTTACAGCGCCCCTAGCAGTATTTCCTCAAAAACACCGTCTGCTAGAAGTGTCATGGTGCGTTCTGTAAACTTATGAAAAATATCAAAACAATTTGAAAGGATGACCCCACATGAAAAATTTCATACACATGATTTGTATATTTATGCAGCTATTGAGTGTGACTTGCTGTGCCATGATAATGTTCCTTTAAGTGTCAGCAAAGATGGCACACACATGCAAAAAGTAGATCAATCTCGCAAATTACGTCATGGAAATCGCTATTTGCCACCAACACTCAATTTAAATGCTTTGTGTCGCCTCTTGCCGTTATGTCAGAACCTTGCTGGCGGCACTAATGAAGGAACGGCCCCACTGTCACCATATTCCACCTGCTCCATAAACAAATAAAAATTTTCCCTGTCTATTGACATTACCATGGGAGCTCAACTATTGACTGATAGTTTTTGATGGATGAAGAATTAAGATACACCATAGCTTAATTGCAGTTGATGGTTGACAAAGTAATGTACTGCTGTAACCTCTGGTTTCAATCACTTTCCTCTTCACAGAGACAAGCCCTAGAGAAAGATATCAAGGAACTTGAGCAGAAGGTGAAGGACACACAGGCAAAGTGTGAGGCCTTGAAGATCAGAGCAATGGAGCAACGGGAAGAAAAGGATAGGACACACGTGAGGGAGGTGGAGATCCTCAGGCGCACCAACCAGCAGCTGATGGTATGCCTCTGCTCATACACACCAGCTATAATCAGTAGCTAACATTCATTTACGTTGAGGGGATATTTCACATATCCCACATCTGCCTTATTTATTACTCTCAGCCATCCCAGGATGATATGTATTGGTTATATGTATATGTAAATCAAGTGTAGGGCAGAGTACCAAGACATTTCAATTCACTACTACTCAAGACTTCTTTTGCTCCATCTCTTAAATCATTGTTTGTGCTTTTATCATCTTTACAGGTCCAACTTGTAGGCATTCCTCAGAAGAAATGATCAGAACCATGTACTTCATGGGAGAGGACACTCAAGTTGGGAAAGTTATGATACTGAAAAAAACGAAGTAGTGATGCGCGATATGAAAAATTTCCACCGATAACCGATAATTTCCTGCATCTCATGGCCGATACCGATAACCGATAAGTTCATATTTTTATATTTAATATAATCTTCACATAATCTGCATTTTGTGCATCCAGGAGAAAAACAAATCTAGGATGCAGTGATGAAAAACTGATATTTTAGTAGCTCTGGCCTATCAATAACATCCGATGGTCACTAACCCAGCTATATATCCCTATCATTCACCGCACACAAACCGAAAAAGCTCCGATAGAGCTGCGTTTAATCAACGGAGTTTGAAAACAGGCACGAGACATTTATTAGCTTCAGGCGCGAAAATGGTTTGTTTTTTTTTTTGTTTTTTTTTTGGAAACCAAGCAGCGCAGGAGACCCGTTTTTTTACACAGGATATAAACGGACATCTAGGTACTATTAAAAGGAATAATGATGAATTAGAGGACAAAAAATAGATGACGATATTAAAAATGTATGGCCAATTTTATTATTTAAACGATAATGGTAAACACAAACACAGTCCGTTCGGTTATTACAGAAATATGCCCAAATCCTTCAACTGAAGTTGAATTGGTACGATTTAATTTAGCGACAGCGACGCTATTAACAGCTGCGACAAAACGAGCCAGGTAGTGTCCAAAAGCGTTTCTTGCCTCTGCCAATGACCTCACTATATAGTCACCTACATAGTGAGTCCCAATATAGTGAGTAGGGAATAGTGAATGAGTGAGTGATTTCAGACAGCCTTCGTTTCTGTGGCAGCACTCGGCCGCCATCTCGTGTATGTATATCGGGGCAGATGTTCATAGGAAAATACAGTTGAACGCGCCTAAATCGTCCTCGTATAAAACGGAAACTCGCTCATACCGGACAACAGCTGATGTCCCGATTTTTTTTTCTGTAATGTTTTTCCATGAAATAAACATCGCATATAGCTACCAGATTTAATATAACGGATTTTCGCTTACATCGGACAAAATGTCCAGTCCCGTCACAATGCATTTCAATTCATAAGCACTCTTGTATACCGGGCAAGCTGGTTTGCACCATGCACATACGCTGTCGCAACAGAGCAACGAAATGAAGTTCAGCTTTCCTACACTGTTGTAAGGCGTAGGGTTTAACTAAGGGGAAGACTCGGTGTTCCAGAACTCGGAGGTAAACTTTAATCTCCAGCTACCCCAACATCCAACCGTCCCGTTCACTCCCAGATACACTTCTCCTCCCAGTTCATCACCACCCCTCCTTTCCACGCACCTTGACCCCCGTCTCTCCCGGGCAAAATTACAGAGACAGTTAATTCCAAAATAAAAGTCTCACAATTAAACACACCGTCGAAAAAGAAACGTCCACGTTTCGGTACTGCCATAAAAGTCAAGAACCGCAGGCAGAGTGGGGAAAAAAAAAATATATATATATATATTTTTTTTTTTTTTCCAATCTCAACACAAACTGGGTCCATGAAATATTCTCTGCCATGTACAGGCAGAACAATACATTTCAAACATCAATAAACAAAATTTCCAAAACATTCACAGTAAAAATACTTTTTTTTTTAAATCGATCAACTTGTGCCTTGCATAGGTATGTGGGGGGAGTATTTATCCCTCACTCAAGAACAAAGTCCTTGAAACGAACGGGCATTTTGACAGGTCTACGACCTGAAGGTCTGACTGTTTGAGGACAATCATTAGCAACACTGAGAATGTTGTCACAACACTGTGAACCAGCTGCAGCCTCGTGTGCATCAGGCTGCGCAGAAGGCTGTACCACGGGTGGTCCCTGGGCTAGACCAACCCGCGGCCTCCCTGAAAAAATGAGCGAGGGCAATTCTGCCGAGCCATCCGACATGGGTGAACTTGTAGGGTCACAGGGTGATGGCAGATTCCCTTTAACCGGAGGGACATGCCGCGAGCTGCCATCGAGTGCTAGAGGTGGGTGAATAGGTATAAGATACCTCTTCAAACGATTATGATGTACCACTTGTGTAGACCCGTCCAGCATATTTTTTTGCCTGATTACATATAACACACCCTGTCCATCTGCTGGCTGTATTGACTGAAGGACAACATAAGGACCCTTCCAGCGTGGTGCAAGTTTACACCTGGAGTGAGCTGGATCATTTAACCAAACCAAGTCCCCTTCCAGATAAGGTGAATACTTCACCTTTTTATCATACTGGGTCTTTTGTTGAAGGTGGGCATGCTGGCGTTTTTCTTGGCTGGCCTGGTATGCCAGCTGCAGATTTCTGCATACGGCAGTAGCAAACTCTGCTGGGGTTCCAGGGAACGCACAAGATGGCTCACCTGGTGCAGAGAAAAGGAGGTGTACAGGTAATCTGGCCTCACGCCCATGTACAAGAAAAAATGGTGTGTACCCGGTGCTAGTATGGACACTAGTGTTGTAAGATAGTTGTATAGAATTTAGTAGCGTGTCCCAGTGCTCGCTTCTCTTGTACATACATTTAGCCAATTGGTCTTTTAAAGTGCGATTAAACCTTTCTATTAAACCATCTCCTTCTGGATGATAGGGAGAAGTTCTGGTCTTCTTCACACCCAGTTTGTCACACAGCTCTTTGATCAAATCTGCCTCAAACTGGCATCCCTGATCTGTGTGAAAATATTCCGGCACCCCATGCTCAGTGATGTATTTCTCAAAAATACAGCGTGCTACTGTTATGGCTGCTTGATCCTTCATAGGATACAAATTTACATATCCGGTAAAGTAGTCTTGTAAGACCAGAATGTACCTGTGTCCTGATGGGGTTGTAGGGAGCTCAGTAATGTCTGCAGCCACCCTTTGGAATGGGCGATCAGCCTTAATAGTTTGGAGGGGAGCTAGATTACCGGGTACTGGCTTGGACCTTGACTGACAAGCCTCGCACTGTTGACAGTAAGCTTCAATATCTCTTGCCATGAAAGGCCAGTAAAACTGCTCGCGGGCTCTGGCGAGTACCTTTTTGGGGCCCTGGTGGCCAACTGAAGGATGACCATGTACAAACTGGAGCACTAGAGGTATAACATTATCTGGCACGACAACATGCAGCATGGGTTTAACCCCCGGTTTGTCAGAAGAATTACGGTAGATTTTGCCGTCATACAAACACAGCCTATCAAACTGTCGCCAAAACACCCTCAATGCCGGGGTGGTTTTCCTCGCAGCCCAATATGGCGGTTTTCTGCCTCTGGTTAACCAGTCTCGTACTGTGGACAGTGTCGCGTCCTCTTTTTGACACTGCAGCATATCAATGGAAGATGCCTGTGTGAAATCAACAATGGAGTGAACACTAAGTGAGACACTAGATGTTGCAGACTGCATGGCCGCTTGCTCACTGTCACCTTGATGTGCACGCACTACCCGCATAGTTTCAGGAGGGGTATCGCTGGGACGCCTGGACAATGCGTCAGTGTTTCCATGTTGTGCGCCGTCCCTGTGCTTTATGACCCAATCAAACACATCCAGTTCTAAAGCCCAACGAGCCCTGCGTCCTGTGGGGTCACGTTCGATGGCCATCTTTTTCAGGCCCAATAAAGGGCGGTGATCGGTAACAATCATAAAGGGGCGGCCTTGCAGGTAATGCGAAAAATGCCTGACAGACCATACTATTGCCCACCACTCTCGGTCAAACGTGGACCAGTTACGCTCAGTAGCATTAAGAACATGACTGGCATAAGCTACTACTTTTTCTACACCCTGCTGTTCCTGGGCTAGTACTGAACCAATTGCATTGTGCGACGCATCCGTGTAAAGTACAAATGGTTGCGTAAAGTCTGGATAGGTGAGAATTGGAGGGCACGAGAGTGTGTACTTAAAATACTGATAGGCATCTTCGCATTGGTTGGTCCAAATAAATTTTGCATTCTTTTGTGTCAGACGGTGTAACGGTGCTGCTTTCTCTGCAAAGTCTCGGATAAAACGCCGGTAATAGGAGCAAAGACCGACAAAAGCCCGTACTTCCGTAGCTGAAGCAGGGCGAGGCCAATTCAGAACCTTTTCGGTGACTTTGCTATCCGGGCTGATACCATCTTTAGAGACCTCATGACCCAAGAACAATACAGTGTCTCTAAACAGTTGGCATTTTTGTGGGTGTAGTTTTAGCCCCGCCCGACGCAATCGGTGGAACACCTCACTGAGACTGCTTATGTGCTCGTCTAAAGACTTACTGAAGACAATAATGTCATCGAGGTAGACTAGGGTCTTAGACCAATGGAGGCCACGCAGCACCAGCTCCATTAATCGCTGAAATGTGGGCGGAGCATTAGTAAGGCCCATTGGCATTACCTTGAAATGATACAGTGAGTCACCTGTTGTGAACGCAGTTTTGTCTTTATCGCTTTCCTCCATTTTTATCTGCCAGTAGCCACTGGACATGTCTAACGTACTGAACAAAGTGGCTCGAGAGAGCATCAAGACTATCGTCTATGCGTGGTAGGGATCTTGGCGTCTTTGATTGTAACTGAGTTCAAACGCCTATAGTCGATACAAAATCGGTAAGAGCCGTCCTTTTTACAGACCAAAAGTACAGGAGAGGCCCAAGGACTGTCACTTGGCTCAATCAAATCTGCATCAAGTAGTTTCTGCACCTGCTTCTGAATCTCTCCTCTCACTAAAGGAGGTATGCGGTATGCCCTTTGGCGCATCGGCAATGCCGATGACGTGCGTATTTTGTGTGTGATTAGATCGGTTCGGCCTAGGTCCGTAGAACTATTGCTGAAAACATCTCGGTTCTCACGTAGGAGACATTTAATTTTCTCCCGGTCAGTTGCACTAAATGCCTCCTCAGGTATTTGTACATCAGGAAGATCACACAAGATGGGAGCTTGACCAGCCTGCACTGCTGAACACTCAGCTGGAGTGAAATAGTCAGAGGGCATGTTCCACACAGAAAAAAACTGACCCACATGCATGTCTTTAGGCAACAGCACATCTTGATGTGTGGGGTTAAGTAGATGGACCAGAGTGAGTCCATTCTCTACCGAAGAGAAGCTACGAGCAACCGCAAAACCCTTATCAGCATGAACAAATGGTTCAAGTACACCCTGGAAACCATGAAGTTGGACCCCTATTTCACTAGCACATGCAACAGATGCTGGAACCACCATTTCCGTCAAAGGGGGCACAGAGACTGGTGACAGTAGGGACACATTACAACAAAAAGGCAGTGTTTCAGAGGTGCGAAGCAAATTAATCTTCTCATCTTTAAACACCAAAACCCCTGCAGCTGTGTTAATTGAGGCACCATGTTTTTGAAGGAAATCCCATCCGAGTAAAACATTTTGCTTGGAATCTCTAACAACATACACATCTACAATCACAGTGTGTTTCCCAAGGTGCAATGTAACAACCAATGAACCAAGAATGTCTAGTAATTGTCCAGTAAGGGTGTGCGCGATTTTACAGTCCCGCACCAGGGGGCGATGTTTCAGTGAAGGAATAGTCTGGCGTATGGTGTCACTGATAAGTGACAAACCAGAACCTGTGTCAAGGAAAACACTGACCTCCTGGTCTTCAAGGAGCCCTTTGACATAAGGCGTACATGTTGTACTCAGCGTATCCACTGCAGGCAGTGCTCGGGCCACTGGCGAAGAAGCTGGAGACTGGCCCTCATCTCCAGCTTCCACTCATTTCCCGTCTGCTGCCCCTCAGCGAAGTAGACACGGCGTGTATGGGGGGGGCCGTGGACTTGGAGACCGGTGCCCACCATACTCCTCCCTGCCGTTGTCACACATGCTGTACCCGGAACCCGGGCTGGCCCTCCGTTGGGCATGAGCAGAGTAGTCATGCGGGACAGGGGCACCCTCATCCGAATGTCCTTCGTGCCTCCTGTACTGACGATCGTAGAAGCGTTGCGGTGAAGACCCGCCAGAACCCCGCCGTTCATAGCGCCGAGGACTGGGGCTGCGGTAGGCTCTGCCATCATGCGTACGTGCTGGGGACCGCCCCCGCCTGTAGGAGTCGTCTGCTGCCGTGGAGTGCTGATGGCTGGTACATGTGGGACATCGGTTATTGCTAGTCCGCTCTGAGGGCTGAACTGAGCCGGCCCTTTGTGTCTGTGTGGAAGACAGTGAGGTAACAATTGCCTGCAAATCATCAACTTTCAAAGTCAGTTCATGCAGTTGGGCTGACAGCTTTTCATCAGCAGACCGAGCGAGCCTGTGGACTGCCGTCACAGCTATAGCTGGAGGTGTACGATCCGTTGGGGAAGGCCCATGTAGGCCAAAAGCAGAGCGTGCTCTCTCACACTGACCTGCCACCTTAATGGCTTCATCCAAAGTAGCTACACCAAACTCATACAATTTAGCTTGTAGCATAGGGTCAAGTCCGGAAATGAAACGCCTGAAAATTTCCCCTGCAATAGCGGTATCGCCATAGCCAGGGAATGCCAGTAGCACCAGACGGCGCAGCTCAGCAGCATAAACCTCCAACGGCTCATTATTAAGACGAGGTCTAGCATTCAGGTATGTCTGAAAAGTGCGAAGTTCGTGTTTCTGTCCAAAAACGGTTTGCAATTGTTTGCAAGTTTCTGAATAATCGCTTTTAACGGTTGCAGAAAGGCTGTCCCAATAGCTGAATGCAGCACCTGCCAGCCTGGACGGGAGTACCTTAGCCAACTGCGCACTGTCCATACCGGAGGCCTCGCAGCACACTTCGAAGCGGCGAGCCCACTGTGAAAAACTTTAGTTGCCCTCTCCAGTAAATTCGGGCGGAAAAACAGCCTTAAACTGAACCATCGGGGCAGCTGCTGCGTCCTCCGCCATATCTGAAAACCGTAGCGAAAAAGAAGTGTGTATGCGTCTAACAAAATCAGTCCAGACCAGTCCGATACGTTCAAAAGATCTCTTTTTCCGTATGAAACGGAGAATTCAGTGACTTAGCGCAAACTTTTCATATAGGGAGGGAAAAGTCTGCACTCAACCGAATTACTTATATTCTCCGTCAAAGAAAATGAATCCGATAACGTTACGTTAACCGCACGGGCAGTGAGAGAGGATGTAGCAAGGGAACGGAAAGCCAAAAGAAATTAGCACGTTACCCATCCATTTGAGTTGAAGTGCACACAAGTGCTTGTAAACGCACCGATATAAGCGTAACTTCTTCCAAACACCGCTGCCACCAAATATGTAAGGCGTAGGGTTTAACAAAGGGGAAGACTCGGTGTTCCAGAACTCAGAGGTAAACTTTAATCTCCAGCTACCCCAACATCCAACCGTCCCGTTCACTCCCAGATACACTTCTCCTCCCAGTTCATCACCACCCCTCCTTTCCACGCACCTTGACCCCCGTCTCTCCTGGGCAAAATTACAGAGACAGTTAATTCCAAAATAAAAGTCTCACACTGTTATAAACTGACTGAATTTAACCGTCAAATTAAGGCATTGTCTCCTTGTCATTTTAACTGTAACAGGAGTCCTGCGCGCATTTAACCGTGTTTTACTCTGAACACGCACTGAACTCTGTAGTAAACTTATTGTAAAATTGCAGTTAAAATAACTGGCAAAAAGGTGCCAGTTAAATTACCTGGCAAAAAAGGCTTCAGTTCATTCCTTTATTATTAACAGTGCATTCGCGGAAACTGAAACTGGCGCGGTTTCATTTACATACTTTAGTTTTGAGACTTCTACATTGATCCCAGTTGGGGCAACGCGCAATATCATCCTGTTATCCATTGTGTCAGGGCAAAGACGGATTAAATGAAGACAACAAGTAGTTATGAACACTTCAGAATGAAGTTGTTCCGAAAGTAATACACAAAGCATTCATTTGAGTAGTTACACTTATTTAAGTTGTCACCACCTCACTATAAAAGCATGACCTCTATAAAACGTATGTAAATAATGTAATTCATTAAGAGAAATACGTTTGCGGCAATTGTGTGCGGATTAATTGAATATTTACCGTTCAGTAACGCAATCGCTGCTGTCTGTCCCATAGGAGATCATGACAGTGCGGCGTTATAGCGCTTCCCCACGAACCACGTGACCATTCAAGCAACGAAGTCAGTGAGTGCCGCCACTCTGAGTTGTCTATTGCTCTGGGTCCTGCTAGTAAGGCACAAAAGATGACGTAACCAGCGCGTCATGGCCTGTTTTGGGGCTACTCGGCCTGCAAACAATTTCCCCAATTTCAATAATTTATCGGACCTTTTTATCGGATAAAATGTACTTATCGGATCGATTAAAAATGACGTAATTTCTCCCCAAATCGGCCAATATTTTATCGGTCCGATAAATATCGTGCATCAGCCTTGTTTTCTGAGTACAATCATTAGAGGGCTATGAATGAATAATAATTTGCATTATATTTAATACAATAAAGTAATATAATTTTGAAATATTTGTATGTGTGAACTCATACTTTAGGCTTTCTTTAACAGCATCATGCATACTAATTTCTCTGGTTTGACTCAGTATTGGGCAGTTCTTCTCAAACTCGGTCTTGATGTCCCCATGTGTATGCTGGTTTTTGTACCAATCACAATTGCATCATAGGATTTTAATTACTTGTTAATCAGTCCTAACTAGGTGCATATTTCATATTTAAAGTACTTTTTTTTTACCATCTTAAGCCACATTTTGACAGAAATATTCATGTTAACCATGAAGAATAAAAGACCCTTTGATGTATTGTGTTTGTATTTCTATATTGCAAGTAATTTCAGCTAACAACATTTTTAAACTGATCAAATTAGACACTGAGAAAATCCATAATCTCCAAATTAGGTTGCTAAACACAGATTTTTAGAGTTCTTTCAAAATATCTAGCTTGAACTTAACAAATATGACCCAGAACAGGTTTTACTCCATCATTTGCCAGCCTTATAAATTGTTCAAGCAACAGTGTGTTGCTAGTATAAAGCAAATTAAACCTTCAATAGGTTCCTAAATTGTGAAACCGTGGACACACGAGCGCTTGAACTAATAATTTACTTGGCAAACAAATGATTGAGTCAAATCTATTCTTTGTTATTAATTATTTTGAAAGAACTCTAAACAATTGTGTTCAGCAACTTAATTTGGCACATACTGATTTTCTTAGTGTCTAATTTGATTTAATTAAAAATATTGTTATCCAAAATTTATCGCAGAATAGAAATATAAACACAGAATGTTAAATGGTTTTTCATTCTTCATAACACACGTAGATATTCCTGTCAAACTGTTGCTTAAGATGCCAAATAACTACTTTAAACATGAAATGCACCTAATTAGGACAAATTAACAGCTTATTAAAATCAAATTGTGGTTGGAACAAAAACCAGTATACAGAGGGGGGCACTAGGAGAGACTTATGTTTATTCAAAGGCATTGTGCCTTGATATATTTTGCTCAAATGATAAATTATTAATTTCAGTGTTTGACTGGCATTGGCTACACACTGCACAAAAGAATTTAAAATGCTAAGTTTGGCAGGCCTTTCCAACTACATCAGTACAACAGAAGGTTTCTGTGGGAAACTGAAAATAAAAATCCTCTGATTCCTGATTTCCTTTTTTTTCAAAAAGTATAAAGTTTGGGTATTCCTATTACAGCTTGTCATGTAGGAGGATGCCGCATGATTTAGGTTCATATAACATGAGGACATGGATAAATAAAAATGCACCAAGGACATTAATGAAATAGCTCAGTCAGTGCAAGATGCCCTAACAATAAATCAAAGCCTCACCTAACCCTCAGCACAACCGTCATCTTTACTGAAACTGTCCCCACGACACTATTGCTAGCTGGAACCCAAGCCCACAACATGACCCTGGCCAAAAGCACGACCCATATTCTCCCCTCATTGGTAACACTGTTTTCATAACACTAAGCTCAATTTCCTCTTAACTCTTATTGTCATAACACCTGCCAATCAACCTACATATACTGCAGAAATTCATAAGGCGATCTTATGGGTGGGAGTAAAATGTTCATATCAGCTCTTTTTATGCACTTTTTTTCCATATTCCAGCTAAAAACATGCCAATTTACATTTGTCGATTTGTCTTATTTCATAATAAGTTAATGCTTTCGTCAAAATTGTGTCATAGCAAAACTTATAGTATGTTGCAAATTAAAGTAGTTTCAAAGAGTGAGACAGAGGTGAGAGCAGGAGCATGTCATGGTTCTGGGAGTAGTTCCTTGTTCGAGCCACTAATTGGCGATCTGCCCTCTGGAATGCCTTCATTGGGAGCAGGTGTTCCTCATTACTTCTTTCTCTGGACAGGCCTCTATTTAAGCACTGACTTCCCACCAGTCTGTGCTTCTTTGTAACCTTGCAAAACACTAAGCTGGTAATTTTGGTATAGCAGAAACCGTGTTAGAAGAGATTGTGAATTCTGCAGCCATTTAGTGGCTTCTTTCTTCTGTTTTTCACTCATCCAGTAAAGGTTACTAGTGATGGGCAAATGAAGCTTCTGTGAAGCATTGAACCACTTGAGCCAATTGCTTCGAAAATTGGTTCAGTACTCGAAGCTTCAGTAAGGGTGACCTCTCCTGGCCAAGTGTGAGGCTGCAGTCAAAATTAGGCTGGCTAGTCAGTGGACAGGACAATCATGATCTACTTATATAAAGGGTCTATGTATTGCCAGTTTTGGGATTTTAACCTTAAAGAAACCCATGGACAAAAAGTCGGTTATCTGTTAAAATCGCCTGAAGGAACCCATGGGCGTGCATAGATCTGGGTTCGCAGTATTTATGCCAAAAAATCCAAGACCTGTAATACAAACCCGTTTGCAATTCGATGTCCGGAGAATTTCTCATGTGGAACAAGTTGATATGACCCTGGACTTCCAAAATGACCGAGGTGTTCGTCCACCAGGTGGTAGGTTTTCTCACAATGGCCGCCATCTTGGATTTCGCCAAGAAGAGCGCTGAAGTCATACTCTGTTTAATAGTTAGTCCATAATAGCTTATAGTACCACTTTACCTAGGTTTTTCAGAATGAGAAAATTATTTAAACAGTTGTTTTTGACATATGACCAGATAATTCCTGTCAAATTCCACATTGGCCATCACAAAATGGCAGCCATCTTGGATTTTACATGAAAATCATATCTTCTTTAATAATTGGTCCAAAGTAGCTTGCAGTACCACTTTACGTGGGTTTTTCATGATGAGAAATTGATTCAAACAGTTGTTTTTGACATACGACAAGGTCTTTACCATCAAATTCCATATTGGCCATCCTAGAATGGCAGCCATCTTTGATTTTACATGCAAATCATATCTTGTTTAGCAATTTGTCCACAATAGCTTGCAGTACCACTTACCTAGGTTTTGTGTGATGAGAAATCTACTAAAATACTTATTTTTTACATATGACTTGACCATTATTGTGAAATCCTTGTTGGTCATTTTAATATATACCAACAAGGCAATCAGAGATGGCAGACATCACCCCATTCACGCAAATATTGGCAAGTGCGGAAACAGAAACAAACACGCTGAGCCACTAGATGGCAGACTTCACCCATTCACGCAAATATTGGCAAGTGCGGAAACGCAAACAAACAAACACACAGAGCCGCGAAAAACAGTACTTCACGCCCACTCCGTGGGGTGAAGTAATGAAAGTATATGTCCTATCAATATTATCATACATTTATTATCCCCCGCCACAAAGTGGATCGGGGGATATTGGAATGGCGCTTGTCCGTCCGTCCGGGTTCAATGGGGACAAGTTTTCTCGGCAACTATTGCACCTACGTGAATGAAATTTTGTGGGTGACCAGTACTAATGATCTTGCTGAATGGGGTCGACAGTTGATTCCGAGAAATTTATTTTTACGGAGTTACGGTCCTTGTTTCTGTTCGTCGACTTGGGGTATGGGATTTGCAATGGGGACAAGTTTTCTCGGAAACTACTGCACCTACATGAATGAAATTTTGTATGTGGCCAGTACTGATGACCCTACTGAATGAGTTCGACAATTGATTCTGAGAAATTCATTTTTACAGAGTTATGGCCCTTGACTCTGTTCGTGGACTTAAGTGTATGGGTGTTGCAATGGGGACAAGTTCTCTCGGCAACTATTGCACCAACGTGGATGAAATTCTGTGGATGACCAGTACTAATGATCCTATTGAATGAGTTTGACAGTTGATTCCGAGATATTTATTTTTACGGAGTCATGGTCCTTGTTTCTGTTCGTCGACTTGGTCTATGGAATTT
Source organism: Gymnothorax javanicus (assembly GCA_029692085.1). Classification (NCBI taxonomy): domain Eukaryota; kingdom Metazoa; phylum Chordata; class Actinopteri; order Anguilliformes; family Muraenidae; genus Gymnothorax; species Gymnothorax javanicus. The sequence goes on from CM056198.1 coordinate 35,505,686, forward strand.
GCAATGGGGACAAGTTTTCTTGGAAACTATTGCACCTACGTGAATGAAATCTTGAATGTTGCCAGTACTGATGACCCTACTGAATTAATTCAACAATTGATTCCGAGAAATTCATTTTTACAGAGTTATGGCCCTTGACTCTGTTTGTGGACTAAAGTGTTTGGGTGTTGCAATGGGGACAAGTTCTCTCGGCAACTATTGCACCTATGTGGATGAAATTTTGTGGGTGACCAGTACTAATGGTCCTACTGAATGAGTTCGACAGTTGATTCCGAGATATTTATTTTTACGGAGTTATGGTCCTTGTTTCTGTTTGTCGACTTGGTGTATGGGATTTGCAATGGGGACAAGTTTTCTCGGTAACTGTTGCACCTTCATGGGTGAAATTTTGTGTGCGGCCAGTACTAATGACCCTATTGCATGAGTTCGACAATTGATTCCGAGAATTTTTTTTTTGTTATGGCCCTTGACTCTGAGCTTGGTGTATGGGTGTTTCATGGGGACAAGTTTTCCCCATTCCCCCGTGACCATTCTTACCGTGGCGGGGGATATTGGTGACAATGTTGCCTTGTTGAATATATAATCAAAACCATATTTTAGAAACATTTTATTGTAGATTCCATCTTGTCATCTTTTTTGGGATTAGTGCAAAAAAGGGTGTTCGTCATTGTGAATAAAGAAACATTACAGATATCCAAATGTCAACAACTTCACACTTGGTTGCTACACAATGCTTTTACGCCAAGGCGATTTGTGACATTTTAAGGAAGTATCTGACTGCAATCAGACTTCTTTAAACAATATTTGAGTGATGAATGTGACTTTTAATCAAGTAACACAATTAACATTATTCAAAAATAAAAGCATGTTTTGGAGAGTGTAAGTTTTCATATGTCATCAAGCCAAAATTACACCCTTTTGTACTTCCACAAGCGAGTATGAGGTATTCCAACAAAAGTATATTTGTAATAATATTCATTATTACAAAATATTATTGCAATATAAAATATGGTAAGTATATATTTTTGCATTAGATTTGAGGGCAAATTAACTTAAGAATACAAATTTGATCATCTTTGCGGTGCAATATTTAATCAGGATGAATACAGCACTGTACAACACTGAGTCAGACATTGCACGTATACAATAAATTCTCTTTTTTCATTGACTTGACATATCCAACCTGTTGTTTTGAGGTTGAGGAAGGTCTCAGATGTGATAATTAACTGGACAAATAGATTTTCATCAAAAAAAATTCAGGAAAAGTGACTAAGCACGTACATTTTGGCCATTTTCTATAAAAAACACAATTTTTGCCATTCATTTACAATGGACTCCATGATGGCGGCCATTATGAGAAAACCTACCACCTGGTGGTCGAACACCTCTTTCATTTTGAAAGTCCAGGGTCATATCAACTTATTCCACATGAGAAATTCTCTGGACATCGAATTGCAAACGGGTCTTTATTACAGGTACAGAATTAATTGCTGCGGTGATTGACTTCCATCCCCTGGCATTACCAACGAACCTAAGATTCGACAATAATGCTAATACCCGGGGGCATATATCGAGTCACTGAGGTATTCATTAAAGAGTCCGAGGTGCACTCGCCCCGAGATCCATGCATGTTTGCATTAAATAAATCAAATTCTAATTGGAGTCAGATCTTGAATGGGAGCATATCTACTTTCTTATGGAGTAAGAAATTGTAACCGTAACCGAACAGAGAAAATTGATTTATTTTTATTACTCGGGCCGGTAGGCCACGTAAGTTTCGGCTCTGGATCTTTTTTTTTTTTTTTTTTTTCTTTCGGGGTCGCGATTGTCCTGCTCATGCGCGCACGCGGTTTCGTGATTGGCCCATAGATGTGTATATATACAACACTACATTGCTGATAGGGTACGCTCTTGTGAAGCATCTGTTCCAGGAACGTACACTCCCATTCATTTTCACCTACTGTAAAATTATATTTTCAAAAACACTTGTGTGCAAGTCGGGGTGATTTTGGTATCGCTGTGCAGAGCAACATTTTCTCTCCCTAAATATGTGCTTTTTTGGAGGGTGGAAAGCGACACACTAATGGGAAGATCGAAATGTGACTCGGTGTCAACGTTCAAGTGCGAGCAGAAAAGTTCACGTGACGAGGCTTTTAATTACCCTCTGATAACATCATTGCTTGGAAGTTTTCGCCGTTTCAGAAACGTCGATGATTGTCCGTATACGTTATCAAATTACTCTCTGGTTTCCTCACTTCATTGTACCCTGGTTGAGCATATTTGCCGTTGACCGAATTGTTCAAACTGAATCATATGGCTAATGCCAACATTGTTAAAAGGAAGCGCTAGTTAACTCTGGCTACTCCTACTAAGCGTCATCTTTGCCCCTGTCCCATTATAACACTGCTCTCAAAAAATAATCACTGCACAGCACGGATCAAGAGGATAGAGAAAGGGTTTTTTTTTCTCCTGACTTCTAACAGCCAAGCCTTTCTCCCCTCCTTGTCTTTTGGAACTCTGTATAAACAGTCAAAGCGACTTGTCCATTGTTTTAAATATTATGCAGGTAAGAAATAGTGTCCTTGGATGTCAATTACAAGTAGCTAGCTAGATAGCCACCTTGTTCCTTTTATTGACTGCTTGGTCAATGCAGTCCCCGCGACGGTAAGGGTACCAAGGTAGCTCGCTGGAGACCGTTATTGATCGCTAACGTTTGCTTTAGTCAGCGGTCTATTTAAGTCAATGGGACGCCCAATTACCTAGCTAGCAAGCGAACGCGATTTTTTTCTATGAAAGTGCCAAATTTGCACTTCTACATTAACTTACGCATGAAACATTTTATTACAGCCCTTCAAATGACTTGCTGCAAAAGGCAGCCGCACATTTCGGCATTGTAATGCTTAAATTGACTTATTTGAAATTGGCCTCATAGGAAACCATTCATTTTTATGACGAAGTTGAATGTATTAATATGGCGGCCGGGTGCTTCACTTTGGATAATGTAAATATGACATCATCAGCAATTTACTGTTCTAAATATATATATATATATATATATATATATCTATGGATTGGCCCAGGCCTAGACCCGGCCCGAGTACAGGCTCTGAGGAGCCTCTTGTTATGATTTAAACCAATCAAAAAGTTCACGCACCAGCCAAAAGTTTGCGCTGAGCCTTCCCCTACGGCAATTTCCGTAGTTGGTTTTGCTGTGAGGTTTTACAATACCAAAAGTATGGCCGCTTACCCCTGGGCTGGCCCTGAGAGTTATTATGCTTAGTTAAAAGCAAAACAGACTTTGCAAAATCTAATTCAAATCATGAATTCAAACTCAATTCTTCCCAATATTCCTTTAAAAAGGTATCCACAGGGCCCTGTTCAACTGAGGCATGACTACCAACAACTGTAAGAATAGCCTCTCTGAATAACATTACGTCAATGCCGTATGTGGGCGGCGCATTCAAGGCTATTCTTACGGTAGAAAATCTTCCAAGTCCAGAATTCGGTGCTCTGTGCATGTGTACACGGACGGACGTCAGAATAGCCTAACGGAGTATCCATAGACATTAAGAGAGGCTAGATTGGCCCCTCCCCCTTTTTTCACGGCAGACTTGGCGGCCATCTTAAAGCGGTCGACCACCCAAACGCAGAGTGGGACTCGGTGGCAATAATAAATCACTGTTGTTGCAAAGTGCCTCAACATTGTGCAGCCTACGGCTGTAAAAACCGGCATACTGCACAATCCAGACAACAGGGAATTACCTTTCACAGATAAGACACATGTTTAGTTTAATTTGGTCTTTTAATAATTTTAATAATAATAAGTTTAATAATCTTTTAATATATGGCCATGAGACACCGAAATTGATAACAAATGGACTGACAGGCATCTTAAAATTCGCCATGTCTAATGATAAAGTATGCTTTCTGATGGGCATCTGAGAGGAAAAAACATGCTTCTAGCGAGAATTTAACCGGGTCTATAAATAATAAGTCTTGTGTGATAACAACTATACCACTACAACTTCAAAATATTCAAGGGGAATGGATATTTATTTCCGAAAGCTTGTTTTGGTTATACAATAATGCACAGTGAATCGCGGGGTCGACCCCGGCAAGATGGCCGCCGCCGTCGGACGTCAGTCTAGTGGGATTCCACCGTAAGGCGTCCAGTCTACCTATATATGTCTGTGGGAGTATATTTACCGCTGCCGTAAGAATAGCCACTGCCATTTTTGTTCAGACACCATTTTGCCCTCTCCCTGGCTTCTATTTATTAACAAGGAGAATCTGGAGCTAGCTAGCTAGGTAGCTAAGTGTTTCCAATTTCCTTTAATATTTAGCTTGCTACCTAAAATGAATTCCAAGAGTAATGGAAGTTAAATCAATATGGCTTAATTGTTACTGCAGAGAGCGTGCTAAGTGCCACTCACATAACTAACAAGTCAGTTAAGTTAACGTTATGTTGCTTGGTGGCAAGCTAGCATGCACACAGTACCTGTCCGCAATCATTACATAGTTCATTAACTAGCTTGCTTGATAGCTAGGTACTCATGTTGACAGTGAATTTAGAAACATTCTCTAACATAAACGGGAATATCCATGACTCACTGAGTAGCAGTGATGAAGTTAGCACAATGCTAACGTATAATGTGAATTCCCATTAAAGTGCTAACGGAATTTAGCATGGTGATGCGATAATATTTACAGCCCAGCAATATAATGGGCTTTTACTCAGTTAATCTTGCTGAGCCACAGGCAATGTTGGAGACAAGCTAGTAGGAACTAATAAGAATGCATGAATCTAGTTTGGGAGAATAGAACAACCCCAGCATAGTATTCCCTGTAAATTAGCCAATGGTTGCTACTACACAGACGCTAGCCACAAACCAGTGTTAGAGACTGAATTCCAAATGTAACCTCGTTAAACTGTTATAGTGACTGCATGCCAGATTTCTCTGTGAATGTATCTACCATCCTTGCTTAGGCTGCAGGCACAACCTTTCAAAACTCATTAAATAGTTCAATAGCAACCTACTAATTCAGACGTGTATTTTAGAAACTTGTCAGTAGCTGGGGGATTTCGCTCTTCATTGACAACAGGGTCGGTGGATCTGTTCGCTGGCCAATCAGAACAAAGCTTGTTTAATAGAGGGGACGCCCACTCAGAACAGCCTGATTTTCAGAGTTAGGATTGACTGGTATCAAATTGCCTAGAAATCATGGATGTCATATTTTGTTTTGCTAAAAACTCTATAAATCTCCCTTTTGGGCATACAAGAATATTTTATCCAGCCATAAACCAGCACAAGATGAGACCTTTAACAGGATACAAGGGCCATCAAAGTCAACCCATATTGCAAGCCACACCTGACCTACACACTGTACAGCTAAAAAGCACTTCTTCTGCCTTCTGATTTCTTTGATGTTGGCATAAGTCTTCACGCAGAGTGACTTCGGATCATGTTACAAATTGTATAAAGGGAATATGAGGAAACAGAATACCATTTATGGGTGGAAAAAGATTATACACGTACAGTCAGGTAAATAAATATTTGGACATTGATAAAGTTGTATACTGTCCTGTTGTGATTCAGACAAGGACTCAGACACAGATACAGGGTACAATCCGAAGATTAGTATTTATTGATAGGAATAATTGAAGAGACTAGTGCTAAAAGTGCTTAAGTCACAAAATGTTTATTTTGAGAAAATTGAGAAAATCAACTTAGCAGACTACAAAAGATGTTCTCCCTTCCTTACCTCACAGTGTGTGAAAATGTGACTTAAGTACTTTTAGCATGAGGCTCCTCAATTTAAAAACCACTGCTTTTAGTCTTTAATTAAATTTTTATATGCATAAAAACATTGAAGAAAACATTGAGCACAAACAGGGTGAGGTCACAAAACCATGAGTGTGTCATTAGACAAAGCCATTCTAAACGCAGTACTATGCATAGTGGCATAACAGTGCATTCTTCTGGAGAATAATTTTCACAGAGGTTGTATAATATTACCTGTCTGCACTGCCTAAGATTGTCTTTTGTGGATATGGCTGCTCAGTGAAGGATGTCACCGGTCTTTGCTCAGGTCTTCACTTCCAGTCTGGATGATTAATCTTCAGCACTGGCCTTCTGACACATGGAGGCTCCCAGAAAGGTCCAATCTCCCTGGAGCCTTGAAGCAAAGAAAGCAGGGCCTATTTTCTCAGCCAAGCAGCATGGCAGGATTCTGGATTTGCCTGTGTTTGAGTTAGCTGCAGAACTGTGGATGAGATGCGTAGGTGCTCCGAGGCCCTGGGAAGGGATGAAGGGTTGATCACCTCCTGCAGATAGAATGGACCTCCTTTGCCCCCCGACACATCTCAAAACAAAGTCCCCTGCGTTGAAGCCACCAAGGTGAATCTCAGCCCACAGCGGTGATCCTCAAGGCCGCCTCGCTCCCAGGAGGTGGTGTGGGAAAGGGGCAGGGGAACAGTGGGTGACTGTGCGGGGCACATCTGTCTGTGTGTTCATGGCCTTGAGCTCTCCAGATGCTACTACCTCGTATACCCAAAATCTCTAATACATTTTTAAAGTCTTAATTACCTAGTTTACCTATAGTTAAATGTACTATAAATATATGTTATATTCCAAAAAGTAATATGTATTTCTGTTAAAGGATTGCCTGGAGCTTTCTCATTGGCATAATTATGTATTGTCTGATGGTCTATGACTCTCTTTTGGGTTATGATCTAGGTATTTAATGCCAATGCACAGTCATTGTTAGTAGTTAATAGCTGTAGAATTCCCTTGTACCTTATCACAGCATTATACTTTAACCATGAAATCAATCTCAATTTCTGCAATCTTGAACTTGTCAGGTCGAAACATGTTGACTGAATTAATTTGCTGTTCTCCTTCATGTGCAGCAACAAAACTTGGAAATGCCGGTTCAATTTGTTTTATTTATTGTTTCAAATCACTTTAGTGTTGATAATGGCCTTGCTGAAAAATGTTTGGCAGGCCTATTTGTTTTGGCAGTGTTTGACAGCAGATCATGTATGGTGCTAGTGTTGCTTGTCACAAGCTTGCTGTAGCTATTGGGATTTGGATTGCCAAAGAGAGGGCTTTTTCCCAAGCTCTTTGTAAGTGATATATTTCAAATATACTCAGAGAGCGCAGGGAATTGAGTTATGAAATATATAACAACTTGACTGGTAAATGCCGATCGGCTGGGGTTAAAGCAACAATCAGAAACGAGCCAGATCTTTTCTTTGATTTTGTGAAACATGATGTGAACCAGGACCTTTCAAGCTTTCATCAGGATATATTCAAGTTTTCTAATAACAAATTGACAGTTATTCCATGAATCACAGCCATAAAATGCAATAATTCTGAAAAGCATACGTTATAACCACCTTGTACAGTTTTTCAAATGTGTAGTTGGTATGTTAGGTTGTGAAAAATCTAATTTTAAAAATTACAAACATTATAATGTAATTCAGACTGCCAAGTTCCGAGGGAAAAAAATGAGCAGTGAAATAAAAATAGAAGTACCTGTATCATCTTATTCCCCTAGACATATTTGAAAGTATCCAGAACAACATTTCAAGGGGTCTTTTCTTTTTTGGGAGATGTGGGAAGTTGGGTTCTCAATTTCTCATGGACACACAAAACTCTTTTCAACACTTCAGCACTTCAATATGGATGCAGGGTCTGGATGACATATTATCCCGGAATATGTTAATGCAACCAATGAGGTCAGAACAAAAAATAATGTTTATTTGGCGAAAAAAAATGAAAAAGTAGACATTTTTGATTCAAAATCAATAGATATCTTAAATAAATCTGGAATGGTGTGAGTTTGGATGGCTGCCGTGAAATTTTAGTGTATGAAGATGCCTGACTTGCAAAGTTACCTTGCAAAGATATCCAATTGTACCCTGGTTTGTTCTGAGTTCAGGAGAGCAAAAGGAGCCATGTGCATTCCGACAGACCATCAGACTCTGACAGAGCTCCTTGACAAGTGCTGGGCAGCTCACCATGCGTCTGAAGCGAAGGGAAGGAGGGGGCTGAGCGAACACAACAGTTCAATCAGTCAAACAGGGAGAAAGAAAAGGGCTTGCTGTTGATTTAGCTCTTTAAAAGTGGAGCGTGTAACCTGAGAGGTGACATGGAGGGAGATGAAAGAAGTTTTGAGTTGGGAGGAGGGGTCGAGAGAAAGGACGGGGTCAGGCCTTTGCACACTGACGCTTGTTCCCAAAGCAGTGAAATGGTGTTCAGTAAAAAAGTCAACTCCTTTTTTATGGGCCTTTGGTCTTCTCTTGTCCCCGTTAAGCTGCGGTGGCAAATCTCCTACACTGGGGTCCCTCAGTCCTTTGACCTCTAGTATTCAGTGGTTTTAAGGTGCTCTGGAGGACAAGGTGACAGGCTGACATTTAAGTGTTTGCGTCAAGGATCCTGGTGCAGGGGTTTCATGTTATGATGTAAGGAGGCACCAGCAGAATGTTTTTGAGCACATTATGAAAAGCACTCCATGCAAATTAGGGGTGTAAGCTTTAAAAATCAGGAAATTGCTGCTCGGCTAAGATTCATTTTTCTAATGTTGAAACTGACTTATTTTCACAGCATAGCATGAGGATATTCATCAAAGAGGATGTGTCGGCAAGGAAATCTAATCGAACAAGATTTACATACAGTTTATCACGTACAATGACCTGTAAGTTACTCTGAAATATGACGAAACAGAAAAGGATTGAAATTCTATGAGACAGAACAGCAAATAACAGTAATCCTGCCAGTTTCTCATTGTTTTAAAGAAGGTTCAAAACTATTTGAGGAAAGTATGAAAGATGATGTTGTCAAAAAGTATGCACCCCTTATGGGTTTCTTATATTTTTGCTTACAGTGCTGTGAAAGGCATTTACCCCCTCCCCTATTTCTCAAATTTTGTCTCATCTTAAATGTTTTCCTAACTCTTCATTTTTTTACTGAAGTCCCGCAGACAAGCCATCTTTGTCGGTCTCAGTCTTGTAAATTGATTTTGATTATTCAATTCTTGTCTTGTTCATCACCTCTACCATTGTGTTTCCATCCCATGCTCTCCTCGTGTGTCCCCACTTTGTTAATTGTTGTCTTTGTGTATTTAGGAATCTGGTTTTTGTCTCCTCGTTGCTAGGCCGTTGTCGTTCATCTTCTGTGTTTAGATTCTAGCAGCAAATTATCTATTTACTAGGGAAACCATCCCAGTGTCTGCGGTCCTGGTGTGTGGCGCTTCTCCTTGTCCTTCAGCCATTCAATTCTGAGAGTGTGCATTTATCCAGCATGCCCTGATTCATTCAGTTTGACAACCCGCCAACTGACTTTGGACTACGCTGTGCTCGACCTCTAGAGCACCTGCTCTCTCCTGCTTGACTTTGGACAGTCTTTTGTTTGCATCCTCTTTGTTTCTATATATCGAATCTCCTATTTTCTATTTTTTAAGATGCCTTAGCATCTTGTCTGTGATCTGCATGTAGCTTTTGCGTTCTGAATCTCTGACATATTTTTGTGAAACTACTGTATTTAAATGTTTCTGATCATCCAACTAATTTTATTATAACAAAGCCAACGTGCATAAACACAGAATGCACCTTTTAAATGATCATTTTATTTTTGAAGGTGAAGAATTATTGAAAACCTATATCACCAATGTGAAAAAATAATTGCCCCCCTCCAGAGTCTAATAACTGGCAGTCCTGCCCATGGCAGCCACAACTGCAATCAAACTTTCGCTATAACTGGAAATGAGTCTTTTACATTGCTGTGGAGAAATTTTGGCCATATTGGAGGGTTTTGGAGCATGAAATTCCTGTTTAAGGTGATCACACAGCTTTCCCATCGGTCTCAAGTCAAGACTTTGACTAGACCACTCTAAAACCTTCATTTAATTACTTTTGAGTCATTAAAAGGTGGAGCTTCGCGTGTGCTTTTGATCAGTGTCCTGCTGCATAACTCAACTGTGCTTAAGGTTTAGGTCATGAACTGATGGCTGGACTTTTGCCATCAGGATTTCCTGGTACTGAGCAGAATTCATGGTTCCATCAATTAGGGCAAATTGGCCAGATCCTGAAGCAGCAAAGCAGCCACAGACTATCACACTACCAGCAGGTTTGACTACTGGTATTATGCTCTTATTGTGGAATGTTGTGTTTGCTATACATCAGATATAACAGGAGCCATGTCTATCAAAAAAGTTTTGTTTTTGATTCATCAGTCCACAGAATATTATCCCAAAAGTCTTAGGGGTCATCAAGATGTTTTTGGCAATTGTGAGATTAATTTTTTTCTTCCTTTTGGTCAGTGGTTTTTACCTTGAAGCTCTGACATAGTTGCCATTTTTGGTTAGTTTCTGTCTTATTGTGGAATCATGAACACTGACCTGAACTGGGGTGAGAGTCTTTTATCTGTTAGACTGTGTTCTTTTGTTACCTCCTTGATGAGTCATCAATGCACCCTAGGAAGAATTTTGGTGGGTCGGTCATCCCAGGAAGATTCACTGCTGTCCCGAGTTTTCTGAAGATTATGGCTTTCACTGTGGTGTACTGGTGTCTAAGACCTTTAGAAATGGCTTTGTAATCTTTTCTAGGCTGATCAAAGTCAACGACTTTGTTTCTCACGTGTTCTTGAATTTCTTTAGATCACAGAATCATGTGCTGCTTCTTGCCATTTTAGATTGCTAGATACTGTTGGTTCTATGTAAGTGATATTTAGATTAAACAGGGTTGGAACTTGGCAGTAGTCATGCCTAACCATGTCACGTGAAATTGAACCCAATAATTAATTCAATTTGTTTGACCCTTTTGGCGTGGTAGGCGACTGTAGTCGACATTTTTAAGCTTTCGTTTTCATTCGACTGATGGCAGCACCTCCCGGTGTGTAATCCATTCCAATCCTAAAAAAATTGATTTTACTTTACTCCAAAAATCCTAAAGACCATCAGGTGTTGCCAGTTCTCCTTGTTAAGTTAAAATGAACACGAATAGCCTAATTCTTGACTTGTTTCCAATCATCCACATAAATTACCATTACAGAAACTCCAAAAACTCTCAACATTATCAGGTGTGGCCAGTTTTCATTAATAACGTATACCTGAGTGGCATATTTATGTTCCCCTTCTGTAGTCAGCAATTATTCAATCAACATGATGTAAGAGATTCTTGCGCGGAATTGAAGTCCTTGTGCATAGAGGTTTATCAGTTTCACGTGGGTTACAGTGGATTTCACCACTGGTAATATGAAAACCAATTATGACTCCGGACTTCTTGCGCTTTTCTTTACTCAGGGGTTGGAAGTAATGGAATTGCATAAAGACATTTCAAATGATCTTATTTCATTTAAACAATTGAAACGATCATGAAACACATGCATTGCTTCCAACCCGAGTCTCTTACATACGCGATGATTGAATAATTGCTGACGTTTCAAGCCCACAGTGAATAAATATTCAGCGCTGTTAATGACATATAAAAAAATAATAAACAGCGCCAAAAGGGTTAACTGGTTGGTTCATTCACTTGGGAGGGGGTGGGGTAATTATTTTTTCACAGAGGGCAAAGTAGGGTTCAATAGCTCTTCTCCTTCAATAAATGAATTATCATTTGAAAACTGCTATTTGTGTTCACTTGGGTTATCTTTGTCCAATATTAAAATTAATTTGATGATCTGAAACATTGAAGTGTGACAAAAATGCAAAGAGAAAATAAATCGTGATGGGGCGGAGACTTTTTCACAACGCTGTATGTTATTTCAAAATGAATTTAAACCCGAATAGTCAAAAATTTTGACCTGAGAAGTAATTTGACATACCCTACTGCACCAAAGTTTTTTCTTTTGACTGGATTTTGTATAAGAGCACTGCTTGCACATCAGTCCCAATAAATGTTTGACACAAATCATATGTTGCACTCTGCTTGCTTTTGTTTGTTATCTTTACCAACAAATGTGTGTTTGGATAGTCAGCTCCCGGAGAGTAGGGGCTCTCATGCTGTGCCTGTGTCAGGGGCTGTTCCACATCTGCTGTCCACCAAAGGCCTCAGACCAGAGCAAGGGTCCAAGGGCTTGGACCCCAGAGGCCCATGTGCTCTACCAGGCCACAAGCACTGGAGCTTTTTTCACCTGGAAACGAAATGTGACAGCACTGGCAGCCCAGTAGGAAAAAGACGTATTTCCTGCTAAAGTGAAATGCTGCATTTGAAGGATGTCTGGTACACGTATAACAAATTGCTGGAGGTGACTGACTAAAAACAACAGGCCTGCCATGTGACAACGCAGGGGTAAAAGAAACAGCTCGTATCTCAGGGACCGCTGCCGCTAAAATTGGAGCGGCTGGATGATGTTGAACAATGCATCAGAAGGACTGCCTTACCAATCTCTTCATGCAGGCATATTATGCAGCTTTATGCTCATCATTTTAGCCACACTTCCGCATTGATAATCCACCATGGTAGTCAGTATTTGTGTTTGATCTGTGTACTTCTGTTTCCAGCTACCTCTTATTGGCGTAGCTAAATGGCTAGTTGTGATCACTGTTATGTATTTTGGTTGATGACTGGCACAGGCACTGTGAATAAAAGACTGCAGGATACCAGTTGGCACCAGCAAGAGATGCACCTATCTTCTGGTGCTTGGTCACAGCTTCAGAAATACACAAATATCAACTTTGCACCCCAGGGCGAGGAAGTCCTTTATTTTACATAAAAAAGGCAAAAATATTTATTTGGTAATTCGGCCAAGGCATCAAATTATTGATTTCATTCATTCGCAAAGGTGATAAAGCAACAGGCAATGCAATGTACTGTTTAATTGGAATAGTTAAAGTGATAAAAATGAGAATATAAGAGAAACTGAAGTGATTCCACAAATGATGACCAGATATACACAACAATGAAAAGATTTTCCGGAATACACCTCCTTACATTTACGCGGTTTTGTCTTAAAATGTACATTTGTTTTGGGGGCTGAACTGGCTAATTCTGTTGATTTATTTATGTTTTTTAATTCATCATGAACACTCACTGTAAATGCTGATATACATACTGACATACAGACTCCGAAAGCACATACAGATTATTTAACCACTGAGTCAATCTTCAAACATTGTTAGAATTATATTTCACAGATATGGTCAAAGCTTTTGCATATTACTGAATTAGAATGCTTAATTTCCTTTACAGGATTTTCTGTACATGAAGATGCTTAATACCATATTGGATATACAAAAAATTTCATACATCTAATTCAGTAATAGCCTTCAGTTTCCAATGAAATTTTTTGGCAAATGCCATTTGTAGTCTTTTCTCTGTGACTGATAGCAGTGATCCCTTTCAGGAATCTAAGAGGATACGGTACAGGGGAACCATGACTTCTTACAAAAATTTCTATGTACAATCAGTAATACATATGAGACGCAAAAGCTAATACATGGCAGTGCATATGACAGTGAGACTGTTTACATGAAACACTGTTCATAGAGTCTTACAATTCAGTCTGATCTTTGGCATCTCAATATTTGTATGGAATGATGCTTATGTATGTATTGCGTTTAATTTGCAGAGCCAAGGTGTGTTGTTGTTGAGATTTATGTACTGTGGCATGCACTGTATTAACATTAGTTCAACTAATCGTAAGACATGAAACACCTTCATTGCCCAACTACTTCTCAATATGGAATGAGCAAGTATAATTTAGGCACAGTCTGTATTTTCTTGGTTTTTGCTCCTGGACAGCCACTGTAGTCCCTCATCGATAAAGATGGAACAGCGTAATGCCTTTGCAGTTGTGCTGTAGTATTATTATGCTTTCGACATCTCTCTCACAGGTCTTTGCTGTCTGGACAACTTGGTACTAGTTCCTCGACTTCAATAATCTCCATCACCAAGTCTCTGATCTCCCTCACGCAGTCTAAAGCGGGCTCTTTTTCTTCATTCACCTCTTTTGCTTCAGTGGAACGCTCCTCACTTGAGGGAACCTCTTGGATCCTGGCTGGGAGTTCAGTTTGTTGGGCAACGGTGCCCTCTTCTGGGGCTTCAGAGGCAATTACGGCTCCGAGAGGGGCGGGCGTCACAAGGACTTCTTCAGCACCATGAGTTATAGTTTCAATGGTGCTTTCTGCGGGGTTGTCCATGGCAGAGAATATTCCTGATTGTTCCCTGCTCTCAGTTTTAACTACTGAAGGAGCAAGGGTTTCACTTTCCTTCTGGTCTTCACTTAAGGAAATGCTGGCCATTGCTTCAGTAGCAAGGGCAGAAACTGGACAGGCTCCTTCACTATACTTCATCTCTTCCGGGGAGTGAAGAAGGGCTTCGTCACACGCCTTTGCCTGTACGAGGCCTTCCAGACGGACTGCACCACTGTCCTCACCTCCAGCAGTGATGACACTTTGGACTGTACCACTTTCTTTACAATCAGCTGTGATATCACGATGAGCTGTACTTTCGTCCTTGCCGTCAGTGAGGGTGACAAGATCAAGAGGGCTTCTGTCTTGTGCCTCTGAAGAAGGGTTAATGTCACCTGGTTCGTCTATTGCCAGCCGGTCAGCTGAGGTCACCTCTATGACAGGGGCAGTGTCCATGCTTGCAGCTTCTGGGGAACCACTGGGACCGGGTGAGATGAGGCTACTTTTCGAGGGGTCCTCTTTGGCACCACTGCTCATCACACCGAGGCTGGGTGGAGACTGGTTGGTCTGGGGGTCAAAGGGTTCGGCTCCTCCTTGAGCAGTTTCACTGGGTACCTTGCTCTGAGACAGGCCATTCCCGTGCGGAAATGTTGAAGACTTCTGAGAGGACTGTGGAGGAGCCTTAGCAGGGCTGGCTGGGGCAGAGCGGGGTGGAGTTCCCCTTTCACTCAGGCTGGCCTGACTCACACTCTGCAGATCTGTGCTGTCCACAAAAAGGTTGTGCTTCTTCAGGCTGGCAGCCTCCTTCACCACTGAAAAACAACAGCGGGTGCAGTTATGAATACACAATAGGACCAGCAGATGCAATAGATTATGAGTCACAAGCGCGGGAATAAAAAATCACATGATTGTGTTTCTGCAGTCTGTGTTTGTAGCTCTGGAGTGCGGTCTAATGAAGGCAAGAAAAAGCACAGAAGCAAACATGAAATACTCAGGAAAGAAAGTTCAGGTCTATTTTCATCACCTTTTTTCAACAATGTGCTCATCACCAGACATATTTTACATACTCTTTGGCTCATATCGGACTGCGCATTTCACCTCCAGCAATACGTAATTATGATCAACACCGTGAATAAAAGCTAGTCTTCAATATCAATAAAATTTATATGTGTCATGTGTAATCTGACTTTAATACCACCACATGGACTGTATTTACATTTCAAGAATGTATAACATACCTTTACCGACTTCTGCAGTTAGTATTTTCAATAAGATGTCTTCATAGACATTTTCCACTTGTATGAAGTTTGTGTAATCAGCAAAGATGTACTGATCAAACTTTTGAAGCTCCTACAAAGGATGAAAACAGCATTTCATACTGTTTATAGACAGGAAGTTACATAATATCTTGAATTCAATCACAGACTTGAAATCACTGGGGTTTTGTAATTCAACATCAAAATGGGCGGAAAACAATTATTTCAAAAAGTATTAGTAATTCATGATACTGCCATTATCTTGGCTTTATTGTTTTATCAATTTAAAGATACTAAGCTGAATATAAGTTTCAATTTCTTTCAAAAGCAAAAACTTCTCAGTGCTTCCAAACTTGTTAATGGCACTGTATATAACTGGCATAACAAGTGTGTACCTGATGATCTGGCTGTTTTATAAAATCTAGTTACTATGAAAATATGGGGAAATATCAATAAAATGTGTTGTGATTGGACAAATAAGCTCAATGGTTGGCTTCCCAGATTGGTTCACATCCCAGCTGATGGCAGCTGAACTTTTATTTGGATTGAATGGCAGGGAAGTACCAGTTTGCAGCTGGGAATCAGGCTCCTCTTAATGGCAGGCAGGGTGATGTCCACCAGTGCCTCCTGAAAGATCCTCTTCCGCACTGTGCTGCTGTCATAGTCATATTGCTGGAAGAAACAGAGCAGGCATCACTGAAAGGCCCCATGGTACAGCATGAAATGAGATGTTCATATTAACACAATAAAGATGGATTTGTCCATCATCCATTGTTCCTTCCCCAGTCATAACTCTCATACAAAATCTGCATCTCAAACTCCACACCTCAGGGGCAACAGTTGCCAGTCGCATGTAGTAATGAAGTCTCAACTTGATGCAGTGCCAGGCATTCTGTTACTACTTGGTAATCAGTGAACCTTGACTGAAAAAAGTAGCCTATTCTTGTCCAGTCTTTTATGTTCTGGCAATGTTCACAGCAAGAGCAATTTTGAGAGTTGAGGGGTAGATTACAAATTTAGGAGAATTTCGGCTTTTATTTTAGCATCGAAAGAGCCAAATAAACAGCTAGTCTTCAAGTGTAATATGGGCAGGGGAGGTGTGAGGGTTTTTCCTGATTGAGTGCGGGCCCGGACACTTACTTTCAGGACTCTGAGCTTGGCCTTCTCCATGACAGAGCCTGGTTTCACTTGGCTGTCCTTCAGTGCCGACTGGAGCAGCAGCTCAAATGTATACATCGCATTCTCCACCAGCTATGGCCAGGATAATACCAAAATAACATGCTTTAGAAATATTCAGAACAAACCAGAATATCACCATACATAACTCCTGGTGTGTGAGAGAGCAATACTGATACTAAAAACAGGATGGTCTATTGAATTACACTTGCAGAAAGTGTGCTTAAAGTTCTCCTTTCATATCAGCTGGTGTGCAGCCAATTAGCCAGAACAGGCTATTTCAAAATCTGTCCTTTGTGACATCACAAGGGGGAGAGGCCACTCTGACTAACGAAGGAACTGATTAACTGGCTTGCTTAAGTTTATCAGTCCTTGCGTCCGGGCTTTCGCTTCCCCGTGTGATGTCTAGAGGGAACAGATTTTGAACTGGCTTGTAATGACTAATTGGCAGTGCACCTGGTGACATGATAAAGGGACCTCTATCAGTTGAGTGCAAAGCCTCATTCACTTTGCAGATTATGATAAAAACACAAGCTCTAAAAGGAATGTCAAATCACAATCCACTGACAGGAACAACTTGCTACTTCAAGCAGATCCTGAATGTGTTTACATTGCTCAGCCAACAGAGGGCAGCAGAGCTACAAATTCTGAGATACAACCTTTCCAAGGAAAGCTCTGGTAAAATTTTGGATAGGTCTCTGAAAATCCATCCATTATCTATACCGCTTTTTCCTCACTAGACCTGACTATGGGCAAAAAGCAGGAACACACCCTGGACAGCTCACCAATCCAACGCAGGGCACACACAACATTCACACGCCATTCACTCACACATACCTACGAGCAATACAGTCTCTAATTAGCCTGTTATGCATGTCTTTGCACTGTGGGAGGAAACCAAAGTACCTGAAGGAAACCAACGCTAACACAGAAAGAACATGCAAACTTCACGCAGAATGGTTCCAGATCAGACTCAAACCTGTGACCTTCTTGCCATGTGGAAGCAGTGCAACCTACTGTGCCACCATGCCACCCAGGTCTCTGGACAATTACTGACAAATCATTTACAATTATCACAGAAAATTCCCACATTTAGAGAATAACTGCATCTGCTGTTGTTTCACATGAGGTTCAATGGCGGCCAGAGGTGGGCTGTCGATGTGGAGGCTCACCTGCTGCATGTCAATCTGGGCACTCTGGACCAGCCTGTCAGTGTTGGAAAATTTGAATCGGTTACGCAGCTCCAGAAGCTTCTCTCGCAGGACATCTACGTGGCGGTAACAGTCCTGCAAGCTTGCCCTCTGCAACTGCCCCAGAGCCTGGGGGTGGGGTGAAGGGTCATAAATAAAGACAGGTGACTCTGAGGAACTAAATCACAGTATGAACGGCTTTTCAGGTTCACTGTCCCTATAATTGCTACAAGCAGTTTCTGTTACAGAGTCATAATTTTGTGAAAGCACATGGGATTGACTTGACCTTTTGTCCATAAATTACTCATCGGTTAAATTTGTACAACAACTATCACCCTATGATCTTTGTATGTAAGCAGGAAGTGATTGTCTTTTCTTTGACATTGCACAAAATTGTTTGCTTGGATCTCAGTTCCATCCAAGTGGAAAAACTTCTATAAATGGCATAAATAACACCTGGTAGGAATGAGGGGCGCCAAATCAAATGCTGTGCCCATTTGCAAGTATCAGATATAAAGCCAAGAAACACACTCTCATTTGCAAGTTCTTTAGCATGAAAGCCAACAACACAATTCTTAAAAAGTCCGGGTAAAATGAAATCAGAGATTTGCTTCTAAACACATTATATACATGTTAGAAAATACATACTGATAACATATGAAAAGAAAACAAACTGAACCAGTGCTCGATTGCGGCATTAGACCATTAAAAAGTTCTTCACCACTTTTATCTTCCGGATTTTTTGGACGGGGCTAAAACATGGCTTGATGACGCATTGAAGCCATCCTTGACATATCCCGCCCTTAGCAGTATATAAAATCATGAGCACACTGCATCAGTGGTTACCAGCCCACTCATGATTAACCACCATACATCCTGTATTTATTTAGCTAGTTATGTCACCAGTGTTCTAGCTAGCAATTCAGCTATCCTACTTAAATTTTCAAAAAATTGAAAGCACCTCCCACAATCCTCTCTGTGGTAAACATTTTACCTTGGGTACTTTCACTTACTTTCATCTGAGACGACTGAGATTTACCAGTAGTCCGCTGATATTGGTAGCTAAATGCAGCTGAACCGACCAACATCTCACCCGGCCTTTATTCTCCTCTCCCGCCAACATTGTGCACTCTCGTCGGCAATAATGTTAGCCATGGTGTAAAACAATGAGCTTCCCAGTAAGTTTACCCCTTTGTGCAGATGTAGATGCCCAGATCAGTTAGTGAATATACCTTAACAAGGCGAGCTCGAACAAGGTTTAGAATATGGACGAGATATGTTCCATCCCTGTTTCCCAGGAGTTGCACTAATTGAACTCCTCAGATAAGCCTGATGTGCAAAGTGTTCAATATACCTGGCCATATTATCTCTCCAGCAGTTAAAAAAAAATGATCTCTTGCGACAGTAAAAATCCTTGTGCTTTGAAACAACTATTTCAGCTATAGTGAGCCAATGGTATCCCAATTAAGCAGTTTAAAAAATCAGTTTTCTGAAGCAAAAATTTGCCATGGTATTGATACTATGTCATTCTAATATCAATTATAGTCATCACATATTAAAAACACATAACTTCCTACCGTGGATTTACGCGTAGATTCGTCTGTCATAGAATTCAGCTGTCTTTTGAAGCCTCATAAAAGCTCTCACGGAAATACAATCACTTCAATAGTTATTCAATGGTATCTGCTTAAAAGCAAAGCTATAGTACACGCCCACATGAAACTCTCCTGGTAATTTCCTATTGATTGACACTATTTTTATCCAATTCCAGACAGTATAAGCTTTCCTCAGTAATTGAAAGACATTGGGCCTCATGCAAGAAGCGATATAAGAATAAACTTTCTCTTATTTTTGTTCGTATCCCCGTTTTTTTTTTTTTGTTCTTACCCATTGATTTCTGGGATGCACCAATGTTTTCTTATTTTTGCTCCTCTCTTAGGTAAGAGAAAATTTTACGAGTGGTCGAGAGCACTCTTACCGCGATAAGAGAAAACAGAAAACTGTTATCTCTGTCCACAAATTGCTTGTCCAATGCACAGTTTTTAGGTTTTAAAAAACCTAAATATTACAAATGCATCAAACAATCAAATTTTGATTGTTTTACGTTTTAGAGAAAATATAATGATTTTATTATTTAATTCTTGGGCTATTTGGCCAGTTGATCCTAAAAAACCTTTAGATACTTACGTGCATTCTGCTTCTGAATGGCTTACCAATTGCTGTTGGACGCTTTGGCCATCCAGGCCTTGCGCAGACAGCGCGTTCATAGAGATCGCGCCAATCTGTTTGCAGAGACAGATGAATGACAACTCGTACCAAATGTGAAAGCAACCGTACTTGAGCACGGAAGATCACTGTTATGTGTTACGGCTCTTTTGTTCCAACAAATGCATCTTTCTCCATTCAAAGAAAGAAATTCAATGCTTGCTCGAAATGTAGGCGGACGAAAACATACAATCACAACTGGATACTGCACGCAAAAACTCAGAGATTTATGGAATAATTTGTGAGTAGTTACATTCGCATGGTTATCACAGAATAATAGATCAGTGCCGTGACAAACTAAAGAAAATGCGGCTGCGATATTTCAAAGTCCGGGACGCGGAATCTGGCAGCTTAAGTTATGAGATAGATAAATTTTTGTGGTATGAGGCAGTGGACAGCATAATCAGCCAAAAACGCAAGGGCGAAAGAATTCCATATGCAACATCCACCTATATCGAATGTAGTCAGTGCATTTTGGGCTTACCTTGATGTTTGTGTACCCATTGAAAGATCTGGATATTTAAAAACATCAAGCATTCAGTCAAGAAAATTTCGAGTTTAATTTTTCATGCTGCTATACGTGGTAATCCATGTTACAGATGACACACCGGGTTGCTAGGGCACGCGCAGCATATGCATTCGTGATATTAATATTCTAAACCCCCTTCTCAATAATAAAACCCCCCGAAATATATTGGCGCCTCATTTTAAAATCGTTCCCCATTTAAAACTACCTAGGTGCATACTGCACCGAACTGCATCGGAATCTTGACATGTATGTAAGTGTACTCGGGTACGGCACGATACTACTAGTGTGAAAAGCGGGGGGAGAGGGGAGGTGGGGACAATTGTACTGTGGCACGGTACGGAACAATCGTACCTAGTTTGAAAGAGCCCTAGATTGCCACGAGCAGTCGGGTCTTTGCACACGGCATGTCACCTGCCCTTATATGGTGTTTAGTGCGTGTCATATATGCTAATTTAAAATAACCGGCCACGCGCTTCCAATTTACAATCAAGTGGGATTCAACATTCATCACACGTGTAAGAGCAGATTTGGATGGTAAAAGCGTTTGGTCCATCCGGAGTTTATTTCTCTTATATTTTCTCTTAGCAAAAAAAAAGAGAAAATATAAGAGAAATTTAAGAGAATGTTGCTGCACAAGGCCATTTGATTGGACCTTCAGAAACGTATTTAAACACTTGCATAATAGAAGTTAGGTTGTAATCTCTCAACTTTGCGCAGCTGAAAATGTATGGAAAAAAAGGCTCAGAACCAAGTCTGGAGTTCAGAGCTTATATTTGAGGGATGGAAATGTGATTCTGAGATGGAAAATGGCAGTTATTCTGAATGGAACAGACTGGAGGGCTGACAGCATTGATTATTTGGAGGAGCAATTCAATTATGGAGAGTTTTTTGTCTTTGTATGGTGTAGCTCTGTTTTACTTCTAGCCAGCAAGCTAACTAGCCAGCTATTTCTTTTTGTTGGTTTACCATCGTGATCACAGAGCTAGTTTGTTACATTGGGTAACAAGAGTAGGCGATACTGCAGTGCGCCGGCATTTTGCTTAATATGGCGATCTTTTAGAAATTATACCGCATTCAACGAAATAGAATGCCTTGGGCTTTTGCTCATTTAAAATTCAAACAACTATTACTGTGTTGCGAGTTGTACTTGCTCCTTACAGGGTGTGAAAAGCGTTGTTACAAGCTTGCGTTTCGCTTGGATGTTCATCATTTTAAACAGCAAGCTTTCCATCTGAGTGAAAGTTCTGATCGTAAAATAAGCAGTTCCTTTAATGAGTACGTGTGGTTGTTGATGCTGCTTAGTAGAAAAATGGGCGAGCTTCTGAACCTTATCATGGAGAAAAGGTATGTATTTGGTTTGGACAGGTTACTGGTGACCATTGATGTCCAGTTGTGCCTGTATTGATAAACTCACACTAAATTCATCCAGAAAATCATAAATTCATATTGAATTTCATGGGTCAAAAGTTTATTTGTGTTAAAAATGTGATTATTTGATGATTTGACAGGGCTGTGAGTGTTAGGGAAGCCTCCCAGAGAACTGTCTTATTTGGCTTCCTCTTTCAAGGCCAAATAAGATTTCATGTTCAGATGAGGAATACTTGTGGTCAAGGAGTTTATAATCCCAGAATTGTATTGTTTTAACCCCCAGCCATTTTTCAATCCTCAGTATTTTTTTTTATTTCAATGCAGAATTTTCATCAAGATTTTTTGTGTTTGCAGCCCCTTTTCTATTCTAAACTCATGAAAATAAACTGAAATACGATGGAATACTAAATTCTGCAAGTGTATTGTCCCACTAGAGCTATATTCCCCCTCTCTATGAAGCTTAAATCTTGATTATAAAGCATTAAATAGGGTAACGCATAAGTAGCCATATATGGCTTCTGCGCAAAGGGCAAAGGGCTTCTGTGCAAACCTGTGTGCAGTTATTTTAATTATAGTGGCTAGCTAGCTAGCTAGATAGGTAGTCCACCGTAACTGCATTAAATTGTACTGGATGTGCCACTTCTTTATGTGATTTTAAAATACACAACTGCATAGACATAGCCGCATTGATAATATAGGCCCATTGCTGCGGTACTTAAACTTATTTGCTTTACAGCATGGCACTATTAGCCTGGTAAAACCTGACTCTGCTACTTCGCTGTGCTTCATACAGCGTCTGGCCTGGTGGGTGGGCGCTTGTCTGAAGTTTAAAATCATTGGTGTACCATAAACTAATCACTAACGTTTGGCGATGACGTATGTTATGCGCCGGCTCAGCCACCTAGTACTTCTGCTGTAAACACAGTCCTTCATACCAGGAATGCAGCGAAAACAAACTGATCAGTAGATTAAAGCTAATACTGTACCCATACATATGCCCATCTACCAAATTTTAGCCTTCACTCATTCACTTAAAAGAACTAAAGGTGCTCTTTCTGTTCTCCTTACAAGAAACAAACTGTTGAGCTATCGTTTTTCCTGCAGATACTGCTGCTGTTAAAAAAAACGTGAGAGACCCGAAACCAACAGCAGAATCGGTGAGAATAACGCATTATTTACATCAGCACGAAATCTGCGTTGACACGAAAACTTAACCGTTAACCATACTTGCGCTAACATCATACCTAGCTCGCTATCTAACTTTATAGCAACACAGATTGGCTCTAAGCGTTTGGCTGTCTCCAGAGACAGTATGGATAATGACAACATAACACTGAGACAGCAAATATGTCTTGTGACAAGAACAAAAACACGGCTTTTAAAAAGTTCGCTGCTAACTTAAATAGTGTGAAATTTGTGGGCAATGTAACACTAGACGCTACAAGCTAGCTGAGGTGGTTCGGCTATCTCTAACAGAGATGAACAGGGTGCCTATTTCATGATGGCTATAAAGTAGATATGACAATCTGTAGGGAGTAGTGCTACAACATCATTTCCATTCAAAAAACTAACCAAACGTTCATCTTGTTGTGGCTATAAGTCGCTGATACCCGGGATTTTCTCCACGACACAGCCAATGGCCTCCCGTGTATCTATGCCCGTAGCCATTGTTGATTTCGGAGACTACAATTTCAAACTCGGCGCAGCTGCTACATCATGGCTCTCGGCCACGCCTTCTGTTCGTTGGTTGGTCCGGCGTACTTTCTGCCGAGGTAAACGAGGCAGAGCTCCGAGTGACCAGACTGAGTACTGAAGCGAAATGAAATTAAGTGGAAGTACGAAGGCTGGCGGAGTCTAAGGCGCTATACTGACATGTAAAAAAATACCGGCTACCTAACTAGTAAACGGGTGCTGTAGATTGTTTTCTTTGGATAAAAAAATCTACTAAAACATTTACAGCTCTTAACTGATTTAGATGACTCCTATATTCAACTTGTATAGCTATGGTATACATGGAGCATAAAAAAGTTTTGTCTCCAGTGAATTGGAATTTTTAATAGTTACTGAGGCTACAGTAGCTTAAAAATATCCATGTGTCTGTATGTGATGAAGTTATTGCATATTAGAACACAAATGAAAAAAAATTAAAGCGGTAGCATATTTCTTGCAGAATCAAACTTTGACATAGTTTTTAGTATGCTCGCCTCCTAGTTTGCTAGCGCAACCCACGGTCCCTCTGCCATCCTATCAAAGCTTGGAGACGGACCTGCAGTTAACAGCCGTGGATTTCTCTAAATCACCATACACCCCGGTCACTACCACCACAAATAGAATAATTCTGTGAAACACAATATAAATACAACTATGTGGTAACATGACAAAATATGAATTGTTTCAGCTATTAATTCATTGATAGCCTGAATTCCTTTGGCTCGGTTGTAAGTGCTAAATATGACTTCCTTGCGTCAATGGAAGAAAAATTTGATTGCTTTACAGACTATAAGGAACAAGGTTGATTATCGGTAAGTCAGTTTTCTGTGGTTTCAAACTGGATTCCAGCTATGGTTGCTCAAACATATGCGACTGTTCTATTCCAGTAAATTGTTCGCTGGTGCATCCATTTCTCTGGCTGTGGTGCACTTGAGACAGAGTTGAGAAAAGCAGCTCCTTGCTGCGATTGGGCGTGGTTTTAGCGGCATTATCGGACACGCCCACAGCATTTTAGAGCTGAGAATAGGGCCTACTTTTTCATAGTTTTGAGATGTAATTTTATTTACTTAGAGAGTTTTTTAATCATTAAAATTTGACTGAGTGCTTAATTACACATTTCTGTGTGGCATGCCAAAGACAGAACATAGTGTTTTTTTTTTTTTTTTGCTTTACCCTGACTTTAAGTTATCAAATTCAAATATGTCATTAGAATGTTCTTGTAATGCTGGAGCAACAAACTCTTAAATGAAAGCAATGAAGTTCGAGAGTCCTGATTTTTCAAATACATTCCCAAAGTTTTAGTGGTGAGGGCCAGTGCTAACCTCTTTGAGCCCATCTCTGTTCTCCTGGAAGTCTTGGCTCAGCCTGTCCATCCTCCGCTCGCAGACCTGTCGGGCCTCCTGAAAGCCGGCACTCACTGGGCCCATTAACTCCTCCAGGATAGAGGTCAGGTACGGCTGCACGTTCTCTGAACAGAACCGCTGCGCAGGGTCAGACACCATAACTGCAAGGGGGGGATTTGAGAGAGAGGGAATTATACATTGACCTATTGCAGCTTGGTGCTTGGAGTTTGGGGGATTAAAAAACACCCATACCCTGCAGCTTTCCCTCCAGGAAGGCACGGGAGCTGATTATCTGGTCCATATCAGAGCGAATGAGGGCTTCCTGCTGCTTGGCTGAAGCCGCACACTCATCTCTCAGAGCGAGAAGCCCCTCCCTGAGCTGGTCCTGCACCAGTGCGTAGGCCGCTTCGACTGTCTGTGGGCACAAGAGTGAGAAATAAAATGCTGACCTTCATCAGGGCTCGGCCCGCAACTCATGAGCTCTCAGAAGCCTCCAGGCTAAACAAATAGTTTGCTCACTACTTTCCCCCTGTTGAGACACTTTAAACCACAGATTATTTAGACCTAGACACACCGACCCTATTTTATTGTCATGTAGGTTTTCATTTACTCAATAATTTATTATATTTGATTGTGAAACAGGAAACCAGCTAAATAATCTACCAAAGAGGTCCTTCTTTCCTTACTTAGTACAACCCTAACTCAAGAAAAAGTTTGCAAAGAAGAATGCACATACAAACAGAAAGCGTGATTTCTAAATTTACTGTGACTTGTATTTAAAAGATACTCTATTTTTTATTTGTAAATATCATTGACGGCGGCACGGTAGAAATTAGAGGAGGATAGAAAAAATCCTTATTTAAATGATAAGTAGTCTTGATCTGTTTTCAATAATCTTCCTGGATGATCAAGTTTTCTAATGATTAGAAAATTCCTTGGGCAGCAAAATGCACAGGTCCCTCTTAATGCAATTCTGCACTGATTAGATAGTAAATTCAGCTCAGAAAAATGTTTTATTCACTTTACAATAAAGATAAACTACTCAGATAACTTACATGATTGGTTTTAGCACATCCAGCAATCCAAGCAATCTGACCCGCACTACATGATTGTTCAAATTACCACAAAGAAAACAAAGATCACCAAAACGTAGCAATAAATTGAGCTTTGTGTTCGGGCAGTCAGTCATGAGAGTCAGGCTGGTCACAAACTCATTACTGTCCAGTCATCCTTGACTATAGTTTTTCCCATCCAATTGGCGAGCTTATAACCAAGGCAGTGTTCATTAATTTCTGTAGCTCCATGCCCTCCACACCGCTCCTACTCCAGTCTACTAAATAATCTGCTTATCTCCCCCCTCGTCCACAGCCTCCTCCTTTATAAATTACATTGTTAATCGAAAGCAGCATCTGTTCATATCGGGCTCAATAATTTAAACATTAATGAAAGGTAAAAGAAACTCAGGCTCTGCCGTGGGGCTTGTGATCTCAGGGACTGTCTGTGTGTTATGATTTTGCCATGCCTGTTCTGTTTCTGCCATGTCTGTTCTGTTTTTTGCCATGCCCCGTTATGTTTCTGCCATGCCTGTCCTGTTTTGCCATGTTCTGCCTAGTTTTAGTTCATTGCCATGTTTTTGTTTTTGCCCTGCCAGATCCACTTTTCTGTTACAGTCCGGTCCATGTCTTTGCCCATGCCCTGCATTGCACTTTGTCTCCCCTGTCTGGTCTTATGTTAAGCTACAGCTTCGCCCCAAGTACTGCGTGTCACATGTTTAGGTGATTTCATGGTTTCTGGGTTTCCAACCATTCCTTCTAGTCTCGTTTGCTTCTTTTCGCTTTGCTTTTCTATTTTACTAACAAGTACTAACAGTTTGTTATTTTGTTAAAGTTACTAACCAGAACTAACATTGTATATAATACTAACTTACTAATGAGCACCAGGGATTGTATAGCTGCACCTTACTAATTGATTAACAAGCTCTCAGCACTCGCCCTGTTCTAGTCTCCGCCTCTTGCCTTCTCTTAATCTTTGCTGCATTTCAGCGGATCCTCCGCACCTGCTCTACTCTGTTCTGCCTCTCATTATCTGTGCACGTTAGAACTCCCTAACCGGAGCTGTGTGTTTGTTAATAGGCTGTCTCGTGATCCCTGTCCACGTTTTGACTTTTGCCAATTTCATGTGATTAGGCTCCCCCTTGTGTTTGCTCCTTTGTAATTAGTCTGATCCAATTCACCTGTCCCTAATCATAGCATGTGACTTCCCTTGTGTCTATTTAAGCAGTCTTTTTCACAGCCAGTTCCTTGTCAGAACATTTCTCTTGTTTACCTGTGCTGCTTTCGTGATTCGCTTTGTACTCATAGTGTTACTCTTCTGACTGGACCGTCCGACTTACGATTTTTTTGGCTCTGCATTTTGGATTATTGTTGCATCTGTGTTTACGTACCCTTTTTTTTTTTTTTTTTTGCCCGACTACGATTTTTGTGATTGCTGCCCTGTTAACGGTTTGGATTACGCCCACTGGTTTTTGCTTCTCTGACAAACCTGTGCCTGTGTACCGAACCTATTTTTGCCTGACCACGAGACTGTGTTTGCTGCCCTGGTTTTCGACTCTGTTTCTGCCCTCCTGGATTGTGACTTTTGGATTGTGGACTCTGTACCTTTGCCTTCTGCCCTGCGGGGGTTACCCCCCTCGCTCAATAAAGTCACTTTACCTGCAATCCTGTGTTCTCGCGACTGGTTCCTGAACGATACCTCACACTGTGTCAATCTTTTGTTGGGCATCACAAGTGCTCATAAAACAGTGCGGTCATGGCCATAGACCCGCTATGAGGAGTATTTAGTTAATAAACAAAACACTTTCCCCTTTTAAAATACTTTCATAGGTTTTATTTTTCTTCACTACAAGCCATGGAATGCACTTTGATTTCCAACCAGACGATGATCTAAGACCAAAAACACTTCTACACCGACTAACTCCAGCAGATTGCAAACAATTTAAAAGGCAATTCACCATGAACAGAATTGTTATTCAGAAAATCCTTATTCTTTTCTTTTAATTGTACATCATAACATGCTAGTAACATGCTTCCACTAAAATTTCATGTAAATTCAGTTTTTACCACTAATTCCTGAGTGAATGCTGTGCGTTATAGACGTATCCCCACTTCCAACTGAATACATTTCATTCAATATTAACAAATCTTAAGGGGTGATCTGGGGTTAAATGAAAAATGACACCAGGAAACAACTGAGAATTAATCTAAAGAGGTATATGTAATAACCACCAAAAAAGATACAAGTTGACATTTTTCTGTTTATGCAGTTGCCATGGTAACTGAGCAAGCTCATTAAATATGCAGAAAACGTCTGGCACCAATTCCTCTTTAACTCTATGATAGAATTCAGTTTTTCTTTCATCATTTAAAAGCCATTGCTTATACAAATGCAATGACATAGCCATTCTTTGCCCAATTTATCAGTTTTGTGATTTTGGGGCATTTTACTCAAATTTTGAAATTATTTTGCGCAGAATCTGATGAATACTCAAAATATTCAAAGTATGTCGCAGATAGGGAAATTTTTTCCTATGTCATTGCATTTCTAATGAAGTAAAGTACCTCCAGCCCAAATTTCATTGATTTTCAATGATAAATAAAGAAGTTATGGCTGCCACAAACATGAGAAACGTGGTAAAAGTAATAACTTAGGAAATCAATGGAAAATGCATTAGACCGCATTGAAAAGTGGAGTTCAGTCTTAGTCTGTGGCTCACACCCATTTTTCAGACTGTATTATCTGATTATTCAAATGTTTATCACTTTCCTGGAGTGAAAAGCATAAATTGCATCATCACAGTTGATTTTAAATCATGATTTTGAGGCAAAATTCAGTTTTTAATCCTTGTAGCAATTAGTGATTATTAAAGGTGGGTTATTATAGAATCTTTTTATTCAAAAAAATTTTTTTGGAAAAATAATCAAATTTTGCCCATTTAACCCCAGATCACCCCTTAAGAAAATTAAAGGGGACCTATTATGCTATTTTTCCAAGTTTATATTTTGGTCTTTGACTCCCCTCGAGTACTCCTGATCGCGAAGTAAAAAAAGGGTACTTATTTCGCTCATACTGCCATCCTCAAAAAACCCCGTTTGTAGTCCATAGTAGTCTCTGCCTGAAACGCCTCATTGGGGTGGCTCTTCCGCCCTGGCCCCCACTCCCCGTGTGTCCACTTTCTTCTGACTGGCCAGCTCTGTGGAGGGCGGATCTAGGCGGGACAAGGCTGCAGAACGCAGTTTTCCTGGTCCGGCCTCAAAGTGAAACTGACGCGTCTCCCGAAGGAATCGATGGGCATATTCTGCAATCTAACGCAGTACATGTGTATAGATCTAATGAAATGAACTTGTTCTAATAAACGCAACGGCGAAAGTGGAGGACGAAAAGCGAAAGTCTGGCAGTTCAAGCTAACCTAATTTGCTATCGGCAACAGTGGTGAGTACAGTGGTTTTTCTACTCTAGCTAGGATGCAGGTGTAACCTAGGGAAAGCTAGAATCCACCGCATCTAGACACATTTGTAGAACGGGTCGACATCCCCAAGTGTAGACCGGAGACCGTGAAACCGTGGGTCTGAGTTTAGAGGGAAACATGGACAGTGAGGAGCAGCTAAAAGTGCACCAACAGGCTTATGGACTGCTTCGGTGTGTATTAGGACCTGCTGGTTCGTGTGCTTAGCTGTGGTGTGTTGTTAGCGTGGAGAAACGAACAGCTTTTTGCGCTGGTATATGACGGAGGGGCGAAAGCTCCAGGCAAAAACGGCCTTTTCGAAATTGCCCGTGGTAATCGTTTTACTTATTGCTTCGAATGACCAGCTTTTTCCTCGCAGAAAATGGGCGCAATATGGTAGTGTCCGAGAGCTAGCTAGAGCTCCGGTTATGTCATGAACATAATGCAGGTTTTACAGACCTTAAGTTCCGTCTCGTGAACCGTTGCTTATGTGGAGCTAGCTTAATCGATCACTTTTACAGGAGAGAAATACCTATTTAATCTCCGCTTTTTCGCATTTTTTTTATTAGCCACAACAATTTCTAAAGGGGATGAAATCATGTCAAGGTAGTGCAGAGAAATCATTTGTAAACCGGTAGAGCTTCTGCTTTTAGCATTGCTTTCTCGGTAGCACCAGAGAGCTTGCTCAGACATTTGCGAAGCTTTCGGCTGATCCCGGTCATGGACAAGTGAAGCAATCGCTAACTGTAGTGGCTACAATCGGGCAACGTTATGATGAAACTGCCACATTGATGCTTACTGAAGTAACACAAGCATACCTATCATAATTGCTGCATATAAGTTAACCAGGAGCCACAATCAACTGGCTATCACGTCAGGTTGGCTTATGCAGTAAAAGCAACTTACAGCTTCTGTGTCTGTGAGTCACGGACAGTCGCGACCGATACAGGCTTTATCTTCAGATATATTACAAAGCCTGCGTTTGAGGCCAGTTGTTAGTGCTAACTATCGCTAGCGGTCCTGCTAGCCACCCGTAACACGTTAGCTTCACTAACATAATTTGCTGTTATATCGTTACTTACAGCTTGTGGCTCCGAGCGCTTGATCGATGCAACTGCTTCAGGTTTGAGAAGCAGCTGAAACGCTTATCCTGTGTTGAATTATCCTCTATTGACAAAGCTGTTTTTGGTGAAATGCTGAACACAAACTGCTAACGTTCCCTTTAGCCGAGGCTGTTTGCTGCCAGCAAAGAAAAAAAGCCACCGACTGATTTCTGGTGGCATTGTCTTTTGGAAGAAAAATCCGCGTCCAAAAGTAAACGGACAAGCAGCTTTCAGAGAGATACTGACAAAATTGCACCTCAAATGATCTGCGGTTCTTCTTTTGTATTTCCAAAAGTGTAGACGCTACTAAGGCATAGTATGATCTGCCGTTGTTAGTGCCTGCTAGAATAGTGTCCGGTGTGGGCAGGTCCAGCGCAGTGGTTGGCTCTGGCTAGGTCTGTACTAATTGGATGGCACAACCTGACGTCAGGTTTTACCCAGATCTCGCGAAGATCTCGGGAGGAGCTGTTCAGAGAGGAAATCATGCTCACGAAATCACGTTCTTGGATTATGGCAAAACCCCTGTATCTTATGTTTAGAAACTTTTCAGAGGTTGAGCATGAACAACCAACATTATAACATTACTAATATGTATTAAAAGAAGGATCAGCATAATAGGTCCCCTTTAAGGAATTGAAGATCAATAAAGATAATGCAATATACCTTCCAAAAACATTCCTTAGAACCCATTAACATGATGGTTTCCTTAGTAGACCTGGTTTAACGCATTCAGTAATTCAACAATTTAGGTACAAGGTAAAAAAATGTGTCATAAATATTCATAATGATTGGCAGAATTAATTGGTCAGTTGTTCAACGCTCTATGGAATTACAAAACAATTTGAAATATGTGAGACCAAATTCAGTATTTAGATAACAGCCTATGCGCAAATTAGTACAAAGAATGTTACATCATTGTAATTACCTGTTGAGTTTGTATTGCCATGCAGTGTAATATTTAGTTACTTCAGCTTCATTCAGTAAGCTTCAAATTAACCCTGCCGCCAGGGTTGATTTAAAGTATAACAGTTTACTGCTTGTGACCAATGGCAACCAAAAAAACATGGAAGATAAATGATGTCACTCACCGCAAACCACACTCTCTTCCGCTCTGTCTTCTTCCCCTTCAAACGAGGCAGCAACTCCGTTTGCAGTGAGGGCAACAGCTCCTCCATAACAAGGTTTGCCAGCACCTACAATCCAAAACACACTGTAAAATCCCAAAACACACAGCAGAGTACACTAACTCAGAGCATGTGGGAGATCAGGTGCTTAACACAGATCAAAAAGCACAGAACACAGCACCTAAAGAAGTCAGTGACTATAAACACAGTCCCTAAGTTAACAGTGCAGACCATCATAAGTCAACCCAAAGGGCAGAGCGTATAATTACTGACAAAACAAACGAAATGCAGATTGAGGAGGATGTAGATCTCATTATTACACTATAGTTGCACTCATATCTAATTTTCATCGTCACAAAATAAAACTACTCAACACTTATATCACGGTCTGTCTTCAAATATTCAATGCATCACTATTTGACCATATTTTAACTCAAACTAGCAGTAAATAATGAACTTCCTATAGAATAATTAACTGACTGGTCACAATGCCTATTATTTGGTGTCCAATAAATGTCTTATTGTGTGCAACACACCTGTGCGGTGTCGGACTCATACAATGGCTAAACTAAAGAAAAAACACTTCCTGAGGTTCTGACTGCTTCCTGCACACAACCCTTACTGCACAAAAACAGGCTCCATGGCTTCCAGAAGAACTGGGAGAATTCAATCTGAGCTTCCGGTCACAGGCTTGTTTACTTTCTTACACAGGAGTACTCATGGCTTTGCAAGTCTGAAATGTCTTCAGCTGAACTCTAATAATTGAGTTGTCCTAAATGAGCTAGTGCCGCAACCTTTGGCAGTTCACTTGCTGGCTACAGATTAATGGCAGCTGTTAGTAAGAGACATGTCTCTCAAGCAACCAACACTTGGTCACAGGTGAAGATAGGACCTGGCAATAATCATGGGATGCTACACATTAATTTAACCACAAATCTTCAAAATATTAATGTTCTTTAAAAGAAAAATACTGCAATTCTATAATACAACCAGAGCAAGACAAACTAATTAGGTATGATTTACTCTGCTTGGAATAGCACTAAAAAAGTTCTTTATTTAGACAGACAACAGGAAAAACAAGTTTATAAATGCTGGATTCAAGCCTTTGTACAATTTTTTTGGGAATAACCATTTGTCTGTTGAACAAGACACACCACAGAGACGACTCAGCTGACTGAGACCAAGAGTACCCAATTACTGTTGGGTCAAAGTACGATTTGCAAGTATGACTTTACAAGCAGGGCTTTGCATAAGAAGAGGTGTCAATGGCCGCATTAGACTGGTGCTTTCACAAAGTAATTGTTTTCCGTGAATGTTTCTGAATGATTCAACTGGTACCGGGAGCACAGAAATGTGATTACTTCACTCACCATCGAGAAACCTGCGTGAAGTTTGTTAATTAGCAGAAAACGTTGTGGAAGCACATGAATGGCACATTGCTATAGGA
Source organism: Gymnothorax javanicus (assembly GCA_029692085.1). Lineage (NCBI taxonomy): Eukaryota > Metazoa > Chordata > Actinopteri > Anguilliformes > Muraenidae > Gymnothorax > Gymnothorax javanicus. Next base: position 35,538,834 of record CM056198.1, read on the forward strand.
TGGCATCGTGGGTAGAATGGGGAAGAAAATACACTCAAGTACCTGTATCCTGGTTATGTATTCGTGCCGCATCAAATGATCTTTCACTTTGGTTGAAATTTTATGATGGACAACAATGTGAGTGATTTGCATTAGGAATTACAGTGAACAGCAGCAAATCAGGAAAAATACACAAACCATCCCCTTTTCCTTGCTTCTTGTTCTTTTGTTACAGCACAACATGTTTTCTCAAGTTCCTCTTCCTGGGGATATTCCTCTGTTGTAGGACCACCACTCAAAGACCCGTTCGAGTGGCAGACTTGCTAAAATTAGCAATCTGTCAGTGCACAGATAGGCAGAGAACAATTTTTGCATCTCGGCAACTACCAGTCGAATACGGCCAATGTTTCCCTGCAAGTAGCAGCACGCGACTCGGTGGCGTAACGTGGTCCGTGTGGGCCCCGGTGCAGACCTGACGACACGGGCCCCCCGACTGTAAACAGTTGCGCATTAAAGGAATAAGCCCCGAGAAGCAGTGGGTTACAGTGATTCTACAACGGCGGAGAGGCGTTCTAAGGCACGACGCGCCGCGGAGTGCCTTAGTGCCCCTCCGCCGTTGTAGAATCACTGTAACCCGCTGCTTCAAGGGGCTTATTGCTTTTATAAAATGGTTACCCTACATATAGACATACCATGAAAGCAGGCTATTTGGAATGTCTCCTTCGGTCTCCCGAAGACCCCGTTTAATAATTTTACGTTCGTTTCGGTTTTCGAGTTTCCTTGTTCTCAACCTGTTCTCAACTCGCGCCGATCGACCATATCATTTTAACCAGCAGCGAGAGTAGGGAACAAGATTGACTTTTGTCCTCCACACTTGCCGGTGTCCAGGAAAATATGTTGAATTGCGCATTAGTTTGCTAGCCAGCTTGTCAACTAGCTAGCGTTCACTACAATGGGTGTGGTTACCCTACATAGTCTTGAAACAAACGTAACCGAACGAGTCAGTTGAGCGCAGAGTAGTTGGTTGATAGGCTACGCGAGCAAGGATATTTTATGCTGCGGTCTGCCTCAGAATGCAGTGGGTTACACTGATTTTATACCAGCATGGAATGCGGCTCAGCCAATTTAAGGATGGGAAGCCCCCGTTTTATAAATGTGTTTTTTCCACACGGACGAAGGCGTTTACAATAATGGTACCACATAAATTCCACTTCTTAATGTGCTTAATTTCGGTACCTTGGCCAACCTTTCCTCCTGCTCCTTACGCTCTTGCCGCTTCCTCCAGCCACTTTTATGTTTGAAAAGCATAAATACTTCGTTTGTAGCCTATCTTGCATGCTAGATTAAACCATAGACTGTCCTTGGATTAAACGATCGGACCGTGACATCATCATGTGGGTGGTCTGTGGAATGTTGGACATTACCCAGAAACACTTGCTGTCTCAATAACGATATCAACAGCAGAATAAAATTATCACTGTTTGTTTTATTAAGCATTTTCCAAAAAAAAAATCTAAATTATTTCATGTTATAATGACTTATGTTCAATTAAAATGATGAATAATATACCATGATGACATCGACTTCCCAGCACCATGACTGAGAAATGAATGCAGTTGCAGTGCTATAAATATCCTGTAGCAGCACAAAGTCTAGTACTATTAATTTCAGGCTTTGGTTAGTATGAGTGTTTCAGCTGTGAAAAACAGGCACGCTGACGTCGTTTGGGGGTGTTCATCAAGGGGCCCCCACCGCCACTGGGCCCTAGTGCTGTTGCACTCGCTGCACCCCCTATTGTTATGCCACTGACGAGATTCATTGCCCACCTGCACATCGTTGCCAATCAGCATGTCCCACGATTCGTAGTGGCCCTTCTCTTGTCTGTATGATTGGATGGCTTTGAGGAGGGCCTGAACATCACACGTAGTCTTCTTCAAAAAATCTGAGAGAAGAAAGAACAATAGTGCAGTCAAATCTGTCAACAGGAAGGAAGCATGCTGACAGCTAGTCACGCCACTAATTGAGCAAGATGCCAAGTTATTCTTGTCTATAGCCTTTAGCAATGACATGATGAGTAACAATGAGACAATTCAGGAACTTGTCACTGTCATAGTGAAACTCTGCAAGAGGGGTAGGGGGGGATATCGAGAGATTAGTTACAGTTTGGCAACCTGAATTTTGCCATTTTGGGTCATTCAATTTAAGATGGATTCATTCTGCCACACCAATAAAATACGGCAAATGCACAGAGTACCAAAATTCTTCTGAGGGTAGAACGCTGGGTCAATTATCTAGAAGTATTAATTAGCATTATTAATTAATGTATAAAACACGAAACATAACATTCCCCTTTCAAAAGTACATTTGGCTTCATCAGGAAAGAAGGAAATCATTTTCAGATGCTTGGAAAAATAAAATGAGACTGCTTGTAACCACAAACTGTCAACTGTATTGCATTGCCTTACCCTCACAGGAAACAGGACACAGAGGGGTATTAATAAAAGACAACTGAAAAACAAATGAATGCAGTTGCTTGGCAACTAAAGCTCACAATGTGTGCATCTGCAGAGATGGGGGAATCTGCAGCAGCTTCTGAAAAGGTCTGTGAAACCGCATTTTCTGCAGTGGGGCAACACCTGTTTCATCTCAGATTAGCACTATTACTACTGGTGCAAGCTCTCTTCCATAGTTTTGCTTTATATTCTTGCTATCTTTTCAAAATATTTAGTAATCTTCCCTGGGCTTCTGTGCTTGTCGTGGTTTTGCCCCCGCCGGCAGCAAACAGGAAACCGGCGGGCACAGGAACCATGTACCCAAAAAGTGGATAAGGGACCCACACGCACAGGCTGAGTAAAAAATAAAGATGTTTAATAAAACCGGTAAAAACACAATACAAAACTCAGGGAAGCAGCGGCAAAACAACACAGGGCTCACGCTTCAGAATGCAGCTGCACTGCCAAGCTGGCAGTGCAGCTCTTAAATACCATACACTTCAACGAGCAACAGGTGTGGCTCGTTGAAGAGGAGGCAAAGACAGCAGGAGGGGGGAGGGACTGCAGGGCAGAACCATCACAGTGCTGGCATTTCCCCCAACTGGCATTTATGAATCTAATGCCACTGTGAGAACAGTACATATACAGATGAATGACAGCTTTATGGAAAAATCAACATAAACAGTCTTAGTAAGGTGTAGGGTCTCCACAAGCTGCCAGATCAGCTTAACACACCTTGACATGGGGTTTGCAAGTGTAAGAATTTGCCCGAGGGATGGAGTATTTTTCTTCCAAAAATTTGTCCCTCGTTTGATGTTTTATTGATGGTGATGACATATCCCTCCGCCACAACATTAAAACTACCTTCCTATTATTGTGTAGATTCCCCTCGTGTTCCGACAAGCTGGCATTCACTCAAATTCCTGGACCCAGGGTTTGCTGGCAGAACATTGCCCAGTCCATCATGCTCACTCCATCAGCTTGTCTTCTTCTACTGTGCATCCTGGTGCCATCTCTTTCCCGAGTTATTGGTGCACATATGCTCGACTGATGCTAATTATGTAAGGAAATGAGACTAGCTGGACATAGCAACTTTCTTCAATTGCTCCAAGGCCTGGTTCCGACACTCATATGCCCATTGTAGGCATTTAGGTGGTAGACCAGGGTAAGAATAGGCACTCCGACTGGTCTGCACGTGCAAAGCATTATACGCAGCAGGGTGCAGTACATTGTGTTTTGTGGCACATTCCTTACACAGGTATCATTAAAATGGTCTGTGACTGGTTTATTTATTTCATTATTTTAAAGGGACAGTGCATATTAATGGACATATGCATGTAAATCTGCCAGATTGTAGCCATAGGCTAATTTTCATCCGTAGTCTCTTAGCAGGTTGATGTTAAAAATAGAAGTGCACCCAGCGAAAGAATATAGAACACTGTACAAGACGCCGAAACACATACTGGAGCAGAGGTGGGCAACGAGGGCCGTATCTGTCCCTGGTTTTCACACCAACTTCTGGCCTTTAATTAGTTGATTGTGTAAATTAGCCAAACCATTTATGAATTCAGACATTTCAGGCGCATTTATTTAAATTATTTTTTAATAATTTGACCACCAAAGACTGTTCTTGTCTCCCTTCATAAAGCATTTTTCTTTGATCTAATCATTGGACAAATCTATATTTGTGTATGCAACCAATTAAGTCAATTAGTCAGGGTAATTGATAAAAATAAAGACCTGCATACACACTGGCCCTCCAGGACCAGAATTGCCCATCCCTGTACTAGAGTAATGAAGCAGAAAGCATAATAATTGACAAACACATACTAAAGTAGAAAAAAAAGAAAAAAAAAGAATAAAAATAATAATGATGGTAATAGTGAACATTATAACTGACAAAACACTTACTAAAATAAGAAAACCATTGCAGTACACTGGAAGATAAAGTGCTAAGTGCAATATTAAATACCATAGAAATTATTTTAAGGTGCATTGTACTGGATTTCATGGTCCATCATATTGATTGTACATATGTGAAGTGACACGACCAATGACACAATAGCCCTTCTGTCAGTTCATACCAGAGAGGATAACCTTTGTTACTCTTGTATATCGATGAGCCTTGGGCACCTAACACCCTGTCAGCCGTTTATGGTTTGTCCCTCCTTGGATCACTGTCGGTAGGTACTCACCACTGCTGGCTGGAAGAACCCCAGAGGCCTTGCCACTTTGGAGGTGCTCTGACCCACTCTTCTCCCACATCCGACACATCAACTACAAAACTTGCGTGTTGGCTTACTGTCTAAGATATACGCTGTTGTTACGAGATAACAATGTTATTTGCTTCACCCGTAAGTAATTTAAATGTTCTGGTTCAATGGTGTATATATCTTTCAGAGCATTCCCTCGCCAGCACAAAGAGGTTCCCCAGTGTCCTGACAAAATTTCCTCGCCGCCTCAACTGAAGTGAGCGAGATTTCAGGGGCAAAATGGCAGCTCTGCATTATTCAATATTTAGGTTGGTTGAAGCAGGTTTTTCACTCTTTACTCTAAAGTATGTTGACTGTGAAGAAAGCACTGCACAAATGGAATCATTCTATCCTGTGGAATGTTTTATTACTGTATTTATGTGTTCACTCCAAGAAATTAAAGCGGATGTATTTTATTGTTAAAATAAATAATTTACCATATATAAAATATAAGAATTCTGGATGTAAACAGAAGGCTTGGCAGCCACAGTGTCCCCCTTGCTATTTCAGTGTTTTTATTTTTCTGGTGGCAAAACTTCAAGGATAACATAAATCAGTGGTGGGACGTACCATGGTTCTGATGCCGGATGCAATCAGTCAGAATGGAGATGAAACGGGATTGTTGGTCTTCCTGATTGAAGCAAAAGTAGGCATCCCTGTGGTAGGGAAGTTGAAGGTAGACGGGAAACTGTCCAGGCATCACTACCATGGGCGGGGCAGCCTCCTCTTTTACACCTGAAACACAGAAAAAAAAAACATTATTTCACCCAGGAAATAGAGAGTTGTCAGTTAGTATTATAACTGACTAAGGTTTGTGACCTCAAGGTAACCTGAAGGTTACAAGATTGAGTCTCAGGCAGTTTTTGCTCCAGTTTTGACTTCATGTAATAAACATGACTATATACAGTATATGTGTGCATAAATGGATACAGCAAACATCACTACCAGATATTTATGCTCAGACTCTCATCCATCCATCCATCCATCCATCCATCCACCTCCTCATCCTGGTCATGATCAGAAGCCTATCCCACTATACAATGGGTGAGAGGCTGGAACACACCCTGAATAGTTTGTCAATCTTTTACGGGGATCATATACCACTCACTCACACCTATGGGCAACTTTGAGTCTCCATACAGCCTAGCATGCATGTTTTCAGAGGAAACCGGAACACCCAAAGGAAACCCATGCAGGCAGGGGAAGAACATGCGAACTCCACACAGAAAGGACCCAGGCCAGATTTGAGACAATCACCTTTATGCAGTGAGGTAACAGTACTATCCACCATGCCAAAATGCCCTGAATATTGTTATTACTGTAAGTAATTGGATCCAAACTGTTTAAATTTGTGTGTCAACTAATTTTGAATAGAAGCATTAGGATTAGTCCTGGAAATAATGTTGGAGACGAAAGGCTGGAATGTGTCATAGAGTCGTATTCTTTTTCCTATTAGGAACTCTGAAGATGGTTCGAAGCCATCTGGTGCTCTCCTCTCAAACTTTGCTGGGCAGCGGACCAAGCTAACAGTTGTTTCCAGCTTCAAGAATCTGAAAATGTAGTTCCCAGAGGATTGGAAACAGCATCTCCACGCAAATTTACAAAAATCCTTGCTCCAAGTCAGATTTAAGGGGCTGGGAGAGTACAACATGCCATTTAATCTAGATTATGGCCCCTTGCAGGGCATACTTCCAGCACAGCTGCGAAAGTGACTGTATTGCGTGTAGTGAGCAGTAGCGACCAAAGGGGGGAAATCAAACACCGCGAGCTCAGGGATGGGCGCTGTGATCCCCGTACACCCTCTAAGTGATTTCCCATTCACTCTGCTGTGGGGGGGCCATTCAGAAGGGTGCTCTTAGAGTCTTTGAAAAGAAAGACTTCCAGCGCTCCGGACATCCTGCGAAAAGGAGACATTGGTTTCCTCCCAGGAAGAGTCAGAAGTCACAGCAGAGCGCGAGGCCACCCTTTCTCCCTCCACAAGCCTTAAGGCCAAGCCGTGGGAGTTCAAAACACGCAGAAACTGACTGCAGAGTGGTGACTCAGGCGGTAACAGCAGTGAGCCATTTTAAACCAGAGCCAGGGGAGTGGGGGAAAATTACCGTTAGGGTCTGGGAAGGTCTTGTCCACCATGGCCTTGTACTGCTCCTCTGATACCAGCACACTGCCTCCAGTTGGCTGAATCTTGTGGCGTGGGGGTACTCCTTTTGCAAAGCTCTGGAAGAGAAGAATGCCAAACATTACAAACGAATTCCACCAGCGAGGCAGTGTGGTCATTAAAGTGAATTTCATTGAATGGAAGGGTGGTTCTCAAAGAATATAACATCCAACCTGGTGCAGCTTTGGTTCCACAGAGTAAAGACATGTGGCAAGGTGCTAGGTAGATTTCAGAGATAATGTGCACAGAACATATTATAAGATGAATACAGAAATATAATGAAGAGGCTAAGAGATGTAGTCTGCAAGACAACTGACTCCGCTCTAAGAAGCCTCTTGTTTCGCCCCCAGTAACAAAATTACTATGATTGTGTTCCATATCATTTACATAAATGACTTGCTGTTTTATATGAGAAATTTCAGTTTGAAGACCTTGCTTTCAGAATGAATGGGAGTAACACGCCAGTTTGCTGAAGCTTTAATACTTTCGACAACCTCCATGTTTAAAGTAAATATAATTTTGCTTGCATATTGCTACTTATTCACAAATATGTTTTTTTGTGCGGTTAGGGCTATTTTACATTTTTACATAAGTTTGTTATGATCCCTCCTGCTTCAATGGTCCCATATTGCGGACAATGCTTTTTCCCAGTTCAGTTTACCTGTACAGTGGTCTCCACAGTATCTGACAGCTCAAAGAAGGTTGACTTTGATGAACCCCAGTTTAACCATAAGATCCACCATCTCCACCATCACAAACAAATCTGCTTTAACTAGAATCAGTTATTGTGCGTGTAATGATTGGCTAATTTAGCCTGAGTAAGCATTAGTCGCTATCCTTTGTCACACGGTGTGAGGGGCCAATAGATCTGTTTGCAGGCCATAGCAGAGCTCATTATCAGAGGGGACACCTGCGCTAAGCAGGCTGTTCTTCAGAGGGCAAAGAATTACAAGCAGCATGCAGCCTGACAAATATCAATTTTTGTGGGATTTTTTGCCAAGAAGTTTATAAACCTCCCTTTTGAATGTCAAATCATATAATAAATTGCCAAAAAAAATACAGAATTATTGAAGTTTTTTTAAATAACAGCTACAGTATAGTTATGGGTTTTAAGACTTTCGGGCATTATAAGGGTAAACTTTAATGGCTTATTGACCTGCATTTATTAAAGAAGAACAGGCTCATGTACTATGCTCCCAGCATTTCTTTTGAGTCTTCGAGGCACTTCTGATGCTACCTCTTTGATCAAACTGTCCTCGTAGACCTCACCTCCTTGCTGTCATGGCACTCCAGGCTGTAGTCGGCTCTTGCCACTGCGTACCTCTCCTTCCATTTCCTGGAGTCATCAAAATAATTCACACTCTCCTGATACAGGATTTCAGCATCCTCCAGAGGTGCCTGCAAACACAGACAGAGCAAATCAATCAGAGACATATCGATGCCAAATTGCTGACCCTACTTTTGCTTTTGTTTGACATTGCTGCAAACACTAGTATAAGGCATGAGTGTGATGGTAGGAGTTGACCCCTCTCATACCCTTTGTTTTAGGAGGTGTGTGTGACCCATCCTGTGCTGCTCCACCTCCTCTTGCAGCTGGGAGAAGTATGCCACGGAATACTGCCTTCGATAATGCGGACTAAAGTTCTTCAGCTCCGCCTCTGTCCGGCCTGCAACAGAAAACGTATCCTCGGTATTGAAATTTCTTTTTAATCTGCAAACAATTCAAAGACAAACACATTGACAGTGACATCATCTATCAATACAACAGGGCATTGAATACGATAGCATTATTGATCATCATGGTTAACTTTTATTATCACAGTGGTCATTGTAAAATATGCCTGTAATTTCTCACATCACCATCAACTATTTACTGATATCAACTCCCATTACACATACACCCTCATGGTACAATCAAGATCTCAAAGACGAAGTAAGACAAAAAATAAACATATTGAATAAATATGCATGTCACAACCCTCGCTTCTCATTCATTAGTCCCTCTCCTGTTCCAGTGGTCTTTGTGAGTTTGTCTCCTTTAGTTGATTTATTGTCTTGTCATATCCCCTACCTCCCAGTGAACTTTAGCATGCCTCACCCCATTTGTTGATTGTCTCGCCCATATAAATTGCTTGAAGCATATCAGTCTTAATTGGGTTATCTTTGACTCTTTTCTGAAGTTACCTTCTAGTTGTGAGCTAAGCTCTTCTTCCTCCGCGTGTTTGGTAAAATAGGAAAGAAAAACAGAAAAAATGTTTTTAAGAGCTCTTTATTAGGAACACCTTCTTGTTCTCTAGTGGTCTCCAGAGCAGGGACTGTGTCACTATAAAGTTACCTTCCTGGAAGTAGCCTGGCCACTGCAGTATTGGATTTACCACCTGGCGTGGGACCCCTGGGCTGTCTTAACCATAACTCGGATTCCCCCTCTCTACTGCTTCATGCAAACTGTCATACTCAAACTGCCCTCACCTTGAGTTTTCCCAAACCCTCTTCTGTTCTCTTGCTTGTTGCTAATGATAAATATGTCCAAGAGGCTTTCATCACTGATCTGCCAGTAGTTCATTCTGCCTGGTTCACAACATATAAACACGGTTCCTATCATTATGACGATGGCACTCGACTGTATTTTTAGTCATGAATCCAGCAAGCATTACATCCAAATCACAATCCAGGAAAAGATCCACAAAAAGATGCATAGTATATATCTCACAAGAGGCCCATGGGCCTTAATGGTCACCTGAGTTGTATAAAAACTGATGTTATTGATGTCAATGAACCAAATATACCCAGAAGTATCATTTTCCTATATAATGTATAGTAAACTTCACCCCCTCCCCAGGGGCAAACATGGAGCCTGGGGGCCATGAAATTAACAATTTTGATAAAGCACCTCAGGACCCTTCCAGCTATGAAGAGTATTGGTTTCCAACCCATCTCGGTCTGGAGAAGAAGATTATTGTAATTTTTGGCAATATGACCCCATTTGGGCCCCATCCCTCAGCCCCTGGGGAATAGACAGGGTCAAAAATGTCATAGTATCAAACTGTCATCTCATGGTTATTATGCCAATCAAGTTTGAATGATTTCCAGTAGAAAATGAACAAAATATACCCAAAAGTATCATTTTCCTATATAAACTATAGTAATTTCACCTGCTCCCCAGGGGCAAACATGGAGCTCAAGGGTCATGAAGTTCACAATTTTGATAAAGCACCTCAAGAGCCTTCCATCTATGAAGAGCATTGTTTTCCAGCATATCTGGGTCTGGAGAAGAAGATTTTTAAAATTTCAGCCAATTTGACCAGTTTTAGCCCCGCCCCTCAGAGCACCTGGGGGTGGGCACCATATAATTCATAATTTTGGTGCATATTTGACCAAGGAAGGATCCTGCAAAATTTTATTGAAATTGGATCAGCCGTTTCTGAGAAGTCGAAAATGTATTGACCAGTTTTTGCCCCGTCCCTCAGAGCCCCTGGGGGTGGGAACCATATAATTCACAATTTTGGTGCATATTTGACCAAGGAAGGTTCCTGCAAAATTTTATTGAAATCGGGTCAGCGGTTTCTGAGAAGAAGTGGAAAATGTATTGACCACTTTTAGCCCTGCCCCCTCAGAGCCCCTGGGGGTGGGCATAATATAATTCACAACTTTGGTGCATATTTGACCAAGGAAGGTTCCTGCAAAATTTTATTGAAATCGGATCAGCGGTTTCTGAGAAGAGGTCGAAAATGTATTGACCACTTTTAGCCCCGCCCCTCAGAGCCCCTGGGGGTGGGCACCATATAATTCATATTTTTGGTGCATATCTGACCAAGGAAGGTTCCTGCAAAATTTAATTGAAATCGGATCAGCGGTTTCTGAGAAGAAGTTGAAAATGTAAATTGTTTACGGACACACAACGCACGACACACTACGCATGGCGACGGACAAAAGGCGATTAGAATAGGTCAATTTGAGACTTTGTGTCAGGTGACCTAAAAACTAGAGGGATAAAGATTTAGGAGTAACTTTACAGGCAAAGGGAACAGCATCAGAAAACAAAAAGAAATAAAATCACATACTGGTTCTATTGTAAGGTAGAATAGATCATAAATACTAAGTACACAAAGCCAGAAGTGACTTGACTTATCGTGTAAGCTATGCTGTATATGACAGCTCAAATGATGACCCAAATGCGAAGACCAGAATCAAAGGGTTTATGCAGTGTATATTCCATTCTTCACTCCAAACCTCTGTCTGCATAAGTAACATTTTGCTTGGAGGCAACTGGACGTTTCCAAAGCTTTTTGGCATCAATCATTTCACTGACAAGAGTAATGTCTCTGGATATGTACTTAACTATGGGGAGTTCGCATCCATGACTGAGTCTACACTATTACTATTCTTCTATTCAGACTTGACAAATTATGTCTCGGCTCAAACTCTTTCTTACCTGCTTATACAGAGGCAAAAATTAACAAAAATAAAAAAAGACTGATGTAGGGTAGAGAAGTGTAGTGTTAATGCCTAGAAAGAAACTGGAACACAGGAGTGTCGAGGTATGGTAGATTTTAAGATGAGATAATGGTTTCCTGTCTAGCTCCCAGGGAGTTGAGAGAGTGATAATGTGGTAATGATCATGATAGCTTTAAAGGCAATGAGCAGATAACTTGCAGCTGTCGGTACACAGCTGGCTCATCACCTAAGGGCCTCCCAAACAGAAATCCATGGAGGAGTCATGGTCTGCAGGAAAATTAAATATTAAATTCATCTTCTCATATTTAAATTAATCTAATTATTTTAGACTCTAATGCAAAAGCTCTGGTCAGATATGTTCTAATTCCATTCAATCTTATTTACATTGTTCAAGAGCATGAATGAAATGCATGCCATGCTATTTCAATTTTTGATATTGCAAAAGCAATCCTCAGCTTAATGAACTTGTATTTAATATTGGGTCAAATTTTCCTTGATAAGCTGGGTCTGGTGATAAAGTATGGACAGATGGCCACATCTAGTCAGATTTTCCACCAGCCGCAAGGACTAATTAGTCATTTCCTGCAGAGAGTTGGATTTCGAGAGCGTAGTTCTATTTCGGGGGGAGGGGTTTCAATGTAAATTAGATGGCACCAGCACTGCAGGTGTGCTGTTTAAATGAGGTCGCTCAAAGCAATATTTTCTTTTTTCCAGAGACATAACCATGTCCACATATAACCTGTCAGAATCATTCTAACCTCAAGCGACCTATTTCTTTATTCCACCAGTGGGTGTGGACAAACACTTCAAAAATTACAAAATGTACAACCACGTCTTTTGCATAAAATAATATGTCAGGCAATTAAGGCTATGACTATAAATATTGTGTCATTGCATCATCAATGTAAAATTGGTTAAATTACTTGTTGGCATGGGCTAGATTTGGCATTGAATATTATGCTATTTAACACTGAAATCACTCACAAGCACTCCACCCAACTGCTGGTGTATACAAGGGCAAGGGTTAGTCACTTCTAAATAATTAAAACATGTAATTTCCAGCCGGTAGCTGTAAAGTAACCTGTTTACTGGATTTTATTTGACTGCGCTCACTGAATTAAAAACGTTAATTTTTGGAGAAGCAATTACCATAAAATAATGAACCAACAACTGACAAGTTCCTAAATGTAAGTGACAACAAGTCCCAGAGGAACCTCTATCTTGGCAGATTGTTGAAGCCAAAAAAAAATTGCCATTCTATGCTGTCGGGACATTCTATAATCCAACCACATGCCTATCCAGAATATCAGAATAAGCTGCAAGTGCCATAATGCTCAAGTATGCAGTGACTGCCTTCCTTGTTTGCAGAGCGCATCAGTTCATAGTTTTCCCAATACATTGAAAACACCGCAAAAAACAAAATAGCTGTTTTTGGATTCCTGTTTCAGTAGTCTGTAATGCAAAATAATGGGTTATACAAATGTTCCCAAACTATCCTGGTGCAAAACATGATTTATTCATTTTGGATAAATCTGCCTTTGGCCAGTTAGCTGCTAATAGATATTGGCCTCCCACAGCTTATCTTGCCATATCCATGTATAAATCCAGCAGCCCACAAACAACGCAGATTCAAAAGCACCGTGACGTCAACTAGGACCGTGCCTGCCTGAGCATTTGGCTTCTTGAAAATATGTTTCAGATGCCAAGACAGGTCAGAGGAGAGACAGATTAGTGGAGTTATAGCTCCCTAAGTGAGAGTGCCCGGCATACAACATAAATTCACCAAATAACTTTTTAAAAATGAACAATTAATAATAAAATGAATAAAAATGGTTTTTTTTTACTGTCCAAATATAAATACAAGCACCTAAACAAACAAAAAAAGACAAATCATCAGAGGAGAGACATAGGGTGGCAGTATTGGTATTGAGGTTGACTCAACCTCGTTTCATTTCCGTTGTTTGCATCATGCCCACTTGCAGCTATTGCCGAACATGTGTATATGTTTAAATTTACATGGATGAACCACACCCAATAATGGGTCACTGAAGAAGCTGCTATCGTCCTTGCATGTATCACAAATGATAGATAAAATCTGGCCAAAACACATATACTGTGTATCTCCAATTATACATAAAAGGTTAACAGGCCCTTTATCCTGCTTCATTTTGTCTACAGAGACCAGCATCCCCCTCACTGCAAGCTGAAATTAACAGCACCAGAATTAATATACTCAGAATTCAGGCAAGGACATTAGAGAACTCCACTGCAGTAATGACAACAGAATTCAAAGTCAGAACTCCTTAGTTCATAATACACAGACATATGACAAGCTGGGCTCTACCATGTCTTTATGAACCTTGCAGTTGGACTTGATTGTGAAAGAACCATGTACAAAGATATCAAGAAGACAATTTGCAATTTTCTATAATTGCATCATGATTGCCTCAGTAATTACAGGATGCGTTGATCTCGATACAGAAAATAAGACTGCCTGAATGTGGCTGAGACTGCAGTAGTAAAGAATGTACCGAGGGACAGAGATTTTTTTACAGAGAATGTCCCTGTCTATAGCTTTTTCTATTTGAAAGAGCAAATATGGCACTCGCACTATCTGCTGGTTCTATGCTTGATATTGGTATTAAAGTAGTGGATTATGGGTAATGGTCTGTTGGAAGACAGAAATTTTGCTCAGAGGGAACCATTCATAACTATGACTTCACATAACAGGAAGTTATATAAGTCAAATTCTATCATTCTTCCTTACATTATGATGCAGCTATACACAGGTGTTTATACGAGGAATGTGCAATCACTAACATTATATTAATTCTCCACATGAAGAGCCTCAAATTTTGCTTTCTCCAGTAGCACTGCGACGCAGAGTGGATATCCTGAAGTGTCCGGAGTGGTGCTTTGTTGTCCGACACACACTGCCCTGCAGCTGCAGCTGGACATAAGGGAGCGCAGGAGTTTCCTATGGTACAGGAAGCTGAGGAACCAGCCCTTATCTCCCAGCACATCTCCACATAGGGAAGCTGCTGACACCACACTCTATACCCTGATAGTGTGGTGAACTCAAAAATTGTGTGGGCCGACTTAATTGCATTGTGTGGAAGGAACGTAAAGAAAATAAGGCAAAGTCATTTTTTACATGTTTTTAAGTGCAGTGAACACAAGATCATTAAATACTCATTTTTTTAGGTAATTGGTTTCCTCAAAACATTTGAGTTCACCACACTTGTCAGGGTTTACAGTGCAGATCTCATGCCTGCAGGCAAGTAGCAGTGCGTTGCTCAACCAGAAATAGCTCCGTGCACATGTATATTCTCAATATAAGTATTATTATTCTATAAGTCTCACAGTAAAAAGATGTTATACTGGTTCTGGTCCTAAAGTCAGGTAGCAACAAGTCACCTTAGATAGGACTCTGTGCAGGATTCTTTCTGATCCCAAAAGCACAGTTTTCTGAATCACTGCTGGTTTAGCATGGACATTAAGGTCTTTTAAGTTTTTCTCCAAGTATTAAGTATTATTATTATTATTATTATTATTGTAGACACGCTTTTTCATATTGCACATTCTGCAATCAAGAAGGAAGGACATCTACTGAAAATAAACGTTCTAATCTCAGATGTAATAATACAACATCTCACTACTGGTGCATGGCTTTTCAAGGCAGTGTACAGGCAGCCCTACATGAGTCCAGATGAGGTCATTTCCTTTCACTAATCAAAACCACAGTCAGGAAAACACAGATGTCGGATCAGACCCGACTCCACAAAAATATACCATACATGTAGTGTGCACAAACACCCTCATTTAGCTCTCATTCAGTCCTCTCTCAAGAGAAAGAAAGAAAAAAACAACTGAAAAACTACAACTGTGTAGATGAGAAAAGCCAATAGTTGAGACTGTGTAGAAGGAAATGTGGCACAAATGTTTTGAAAACGCATTGCCTGGAGTGCGAAAAAAGACCATTTTTCTCAAACTCATTCAATGAACGTGTACTTAAATCTGAAAAACAAATAAAAGCAGCATGATGCTTTTTCCTTGCAGTCTTAACTTTAGTAAATCACAAGCCCTGCAAGAATGACAAAAAATCTGATGAAATGATACTTTTAATTGCCAGTCAAACTCAAGGAAAAATGTTGATTGAATCTCAGTGGTTACATTCATTCCTACCTGGAGCACAACAGAGATGGACATCACAAGGTTATAAGCACAAACATTCATTATCAGTTTTGACTCAGCTCATACGTAAAACAGTCTTGGCCAGCTCAAATGGCACCCAATAACATTTTATGGTTTTATCACTGAAACTTGTCAGGACATTGTTTTTCACTATTCATAAAGCACCCAGAGCATTCTAAATTTTCCGTGCAAATATCTACAGCTAAGGACATTTGTTGAGGCTATACAGTACATTCACAAATGAGAAGCAGTGCACCAACCATCCTTTCAAATCTGCTTGCAAAAAATGGCCAAAATCTTATTTTGGGAGCATTAGAGAATCACATGGACATTCCTCTACACAAAAAATTTCTCACATGCTCCTGAAAAAAAATGGATGTGAGTGTTTTAATTAAGGCAGGCATCAAAACCTTCACCCCTCCCTGACTCTTTAAACAAATCTTCAGCTAATAAATGTATTAAGATGATATTGTGCTTCGTTTCTAAACTGGCATACGAGTAATCGAGTTATCCTTGTTGCAGTCCTTCTTAACTACTTAAACAGAGCAAGGCGATGTGAGGACAGAGCGGTTTGGCAGACTTGATGGTCTGAGACTGTTTTTCCATCCCTCCACGACTGCGAAAATGAGCTTCTATTTTCAAACTGTTTTGGTATTTCAAATTCATATTCTTAGCTTGGATCCTGTGATCTGTGTCTTTTCTGCTGAGAGCATTATTTATCACAGCTAGAATGTTAAAGAAATTACCTTTCTACAGTGCAGTCACAGCCATCAGGAATGCATCAGCCAAACTGAGAGCACAAATACCAATGGCATAGCATTCTGAAACTGTAACGTAAATTTTTAGTCCTAAACTCCTCAAAAATACACTACCAGTCAAAAGTTTTTGCACACCCGAAGATCTTGTCAAGTCTTGTCTTACATGTATGTTTACAACAAAAAAGTCACTGGAACCCAATACTTGTTTATTACAAATAATAAATTTACTAGAAAAATCCGCAAGGAGTCCAGCGCAGGTGATTGAAATGGTCAGTTCACTATCAACCCCCGGAAGCTGCTTGATAATGAGTCGATCCATTGAATCACCTGTGCTGGAGCGGGGAGAGAACTAAAACATGCAGGACAGGTGGTTCTCCAGTAGAGGTTTGAGAAGCACTGGATTAGACCAATGTTACTGATCTGCTTAAATATTGGCAAAATAACTGATCCTGCTTTTTCTTAATTTGTTTTGTTGTATACATCGTTTGTACACTAGGCTTCAGTTTTCCTACCTTTCTGTTATACAACCAAAATAAGACTATTACACAAGAACAAAATTTTTAAAAATTGTATCAATTACAGAAAATATTGGGGTGTGCAAAAGCTTTTGACTGGTAGTGTGGCCCATTTGTATAATGCAGGTCTGGGTGTACTGAAAACATTGTTTTGCACCAAAACAGCTGAAGGACATTTTTTCACTAACAGTTCATTTCAAGGTGGCAGATCTCCTATTTTGTAAGACACTCAAGTAAATCTCAAAGCTATTAATCGAAGGTCCAGGACTCATTTCACGTGGCAGACGTCTGACTTGGCTCCAGAAAAAAAACAGCTGTTGATTGGTCCCGGCTTTTTTTCATCATTGATGTTCGCAGTATATGCTGTTCTTATTGGGTGGCCCGTTGTTTTGAAGGACCAGCAGTTGGAATGTTCAAAATGCAGTCTATACAAGCTCTTTAGTTTCGCAAACATGTGGCCTATACTGGTCTAAAGCAAAGACAATCTACTTGATGTGCTCTACTTTATTGCCCAATATGTAATCCATCAGCTCTTTGTGACTCCCATAACTACTATTTCCTACTTATTTAACAACAGAGAGACAAATAAATACTCACCAACATACCTCATTTCTAAATTTCCTTCCAATCAGTGTCATAGATTGAATTGAAGTTGTCTCTATTGGGAAAAACAGGCTCATAAGTACAGCTGATCTGAGGTAATCCCTTCAAAGAAAACAGCTGTTGTAGATAGGGGAACACTGCTCACGGCGATAAGCACACAGAGTTGTGAATTCCATTACCCAAAGAGGTAATATGGTGACAGAAGAGTTCTGATACGCGTTGTATGAGATCCATGACCTCACCTTGGCTTCTTACCATTGCAACATGGCCAAATAGTGAGAATGATTTGATAATATCAATGCGTAAAAAATACTGCAGGGTTTGGCTGTTTACGCACGATTGCCCAACCGCAATGGCAGCTATTTAATAATCGTTAAAACAGATGAATATACACTCAGTGACCACTACATTAGGTACACCTGTACACCTGCTTGTTAATTCAGATAGCTAATCGCCCCATCCCATGGTACCAACTGCATGCATGAAGACATCCAGAGGATCAAACATCAGAGTGGGGAGGAAATGTAAGCCTGAGTTACTTTGAACATGGGATGTATGGGACGCTGGTGAAAAACAGGGTGGTATGAATGTCTAAGAAAAGACTGATGTCCCAGGATTTTATGCACAAAAGTCTAGATATTACAGGAATGGTGCAGAAAAAAGCATCCAATGAGCTGTAGTTCTGTGGGTCAAAAACAACTTGTAAATAAGAGAGGTCAGAGAAGAATAGCCAGCCTGGTTCAAGCTGACAGGAAGGTGGCGGTGACTCAAATAACCACACTTTACAGCATGATTATTTAGCGGAGCACCTCTGAACATTTTTGACCCTTGAAGTAGATTGGCTACAGCACCAGAAGACCACACCGAGTTAAAGGGGACCTCGGATGCTGATCCTTCTTTTAATACATATTAGTAATGTTATAATGTTGGTTGTCCATGTTCAACCTCTGAAAAGTTTCTAAACATAAGATACAGGGGTTTTGCCGTAATCCAAGAACGTGATTTCGTGAGCGTGATTTCCTCTCTGAACAGCTCCTCCCATGGGTCTTCACGAGATCTGGGCAAAACCTGACGTTAGGTTGTGCCGTCCAATTAGTACAGACCTAGCTAGAGCCAACCACTGCGCTGGACCTGCCCACACCGGGAACTATTCTAGCAGGCACTAACAACGGCAGATCATACTATGCCTTAGTAGCGTCGACACTTTTGGAAATACAAAAGAAGAACCGCAGATCATTTGAGGTGCAATTTTGTTAGTATCTCTCCCAAAGCTACTTGTCCGTTTACTTTTGGACGCGAAGAAAAACAAATATTTCTCTTCGAAAAGACGATGCCCCCAGAAATCAGTGGATAGCTTTTTTTGTTTGCTGGCAGCAAACAGCCACGGCCAAATGGAGCGTTAGCTGTTTGTGCTCAGCATTTCACCAAAGACAGCTTTGTCAATAAAGGATAATTCGGCACAGGATAAGCGTTCCAGCTGCTTCTCAAACCTAAAGCAGCTGCATCGATCAAGCGCTCGGAGCCACAAGCTGTAAGTAACCATATAACAGCAAATAATGTAAGTGAAGCTAACGTGTTACGGGTGGCTAGCAGGACCGCTAGCGATAGTTAGCACTAACAACTGGCCTCAAACACAGGCTTTGTAAAATATCTGAAGATAAAGCCTGTATCGGTCGCGACTGTCCGTGACTCACAGACACAGAAGCTGTAAGTTGCTTTTACTGCATAAGCCAACCTGACGTGATAGCCAATTGATTGTGGCTGTAGCACAGCGGCTAACGTAGTCAAGTTACTGTTGCTAATGTTTGTGTCCTAAATATGCAAGAGTGATATCAGGGGAAATTCTACAGAAGGTGTGTGAACATAAACCTCATTTGAAGCTAACTTTTAATACTTGTTTGTAATTTGGATGCTTGGTACAACTGTTCACAGTAACAGAACTTGCTGTCTGTAAAACCTGTATTGCAAGGGTTTGTCTCTGTGGTTATGACCGCTCGGTTACCAGCTACTGCATGTTAGTTTGCGTGTCGTGCTAATTAAAAATGCTCCTGGTTAACTGATATGCAGTAATTCTGATCGGTATGCTTGTGTTACTTCGGTAAGCATCAATGTGGCAGTTTCATCATAACGTTGCCCGATTGTAACCACTACAGTTAGTGATCGCTTCACTTATCCATGACCGGGATCAGCCGGATACTTCACAAATGTCTGAGCAAGCTCTCTGGTGCTACCATGAAAGCAATGCGAAACGCAGAAGCTCTACCGGTTTACAAATGATTTCTCTGCACTACCTTGACATAATTTCATCCCCCCTTTAGAAATTGTTGTGGCTAATAAAAAGCCGAAAAAGGCGGAGATTAAATAGGTAATTCTTTCCTGTAGAAGTGATCAATTCGCTAGCTCCACATAAGCAACTTGTCCGCGCTAACGGAACTTAAGGGTCTGCAAAATCTGTATTATGTTCATAACATAACCGAGCTCTCTCTAGCTGTCGCGTACTATCCATAAAGCTGCTTTCACATCAGACACCAAACAAATTTTTCGCGCGACAGATTACATTCAAAGTCATGACCGCTTATCAGCTACTGCATGTTAGTTTGCGTGCTCTGCAAATTAAAAATGCTTCTGGTTAACTTATATGCAGCAATTATGATCGGTATGCTTGTGTTACTTCGGTAAGCATCAATGTGACAGTTTCATCATAACGTTGCCTGATTGTAGCCACTACAGTTGAAGCTAAACGGAGAGGTGCTGTATGTGTCTGCCGAGTTGGGCTACAGTTAGACCAGACGTACATTTTGCAGAGCTTGGGGTGCGTTTTTGGGTGCTTATGAAACGATCGCTTTTTACTTATCCATGACCGGGGTCAACTTGATACATCTCCAATGTCTGGGCAAGCTCTCTGATGCTACGGTGAAAGCAATAGGGAAGCGCACAGGCTATAACGTGTCGGTATAACAAAGCGATTTCTTTGCATTGCCATCAATTGAATATTAAATTCTTTCCTGTAAAAAGTGATCGATTCGCTAGCTCCACATAAGCAACGGTTCACCAGAGACGGAACTTACGGTCTGTAAAACCTGTATTATGGTCATGACATAACCGGAGCTCTATCTAGCTCTCGACGCTATCCATAATCGCCCATTTTCCACGAGGAAAAGCTGGTCATTCGAAGCAATAAGTAAACCATTACCACGGGCAATTTCGAAAAAGGCTGTTTAGCTTGAAGCTTCGCCCCTCCGTCATATACCAGCGGAAGCTGTTCGTTTCTCCACGCTAACAACACACCACAGCGATGCACACGAACCAGCAGGTCCTAATACACACGAAGCAGTCCATAAGCTGTTGGTCCACTTTTAGCTGCTCCTCACTGTCCATGTTTCCCTATAAACTCAGACCCACCGGATTTCTACGGTCTCCGGTCTACACTTGGGCATGTCGACCCGTTCTACAAATGTGTCTATATGGGGTGGATTCTAGCTTTCCCTGCATCCTAGCTTTAAAGTAAAAAAACCGCTGTAACTCACCACTGGCCCTGTAGCAAACTGTAGCCGATAGCAAATTTGAGCTTGAGCTGCCAGATTTTCGCACTACATCCTCCACCTTCACCGCTGCGTTTGTTAGAACAAGTTCATTTCATTAGATGTATATTCAAGTATCAGGTTAGATTGCGGAATTTTCCCGCCGCTTCCTTATCAGATTGCAGATGTGTCTCGCGTTTCACTCCAGCAAGCCAGACCCGGAAAACTGCGTTCTGCAGACTCGTCCCGCCCAACTCCGCCCTCCACAGAGCTGGCCAGTCAGAAGAGAGTGGGCACACGGGGAGTGGGGGCCATAGCGGAAGAGCCACCCCAATGAGGCGTTTCAGGCAGAGACTACAATGGACTACAAATGGGGTTTTTTGAGGATGGCAGTATGAGCTAAATAAGGACCCTGTTTGGGCTTTGAACGATCAGGAGTACTCTAGGGGAGTCCAAGATCAAAATATAACCTTGGAAATATAGCATCCGAGGTCCCCTTTAAACTTAGAACAGGAAATATAGTCTACAATGGGCAAAGGCTCACTGCAACTGGACAGAAGATTGGAAAAATAGTCTGACGAATCTAGATTTATACAGCAACATAGACATGGTAAAGTCAGAATTAGGCAGAAACAACATGAATCTATGAATTCTCCCTGCCTTGTGTCAATGGTTCTGGCTGGAGGTGATGGTGTAATGGTGTGGGGAATATTTTACATGCGCACGAGACCACTTAAAACAAGTTGAGAATCATTTGAATACCTCAGCCTATCTGAGTATTATTGCTGACCATGTGCATACCTTCACTGCCACAGTCTGCCCATCTCTCAATGCAGAGGTAGTGAACCCCATCCAGAAAAAGCTGATGTGGGTACAGATTTTCCTTCCAACCAAGCGCTGAGATCTCTAATTTCATGTATCAACCATTAGAGTCTTTGATAAATTAGAATCTGGTTTGTAACTGCTTGGTTGGAACTAAATCCAACAGCCACACTGGCCCTTTCTGGAAGAGATTCCCCACCCCTGTTTTAATGGCTATTTCCAGTAGTATAATGGGCCAAGTCACAAAGGCCTCATCATCTCAAGCTGGTTCCGCAAACATGACAATGCATTCAGTGTACTCAAATTATGAAGTCAACAGATTCCAATCCAGCAAAGCATCTTTGGGACATGTTGTAACGGAACTGTGCAACGCAATCATGTCTATATTGACCAGAATCTTGAAGGAATAATTCCAGCACCTTGTTGAATTCATGCCACAAAGAACACAAGCCATTCTGATGGCAAAGGAGGGTCCTTCCAAGCATCAGAAAGGTCCACCAAAAAAAGTGGCCACCGAGTGTATTCTTTTCAGAATGAAAAAGTAGAAAGCGGACATCTTGCCAGGACACAGACTTTAGTGATTTTTGAGCTTAACATCAGTTTGCTCTCTCAAAATCATCTGAAGGAAGATGTGGCCAGATTGCACTGGAGCATTGTGACTGTTTTTTGGCTTTAGCATGTTCTCTTGACCATTAAATCATACATCTAAGGCATCAATGTTGTCATGTGGCCAAAGTTCAGTAACACACCAGTTCAAAGTTCTTCACAGACTAACCAAGCCAACTAGAATTCACAGAAAGTCAAGCATCATTGACAGGGTTAGAACTTGATGGCAGATCTCCTGAAATCACAGTTCTCAAGGGCCAAGAACTGCTGGTTTTCTACCCTCTCTATACCTGAGAGTCAGGTTGGATGACATTCTGGCCAATGAGAGGCAAAATTGTTCACCAAGTTACCTGGAAGGACAGAAAACTGGGCTAGATTTGGATTCAAGGGCCAGATTTGGGGAGCCTTGCTTTATGGTTTAGAGGAGCTTGTTCTGTCAGTCTTAGTAAACCCACAGTCTTTGTATTGGTTAGCTTTTAAGCTCTCCTTTCATGAGAGAATATTTTCTAGTAAGACAAGATGTCATCTGTCTTCATTAATTCCTTTTCAGAATCCTCAAAATTGAATATGCAGACTGTGATTATTTTATCAATCGATTTCTGCTTCCTTTCTGAAATGGATTGTTAAAATTCTGACATTATGTCACAATGTAATCATTAATGCATGAGATGTCCCACAACTAAACCTTAGGGGTGGTCCACGAAACACAAAAATAGCACCACGGTCACTGCAGCTCACTTGGTTCATTTCGGGCTTAAGTGTAATGTAATCTCACAGTAGTGTTTTTATGCTTGGGTCCAACACAGGGACAATGAAAACACCTTTTGTAATTTGTGTAGGAAACAAACAAACCGCAAGTTGTAATTACAGGGTCCAAGCAACATGAGGTAATAATCATTTCTCAAGCAATGAGGGCACAAATTGTATGAGTTTTTCAAACAATTTTCAGTTCATGGCACATAACTGTGCATGGTATACTTTGCCCTGCAAATTTCAGGTTGATTAGTCACTGCCATGTCTTTGAAATACCAGCCGTAACCTGTTTGACAAATAGCAGCCAGATAATTAAAAAATTACAACACCAATTCTGAAATAGTTGGGACAAAGTGTAAATTGTGAGTAAAATCAAAATGCAATGACTTTCAAATCACACCAGCCAATATTTTATTCACAATAGAACAGTGATAACATAGCAAATGTTGAAACTGAGAAATTTTACAATTTTATCCACAAAATGAGCTAATTTCAAATTTGATGGCTGCTACAGGTCTCAAAAAAGTTGGGACAGGGGCGTATTTACCATGGTGCAGCATCCCCTCTTCTTTTTAACACAGAGTGGAGGCGTCTGGGCATTGAGGAGACAAGTTTCTTGAGTTCAGCCATTGAAATTTGATCCCACTCGTTTAATACAGGCTTCCAGCTGCTGGAGAGTTTTGGGTCTCCTTTTATGGATTTTTCATTTAATTATGCGCCAATAGTTCTCAATCGGTGAAAGATCAGGACTGCAGGCAGGCCAGTTCAGCACACGGACTCTTCTACTACGAAGCCATGCTGTTGTAATAGCTGCAGTATGTGGTTTTGCATTGTTATGCTCGAACACACAAGGCCTTCCCTGGAATAGATGTCGTCTGGAGGGGAGCATATATTGCTCTAAAACCTTTATATACCTTTCAGCATTCATGGTGCTTTTTAAAACATGCAAGCTTCCAACACCACATGCACTAATGCATCCCCATACCATCAGAGATGCTGGCTTTTGAACTGAACGCTGATAACAGGAGGGGTGGTCTTTCTCCTCTTTAGCCCGGAGGACATGACGCCCATAATTTCCAACAAGAATGTCAAATTTGGACTCGTCTGACCACAGGACACATTGCTACTTTGCTACAGTCCATTTTAAATGAGCCTTAGCCCAGAGAACACAGCGGCGCTTCTAGATCATGCTCAACAATGGCTTCCTTTTTGCATGATAAAGTTTCAGGTGGCATCTGTGGATGGCACGGCAAACTGTGTTTACAGACAGTGGTTTCTTGAAGTAGTCCTGTGCCCGTTTAGTAATGTCAATGACAGAATCAAGCCGGTGAGTGATGCAGTGGCATCTGAGGGCCTGAAGAGCATCCAGTAAAGGTCTTTGGCCTTGCCCTTACTCAGAGATTTTTCCAGTTTCTATGAATCTTTTGATGATGTTATGCACTGTCGATGATGAGACCTTCAAAGCCTTTGCAATTTGACGTTGAGGAACATTGTTTTTAAAGTATTCCACAATTTTTTTACACAAGCCTTCACAGGTTGGAGAGCCTCTGCCCATCTTTACTTCTGGGAGACTCAGCCTTCTAAGACATCCTTTTTATAGCCAATCATGTTACAAACCTGATGCCAGTTAATGTAATTACTTGCTAAATGTTCTTTCAGCTGATTCTCTTATATATTAATTGCTTTTTCAGCCCTTTTTTGCCTGTGTCCCAACTTTTTTGAGACATGTTGCAGCCAGAAAATTTGAAATAAGCTCATTTTGTGGATAAAAATGTAAAATGTCTCAGTTTCAACATTTGAAATGTTGTTTATGTTCTATTGTAAATAACATATTGGCTCATGTGATCTGAAAGTCATTGCATTTTGATTTTATTCACAATTTACACTTTGTCCCATTTCAGAATTGGGGTTGTATTTTCCTCACTAGAAGGACTATTTGACCCTTATACAGAAATGCAACATGCAAAATTAGAACCACTGAGTCAAATGGTTGACAATATGCAATTTTACATTGTTACATACAGTACCACATGTTGGCCAATTGGAATCAAATTTGTTGTACTTCTCTATAGCGCTACCATCTTGCTAATCAAAGTAATTTGCATTAAGACTGCCCTTTTAGAAATCCTTCACAATAGTATTAGGTTTTCGTGGCAACCTTCACCTGTAATGAACATACGAGGACTCCAATCGCGGATCAAGGTCAGAAGAGCGTCTTTTATTTGACTGGGAATGTTCAATGCTCATGGTCAGAAAAAACAGAAACAAGTCAGAAGCCAGAATCAGGAATATCACAGGTAATCAGAATCGTAAACCAGGGACAGGCAAGGGATCTATTAACCAGAAAATCCGTCAGCACAAAATACAGAAACAAAGGGGTATCTAAACTAAGGGAAATAGGGGAAAAGGGGAAAGGGTAATTGGATAGGGGAAAGGGAGACAAAGAAATTAACTAAACGAAGGGAATGCAAGGGAATATGGGAAAACGAAAAGACTAGCAATCAAAATTCACAATCACTCGAGCGCAAATACAAAATATCAACTAGAAACAATGAAACACGCAGACAAATCTTACAACAATCGCAGAAGCTCACTAGAAAGAAAGGCAAAGACGACCCGACCAAGACTGAGCAAAGGAACGAAACGAATCGACACTGACAAGAGGAAAAGTGGGGTTTTTATAAACAAACTAATCAGAGTGTTTAGCCCAAGTAATAAAGGACAGCTGGAGAGGAGGCGGAATCTAGAACAGCAAAGGATGGTGATAGGACAGATTGGGGAAGTAGGTGTGCCCTGCTTCTTCAAACTAACTAATCACCGTGCCTAACTACTCTGCTCTAATGTGTAGTCCTACCCATTTCTAATCACCCGTGCCTCAGCTAAACTATTCTCAGGTGCAGACAGTTAACAAGCACAGGAAGAAGGAAGCAGGAAGTACCCAACCAGAAAAAAAAACAGGGGAAAAAGATTGTGAATGGAAACAAGACAAGACACCACACTTGGGAAACACAAAAGGGAGCTCAGTACAAGGAAGACAAGAGACAAGCATTCAAAAAACATGAACAGTCACACTAGAAAACATTAACTAAACACAATGAAACTAATAAATCTAAGCAAAAACATACAACATCAAACATAAAATCCTTAATTCACAACATCACCATTATGATGCATGCAAAATTTAAAGTTGTTTGCACAATACTGCCCTGTCAAGTCAGACGGCAGTATCTGCAAAATAGTGATCAGGCTAATCTCTACTAAAAATAGATGGAGCTGGTGCTGTAGAGGGTCAATGGCGGGTTTTCCCAATTTTGAGAAATTTGCAGATACCGCCGTCTGGCTTGACAGGGCAGAATTGGTTTAAGGATTTTCCAAATCCTTAACAAGAATATAAGGTTTCATGATGACAGGTGACAGCTAAAGTGAGTAAAGGTCTAATGAAATTTGATTGGCTGATGTTGACCATGTTGTTTCATTTATCACTTTGTTCTTATAGATTTCCATAGCAAGACTGACTAACATGAAGCATGCAACATTTCAAGTTGATTGGACAAGTGGTTTAGGAGTTATGATCATTTGTTTGCTATAGCACCACCTACGGATGGATTAACACCAATCAAATTGAAATCTGTAAATCCATACTGTATATGCACCTCCCCACCAAATTTCACACTGATCCCTTCAGTGGTTTGGTAAAAGAAGAACATGTTAACGCAGACGCTACGCCGCTGCATGATTGCATGATCTTGCTTTGGTCTGTTGGACCAAGTGAGCTAAAAAGTGAGTCTTCATGGAAAACAATTTATAGGTTAATCAAGAACCCACACCGAATTCTCAAATATTCATTCAACATCATCCTTATAAAGGTTACATCCAGCACTCTGTGGTTCCACATTCCCTGAAAATCCTGATTCCTGAACCAAGCATACCCAGTGGAAGCAAAATAATTACACTAAATAAAGGCTGTTTATACGGATTTCTCATCTGCGCACATTAATAATCAGCTTCATCAGACATCCGGTTATTTTCTAACCAGTTAGCTTCCATTTCCGAAATTGTCCAGAGCTCTTCTTCTGCTGCACAGGCTGCCAATTCCCTCCTCTGGCAACCCAAAGCCCCGTCAAACTTATCATGAGAGCCCAGCATTACCCTGTTGGACCCTTCTTACAGCAACCCTTCCACCTGCGGGAGTTTCCTGATGCAATGCGCCATGATCTTTCATTTCCAGCCATCTACCTTCCCTACTGGCTTTCACCACCACCCATCTAACCA
Source organism: Gymnothorax javanicus (assembly GCA_029692085.1). Classification (NCBI taxonomy): domain Eukaryota; kingdom Metazoa; phylum Chordata; class Actinopteri; order Anguilliformes; family Muraenidae; genus Gymnothorax; species Gymnothorax javanicus. The sequence continues at coordinate 35,566,211 of CM056198.1, forward strand.
AGCAAGCCCCTGTCCAGGCTTCAGCTTACTTGGAAGCTGGCAATCCTGCAGTACTCAGCCTCCTAGCTTTTGTGGAAAAGCTAAAAGTCTTCAACCAAACCCATGCTGCTAACACCGCAGCTTGATGCATACTCCAGCTCCATCAAGGCCAATCACTATGTGTCTAACTACTCCACTGAGTCCTGTACACTGGCAACTAAGACCCACTGGGACCATCGAGTGCTTTCCTCTTCGACTTGGCAGATTGGGTTCTGGATGAGTTGCCCACATGCCAGTTGCTAACTGACCTTGCTGGTCTGATTGACCCAGCCCTAAGGGCAGATACCCGCTTACAGGAGATACGAGTGCACCGGCGAACTCAGCTCCAGGCTCCTTTGCTTCCAGGCCCCTTCACTTCTTCCTCTAGATCCATTCCCTGTCAGCCATCTTGGAAACCTATGCTAGTGGATCGTGCCAAGCTCTATCAGCTGAACCAATCTGAGCAACAATCCTGAGCGAATTCTGGCCTTTGCCTGTACTGCGGAAGTAATGATCACCTTATTGCAAGGTGCCCTGATCATCAGCCCCGTGCCATCCAACGAGGGAAGGTGCTATGTAGGGCTGCTGTTTCTTACTCTCGGTCACTCCTCTCCATGTAGCTCTTTTTGCAGGGACAAGTGCCTTGGTTGACTCAGGGGCAGGTGTCAACTTCCTCCATCCAGCCTTCGCCAGACAAATGAAGATTCCCTCGGCGCTCCTGGACAAGCCCATTCGTCCTCAAGCATTAAGAGGAATTGCGCACCTTGACATCGTGGGAGCCACCGCTCCAGTCCAGATGCTAACCTCTGAAACCATCAGAAGAAGGTATTCTTTTACCTCTTGAAGTCTCCACTAGGGTGCGTCAATATATTGACATACCTGGAATTTCACTTTTACCAATACCGATGGTATTGGAATGTGTCATAAATGAAAGTACCGAAAATATCAGGTATACTCGGAAAAATCTTTACCACCGGACAAAAGTAATACCCAATAAAAATACTGAACCAGGGGCACCCCGGTGGCTCATCGGTCTAAGCGCGCCTACCATAAAGGCTGTGTCCTTCCCGCAGCGACCTGGATCGATTCCGGCTCAGGTCATTTGCTGCATGTCTTCCCCCATTCTTCTCCCCAACCTTCCTGTCTCTCTACACTGTATAACTGTCAAATAAAGGAAAAATTCCCAAAAAAATAATCTTAAAAAAAAAAAAAAAAAAACCAAACCAGACAGTCCACGCTAACTTGTGGATATTCCCACTGCAACTATTTATGTGTGTATCATAGGGCAGTCCGTATGCTGTCTTGAACATAACGGTATTGCACCTGTTGCATATGCTTCAGTATGTACACCCAGTACACACATCATATATGAATCGTACGTAGCCTAGCCAGACATTCCCGACAAAAGGTCAGCCAAGGGACACACACACACATTTCTCCTCCAAAAAATGGTACAAGCCAATCATGGGTGCAGATGGGTTACACTCACTCACTATAACACGGAGCACTGAATTTACCAATAGGGGTAGTGACTACGGTATGACAGACACGTAAACAACTTGAAATGAAAGACTGATAAACAACATTGGTTTTTCATAATTTATTTGCCTAAATTTGGTTTGTGGTTTGCTGCAAAAGAAAGAAAATGTAGATGAGACCCCCCCCCCGGCATCCGTTCATCTCATTAGATGATGGTGTAGCGCTAGGGGTTGGGTGTGTGCATCTCTTAGAGTGGCTGTGGAGTCCCACTCTTGAGTGACAGTCTCTTTCACACTGGCTGCAAACAAAGGAGGATGGTGGTCTGGCAGCGGCTGCCCTTGCTTTCCTCCTAGCTATCTTATCCGCAAGCTGGACGTTTCTGGCGTTCTCAGCCCTCTTGACTCCCTCCTCAACAGTAGCCTTCCAGGCTTCTCGACAATCTGCTGTGCTTTCCCAGGTGTTCAGTTTGATATCTGCCAACTTCGTGTCGCGTTTGCAGACATATTTGAAGCAGAGCTGTGGTCGGCCAACAGAGCGGGAGCCCTCGCACAACTCGCCGTAAAGCATGTCCTTGGGGATGTGACCTGGATCCATGTGACGCACGTGGCCCAGCAATCTGAGTCGTGTCCGACCAAGCAGTGCAGGCAAACTTGAGATGCTGGCGCACTGTAAAACCTTGGTGTGTGGCACTCCGTCCTGCCACCTAATGTGCAGAATGCATCTGAGACAGCAAGGGTGAAAGCTATTCAGCCTTCTCTCATGTCTGGTGTACGTGGTCCAGGACTCACTGCCGTAGAGGAGTGTGCTGAGTACACATGCTTGGTAGACACGTAGCTTGGTGTTCTCAGTCAGCTGGCTGTTGCTCCACACTCACTTGTTCAGTCTGGCCAATGAAGCTGTGGCTTCGGCGATCCTCATACTCACTTCTACATCCAAAGAGAGATGGTGGACCCGAGATAGGTGAAGGTGTCCACCACCTCGAGATGCGTGTTGTCGATGACGATGTCTGGGGCATGATGTTGGTCTTTTTCAGGCTGATGGTTAAGCCAAAACTCCTTGCAGGCGTGAGCCAAATGGCTGGCTAACTGCTGCAGTCCAGCTTCACTGTGTGACGTCAGTGCTGCGTCGTCTGCAAACAGCAACTCGCGTATGAAGACCTCTCTGGCCTTGGTTTTCGCGCGCAGGCGAGTGATGCTGCACAGTTTCCCATCAGCTCTGGTGCGGAGGTAGATCCCTTCAGAGCAATCAGCGAAAACATACTGCAGGAGCTTGGAGAAGAAGATACCGAAGTGGGTCGGTGCTAGGACGCAACCTTGTTTCACTCCGCTGCTCACTGGGAAGGCCTCCGAGGTTGCACCGTTAAAGCAGATTGTGCAGATGGGAATATCGTCCGTCATAAAACAGAAAATGGACGTGTAGGTTAGTCTAATGCATACCAGTGTTTGAGTAGTACAGGTAATACAGTAAGTCGCGGTTCTGCAAAAATTCCCAGTATATCTGGTAATACCAGGTATTAGTCATCCGGTATATCAGTATCTGGTTTTGCTTATACCGACGTACCTAAGTCTCCACACACCCCCGGGGTGTAAGGAGAGCCCTGGTTAGAACATTGGAATCCCAACATTGACTGGGTCAGAGGACACATTGTCCATTGGAGTCAGTCCTGCTTCAAGACTTGCTTGCGCTCAGCTCTCTGGTTGCACCTCTTGCTCCCACTCGCATGGCGGAGCCGACTGATCTGAAGGCAGTTCCCACCACCTACCACGACCTACCACGAACTCCCTGACCTTCAGCAAGTTGCAAGCCATTTCACTTCTGCAACACCGTCGCTATGACTGTACCTTCTAGGTGCAAATCTCCTTCTGGGAAGGTCGCCGCCTATGGGTCGGCTGTATTCACTGTCTGCATCGAATCTGAGGCTATGGATGAATATATCTCTGAGCGCTGGCCTCTGGAATTATGCAATCATTATTCCCCTCATTAGTTTTCATTATTCAATTGTCTCATGCATTGCCTTCCTTTCTCTGTTCCCACACCCACCTGTCCCCTATTTTTAATTGTGGTGGCATATATTTAAGTTCCAGGTAAATGTTTCTTCCCGGCTGGATTGTTTCTCCTCTGTCTTCTAAGCCTGTTAACCTAAAAGCTCCAAACCCTCCGTTCTGGGTTTTGAAGTTCTACTAATTACTGCTTTACTACAGATATCTCCCTGTGCTATCCAGCTTCTGTTCTGAAAGTCAGCTGGCCAATCCAAGCTAGACTTTGAAACCAGGCACTGCCCCATGTGCCCTGGACCCAGGATTGCCTTCCTGGAGTTGATTTCGGACTAGTGCCAGACTACGGCTTGACCTTCTGCACCTGGTTCCATCTCTACTGCTCATAAGACCAAACAGAATATTGGACTGTTTTTTTCAGTCAGTTTCAAAGGTACATCCAGCCAAAGAGCTGCAAACTTTTTTTTTTTTAACATAAATGACTTGCTATCCTTAGGTCCCAAGTGTAACATACATTTCCTGGTATTTTGACCTCACTAACTTCCCCAACCTGAAGAAGCTGTTCTCCACATGAGCATTTTTGTCTCGTCGGCATCTGGCCTTCATCAGATTATAGCCCACAAGTGAATCACCCACTCAATGCAGTGTGTTCTATTAATAGGTTGGTAGCAAGATGATATTTACTCAAGTTCAAAATAGGTAATGATAAACATAAATAAAGCAAAAATTCAATAAATGAATTGGCAAAATCAATACGGGCCCAATTCCACACACTTTCAACATGGAGTTAGGCCCTTATTGAATTCATCAATTCAATTACATCCTAAACTCTTATCTGAAAGATGCTGAGACAGACATTTTCCTCACTTATTCTATGTGAAAATCACTGGTGATTATATAACCAATTAAAACAGGGTTTGTTGATCTGGTCACAGAGGACATTAAAGCTACAGACTTCAATCTAAAGCCTTCAAGTCAGAGTAAACATGGTGCATTTATGGGATCTTCTGCACATTTTCCTTTTTAATGGTTAAAAACAAAATAACAAAAAAATCCATCAACTTCATTTGTAAATGTCTATCATTATGTAGTGCTCTCCAAACCAAGCTGCTTGTCATCTTTCTTGGCAACCAAAATTCAAATGATGGAAAGTCAATTTGAAAATTTCCGCTACACATCACTTTAGCCAATCAGATCTCGGTAAAACGTCGCAGAAAAATGTGAGTTAAACAATCTGTCCTGGAAAAATCATGATAATTTCCTTATTCAATGAAAGACTGCTTTCGAAGGCTTCTTACTGCTGAAATTAATTACATAGTCCACAGAAGAGGATTTATTTTACATGCAGTTCTATACACGCATCATTGACTCATACTTTCATCACTTCATGTAATTTTTACCTGCTGAGTTCCCAAATACCCAATCTTACAGATCTTTGGACTGTGGGGGAGGGGTGGGGGAAGGTGGTCTGAATATCCAAACGAAACCAGTGCAAATGACAGATAAGGCAAACTCAACCAGAAAGGCCCATGCCATGATCAGGAGCTGGAAACTTGGAGAGAGGTGACAGTGCTATCCACATCACTGCCTTGCCATACTATAGCCTGAGGACAATAAAAGATTACATGTAAAAAATCCTTCACTTTCTCTTGTGACACTGACGTGAGGTGGTATTAACTAGGACAAAAGTACGTATTACTAAGAAATTTACTATCTTATTCCCTGTTTTTTTCTCAATATGAGAGGAAAGAGAAAATGTATATCATACAGTACGCTCAGGAATTTCAAGAATTACTGGCACCCCTGAGTAGCAAAGCACAAACAATACCAAAAAAAAAAACCACAATATAATTATAAATAAACGGAATATACCAACTCGTGTGAAATACTTTATTAATGTTTTGATGAAAACACCCAAAATTATAACAATAATACAAAATAAATTTCAACAAAGTCAAGGTTTCATAATTATTGGCACCCTACATTTAGTACTTTATGCATCCACCTCTGGTGAGGATAACAGCATGTATTTTTTGACAAGGTTCAGGCACACATTTGGGGGGATTTTGGACTATTCCTCTAACAAATTCTTTCAAGATCCTTGACATTCTTGGGTACGTGTTTATCAACTGCGCTCTTCAACTCAGCCCACAGGTTTCAATTGTATTGAGGGCAGGCGACTGAGATGGCTTTTGCAGAACAATGATTTTTGTTTTCACAGAGTCATTTCTGTGTGGATCTTGCAGTATGCTTTGGGTCATTGTCTTGTTGGAAAGTCCATCTACGGCCAAGTCCCAGCCTTCTGGCGGAGGCAACCAGATTGTCAGCCAAAATATCTTGATACTTGGTGGAATTCATTCTGCCATTAATCTTAACCAGTGCCCCTGGGCCTCTTGAATGTAAACAGCCCCAAAACATGACTGACCCACCATCATATTTAACCATGGGTATGCTTCTCCTTGCAGGCATCTCTGTTTTGATGCCAAACATGTCAATGCTGAATCTGACCAGAACATGCAATTTTGGTCTCATCTGACTGAAACACCTTGTCCCAGTCATAATTTAAATGATGTTTGCCAAACTCCAACCGGTTGTTTCTGTGTCGTCTAGTCAGAGAAGGCTTTCTACTGGCAACCCTTCCAACGAGCCTGTGGTGAGGCGCCCCGGTGGCACATCGGTCTAGATGCACGCACCATAAAGGCTGTGTCCTTTCCGTGGCAACCCGGGTTCAATTCCAGCTCAGGTCATTTGCCATATGTCTTCCCCATTCTTCTCCCCAACTTTCCTGTCACTCTCTACTGCATAACTCCAAAAAAAAAAATCTTTAAAAAAAATAATAAAAAAGAGCCTGCGGTTGTGAAGGTGGCACCTGATGGTGCTTTCTGAAACCTGGTGTCCCAACGATGCCACCAAGGCCTGCAATTCCTTCATAGTGAATCAAGGGGATTTTGTTGCTTCTCTCACCATCCTCCTCAGCATTCTGGGCGGCAAAATGCAGTTGCGTCCTCTATCCTTGAGGTTTTCAATAGTTCCATATCTTTTGAATTTTTTAATAATTGCCCTATTCAATCATTTGTGAATCTTCTTGTAGCCATTACTAGACTTATGAAAGTCTATGACCATCTGCCTCTTTTGAATTGACAGTTATTTTGTTTTCTTAATGGTGTTGGATGACAAAGGGATATTTCATGTGTGTTATCTCATTTATATACCCTAGTGAAACAGGAGGTGATGCAATGGCAAAATACAGTTCTTGAACACTTAGATAAAACTTATATAAGTAGAATTGAATACCTGGTTTAATTTTGGTAGATGTTATTTACAACAATCTTTAAGGGTGCCATTAATTTTGAAACCTTGATTTGGAGGAAACTGATTTTTAATTAAATCAGTAAATGACTTTGGCTGGTTCCATTGGAACATAAATATTGTACAGCATTTCTCACATGTTGTTATTTAGAGCTTCTCTATAAATATATATATTTTTTAGAATTTCTTATATTGTTTGTATTGTTTGTGCATTGCCAGTCAGGGGTGCCAGGAATTTTGGAGCCCACTGTATGATTTAAGACAGGCAGCCCTATAATTTTTTTCAGGAATGGAGAGTACTGAGCTGTGCAAATTATTGCCAGGAAAATGTGATTGCCTGAAATGCACATAATTTCCTTTGGCTCAGATTTGAAGGAATCAAAGGCAAAGAAATGTTTTTTTTCCTGGGCTCACCAACCCCAGTTGCACAAAACATCAACATTCTATCCAGTCACCAGTGATATTCTTATATTGCATGCAGATTGCATAATGAGAACATTATTTAATATGTGCACACATTAAATCTATTTGCGACGAATCTATTTTAATATGATTACAGTAGAGATACCAAGGGAATCTCTGCTGAGAGCAATGTTTTACGCAAATGCATTGGAGCAAGATTTCTGCTTCTTTTCTCAACAATATTATGCAAATTACAAGACATGTCTAAACTGCAAGAAAAACATAAGATGTCACAACCCTCGTGTGAATGCCTTATGTTTCTCCTCTCATTCAGCAGCTTATGTGTCTATTAGAAGTATTGTCTCTTCTGATTGGTTGGTGTCTCACGTGCTTCCCTTCCACCGGTTGTGCACTGTTCATTGTTACCCCTCACATGTATGTTGACATATTTAGACCCCCTACTTTGAGTGTGCAAGTGGCTGGATTGTCTCTTGCTATCTGCCCTTAAGCAACCAGTCAGTATCACAGAGAAAATGCTCTTTGTCTTTTTAAATTACATCGTACCCTTTAATGATAGTATTTTACCAAATTTTCTTCCAAGTTCAGTTAATAGGAACAAGCTCCAAGGCTTTATTTTCAACCTCCAGGATTGGGACCGCGTTCCTATGAATCTACTCTCAGTCTATTCCTCTGCCCAATTTATCAGCAACAAGCTCCCAAGCCTTCCTCGGTAATCAGGATTGGGACTGCAATCCTGCAAAACTTCTCCATCCTGCCAACTGACAGTTTGGCTCTGGGAAGTGCCCACTCCATCTGGCAGTTATTTAAGAAAGCCACTGGCTGGGCACAGGCTACGCCCACACTGCATCGTCTGGTACATCTGAGCTGCACAGAGCCACTCCCCTCTGAGCTCCGTCCCTCTGTCTACAATAGTACTATCAATAAACCCTACTACTGAATTGTACTCTGTCTGTGCATTTGATTCCTGGTCTGGATCATAACAGTAAGAACTCAAAAAAACTAAAAAAGCCATTTCTAAGCCTTTGCACTTTCTCGTGCATCATTCTGAGAGTAACCCCCAAGGTTTCGGGAAAAGCCAACAGGACTGCATTACCAATAAATTATGACATCAATCAGGAGGGGGGGAGATCTAGTATGTCATTCTACGTTGTAATTAGTAACAGATTTCATGGATCTATTTAAATTTACGGGAATATTTGAGATACCTTATTAAAGAAAAATACATTCTTTAAAAAATGTTCATTTCAAATGACTTGTGCTCCGCATTCAGCTGCGACTATTGAGCCCCATAGTTTCTGCACAGATTGTCCCTTGGAAAAAAAAAATTCCAAGTTGATCTGCATAGCTTTTGGCTTCTACTCTTTCAGACACCAGAGTGTTCTGACAGCCTGGGATCCAGTTTGCTTATAGTCTGACATTTTTTGTGTCTAAAAGAAGAGTCTTTATTTCCTATTACCAAATGCTAAGTCTCCTTGGTGCATACTGATGTAACTTCCCTGTGGAAGAGTGAATATTGCCATACATGTGGGCTGAGTCAGCCTAGAGCAAATATGCCACATCCCAGAAACACTTAGCACAAGGACCTGATTCATCCCTTCACTGAAAGGATTCTTATTCTACAGATCCTCCAGCAAACGTTGAGTTTCAGTCACACCCTGCATTATGACAGTAATAACTAGATGTGACCAACATCTCTGAGCACCCTCTGCAGGTAATACAATGAAATTGTGCCAGGGCTAACATCATTTTCAAATCATATCTTTCCAAAGTGCTGTAGCCTTCTCGTATTGTTGAGCATTTTTCAAATACTACATTACATCAAGCATACTATCCATTGAGGTTAAAGAAGGTAAAGGCTACATATAATGCTGGTTTTTTCAAACTATTCTTATATGTCCAAAAGTAAGGCTCATAAACTTTCTATCAAAAAACCCCATAAAAATGCATAATTGTTAGACCAGTCGTGGCCTATTCTCTCTCTCGTGAGGAACGGGCTGTTTTGAGTGGGCATGCCTTCTTTACTGACCTGTACCACTCTGACTAGCCAGAAAACTGGGCATTATATGAGAAAAAATGTTAGTGCCACAAGGAGATAGGAGGGGAGGTTGTGCTAGGCTGTGGGACGGAGCAGGGCACACAGTGCTACTAGGTGTGAAATATGTAGAGAAGCTCTGTTTGTGAAGTAGAAAACTGCAGGAATTCGAAACCATGTGTTTCAAAAGCTGAAGTGACGCTTCGGTTTCCAACAGCTAAACTGAGGAGTCTTCACAGTCAACCTTATCCCAGCTGTAAAATACACATGAGAAAAATGTACGGACTGAATTGGGGGAAAAGTATCTTTCATAATATGTGTCTTTTAAAGTTATGTTAGGTCATACTTGAAGGTTGTTTGAATTTGTTTTGAAGATACAAATTCACAGGGTCTGTCCACATGATTTTTCAAGAATATCCGACTGTATTCATGTCCCATTACCATGTCTGGCAAATCAAGGAATCAAAGAAGGGAGGGTAAACATATTAGATTTTCTCATTTCTCCTATGGCTCAAATGAGGGAAGTCGCATCATGTGAAAAAAAGATTAGCCAAATGTCACCCAAAATACTAAAATGATGAATTTTTAAAGGGTCTTCTTCATTGTTATGGAGCAGTATGTTGGCTGCACTCAGAAATCTTTAATAGGGTGGCAAAATTGAACAAATGAAAACTTCATTATTTATCAATCAGTCCTGGGAATGGGTTGACTTATCAAAATAACACTGACAAATTCTTCAAGTAGTTACATTATGAATGTGTTTTGTGCTGGATTTTGGTGTAACTGAGAGGGGAAATATTTTACTGTCTGTATATGAATTAATTTGCAGTTTACAAATTAATTAATCTGTAACTGTTGTGTGTGAATTTTGTCAGGCATAACTTTTATTTTCACAGCCAGAATGTGCATCTCTTTTGGAATACTGACCGCTGTAACAGGCCAAAGTATACTGCCAGCCCAGAGTATACCTGGGTTTAAAGTGGGCTAGCCTGTTTTATACCCCAGGTATAATCTGGGCCAGCCCTGTTTATACCCCGGGCTATAATGTTGGCTAGCCTCGCACCCTGCTTTCAGTCACATTTTTACCCTGGGGTATATTTTGGCTCAGGCCACATTATACCCAGGTATAGTCTGGCGGGGGGTTAATCTGGGCTGCTACACCCCGGTCTATATTTTGCTAGTAAGAGAACTTTAGCTCAGTTGGACAGCTGCGGTAAATAAAGGCAAAATAAACATTATTGTGAATGCTGCAATTTTCATATCTGCCAACAAATAAGGAAGCCAGCCTCAGACATATAGCAAAAATCATGAAATTATAATACCACTCTCTGCCAACTAGGTGCCAACATTTCACAGCGCTGTCTGACTTACGATGTACAAGATTTCAGTCCATAAAATTACTATAGAAGGCCCAGTGCTCCCAATCTAAAAAAAAAAAAAAAAACCCATGACCATATATTTACCTGGTTTCTCAGGTTCTCTAAGGGAAACAGTTTTTTTTTTTTTTTTTACCAGCTCAGTGCTTAGGACCCAAACATTCACACTGCTGTTATTGAGCAAACATAAATTCAACCTCCGGAAGCTAAATTTTTAATTAACAAAATTGATCATCCCTAAACCTGACATCCAAAACTTTTAACTGCGTTGGCCCTAATGTCCACGTGCGGCGCCAACTGCAATTTGCAGTAATATTCAAACTGCAAACTACTGTATTGTGCCGATGCAATACATCTAAAACAACAATAAACGATTTACTATTCGAAATTCGATCATATCACCTGCAAAAATTCTTCTTTTTAATTATATATTATTTCACTTGACTCATTTGACTGAAAATCTGCTATCTTCAGAACTAATGTTGATGCTGTCACATTGTGACGGCCTAGGCTATATTAACATCGTGTACTGCTCCTTCTCCGGGCGTTCCAGACCATGAAACGTCCGTTATTTGACTTTCCAGGAGAACAAATCGCACCAGCGGACGATAAAATGGAGAAAAGTAAAACTTTTCGCCTCCCTCCGTCTCATGCGCCATCTGCAACATTAGGCAACCCATGATTTTCCAGATGTAGCCAAAGCCAGCTAACTGGCACTTCTGGGAAAAAAAAAAACTTGCGGAATGCAGAGCTCGTAGAACTGAATACCAAGTTCAGCCAGAATGTCGGCATCTAGCTATTTCAGAATGGTCAAATTGTTCCTCATGAAAAATGCTGAAATTTTATTTACCTGCGTATTTGCGAAAACTAACCATCAGCAAACACAACGAAACGAAATAAATGAGCGTATTTAAGCATTGGAAATCTGATTGAGATTGATCATGCGGACAAATTCGAAAAATTTGTTGAAATAAAATGTTTGTCTTGGACTCAGTTCGCGGCTGAATATTTGTCAGCATCAAGGCTATCTCTTGAAAATAATATGACCCATATGAGCGTTACCTACATGTGCGGCGAAATGAGCCAACAGACGAGAGGTCGTTAACGTTACACGTAATCATCAGCCATCAGTAGCCGTATAAGTTAGTTGTCTGCGCAGACTTTTTACAACCGAAAATCAGCATTCACTTTAGTAACTTTCTGATTACCTTTTATGTAGTTGGATTTGCTCTCATCTAGAAGATTGGAGGAAGATACTCCCATAGTGTAATTCGGTTCTTTTCGTTTCAGGTGTAATTCCTTTATCTCTCCTGATGCAGCATATAGCTAAACTTTAACCTACTACGGAGTCACTCTGCTTCTCGTGGCTGTCAGAAATGACGGGCGTGGACGCAAGGGTTTCCACCGAAGTCCACAGAGCGTAACCTTCCTACAACTGCAGCGCCGCCTGGTAGCCAGCATCTTAGGTTTTCGATCAGTTTTGATACATAGGGTAAAGTCAGGTGGATTGGGACATTAGGTAAAATGAAACAAATAAGGTTTTATATCTTGAACTCTTTAAATATGAGCGGTATACCACCAAATATGTTATTGCATTGTTGCAACAAATGTACTTTAGATGCAACAATCCATCATCGGTGACACTTTACAATAAGGGTACAACAATTAACATTAGTTAATGCAGTAATAAGCATTTACTAACAGGTAATTAACATTTAACTAATGCACCTGATAATCATTTACGAATGATGTTCACATCAACTAAAGTATTAATTTATAAATTATGGTTTAATAGTTTGAAGTGCTACATGGGGGATACTTAAGGGATGTGTTCAACTTCACAATAAGGGATACACAGAAAATTAATAAATGTTCTATTATGGTTATGTAATGCTTATTTGGCTGTCTAACGCATTGGTTACCTGCCAATTAACTGATAGTCAATGAACTAATGTTAATTAATGTTAATTGTTGTACACTTATTGTAAAGTGTTACCCAATCATTTCTATTTGTCTGAGATAACCAGGATGGGCAGATCAAATTAAGATAAAAAAAAAAAAAAAAACTTGTGCCCCTGAACTTGCCAACCAAGCCATGTGGGATGTTGATTTGCTCTTTTTGGTGATAAGAGTACTGTGGCCAAAACAATGCATGATTAACACCAAAAATGGTTATATGATGTTGCATTTATCATCTGTTTGATTAATATCAAAATATTTTGACAATACATTTTACTTCTTATGGGAATGCATTTAGTAAAATGAGACAAAAAGGTAAGCTGAAATGGGATGCTTTTCTGATGTGAAACCAGCATGTTTCAGTGTTACCAGGTGCCATGAAATCATGAGTTATTATGCTATCATGTGTCACCCTGTCATATTACAGACATTTTTTGGTATTTTTGTCACATATAAGTATTAAAGATAATGCAATGAGTTCATATCAGCCACAATAGCCAAGAAATTAGCCACCATTGCTACAGACATGCAAGCACACACATGTATGTGTCTGTGCTTATCACACATACATGCACACACTCTGCAAGTGTTTGTGCATGTATGCACACTTGCATTTCTCTCTCCCTTTCTCCCTCCCTCTCTCTCTTACACAAACACACACACACACACACACACACACACACACTCATCCAGGAAGCGGAGGAAAAAATAGTTTGAGAGGGAATTTTAAAGTGCCCTACTTTACCTTATTAACTGTCCCATTTTACATGACCATGCCATTGGCATGTGATTGGGGTTCTTGATTGGTTTAAAGGACCAAAGCTTCTGAAGTATTTTACTTGTCAACATACATATTTTCTTCATAGAAATGTAGTTGAGATCCATGACAAGTTCAAACAGTAACATTTAAGGCAGTCTTGGCAAAAAGTGTCTCAAACTACCTGACTTCTCCCTGAATAAATGAGAAACCTATCTGAAAACCTGGGAGGCACATGACAGGTGTGTTAAACATCTATTTTGCTTGCATATGACATATTAGAATTATTAATTCTTGATATGCAGATGGAGATAGATAAATTGCGCAGGCATGCATGTAGCCTACTTGGCTATTATAGGAGTAGGTTTTTCCAGTTTTACCCAGACTGTTTGTATTGCCGATGCTATTTGCAGGCTTCAGTTAAATGCTCCACACAGGATAAGACTCAGCTAACATTATGTTAATATAAATCTTAAAAGCTTTAGAAATGGGAGTATGTCCATGTATTTATAAAATAAAGCCTACAGTAGCATACATTTCAATTATTGGCCAATATTTTCATTATGAGGTCATTTGGATGGGAATCGTGTTTTTGTATCAATGCAGACTAATGTTTTTACAGCTTATTTAAATAAGTTTTTGTTCTTTAACTTAAGACTTATTTACGTTAGTATAATGATGCAGTTCTGTGTGTTATTTTTTCAAATTCGTGGCGGAGTCGTTTACATTTTGCTTCAAGGTATAAAATGTTAGGCAATGCCTTTGCAGACCTTTACAGAAGAGTACGCAAGCCTCTACTACGTTTCCCAGAATCCACTGTAGAGCTGTAGTCCGCCATATTGAGCTTTCGCGAGAACGCGCTGGATACTGTGTATCCACAGCACTCAACATGTAAGTATATTGCACCGTAAACAAACGTGTTCTAACGATTGTGATGTGTTTTAGACTATGAGCTACAACAAGAGTGTATGATTAAATATGGTATAACAATTATCTGTATGACTCGCTTTGAAGTTGAAACTATTAAACGTTTGCTAGCTAGCAAGAGGTTGGCTGCCAGGTCAAGGGTTTGCTATGTTAGCCTAACGTTAACGTTACCAGAAACAGTCTCGGTCTGCCTCGCATCGTTTTTAATGGTGTTCTTCGAAGCAACAGAAACTGCGTAAAAAGGGTTTTCACTATGTTTTGTTTCCCGTTGTTACAGTGCCGTGGCGTTTTTTAAATCTGAAGTAAAATTTGAGAACGATTATAGATCGCTAGTTTACTGGCTAACGTTAGCTAGCTGAGCTAACGTTGGTGTATTGTTGACAAGACGTGTGCACAGCTGTGGCTACACAAAGACTCCTGCCTGCCAAGATTGTGTTGTATACAGAGCGGGTTCTGACCCTTGAAAATTGTTCGTTATTCACGTAATAACCGTAATACAATATCCCGCGAGTTAAACTGTTGCGTTGTTGTGAGACTACCACGGTGGGACAGCATTTTCCTCTAAAATGGGGGGTCATAACGGACCACTGAACGTCCCGCTAACGAATGGGGGTTAGGTTATGTCAAACGTCGAAATAGCTAGATAACAGGCAGACTTCATGGTATGCTTTCGTTGAGTTTTACTTAAACGGATCAAGAGAGAAGTTTGATTTCGACTTATTGTTCCTAACATCTGTGTTGGCTGTATGAAAAGTTGAGGAATAGAGGCAAGAACAAAAATTTTTATAGTTATCTGCGAGTAGTGTCTGGTAACCGTCAGAAATTTGCCTAATTTATAGAAGCAGGACGTCACGTTTTTACCTAAGTATAAATTAGCGGGTTTGGTGCGGAACGGTGGGAGCAGTGTGCGAACTAGATTAAGAGTGTACAGTTAGACCTAAATATTGAATATTACGCCGTGTTGTCTCAAAGTAAGACAGACGAGGGTTCAAATCCGACCTGCAGGGAGTTCACACGTTCACCCCGTTTTCGCGTGGATTTTTCCCCCTTACTCGAGTTTCCACCCACAGCCCAGAGACATGCATGCTAGGTTAACTGGTGTGTCCAAATTGCCCAAAGCTATGACTGAATGGTGTGTGCCCTGCGGTGGATTGGAGAGCTGTCCAGGGTATATTCCTGCCTTTTGCTTACAGTCGGCTGGGATAGGCTCCAGCCTCCCTGCAACCCTGATGAGAATGACATGATGTTTACACGATGGATGTCTGATCCTGCATTATATGTAACATATTAGCATTTAGTGAACCATATACTCGAATCAAAGTTGAAGCTGCATTTTGGGACTGTGACGTTACCATTGTTGCAACCTTACTCTCTGCAAGGTGTTAAGATTTCAGATTAAAGCCGCAGT
Source organism: Gymnothorax javanicus (assembly GCA_029692085.1). Taxonomy (NCBI): domain Eukaryota; kingdom Metazoa; phylum Chordata; class Actinopteri; order Anguilliformes; family Muraenidae; genus Gymnothorax; species Gymnothorax javanicus. The sequence continues at coordinate 35,581,893 of CM056198.1, forward strand.
ATCAGCTGTAATTAAATTGTTTTTCTTTTTTTGCGTGGTAAATGTTCCAATGCGTCTTTTTCTAGATTGGGAAGATGACCCAAACAGTGCAGTCCAATGGAGTGCAGCCCCTCAGTAAAACGTGGGAGCTGAGTTTGTATGAACTGCAGAGGACTCCCCAGGTAAGGGAACATGATGAAAATGTTTGGATGAACTCCAACCATTTCATCGCAGCACAGGCAGCAGAGTGCATGCACTGTATGTGATGACCTTTTTGGCAAGTAGCACATCAAATGAGTACCCCTTTGACACCCAGCTTTTATGAAATAAAACATCACTGCTCAGCCCTAGTTAGGCTAATTAAGGCCACTCATATCCGATTCAGATATGCTCAAAGTTTTTATTAAATTCTGAGTTTACCATAGCACTTCATAGTATGAAATGGTAAAATTAAATGTTGCTTATACATTTCCGCACAAGTTGGATGTATTTGTTTCAGCAAATTGTTGCAGATTTTGCATACCGAGAGCAAGTGAATTTTAATCTTTGCAGAATACCTTGATAAGTGGAATCCGATTGTTAACTGCTTAGTTGGAATGAAAGCCTGCACCCACACCAGCTCTTTCTGGATATGATTGAGGACTCCAAGGCAATCGGGAAAAAAAACACGTAAAAATTTGTATTCAGGCAGAGAGGTTTATTAGCATAACAAGGGAATTTCCGTATGCGGGCGTGAAATGCAATTTTGAGTTAGAGTAGGGTTGATTTTGTGGCCCAGTGCTCACCCTTTGCTGTTGTATGGTGTGTGTTCCAGGAGGCCATCACAGATGGGCTCGAGATAGCGGTCTCGCCCAGAAGTCTCCACAGTGAATTGATGTGTCCCATCTGCCTGGACATGCTGAAGAACACTATGACAACCAAGGAGTGCCTCCACCGGTTCTGTGCTGACTGCATTATCACAGCACTGCGATCTGGGTATCTCTGTCTTTCTGTGTGTGTGTGTGTGTGTGTGTGTGTGTGTGTGTACGCAAGTTAGCATGATGGTTCGCATTAGGTGACCCTTCCCCTTAAAAACATTTAAGTGTTTTGTGTTGCTTTACAGTGAGGATGTCAGTCAGAGGGCTTAATTCCTGTTCATTCAATAAAGTATTTAGTTACTTAATTGTCTCCTGTCGCCTCTGGCGAAAGGGAGACATAGGAATGCACCCCGTCCGTGCATGTGTCCGTCCGTGTTAACACGGTAACTCAAGAAGAAAATGGATTACAGACCCCATGTTCTGCTTATAAGAAGATTAGATTATGAACCAGTTTCCCATGTAATATCAGTGACCTTGACCTATTATTTGACCTTGCAATTAGCAGGTCAAATATTGCTACTTCACCTATTTTTTTCAAACTTGATGTACAAGCTCAAAATTGTTCACTGTGGTTTTTTGCGGCGTTCTCTTTAACCTGATGGTCAAATTTTATGGATCCAGTTCCCTAGCCATCTTTTACAAAATATCCACTTTCACGTTGAACAGAATTGACCTCCTTTAAGGTCACAGGGTACATATTTATTCTGGCGAAGGGAGACCGTGAGGCTCGCGGCCAACTTGTTTCTTGTCTTTCCTACCCTTTCTTTCCTGACTTTTCTTGCTCTCCTCCTATTAGAGAGACACAAAGAAAAGTGAGAAAATAATGAAAACATGAGAGGGTCTAAGATATATGCATGAGCGAAATGTAACTTCCTAGCCCCCTCAAAATTAATTTGGAAACCTGGGAAATATTCTTCTGCGAAGGATGGTCTCAACATTCCTTGACTGAAATTACCTCAAGAAAACCTTGACTCCTTTATCCTGAGATGTAATGGATTGGAGTCTCCCTGGTGAACATTGACCTCAATCCATTTCCAGGTCATGAACAGGGAAGAATTGATTGAATTTGAACTTGGCCTCAAGTGATTGGAATGATAGCACTGTCACAACGCTGGCACTTTGAACCTCATCACAGTGTTGAGGGACATTCCATGTGATTTTGAATTGAAAATATCCAATGACTTCTCGCATTTTAGATTTTTTTTTTTTTTTTACTTCTCGTGAAATGTGTTTTTAAAGTGCATTTGGTCCTGAAAAGATACCCATTTTCTTTGCCCAAAGGTTTTGTGAGTCCTTGGTTTTTTTATGGGAAAAATTTGATCATTCAAAGGAACTGTCACCTTTGATGACTAGATTAATTATGGTGATGTTTTGGGTGGTTGCTTGCAGGAGACCATTTACGGCACACCCAGCAGCACTGCGATTGTCTATGAAACATTTAAGAATATGTTTGGGATATGTTCTTATTTTTCTGCGTGCATTTTTTCACTTTTTTCTTGAGTTTAGTCTTCATCTGATAAAATTAAAAATTGGTAAATCAAAGTTAAAATAATGTGGTGTACATTCAGGCTTATAAATTTATCACTCTGGTATCTGGGGCCTTATTTATAAAAATATACGTGGATTTCATTTCTAAATAAAACGTAAGCACAAAAAAAAAAGACATTTTGTGGAAAATTACCTAATTTATAAACTGCATGGAATTTTCATTTATATAATCAGGATGGACTTGGAATTTATTGACATTGTGCATAATCTTAATAATTTCCCTTTTTTTAAATGTCAAGTTTGTTCTTATGAATCAGAAATCTGCAAAGAAAGTGATGTACGAATATTTTTGGTGCCTATGCACCGTTTATAAATGAGGCCCCTGATGTTTTGTTTATTGCGCCTCAAGGGGCCTTCCCAGGTTCAAATTTTTTTTTTCCCCAATTTTTCTCTTTTTTTCCCACTTAAGGTACACAAAGATAAGTACTTTAAGAAAATCAAAACATTTTGTCATTAATTTCATCAATTTTGTAAAAAAAAAATAAAATTTAAGAAAAAAAAACTGGCCACACCTGATAATGTTGTGAGTTTTTGGAGTTTCTGTAATGATAATTTAAATTAATGATTGAAAACAGGTCATGACCAATCATTAATCTTAAGGGATTGTTTGAGCTTCCCCAGTTGTCAGTTCACCAGCCGCCACTGTTGTGATGTGTGTTTTCACTTTCACTAGCTGCCAAAACAAATTAATTTGTTTGTTAAACTCAATGAACTTCCTTGTTGTTAACTGACTTGGGCTTCCGTCTTTCAGGAACAAGGAGTGCCCCACCTGCCGGAAGAAACTGGTTTCCAAGCGCTCTCTCCGTCCCGACCCAAACTTTGACGCTCTGATCAGCAAGATTTACCCCAGCCGAGACGAGTACGAAGCCCATCAAGAGCGAGTCCTGGCCCGCATAAACAAGCACAACAACCAGCTGGCTTTGAGCCACAGCATTGAAGAGGGCCTCAAAATCCAGGCCATGAACCGGTCAGAATCTGTTTTGAACCTGAATAGCATTTTTGCCTTTGGCCTTAAGTGTTACATGTAGATGACATGCTCTGGATACACTGGGTGTAAATCTGAGCTTATATTTACGACGGTGCTACACGCTTCGCAGGTTACCGAGGGGCAAGAAGCACCAAATGGAGAACGGCAGCGGGGCGGAGGACAACGGCGACAGCTCCCACTGCAGCAACGCCTCCGTCCACAGCAACCAGGAGGCGGGGCCCAGCATCAAGCGCACCAAGACATCGGACGACTCGGGCCTGGACATGGACAATGCCGCTGAGAACAGCACAGGCGACGCGGCCATGGACGGTGCCAGTGAGATTGAGCTGGTGTTCCGACCGCATCCCACGCTTATGGAGAAGGATGACGCAGCGCAGACGAGGTTAATGGACTGTTCGGAAATAAAACTTGCTATCGTAATGGTCGTATTCTTAACCCGAGCAGATTTCTCACTGTTAATTCCAGTGCTTTTGGCTTGCATTGTGCAGAGGTGTAATCCTGATACAGAAGGCCATGAATGAATGACTTTGACTGAACTACCCTAGGCGGTGAGGTTTTGGGCTCAAGAGTTTCTCCTTCCAGTTACCAGAAGGTTTTTTTCCCCCACAGGTACATCAAGACTTCAGGAAATGCCACAGTGGACCACCTGTCCAAGTACCTAGCAGTGAGGTTAGCCCTGGAGGAGCTCCGTAAGAATGGTGACGCCAGCCCCATTAATGTGGAAGCAGCCAGCGAAAAGCAGTACACAATCTACATCCCCACCGCTAACAGCCAGTTCACCGTACGTATTCAGTTCTTGGACATGCCAATGATTTACTTGAGTCTCATATACCTCACTTAGGTGAAGTGTTTTTCACGCTCTTATGTGGCTGACTAATTCTGCTCTTATTTAATTGTATTTTTCTGTGGAGGGAAGGAATTGGATCTGACAAATCAGTGATTGAGTTCATGCCAGGTTCCCTCATTCTCATTCAATTCCTACAATAGATGTTTACAGTCAGTCAGTAGGCTGCCAATGAAGCTGTCTCTTTGTGTTGTGGGGCTGGTCTACAGGTCCTGAACGGTTCCTTCTCCCTGGAGCTGGTGAGTGAGAAGTACTGGAAAGTCAACAAGCCAATGGAGCTGTACTTTGCCCCGACCAAGGAACAGAAATAGGCCTATTGCTGAGGCCGCGATGGCTGGGGCCCGAGGTGGTTACAGCAGGTCGGGGCTTAGTGAACTGACACTTCTTTCATCTTCTCCTCTCTGTCGAAACTCATCGGTCTCAGAAGTCCTGCTTCTGATTAACTGTGGCTGCTTTCTTTTTTTAATGGTATTTTCTAGGGTTCTGGGGTGTTGGGTGGGTAATTCCAGGGCATGTGCCAGTGTATTTTTTTTTGTTGTTTTTGTCCCTATGTATATGTATAAATACACTTAAAATGTCAGGCACTCAGAATATGAACAGAACCAATTTTGGGCATCCAGCAGCGGAGGGTTGAGCCTCTACTTTGCGTTCTTTGAGTTGTAATGGAACATCAGTTTGAGATCACGTGTCGCGTGAACTGTTTTTTATTTTAAGGCTAACTGAGAGTGAGGGATGCTTTATAAATTGATCCAAAGTTGTTATTTTTTATTTCAATGTTGGCGAGTTTTCATTTGCGGACTCTCCTCATACTGGTCTCATTTTTGCCAAATGTTTTCCTTTTTCCTTTCTTAGTACTTCGACCATCGATTTTGGAATACAAGGGGATATATCTTTAACATGTCTGGTGTATCAAAAAGACCGGGTCAATGTGGACCACAGCCTTGACCGTTCACTGTAATGTGACACGAGGTTTTTGTTTTTTTTTTTGTTGAGCATCCATCACTTTCCAGGGATTAGCTTTTGTTGTGAAATACCAGCTCGTTTTCCCTGCTTGGCCTGAGTGCTCTTTAATTCGTTTGCGCTTTTCATCACGTATGGGTTCTTCGTAACACATTTTGACTGCAGCTTTACATTACTCATGCTGTACAGCAGATGCTGAATGTCCCAACTTCTATGATCAGATGTTTTTGAACCTTAGGAAAGCATTTAGAATCATTTAGAGTTGTCAAACTGTAAAAGAACCATTTATGTTCTGTTGTAGAAAGAAGCCAAATAACGATCTCATTAAACAAAATATTTTGAAAGCTTAAAAAAATTCAGTTCATTGGACAATATGAAAACATTTACAGCATGTTACATTTTAGGTTGAAAATGTCTTTTGGAAAAAAACAATTGGTAATGGGTGGGAGGGGTGGGCATAATCTGCAATATCTGTTTGAAAAATAAAAAAATGTACCAATTAAGTTTTTCTTGAACTTGTGCATTCGTTCTCAAATTGGACAGATGTGGGTAGAAGTTGACAGGACCAATGTTTAAGCTCTACCAGTTGCCTCGTTTGGAGATGTGTTCTGGTTGAGCAGCAGGGGGAGCCAGTGGCATACTCATCTAACACTTTTTTGTACACACCCATGTAGCTCTCGTTTCTATCACGGACAAGTTTGTGCGAACAGGAACTGCATTAGCCTGACTCATTCATAATGAGGAAGAGGCTCTGCCTCTGATTACTGTAGACGTATCCAGTTCATGTATCTCTGCTCATAGTACTGTTCATTAAATTCTCACCCTGTGCTTAACCGCGACCCCTCTGTGACCTAGACTTATGTAATCTATTATCACCGAGGCGTTCTTCCCTCAGATTACAACCACAGACCCTTCTGCACTACACGGTGGTAATCTGTGATAAACTGTTTTAAAAGGCCTAGTTTAATCCCAGTACAGTTTGGGATAATTTCCATGCTGCTGACTGCTAGGTTTGTTAATATTATTTGTTCTAATTATAACTGTCTCTACGCGAGGGAGGACAGAGAAATTATTTTGATGCATTATACCATTACAGTGCTGTAATTCATAATGCTGTTTCAGGATATGGTACATCCGTCGTTATAAATGGAACTACAGGAACTGATTCTGTTCTGAATTCAAGTTGATCTACTGAGTTCCTCTTGAACATGCAGAGCCTTTAGTCCTTCCACTCTCTGGATTAATGTTTTGAGCTTGTTAAATTAGACATTCAGCGTACCTCTATGGATGGGCTGTGTCACTGTGGGTTCACTGCCTTTGTGCATTTTTTTTCCAGCAAATTTCAAAAACTTTTTGTCAATTTTGTGAAATTACCATGAAATATAAATTACGCTAGATTTTTTGGGAACAGCCAAAATAATCATTCTGTTTGCTGGACTTTCCTGCCAACATTTAAGTGCTCAGCATATTCAGAATACAGCTGAGAAAATTGGATGAGAAAATTGAAAGGGCAAAAAAATGGACAAAATCTCTATGCAAGTCTGCTGTTTTTCCAGCTTCAATACACTGAACCGATTAGTACAAATGTGTGAATTGAGCCAAATGGCCAAAAAAAATCAAGCAGAATGATCCACGGGAACATCAGGGCAAATTCCTCAGACGGCTGTGGGTGGAACAAAGCCCAACAGTGGAGTTATCCGCTCTCTCTTTGCCCACACGAATGGTCAGCATGTGGGACCGGCTGCGCATTTGAGTTTGTGTGTTTCTACACGGCCAGGGGTGATTTCAGTACACCAGCCCTGGCTGGATGCCAGGCCCTTTTGAAGGAGGAAGTGTGGAACTCTGTCCCGAGTACCAAGACAAGGGGTGGAAAAGTACAGACTCCTCCCGTGTGGAGCAGCTGCCCTCCCTTCTCCCCTGTTCTTGGAGTGGGGACAATAGGAGCAGAGTCTTCCTGGGTCCTAGGTATAGCCTGGTTTAGGCCATGCACCTGCCTACAAGAAATGACTGCCTCTCCCCTTGGTGGTACGCCACTCGATTAAAACAGCTTAACAAGTATCAGAATGAGTTGTAAAGTGTAAACAGTAACAGACATGCTAGATTTGCTCTATGAAAGACAATGGCATCCTAAAGGGGGAGTAGACAAACCTAGGCTGATGGTCAAACAGGGCTGTTCCATTTAGGTGGTAGAAAAAGCTCCACATCAGGCTCATAACCCCCAAATCAATCAATATCCTTGACCTCTATTTAATCTCCACAACTAACATTGTAAAGGGCCACACACTTGACATTACAATGATGAGAATGCTATAATAGCACAGAGAAAGGGAAAAACAGACAAATTATTACTGTGGAGTACTGCTGCATATAGGTAGTTTGATATGGACATGTAATCCAAATATCATGTGGAAAAATAATCTCTTCCTGCATTTCGTCCAGGGTCAGAACATCTCTTTCACATGTGAAATGTAATGAAGTGGCTCACTTCTAGATTAAGCTTTTTTTTAAATTGTTTTTTGAAGGGGGACAAGTGTAAACCATTTTGGAGGGGTCAAGTGGGGGGCATTCAGTTGTCTTACTGGCAACTTTATTGTTTAGTCTGAGTGGCATAGCTATCCTTAATATTTCCAGATGGCGCTTCTGATGTTCAATGCTGTATATCAGCTCCTCAGTTTGCAATGTACAGTATAGTTTTTGGACTGCATATATAGCCTGACCCACAGATTATTATGGGTTATTTAAAGGTGAGCCGGATGCTCCAGACAAAACAATAATGTTTATTGGTCTCTTTGATATTGAGTGGTTCCACATGCACAACACAGATGAGTGAAGCCAGGCAATTTATATTGCCTGGGCTACAAGGTTGGAAGTTCAAACAAGTCTATTGCCAAATAAGGTTTGCCCTATGACAGTACCTGAGAAATGACCTTGTCATGCCCACCTCTGGAATGATAGGATTTCTTGTTAGATCTTTTGTGAGACTCATAGTCCATGCTTGCTTGTGATAGAGAATATGTTTAACCCCCATTAAAAGTGCACCCATAACCCAAGAAAAATCATAAACAACCCTGGTTTTTGATATACTTTCCCTGTAGAAATGTTTTTTTTTGTTTGTTTGTTTGTTTATTTTTTTTTTAGTATTGCTGCTCACTGATCACACGAACTATCATAAGGACAGACAGCAGATGGGAAATTGACTGCTTATATCACCATGGCCCAACCCCTCAGGCACATGTACTCTTGGGGTCGGCCATGGGGCGAGCAGGGCTTTGGCCCTTGTGTGCCCCAGGAGTGATGATAGTCTATACATGCATTTTTGTCGCCATTGTTGTGAAAACAAGAGCGTTCTGGCAAATATGACTCCAGCCTGTCTGGCTGAAATACGTTTGCGAGCATCAAACATGGTCTGTACTGTGTAAAACAGGTTTCTTTTTTCCCCCAAGTTCTTATGACTCCTTAAGTCCTTTTTTGTATATACGTAAGTTAAAAATTGTACAAAAAGTTGAGACAAACTCGCCTTCTGTCCACTTTCATCTTATATATTTTATGGAATTGAGTACAGATCCATGGAATCTGGCTGCTTAGCTTATGTGAATGTGTAAAATATTGAAAAACACAAATGGTCCTCACCCCTCAACTGATACAATTTGGATTTTTTTTATTTCCTCAAGTGGAAATGTGATTGCTATGGTGGCAATCAAAAATTGAAAAAAGAAAATATTTTCAATAAATTCCAAATTTTGAGACTGTAGGACCCCTGCCTATTTTCTTAATTACAGTTGAGCTTTACTTTTGAGAGCCGAGAATTGGGCTGACCTGTACGAGATGATGTGCCTTTCTGACTGGCTGATGGACTGACTGATTGATATACCATGTTGGGATTATGTATACTATCTTCCTTCACCTTTAGGGGTAGGCTGCTGTACACTTTCAGGCAGATGTCGATATAATGTATATTATGTATACATTATGTATATCAGTGTGTGAAGACATGCATTATTAGAAACTTGTGCTCAAATTGCCAGGGCTGGGGAGCGAGAGGGTTGGGTTATGGGGTCAGGAGGTCAAGGGAGCTCGCACAATATCAAGGAGTTGCCTAAACAGCTTTGTACTACCTATGCTTCACAGGCTGCTATTCTTTAACAATCATTTACACCCAGGAAATGCCACTTGCTATTTATACTACATGCTTACCTGCGATTGCTCTCACGCGCAAGTTTTTTTCACTCCTCATTCAGGCTGCAAACCATAACAATGAGAATGATGACACAATGCCAGAAAATGTAGAAAACACAACAACTAACAAGGTCGTAAACATTACATGGTAACCAAGTCCATAAATCCGTTAACCTGGGGCATGCTGGGAAGGCAAACCCATGCTCTAGCCTCTGGGATTCTACAATAGTCTCCACCACACCTCTCAGAAAGTTGAGTTTTACGACCATTTTATCACAGCATGTTTATAATAAGTACAGAAGTATAGGGCGTCTTGTAACTCATGGTTGCGCAAGCCTTTTTTTTTTTTTTTTTTTCAAATTTGGAATCTACAATCCCATCCAAAGTGGAAATGACCAATGAGGGAACTATGCACAGACATGTTCATATGTGACTCATGCTGCCATTTCAGGAGAGTGCAGACATTTTTTGGTTCTCCTCTGAAACACACGCCTGTTAGCCATCACTTACTCTCACTTGTGCAGTACAAGCACGCACAAGACAGAGGCAGAGGACATTTGAAGATGTTTACTCAGAAAGCGGCTAAGCTGTGCTGGTTTGGCTAGTTGAAGGTACATGAGCAATAAACAGTGAAAAGCCTATTTTGGGCTGCTATTGAAAGGCTGCTGGCCATAGTAGGTGCTTGCACAGCTGGATTTGATCCATGACCATAGTGGTTACTCTTCCCCTTCAAGTTGTGCCTTTACTAAAAGGCCAGATTAGTATTAATTATCAGGAACAACTAAAACGAGATTCACAAAGTTATATCATGACAAACAGAAGTAAGTTCACAAATATTTTTTCTTATGTACTAATATTTTTCTTTCAAATAAAGCATTTCAAACATTACTGTTTTAAGTTCAAGGTGACATCGCGCGCATATCTTGTTACAATGGGTCTTGTCAGTGGGTAGGATATATTAGGCAGCAAATGAATATTTTGTCGTCAAAGTTAATGTGTTAGAAGCAGAAAATGGGCAAGAGTGAGGATATGAGCGACTCTGACAAGGGCCAAATTGTGACGGCTAGACGACTGGGTCAGAGCATCTCCAAAACTGCAGCTATTGTTGGATGTTCCCAGTCTGCAGTGGTCAGTACTAACCAAAAGTGGTCCAAGGAAGAAAAACCAGTGAACTGGCGATGGGTTTATCAGTGGCTAAGGCTCATTGATGCATGTAGGGAGTGAAGGCTGGCCTGTGTGGTCTGATCCAACAGAAAAGTTACTGTAGCTCAAATTGCTGAAAAAGTTAATGCTGGTTTTGATAGAAAGATGTCAGGACACAGAGTGCAGTTTGTTGTATACGGGGCTGCGTTGCCGCAGATTGGTCAGGATGCCCTTGCCTGTGCTTGCCCCTGTCCACCACCAACAGCACCGACATTGGGCATGTGAGCATCAGAACTGGAACACGCAGCAACGTATTTCATTCCACTTTATTACATGTAACTTAATTTATGGACTTATCTGTTCTGATTTCTTTGTATGTGTGGATTACAAGGGTTTTTATTGACATCTGGTGAAAATTTTATGACAATAGCCTCATTAGATATATATTAACTAGGAGAAATGTTGACTCGTTCAATACTTATTTTCCCGCTATATATATACAGTAGAATAATGATTATACACGACCACTTTCATCTAAAAGGGGTCCTGTTTAATTATTTCTCTACAATTTTTCGGTGAAAATGTATACTATACTATATACTACTAGGAATACTATTGTAGGCGATAAGAAAAAAAATTCCCACAAGTATTTTGAAGTAGACATATGGATAATAAACAAAAACATTGAAAACATACATTTTTTGTTACAAGGGAAACGTGTCACTTTTTTTTTCTTTCTTTTACTGCATAGTCTGAATGCATGTTTGAAGGCTCATTCCATTATTATTGATGCTGAAAAATGTGTTTAAACTGGTCGGAGGCAACATTTTTCTGCAAAATTACCTCTGAAGGTCACTTTTCCAATAAATAAGCTGACATGAACTTTGAGCGGTGTCACAGTTTTAAACACAATGGCACAACGGAAGGAGCTCTCCGAGATTGTTTGTAGCCGCATTGTGGCCTTATATGATGCTGAAGACGTTAAATGCTGGCATGGCCCTGTAATAAATACCATCAAACATTTCAGAGAGGCTGGTTCGCTGAAAAGTAGTGGCAATAGATGTGTAAAACAGAATTTGAGTGCCCCTGATGTTTGTTATCTGTGTATGACAAGTAAAAAAATGGCAGTTGAGAGCACCACAACTGTGTGATGATATTTAATAGTACCAGAAGTGAATAAATGAAAGTATCAAGATCTACTATTTCCAGACAACTGTGTGAAAATGGTCTGATTGGTTTTGTTGCTGCCAAGAGCTGGCAACATCAGAAAAAGACTTGAGTTTGCCAGGAAATTCAAGGATTGGACACCAGTGGATTGGGAACAAGTTCTTTGGACCAATGAATCAAAATTTTCTCACGCAAACGCAGAGCTTACGTGCGCCATAGAGTAGGAGATCATTTCAAAAATGACTGTTTAACCCTTTAGTAAAACATGGAGGTGATAATATTATGGTTTGGGGTTCAAAAGGAGCCGTTGATCTCATAAAAATCGACGGAATCATGGATCAAAAGAAGTATCACAGCATACTTGTAAGGCACACATTGCCATCTGGAAAGAAACTGATTGGTCGGGGATTTTATTTTCCACAAGATAATGACCCCAAATGCACTTCTAAGTTGTGCAAGAATTATCTCCGTCAGAAAGAAACATCTGATGACAGAAAAGTTATGACCTGCTCAAAATCCAGACCTTAATCCAATTGAGCAAATCGGTTGTAACATTGTAAGAATCTTGGAATGAACTTCAAACCATATGAAATGGTTTACTGATTGAGGAAATAAAAAAAAACAGTGAAATCTATGCCAGAAAGATTAAATGTTGCAATGAAAGCAAAGGGTGGCCACAGTTGATAATTGATTTTTCGTCTCAAAAACACATTATTTTTGTTTTTACTATATATTTTTATTTGTTTACATATTTTTAAGTGTATAATCATCACTGCACACTACTGTGTGTATGTATGTATAAAATAATTATTTATTTGATGTCACCTGAAATTAAAAATATTTACGTCTAATTTACGTCTACTTCAAATGACAGTGAGAAACATTAAATTGACGACGTATAATTTTTAAATCTTTGTATACTTTCTGCATGCAGACTATGTACTAATAACGTCCTAGTTGGGGAAATCCTGGATTTAGATTCCCAGGGGCTTTAGCCATCTGTGAGTAGGTCTTTGTCACCAAAGACTTTGAAGGCTCTGAATTCAGCTCAGGTAGATATAATCCTTGTGTACTGCAACTCGCACTTTTTCATGTGCCAAAAAATAGCGTCAAAAACTTTCTACATGTATGCAGTTTTGGCTACTTTTGATCTGTTCAAACTAGACTCGCCTGCAGTTATCTTGTTTTTATGTTCAAATTAAAAAATACCCCGGTTTGCCATAGCATCACAGTCAGACCAGTGATGAATCGTTATTCTAACATGGACCAAGAACCTTTTCAAAAAACTTTGAATTAAACCTTGTGGAAGCTATTCCTTGTGTTTGTTTCTGTCCAGTCAAAAAATTTGGGGCAGGAAAACACACCAGTTATGTGACCCAAGTTGCCTGAAATACTGTGTTCCCTCCATGCTTTGGATATCGTCTTGACAAGGAGAGAAGAGAATCAAAATTCTGCGGCATTTATCATGTTTACAGACAGGAGCAAAGCAGAGAAGTTATCAGAATCATCCACATAATTGTGCTACGCAGCCTCCCCTCTTTTCAAGCTTACAGTGCAACAGAACACTTTTCTGTCAACTTTGATAAATGCAATTAAATCTCTATCTTTTAAAAAAGCCAAATTTTTATATTTTACATACAAAATTATTTTAAATTGAAGAGATATCCAACAGCTAATTTCAGTCCTTATTGTGAAAGACTGATAGTGGGAGATTCAAATTGCATGCTTGTTGCAATTGTAATACTTATGCTGGGTTTGGACCCATGAATTATAGCAATTCATGATCAAAAGAGCAGATGGCCTCTTTATGACTAAGTCTATTTCTAGGAAGCTTTATGCAAAAATTTTCATCAGCCTATTGTAAGATAAGAATGAGTTTCGAAATTAACTGGAATCTCCTGGGACGTTGCTGAGGGACTGTGTCACAGTGCATTCAAATAATAGAGGCAATGGCCTAGGGGGTTTTGTGACGTCATTGTCACACGATGAAAGACTGATCCCCAAACAGCACAGAGGCCTAGCAAATGAAATTCCTTCCTTTGCTGAATGCCACGACAGGATATATACGGTTCAGCCATGCGTCGATATTGATGTGAATTAATGGTGTACCCTGAGGCTTGTTCCATTGCTTAACTGTTTTTGCCATCCATCACGTGTTTTCATGCACGTAATCACACATACCCATTACACTGAAAATACTGCATCACACGAGGCTTTATATAGAATTTATTGTAGTTTGCAGCGCATCTCCCAATCATTTATCCTGCTTGTGTGACATTTGATCTTGCAAAGCCAATCAGGAGAAGATTTTTTTTTTCAAATTGAGGGTGCAATGGCACAATCTTTCAAGTTCATTTTATGCAAGATGAGTTTGAAGTCAGTTTATTCTAATATTTGCATCAGGACTGTGATCTGGTCCAACAAACCAGTTGATTCTTGCTGAACTAATTCAAAGTTCAAATTTGAGTGATAATTCCTCATGAACTGCATTCAAATTGCCAGAAAAACTTATGGAATCCATTTTATGAGTCATTCCTTGAAAGTTCTATTAATAAAGCTTACATTTAAAAAAATTGTGAGACTTATGTGCACTTGATCACGTGTGTTTTGCTGCTGTCACTTTTGGTTCATAATTTTAGTTGTCCCAAGGTGGTGTTGGCACCGACTGTTCTAGACCAGGGGTTCCCAACCCAGTCCTCAAGGACCCCCTGTCCTGCAGGTTTTTGTTGCAGCTTTACTTTTGCACCCCTTATCCATTTAAGGCCCAATGCACCTTAATGCAGTGGTTCTCAACGTCAGTCCTGGGGACCCCATGTGTGTGCTGGCTTTTGTTCCAACCACAGTTGCAATTGTAGGATTTTAACAAGCTGCTAATTTGTCTTAATTATGTGCATTTAATGTTTAGAGCAGTTATCTGCCCTCTTGACCCACAACTTAACAGAAATATCTATTTGCCATCAAGAATTTCAAAAATACCATTCGCACATTGCAGTATATCGGAAATAACAGCATAAAATGAGAGAAAACAATGCAACCAATCAAATTAATGATGTAGTTGGCTCCTAATTAGTGAAAACTACTTGGCTCATCATGACAAATGTAGTCCACAAACAAACCAGTTTTGTGTTATGTTGATCTGATTAAGTTCACCTGAAGCTTTTTGAAAGAACTTGAAACAGTTGTGTCCAGCAGCCTAATCTGGGGTTTATTGATTTCCTCAGTGTATAATTTGATCTGTTTGACATGTTATGTTACTTGACATTACTTGCAGTATTGCAATAAACACACTATCTTCAAGAGTGTTTTATTCTTCATTGCATGTATGGATGTTCCAATGTAACATTTGACTAAAGAGATATATTAACAACTCTGAACATGAAAAGCACCTAATTAAGACAGTCACAGCTTGTTAAAGTTCTACAATTGCAATTGTGGTAGGAACAAAAGCCAGCACACACATGGGGTCCCCAGGACCGACGTTGAGAACCACTGCCTTAATGGACAGTGAACACCCTGTTCAGATAGATCTTTTTCAATGAATCAGCATGACGCCCTTAAATGGATCAGGTGTGAAAGAGTAGAGCTGGAGCGAAAACCTGCAGGGCAGGGGGTCCTTGAGCACTGGGTTGGGAATCACTGTTCTACACTACAGTATTAGGATACAAAATAATTGCATTAGGAATTCCTAGGCAAACTGATTTATAAAGTTTTAAGGCCACATTACAGGTGCATTCAGATATTTTAGCCATTCTTGCTAACTCCTGTTTGACTGGAACTTCACACTGCTATCCCCACACCCCTCCCTTAGCTCCATCACCTCCTGAGAATCATAAATGAATGTGCACTCGTGCAGCACTGTGCAGGTCAAGGAGACTTCTAAATCTTTATCTCCCTCGCAGGGGAAAGAGCTCAGTGAAATATAAAATATTAAAATAAAACTTTAGCAATGCAGACAGTTGTTTACTGTCATTAAGTCCAGCATTTGATATGAATTTAGATAAGTATTAATGAGGGGGCTATTGATAATTTGTATAATATTAGCAAAATGGGGGGGATATTTTTGGTCATGATTAAAATTAAAAGTCCAAATAGAAAAGAGATAAAATTAAAAAGATTTTTACTGTATGACACTACCAGGAATTATCAGACCATAATTAAACTCAAAAAGGGAAAAAAAGTTTGAAAACCAAGTTTAAAATGTTAAATGATAATTTGAAAATGTAAAGTGACAATGAAAAAAAGGAAAATTCAAAAGCTTAAATGAAAATTCTCAGATTGAAATTGAAAATGGCAATGGATATATGTACAGTGATCATACATTTTATAAAAAATAATAAAAACAAAGTTGCTTGTGTTTTTTACAAAGTTAGGTTTCTATGCATAATATATTTTGCTAAGTTTGACACAATGCATATTGTATATGAATATGATTGAGTGAGTAAGTGTGTTCCGAGCCTAGTGGCCCATCAGGCTGGTGCTTAACCCTGGTTTCCGTGGTATGAATCGACTAGGAGTATTGCAACTCCCCCTGGATGGGATGCCAGTCCATCGCAGGTACTCCCCCAGCTCTGGGTCAGGTTTCCCTGACAATTTGCTGGTACCCATTTATACACCTCGGTGGAGTGAGGCAGTGTGGGAGTGAAGTGTTTTGCCCAAGAATACACCGCGAACACCGCGGCAAGGATTGATCCCAAGTCAAGCATACTTAACCACTGCGCTACCGCATCTCCCATATGAATATGATTAAACCAGCACAAATGCCTCTATAACTAACATTGTGCCATTATGATAAAGTTGAAACTTGCACTGCACAATTAAAATCTGAGTGCAGTAACAGTACAGTAACAAATATTGACAAAATATGCAGTACAGTAGTAGTGCAGTAATCAAAGTGCTGTGCAGTAGCAGTGCAGCACTGAAAAATGGTCACTGCGCCAGCTTCTAGTGCAGACAGACTATGACCTGATGTATATTGTGAAAGCAACTTTTTTAATGCAAAGATGTGAAATGCTCTGCAATGGCCCAGTCAATCATCTGATCAAAGGCCAGCTGAGGCCCTAAGGGCCCAACACAAACTGGAAACTGAAAAGAACTGCATGGCATCAGTTAGAGCACTTACGTGACATTAGAAAAAAATTGAATTAGTGTGTTAGTCCGACTAAAACCGGACTACATGTAAATACATGTAAACACGTTAGTCCAACTGGAATCGTACTAAATTGAATTTCCCATAGCCTCACACTCAGGTAATGCGCTTGCTTGTTGTATTATTCCTCCATGCATATGCTTGAATCAAACCGAACTGGACTACGCGCTCTGCGCATGCTCCACAAATAATCGCGCAGGGCTTTGACCCTGAAGTCTTGTGGACCTGTAAACACCAAATTGATTCACAACTCTGTGCTCCGCCCAGCTAGAAAGTTTCTACAGAACTGTAGCAATCCTCGTCTGCAAGGCTTTTAGTGCTTGAACAGTCGCGCCTTGGGGGCTCATAACTTCTTCTATTAATACGCATAATTTATCGAATGACTTGTGCGTCATCCAATAATTTTCCTTCCACTCCCCATCGGAAAACTCTATCACAATGACTCTCTCCCACCAGTTTTTGCCCCTGAACTGCATCCAATATGCACAGGAGGCCCGTGAGTCCGTTTATCGAATGCATAGATGCTAACTTACATGGTTGGAACCATTGACTGTAAGTGGATTAAAACTATGTAAGGTGCCAACTTTGTTAGCAACTATGCATTTGGGAAATGCACCCTGTGGAAGTAGAGAGGGCACAAAGTGGAGCATAGCGGAGGTCACACTGTTGGAGTTCTTCAGGAGCATACGGAGCATGGCTTTAACTAATACCAAAACCACCAGGGATAGCATGCATCTCAACTGTATGAAAAATATAGCATACAGCACATACAAAATGTACAGAGCCGTAAAGTTGTCCATCTTTCCACCACTGACATGATGCTACCACTTAGCCGCCAGCTATTTTATTTGTCAATTGTTTGGTCTGTAACGTAATAGGTCAATCAGAAAAAGGTCCAACACGAACAAGCTGAAAGGGGGCATATCGCCTCCTATCGTAGCGGAGAATGACAAGCTTTGGTCAATAAACCAATCCCCTATTTTGCATGTATACTGAGACAAGGACAGTAGTCTGATTAAATGGCCTAATCAAGATATGAACATAGCTCGACTTAACTGTGCATGTAAACGTAGTGACTGAGAAAGAAACCCTGCATTTGGCGATGTTCACGGGTTCTTCAGGCAGTCATTGACAGAAAAGGATTTGCAACAGAGTATAAAAAAGCATAAAAATAGCTGTTCTACCACATGATTGGTAGTATGTGCAAAATGTAAATAAAAACAGCAATATATCCAGTGTTACAAACTGGAGAAAGAGCCGTCTCAAACAAAACCCCAATTTTATGGAACAATTTCCCTAGACAAGTTAGGGCTTCAGATGCATTCTCTGTCTTTCAGAGTAGGCTAAAAAAAATGCCTCTTTAGTCAAGCCTGTATTTATTAAACATGTCAATAGTTGTGTATATCTATGTGGGTCTGGTAAGACTGATTGCAGTTTTAGTCTCTGGGTAGGTCCACATGGCAATGGTAACCAGTATTAAGTAAATCCATGTGGAATCGCTGGCACTGCGCATGCATTAACGGTGCCAGTGGGGCTAGCTACAGCCTTAGTCACTAGGGAGGTGAACAAAATATTGCCATTGGTGGCTCGTGTTCAGTACGCAGACACTTGGTTTTGTGGTCTTCAATTTGTCTTGTTTTGTCATGCCCATCCTCTGTAAGACTTCACAACAATAATTAGATTTTTAAGATCATGATAAAAAATAAAGCTTACCTCCAAAGAGGGAAGTGGTGGAAGAGGAGAAGAAGTGTACAGTTCTGACTTTTTATGCTAGGTGAACTGGAGGCACATCAGTCATACTGCTTGGTCTAAGGGCTGGACCTCTGGGTACAATAAGTGGATGAAGGAGGCTTGACTGTTTTTACTCTACATGATTATGGCTAGTTGATTCAGGGTTATAACTCTGAAGAATAACTTGGAACCTGACACAGGACAGCATTTTATTCAGTGTGCAGTTGAAATTGAAATGAAATTGTAAAAAAATACTGAGATTTGAAAAATGGCCGGGAGTTAATACATTTCTGGGATCGTAAACTCCTTGACCTCAAGTGTACTTCATCTGAGTGTTATATAGACAATTATGTACTGTATGAGCCAAATAAGATAGCTCTCCAAGTGGCTCCCCACGCTGTCAGGGCCCTAAAAATTGTACACTGTCAAATCATAAAATACTCAGATATTTATCACAAATTAACTTTTGACTCATGAAGTTCAATATGAATTCATGATGTTCTAGCAGAATTTAGCATGAGTTTATCAATATAGGCATGGATGGACATCAATAGTCACCAGAAACCTCTCCAAACCAAAAGCATGCTTTTTCTTCATGATGAAGTTTAGAATTTTGTCCATCTTCAGAGCCCCATCAACCAGCACTCGTACTCATTAAAGTGCCAGGAGGCCATAAAACTGTGTTTTGTCCATTCAAATGCTCACTATATGCAATTCATGTTGATGATTGATTCCCGACAAGTAACTACCGTCTTAAAGAAATTCACATTTAATTGTTAGAAAAATCTGCCAACTTGGGAGTCCGAATCTTCCAAGAAACGTCTTCGGAAATCTTCGGAAGTCTTAGGGTGATGACATATGCGAAGGGACTCGTAGGGATAATGACTGCCATTGTTTACTTTGGGAACATTGTTGTTTGTTGAGTTTTTGTCAAGCTATAAATCGGAAGGACTTTGTCCCGAATGATCACACTAGAGTCTGCAGTACTCATTTCGTCAGCGGCTGGCCCTACTTCGTTGACCCGAATGATGTTGACTTCGCTCCGTCTGTGCTTCGCTACAAACGAAATGCGCTCACACCGAAACAAGCTAGAAGGAAAGAGTGATTTGATAGGAGAAATATAGTTAAGGTACTGGTTGATGTTACATTATTTAAGTTAGCCCACTAATTGAGTAAGAATTATTCCATCTGTTGTTGTTTTAAGCTGTTGTTGTTACAGTGTCCAGTTTTTGTATCCACATTTTGAAAAGGGACTGGCTTTGTTGGATCCTATAGGCTATATACGACGTTAAGTAGATGTTAAACTCTACGCAAACAAATATCAAGCCAAAGGGGGCATGTTAGTGCCATATGACGTTTACAGTCTAGGTCAGTTCTGAGAGGCTTACATTATAGAACTTAGCCCCTCAGAGCTAAGTGTAGGTGTGGCTTTCATTTTTCTGCTTGCAATAATCATTTGGTTTCCTTGTGATTTCGATTTCATAATTACTTGCTGTACATAGCCAACAAAGTTGAATTTGCTTGCCAGTTAGTTTTGCGGACGTGAAATAATGTCATTAACACCACGATGATTGCATCCCTTGGCATAAGTCAGCTAATAGCTACAGTGTTCTTGTGATGAATTTGCATTGTTCAAAACAACTGGAAAGCACAAATGATCGTAATCTCCTCTTAACATGGATAAGTGTGCAGGTACACATGTAAAATACAAGGCCATATCATTACTGTTTAACTGAACGGTACACATTTGATACATGATTTCGGGTTTTCATTTCTGCTGAAAATAACAATGTAGAGGACTTACCTTGACAATATCTCACCGATATAGTCTTTCAAGTGTATGTTGCGCTGAAGGAGTCAATGCGTTCAGTTTGCAGGAGAAAACTAATGGAGCTTAATCTAGCTATATCGTCAAGAGAAAATATTTTCGTACCCAACCTTCACTTTTTATTTGCCAGAACGATTATAAAAGGGGGGTGCCAATATATTTTAGGGGGTTTTTACCAGTGGGAAGGGGTTTTAGAATTTAATATTACTATTTAATATTGCAAATACATATCGTTAGCCTAATAGCATAGTTGCCCAAGTCATATTTGAACGTTTTTGGAAAACAAGAAAAAACACCATTTTTAGCAAGCACATTGGTATTTTTTTATATTGCAACAGTAAGCCAAAAAATGACTTAGGCAATTATGCTATGAGGCTAACGATACACTGCACCTGCCCTAGCAACCCGGTGTCATCAGTAACATGGCAGCCGCCGCTACGATATGCTACTTACACGAATAGCAGCACTTGAAATTAAACTCTAAATTTCCTTGACTGGACGTACGCTTGACGCATTTACATATGCTAATTTTTCTCTGGGTACCCAAACATCAATCGATAATGGCGTAGGTTGAATACAGAATTCTTCATCTTGCCATCCGGAGATAAAATGTACGCTGTACAGCCTAGAATGTTCCTGAACGAAAATTATTCCTGTTATTTTTATGAATAAATTATTCCTGTTATTTAAAAAAATATATTTTTTATGATGATATGATACATGTTTCTAATGCATAATTGAGCATTTTCAAAACTACGACCTCCTGGTACTTTTAAATGAACTGCTTATTTTACAGTCAGAACGTTCACCATGTAACGGACAGCTTGCTGTTTCCAACTCCGAGCACCCAAGCGAAACACAAGCTTGTATGACTGCTTTTCTCATCACATAAGGAGCAAGTATAACTCACTAACACAGTAATTTCTGAAATATACCTCATTTTAACAAAACAAACATTCGCCCATCAGGAAAAAGCAGGCAATATGCTACCCTAGATTGATCAGAATCAGTGCAATATAGCAGTGTATTTACAGAAGTCTTTGAGCTGTTCACATTTTAAACAAGCAAAAACCTATGTATTCTATTTCGTTGAAAGCAGTAGAAATTCTAAAACAGATTCCCACATTGAGCAAAATGCCACCACATACAGTATTACTACCAAAAGCTAACTAACTTTTATTAACCAATGCAGCTCTGTGATCATGGTAGTAAACCAAAAATAATAAATAGCTGGCAAGCTATCAAGCTATAAGCTGGCTATAAGTAATGTATAGCTACTCCTTACAACAATAGCTTTACATACACAGCATGAAGAAAAACTCTCCATCATTGAATTTCTCCAGAGAATCAATGCTATCAGCCCTCTAGTCTGGTTCCATTCGGAATTACTACTCTTATCCATATCCTTATCACATCTCAATGGCGTAAATGAAACCTAAGCACTTCTGGCTTGTTTTTGGCAATCTTTTTTCCAATGCATTTGCCTCATTCAGATCAGATTTAGATGCACAAACTCGAGAGGACACAACCTAACTTGTTGTTACGCAAGGGTTTAAATACTTTTCTGAGGGTCGAATCAATGTCTTTCAATTACCATGGAAAGTTTATACTGTCTGAAATTAGGAAAAAAAAAACATGTTAATCAATTGATAATTACCGGGAAGGTTCCAAATGGGCATGAACTATAACTGCCTTACGCAGATAAACCTGAGCAATCATTAAAGTGTTTGTATTTCAGTGAGAGATCATTTGAGGCTTTAAGTGACCACTGAATTCTTCGAGGGACAAATCTACATGTAAATCAATGGTAGGGTATTATGCGTTTTTAAAGTCCGATGACCATAATTGACAGTAGAATGACATCGTATCAATACCATATTGAATTTTTGCTTCAGAAAATAGATTTTTTTCACTACTTAATTGAGATACCTTTGGTCTATTGTAGCTGAACTGGTTGCAGCAAAGGACAACAATTTTTATCTGTCACAGGAGAACATTTTTAATAACTCCTGTGAAATTCGAATTTGCATTATTATCAATTTTAATGCACTTGTGCTGGTACTTGTAGTTCAGTGATTAATATATATTAAATAATTTTATCAATGCAATCATCAAGTAGCCTTATTATAAAAATAAAAATGTGTGTATATATATATATATATAATTTTTTTTTTTGCATTGGTTCATCATTACTGTCAGTCACTAAGTGACGCTTATTTTTTTAAGGACCCTGTTGCCTCTGGAGTGTAGGATGAGACAACACGATGGCTGTTCCCATGGTTACAGCTTTAGACTGCAGTAGTTGGAAAAGCTGCTATTCAAGCACTTGGGCCATTGTGAAGACTAAACAGAGACCACACCATTCCCCGCAGGCCTGAAAAATTGTGGCCAGAATTGTGAATAATGTTTGGACAGATCAGTACCTGCCTCCCCAATCTCTGCACTTATTTTTCTCACACATCTTACTTCCTTTCGTCCCAGTGGTCTATTATCTCTGTTTTTGCATTCCTTATACCTTATTCATTTTAAAAACAGTCATTGACAGCTTGATTAGGTACACCATACTAACACTGGGTAGGGCCTTGCTCCCAGAGCAACCTCAATTCTTCATTATGGATTCCACATGATGTTCTAACATTAATTTACGATTCAGTTCCATGTTGGCATGATTGCATCACATGATTTCACCATATTTTCAGCTGCTCCTTCAGTTTGAAGGTCTAAGAATAGGCAATAATTTTAAGCATAAACATCATAAGGGTCATAGTTAATAACTATATTACTGAAAAAACTTAAACTAGAAGAATTAAGTGAGAGCCATACTCACACAATCCATTTCGTATCAACACACCCCATTTTAGGGTTTACAATGGTCGGTTGATGCAAATGTTCAGATGAAGATGTTACCGGTGTCAACACATCCTAGTTTTAACATTGAATGTTGACCATATCCTTGGGCAAATTTCAACAAATTCCCTTAGTGTGTCATGGCCGGGAGCTTTGTCAAATGTACCGTCATTTATACACGTGGCCGTTGGAAATCTCCATTTCAGAACATATTTTTTGAACAAATATCTTCCTATCTCGGCAGTATGACATCAACTTTAACAAATTCTTTTTTCATTCATTAGGAAAATATATCAGCTACAATGTGCGTTGATAAGCACATGATTATAATCATTGGTGACACTTTGTGGGGCCCCAGAATGGGTGGCCCCCCAAAAAACTAAAAAATGTTAAAAATATCATTTTTTGTCAGAAATAAAATTGATATCGCAATTTTTCCGGTGGATTCATGAAACCCATGGGGTGATTTATCAATGCTGAAAATTATTTTGAAATTGGTGGTTTGGGCCAGAAAATCCCTTAATGGGATTCCACCTTTCCCCCAACCTGTTTTGTGAGAACGTTAAATCAAGCTAGTGACCTGTACCTGCAGGATCTTATGAATTGCATCACTTTGTTACAACTAACCGATTAGGTATTTGCATGAATAAGCAAGTCCAGAGGTGTTCCTAATAAAGTGCCCAGTGAGTGTATTTTACATCTCAAAGAGCATAATAGTAAACATAAGATGTTTTGAGCAAATAGCATGTCATAAGACTGCAACAAAACATTCAGAAGGGGGCTTTGCTCCAATTTATTTGGCTAAACATACACTGAACAAAAGTATAAACACAACACTTCTTATTGTGAGAAATATGCTCATTGTATTTTCATTGAGTGTTGATAGATTGTATGACTGTATTGCAATACATTTTGATCAATGATTTAAACAGACAAACAAGAATCTCACGATGGCGTAATGATAAAGGGTTGGGGTCTGTTGTCCAAATTTCACTAATCAATATTGGGTCTGTCTGCCTTCGGCCTGCTGCACTGCTGCACATCTCTGCTGTATGGACTGTAACAAATAGTCAGTGGTGACTTGAGAAATGTGTTCCCACTTCTCTTCAAGAGCTGTGCGGAGTTGGTGGCTATTGGCTGAAAATGGGGACCAATAATGAACTCTTTGGTTGAGGACATCCCAAAGATGCTGGAAGGGGACAAATCCGAGGAATAAGCCGGCCATTCAAGTACACAAATGTTTTCAGGTTCAAGGATCTCTGTGAGCACGGGTGACGTGGGTCTGGCATGGTCATGCTGGATGGTTATTGTTTAGATGGACGAATGGTAGAACGATAGGCATCAGCATCTCATCGTGAAATCACACTGCATTCAAGTTGCTGTTAATGAACTGCAGTTGGGTACAGTGTGCTTGCAATATTCCCACCCAAACCAGCACTCCATCACCATGTGCCACTGTGCGCACCACACTGATGTCAGCATAACGATCCCCCATCCATCCTCTCCGTGGAGTTGGAAACGTGACTCGTCTCTAAAGAAAATAGTCCTCAATTGTGCCATTAGCCATTAAATGTGTCTATTCACTCAGTCGAACCATTTTTTCATCAAGCTGACGACAGGTCCAATCCACAAAGAGCAAAACATGCAGAGATATGGACTTCCTGGAGATTATTTTTAGGTAAAAATATGGGGATTGTGGGGACCAGCTGTCTCATCTGCAGTGGCAGTTGCTGGTCTCAGACGGTCACAGAGATGGAGGGTCCGGATGTGGTGGTCTTGGATCAGGGTCGTCACACGTGGTCGTCATGCATGCGGGCGGTGTGCTGTCTTGCCTCATTCCTCAAAAAGGTGTTTTTTGCGACTTAGTGTTGAAACATGGACATTAAGAGCCCTTACAACATCCCTGAGAAACATTCCCGCATTGAACATGCCAATGGCACGCTCCCTGAGGGCTCGAGTATCTATGGCATTTTGAACAATGGCAGAACTGCGACTCCTGAGGTGGCCTTTTATTGAATAGAATACAGGATGTGCCTGGGCTGACCGTACCTGATTTCAGCAGCTCTGGATTAGGCCCCACCTGTCTGACAGGCCAATTTTGATAAATGTCGTTAACTTGACAATGATATGGAGAAGGTGGCTGAAATGCACACAGACCAGTGGCACACAACCTTGGTCACATAAACAAACCCAACTAAGCCAACCTCAGAAATAATTATGCGGAATATTGACAGGACTAAACTGTTGCATTTATATTTTTGTTAAGTATATATTCAAAAGGAAAAAAAAGTTCATAAATAACATTGAAAAGTATTTATGGATTTACAAACTTGCCCTTGGACATAGAACACTTGTCCTTGTTCTGCAGTGATATGCTCTTGATTACCTCAAACACAAAAGGGGAGGGGTGCTCTGATATGGTCATTTGAGGTGAACGCTGTGCCGCTGGGAGGAATAGTGTATGTTTCATATCAGCAGAACATAATGACTCGCACGTCTGCACTAATCTCTTCTCTAATCCAGGGCATTGCACTCTAATTGCAGCTTTGGTGGTGCTACTTTCCGTAAGCTAACTGAAGCATAAACATCTCAAGAATCCATGAGAAGTTTTTCTTGCACAGCTCTGAACACAAATGTAATCCCCTGACTTTGCTTCAAGTGAAGTGATGGCTGATCAGTTTAATTTTATGTATTTTGTGTTATCCTACAATTCATTGTCAGCAGAAGTTGGGTGCATAAGCCAGGGTTCACGAGTCTCTTAACTGCACAAGCTTCATTAATCTGAAGCTTTGCAGATGTGTGGATAATCGAAATGTGGTCCTCTTTCACACACAGACTTCAAACATTGGTAACAAGGGAATCTTTCCTGGCAGGAATATGTGATATTGTTTACTAAACACTGAATGTGTTGTTTTAGCACTCTCGGAAACAAGAATAAATCATTCACCAATGAGAGCAGAGTACAGGATGATTTTTTGCATGATTTGTGCTTTATTTGTCTGTACTCAGAAGCAGTAATACTGCCAGATATCTTCCCAAAGTGAGCTTACTACCTGGGCAAGTTGCCATTGTTTGTGCTCTGGGAGTGTAATTTCAGCACATTGTGCTTCTTAACTGGGAGTCTCCAGTTGACTGGAGCCCCAGTTGCTGTGCCTTTTAAAAGGGAACACTGCGTACCTTGCATAATAAAAAGCAGCTGAATTCTCCATGCGAGCTGTTCCAGAGGTTTTTCCATTCCAAAAAACCCAGAAGGATTTCTGCTCAAGGCAGGCCAAAGTCAAGGTTTTTCCCTCCTTTTTTTCCCAAAACTTACTCTTGTCCACCCTCCCCCTCAATCAGTCCTCTCTCTTTCCTATGACAGGGTTCTAACTAAACCGGGATACATATGCACTGCACAGAAAAGCCATTATGTTTTGTGTGCATGCTTATATCTTCACTGACACACTTGCAGACTGAAACTCCTCAGGGCATAGATATTTCTGATCTGATCTCATACTGATCTCAGTCATCTTCACTGCATTATCTCACGAACAGGGCTGCTTATTTAAGACATTGTTTCATGGTCCTATTTATATGTTTGTCAGCTGACATTCTGCTTGCACACAATTCAGTCCTTTCAACTCCAGGGCACAGTAGATATGAAAAGAATGCCAACTGAATAAACCAGCCCACTTGAGTGGTCCTCTGAATCTGAAAATATGAGTTGGCTTAGAAAAAAAAACAAGCCAAACCTGAGCTGTTGTCCACTCTTTGACTATATTTTACTGTGCTGACTTGGTTTGGAAAGCAAAATGCTCTTCTCATCCTTGTTTTAATTCTAGACTCAATTTATATACTGCATATTTTCAATATTTGCTTTTCAGTTTCAACCTGCCTACCTGGAGGCCTATAATGTTCCATGATGGGGACCTGAAAAGTTACTCTTACTAAAAGCTTATTCACTATGAGGGTTAACTGCAGCTGAAAGCCACTGTAGTATACAGCACATATTTAGAATGAATGGGTGGTACATTGCAGCAGACAGGAAGTTCTGCTGGAACAGCATGCAATGCTTTTGTCAGCAATCAGAGGTCTAGTTTAGAGTAAAACTTTGGTAAAATCTGTTTTGCAGTGCTTCAGTGTAATTTTTTTTTTTTTTGGAGCTGGACTGAGGTTTTCTGGAACTGAAGTACCAGCCCACGGCATGCCAGCCCACCCTCCACTGTGGCACAGAAACACAAGACGACACTGTTTCAATTCCCCTGCGATTCATTGCCAAGCACTGCTCCCTCTACCCATTGTGCTTTTTATTCATGGTGAGTCTACAGAATCAGTAAAGTTTCAGTGCTGCATGGTGCTGAGCAAATGTGTGTTATATGCAATAAGTGACTTACAGACAACCTAAAGGCATTATGTAGGGTTACATATGAATATGCGGGTACCTGTAACACAAAAGCTTTCTGTGTACAGTGAAAGATGCATTTTCTGTCATACACATAATTCCATTGCCTTACATCCAAAGGCTCCGCTAAAACAAGCCATCTTGATGTTTAGAACTCTTAATCAAAGATTAAAACAGGCTTGAAGATAAATATTCCACATTTATGCCAAAGTTATCTAAATTAGTTCATGTTGCGAAGGACAGTGACTTGTACCTCTGACTTCCTAGAATTTCAAACTGGAATTTTGAATACCATATGCAGTAATGAGAGAATGTAGAGGTTTTGTGACAATTGTTTGAGTGTTCTGAAAAAAAAAATTATGTTGGCAGTTAAAATTAGAATGAAATAGAATGGATGTGTCCCTGCAAAATGTTAAGATGTGGATGGCATACATATACTGTAGTTACATGTGTCAAATGAGCAGTTGTGACGGGAGCGATCACACTTAGGGGAGAAACGATGAAAGGGAACCAAAATAATTGATTGAGATAAAGCATAAGTGTTCTGTAATAGAGCACTGAGCACTGATGAGGAACAGAGGTCATTAAAGGAATCAACATGCCGCAATGTATCTACATGCATATTTTCTTTC
This sequence comes from Gymnothorax javanicus, assembly GCA_029692085.1. NCBI lineage: Eukaryota > Metazoa > Chordata > Actinopteri > Anguilliformes > Muraenidae > Gymnothorax > Gymnothorax javanicus. The sequence goes on from CM056198.1 coordinate 35,610,120, forward strand.
TAAAGGAGTTATTTCCTGCTTCACTCAGACAGGAAGAAAACAAAGAGGCAAACAGAGGAAATTACAGCTCATGAGGTTCAGTGGTAGAGGGAGGAAACCCCCTCACTATTGCACAAAGAAAATTGTTTATGGCCTCAGAATTTTACACCTAATGTTCAAGGACAAGTCAAGCGGTCCTTAAAAATTCATGTGACAATATTTAACATATTTATTATACTACTGTAAAAAATAAAAATCTGACTCAATAAAGTAGGACAACCAGCTGCACAGCACTTTTGAGTTGGCTTAACTTCAAGTTTCAAGTTCTTTCAAAAATGAGTTCGTGCAAACAGAAGAACTCAAACTGAGCAAACTCAAAAATGCTTTGCAGCTGGTTGCTTTACTTTTTTTTAGTTTGGTTAACTTTTTATTTTTTTTTGCAGTGTTCGCTGTAAAAAAAAAAAAACTTAAAAAGTTAGGCAATTAGATTTTTTGAGTTTGCACAAACTAATTTTCCAAAGAAAATGCAACTTGAAGTTTGTTCAACTCAAAAAGCCTGCGTAACTGGTTGCCTTACTTTCTTTACTGAGTCAACTTTTTATTTTTTACAGTGTACTATAATGGGCCACACTCCATGAGCTGCTTTGGTGAAACAGTAGACTGTATGACTGTATAGACTTTATACAGTCTATGAAACCAGAAGCGGAGAAAATGATTTTAGCACCTTTGTCATACTGTTCATAGCAACTCATCATACATTGGGCAATACAATTATTATAGAATAGTGTAGAAAATATTTGTTTCTATGTTGCATTAAACCCAAAACCTCCAGGTTTCATTCTGCGGGAACCAGCAATGACTGCGCCATGAGAAATGGCACAGATTCATTCAGATTCACTTAAAAACCTATGAAAAAAAAAGAATACTAAGGAATTGAAACAGAAACCTCCCCAACAGTAACATGAGAGGTTTCGAGGCAAAACGTGACAAGTGCCAATTTCAACCTTTCAGTCAACCCTGGCTAAATGGCAGGTTCAAGGCTAGGATGGCATAATATTTTGTGATTTTTCACAAAATGTGACATATCCACCATTTACGTTGTAGAATAATTTACAAATATAACTTTTTTCCAAATTGTGTCAAATGCCAAGCTGGTTTGTTTGCAAAAAAACAAAACAAAACAAAAAAAAAAAACGACAGCTCCGCTCAACCACTCATGGCAAGCTTTGCAGTCCTGCATCTGCTTTGAATTTTATGGCAAGCATGTTGTAAATAATGGCAAACAACGTTGATTTGAACACTTTTGATGGGTTTTTAGAAGCTGTGACACCATACCATACACCACAAAAGAGGAAAATAGATGAATCCATGAAACTGAAATCAAAATTAAAAGTTGGTAGACGCAGCGGAATCAGGAAACTTCAACAAATCAGCTGCGAACACCCTCCGGACAGGCAGCTGTGCAAGGCAAATTAGTTGAATTCAGGGTTTTTACTGACATAAATAATGTCAACTTAAAGTATTTTACATAAGTATGCTGGCAGTAGGATTATAACAGCATAGAGAATGGTGGAAGAACTTTGAAAGAAGAACTGTGAAATCTATGTATTTTTCATGTTATGTGAACTGATTTTGTGTATTTTTCCCATTTTGTGCAATTTAGAAAAGCTTCAAGTTCAGTGGCTTACTTTTCTAAATTCTTGGTAGACAAAATAGAATGAATATGCAATTAGCGTTTTGAAAAACAGGGTTCTACATTACTCCAAATAAAATGCAAGTGATACATTTAGTACTTAGTAGTTTATCACATTTCTCTTGAGTTTTAAGCCCCTAAGCCCCTATCTTCCAGTCCACAGGACGTACTTCCATCGTCATTATTCTCGAAACTGTTACCTGTTATCGGGCCTGCTATTGTATCTATTCTTAACTCTTCTTTAGCCACAGGCTGTGTCCCCTCTTACTTCAAGCATGCAATTATTCAACCTGTAGTTAAAAAACCAAATCTGGACCCAACAGTGTTTAAAAATTATCAGCCCATATCTAAATTACCACTGTTATCTAAAATTCTAGAAAAAACTGTGGTTAACCAGCTCACAAGTGTTTTAGAAAACTTAGAGCTATTTGATAAATTTCAGTCTGGATTTAGGAAACGGCATTCCACAGAATCTGCCATGTTGAGAGTACATAATGATATTCATTTGGCCTCTGACTCTGTATATTGTTCTACACTCGTACTTCTCGATCTCAGCTCTGCCTTCGATCCTGTTGATCATCACATCATGATTAAGAGGTTACACGACTGGGTGGGCATTTCAGGTGTGGCTTTAGAATGGTTTTCTTCATATCTTTCTGAAAGAAGCTTTGCAGTGTCTTATAGGAATTTTCTCTCTGCCTCGTCACCCCTTACCTGTGGTGTCCCCCAGGGGTCAGTATTGGGCCCCTTACTGTTCACATTGTATTTGCTGCCTCTGGGCCAGATTATTCGTAGTTTTAACATTGCATATCATTTTTATGCAGATGATATACAGCTTCTTTTTTCTTTTAGTCCAAAAGAGATGCACAAGCTCTCAAAGCTTCTTGATTGCATTTCGGCCATTAAAGGTTGGCTGGCTGAGAATTTTTTACAATTAAATATGGATAAGATAGAGGTCTTAGTCATAGCGCCAGATAAAATTGTTCCCGAGATAAAACAGAACATTGGGCCTTTGTCATCACTAGTCCGCCCTAGTTTGAGAAACCTAGGGGTGATGTTTGATAAGTCCTTGTCTTTTGACACCCATGTCAAGTCTCTGACTAAATCCTGTTTTTTTTCACCTGCGGAATATAAGCAAACTGAGGTCTGTGGTGTCTCAGGCAGAGTTAGAAATGCTCATTCATGCCTTCATTTCATCCCGTATTGATTACTGTAATGCACTGTTCTCTTCACTCAACAAATCTGTTCTCCACCGTTTACAATCCATTCAAAATGCTGCTGCTAGGCTTCTAACTAGGTCAAGCAAACACACCCATGTCACCCCTCTCCTCTATTCCCTACACTGGCTTCCTGCGACCTACAGGATTCAATTCAAAATACTCACTATAACATACAGAGCCCTACATGGTCAGTCACCTGCGTATCTCTCTGAACTCATTCACTTTCACTCTGTTCCACTCTTTCTTAGATCCAACAATCAAAACTTGTTAGCCGTTCCCCGTACCCACCTAAAGACTTGTGGTGATAGAGCTTTCTCTGTGGCTGCGCCTAAGTTTTGGAATGCTCTCCCTACTGAGATTATATTTGCAGACAGTATAGAAAGTTTCAAAGGGAGATGAAGACTTATCTTTTTAGAATTGCCTTTTGAATAGCTTGTGGTTTTTTTGATCTTATATCAATTTATTTATTGAATTTTGATGCTACCTTTTTTTCCATTGTATCTATTGATCTGCTTTTGCTTTTATTCCTGGTATGCACTGTAAAGCACTTTGTGATTTTATCTGTGAAAAGTGCTATATAAATAAATTACTTACTTACTAAGGCCTGTGCTTAATATTAACACAGTAAGACAAAAAGTGATTGCTGAAGATAAGAATGTTAATTTTCTCAGTAGTAGTTTTTGGAATATGTCTAATTTTGCCTCAAAACCCTTCATCAGGGGCGTGACTCCCTCCCCTAAATAACATCTGAACTTTGCATGTGTGACCTTCCAGGTGTCAAAGGCACAAGCGGGGAGAGAGTATAAGAGGGGGTTTTCCCCTCTCTTTGAAGGTGTCCGGGGAACCTCTCCTGGGAAATTTTTAAATCCAGAAGTTTGAGAAGGCCTCTGAGCCACTCTGAGAGGCCAGACCTCTTGGAATGAGACTGTTATTATCACCAACTTTTAGGGACAGATTTTGGTAAATTTTAGGTAAATTTAGAAACTGACTGGCTCAGGCGGCCTGGTAGCTTTTGAAAAAAAAAAAATTCAGTTTTACCATTCATGATGATCAATATTCATAAACATCAAATAGTCAATTTAAAATAACATAACGTTTCATTTTGGGCTTTAATATGACATTTGGCATTTTCTCTTTTTTAAAGTCAGTAGGTCATGTACGCTGGAAACAATTAGCAAAATGATACAATACTCCTAATAGTTTTGGAATTTATTGATGGCCCCCAACCACTATAGCTAGCACTAAATTGTTATTTGATGGCCCACCCTCAGAGCACTGTTCATGGGTAGGATTGGGAAATTACCCCGAGTGTACCGTGAAAGTCCGTCAAATATACAACATAAAACTAACTTGACCACAATCAGATTTGCTTGAGTAAAATCTGTTGTTCAAAACAATAATTAGGGAACTTTTACCCACAGAATGGTCTCGGAGCCAGGTCTCTCCGGGACAAGGAATAATCACATCACATTGAAATAACATGACAACCACGCTGCAAACATCATCCCACGAGACTCAACATGCACTTTTGCCGAGCAGGCTGGCAATCACATGGCAAACAAACCTCCTATCCGCCTTAAACACTAAACGCAATGAGGTAGGTAACCTTACTCCCTTTGCACAGATGTAGACACTAGCAGACATGGAGCTGCTCTATTTATGCACGCAGTTACACTATTCTATCACTAGATAGCACACCCAGATCAGTTATTTAATATTCACAAGTAAGCCGAGCTTGAACATGATTTAGAATATCTGTTTCCCAGGAGTTCCATCCATTTCCCAGGAGTTGCATGAATTTAACTCCTCAGCTGAGCCTGATGTGCAAACTACTCAATATACTTGCCCATAATATCTATCCAGCAGTTTAAAAAAAGATCTCTTGCAACAGAAAAAAATTGTAGTCCATTGTAGCAACTACTTCAGCTATAGTAAGCCAATGGTATCCCAATTAAGTAGTTAAAAAAATCAGTTTTCTGAAGCAAGAATTCGCCATGGTATTGATGCAATGTCATTCTACTATCAATTATAGTCATCACAAATTAAAAACGCGTAATTTCTTACTGTAGATTTACGCATAGATTTGTCTGTCGTAGAATTTAGCTGCCTTTTGGAGCCTCATACAATCCCTTACGGAAATGCATTGACTTTAATGCTTTGCTCAGGCTTATCTGCGTATAGTACAGCTATAGTTCACGCCCAATTGAAACTCTCCCAGTAATTACCTATTGATTGACTCAATTTTTTTTCCAATTCTAGACAGTATAAGCTTCCCTCAGTAATTGCAAGACAATAATTGGACCCTCAGAAAAGTATTTAAAAACTTACGTAACATCAGTTGTAGGTTGTAATCTCTCAACTTTGCGCAGTTGAGAATGATGTGATTGCATGGAAAAAAAGACTACCAGAACCAAGCCTGGAGTGCTGCGCTTATATTTGCAGGATGGAAATGTTATTCTACAATGCAAAATGGCAGTTATTCTGAATGGAACAGACTGGAGGGCTGACAGCATTGATTCTTTGGAGGAGAAATTCAATGATGGAGAGTTTTTCCTCTTGAAGGTGAGTAGAATGTCTTTATATGGTGTAGCTCTATCTTACTTCTAGCCAGCTAGCTAACTAGCCAGCCATTTCTTATTTTCGGTTTACCACCGTGATCACAGAGCTAGATTGTCACATTGAGTAACAAGAGTAGTAGATAGCCTTTGTTATTAATACTGCATATGCTGTATATTTGCTTAATGTGCCAATCTGTTTTAGAATTTATACCACATCCAACGAAATAGAATATTTCAGATATTACTGTGTTAGTGAGTTATACTTGTTCCTTATAGGGTGTGAAAAGCATTGTTACAAGCTTGCGTTTCACTTGGATGATCGAAATTGTAAACGGCAAGCTTTCCATCTGAGTGAACGTTCTGACTGTAAAATAAGCAGTTCCTTTAACGAGTGAGTGTGCTTGCTGATGCGGCTTTGTAGATAAATGGACGAAACTCTGAATTTTATCATGGAGAAAAGGTATGTTTTTGGTTTGGAGAGGTTACTGGTGACCATTGATGTCCAGCCTGGCCTATATCGATAAACTTTTGCTAAATTCAAGCAGAAAATCATTCATTCATATTGAACTTCATGAGTCAAAAGTTGATATGGTTATTTTATGATTTTGCAGTGTGCCATTTTGAGGGCTGTGAGAATTCGGGGAGCCACCGAGAGAGCCGTCTTATTTGGCTTCAAAAGGGGAAGCCAAATAAGATTTCATGCTCAGATGAAGAGTACTTGCGGTCTAGGAGTTTATGATCTTCCCTGGTGATGCTCTGCTCGGCCTGTACTGCAACCATCTTCAGTTCCTGCATGTTTGTTTTGGGGACTTTTTTCCCCTCAGTCTTCTCTTCAAAATGTAAAATGCATGTTCAGTTGGATTCAGATTTGCTGATAGACTCAGCAAACGGAACCAAAATAACAAATCTGGCCTACTGTCCAATGAACTATGGTGCTTACTGTATGTTTTTCAGCATCAATGTTACCAACATATATTTTCAAGTTACCCATGCCATGAGCACTAATACATCCCCAGATTCTGGCTTTTAAACCTTAGGGCTGGTTACAACCAGGATGGTCGGATTCTTCTTTTGCCATGAGAATGCAAAGTCCATTATAACCATGTACGGGCTTCGTACCCCTAAGCCCATATCCTCTTATCACACTTGTATGATGGACACCAAGCAGGAGACTGTCCCTGGTAGCTAAGGAGTGTCTGTTGCGAGTGGACAACCGCCTTAGCAGATAACGGGTAATCATCCTACTTTACCCTCTCATGGTAAGGGTCATGAGCCAACTGACTAATTTAGTAGGTGACAAAAAGACCAAGTTGCACTGAGTATAGCAATTGGAAACCAACCCTGTGTCCCTTGAGAATCCCAATGAACACATACCAAAGTGCATCAAGATATTGTGAGTCTAAGGATGAACCCCCCAGGTCTAATGGCTCTATGGCTGCTGGGGAGGTCTACGGTTCTGAATACGCCCAATGCTAATGATGCAGTTGACCTAAACCCTCTAATAGGAAGGTCTGCCACAGACGTACATATGGCAGAAGGGACAGTATCCCGAAACTGCAAGGAACAAAGTTGAGGATCGGCATATGGAATTTGAGGAGCATGAGCATTCGGAGGACTGAAGTTGTGAAATGCTAGATGATGTGGAATGTCGTGGATACTCAAGACAATAGCAAGCTGAGGTGGACCAGAATGGGACATTTTGTATCAGGGGAGCACAAGTTGTACCACAGTGGAAGTGAGACGGGTAGAAGGAACGGAGTAGCTTTCATCTGTCCCACAAAAATAAGCAAATGTGAGCTTGGCTATAACCCCGTTACCGGCAGAATTATCAGCCTGAGAATTCAGGGCAAACCTGTCAACAATTCCATCATCATGGTCTATGCACCAGCATCAGCAGCAGATGATGCAGAGATGGAGGATTCTACAAGGGGTGGTAGATGGAATACCAAAAGGAGACATACCATACATCCTAGGTCATTTGAATTCCAGAGTTGGAAAGGAGAAGACCCCCTACAATTGCAGGTGGCTTTGTTCTTAGAGAACAGAATAACAGGGGTGACCTCTGGTCAATTTCTTTAGTTACAACAACCTAGCCATCATGAACACCTTTTTCAAGATGACTGCTTGGAGGTTATACACCTGGGAATCTCCAGACAAGAAAACTAGAAATCAGATTGACTACATCATTTGTCAGCAGAGGTGGAGGAGCTTAGTTCTAGAGTCTACACGTCCTCATGGCTCTGACCACAACCTACTTGTCGTTGATGTGAGAGTCAATTTGAAAACAATACGGAAACCATAAATCATGAACTAATGACCTGGGGGACCTAATATTTTGCAAAACATCCTAAAAAATTTTTTTCAACGTGATAAGTTTGAAGAAAATCAAAGATGATCAAGTTGGGACCATCCTGATTTTATTATTTGACGTGAACAAAAATTGGTCAAATGGTCAAAAATTCTTGAATAAATTTAAACTTAAAGAATCAGCCCATTACATGTAAAACTGATTTGTTTTTCCAGAGCTGTTATAAAACATTACCTGCAGTGTTTTTAGCCTGTAAATTTTGCTTTTGGTGACAATTGTTGCAACAACACTTGTTTAAAGAAATATAATTAAAAAAAAAAAAAAAAAAAAAAAAAAAAAGAGGATGAGAAAGATATGGGATTGGTGAGGACAGCAGGACCGAGATTAAAGCTTGACAGATCTGCATGAAGCACATCCAAGTCATTTTCCACATGCGGCAGGACAAGTGGGTCAAAACAGCACGCATAACCCAGAGCCCAGTCATGGGACTTCAGCATGAGATTGAGAGCACAGGTCACAGTTGATGGCTCAGCCTCTCCCCTTTGCTGGGGAGTAATTTCCTGCATGTTGGGAAAGTTCTGCAAGTTTCAGCATGTGATAGGGTTCAATGGGGCATGCACAACATTTCTCTTTTTTTTCCCCCTTCCAAGAGGATTGGCTTCAATTATTTCACACAGTTGAGCTTTTCAAGCACCCAGGTAATTCACAGGCTGCGCCGTGCAGATATTCTGTCTTCAGAGAGCCAAATAGAAATACCAAATTGTTTCCGATTGCTGAAATTATGGAAAATGTAACACATTAACCTGTCTTGAAGTAAACAGGCAGGGTCGGTGAGATTTTATTTTTACCAGAAAGAACTTCATTATACTAGATGGCGAATGGTGCCACAAACATTCGTCTCCAAGGACATCGAGCTTGTACTTCAGTTTCCTAAACTTTTTCCTAAGTCATATTCAAGCGCTTTTCAAGCATTTTCAAGCACCTTCCAGCTGTGGTAAATTACATATTTATCAAACTGCTCAAAGACCAATTTATGATTAAAGTAATGCAATCACCATTACACTTTCAAACACTTCATGAAAAACCAAAGTACTTTTCAAACCATGAAAACACCATACTTACAATCAAGTGCTTTCAAGGATTTCCGCCACCCATAGAAACCCTAGACACTAGATTTGTCACTGAGAGCCAGTGGGTTGAGGGGCAAGCACAACACAGGACATGTGGGTGACAGGCTTTGGACATATGCTTCCCCCCTCTAAATATACATTAGCAGACAGAAGAAGAGCCTGCTGACTGAATCAGACCCTTAGCAGTCTTCATTCATCCTAGCCTGACCCATGGTGAATGAAATTGGGTTAAGACGTGGAATAATACCCACATAACACTGCAGATGTATAGCAGAGGATAGGGAGTAAAATTTCATTGTGTGAACTTTATCCTGGTGTGGCACAAACACGGGCAGTTTGATCGGTCCAATTCCATTAACCACAGTGTGACTCCAATCTAGTAGTAACTCTAAAGGTTAACTATAATTCATAAAACCCTACGTAGGTCAGAGGATTACTGGGTGAGGAGAGGTCAGACAGATTAGAGACCAGGTCACTTCCTCAGGCATTTTCAGGGAATTTTAATTTGTATAACCTGGTTCTCCATCAACACCTACTTATTACAAAGTCTGAGACCCAAAGGCCACAGAACAAGGTCAGGGTTTTTTTTCCTCCCTGCTGGACACATCTTCAAGATCTTTGAGGCACCAAGTGATAGGTCTCAAAATAAATAAATAAATACATTAAAAATAAATTTGCAGAAATGTGGCAAATGAAATTTAATGTAGCGAAATGTAAAGTTGTACATGTAGGTAATAAAAACATTAGACAGGATTACTTCATGGGAGGTTTAAAACTGGAATGTGCTCCACAGGAGAAAGATCTGGGAGTGATTGTTGACCAAACCCTCACAAGTTTTAGCAATTGTGCCGTAGCAGTTAAAGAAGCCAATCGGATGCTAGGATATATAGCCAAAAGTATTGAGTTCAAATCCAAGGAGGTCACACTTCTCTTGTACAACACATTCGTCAGACCACATCTGGAGTATTGTGTACAGTTCTGGGGACCATACTTTAAGAAAGATATAGAGGCTATAGAAAAAGTTCAGAGAAGAGCCACTAAGCTAATTCCAGGTATAAAAGATGAAAGCTATGAGAAGAGGCTGAAGATCCTTAATCGCTTTAGTCTTAGGAAAAGGAGACTTGGGGGTGATCTGATTGAGGTCTTTAACCCCTTTCTGCAGATGTAGACGTCCACGGACATGGAACTGCAAATTTAAGCACGCAGTTACAGCACTCCATCACTAGATGGCACCCCCGGATCAGTTATTGAATATTCACAAGCAAGCAGACCTTGAACACCATTTAAAATTTGGAGAAGTTCACTCCAATCCCTGTTTTTCAAGAGTTGCATGAATTAAACTCCTCAGCTAAGCATGATATGCAAACTGGTCAATATACTTGCCCATAGTATCGATCCAGCAGTTTAAAAAAAATGATCTCTTGCAACAGAAAAAAATAGTTGTCCTCAGTAGCAACCACTTTAGCTACAGTGAGCCAACGGTATTCCAGTTAGTGGTTAAAAAAAAAAAAAAAAAAATCAGTTTTCTGAAGCAAAAAATTCAACATGGTATTGATTCGCTCACATTCTACTCGGTAACGATGTATTGATTGGCTCGTTTCTTATCCAATTCCCGAGTGTTTAAACTTTCCGCAGTAACTGAAACATTTATTGGACAAACATAAGAGCACACAAGCCTGTGTGTATCAGCAAGGTATGTTGTATCCGTTCAACGTTGAGCAGGATTGTGCAGCTGAAAATGAGGCGATTTATAGAATAGAAAAAAAAAAAAAAAAGTCCCTAAACTGGCCTGAAGTGTTCAGTTACATTTACAGGATTTAAATGAGGTAAGGACATGGTCAATGGGAATCATTTCAAATGAAACAGGACCGGAGGGTTCCTTCTACTGGACACATAGGTCTCTGGAGGAGGGATTCATGAAAAAGGTTGGGCTGCTACTTTGCTTTTTGTTTTGGAATGTATACCATATTCAACAAAATCGAATGCCGAGGTTTTTTTCCCCCGTTTAAAACGTGAAATGGTCATTCATTTCGGTGAACCCCCCGGTACGTTCACTGCACTATTCTGTTGAATCTAGGGAGGCATATATTGTTTGATTTTCCCTGTAAGTGGAATGTCTGTTCTGTTAAAATAAGGTATTTCAGAATACAGATATTACTGAGTTAGTGAGTTGTACTTGTTCTTTATAAGTGTTGAAATAAGGTTGTGAGCTTGGAAGTGGGAACTGCTGGCTTTCATTGCTGGGTGAACGTTCTGACCATTAAATCAGCAGTTCATTTAGTGAGTATGTGTGCTGGCTTGGGGGACTTCGAAGAAAAATGGACAAAACTCTAAACATTATTATGGAGAAAAGGCATGATTTGTGTTTGGAGGGGTTACTGGTGACCACTGATGTTCAACTGCGCTGATATTGATAAATTCATGTTAAACTCAACCAGAAAATCATTAGTTCATGTTGAATTTCATGCCTCAAAAGTTTGTGTTAAATATAGGATTATTTTATGATTTGACAGTGCACAATTTCTGCGGATCTCAGACTTTGGGGAGCCACCTGGATAGTTGTCTAATTTGGCTCATAGTAAGTAGGTAATCTAGAATGTAATTTTCAAGATAAATGATACTTGTGGTCAAGGAGTTTATGATCCCAAAAATGTATAGTTTTGAGCCCCAGCAGTTTTTCAATTCTCAGTATTATTTTTTTTTGCAATTTCAATGTTGAATTTTCATGAAAATTTTTTGTTTGCAGCCCCTTTTCTCTACCAAAATCATAAAAATAAACTGAAATACGATGGGAGTCGAACTGCTTCAAGTGTCTACAGTCAGTTGAGCCATACCTTTCCTGTCTGTGAAGCTGCAATCTTGAATTATAAAGCCTTAAGTAAGGTAACACCTAAATAGCCAGATTTGGCTTCTGCGCAGAGGGGTTAAATATGTTAAAGGGATTAACAAAGTCAATTATGTAGGATTCCTTCAGCCAAGTTTTGTTAGTAGAACTCGGGGTCACCAATGGAAGTTGACCAAGGGTAAATTTTGCACTGATATTAGGAAATATTTTTCCACCCAAAAGAGTAATTTCAATGTGGAATAGCTTGCCTTACCATATTATTGAGGCAGAAACCTTGGGAATTTAAGAGCAGGCTTGACTTAAAGCTAGATACCAATGAGTCATTGAGTATCTGAAGTGATATATTCACAATAGTAAAAAGAAATTGGCCCGCCTAGTTGGGCTCAACGGCCAGTTCCCGCCACTCAGGTTATGTTAGATAAATAAATGAAATAAAAGTTTATGTACACTTCCTACCACTGAATGGGCAAATCCATGGCCCTGAAGAAACCGTACAGGGCCCGGTTGTTCAAAGCTTTGTTAACTTTAACCGGTGATTAAGTTTAAACCACAGTATCTATATCTCTGAATGAAAGCACAGATGTTTGTATGTTTTTGATGCATTTTGTAGGTTTCCCCTTGGTTAGTTCAAGTAGTGAAGAGCATTCGCAAGAATCTTATTTAGAGAAAGGTCATAATGTCAGGTGTTTAGCGCTAGCCAGCCGTTAAAACGGAGCTTTGAACAACCGGGCTCAGGTCGTTAAATGAGTTAATCAGGCCATGTGTTTTAGCTCCATTGGAGAGTTAAAAATGCACATTTTTCTGCAGAGCTCCTGACCCAATGCACAATTAATGTTAAAGACGAGAGCATTTAATATTGAGCGTAGTTTCAAAGAGATACAGAAAATACCACTCCTTAGCCAAGTGAATTGAAATGGTTTATTATTAGTTAAGAAAGACTTCGCTCATCAACTTGTAACAAATGTGACAGAACTCAAACTTTTCCAATTTCATCACAACTAGAAAAAGAAATTGAAAATCAAGTTCAAAAAAGCCACCTCAATCAGATGAATGGTTAGTGACATGGCAGTACTGAAGGCTTGATTGGCAGACAGAAGCTGAGGCTATTGTGTGCATCTGCAACCATTAACCTGACTGGCACATTTTGTTTTCCTTTAACAGAGGTGTGGGCCTCCGCTTTGCTTAATCAATAACTACAATGTTAAGCAGTGTATACAAAATATATTAAAAAGGCAATCATAAAAGATCCCTCTGCCTGCCTTGCTAAAGCAATTCAGTTCTCGTTTAAATGACTGAAAACAGCCATAGTCATTAATAACCCTTCTCTGAATAAGGCTTTTTCCTTCTTTTTTTTTTTTTTTTTTTTTTTTAAATCTGATTCAGCCAAGCGAACAGTTTTGGCAAAGCCAAAAATAAGGATCCAATATGCCAGGAGACATTCTGTGGAACAATGGAAATGCAAACCAACATTCTCAGCACACTCAAATTGAGCAATGTCGTTGAGTTGGGCTGGCCAAATGAGGTATATGACAACCTTATTATTCAAATCAATATTGTTATGCCTAGAAATGCCCTTTCCAAAAGACAAACTATTACAAAAAAACCTCCAATGACTTCTCAGTGTTGGCATTCTAAGCAAGACAATGAAAACAATAGAAAATATAATATATACAGCACTAAATAGGGTATGCAATATGCAAAGGCTTTATGTTGCTCCCTTCAGCAACCCATTTTAAATGTTCCAGCCGCCAGCTAAGCTGCCGCTATCAAAATCCCCTCTCGTGAGTTTTCCCTCCCCCCCTCCCTCTCGCATGCTGACCTTCAGACAAAATAACGTCACTAAGCCTGTTAGTTTGAAATGGGTGTGTCCTGGCCTGCCGCCATGAATGTGCTCCATTTGGCCAATGCCTCCACGTAGGGGTTCCACTCATTGGCGTCAGGATTGTACACCTCCATGGAGTTGAGGAATTCATTTCCATCGAAACCCCCCATCGCCCAGATGTAGCCTCCCAGTACCACAACGCCGGCGTTGCTGCGAGCTGACGTCATGCTTCCCAGCATCCTCCACTCGTTCCTGGCCGGGTCGTACATCTCCACACAACGCAAGGCATGGGAGCCGTCAAACCCGCCCACCACAAACAGCTTCCCTGCAAAGGACAAGCACACACATTTCATTAATTCTTTATTCTTTAAACAAAGAGAGCAGTTAGACAAACTACAATAAAAGCCACCACTTATGTCTGAAGTCTCAGAACTATGACCATTGCTGACTGTTTGTAGATATCTTTACTACAGCAGAGCCAAACTGATTAGCAAGCTGCCCATCAAAGCTGAAACAATGCAGGACTGTTCAATTTACTGCTCTTCTAAAGAGGGCTCCATTTTCTTCACTACTACACTGCAGAGATACTAATTTTATGTGGCCGATAAGATATATAGATGCAAGTGGAACATCACCGGTATTAGGCTTAAATATATCGCAAAGCACCTCATACGAGAAATCAATGAAAATTTTACCTCCTATGCTAGTGACAGTCACTTCAGCACTCTAGTCATAAATGCTTCAAAATCACCTTTTCTAGAAGGGCAACAGTCAATAGGTGCCAATTCTAGCCAACTCAATCAACCTGGCCACTGACAAAACAGCCAATGCATAAATTAAGACTGTCTTTATAGTTGCAGTTTCTTAAACATCACAGTGCAAATCATCTTTTAAAAGAAGTGCAGTCTTTATTGAAATTCAGGCTCACCCTCGTGCACGGCCACGCCAGCTCCTCGTCGGGCCACATTCATGGGGGCCACAAGGGTCCAGGTGTTGTTGTCAGGATTGTAACGCTCCACTGTGTTCAGACAATTCCAGGACTCTGCTCCACCAATCACGTACATGAAACCGCCAAGCTCACAAACCGCAGCCTGGTGCCTCCCTGAGGGTAGAGGATGGTGCAGATCGAACACCAGTGGAAAAGGCTAACTTCATGCTCACACAATCACACGAACCATTCTATGGAAAATAGCAAACCCATCAGAACAGGCAATCAGGCATTTAAAGCGCACCAAATGGTTAAACTGGCTGAAGAACAGAGTTCAAGGGGACATACTGATGTTGAGTGGAGCGCAGTTAGTCCAAGTCTTGTTCACGGGGTCGAAAACATCGCAGTTCTTCAGGCCTTTCTGCCCGCATGGATCAGACCCGCCCACCACATACAGAATGTTGTTCAATGCACAGACACCTGTAAGTCAACAAACACCAAAAGTTCTGTCGTTAGACAAGGACCTCGACTCCTTATGTTCCCATTGCATGTTATCAGCACGCAGTAACTTATCGGCAACATCTCCAGTTACCTGCATTGCAGCGATTAGTCCGAAGCTCAGGCACCTGGGTCCATTCATCCGCCTGCGGGTTGTACGTCTCCCCACAGCTCAACTCGTCAGAGTGGCCATTGGAGCCGCCCATCACATACAGCTGACCCTAAAGAAAGCATTCATGTGATACAGCTTCAGAAAAACTGATCCAGTCCACAAAAATAACGAAAGTCTTCCAAATCTTCCTTCCAAAAGCAGGACAGATGGACAACAACTAGAATGCAGTTTGATAAATCCAGTAATAGGTGGAACAATATAGAACAGTCAGTCATGAAAATTTTGAACCAGTCCGATCATCCTGCTCTCTACACCCAGTGGAGAACAAGAAGCTTAGCCTTCCCACAAGCTAGATGAACGCACCATCAACACTGCCATCTGGAACCGGGCCCTGGGTGTTCTCATAGGGGCGATGAACGTCCAGCGATCCACCTTTGGATCATAGCACTCCACCGTCCGCAGGCACTCCTCCCGATTATAGCCCCCTACGATTAAACACAACACACTTTAAACTCGGACCAAATCTAAATCCTCCAATTCCTGTGATAACAAAATAATTAGCTTGAGTCGTCAAAAAGACAGATTGGCAATATTGTCCAGTAGAAAATTCTGTACAAATCCACAGGAGGTGCTGACCTGCAGCAATGAGCTTGCCATCCAGCTGGGCGGTGCCGAGGCCCGAGCGGGCGTAATGCATGGGGGTCAGCAGCCGTTCCTCGCCGTCCTCAGGAGACTCCTCAACACTCATGCTTTTTGACAGTCGAGGGGTGTTTGAGGGCGAATTAAGGGGGGTGCTGCGGCCATGGAGGAAGATCACACACAGTGTCCCATTCAGGACTGCCAAGCACAGGTAGATGTTGCCTGTGGGGAGCCAGAAGAGGTCAGTAAGGAAGGATCAACCAAGCTGATGTTCATTTACTGCACTTGGTAACGACTCCATTGTTTTTCCTAGGCTTCCTTAAAAAAAAAATAAAGACCCACACCAAAAAGTGAAAGGGGGGGGGGGTGCATCACATGTTCGGCTAGAAAACTTACCAGACGTCTTCTCAGAGGCAATGTACTTCCACTCAGGCTTGCAGAGGGTCCCAGCCAAGCCAGGGGAGATGGTTCCTGACGAGCTGCAGCCGCTGGTCTGCCTCTGGAGACTTTCGCGTGGGGCCTTCTTCTGTAAAGCACAGGGTAGCTACAGAGCCAGCATCCCAAGACCATCCACCACGTGCCCATTTTGGCTACAACCACTAACCTCTACCACAACCCTCTTACATCAAAATGTGTCAACAGTAATAGTGCTTCAACTAACAAAACTATTAAGCAGACTGTAGGCAATGGCAAGTAATCCACTCCTGACTAAGCTAAACACAATAAAAATCTCACTCAAGGCTGCCCATTGTAGGCTGGAGGTTACTGGCAGCAAAGGTCTCATTAGGACACCAAAAAATTTCATTGTTCAACCAAAATAAACCAAGCCAGCTGTGTAAACCTTGAACTATCTGACCAGCCGACAAAACCTTGCAATGGCCAAGATACACGGCTCTTGGAGCAAATTTCTCAAATAAAAATTGAGGAGGGCAATGAATTTCTTTAATGGGCTTGAAAATCATTATAAGAATTACTTCTTAGCACAGGTTAATGCAATGTCCCCTCTTTTTCATACAACATTCGTTTATGAGAATCCACTGGCATTTCTCCACATCCCAGATCAATCTGGCCCTTTGGGGCAAAATGATGTTGGTCTAAGGCTTTCCCTGACAACCACCTCCAACACACACCTCCATCCATCGCCAAACACCATTGAACCTCAAAGCGCGTAATACATAGTACCTCACTCCATATCCTAAACACCCCATATGCTTCCAATGAATCCTCATTGATATAACCAGACTAAGTAATAAGCACCCAGATATCTTCAGGGAAATTAAGTATAAGCTGACCCTGATACAGCAAATTACCAGACAGATCGAGCATCACTAGCATTATTTTCTGTTGATATTTTTGATAACTCGTCAAATTAAACTTCCCATCACTGGTGGAGGCAGAGTGAAGTGAACCCAAAAGTTGCTCCCTAGCATTTAATACAATGGTATGACCCAAACTTATATGGTACCTGCACGAGCTGGAGGTGGTCATCCTCACTGCCACACACCTGATCCTGTCCCTCCAGCTGACTGCCGTCATGGAGTTTGTGATCTGCTGAGTAGTACAGCGTTTGCACCTGCAACACAGCAACACAAGACCCATGTCTGCTGTCTCCGTGACAACACAGAACCCGGAAATACCCAGCTCGGTCCTTGGAAATACTGCAGGTGCTGTTGACATGAGAGGAAGAGTGAAGAGAGCCTTTGGGAACAACAGCTAATGGCAGCTTATCAATAACATGGGACGGACATGCTCTTCTCAGAACACCTGTGCCAATGCTCAACTTGGACGCGCTAAGCATCATGCGCAGGACTTCCTTCGAATAAAGTGGTGGCTTTGGTCCCTTCCACTGAGCTTACTACAAATCTTCAGCTGTAGATTCCATCCATTGAGCAAATTCTTTTTAAATAATGCTCATCTTCCATTCCTTTTACTGCCATTTTGCAGCCTCTTCAGCAATGCCAAAACTGCAGAGGGTGGGAGCGCACATTAACTCCATTATGACTGGACATAGTCATCATCTTGTATTAGACCACCAAATCTGAGTGGAAAAATATTTCATGATGATCCAATCAATGAAGAGCAGGGCTTCTGGTAGACCCTCAACTCCAAGGGAATTTTTCAGGGCAGAGTTTTTCCCAGGGGTGAAGACATTCAAAGCCCCATTTTATCAAGGGTGAACCATCAATATGGCGAGTGAAGGATCTGAACATTGCCACAGTTATAGGTTTAAGGAAAAAAAAAAATTACACACCAGATACAGTAAATCTATCTCAGCTCTTGTGGTAACAAAGTTTCAACACTACACTGTGATCAGTTCAGATCAGCTTTGTCCCTTAGAAACTGGCATCAGGCAAGATTAGTGACAGCGATGGGGTGAAAAAAAATAATAGGGTGACAAGTCAGTCAAATACCTCAAATTCTGATTACCTAAGGTAGACATTTGAACTAAAAATGAAATTCAGAATAATCATTTCATGATTTATTAATTTTACAAGCAAAATACAAAGCTATTATTTACTTATGCAGCAGAGTAAAGCATTTCTCACCATCAGGCCTTCAGATTCCACATCCTAAATAAAGACTAGGATCTGCCGCTTGGGAGCCAAACCGGATGATAACCACTTAAAAGCGCTAAATTTAAGATAACTCAAGCTTCTGAATGTTTTACTCCCACCCAGTGTGTCTGGGGAGAATTGCAGTTGAGAACTATTTGAAGCACACTCAGTCAGCGGACTCCCATTATCAAGAAGTCTATTGCTTGATTACTGTGCCTCTGCCAGGAGGTAATACGTATTTACCGGCGTTTGTTGGGTTGTTCATTCGTTCGTCAGTTAGCGGAATACATCAAAACATTATGGATGGATTTCAATGATATTTTCTGTGTTGATGGATACCGTTTCAGGAGGAAGTTAAAATATTTTGGAGAAAATCCGACTCCTATTGTTGATTCAGGATCCGAAAGACTTTCTATGCGCGTAAAGACGGCACTATCATTAAACACTCACATTCAATGATAATATGGCGGAGTCAATGCACTCTCCAAGTGCCTTCTGGTTACTTATAAGTTATAGCATTGGCAGTAGACATAAGCATGCCTGAGCAATTAACAAAGCGTATCCTGTCAGGACATTTTCCAGCAAGTGTTAGCCTAGACTTATTTCCACAGTATCATAAGTTCATCATGACCTTGCAGTAGCTTAGATGGCTTCGCACCGCGAGAACCAAGAGGGAAATATTTTCGTGCCCTCTACAGAGATATACAGCAACAGGGCTGAACGCAAGCTCTTTGGCTTTGATTCGGCGAAATGAAGGAGCGTAGTCATTACAACAATGTTTAGTCAGTGCCGGTGACTTGTGCACAGTGGTCACTAGCCAGGGGTAGTTGGAATAATTTTGTGCGTAGATTTTTTGTCCTAGAATTCACATACGTATATTAGCCGCCAGTCAAACTTATTTTTATATTTTACCCAATCTCCCAGGTTAATGGTAGCCCTGAAGAGGCAAAGTTTTAACAGCACAGCCTGAGCTTGCCATCCGTTACCAAGACTTTTGCCGTCAGCTACTGCTCTCATTCCAAGGGTTTCTTGAACTTAATACAGAATGTCTGTTCTGCCATCAAAGGACAGTTTCACTTTAGGACATACACTTGAACGGGCATGCACAGAGAAGATCAATTCAAAGGAGAATTTCATTTTTAACCAATTTTCAATGAAGTAGCAAAATAATCATTTCTAAATTGAAAAAAATCAAGAATTCACATAGCCCAATTGGTAGCGCTGTCAGCGAGACAGCCACATCAAAGTTCACATTGAGATGACTCAAAAAAAGAAAATACATCCAGTTCCTTCATTCACAGCATAGCTAAAGTATACAGCTAAATGAAAACCCAAACTACACTAGAATACAACACAATTTGACAAGTTCCATCAAACAGTGCGTGGCATGCAACGCAGAGACTGGAAGCATCATTCCAGATTCATCAACTGCACAAAAATACCTCAGAATTCATAAATGGCATCCGAAAAACTTTTCTGCCCGAATGGAGATTACAAATTGAGAAGTTCATAGTGCAAATGTGAACTTTACTGCACGGTTGGTGCGTTTCCCTTCTTCTGCAATTGCACCCAATATGGAGCACTAAATTCTGGGTACAAATGAAAATAATAGCCTTTCATGCAATCTTGCAATTTAGGAGAATTGTGGCACAAACAGCCATAAGCTCTCTAACACAATGTCAAGCTTTTGTTTGTTTTGGTGTCACAGTCCTTCTGGCATAAGACACCAATTTGTAGGAATAATATGCAATGCAGCAGAATGACCCACAGACATTGCATAAGATGGTAAATGCCCTTTTCTCCAAAATATTATAGGCAAATACAACCAACCCAGTGTGGCCTGTACAAATTCGAAGTCGTCATTAAAATTTTCTATTACAATTATTTTCATTATTCTGGATGCAACTCCCACAATTTAAGAGATCAAACTTTATAATCAAAGTTCCATAAACCTACCGAGTTGCTTCTACTTAAAGCAATAGTATTTCTACTTTTCAAATTATAATCTTTTTAAACAGTCTCCTGACACAGCATGGTTGGAACTCTCAGCTTGTAGCAGAATCAGTCTGAAAGTTAAGTGAGCATACTTCACTATAATGGGCAAAAGGATGCAGAAATCTAGCATTTTCTCTAACCAAATACTTGTCCCATTGCATAAAAGAGCAAGTACTTGAATTTCCACTTTGTCGTTTATTTTTCTTTTTTTTTTTTTTTTTTTTTTTTTAAAATGAGTGCAGGCTACAAAAGTTGCACGTTGAAATCAATGCAGGCAGCATAAGGCAGTTGTTTACTGTGCCATTTTTAAATCTATTCTAAATTACAGCTGTCCAAAATTCAAAGCTTCTTTCATAATGCTGACAAATCAAATTCTAAATCAACATTGGAATGCTGTAGTTTTTATTTGTTTTTTTGCAAGTATCCATTCAACTTTGTACTATGCAATTCTGTTTAAACCCAGAATTTCTGCACCTTTGCAGACTAAGATTAGGCTATAATAATAATGTTAGCACGATACTTTTTGTAGAATTAGGTGCCAGTGGTGGCTGCGTAGGACTGTTTCCAACTCTCGTATTCCAAACATTTCCAATAACTCCAGAGTGTTGTAAAGTCCAAATTCCAAAAGTAAAAATGTATTAAAAAAATGGATAAAATTAGAATTTCTGAAAGAATTACATCTAACCAAATATTGTGCTTCAATTAAAATGGCAATCAGCATTTCAAAACCAAATTTTTCGCAGTCACTAACTTTGTTCTCTTGCTTGCTGAAGGAACAAATGGGGCGATCTAGCAGCAATCTAACAGCACCACAGTTACATTTATAGAACCAGAGTAATAAAAATGATAGGCATTCCACCGTAATAACAACACATCTATGACACATATGTTAGAAACTGTGTGGCAAATTTGAAAAGAATCCATTAAATAATATTTGCGATATCAGACAAATTGACAGAAATTCAAGTGGGTTCCAAGTCCAAAAACAGGAAAACGGCGATATTTTTGTGAAAAATCATCCCGGATGGCCAACACTTTGCAATGCACCTCTCCCAGTGGTAGAGAATGTGTGCGCCAAATTTGAAAAGAATCCAATACATAATATTTGAGATATCAGAGAAATTGACATTGATCCCACTTGAAAATTTCTAAGTCCAAAAACAGGAAAACGGCGATATTTTTGCGAAAAATCATCCCAGATGGCCGACACTTTGCACTGCACCTCTTCCTGTGGTAGAGAATGTGTGCCAAATTTGAAAAGAATCCAATGTATAATATTTGCGATATCGATCGAACAAATAATGTTTTCAGACAGAATGACAGACGGAATTCTTGGTATACAACTATATACCCCCGACATTTCGTCGTCGGGGGTATAATTAAAACCTGATCAGCAAACAGCCTAACCGATTTACAAAAAGAATCCATCCAGCAGTCGATAAAAAAAATCTTTCATTGCAGAAAAAAAAAAAAAAAAAAAAAAAAAATCTGTTTCTATTGTAGCAACGAGCCAATAGCCCAAATGTATGGCAATTTAGAAGTATTAAAAAAAAAAAAAAAAAAAAAAAACCACAGCTTACTGAAGCAAGAATTCAACATTATATTGACTGTCATTCTACGGTCCATTATAGCCATCAGAAATGAGAAACATAGTACCCAACCATTGATTCACACATAGTTTTGTCCCTCATAGATTTCAGGGGTCAGTTAACGCCTCAGTCTCTCCCAGAAATGCAGTCACTTTAGTGGTTGCTCAGGTTTATCTGCACAAGGCACAGCTATACAATTGCTATATAGTTCGCCCCCACATGAAACTTTCCTGGTAATTATTTATCGATTGACAAGTTTTTATCCAATTCCAGACAGTATCAATTTTCCACGGTAACTGACAGAAAATGATTGGGCCTGTAGAAAAATATCTAAACCCAAAAAAAAAAAAAAAAACCCAAACTCGCTACTAAAAGCAACCCAGAACTGCTCAGGTTACATTTGAGATGTAAATGAGATCTTGACATTCCAAATAGAACCGGACTGGAGGGTTCCTTGAGTCTGATGATAGCATTGATTCTCTGGAGGAGGAAGTCACTGATGGATTCCATCTCCTTGAGTAAGCAGGCAAATTGTTTTGTGGAGTATGTGTTACTCATAGCTAGTCAACAATTCTGCCCCCCCCATTTCCGTTTACCGCTGTTGCCATGGTCATCATACTGTTGCAGCTAGTTTGTCACATTGGTTATTCACAGTAACCAGCAGCCTTTGCTAATATTACTGAATAAAGTGGCATTTTGCTCAATGTCCATTTTATAATTTATGCTGCATTCAACGAAATAGAATGCCAAGGTTTCTACACGTTTAAAATAAGGATAGCTCAAGGACATCTGGATACCCCATCTCATTTGTTGCATCAATTCTATTCAATCTTGGGTGGGATATTCCCTGCTCCTAATCGTGGAGTATCTGTTTTGCAAAACTAAGGTATATTTCAGATATTACAGTTCGTGAGTTATACTTGTTCCTTATAGGGAGAGGACAGCCTTTACACAAGCTTGCATTTTGCCTGGATGCTTGGACGTGCCAACCGCAAGCTTTCTGCCGCAGGGTGAACATTCTGACTGGAAAACAAGCTGTTTTTTATGAATACGTGCACTGACTAATGGGGCTCTGATGGTAAAAAAAAAAAAAATGGACAAATTTCTAAACTTTATGATGGGGGGGGAGGCATTTTATCCGCTTGGCCTCTAGGCCAATTGGCCTTCTGCGGAGATTAAATGCCTTCGTCGTGGGTCCGTAAACTTTGTCTTGTCAGCACTCTAGTGCCTTCAATTTTTCACGGATCCTTTTCATATTTTATGCGTTTATATGGGGTTAAAATCTAGGCTAAGTTTGATTTTGGCCATGTTTGTCCAAGCAGGCACAGTGGCTTTGCCACTATTTTTTAGGTTTGGGGAGGTTATTGGTGACCATTGATGCCCATCCCCCATCCATGCTGATGAACTCAAGCCAATTCCCACTCGTAAATCATAATTCATACTGGGATTCATGAGTCATAGGTTTATTAGTTTTAAAAATGATTATTTTACAATTTGACAGTGCACAATTTTGAGGGCTCAGAGAACATGGAGGGCCACTTGGACAGCAATCTTATTCGGTTCAACCAGTACGTCATTTTGAATATCACACTCCGATGTAGCACACTTGTGTTCAACTGTTTTGACAATTAATTAATATTAATTTTTCAATAGTGTGTGTTTACACGTTTATTGCTACAAATGACTTCTTTCATTTAAGCCATTTTCCCCCTCTCAGTGAAGCTAAAATCTTGAATTAGAAAGCTTAAATAGGGCAACGTAAATTGCAAGATTTGGCTCTTGCGCAAAAGGGTTAAACAGAGTTGATTTCACAAAAGGTTATTCGTTTAATGCAATGAATCACTATAAACAAAGATGTTTCAGAGGATTTTTTTGGGGCGATGTCGTCCTGCAGCTCATAAAACGGTTGGCTAGGCTTATAAGTGATGCTGCTCTGCGCTAATATTTTATAGGGTCAAGACACCCGAGAAAATGTTTCCCATTTTAAATGTAAACAAGAGTTGTCAGAAGACAACACAGCTCGCCGGAAAACTTTAACCTTGCTGTCCACAGACGTGGACGCCAAAGCAGAGGGTATGGCAATAGCTCTCCAAGGACATTCGTCCCAGTGAGCTAAAAATGAGGCATGCTTTCCATTAATTAGTTACATTCATAATCATCATCCTTACATCATGTGTATTTTATGTACGTTTTCAATGTAGCCCATCGGTTGTCTGTCATTTTCTACTTTTTAATTTCTTAATTATTATACACTAATGTATTGGTCTTGGCAATTCAGAAAATTAATTGTTTGATTGTTAAAAAGGTGATCCTAAATGGAAACGGCTTGAGATCAATCATGAGTAAAAGGAGGGAGGCTTCTATTCCTGATGACAAACAACTGAAAACACGTCGCCGACATTATCAGGAGATGGGGTTTCAGAGGTTAAAATGCATGAAGCAACAAACATGATCGCTTTTTAAATAACAAACACATAACCCTACATAACACAGGAAACTTGCGGAGCTAAAATTTAGAAAAAAAGATATTGGAGTACAAAATGATTATCAATGATCAAATTATGTAAGCAGTTATGATTTATGAGGAAGTATTCGATTGCACCCCCAGCAATTAAATCTGCATATGCTAATCCTTGCAAAACTGAGAAACACAAGAATTTTGATACTGGGCGATACTAACATTACTGCTCTGATGGAAATTCAGCCCAGTGGTAAACTAATAACCCTATGTTACCAATAAAGCTAAACAGAAAATGGCCAGAGGGCCAAATAGGCAGCCAACAACAAAAGTAATGTCAAGTTTATATGAAGCCAACTAGATGGCCAGCATGCTATGTAAGTTACACTGACCAAATTGTGATGTTCTGAGACTTAACCGCTTTGTGTGGTAATGTGATAGGTCATTATAATCATGTTGAGTGAAAACAAGCAGTACATTTTTCCTCCATTGGCAATGTGGGGCGGGGGGGTCAATAGGCCCATGAATTGCTTCTAAGTGGGCCATTACGGACTTTTTGGCCTATGTAAAGAACTGCACATGCACACCATTGAAACTTCTGACTAGTCACATAGAAAAATGGCGCAGTGATATAAGTGCATGCATACATGCTGCAATGTTTTATAGACAATTCAAAAAGGAAGAGGAATATGATTTTTTTTCAAAAATGTGTGCTGTGCCAAGAGGGAACCCGCACTAGATTGCAGGTTAGGGCTTGTGCACTGCTGGGAGCGCAGTGTCATTATGACCCATCAGTTGAGGACTGTGGCTGCTTCTTTTTGATTCATTACCGCAGAGGACTTGGTTTCTCTCTTCCCATCGGTCTTGAAAATCCTGCTGTAGTTTTGGGTTAATAAACCTAAAGGGAGAGATAAATCAATGGGGAGGAAGAGCCATTAGAATTGACCCACCAAGCCGAACAACTGTAAATCTGTGGAGGAAAACTGCAGTGGTCACAATGAGTCGCACATAACAAAGACTCAGAACGCTGGAAAGACGCTCACAAACTTTTCTTAAAAAAAAAAAAAACAAAAACAAAAACAAAAAAAAAAAAAAAAACAAGGATCAATCACGGCTCTTTAAAAGCTCACCTCTAGACAATCCCCTCACGATGTATAGGACAAACTGCGCATTTACATTCTCTACGCCAAGGCTTTGAAAGAAAGAGGGGGAGGGAGAGGAACACAAAAAAGGAACAAAGTCCAAAACAAAATTGGTGTGACTGAAATTGTCCCTGGAAGTGCAAGTATGATGGAGGGTTAGGGGGGGGTTACAGCAGGGTCACAAAGGACCTCAGTACTAACCTCCTCCATCAGCTTTTCAAGAGGCTCCCCGTTCTCCCACAGGCTGCGCTGCACCCAGTTGATCACCTTCGAGTACAGTTTCCCATTGCTCGGCAGGGAGAGGTTGTCCTCCAGAATAACTTCCAACTGCAATATTTAAAAAAAAAAAAAAAAAATAAAAAAAAACACGGTTGAGATTAAAAATGAATGAGAAAGTGATGGCAGGCAAGGAAATTTTTCAGGAATGCCATAACTCTTATACAAGGCTCTTGTTAAAATGCTGGGGGGGAGAGATAGCCACGCAAAATGTGGTAACACGCCCACATGGAGGCCTTGTCGATGATGTTCATGGAGTAAAAATTTTCCAATCACCAAATTCTGTCGGGATCCTCTTCATATCACCACTTACCCACAAAACTAAAATGAAAAGAATTCCAAAAAAATGTTGTAGTCTGTTCACTGAGAACAATAAATTGTGGACTAACAGAGAGGGGTAATCGCAATATACGACCATCCCTTGGAGTGGATGTATTAAAAAAAAAAAAAAAAAGAATATAAAAAGGAATATTAAACAACACTTTCCTCCACTCCATATAGGTTGGAAAAAATTGACAAGCATTGGCTGAGCCCAATAACTGCCCATTCTAAATAGGTTGACCAGAAAAAATTGTGACTTTGGGCTCATGCAGACCTTGAGTCGGGGTAGCTTGAGAAAATCATCCTGCTCGGAGATCTCCAGCAGGTGTTCTTGGATGTACTCATCAATCTTGCTCAGGAGTCGCCCGTCACCCATGCTGCTTGCAAAGTGCCGGTAAGAAATGGCACACTGGTGGTCTATCTTCGACAGCAGGTAGTCTCCACAAATCTGTACAGGACACAGCAACTGGTGGTTATAATAATATTCCCATGCATGTAGGGCTGGGCAATATATTGATCTTGTATCATTATCGCGATATAAAGCATCGTTCAGGATTTCAGATGTTCTTATACCGTGATATGGCACAAGTGTTGTCTTTTCTGGTTTTAAAGCGTGTATTATTGTACAAGGATGCAGAAGTCTGCACTTAGTGTTCTAGCTTTTGCCTAAAGCTGCTTGGTCATAATATCCATAATACTGATGACCATCAAATTGCATGCTATGAATATTTTCTGAACGCTCCAATAGTAGCCAATTCTCACAATATCGCCACATTATCAAATTGACAAAGATAGCCGCGTAAAGTGTGGTAATATGCCCACATGACAGCCTTGACTAAATATTTGACTAAAAATTTTTCAATTGTCACCAAAATCATAAGAGATCCTCTTTTTATTACCATTGATCCACAAAACAAAATTGAAAAGAATCCCGCAAAAACTGTACTCTGTAGAGTGAGAACAATAAATTGAGAGCGGACCGACAGACAGGGGTAATCGCAATATACGCCCATCCGCTGGAGTGGGCATATAAAAATGATTCAAAATGCATCAGGAAACGTTGGGATGGTATGTTAAATTAAAATTGAACTGAAAGCATAAAATTGTAAACTCTTTGACCTGCATTACATTGAAAACAATACAATCAGCACATTATTCAATATTTCTCCTCACAGATTTCATTGACTTTTTTAAAATAAACGCATTTACTTGAAGCCACACCTGTTTAACCCTTTCCATCTTCAGCCGCTTGGCAGCAGAGTATACATCCTTCACAAGCTCTTTGTCGGCCTTTAACCTGCGAGAGACAAAACCAGGCAAAATTTTGACTGAATAAGAATGCCATCAAGGAATGGTGCTTAAAATTGCCAAAGGCTGCGTACAATCACAAGTCACTGCTTAAAAAAAATAATTAAATTACAATAAAATGTCACAAAGAATACCTAAAACTTTGCACCGCACTTAAATATACTCACTGGGCTGTGTACGCGTAGTTGAGCAGGATCTCCATTGCATTAGGGTTGAGGTCCTCAAACTTGACATGCGAAATCCCATGGGGTTCCGTGTCACTGTTGAAAATCTCGAACAGGAAAGGGCTGCAGCATGCCAGGACAGCTCTGTGCGCCATCAGCTCATGGCCGCAAACCTGAAGACGTGACGTTTATGTTACATGAGCAGGGCTGGGACAGGGTGTTGGGGGACAAGCTAGCAAGAGGAGACACAGCCATGCATGAAAGACTTGCCCGCATTACTAAAAGACAGGTTTTACATGTTTTTTCCAAAACCTTCCAGGAAGTTCTAAGGCAGAAAACTGGTTTTGAGTAAACAACGCCAACAAGGCCAAAGGCTCAGCAAAGTAATTTACAAGCATGCCGGGACACACGTACGTTGACAGAAGACCAGAGTTTCAGCCCGACTAACAGCGACAAAAATACACGGGAGCGGTGAGCGATTTCGCACTGGTAAGCACTAAAATCGCGCCGGCAAAATACAAAGCCAGTGCGAATGTCGCAATTAGAGTCGCTCCCGTCCAGTCTCCGGGCTGGCCCGGTAGCGAATTTATAATCCCCATCTGAACTGACTCAAGAATACTCTGTTTGGCTCTCACTGAGCATGTGACCAGCAGCGCAACTTGCAGCTGCTGAGGGGCCTGTGGCAGATGTGGGTTTTGATGACTGATTGGCTGAAAACAAGTTTAGAACAGGCCCACCGCGTGCAGCCTGCGTAGGAAGCTCTCCTTTCAACGCGAATACGCGCTACACTCACACCACCTCCTTCAAGGCTGATTAAAAGTTTTGGTCAACTGGACATTAGCACGCGGTTAGGTCAGAGACCTGTCACTTACAGCCGCTTCATTCTGCGATCGCGTATTGCATTACTTTTTAGATTATGGCCATCTTGCTAACTAGCTAGTCAAGGAAAATCTTCGTAAATAACCGTTATATGTAGGCAATTTCATTTGATTTTGTTTTCATGCCACCTTCCCTAGCTAGCTGTAACAGCGATTGCTCTTGAACTAGCTAGCAAACTAATAACGTCCCAATAATCTAGCAATACAGTTGACACACGAAAGCACCAGAATTCATGTCAGATAAGGTAATGCACAGTACAGGTAGACAGTTAAGTTAGGGCAAAAACCAGATCATGTCGCTTTAATATGACTATTAATACCAAGATTTTCCTTAGCCAACGGTAACTAGCTCGCTGGCTGGATGGCTATATAATGTGAGGAGTAACTTCATACGCGATCGCACACAAAGCAGTATAACGTAACGACGCCCCTATGGCTTAATCAATAAGCAAGCAGATAAGTTATTCTACTTTTAACAATTTTCTTACAACGTCATCGGAGCTTCCAGCCCGCAAGTCAAAAAGTCTAAAAAATGAGCTGGCTTCGAAGTATTTGACATTTATAACTACAGATTTTCAAATGTTTTATCATTAGTTATAACGTGGCACCCAAGCTAGATGGTTACCTTATCTACTTAACTGATATTACTGCTCAATGTTAGCTTCCCTGTTATCACATTGGTAATGTTCAAAGAGGCAGATATTTTACAGACAGTAAAAGGAGCAAAAGATTTGAGTTTGATTTTCAAAATTAGGGGGTTGTATTTAATAGATTCCCATCAGCTAAAGCAAGTGTAATATGGGAAAAAGGTTTTTTTTTCTGTATTTTTACATGTCCTGAATGCTGAACTCTTGTTAATATTCCATTGACTTCCACCCACTCTACGAGTGCCCATTAGTTTTGCAGAGATCAGCATCCAGCATATTTAAAATGTTGGCGATTTGGACCAATTAACTTGTCCCCATGTAAATACAGCGAGACATCTTGTAGACGAACGTCATTGTACAACAAGCCAGTCTTTGACGTTGTTGTCCTTTTTATACGACAAAAGTAAAATAAGCCATCACTGCACAGAGGATGTTCCTTGACTGCACACTTGTCGGTACTGCACCTTGTGTACACAGTTTCATAATTTTCCAGAGCGTACACAAACTACGCATGAAACAACCTCAAGATACACATGGCAACCATCATGCGGAGGCTTACACGTGCTCAATGTTGAGTAAAAACGGGGCTTTAGAGAAACATTCAGTTAGAAAGGCCACACACACTCCCAAATCACGCCCCTGTTTTGGTCACCGTGACAACTACCTGGAGTCTGACATCACAGAACTGGCCACTCTTCCTCAAGGCGTTCATCTTGGCCACGGTGGAATCCATAAAACTCTCGTCTTCAAACATCAAATATCCGTTGGGAATCATTTTTGCAATAATTGTGTACTGAAGTCCCCAAATCTAGGGAAGAAAAAAAGATTTAATGGGGGGGTGGGGTGAAGTTTGTTGAAGTGTACGCTTGGCTCATTGCGTGTTCATTTATGCTGTACAATATGACTGCGTAGCCAATGAATTGTCATTCTTACCAAACAGAGATGGTTATCTGAACAAGACAGTCCTGTTGGCAGCAGAGGGCAACGGAATATGCACTGGAGCAAAAAGGGGCACGAAATGGGACTCCTCTTGAGCAGGAGCAATCCAAGCAATGGCAGTGAACAAGGTAAGGGGCAAGGGCTGTACCAGGAGAAACTACCAGGCTCAGGGACAACTGACGAAGTCCTCGGGATCCCGTTGGCTATAGAGACAAGAGTTTTCTGTGATGATCATACATTGCAACCTGAAAAAAAGAGGGAAAATTACTTAATCAGCCACCATTACAATACATTTAAGACTGCTGGACACGCTCCAATAGAGCCATGAGTAAATCTGAAATTTATAAGCTAGTATAGGGTCTCCAGTAAATAAACGTTCAGTAGTACAGGTACCTATTGAATTTTTCCATTGGACTGCACCACTTTCCAGGAAACACACGCACACCCATTCTTACTAATCCACCACGTTACACCTTATGTTGCAACCTCAAACCCCAGACAAGGCACCAATCCAACAAAACTCCGCACCCAGACATGTTCAACAAGAGAAGCCTTCCCTAAGGTCACAGAGCACAGCCAACTTTCACCATCTCACACTGGGCATGATTTCAAACACACGATTACACTAGTCACAGCGTAATCCTTTGCAGGCTACTTCTTGTTAGCGTGGCAGCAGCTGGTGCAGACTGATAAACCACTGTGGAAATACTTAATTGACCGCTTGTAGGCATTGAGAAAAGGGAAAAGCTACAACAAAGCCCACATTCATGCAGGGCAGTTATGAGAAATTTAAACATTAGAGTTCCAGAGAAGTGGATGTGTCACCTGCGCCAACATAGGGTTGACTTAACCAGAGGGCAGCAGTTGACTCATTAAATACGCAGGTATTGGTCTTAAAATCAAACTTGACTGAGAGACCTTCGTAGTAAGTGACTATGGTCTCTCGGGCAAGTTCGATTTTGGGACAGATCTGTGTTCATTTCATGAGGCTAACGCATTTTGAGTGGTTAATAGTTTCCAGACAATATCTGTTGAAAGAGTGATCAGATTTACAAGAAGCTCAAATTGCTTGTGCTGCATTTCCACTGAACAAAAAACGAGTTCTTCAGGCTGACAGATGACAATTCAAAGACACGAACACACGCAAAAAGACTAGCTCGCACCGGGCGACCCGAATCACACAATACCACGCAATAAAACTGACGTGTACGAACGGTGCGAATCCAAGAAATTCGCATTTCGC
This sequence comes from Gymnothorax javanicus, assembly GCA_029692085.1. Classification (NCBI taxonomy): domain Eukaryota; kingdom Metazoa; phylum Chordata; class Actinopteri; order Anguilliformes; family Muraenidae; genus Gymnothorax; species Gymnothorax javanicus. The sequence continues at coordinate 35,641,367 of CM056198.1, forward strand.
TGGACCTCAAAATATTCTTCAGCAAAAAATTTGAGTGAGTAGAGCAGTGTTCTGAATAGCATCACAGCTACCAGCAGCAACATTGGCTGGCTAGGCCACCTAGCTACGTATTCAAACTGCAGTTAGCTGCATTACTTGAGATAATGGGGGGAGAAGATTATTTGCTTGGCCAAATGAGAATTTCACTTCCCCAAAATAACTAGACACGTACCATGGATCGGTCAAATAACTTTTTAAAAGTACTTTCCAAAATCAATTTCAAATGAATCTTTTGTTTTTTTGCAGACAGTTGCAACATTTTAACATGTTTAAAATGCTAGTCAAGTCTACTAACATGCTAATCTCTATGAGTTTTATTTGCATAATTAAGACCTAATTAAGTTGTTGTACCCCATGCTACCACACACTGATGATCCCTCAAAATAAACTGACTAGCAATATCCTAAGAGCAGGATTGACGTCAACATTTACTTCTCATTGAAATAAATGGTTCAATAGATATCTACAGGTTTACTCCTTTTCATTCTAATGCAGGACCAATTATCATTAAAATCTTAAGTTGTAACATATTTGGACATTTTGTCAAAAGAAATATGCTAGTGCGACACTTCTGCTGTACAGATATCTAGTCAAGTATGGCCACTTTCTTCCAGTTGCGGCTCCTCGCCTTTAACCTTGAACCGATCCTTCACGGAGTGACAAAATGCTTTGGGGATTTTTTTTTTTTTTTAAGATCTGACATGCATCACCTTCATCTCCCCTTTTAAGCTCTTCCACCCTGGACTTGCCGTCGGAGGGATTATAGCCCTATTCTCACATCACCTGAAACTACGTGTTAATTCGTTCAGTTGCGAGGATCAATCAGTAGAATTACTTTCCATTTCTTCTTAGCTTGTATGATTGGTCATTGCGATAGCCATCAAGAATTTTTCCATCCACGTACTGCCGTTTTCTGTTATACTGCCGGTTGTTTTTGTCAGTCTCAGCAAAAAAAAAAAAAAAACCGCTGGGATCCGTTTCAAACAAATACTACTGACCAGTCTAGGAAGACAGCTAGCTAACCTTACAGGACAGGAAATTATGCAGTTAACATTACACTATGGCCAGGTCATGTGGTAACAGAGTTACAAAATTGGTGTATTTTGCATCATACCTCCAAAACAAAGTAAGATAGAGTTACAATTTAAATGGCTTTGTGTAGGTCTTCCCTAGTGCTTCAAACAACAAAATAGCTAATCTTATTCACCTGATTTATTTTGGGTGAAAACGTCAAAAAACTGGTCGGTAACGGAGTTACCACATTTTGGTTTCGATGTGACTGATCCGCGTCTACGATTGACCGTACTGCCAGATAGACCTCTAGTCCTCAATGAATGCAGTGATGGGAAATGCACTCTTCAAAACTTTATTCATGACAGATAATTCCTATGAATATTCACTGTTAATGTCAATGATTATGGGATTTACTCTGCTTTAATTCTGCAAGTGCTTAGAATCTCTGAAAACACATTTCTATGTGTCTTGACATCCTGGCAGCTGAGCAGGAACAGGCCCCAGACCCACGGCTAATTTTTGACCGCACTACGCTTGGCAGACCCCTCTAATTTACAGTACAGACAGGTGATCTCAAAAGTGCGGAGAACCCTGTGCAGGCCGTACTGGGACAATTCTGGTAAGCATTACACTGCTAAATATGATCAAAATATTAAAATTGACTCTAAAAACTACTTGCCCATTGGGCAAGCGGAGGAACAGATTCACCTGCCCTAGATGAACATTTACTTGCCCCGGGCAAGCAGGCAGTCCTTAATGTCAAGCACTGCAATAGAACAAGACCCAAGCAGCATTCTGCATGTCTGCCAAAACAGAACTGATTTCCAAAGGGATGGTAGGAAGGACCCTCCTCTCAACGACAGGGCTATGGGTTAAAAGCAGCCATTCGCCAAGCCTTGCAAGGCATCAATGAATGTGCAAGGGGCAAGCGATGAGTCTATGATTCATTTTTCCACCCAATTCCAAAGACACTTGATTAGACCGAAAAGCTTCCGTTTTTGCAAACGGCAGTAAAGTTGAAGCTTAACGTATCGGTTCGACACAGCAAGGACACTTGTTCCATTCTTGAGCTCAACTTTGCCAAGAAACCAAAAATAACAAGAAATGTAGGAGGTGAACAGATTGCAGTTCCTCAAATAAGCAGAAAGCTTTATGCTGTGATTGGCGAACAGAGGCAAATGACAGTATTGCATCATACCCATAACCCCCAGGAACACATGCAACATGCAAGTTGATAAAAGCTCAGGCTTTGATAGCAATAATTAAGATACGTCTTTACTCAACAAGCACACCAATGAAGAAGCTGATAAATGTAGTGACCCTTGCCAGGAAAAACCCATTAAACACAGAGTTGAGACTATTGGGGCTAACAGCCAAAAAAAAAAAAAAAAAAAAAAAAAAAAACAAAAAAAAAAAAAAAAAAAAAAGCAATGTGTCAAAGAAAGCGTTAGCGCAGGCATTCGCCTTCACAGCTGCACTAAACTTATACTTGACTGTATGTGGGCAGGTCAAGAAATTTTAAACTAAATGCTGTATGTACCCACAATGGATGACTGAGAAATAGCTATCAGGAAACTGTTTATTATTTAAAGGGTTCATTATACGAGCAACAATCTTAAACCCTGTCGCAACAAGGTACCCACAGACCAAGTACAAAGGTGCAAGCTTACGCAGGTACATCATGTTCTATAAGCAACAGAGAAGAAACCACAGGGGTGACAGCAGTCACGTATCCAGAACGACACGCAGAAGTGAAAACAGTCAAGCAACAGGCAGGCAATAGCAGACAATATTTGTTCCATAATTATGCAATGCTGTAGGAGTCTCCACTTTCCCCAGAGTTAGAGAAACAGCTGCTCATGGATCGCTTGCCCGTTTTCCCCACTGAGAATTTTTACTGGCTTTATAAATTGATTGTATTGATAACCATTACCATAAGTATTGCAAACATGATACTGACACTAATGAGGCAAATGAGGCCGATTCGGGGGGAAAAAAAAAAAATCCATTCTACTTATGCAGATATGAATGCAAATGGCTTATCCAGGATGATCGGAATTAACTTCAACACACCTAATTGGGCTTTTCACTTTAAACGTAGCTACTACTTTTAATTTTTACAAGTATGACAGTACACCCATGCACATTTTGGACAGTTGTAGTGTAATCAAGGAAAGACAAGAACAGAGCATGAGGAAATAAACAAAAATGCAGACAAATTAAATCAAAAATAAAATGTGCAACAGACAGTTGAGAAAATGCTTTCACTTTCCACGGCTGGACAGGGCATGCTATGCATGCAAAGTACCATTTGAGTGCACATAACCGGAACGCACCAGAAGTAACTGGAACATTCGTAGGGCTGGGCGGGAATTACGTGATGACTGCTCGTGAGAAGGCTAGTACATTTAATTTCAGTTTCCTCCGGTTGTGCAACACCTGACACACCCCTCAATGACTACAATACTGGCACCATTACTGCTCCCACTCACCTCCTGATCACAGGACTAGGTCAAGGGAGCTGTACAGCTTTGGTAATGCAGAAGGGAGCACATCCCCAAAAACAGGAGTTAAGAAACAAATGTAACTCAAGTCACAAAAAAAAAAAAAAAAAAAATCAATACTACCATCTTGGGTCAGAAAGTGAATTTGCCTGGACTACATCACCATTATTGAGCCGTTTGATACAGTAAATTTTAACAGGAGGATGAGCATTACAAGGAAAATTAAAATACCAATAGACACTGACCACAGTGTGAACCTCAAAAAACAAAACATGACAATTTATTTTTCAGGAAACCAACTGCACTGAGGAAATTACTGTATGCACAGTGGGCCAACATCAAGTTAATCTTACGCTTCCGCTCACCACAGGCAGGGCAAAAGCACCTTAACTGAGTCTTGAAGCCACTTTTCCCCATTAAAAAAAAAAAAAAAAAACTCACTAAATCATCTTCAGATATCAAATAAGAAAGGGCAAACAGTTTGGAGGACCAGACGCAACACTGAAAAGAAACAAGTGTCACAAAATGGTCAGCCACTTGATTATGTAACCCAGGTGCCTCAATAATGTTTACACAAGAAAATCGAGCCAAGGGTCATTCCAATGATCATTTCAAGAAATACAAATCAGATAAAAATCCAGGCTAATGCACTTCTGTTCTGTCACTCATTTCACAGTAGGAAAATAAACATAAGGAAGGGTGCAGAATTTATTGATATAAAAAGCCATTTAGTACGTTGAGATGAGCTCTGAGCTGTCAAAACGCAGCAATAAACTGAGAGATGATATGATGACCCAATTTCTCTCCAGTTTTGAGACAGCTTTGCTGTTGCCATTTGTTCACACAGTAACAGCCTGCTCATCAAGTGCTAAGCTAGATGTCCTACATTAGTCACACGGCAGAAAATAACCATTCAAGGAAATTGCTAGAAACAAATTCCAAGCAGTCTATCCGGCTCAGGTATGTAAAACATTCCGCGGTCTAATGTCTTCACCATGCAGTTCAAAGAATTTCTGAAACAACCAGGTAATTAAGCGCATTAGGTATGCCCAGAAACCAATGACTGCAATATGAAAACCGTTTGCTCAAAGACACACTTTTGCAGGCAAATTGGAACCCAACCAGAATTTTCTAGCTACGACACAATAGGTTTTTACACATTACAAGTATATCCTTACATTTATAGACTGGAATTACACTGCATGCGTCTGTCCACCATGTACACTGCAGTTCCATTCAGTGCCCATGCTTGTGGATTATTTTCCACAGGTTTACTTTCATTTGTGGAGTTCATATTGCCAACCAAACACTTTTTCCCCAGAGCCCAATTCCACTGCACTAAGCAAGCTGCTTTCACAAAAATGCAGTGTGCAAATGCACAGTTTCTCTATATCAAAATGTAAACATCGATCCCTGAAATCAAATGCGTGAAGTTGATGAATTTGGCGCGAACGGCCCTGTGGGCGTGCCTTCATCTGACGCCTGCCACTGAAAAATTAATGGTGCGCGGTCGCGAGGGGTTTCTGCAAAAATGCGATTACATAACATTGCTCAACCTCTAGTATTGTCATTCAAATTAATTCTGCACACGAACGCCGAATAGCAGTCGCCGTCGCAATCCTTTCCCTACCCCCATATTCTTTGGTCAGACCCCTCATTTCCATGGTTCCTGTGGGTTGGGTTGGGTTACGCTCTGTATACGAAACATGAAAAGTTGAGAAACGACCCAATGAACTGACGGCAAGCAATTAACTGTCCGCTTTACAGCGGTGGGTACAACAGCCGTGACTACTCAAAGATCTCATCATCACGTTGACAATAATGTTACCAAGCAAGACCCAATGAAATGCCGCTCATTTCGCATTCAAGAAAGATTCTGATCCAATTACCTGAAGTATAATTAGCGTTCGCCGTCTTGACAAAGAGAACATTGTGGAAGGCAACGTCGCTAAACGCTAGTTAACGAACACACTGGCTTGGTAGAAAACTTATCCAAAATTCGTCACGACCTCAGCAGATGAACAGATACATACATACATACATAAAAAAAAAAAAAAAAAATAGTTGCTATATTAGGCATAGCCCATTTACCGGAAGTAACTTGCCTCAAGGTTACGGATTGTGTAGCACGTAACTCACACATTATCCTTCCAGTGACGCTGGCAAAAATGAGGCAGATGCTGATGTCCATCCTGCCATGCAGGTGTTTCACTAACGTTATCCAACGCTGCTTTACACGTTAGCTCCCGCCGTCGGTGAACAATACAGGCCACAACTATACTGCAAGCTACCGATAATGTCGGCAAACCATCACTTCCCTACGACAATTAGTTAGCTAGCTAGCCACCATGCTGACTGCGCACGGCCCCGCCTGACCTATATTGTAGCAAAGCCAAACATCACGAGAAATTTCGGAGTTGACATATTTTCTCGTTTAATAAAAAAAGAAGAGATGATGGCTGGATATATAGACAAAAATAACCAATAATGACAAAGAGGCCACTCTCTTTGGTGAGAAGCTGGAATGGTGACATTTTGAATGAACATCCAAAACGGCGAGCACGTAGCTACATAGCCACACAATGTAGCGAGCGATCATTTTAAATATAAGTTCTATTCATCGTGTCTCGATCGGTAGACAATTTTACTTCCAAAATAATAGCAACAGCTTGCTACAAGCAAGAGAAATAACGATAGATAGCTCGCTAGCTGGCAAATTAGCGGAATAACGTAAGCTAATATGACACGTTAGATCCCTTGCAGCCACCACCAACCACGTCATTTATTCTCTTAATCAAAGTAATCAAGCCGCCAGCCAATTTCACGTGCCAAGCATCATCCACTTTTAACTTACCTGATTTATTTCACAGCAGATGGTATACGACATATTTAGTAATATAATGCAATTCTGAGGTGTCCAACGCGGTATCCGCTGCTAAGAGCAGTAAGATTGGCACAGCTTCCACCGTTACTGAGTTCCTCGTGCTTTCCGACTGGGCTGGAACGGGGGAAGGCCGCGCGCTTTAAACAAAGCCACGGGCAAGCGCAACACCGTGAGTGACGTGTGAATGCTGAGGGAGGGGGGTTGAGGCAGAACAATCGGCAGAACTGGAGGAGGGACCGGAGGCAGAGAAAAGTTGCCATGTGAGGCAATGGAAATTTTGGAGTGCTCCACATTCTTCTGACAGGATATCAATACTCGTTGGTAGTCTGAGCGGAATCATGCTGGCATTATGAAGCAACTTCTTATAATTCCTATTGAGGATAACTGTCTTCAAATCATTTATGGCGTATCATTATTTTACTCACTACTACCACGTCACATATTTGCAGTATTTCAATTTATTCAATTTCCATTTCAATTCATTCCTTGAATTCAGTGACCCACAGACAATTCAGACAGCATATTCATACAAAGTACGCTGCTTAATATTAATGTGTTATATAGGCCTTTGCTTTATGATTTTAAGGAACCCATATTATTTAAAATATTTTTTCCCAATTTAGTCCACTTGTGTAATGATCTCTACTACTTCAAGCAGCTCTGAGAGTCTTCATTTTCAGGAACACCCCTTGGCAAGTTTAGGTGTTACCTGATGTTTGTCACAAACAGACTTGCTCAGCATAGTTCACTCTCTAACTGTGTCTGCACACCCTGCTCCCTCTCGCAGCCTTGCTCGATCTCAACACCCACTCTCTCTCCTTGTACAACCTCCCCAACTTTATTTTTTTCATTGCACTGACAACTTTTTTTTCATTTTTCAACAGCAATGAGCCAACTGAGGTGAATTTACATCTGCTTGTGTAAGCTCATAATTTTACATTGGACTGTGTTTTGTGTGAGGGCCTGTACAATGCCGGATTCACAAAAAAGGTTATTGCAAGACTGCTCTATTCTATCTGGGGAAACACACACGGACCTGGACAAATCAATGAGATTCCGATAGTGGCCAAATCAAGTTACAACATAACTTGTCAGATCAGGCCCAGAGTATCACCCCATTTCAACTAACATAAATCCCAACAGCACCACTGAAATCTCCATACAGAGCAATAAATGCTTGTAATCGTGGTCAAACCACTTATTTTTCAGTCTGATCAATTCTTATCCATAATGTTACTGACCAGCCCTGTCATGTTCCTTGTATAACATTGGAAACATAATTTACGCTGATTTAAAAGCTGTCTTTGTTCGAAGCTTTCTTTGGGTGCATTTAAATGACATTAGACAAAAAATCAATTTATTGTGTCAGTCCAACTAAAACTGGACTTATAAAATACATGTAAACAGGTTTGTTCGACTGGAATCCTACTAAATCGTACTTCTCAAAGTCAGACTAGCACACCAAGATAATACGGTTACGAGTCAAATTACTCCTCCATGTATACGCTTGAATCGATCCAAATTGGACTGTGTGCTCTGCGCATGCTCCGTAGTTCAGCGTGTGAGGCTTCAACCCAAAGTCGAACAGCATAGATATAAGAAAAAGTCGGAGCATAGCGGAGGTCGCATTGTTGGGGCACTCCAGGAGCATATGGCATTGCCACCTGCTAACTCCATAGACAGCTAACACCATAACCACCAGGGATAGTGTGCATTTCAATGGTATGAAAAGCATAGCGTATAGCATGTACAAGATGTACAGAGCCATAAAATTGTCCATGATTTCGCCACTCGACATGCAACCAGTCTGCCGCCAGCTAACTTGTTTGTTGATTGTTTGGTCTGTGACGTAATAGGTCAACCGCAAAAAGGTCCAACTCGAACAAGCTGAAAGGGGGCATATTGCCACCTCTGGTAGCGGACAGACATGCTTCGGTCAATAAAATAAATTTCCCTCCCGTGCATGTATACTTGGACAAGGAAAGTCGCTCCGATTAAATGGCCTGATCGAGCTATAACCGTAGCTCGACTTAACTATGCATGTAAACGTACTGATTGAAATGTATAAAAAGTCTAATATTCTTATGTTGTGAGGTTTATGGTTTTTGGCGATTTTTGGAGGAAAGTGGGCAGGTTCTGACAACACTGCCTTTGATGAAATACACTTGTTTCTCCAGTAAGCAGCATACCAAGCTTACACTTATCCAATAAAGCATCATAGTGCTGCAAGCAACGTTACCTTATTTTCATTAAATTAACATTTGAATCATGCAAAAACTCAGATGGCAAGGAGGTGTATGTTTTATACAGTGCACCTAGTTTAAAGTTCCTTGTTGGCTAACTAGACAGACATTCACGTGTGCAAGGCCGGTGATGAAACTAGTTGTGTTGTACACATGTCAATTGGATGCTAACAACGTCAGCAAGCAAGGTGCTTTAGCTTGTAAGCTACATTAGCCGACTCATAGTCCTTCTGCTGGCAAGCAAATCACATTGAAAATATCCACTTTGCCTCCTTTTGTGTGGGACTGAGGTAGGTCATGTTCAGTTACACTGCTGATTTTCAAATGGGTCCAGTACGACTGAGGTGAAAGAATTGTGTGAGTTATGATCCATACAGAGAACCAGGTGCAGGCGTGCATACAATCCAATCAGGGGTTATTATTCACAGGAACAATGTGAGGACAGGGCCACAGCCACAATGACAGAGAAACAGTTTAGCTCAGATGTATTTATGCAGCTTGGGTATGGAGGGACATCTTGCTCTGGGCCAGTTCCTGGGGCTGTAGCCAGGTGGTTTCACCTTCACTGAAGCTGGACTGCTTGACAGACGAACTAGGAAGTTTTTGTCTGACCGCTGTCCCTGGAGACTGCTGAAGGCTTGGGAGATGTTCCCACACTGGCGCAGGAGGTTTGAAAAACTCGGTCCCAATCATGGAGACTGGTGGAAAGGCTTGAGAGCTTGTTTCTAATAACTAAGCTACAAAGAGCATTTATGTTTTCTGGTTTCATAAAGATGCACTAAATTCTGAAGACAAACTATACACAACATCCAGAGGACTAAATGACTAGTTGTTTAGTGGAATACAACCTGACAATCCAGCAACGTGCACAGACATCACTGAGGCAAAAATATGCTAAGCACACATATTAAGAGAAAGGGAAACAACTGATTATGCCTGGAGGAAGAGGCACAATAGATGTCAAATCAATGAAAAGAAACAATACATCTAAAAGATACACACATTGCTGAAAACGAGGCGGAAACACTGAGACACGCAGGATGTGACAAGTGTATACGTTTTGCCAGCTAACATTAATTGTGCTCCTTTGATGCTACAAAACAACTTGTTTAAACAATCAGGCATTGAGATACACTCATTAGCCCCCAATAGCAGACACAAATAGCTTGTATGCGTTAGGATTTAAATGAAGAGTACGCTAATTTCAGACACGGGTCTCTTGATTAACTAAGTCAGAGTTAGACTCATACATCAATTAAATGTCTAATAATCATCTAGCTACAGGGTGGCTGACAGTCCTTAAAAATGGTCCAACACTATTATGATTATGTCCTGATGACATTGTGAGGAAGTCTTTCAGTGACATCCAGGACTAACTCCAAGCGCTTGCTTCTGTCTTCTGGTCAGAAAAGGCTTTTTTTCTGGCAACACTTCCAAAGAGCCTGTGGTTGTGGAGGTGGCGCCTGGTGGTGCCTTTTGAAACCTGGTGACCCCAAGATCCCACCAAGGCCAGCAATTCCTTCACAGTGATTCCTGGGGATTTTGCTGCTTCTCTCTCAGTGTCCTGGGGGGGCGCAATGCAGTTGCGTCTTCTGCCCTTGAGGTTTTCGGCAGTTCTCTATGTTTGGAATTTTTTAGGTAATTTCTTTGACAGTGCTCAGTGGCATATTCAATCATTTGTGAATCTTCTTGCAGCCATTAACAGAGTTATGAAGGTCTTTGACCATCTGCCTCTTTTGGACTGACAGTAGTTTTGTTTTCTTCATGGTATTGAATGACAAAGGGATATTGCATGTGTGTTACCTAATGTTTATACCCTAGTAAAACAGGAGGTGATGCAATGGCTCAGTATAGTTCCTTAACCCCTCAGTGACAGGGAGTTTTACGCCTGCAAGTGCAGTGGCGTAGCCAGAACTGAAAATTGGTGGGGCCCAGAACCTCCCTTTACAACAATTATTAGTCCTGGCTTGTTCTCAATCATTTTCCTTTATTAATTCGTTTTCCAATTATAATACTAATAATCCATTGGCAATTGAAGTCACGGCATCTCTCCCTGTACGATCTGTTAGCAACTAAATAATTGACTAATTTCAGAACAGAAAAATAATTTACTCAAAATGAGGCCTATGCTTTATGAAAGACAAACAGCTCTGAAACTTCTGCACTATCTTGTCCCATATCAGGTGATTTAACTTGCGCTTCATGATTGTTTAAATGAAATTAAAAAAAAACATTACTACTGCAATTTCATTACTTCCAACCCCTGAGAAAAGAAAACCGTGAGAAAAAAAAAGTCCAGTGTCATGATTGGTTCCTATGTTACTAGTGGTGAAATCTACCATAACGCCCATGAAACTGAAAAACTTCCATGCACAAGTACTTCAGTTCCTCGTGTGAATCTCTAAAATACCAGTAGACTGAATAATGACTGATCAGCATCAAAGGCATTGCCAGGATGCCAAGCTTGGGTGGGCATTTGTCCTCTTTGGGGGGGCAAGAAAAGAACCTATAAATCGGCATAAAATACAACATGCACAACATCTTGAAACTTATATATATATCAGTGGCAGCTGGTGAACTGGCGATAGGGGAGGCTCAAACCCATCCCTTGAAAATAATGATTGGTCATGACCTGTTTTCAATCACTCATTTAAATTACCATTACAAAAGCTCAGAAAACTCTCAACATTAACAGGTGTGGTCAGTTTTCATTAATAACACACACCTGTCAACTCTCACACATTCCGCGTGAATTTTAGTGGTATATTTATGTTCTTCTGCTGTAGTCAGCAATTATTCAATCAACGCATGTGTCACAGATTCTCGCACGGAATTGCAGTCCTTGTGCATGGAGGTTTATCAGTTTCACCTGCGTTATGACTCCGGACTTCTGACGCTTTTCTTTACTCAGGGGTTGGAAGCAATGCATGTGTTTCATGATCGTTTAAACTGTTTAAATGAAATAAGATCATTGGAAGCAATGAAATAGCATAAAGACGTTTCAAATGATCTTATTTCATTTAAACCACCTAATTCCTGTTCTAACGATGCACGCCACCATGAGAACCCTGACGGTCTCCCACTTCCGGTCATTGCTCGCTGTACTGAAGAGAGATCGGCAGGCTGAATGCGTTCAGGCTCCACTTGTTCCGTTGTTGATTGTACCAGCAACTCAAAAAACATAAAACATTTGTATGGAAACAGCGTGCCTTATTTACAAGGTGATTAGGCAAGATTGCCCTTGCCCAGCACCTTACAGTCCACACTCGATGCCAGCGAGTAGGCGCTAGGAATGGCTAGCCGCGCTAAGACTGAAGTATCCACCCAAGAGGATATACTTATGCTCACACCATTTCGTAAAAAAGCGCCCGACGGATGAACGGGATGATCATCCCGATCCCACTGTATTATACATTATACGGTCCCCTAATATGTCAATTCGAGGATCTGTCCAACAAGTATCCTTTTTCGAACAAAAAGCAGTATCGTCAGCCAGTGGTCAGTTTAGTTTTCCGGTGAAGTAACCAGCGTTTGCCATGTAATTAGTGGCAATTTACGGTCACACGCGGGATGCATACTGAAACCCACACATTTCGCTGTTATACAGGCTAACGTTAGCACTTTTGAACGCGTTGACATTGAGCGGTGGAGGGGCTTACCAGTAGCGTTAGTGAATATTGAAAGGTGCATAATCGTAATCCTGGCTTTTGTAAAAACCTCAGCTTTAGTCGACTATATTCTTGTGGCAAATATCTGGCTTGTCAGCTACAGCAGTTGAAGGATTGGACTGAGATCTTTATTTCGTTCCATGCATTGGTGATTTCCAGCATGCGAAGTGAAGCTCAGGGACTGTACTTCTGTGCTCTGAATAATTATTGTTGCCCACAGCTGATGTGATATCATTCAGCAGTGGATCGGGTGACGGCTGGGTTTTTACCCTTGTGCAAAACAAAGAAACTGCTTACCAGACTAATTGCTGAATCAAAAGCATTTTGATATGCAGTTTGCTAGTTAATCACTTCCTGCATATGAATCGCAACTCGCCGTCTTGTCACGCTTTTTTTTTTTTTACTTTGGCTGTAGGAATGTGTGTAGCCACCCAAATAAATATCACGTCTTCGTCAAGCTAAAGAATGTTTTGGCCGAATAAAAAATAGATTAGCTAACCTCTTCATTTTAATATACACTATATGTATGTATATGTACACATCCTGCTGTACCACAGACACTAGCCGCAAGCTACTACTCCGTTCGATGAAAACGGATGTAAGCAACAGTTCGGCAAGAAGGAGACCGGCGAGTCCGTTGAACCACTAAGAATCATGGGAGATAGAACGTTCAGGGATTTGAGCAGCGTAGACGTGACCTCAGACTGAGTGAAGACGACAGTCAAGAGAATGGGAGGGTCCTTAGAAATTTGAGAGTACCCATTGGTTAGTTTTATATCAGAATAGACTGGTCAAGGAATCCACCAATCACACACAGTGATAGATAGATGAAGCACACGTAAAACTCTCTCTTAATGGCTGTATACCTCCGGTTGTGAATCACATGGGATATCGCGTGTTTGCTGTCATACAGTAGTAAATCAGTTTTTTATCTTGAGTTTTCATTGGGTGGGCAGAGCTTTTCTCAGGGTGGGCACCACAGAGATATAAGAAAACTAGAGTAGACAATTTCGTCGTTTCCGTGGCAGCACGCCGCCGCCATCTTGTGCATGTATATCGGGGCAGACGTTCAATGGAAAATGCAGTATAACTGGCCTAAACCGTGCTCGAAAAAAACGAAAACTCGCTCATACGGGACAACAGCTGAAGTTCCGATTTCTCTGTAATGTCTTCCGGTTAAATAAACATCGAATACACCGGATTTAAAAAAATATATTTTTTTAAATAAATTTTGTTGTTTCATTACAATTCCTTATTTGTGTCCATTTTAAGCACGAAAGGATAAAAAGAACACGGAAAACAAGTCTCTAAGTTGTCGACATTCATGTTTAGCCTACTGTTTACATGTGCCTCATTGGACATTTATACATACACAAGATGGCGAAACTATTCTGCCGTTTCCGCTTTGGTCCAGCCCACACGTCGTCCACTCTAGTTTTCTTATATCTCTGTGGTGGGCACTGCCCACCCCCTGCCCCCCCTTGGTAACGCCCCTGATCAGCATTCCAATGAAACATCGCCTTTCACTCTCGGTCCAGCGTGGGTTGGTTAAGAAGTGGGACGTGGCAATTAAAAATGATTTTGTTTGCCGAATAAAAATTTTCCATATTCACTTTTGTTATTAAGTGTAAGATTGCTGGCTATGGTGTGTGAAGGTGATATGCCACTAAAAAGCGCAAGACTCACGCCATATGCGTGAGAGTTGACAGGTATGCAATCTTGATCCCCGGTCGTACCGACCAGTGGTCGGTAGCTTTTTCAGAACAGCGCACGATTGGCTAAAGCGCTGTAGGGATGCAAATTGGGAATGGACTGCTTGGAAGGGAAATTAAAAATGATTGCCTTGTTCGTTGCTCAAGCGCCTCCTTTTGGCCAGCTGGGCGCTCGTCAGTGAGATTCTAAGCTTGCTCATGTTTGGGTATCCTCCGCCCTTGTTCTGAACTTGCAATAGTTTCGACCAATGAGTGTAAAGATGCAGGGGCGGACAGGCACGTGCTTCGGAGGAGAGCCACAAACTGTCACTCTCTCCTGAGCTGGCAATAGGGGGTTGCATACGAGCAAGTCTTGTACATAGTTCTCGGATTGGGCATACCAAATTTGGGTGGGATTGGAGATGCCAAATTTTTTTTAAAAAAAGGTATGCAATCTTGAATAACGTTGATTTAAATGCACCAAATTACGCGCCCAAATGAATGATTGTCATCTTACCAAAACGGGGAGAACTACACTGAACAAAAATATAAACGCACAAAGTGATTTTTTTCAAATTATTTTTTATCAATCAGGAAATATTTCAACAAAACAATTATTATTTTATTCTTGCCTCAATATTCAAGCAACAGAAACATGACTAACAATTTACTGTACATAATTCATGAGTTATCACAGCCTGAACCCAACAGGGGTCAGCAGGCAGAGTTCACAGCACTCAGTAACGAGTGCGCCCACCATTAGCATCACGTAAAGCGGTACACCTCCGGTGCATGGAGTTCACGAGGTTGTCAATAGTGGCCTGTGGAATGTTGTCCCATTCCTCCTGCAGCCCAACTCGGAGCCCGCGCACGTTTTCTGGAACTGGAACATGTCTGACCCGCCGATCCAGAACATCCCAAATTGGTGATATATGGGGTGAATATGCTGGCCAATTGAGAACGGGGACATCCTCCTCATCAAGAAGATTCGGGCAGTGTGTGGCAGGGCATTATCGTGCTGGAATGTCACGTGATGGAGTCGCACAAACGGTATGACTATGGGTCTCAGGATCTCGTCACGGTACCGCTGCCCATTCAAGTTGCCCTCAACTAAAAGCAGACGGGTAGGCTGTCCATGGCATTTGCCTGCCCATACCATTACACTTGCACCATCATGTGCCACCCGACGCACAACATTGGCATCAGCGCAACGCTCGCCCATATGTTGCCATACGCGTTGCCTGCCATCAGCGCGGTACAGTTGGAATCGCGATTCATCGCTGAATAACACCGTCCTCCACCGTGCAAGCGTCCAGCGAAGGTTACGGTTGGCCCAGTCGAGTCTGTACTAATGATGGACGGTGGTCAGGTCGAGACCTCGGTCCGGTCGGTGGGCTCGGAAGTCTGCCTCCCTCAGGCGGTTTTGAACAGTCTGAGCCGATATCCGCCTGTTGTGCGTCCAACGGTCTCGTCAGCTGTCCTGGTGGCTGGTCGGAGCCGATCACGGAGGTGCTGGAGCCACATGTGCAGATCCTCTGTGGGCGTGGTCACACGTGGTCATGGGGCATGTCGACGATTCACAGTGCTGCCAGTCTCTCTGAATGAACTTCTCAACTGGCTGATGGTGGAATGACGCACATTCAAGTGTGTTGACACCACTGTCACAGATAACCCAGCATTCAGCATGCCAATGGCACGCTCCTTCATGACTTGTGACATCTGTGGCATTGTGACAAAAAGTGCACGGTTTCAGGTGGTCTTTTATTGACCTTGGTGCAAGGAGTGCCTGTGTATTGGTCACGCTGACTGACCAACTCAATGTTATGCTCTATGCAGCTCAAGGGCAGAATAACTCAATGAGTGAGTAATCTCACAGGGAGTGGTCAATGAGAAGTGGGTCACCAGAATTGAGCAAAACAAATCATTCAGTACACTAATAAGCACTATTTGTAGGCATGTTTCATTATAGGTCAATTTAACTCAGCATTTCGGGTTTGTGCGTTTATATTTTTGTTCAGTGTAGTAATACCTGATGTTGTGGAGTGTTCTCGGAGTGAATTTATTGTTAAATATGAAAATGATTGAGAACAAGTCAGGACTAATAATTGTTTTAAAGGGACGTTCTGTGCCCCACCAAATTTTGTTCTCGCAACGCCACTGTGCGAGTGCCAAGTATACTAGTATACTTTCTGGGTCCCTGGCCCGTCAGTCGTGAAATGTGTATATGCGGGAACAAATACGCGTACAGTTATGCCCTGTAGTGCGCCAGTCAGTGCAAAAATAATTCCGTCCGCAGTGTGTACTCAGCGACCAGCGCCGCTACCCGCGTGTATGCGGTTCCCATCACTAAACGGTTAGTTCAATCAGGAGAGTCTCAAGTGAAATCAGGAAATATTTATTATGCGTTGAGCATAGGTGTAAGTAACACATTCTTAGAATAAGACAAGTCCTTGGCGCTTTGACTCTTCGGGGAGACTCATAGAGCAGGAGCACGGCTCAGAGCCGCAGCAGGAAAATCCCCCGCAGAGTCCAGACACTGATGAAGGTGATGGCTGAAGGCTGACAAAGCTGGAGCAGCAGTGCAGAAGGTCTGACGAGAGCAGGGTGGCGTTAGGGAGGAGAAGGGCCCGCAAACCACAGCATGAGTGAACTAGGGCAGAGAGAAATTACATTTTTTAAAAAGAAAGCAGCAAAACGATTGGCTAGCGATGTGAATGTGGTGTGCCACGGTTGGATAGAGGAGATCAGCTGCTACACCAGATGACAGCTCAATTGACAGCCCCGGACATTGACTGCAGAGATTTACAAGTGAGCATGCATGTGAATGATAGGAAAATAAACGGAGTTGAAGTGCGTGAGAGTGTCTTCCTGATTGAATTTTCGTTAAGCTTCATATAAAATTAAAATAAGTAGAATTTAATACCTGGTTTAATTTTGGTAGATGTTATTTACAATACTCTTTAAAGGTGCTATTAATTGTGAAACCTTGATTTGGAGGAAATTCATTTTTAATTAAATCAGTAAATGAAGACTTTGTTTCCAAAAACACAATAAGTGCCAAAATGACGAAATTGAGATAATAGCATTGTGCGATAGCCCTGTGCCTCTTACCCATGGTGCAAAAATCCGTTTTTAGAAATTTATACTATTAGGTGTGTTTTTTCATGGTCAAAGTTTGTGTTTTATTATAAAATGCAATAAGCGCCAACATAGAAAAAGCTGATTTACTCAAGATGAGTAAAATGAATATTGCGTTTTGGAAACAAACTCTTCATATATTTTATAGAATTTTTTAAGTATTGTTTGTGCATTGCCAGACAGGGGTGCCAGTAATTTTAGAGCCCACTGAGTTTTATAGAACAAAACAATATCAAACACTGAGCAGAGTGTTGAGCTGTTTATGTATTCTGTTAATTTGTAACTTGCAGATATGCAGATTCGATATGTTGGAGAACAGTGGTAACGGAGAGGCATCTCAATGACGCACACTGCCTTGTCCTTCAAAATAAATGTTGCCAGACTTAATGGATCACCGCTTGGCAAATCAATTACTTCTGCTGCCTTGTCCTTCAAAACAAATGTTCCCTAGCTGAATAGATCACTTCTTGGCAAATCAATTTCAAAAATTAATTGCTGTTTCATTTATTTTACTGTTGCCACTGATTCCTGTTAATGAACTCAGGCAATAAAGCAAGAGATTGGTCTGGCTTACTTGAGAACTAAAGCATTGGCTCATTAAAAAGTCCTTAATTCTATACCAAAATAATAAACATTTGATTTCAGTATATTCTGATTTCTCTGTATAAAGTACTTGATTTTTTGTGAAATATAAATTGTGTCAAATTAAACCGATGAATTTTATTGTATACATATAAATATATATATAATGATATGTCATACCATCAAAAGCATTTGCTTAACGTGAGGCAGTGCTTAACATATTTTTTAAATAATGATTTAGAAGATGCAAAATTTATGCTTGATTGCACAAGTAAAATACAAACCTTATTGCATGCATATTAAGTGTATTTGTGCTGTGACTCGGTTATGTCTTGTGCGACTTTCCTCTTGGCTGAATTTCGCAATGCGGTTGTGCGCTTAACTACAGCATGATAAGTATTTAAGCCCTCATGTGCAAGTTGCTGGATTGTAAACTCACTTTTGTGCAAGTTATCCTAGTCAATGTTTAGTTTTAAAATACTTTCGGCTGTGTCTAATGCAACCAGCACTTTAGTCACAGCCTTTTCCCAAGAAATCATTCTAATCATTTGGTTGATTCGAACAAGCTTCCAATCCTAATCAGGCTACAGGACTGGGACCGAGTTCAAGTTAACTCTATTCAAGTCTGGATAACTTCAGTAGAAGAGCAGGAACAATCTTAATCAGGGTCTAAGACTGGGGCCGCATTCTTTTAGGCAAGTTATTATATTCTTGGAGGTCCAAAAGGGAGGTTCAACAATGCTGCAAAGAACCCCAGCAAAAATCCATAATTTCTAGGTTGCTGGTGCCAGTTATTCTCTCCCCTTTGAACAGGCTATTTTGATTTGTTATGATTGGCTGGTGAACAGAGCAGCCGGCCCCCTAAATCGTGCGTCAACGAAAAATACAGTAATGTGCAGTGATAATTATACACCTAAGAAAATGAAGATAAATCAGAAACCAAGTATTATTCAACAATTTATTTCATGTAATATTGGATTGTATAGATGAACATAAGTAAACACGTAAAATATATAGTAAAAACAAAAATAATAATGTCTTTTTGAAAGAAAAGGTCAATATCTAGTGCGGCCACTCTTTGCTTTGATTACAGCATTTAATCTTTCAGGCATAGTTTTCAAATATTTGTTTTTTATTTCCTCATTCAATAAACCATGCCATATGTTGATTCTAGAAATTTATTCAATGTTACAACAGATTTGCCCAATTGGATTACGGTCTGGACTTCGAGCAGACCAAGTCATAACTTTTATGTCACCTGATGTTCCTTTAATACTGAGATAATTCTTACACAGCTTGGAAGAAGCTTTCTTGTTGAAAATAAAATTCCAGACCAATGAGTCTCTTTCCAGATGGCAATGCGTGCCTCTCAAGGATGCTGTGATACTTCTTTTGATCCATGATTCTAGCGATTTTTATGCAATCGCCAGCTCCTATCGAGCAGAACCCCAAACCTTAATATTACCACCTCCATATTTTCCTGAAGGGAATAAATAGACAATTTGAAACTTTATCCAATTCTACGGCGCACATAAGTTCTTCGTTTGGGTGAGAAAATTTCAAATTTTGATTCATCGGTCCAAAGGACTTATTCCCAGTCGACTGGTGTCCAATCCTTTCATTTCTCGGCAAACACAAGTCTTTTTTTGATGTTGCCAGCACTTGGCAGCAACACGACCAGTGAGACCATTTTCACACAAGCACTGGAAATAGTAGATCTTGATACTTTCATCTCTTCGCTTCTGTGCGATTAATATCATCATGGAGTTGTCATGCTGTCAACCGCCAATTTTTTTTTTCCCTTGTCATACACAGATAATGAACCTCAGAGGCACTTAACTTCCGTTTCACAAGTTTTCAGCGAACTGGTCTCTTTGAAACACTCAGTGGTGTTTCTTACAGTGTCATGGCAGCACAGAACGTCTTCAGCATCACGTGAAGGCCACGATACAGCTAGGAACAATCCCAGAGAGCTCCTTCTGTTGTGCCGTTGTGTTTAAAACTGTGACACTGCTCAAACCAGTTTAAACAAATTTTTAGCATCAATAATCATGAAATGAGCCTTCAAACATGCATTTATGCTATGCATGAGTCAAAAAAAAAATAAAATGCGACATCTTTTAATTGTTATTAAAAAAATGGATGTTTTCGATGTTTTTGTTTATTGCCCATATTTTTGCCTCAATATACTTGTGGGAATTATTTTTTTGTTCTCATTGCTTACAATAGTATTTTTCAGTATATTTTCAACTAAAAATTATGGAGAAGTAATATATTAGGACCCCTCTTAGATGAAAGTGGTGGTGTATAATCATCACTGCACTCTCGAGGTGTTGAAGATATTCCTATTGATATTCCTTGATCTGGAGATACTCCTTCGTGCGGAGAGGCGCTCGTGTCACATGCAAGCACGTCAAAACTATTGAAAACCGTTAATAAAAGTATCAGGAGCAATAAATGGTTTGTCTTACTTTCAACATCTGATATGTTGTCTATGTTCTATTGTGAATAAAATGTGGGTTTATGAGCTTTGCAAATCATTGCATTCTGTTTTTATTAATGTTTTACAACATCCCAACTTAATTGGAATTGGGGTTTGTACTTGATCTTTGGAAAGTTATTTAGATGAGGGAGCCACCTCCACCACTCTTTGGTATGCGGCAGATGGTAATTGTATTGATTTAATGTATAAACTTGGTTAAATGCTATGTGTCTACATGACTTATTGATTCATTCAATAGCACATTGTGCCCCATGCAAGTCCTGCTGAATCAAGAGTCCATGTCAAAGTCATCATGAATTTCAAAGGAATGCAATCGAATGCATGGTCGGTAATTTGAGAGAAATTTTTTATCCAGATAAGAAAAGATCAGTCTTTGTAGTCTTCAATTGGTCAGCTATGGCAATGATTGACTTAAGAGTGGCTTCGCACCTAGAAAGGAGTGGGTAGGTAGGTATACATTTTCAGTTATATCTGAGCTCTGTCTTCAAAATAACTTATGTGATGCCATCAGTTTATATAAAGTTATAGAGTAACTCCACTCCTAATGTTCAACCTAAGGTATGTCCTGGCTTACGAGTGGCTGGTGCAATGAGCTGCAGAAGGGACGACCCATCATGTCAGGAAGTGACACAGAAAGGGAGCAAAGAGCAGAATCTAAAGTAGAAGAGGATGGCGCTTTGTTGAAGAATACAACAGTCCAAGGTTGGGCAATGGCAAACTAAGCAATATAGGGCAGGCAGGGTGTAGTCAGTGGGCAGGCAGAGGTCAGGCAGCAGCAATACTGTGTAAAGGTGGATGGATTGAGTCCAGTCAAAGATCCAGTCCAGCGCCAATTCCCTTTGGTTAATCCAAGGGATGTGGCAGACACAAAAAAGATGAATGATGACTTGAACATGGAGGGAAATTGAACAGGGAAACAGCCAACAAAGGGCAGATGTTATGTAACAGGGAAGATCAATATTGATAATAACCGCGAGATCGTAGTTTAAAACACTGGATCTTGTCTAACAATCTGGCAACGGAGAGCACAAGGCCAAGAACTTAAATGCACAGAGACTACAATTAACAATAAGGAAGAGGTGCAGAAAGGGCTAGTGGAATGCAAAGAGGGAGAGGCAAAGCCACAAGACAATAATTGAAAAATCAGAATTAACAAAACAAAACCGAAACTGACACAGACACCCAGACTTTTCAGGCCCGTACTCCTCCCAGTGCAATATGCCCTTTGTGCAGATGTGTCTGCCAGTGGACATGGAGCTGCAAATTTATGCACGCAGTTACAATATTCTATCACTAGATGGCACACCCAGATCAGTTACTGAATATTCTCAAGCAAGCTGAGCTCGAACACGGTTTAGAATATGGGCGAGTTCAGTCCCATCCCTGTTTTTCGGGAGTTATATGAATTGAACTCCTCAGCTAAGTCTGATGTGCAAACTTCTCAGTAAACTTGCCCATAGTATCTTTCGAACATCTATAAACAAAAGAAAACAAGTAGAAGAGCAGTAAAACTTTCAAAAAATAAGAATGACAAATTCCTTAAATATTTTGCTAAATAACGGTACCACAACGTTTGACACATAAAAAGTCATGAATTTCCCCCTGCATGTTCTAGGAATTATTTCACGAAGTATTGCTGAATTGAACTGAAGGGATTCTGCCCATATACAAGGGCTTTTAACATGATAAACATACCAAACGTGCTGAGTTATTTATTCATTTATTTAGTTTCATGCCTATAACAGACACGCACCCTCAGCAATGTGGTGAAATGCAGGTATTTATTTCAATATGACTGCCTCCTGACAGATGTTTTCAGGTCTGTTTTGCCGAGGACCTCGGGCATGTCGCCGTAAAAATAAGCGAGACTCCAAATCTCCAGAAGACACGACGCAGCAGCCTTGATTGACCGCGCATGACACAAGCGTCTCATGTATTCAGTGTGGATGGTCTAACCTGCTAACATGGGCGCTGAAATAAAAAGCAAGAGGTAACGCCACACAGCAGCACTGCTCATCCAGCGTGTCCCAGGCCTTATTGTTCACGCCCACTTAAAGGGACTATGTCAGCCGGGGCGCATGCGCGTGACAAAGCAAAAAGCTTGAAAGCGTTAGGCTAACTATTTCAAGATCTTCGGAGATTTCGTGTTAGCGTTTCAACCTGTTTATATCGCGTTCATCCTTGAGAAGTTTGATAAAATTTTTCCCAAAAAACTATCTTTATTGATCGTAGAGCCTGTTCGTAGCATCAGTTTGTCATAGTTCGAGTTTTTGTAGCGTTATTATTGCTTTTAAGTTAGCCTATGTTGATTGTTATGTCGTCCCATAGCGGCCGTCGAACTGGAAGCGGTTGCAAAAGGATCTATGACAGCTGCATGTCAGACAAAATGTTGTGACAAACAGGTTCTGCCACCATTAAAGACAGTTGCTTGATGAAAATTCCCCCAAACGTCTCAAGGATGCATGCGATGCAAACAGATTGAAACTCCACCACGAATTCACCAGTTTGCCTTACTCACACTTTCAATGTGTTTTCGCCCAAAGAAATATGGATGGATAGTATAATTTATTCTTTGTGGGTTTCGGCAAAGATAAATGCGGTTACTCTAGCAATTTCGCGTTCACAGGCCATCCGCTGTATTTAATACACCGACAAAGGTTCACTTTACACGCATACTAATAAGCTTGGGGTTTGTATTTCTGCTCCCTTGATATCGCATTGCATGTATGAAAAAGTTTATCGACTGGACTTTTCTACGCATATGCCCCAGCTGACATAATCCCTTTAAGCTTCTCCAGTAATGATATCTTGATTAACTCATTTCTTATCCAATGCCAGGGTGTATAAATTTTCCACAGTAACTGAAAGACACTGATTGGACAATCAGAAGAGTATACAAGCCTTTGCATAACAGCAAAGTAGGTATTCTCTTAACATTGGGCACAGTTGCGCAGCTGAAAATGACGCGATTTAAAGAAAAAAAGACTTCCAAAACCACCCTGAAGTGTTCAGTTACATTTACGGGATTTAAATTAGGTACGGACATGGTCAGTGGGAATTATTCTGAATAAAATAGGACTAGAGGGTTCCTTCTACCAGGTACATCTGTCTCTGGAGGAGGGATTCAATGCAGAAATACTGCTGCAGTGGTTGCATTTTGCTCAATGTGGCTTTTTGTTTTGGAATTTATACCGTATTCAACTAAATCGAACGCCGATGTTTTGGCTTGTTTATTATGCCAACAGCATAAGGACTTCGGTAGACCCCTGGTCCATTCATTGCACCATTCTGTTCAATCTAGGATAGAGTATTGCCTGATTTTTCCTAAAAGTGGAATGGCTGTTCTGTTATAATAAGGTATATTTCAAACATTACTGAGTTTGTGAGTTATACTAGTTCGTTTTATAGTGTGGAAAGTGTTTATATAAGGTTGTGAGCTAAGAAGTGGCAACTGCTGGGGAACTTCAGCTACAGTGAGCGAATGGTATCCCAATTAATAATGAGGAAAAATAAGTTTTCTGAAGCAAAAATTTGACATGGTATCGATTCTGTCATTCTACTATCAATTATAGTCATCACATATCGAAAATGCATAGTTCTTTTCCGTGTATTTACGCATGGATTCCTCCATCAACAAATTCAGCGCTCCTTAATATCCTCCTAAGTACTCATATTGATAGCCAATCACTCAATTATTAACTTAGGCTCATCTGCATTACTGCACACTTATAGTTCACGCCCACTTGAAGCTTCCCCGGTAATGATGTCTTGATTGACTTGTTTCTTATGTAATGTCAGAGTGTATAAACTTTCCACAGTAACTGAAAGAGACTGATTGGACAATCAGAAGAGTATACAAGCCTTTGCGTAAGAGCAAGGTAGGTTGTATTCTCTTAACATTAGGCACAGTTGCACAGCTGAAAATGACCGGCCTGAAATGTTCAGTTATATTTACGAGATTTAAATGAGGTACGGACATGGTCAATGGGAATTATTCCAAATGAAACAGGACTGCAGGGTTCCTTCTACAAGATACATCTGTCTCTGGAGGAGGGATTCAATGAAGAAATACTACTACTATAGTTGCATTTTGCTCAATGTGGCTTTTTGTTTTGGAATTTATACCATATTCAACTAAATCGAATGCCGATGTTTTGGCTTATTTATTATGCCAACAGCTCAAGGACTTTGGAAGACCCCCTGGTACATTCCTTGCACCAGTCTGTTCAATCTAGGGTAGAATATTGCCTGATTTTCCTGATAATGGAATATCTGTTCTGTTATAATAAGGTATACTTAAGATATTACTGAGTTAGTGAGTTCTACTTGTTCCTTATAAGGTTTGGAAAGGGTTTATATAAGGTTACGAGCTCAGAAGTGAGAACTGCTGGCTTTTTATTGCAGGGTGAATGTTCTGACCGTTAAATAAGCCATTCATTTAATGAGTATGTGTGCTGGCTTGTGGGACTCTGAAAAAAATTGACAAAATTCTAAACTTTATCATGGTGAAAAGGCATGTTTTGTTTGGAGAGGTTACTGGTGACCACTGATGTCCAACAGCACCTATGTTGATAAACTCAAGCTAAATTCAACCAGGAAATCATTAACCCCTTAAGCCCTACGCCCCGGTACCAGGGGCCGGTTGTTACGCATAATAAATACAGCATGTTTCCAAATCGCAACATTGTCATGCGCCATATCCACATTTCGCGAAGAAACTCGGCCAGAAGCTCATGTAGACCATTTTTACCTCAACCGAACACAATTCAAGCACCAAGCAAGTAAATAAGCATGTAGCAAAACATAGGATAAAATCATAGCGCTGAATCGCCAGAATTTCTCCTGAATTTGTGCTATGCATACAAACGATACCTCAAATGAAAGAGGAAAGTCCACAGAATCCAACGATATGAGCCCTGTCATTTTAAACCGACACCACACTCAAAGAACAGCAGGCATACACTTTACAGTCTGCAGAGATGAGCAAAAAAAAAATTCTTACCTTTGATATTTTGTAATAAAAAACTGCTCCAGGGTAAATCTGCGCTTGCTATTGTTAGCCCAATGTGTTCGTGTTAAAATGAAACTAGATCTGCCAGTATCCTAGCATGTTCTTTCCCAGAGCGTTGCTTCAAATCTCAGCTCCTCAGCATTCAGCTTGCTTGCAATGTATTTTCCTCTCCGCGATCGGCTTGTGATGCCGTCAGTAAGACTATGCCGGTAGGCATTTGATTCTATGAGTCCTAATGTTTCCAACGAACTCTAAACCACCTTAATCGCAGAAACCTAGCCTGAGCTACAGCCTTGCGTTCCCAGTGCGTCAAACTGAGTCCATTGGACATTTACATGTTCTTGAATAGCGCAACAATATAAACGCATAACTAGTTTGTTTGAGGTATTGTCTGAATAATTATCCGCTAAATATTCAACATTCATTTTCAAAGTCGTTTTCTGACAGAATCTTTGCACTATTCCGCACAAATACTGAGACTACAACAGTACAGTACGTATTTTCTTTACCCATTCGTTGAATAGGAACCAGTTGTCGGTTGGCGTAGCCTAATGGATAAAATGCCGCGCTGCAACGGACAGTGTGAAGATTCGATTTCTGATCAGGGTACTTTTTTTTTTTTTTTTTTGGAAATAATCGCAGTTTCCTTCTACAAATAATCGCTGGGGTTTTTGTTATTCTTACTTTTCTTTAACATTTTTCGCATTGCCTTTGTATTTATAATTTTATTTATTTGTTTTGTTTTTTAATAAATCTGCTCCAGTGGAGTCAAACTTAATTTTCATTGTGTGTATCATCTTTGAATGGGAAACTGTATAGGCAACAAAACTGGCAGAAATAATCTTTTTTTTTTTTTTTAATTCTAAAAATTAAAAAATGTTGTATTTGGATGGAATGGATGCCTGTAGTGATATATAAGTGAAATTAAATGGGTTTTACAGTTTGGTATCTGAGAAATCTGAAATGGAACACAAGGTACCTAAATTGCCAAATTGGAGAAGCCACTTAGACATTCCTCTCTAATTTTGCTCTGATTTACCTAATCAGAATAAACTTTGGCACAGATAATAATGAGATTCTGTGCTGTAATTTTTTAGAGGTTTCAGACTGCAACTCAACAAATTTACAAGGGATCAAAGTAAAACTTTGTTAGGTGCAAAATGAGATCTTTCATTTATACTGTGTTCCATCTCCATTTACTCTGACTCAGTGACATATATAGTGATTTTTACACCAGGGCTGAAATCTCAAATGGTTTTACCTTTATTATGATACCAAGATTATTCAAATGGACCAAGCAGTCGCAGAGATATACTCATTTCATTTTGGGCTTGCCATTTTCGAAAAAGAGGCTCAGGACTTAAGGGGTTAACTCATATTGAATTTCATGCGTCAAAAGTTGATTGGTGTTAAATATATGATTATTTTATGATTTGACAGAGCACCATTTTGAGGGATTTTAGAGTTTGGGGAGCCACCTGGATAGCTGTCTTATTTGGCTCCTAGAGAGTAGGTAATTTAGAATGTAATGCTCAGATGAATTATCCTTGTGCTCAAGGAGTTTATGATCCCAGAAATGTATAGTTTTAACCCCCAGCCATTTTACATTTCTCAGTATTATTTCTTTTTACAACTTCAATGCTGAATTTTCATGAAGATTTTTTATGTTTGCAGCCCTTTTTCTCTATCAAAATCATGAAAATACACTGAAA
This sequence comes from Gymnothorax javanicus, assembly GCA_029692085.1. NCBI lineage: Eukaryota > Metazoa > Chordata > Actinopteri > Anguilliformes > Muraenidae > Gymnothorax > Gymnothorax javanicus. The sequence goes on from CM056198.1 coordinate 35,668,356, forward strand.
TACTTTTGAATTCTAAATGCTTCAAGTGTCTTGGCTCAGCTAAGCCATTCCCTTCCTTTCTGTGAAGCTACAATCTTGAATTATAAAGCCTTAAATAAGGTAACACACAAATAGCCAGATTTTGCTTCGGTGCAAAGGGGTTAAACTTGTTCAAACTAATCTTTATTCTATTTCTAAACTGCACTGTTGTAACCTTACCAGTGCAGTTGTATATTATATTGGATCCACAGTTCCTGTTTGCTTGCATTTTCGCCTTTTTTCCACTTTGCTGTGGTACAGCAGAGGCGTAATAAAGCCAACTTCATCTTTGCATCTGAATCCAGTCCCATAATTGCCATTTTTCTGTGCACCCTGTCCGGTACCCAGAAAAAGTCCTTACAGTCCCCTGTAACTCTTTCAGTACTATGCTGCTTGCACTGAATGCAGGAAACGATTGCAGGATTCAAGTGCAAAGCAAAAAGGTTTTATTATGGTGGCTGAAGTGGAGCCTTAGGCACAGTTATAATAAAGTATGCAAACAAAGGGCATGCAGTCCCCAAAATACAAATATAGAAAAGGCACTGTGAGTGCAATAACAAGATCAAATTACAGAATGCTAATAGAACCTTACGTCTACACAGGTGGCCAGAAAAGGGGCTACTCAGACTTCGCACTGGAAGGGAGGTGCAAAGTTTAAAAAGGCTTCTTTGGTTAATGGGTACGAATTAAACTGCGAGGATACAGAATGTGGAATGTTAATGAGATGGGTTTCTGGGAGTCAATACTCAGGGGACACGGACCGTTGTGGGTGAGACATGACACACGCCCCCCCCTTTCAGGCATGTGCCTGTCAATCTCTTAAAGGTGACATAGAATCAAAAACCGTTTTTACCTTGTCTATGTTGAATAACGGTAGTCTACCCGCATTCATGAACATACGAAAAGTGCTAGAAATTCTGAACATCTCCGTTTCATAGAAATTCCTCTTTTAAAAATGACTGCCAGAAAACGGGCCAATCTGAACAACGGATACATATGATGTCACATGTATCTCACTGCCCCCCCACTCTCATTCCGTTTCCTCCCCTTCAAAATAATTTGCATACTCGTCTTTATGCAATTCCATTGCTTCCAATCTCTCAGTAAAGACAAGCGTGAGAATTCCAGAGTCATAATCGATTTCCGTGTCACTAGTGGGGAAATCCACCATAATGCACGTGAAACGGATTAACTTATTTCACAAGGACTTAAATTCCGCAAATGAATTTCTTCAGTGCGCTTTGATTGAATGTTTGCTGACTATGGCACAGGAACGTCAATGCGAGAGACTCACTCTGAATGCGTAAGCCTTGGCAGCTGTGAAGTAGCCTATCTAGCTGTCTCCGAGACATTTGAAAAAAAAAGCAAAAACATTCAAAAATACTTACCATTCAGAAACGTTTAAATCCAGCCTTTGCTGGACTGGTTCTTCCTCCAATTCAGTGTCCTCATCTGATTCGGGCTCAAACATATAAGGCTGAATCTCTGACTATGCCATAGCTGCATAAAGGTGGTCTGTCCGTGTTCCGAAGCCGGCGAGTGTTTTCCATTTTCCCTACCGCTCTGGGCAAAGTTACATTCTTTTGAGTGGCAGCAAAGCTAGCCAATCAGCGTCAAGTGCTTGCATTTCATGATGAGGTTGCCAGTTAAGCTCGAAAGGTTGCCAAATAGGTGCAAAACAACGCAATCAAAATCCCCCACCCTAACATAGCCTTTTGAGAGAGGTTTGTAGGAAGCTTCTGAGGCATTACAGACCCAACCAAAATTTTGTTGTCTATATGTCACATCACAGAACAAGGATAAATACCCCGTTCAACCATTCTATGTCACCTTTAAGCTTTTAAAATGGGCCAATGCTGGATTCTAAAAAATAAAAAGTAATTAAACTCCCTGCCTCAAATGAATACTCACAGCGTCAGGAAATAAGCCTGTTTGAAAATTATAAACTAACGTAAAAGGATAAGTGAAAAGAGATCACCTATCTGTGTAAATCTATAATGGCAAACAATTACATATTTATTTACCTCTCCATTATTTAAAAAAGACATTAACTTCAAGCTGCTGTAACTGATTTGATCATTTTTACTGGTATCCTGCCCCTCGCCTAAGTCAGCAGTCCCCGCCCCCAATCCCCAAGCCACACACAAACGCGTATTGGTTTCCGACAGAGGCAGAGACTCTCATTTATTGACATGTGAAAGCCACACTGAAAACATGGATCAACGACACATTACATCAATACAGAAACTTCAGTATGAATGTGGTGAGGAGATTCTTGTTACAGAAAAAATCAGAATCGTCTATACAAAAACACTTTTCTGCTAGCCCTTTTAAAGCATGCTTTATTTTTTTCTCACATGAATTCATGCCATTGCCCTGTTATACAACAGCCTCCCTTTGTCAGAACAAATACCAGTAGCTACTAAGCTTTGCTGCTGCCCAGCTAATCAAGCTGTAGTCGGCCACAAACGACGACAGTACATTTATAAACTATCATTAGCTGGATTAAAAACCACCAACAGGACTATCCTAGACTAATCAAACTGTAGAACTACTACAGATTAAAACATAGCTTACCTGTTCAGTAGCCTCTAAGCTAGTTGAGCATTGTTTTTAGACCCTTAGATTCCTTGTTTTCTCAACCTCGCCCGAAAGCGGCACCGTTATACACAGGGGTCTTGGCCATCTCCCGTTTTCTCTTCCTTGACTATCTGCTCCTCTACCGGTTCTTTTGCACGCCGTCTCTTGTAGCGCTGCGATTGGAAGCTTTATCTGTTCTGCTGCATAGGCTTATTGCGATCGGCTCTCTCTACAGTAAAGTAGCGATCTGCTATTATTGCCACGGGAGGAGAATTCCTATCTTGGCATGCCACACACATCTTTGACTGTCACAGACACGCCCACCTCGCTCATCGTCCAATCATCCCATTCACTTTCTTTTTAAATTGCTTCTCTTTTCAACTGCCGCCGATCACTCGCATACAGATACTGTAGACCATCACCCCCTGAGGTCACAAAATCCGATGGGTCACAGATTTCAGTGAAACAGAGCATGTTCACAATGGCGTTCTCTCACCTAATTGGACAAAGGCAATGGGTGACTCCAGAATTTTATATACTGCTTTATTGCAGAGGACAGAGACTGAGAGACCTGTGTTTGTCATGGTTCTGGATGTTGGTGCGTGTGTTTTGGACTTCTCTTTGTGGCTCTCGTCCCGGGACGATATCGAATTCCTGTTCAATCGGATTCTTTACCCAGCTGGCTGATTGAACTGGGGCGGCGCTTCCCCGGACTCTATATAAGCTGGATGTTCGCCACGCCTCTTTGCTAGAGAGTCTGTTTGTAGCTAAGCACTATAGCCGAAGATATCTGTTGTCAGGTTTTGTATGACTTTCTATCTTCTTATTATTGGAGTTTCTTCTCCCTTTTTCTATCTCGCTTTGCTTCCGTGGTTCGGACTATTATACGTCCTTTGGATGCGCGAGTACTTTTGTTTGGGCTGTATTGTTCTCTGTGTTTGTACTGTGTCCGTACTACTCTCTTTCTCTCTGGTCGTTGTACCTGGCCTGCGTATTCTACCGGCCATTACAGAACACTCTAGCCCGACATGGAGTCGCCAGCAGCGGCTACGCTAGAGAGCATTGTTGCTGATCAGCAGTCTGTCCTTACTGCGTATGGTCAGGGTCTTTCTAGCTTGGACGGTCAGCAGGCGGAGCTGATTGAGAGAATTCGCCTTCAGGAGAATGCTATGGAAAGACAGGAAAGCCTTTTAATAAGTCTCTCCGAGAGTATTAGAGCATTGTCTGCTCAGATTACACAAAGTGTTTCACAAGCACAATCAGTACACCTTCTCTGAGAGCCTAAACTCCAGTTACCCCCAAGATATGGAGGCGAGGCAGGAAAATGTAAAGATTTCATTGCTCACTGTGAAATATTTTTTAAAGCGCAACCCTCACGGTTCTCGAATAAAGAATCACAGGTTTTGTTTATTTTATCACTGTTGACCGGCACAGCCCTCACTTGGGTGGGGCCACTCATTCGAGCTAGATCGCCGGTAGTAAATTCAGTGGAAACTCTCGTGAGAGAAATGATTAATGTTTTTGATCAGGATGTTTATGGTCAGGATGCAGCTACGCGTCTAATGCATTTGAAGCAGGGCGCTGAGAGCGTCGCTGATTTTTCTATCTCATTTCGCTCCTTAGCCACAGAGACAGGGTGGCCAGAAGCACCTCTTATGACAATTTTTGTTCACGCTTTGGCTGAGGAGGTTAAGGACGCTCTGACTACATTAGAGCCTTGCATTTCTTTAGATTCGTTGGTTCGTACTGCGGTGCGAGTTGATAATCGTATCCTCAAATGAAACAAGGAGAAACGTACTGCATTGGCTCTTGATAGCAACGGGGTTAATGTTCCTTACAACACATATCCAGTCCTGACTCCACCCACTGAAATGCCCAGTTAAAGTGAGCCCATGCAGGTTGATGGCTCATATGAGAGCTGGGCTCGTAAGCCTGTTCACAGACAAATAATTTGTCATCATTGTAGCGAACCGGGACGTATCCGTCCAAGTTGCCCCGAGCTTAAAGGGAGACGGGAAGCCCCTCTGGCGGTAGGGGGGGGCGCTAGAGGGACAGACCCAATCTCCCGTTCGAAGTAAAGTTTACTATGGGGAAAAGGAGAATATGGGTTAAATCATTTTTGGATTCGGGTGCTGTTGATTGTTTTATGGATGCGGAGTGGGCTAGAAAACATTCCATTCCCATCCGCTCTCTCTCACATTCGCACTCGATCAAAGCTTTGGATGGTCGACCGTTGGGAGATGGGCTTATAACCGAGGTCTCTGATTTTTTGACTATGTTTATCCCTTTTGGTGGTCATTCAGAGAAAATTCGTTTTTCCTTCATCAATTCCCTGGTTTGTCCTGTGGTTTTAGGTCATTTGTGGTTGCTTAAGCATGGACCACAGATCTTTTGGGGCAGTCAAAATAACCCAATCGTCCAGTGGGGCTCTGACTGTAGGTCTCACTTTAGTGAGATTCTGGCAAGTCGCCCCGAATTTCTACCCATAGGGGAGGCGTTGGGTTCCGAACAAGATTGGTGTGTAGGAGCCACGCTGAACCTTGGTTTACCTCCCAACGTTTCAGATGATTATGTTGATCTCGCGGAGGATTTTGGCAAACAACAAGCTTCGTCTTTGCCTCCACATTGTGATAACGATTGTGAGACCAAACTATTCCCTGACAAGGTGGCAGCGGTTAGGAATTAGCCTGCCCCTCAGAATGTTAAGGAGATTCAATGATTTTTGGGCTTTGCTAATTTTTATAGGAGGTTTATTCGCAATTTTAGCACTGTGGCTGCCCCCATCATTGCGCTTTCTAAGAGGAATTCCTCCTCTTCATTTGCTTGGTCTCCAGCAGTGGAGGCTGCTTTTCAAGAGTTGAAGAAATGACTTAGCTCTGAACCTATTGTCATTTTGCCCGACCCCTCCCTCCCATTTGTGGTGGAGGTTGATGCTTCGGAGGTCGGGTTGGGTGCCATTTTGTCCCGGCGCCCCCTTTGGGACAAAAAGTTGCACCCATGCGCCTACTTCTCCCGGTCATTGTCACCGGTTGAACGGAATTACAGTATTGGTGACTGGGAGTTGTTAGCTGTTAAATTGGCGTTAGAAGAGTGGCGCCATTGGTCGGGGGGGTGAAGATCCGTTTGTGGTTTGGATGGATCACAGGAATCTGTGTGGCCAGCAGACTAGGCAACGTGACTCCCGGCAGGCGCGGTTGGCATTGTTTTTCAATTGCTTTAACTTTGTGTTAACTTATTGCCCCGGCTCCAAAAGCATCAAGCCTGGTGCCTTGTCACAGATTTATGACCGCTCTGGCCGTGATCCCATTTCTGAGCCGGTTTTTCCGGCGGCTCGGATTGTGGCTCCCATGCAGTGGGATACTGAATCTGTTGTGCAGGAGGCCTTGTGGCCCGACCCTGGTTCTGGTGGGGAGCCGTCTGGCTGTTTGTTTGTCCCCATGGCGGTGCATAAACGGAAGGCGGCCGCTGATAGGAGGCACCGTTTTGCACCGGCTTATCAGGTTGGCCAGAGGGTTTGGTGTCTTGAGAAGCGGTGCTGGGTCCCTTCTCGGGATATCTTGGGTCCCACCGTTATTTTGGAGTTCCGTGCTCGGGGTTCTTTTGGAATGTCTGGGGCCGTCCCTTGGCGGGGGGGGTCCTGTCATGGTTCTGGATGTTTGTGCGTGTGTTTTGGACTTTTCTTTGTGGCTCTCGTCCCGGGACGATATCGAATTCCTGTTCAATCGGATTCTTTACCCCTGGCTGATTGAACTGGGGCGGCACTTCCCCGGACTCTATATAAGCTGGATGTTCGCCACGCCTCTTTAGTAGAGTGTCTGTTTGTAGCTAAGCACTATAGCCAAAGATATCTGTAGTCAGGTTTTGTATGACTTTCTATCTTATAATTATTGGAGTTTCTTCTCCCTTTTTCTATCTTGCTTTGCTTCCGTGGTTCGGACTATTATATGTCCTTTGGAAGCGTGAGTACTTTCATTTGATCTGTATTGTTCTCTGTGTTTGTACTGTGTCCGTGCTACTCTCTTTGTTTCTGGTCGTTGCACCTGGCCTCCTTATTCTACCGGCCATTACAGTGTTATGGACCAGATACTCTAAATCAATTAATGATCACTGTCGGAATGTGGAGCTTTCTAACACTTGTTTTTTTTTTTTTTTTTTAAATCACTTACAGCAGCTTTAATTGTTGAAGGCAGTGACACTTGTATATTAGGTCCTTTGGTTGTAGCTTGATTTTTATGCCTAAGGCGACATAATTGTCTTTGGATGCATTCCAGATATCCAGCTTTCCTCAGATTGCATTTACAGCATAAGGAGGACAGTTCCACAGATTTAATTGGTGCCTGGTCGAACAAAGGGTTTGCTGGAAGACAGAGGGAGCAAATAAATTTTTTTAGTCAGCCTTTTTTCCCCAGCGGTTATTGTTAGATGTGAATTCTATGCAAGCTCTGTTGTAACTGTGTAAAGCAGTCATCTGCTCACAAGTACAACTACAACTAAGGGCATAGGTTTAATCTGAGAGTAGGTTGGGACATATGTAATGCAAGCACGCACAGCACGTGAGCTAGAAATTTTTTTGTAATAATTTGAATGCAAATATTGCCCTCTCCATTGACAGAGATTACTGTTTGTTTCTTTGATGTTTTCTGTGGTGCTTAGCGAGATGCCTCTGTAATTTTCGTAAATAGATGCTATATCCTTTAACTTGTTTTTCTATTTTGTATCCAAATACTTTTGATTAGGTTTCTGAATACAACTTAACCACTGTTATGTATGTTTCAAACATTTCTTATAAAGCTTAACAATACTGAACAATTGATGAAACTTTTAACAATTTGTAAGAACTTAATTACATGCTATCATGTAGCATTATTAGGGACTGTTACAATCTTCATGTGATAATTTATTAGCTAGGTAGATAGCTCGCTAAGTTATGATCTAGCTATCTTATTCGGTCTGATGCCAATCAAACAATTAATGGCTTTACAAGTCAGATTTGGAAATGCCTCGATCAGGTTCTGTGAAGCCCAACATCTTGCCAAGTTCCGCTATAAGTTAGACAACAGTTAACACTAAGAATTTTGAACTGTCTTCTGACCCCTCCCAAATTAATAGCACAGCAAAACTCCAATTTTTCAGTTTTTAAATGTTTTCTTGTAAATGTAAAATCTCCAAATCAGTGTCTACTATAACTTCGAACAAAAACTAGGTGCTGGCTAAGAACTCACATCCAATTGCCAACTGTCTTGCATTAGTGAAGTGGTTGAGCTGAAAACAGTAAATCAGTGGAATGTAGCCCAAAAGAGTCATTGTGCTGTACATTGAACGATGAGACAAAAATAGATCTCAACTTTTGGCAGTTTTACCCTTGCCTCATCTTCATCTCTACTTTTTCAACCGTGTGTGCTTTTTCTTTGACTGCCTTTTCTGTGATGTTAAGATGCTGAGAAAGGCTGCTATTGCTAGTAGAAATAGCCTACTTGGACATTCCTACAATGGATGTTACAGGTCATTCAAGAGTAGCGAGCATTTTAGTCATACCAAGAGACAAATGGTTCTTGCAGGATCTGGTTTGCTCAATAATACAAATCAAATAACTGTTTTATTGAGTGTCATAGCCCTCTGTGTCTCCTCCCATTCAGAAACTTGCATGTCTATTAGAATTGTAAGCCTATTTTGTATAGTGACATTTTTTTGGTTAAACAGTATGAGTTGGGTTCCGGGGCAACAGACTCGGGGGAGGATTAAAAAGGGAACACCAAGGGGGCTGGGTGAGTCGAACTTGCTCGAGAGATCTGCGGGACTTGTCCGTGAGTGAACAGAGAAAAATAAATGTATTCTTGAAGATTAACAAGACCCTGTAACCCATTGTTTATCCAGGCCTCATCTACACTGGAGACAGGACTCAGTCACTCAATTTTCGGGGGTTACAGATTGGTGGCAGCGGTGTTTTGGTCGTTATTCAAAGTACTTTTTTTTCTCTCTCTCTCTCTCCACCAAAGTGGCGGGCTAAGTACTGCAGCTCACTGATTTCAATGGTGAGTGCAGTTATGCACGGAGGACTTTGCAACATTCTGGTTAGGGTTTGCAGTCCGTTCACCTGCGTTATCGACGGCCGATTTTTCGACATTGAGTGACGGCTATACTGTAATCACTATGAGCTCGGATGAGGATACTGCTTTTATACCTCTTCTGGGGGATGAAAGGAATAATCAAGGTGACACCAGCCATAGCTATGGAGCGCTTTAGAAGATTTGTTGCTGGACTAGACCCAGTGTTGCAAGTGAAATGTCATGAAAATGGAGCAACAGCATTGAAGCGCTGGCTATTGCGTGCAAGTGCAAGAGGCTCTTCGGCTCACAGCACCACATGGTGGCTCAGCCTCCATCACAGATACTGGTTCGCCCACCATTCCAAAGCTGACTGCACACCTTACCGCAATGGTCTCCACTAACAAGGCAGCTGCATCTGACCAGACTCCAGAAGTCCTATCAGCCATCAACCGACTGTCAGCAGAGGTGCAATCCTTGAGGGCAGAGGTGAGCCAATTAAAGCAACAGCACAAGTCTTCACAATTTCACCAGGAGGACGACTTCAGATGACGTCAACGCTCTTCGGAGTGGTCTCAGCGCCCTCAGAGGAGAACTGCTTCTTACTCTTCTCCACATGCATCGCCGCAGAGATACTTACGCTCTGTGAGGTCACCTCAGCGTGGTTTTTCCCCAGAGCTACACTCTGGAGGCCAATACCCGCCTTTTTTTGTCACGCACAGTTACTCCTGTTAAAAAGGGTGTTGCCTGGATCCGTGTTATGAATCAAACCCAAGATGATTGTTATGTACCTGTGAGCACCAGATTGGGGGATTTTCATTCCTTGGTTGAGCAGAAAGGGGAGGAGTTCTCTTTGACTCTCAATGCCACTGTAGCTCAGGTGCAAACTGAGACAGTAGCACATGCATCCCCACTACACAAACATGTCCTTTACACAAACATGTGCAAGAGTCTTTATGAAAATAGACACATTTTAAAGTTTGATGATGATACTGTTATTGTGAGTTTATTGCACAATAATGAATCCAGCCATGGTCCAGTCTTGAAGGATTTTATCAGTTGGTGCGATCTTTCTTTCTTGGTGCTTAATACATCCAAAACGAAGGACATGATTATTGATTTCAGAACACAGGCTCCAAACTGTGATCCTACAGTCCTTAAGGGCCAATCTGTAGAATGTGTAGATAGTTACAAATATCTTGGGACTGTCATTGATGCTAAACTCACTTTTAACAGGAACTGTGAAGCAGTGTGTAAGAAGGGACATCAGCGTTTGTTTTACCTTCGGAAACTGTCCCGTTTTAATATTGAAAAAAATATGCTGATACTATTTTATCAAGCTTTTATTGAGTCGTTATTATCTTTTGCCCTGGTGTCCTGGTTTGGTAATCTGTCACTACAGGACAAAAATTCCCTGAACCAAATTATTAAGTGGGCTGGTTGGCTAATTGGGGAGCCTCAACTAACTATGACAGCCCTTTATGGCACACAGCTGCAGCGTAAAGCCGGCTCTATTCTCAACGACTGCTTACATCCTTTGCATGGTGAGTTCCAGCTCCTTCCTTCTGGCTGTCGTTTTGTGGTCCCTAAGGGTAGGACAAAACGGTACAGAAATAGTTTTGTACCAACCGCAATTGTAATGCTGAATAGTAAGGCCACCAGGTGAACAATGTAGTTCATATTGAACTTTAGTCAGGTCTGGGAGATGTTGAGGCACTTTTCTATGATTGTATATTTTGAGACGATTGTATTATTCTTTTAGTGTGTGATTTGTCTTTCATATGTCTGTTGTGTGGCTGTAATTCTATATTGGGATTGCTGAGTTCCTGTCTGCACAACAAATTTACCATTTGCTACTAATAAAGAAACCTTGACCTTGACCTTGACTACCTGTTAACCTGAACCACACTACACTGAACAGTGAGCAGAGGCAGCAATTGGAGGATTTGATCCGCAAATACTCTGTGTTTAGCACTCATGAGCATGACTTTGGTCGGACCAATTTAGTTTGCCATAGCATCCGTACCGGCAATGCTCCATCCATAAAACAAAGAGCTAATCGAACCTCTGTCCCCTTGAGGAACGAGATAGATCGCCAAGTCCAACAGGTCCTTTCACAAGATATTATTGAGGAGAGTTGCAGCCCATGGACATCTCCGGTCGTATTAGTGAAAAAGAAATCTGGGGCTTACCGGTTCTGCATTAATTTCAGAAAGTTGAATGCAGCGAGAGTGAAAGACTCTTACCCATTACCGCGCCCAGCGGACGCCCTTGACAGCCTGGCTGGGACGTGCTGGTTTAGCAGCATAGACTTAGTGAGTGGGTATTGGTAAGTGGAGTTGAACGAAAGGGACAGGGAGAAAACTGCATTTACCACCAGCAGTGGCTTGTATCAGTTTAAGGTCATGGCTATGGGCCTTACAAATGCTTCACCTACAACATACTTTCCAAAGGCTCATGGAGCTGGTTCTCAGGGGTTGACATTGGAAAGGTTGCCTTATTTACCTGGACAACGTCCTTGTTTTTAGCTGGACCTTTTCTGGGCATCAGAGTAGCCTTGAGGAAGTTTTCAAGCGCTTCCGTTCAGCTGGTCTCAAATTGAACCCTCGTAAATGCCATCTAGCGAGTCAGGAAGTCTCTTTCTTGGGGCATATTGTGTCTAGTCATGGCCTTCAACCAGATGCCAAAAACCTAGATCAGGTCTGTAGCTGGCCTACTCCCCGGACTGCCACAGAGGTGCGATCGTTTGTGGGGATGTGCTCGTACTACAGGAGATTTGTTAAAAATTTCTCACTCATAGCCACCCCACTTCATGCTCTGACACAAAAGGGTGCTGTGTTCCATTGGTCCAGTGAGTGTGATGATGCCTTCTAATCTTTGAAGTTTGTACTAACCAATCCCCCTATTGTGGCTCATCCTATATTCGCACAACCGTTCTTACTCTATACAGATGCATCACAGGATTGCATAGGAGCTGTATTGGCACAGAGGCAGGATACGAGAGAGCGTGTCATAGCTTATGCAAGCCACACTCTGACTTCCTCCAAAAGGAAATGGTCCACCTATGACCGTGAATTATGGGCCATAGTTTGATCTGTGCATCATTTCAAGCATTTCCTGTCAGGCACTTCATTCACAATTGTCACAGATCATAAGCTGCTGTTGAATTTGAGGAAAGCTCCTGTGGACAATGATCCCACTGGCCGCCGTGGACGCTGGTTGCTTGAGTTACATGTCTATGATTTCTTTGTCATCCACAGGGAGGGGAGGCAGCATGCAAATTCTGATTCGATGTCAAGAAGGCCTAGTGTCCCCTGAGATGGTTGCCAAGGCTGTTCAGTGTGTTATTTCCACTGTGCCTCAGGCCACTGGCTGCTCCTTGGGCGAACAGCAAAGTAGCAGGACTCCGGACCTACCTGACATGCAACTCACACTATCTATTGATAGTACAGAGTTGATGGCCCAACAGCAGGGAGATAGTTGCCTTCGCACTGCTCTCTCCTGGCTAGAGAATGATAACAGCAGGCCACCACTAAGTCATTTAGTTATGGGAGGAGGATTTTGTTTTTCATCCTTGCAATGTGTTTTTGGACAAGATCATTTGGTGGGGTAGATACATAGATGATGTCATCTTGTGGTGGAAAGGTACTGAAGAGGAGTTGTTGAATTTTCATAGGGGTCTCTATGATGCTAATCCTAATGTTAACTTTCTTTGGAGTACAGTAAAAATCAGATATATTTTTTAGATATTACTATCAGTAAAGATGATATTGGTTGTCTTCATACTTCCATTTTCAGAAAGGATATTCATAAGAACACTATTTTACATGCCAGTAGCTTTCATTCCATTCCTGAAGGTTATCACTCCAACCAAAGCAAACCACACCTGCTTTCCCAGTTACAGATCTTGACGAGCTGCTAATGAGCTGAATCAGGTGTATTGAATTAGGGTTGGAGCAGAAACCTACAGGATGGTAGCTCTCCAGGAACAGGGTTGGGCAGCCCTGCCTTACAGGATCAGCGAGCGCCTACAGTTGCTCAGTGCCTATTTGAGCAGTGTATCGGACAACATGGGGTTCCAGAGGCAATACACACAGACCAAGGAAGACAGTTTGAGTCAGACGTAGTTAAACATCTCTGTGCTTCCTTGGGTATTGAAAAGACCAGAACGTCACCACATCATGCACAATCAGATGGCATAGTAGAAAGGCTAAACAGGACGCTGAAAGATCAGCTGGCTAAATGCATTTACCAAAATGGGGGTGAATAGGATAAGTACTTGCCACAAGTAGAACTAGCGTACAACTCCAGTGTGCACTCGAGCACAGGCTATTTGCCATTTTACCCGGCTCATGGCAGAGAACCCCTCTTATCTGTTCATGTCTCTTTGAACTGGAATCCGGGAGTGTCCCCATTGACACCAGGTACACCGGTGGCTTATGTGCAAGATCTCTGCACCTGCCTTTCTCGTGTCTTTAGTGAGGCCAAGGATAGGTCTATTGCTGCTAAATTGAAGCAAAAAGTGCAATATGACAAAACGGTGTCTTTCTATCCACACAAAAATGGGATTTAGTTTTTGTTGGATGACCCGGCTCAAAAACACAACAAACTAGCTCCTAGGTGGAAGAGCCCTTACAGGATTCTGAAGCGGTTGGACAAAAAGGACAGTTTAGGGGTGACTTATGAAATTACAGACGCTCGGAACCCCCAGTCTCATAGGTGGGTGGTGCATCATAACTGCCTCAGACTCTGAGACCTGGTCAGTCTGTTGCTCAGGATGCCAGTACAGGGGGTGAGGGAAAAGTACAACAGAGCCCTCCTGTCTCTAACCTGTCCACTCCTTTTTCTACTCCCCCATCCAGTCCCTCAAAATCCCCACACAAGTTTGTGCCCAGTAGAGTTCTTTCGTGGGGTCCTGATGTACCGCTGACAACCACCCGCAGTGGGCAGGTTGTAAAGCCTCCTGATAGGTTTAGGAATTTTGTGAAATAGGCTTATAATGGAAGTAACATACACTCATTCACACCCATTACACACAGGTTTGGCACACTTTTACACCTACTTTTGGGACTTATACAGACTGTATACAACATGTTTTTGTTTTTGTTATGTTTTATTGTGGGGCATGCATCACATATTTGTTTTGCTTATGGATGGTTTCTTTTGCCTTTTCTTTTCCCTCTTTTAATATTGTTGTGTTGGAGAAGTATCACACCTGTACATGCCTGGTGATGGAACCAATGTGTGTTTATTATACTGTTCCTGATTGTTATATGAGATGGTGTTACAAGTTTATGCATATACTGTTCCTGCGTTGTGGGGAGTAAGTGAGTCCTTTGGAAATTGTATGTTCTTCTTTTGAAAAAAAGGACATTTCTTCTGGTTGCAGGGGAAGACTGTAAGCCTGTTTTGTATAGTGACATTATTTTGGTTAAACAGTATGAGTTATGAGTTGGGTTCCGGGGCAGCAGACTCGGGGGAAGATTAAAAAGGGAACACCAGGGGGGCTGGGTGAGTCGAGCTTGCTCGAGAGATCTGCGGGACTTGTCAGTGAGTGAACAGAGAAAAATGAAAGTATTCTTGAAGATTATCAAGACCCTGTAACCCGTTGTTCACCCACGCCTCATCTACACTGGAGACAGGACTCAGTCACTCAATTTTCAGGGGTTACAGAATTAATATCTTATTCGATTGGTATGCATGTTGCGCATGCTATGTGTGCATAGAACCAGTCAGTATTTACTAGTAAAACTCTTTGCCATTTGAAAGTGAAATTTAACCTTTAACGATAGTAATTCACAGAAGTTAAAATCCTTTTATTGTTAATAAGAACAGGCTCCCAAGCCTTTCGCAAGGTTTGCAGGCTCGAGACTGCATTCTTGTTAATCCTATCCAAGTCTGCTCCACTGTCCAGTTTATTAGAAACAAGCTCCCAATCCTCCTACGGTCATCAAAATTGGAACTGCACTGCTCCTAAGCTACTGCTTCGTGCCCTGGTATGGTTCGGCTCTGGCAAATTATGCACTTTATCCGGCAGTCATCCCGGAAAGCCACTGGCAGGAGATGCCGATACTGCTTCCCTCATGACAGCTGAACTGAACTGTGCTTTCCTTTCCTGGGTTCTGTTCCACTGTTACCGGATTATTATCAATAAACCTTGCTATTGGATTATACTCTACCTCAGCACTTGATTCCTGGTTTGGATCATAACAGCCCATGTCCGCTGCAAACCCGCACAACCACTGCAGCAGTATCGTTTGGATGATGACACCACAATGCTGATGCAAAACTTGCTGACAACCTCTTGACATGAGGTCACCAGAACAGTTCTTATGGAACAGTAGGGTCTACTAGATTTCATTTAAAAAATAATCAACCTGTTTAGTACCAGGAAACTAGTTAACTGTAAGTACAGTTTGGCTGGGTGGTGTTTAGCAATAAAAATGAACAGAATCTGTCACTCCCTAAGGCAAGAGTTGGGAATGTGCCTGGCTGTGCACCTGAATGCCGTTTACCTCTTAAAACAGTCTGATCTTGCTGAAGTTATAACAGCAGCACCTGTTCAAATTCAGTTTTATGTCAGATAGAAATAGAAAAAATAAAAAAAATTTAATGTTAGTTATACATCTAGGAATAGACAAGTAGTCATTTGAACTAAAACAAAAAAAGATAGTTTTTCTACTTATATTTCTGAATGCAAATATCTACTAAATATGCACTGGGGGCAAAATATAGATTTGTTCATTGACCTTAGATATAAAAAAAAATGTTACATTGAAACTAATAGTTTAAGTAGCATGAGTGAAAACAAAAACATCAAGACTTGTTTACATAAAAAAAAAATTATTTTTCAACTCGTGATGGATGAATGATTGTGTCAGATGAAAAAAAATAATTTTGGTAGTCTGGAACATTTGTGTGCACTCTACACAAAGTTTTTCCGCCAAGGGTGAACTACGGATTACAGTATAGTATCATACTAATACTCAAAGGTCTGCTTGTTTTTGTTGATTGGATATATGTTAGTTTTTTACCTCCCTGGCATTCTAGCTGATGGGGTATTGTCGTACCCTCAAAATCCGTCCATCTGTTTGTTTGTCTGTCCATCTTCCCATCGCTTGTTACCGCTGTAGCTGCTGAACTACTGTAGGGACAGCCCTCAAATTTAAACAGGTTATGCATATCGGGTGTCTCCAGAAGCCTATTTGATGTCAAGTTCATAGGTCCAATTTTGATCTTATTTTTTGCAGGTCAAAGGACGGCCACACCCACCTGTAAGGCACACAGAAAGGGATTATAGCGCCGAGTGTGATCTAGTTATTGGCTGCAGCTTTTCTTTTGTTTTGGTATCAGATATGAAGGACATCACTCCTACCAAGCCATGAAAATAATATTTACACAACAGTCCAATTTTATGCCCCCATCATACTTGCTTTTGTTAATATTTTCTAAAAATAGCTCATTCTTGTGTTTGCATAATAAGTACTTAATAGTGTTATGACTGATACTATAGAGATCATTAAATAGCATTTTAGAAATACAGTAGATTAAGTTTGAAACTTTTGCAAATGTGCTATCACATATATAACATATAGCATTAATAAATGAGATTTTTTTCTATTAATCATTTTAAAGCATGTAGCTTATGTTTAATTGGTTTTGATCAACCCAACGAACCAAATGCAGATTCGGGGTACAATCTACAAAGCAGTATTTATTAACAGGAATACAGCAATAGCAGAGGCAAAGGCCATTGCTGTCATGGTTTAGGCGTGCGTTTGTTTGTTGGACCTTTCTTTGTTCTATCGTCCGGGAGGATATCGGATTTCTTTTCCATCGAATTCCTGGCCCAGCTGGCTGATTGAGCTGGGGCGGAGTTTGCCGGACTCTATATATATGGCCGGGGGTTCACCATGCCTATCGCTAGAGTGTCTGTTTGTTTCTAGCACTTCGGCCGGAGAAAATCTCTAGTCGGATTTCCTAGTGATTTGTGATATTCCATTTATTGTTAGGAATTGCTTCTTTTAGAAATTTTCTCTCTTCTCTCTTGTTATTTATTCTCTCTCGCACTGCTTCCGTGTTGTGGACTTTTATTCATCCTTGGAAGCGCGAGCTTTTACCGGAGGTGTGTACCTCTTTTGTGTTTGTCTCTTATCTGGGCTGCTCTCAGTTCTTTCTCTCACTGGTCGCGGCACCTGGCGCCCTATCACCGCCCATTACAATTGCCCAGAAATGCAGAGAGGCAGTCCAGCTCAGTTGGTAATGATTTGAGAGGGTAGCGGCGTGTTACCAGACGGTGAATCCTCCTCGTGGAAGCAAAACTTGGCAATAAAACCAAAGGGTATAGCTGGAGTGCAGTCCCAATCCTGGAGACCAATGAAGGCTTGAGTAGTGTTCCTAATAAACTGACTCAAGAACAGGCAGGAAAGAAAGATAAACATGAATGCGGCCCCAATCCAGAAGACCAATTTAAAGGCTCGGGAGCATGTACCTATTAGTTAGATTCCAAAAAGTAATTACATTTTTCTTTATTTTTAATATACCAAAACACACGAAAGACAAGATTTGCCCAATACTGGAAAACACAAACTGACTAGACAGTTTAGTAGGGTATGAACCAGCAACCAAATGACACTACAATAAACTTGTATAGATGAGTCATTCAGAAAAGGGGGTAAGGCATACGAATGATAACACTGGAGAGCAAGGGAGTAGATGAGACAATAATTCAATTATAGGAGACAAACTGTAAAAACATATGTAGACTGCTGGAAAGGGGAGCAGCCAATTAATGACACACAAGGGTTGTGATAGTACCCATCCCCCCCAGCTAGCAGCCCTGAGGTCGACCCCAAGACATCAATGCAGGAGGATGCAGACCAGGGAGGGATTAAGGATGTGTCACTCGCGTACCCAGGAATGCTTCTCAGGCCTATACCCCTCCCAGTCCCCCAAGGACCGGCGGCCGTGCCCCCTATGCCACACTTCCAGGATACGATGCATGGTGTAAAAGTGACTGCCATCAATGACCTGAGGGGAGGAGGTGACCGGAAGGGAGGACTGTAATGAGAAAGACACAGATTTAACTCAAGACACATAAAACACTGGGTGAATTCTAGGAAGGGGGGACGATGGGAGGAGAAGCCTGACAGTAAATGATGATAATACTCAAGTAACGGAGATTGGGCCAAGGAACAGGGGGTTGAGCTCCCTCAACATTTCTCGGAGACGAATGTCCTTCATATCCAATCACACCATCTGTCCCACTTGATAGGCAGGAGCAGGATGGCGACAGTGGTAGCCCTGCTTCTGAAAGGTTGAGACGTGCTTGAGTTGAAGTGCACGGGCTCTCTTTCATCCCCGGCGGATGTGATGAACCACGAGCTGAGCAGAGGGAACTGCCATTTCCTTCTCTTCTGCCTGGAGCATAGGCAGTTGGTATCCCAGGCAATACTTGAAAAGTGAAATGCTAAGATCGGCAAGAGGTAAGGAGTTGTAAGCCAGGTCCACCCATGGAAAGGGATGGGACTACCTGCTTAAGCCTTTCCACCTGGCTGTTGGTCTCTAAGTAGAATTCTGAGGACGGGACGGAGGTGGTGGCACAGAAGGCCTTCCTGCTGTCTAACTGCAGGGTTTTGTCAGAGACCACCTCCTGGGGAATGCTGTTGAGGCATACCAGGTGATCGTACAGGAGCTAAGCAGTGGGCAGCTTAGCTAGTGGAACAAAATGGGCTGCTTTTGAGAACTTATCCACAATAGATAGATTCATAGTAATTCTATCAGAAAAAGGCAGCTCAGTGGCAAAGTCTGAAGCAGTGCTGGCCCACGGCTGATGGGTAACCTTCAAGGGCTGAAGAAGACCGCTAGGATGCTGATCAATGGACTTGGACTGGGCACACAAATGACAGGATGCAATGAACTCCTGGGTGTCTTGCCGAATGGCGGATCACCAATAACATGGACAGATGAGTGCCAGGGTACAAGAGATGCCAGGGCGGTATGCTGGCTGAGCAGTATGAGCCCAGGACAGGACACTGCTTCTCACTCCATCAGAAACAAAAAGGCAGTTAGATGAAGTGTCTGATGGTGGGAGAGAGGACTGAAGCACTTTTTAACCTCACACTCTATCTTGGAGCTTGGTGGCTGCCAGAGGACACTGATGTGGGAGGATTTTTTTAGGGGTTTTGTCAAGCAAAGTAGAGAAGAGACAGAACAAGAAGTTGCGGTTGAGAGGTACTCAAGGTTGCACTGGTCCATACAAATGAGGAAGGGAAGGTTGGATCCCTCCAGCTAATGCCTCCATTCCTCACTGGCCAGCCTCATGCCAATGGCTCACGAGAGAATAAAGCACATGGATGGATCTTGTCATCAAGTGCCTGCTGGGAGAGGAGCATTCCTGCAGTTATATCTGTGGCATCTACTTCCATAATGAATTAGAACTGTGAGTCATGGAGCATTGCTAAATTACTCTTTACAATGGTGGAAGGCAGAAGCTCCTTGAGGGATCTAGCAATAGGAGGTTTTTCTGTACATGAGGGCTGTTAGGGGGGCTACCACAATGGAGTGCTACTGAATGAACCATTGATAGAGATTGGTGAACCCAAAAACCCTCTGTAATTGTTTCCAGTCCACAAGGCCTAGCCAGTTCAGCACAGCCTGAACCTAGAGATAGTCCATTTTTTCGACATCTTTGGACATAATGAAGCCCAGGAATTAGCCAGTAGCGCGGTGGAATCCAGACTTTTCAGGTTTGAGAAATAAGTGATTCTAAGCCCCTGAATGACTAAGCAGACATGACAGCAGTATACCTCCAGAGTTGGAGAAAAAAACTGAATATTGTCAAAGTAGACATAAACTAACCAAGAGACCATATCGCGGAGGACATCATTAAAGGAGGAGACCGCACTTCGGCCAAGTATATGTCAGCGGAAAGTAGAATTCTTGAAGTGTCTAAAATGCATATTTTAATTTGATAATAATCCAGTGCAATGCACTTTTAAACCAGCGAGTCTTCAGATTGGCTTCAACATCAGGGGGCAGACATTTTTACTTGGGGAATCCTCTGATTTTGAATTTGATCTTCGGAAACCTCACCTTTAAATGCTTAACAACCTAAACCTCTTGCAGTTTACATCTCCCGATTAGACACAGTTGCTCAGACTAATTGGTAAAAACCGACGACAGTCTAATTTACTTTTGATAGCATTGTTATGCATTGCACCACAAAATTATGAGGCATCTTCTTCTGCACATAAATGGCAATGTAAAATATCAATATGTCTTTATAATTTCAGCGCTTGTGTTGCTCGCTAAGCAGCACAGATTTGCATAAATTAGTTTGCGAGGCTGTGAGAATCCGTTCTAAATTCTGAATGTTGTCACGGCTAAGGGGCGCTGCAAGACAAGTTGCACAGCTGTGTGACAATCGTAAGGATGGCGAAAATAAATGCTGAAAAGTCAGCAAAAGTTTTGGATTTACAATGCTATATCAATAATATAAATGTAGACAATAGGAATTCACTTTTTCATTAACATTTCTAATTATAGGTCATGTATTAGTCTTGGTTGCTCAGTCGATAAATTCTTTGATTGTTTATCAGGCCAGCTTAAATAAAAACAGCTTGCGGACAGTCAAGCCATAAAGGATGATCTCACTGAAGGCCCTCTGAACAACTCCATGGCCCGGATGAAAGGAAAGAGAACAACTGACGTCACGAAAGAGAATGACTGACGCCACAAGCACCGCGGCACTGGCGTTTGATGTATACTCACCTACTATATAGGGCACTATGTAATGAATGTTCTATATTGAAAACAATATAAAGAGAGTGAGTGAGCGAGTGGACGAGTGTGCATTCCGAACGCAGCCTTAGATTCCCCACATAGAAATGTCTGCCCCCTGATATTGATGCCGATTTAAAGACTTGCCGGTTTTAAGATGCGTCGCACTGGATCATTACCAAATTAAAATTTATAAAACTATGCGTTTTAGACACTTCAAGAATTCTACTTTCTGCAGAAATTTACTTTGCCGAGGTGCGGTCTCCTCCTTTAGTGAGGTTCTGGAACACAGCGGGAGTGTTAACCGAATATTTGTAGCTGCCAGATGGGATTAAACGCTGTCTTCCGCTCATCTCTTTCCCATATGCGCACAAGGTGGTAAGCATTGCGCAGTTCCAGCTCAGGAAAACAGTGGCAACCTTGGAGGTTAGAGAATGCTGAGTCCATCAGAGGTAAATGGTTTTGGATCCTTGCTTTAATCGAGTTAAGACCTCGATACCCTATGGTGGGATGCAGATATCCCTCCTTTTTTGCCACAAAGAAGAACCCAGCTGGTAACAAAGAAACTCAAATGATTCTAGAATTCTATGACTGGTTTTTGTACTTTGGCACAGCTTAGGATTTCTTTTCTGTTAGCGAGTACAGCCGGCTGCTAAGGGGCAACATTCCAGGTATTAAATCAATGGTGCATTCATTGGGTCTGTGGGGTGGAAGAGATGTAGCGCTTGTTTTACTAAAACCCTGTTGGAGGTACTGGTTGGTGTTTGGGACTCCTATCAAGTCTGGTGGCTCCTCTCGGGTAGTCGAGGGGAAGCGGTATGAGAGAACTGGGAGTTGACCAAAGGTAAGTCTGTGAACTGGATGAACTCCACTCCAAGATGGAACCAAAGGGCCAGTCAACATGAAGATTGTGACGTTCCAGGCAAGACCTTCCCAAAATCACAATGCATGCGGCGACTTCATGATTTAAAATGGCAGCTCTTCAGAATAGTTTCCGATGGTCAAAATGGGCAACAAACTGGACACTTCAGTGATGTCATGGCTGGCAATCCTGGTGACGCCCTGTGAATGGATGGGCAATGGCAGGGGTTCAGTTGGAATCTTCAGGTGACAAACAAGACCAGGATGGATAAAGTTCCGGCCTGCCCCTGAGTCCATTAGTGTCTTGGTAGAGATTTGGCATCCCTGCCAGGTCATGTGAATGGGAAAGAGTGGTAAAGAAGATGAAACAATGGCTTTGGATGGCACCTCTCTTACATCAGTAGGACGGGGTCACCAGATAGAGTATTCAGCAGTAGTATGGATTGCATTTGTGCAGTACAGGCAAAGGCTCTGCTGGATACATTGCAGTCATTCTGCTGGGGGAAACTGATGAAGCCGAGCTGATCAACTGCCGTAAGTTCCAAGGAAGCCAGGTGGGGCTTAGCTCAAACCAGAGTATCTTCGAAGACAGGCAGGGAAGGTGCCTGTGACCTTGCCTGCTAATCCAGCCACTTCTCTTTCAGCCAGGTCTTTATCCTCAGCACTAGGTTGATGAAGTTGTCCAGGTCCAAGGGGAGGATGCAGGTAGTCCGCTCAGCCTGGAATCGATCCGACAGGCTGAACTTGAAGATGTCATAGAGAGCTTGGGGAAGCCAGCTCATTACACAGCCAGTGTTCGGGAATGGAAAAACTCCAAAATCGACAGGCTGCCTTTGTGCTGCTGGAGAAGAAGCAGCATGCCTGGACCAGAGCTGGTCGAATACCTTCCTCATCTCCTCAGCAAAGGCAGCGGAGCGTTGAACCGCAGGGTCCCCCCCAACAGGCCAGTGCCCAGTCTCTGGCTCATCAGGAGAGGCGAGTGTTGCTGAAAGCTACTCTGGATCATTCGGTGGGGAATTAATATGGTTGGATCTCGGAGACCATCGAAAATTGAGCCAGGAAACTGCGACAAGTGGATGGGTTGCTATAGTCGAGGTCCAACACAGCTAGGTTGGTTTCCCATAGGGTGTCTGCCTTAGGGAGAGTTTGCTGCAGGATAGAGCTGGTTGCTTTCGGCAGAATCCTGGGAGATGTCAGTGATTGCCCCAAGTTGATTGGAGACTCAATATCTTATATTTGCACTGTTTTCAATTTAATACAGGTCCAGGATGACATAGAACTTTTTGGGGTTGTAGAAGACAAGAATTTGAAGCTCTACGGACTTTCGGAATCACTCCCTAAAATTAATGTCTGGGGCATAATTTAAATAACTTCAGTTTGAAAGATTGGATTCAGTTTTTCATGCAGGTAAAATGAAAGTAACTTTGTGCGACGGCAAGACAATAGCCTAATATGTAAATCTAAGCACTGCAGGAACTTTTTGGAAAGGATACAACAAAATGCAGAGTAGCCAGCTTAATGACCTGATTTAAACCCAACAGAACTGTTGTGGGATCACCAGGATAGTAAAGTTTGTAAAGGGTCACAATCTTCAAAGTAACACCAATGGTAAATATCTAAGTGGAAATCAATTTAGAGTAATTTGCACAGCTGGAATTTTGCAAGTCAGGGATTAAACTGCATGGTGCACACTTTGAAAATGAATCACTACAAAGTGATAGCTATATTGTTTATCATTTGAAAAGTTTTTGCCCCCAAATACTTGAAATTAATTTGGTATAGTTTACTGTGTCTGAAGCGGGAGAGATTTTGTCATTGGTGACATATATTTGTCTGCTTGTGTGTCTGTCCGAAGTTAAGCGCAAAAATGGTTTGAAAAAATTTTACAAAATATTCAGGAAAGGTGTAGAGTAGTCCAAGCATCACCTGATTAAATTATGGACCTAATAGTGTCAAGGTCAAGGTTGCAGAAAAATGAAAATTGTTTAAAATTTCTCCCTTGGGTTGGGTATATCGTTCCAGGCAGCACTCGTTTCATATAATTCACAATCATTTTTGAATAAAATAGTACAAAGTATTTAAATGACAAGTGATTCCACACTCCCTAAAGATAGTGTATTTCCCAGTTTTCCTCCTTTTGCCTTTGTTTCCCTTATTTTGACATTTTAAATGATCACTGATTAAAGGAAAATAAAAAGAATTCCTGCTCTTGTCATGATTAATGGCTGACATTTCCTTTTTATTATTTTTAGCAGATAAGGTTGAGCAGCCACCATGTGGCTAACATCAACAGTCTGAAGGTTATAGGAGCTTCCAAAACACACCTGAACTGGATTACATTCAAAAGTGCTGTTTATGATACACAAACATCATGTCTACCAAAAAAAAAAAAAAAAAAAACATCTCACAAGATCATCTGCCTCCAATTCATCTGCAGTTAAGGGTACACAGCTCATGCCAATGTCTAACAGTAAGAAACAAGCTAGGGAACTGAGAACAAATACTTTGATGTCAGCTAGACATACTCTTTGGGCCAGTTTTCCAAACAATCCTTTAAATCCAGGAAATTAATATATTACTCCTGTTAGTGACTGGAGTCTCCTTTCTACCTCAGAAACATATATTTCATGAAGCAGAAACCTACACTACAAGAGACATTTCATAAACATCTTTGAAAATATATATGAAAATTCTTAAACTGTTTTATTTGCAAGTAGTTTCTGTCGCCTCTAACAAATCCATTATACTAAAAAACTGAAGATCAGAAAAACAAATGACAATACACATTCACAACTCACAGTGCAATTTATTTTTTGTGGTAATATGCCATATTTTACTTTCTGAACAGAAATGTTTTATTTGCTCCTGGAGCAAATAGACTGTTAGCAGGCCTGCGTCAGGTGGCAATTTGCTAGCTGGTCATATATTTACCCCTTGCAGCAGAAAGAAAGTAAGAATCTGCCTGTGTGGACTATCCATGCATAAACTCAAAATAATCTGTGACTGATTGGGATGCCGGTGTCCCAATGACTCAGAGGCTTGGGTTAAAGTGTGAAGCTGAATCCTCAAAGGAAATCCTCTTTCAAAAGCAGATTCTCCAAATAAAACACAGTTTAGCCTAGGACTAGTTTTAATGTGCATCCTTGAAACCAGACAATTATGTGGTGATGTTAAGCACTGTTAAATCCAAGTTTCGGACCAATTTATGGATAGTACAACAGTCTGTTGTAGTATCTTTCAAGATATTAGATAAAGGTGTACCAGTGACGTGTTGCAGTCATTAGTGGAAATATCTGGCTGATGTGAGAAGCCTCCATCCTTCTTTGACAACCTGTAACACCCCTGTGCTTGAGTGAACATAAATCTTCTCTTGTCGTGTACAAAATAATGATTCATATGAAACCTTTCTTTTTTTCATAATGATCCCATGAAAGCTAAGTAAGCCATATGTGCTATCTTTTGTCCGCTTCACATCTACAATCTTAGCTTGTTAAGATTGTTTCATGAATAAGAAAAAAGGAAGTGTGTGTGTGTGTGTGTGTGTGTTTGTGCGTGTGAGTGCACTCCCCCCACTTTAACACATCTTTAATTGTCCCTTCGGTCAAAGTAAGGGATTATGCTGGTAATGTTTATGGTTTCTAAAGATTAAAAAAATGCATTTTCAAAAGAAATAAAAATACTAATTAGGATTGAGCTGTCATGAGTCAAACAAATATTTCATATGAAAATAAATGTGAATTCGAAAATAATCTTAATTTTGGTTAGCCAGCACTGTAAAACAATATGCAATCAACAGAACAAATTTCAAAGCAATGTTCATGGCATGACAGGATTAAGCAACAAACCAGAGCTCTGTGCTAACGATGGAGTACCAATACTTTCATCATTTCTGTGATTTGATGCACAACTATGGCCATAGTCCACAGAACATAATGCACATCTGCAGCACTCTGAAAGCTGTATCTACTAATGGGCAACATGGTTAATTATTGAATGGTAAAATGCATTATCATTGTAAAGATAAGCCCAAAATTAAGATTTAAAAAAGAAAAAATGGCATTAGGATTGATGTGCGGGTGTTTTTACAATATGATTTTTGAACATTATGTTGCATGTTTGTAAGTTTTTCAACGCATAAATGCATATCAGACAAAGGCTTAAGTACTGCCTTTTATATGATAATTTAATGAATTTTCACTTTTATACTCTCTTGCATTGACATTTTGTTCTCATACTGGTGAATGCTACTCAGCTGGTTTGGTCATCTTGGAAAAAGAGATAACAACCTCAATGGGGCTCTTTATTTGATGACCAATTATGAGTAAGTGCATTTTGAAAGTCTATATTCAATGAAAAAAAAATGTCCCAACCATTGCAAAATGTGGCACATACTCAAATTAGTTACAACATTAAAACCACCTGCCAAATGTTGTGAAGGTCCCTTTCGTGCTCGAAAACAGCCCTGACAAATTGATATCCACTTGAATTCTTGGACTCAGGGCTTGCTAGCAGAACATTTCCAAATACCTCACACTCCCTCCACGAGCTTATCATCTTCTCTCATTGCATCTTTGTGTCATCTCTGCCCCAGGTAACTGGAGCACGCATACCTGGCTGATACATGTGATGTAAAAGAACATGGGACTCATTAGACATGGTGATTTTCATCAGTTGCTTCAAGATCCAGTTCTGATGCTCATGTGCCTATTGTAAGTGCAATTGGTGGTGTACCGGGGTTGGAATGGGTACTCCACCTGAGTGTGATGCACTGTGTGTTGTCACACAGTCCTCACATGAGTATCATTGAAATTCCCTGTGACTTGTGCTCCAGTAGCCCTTTTGTTGGTTTGGGCCAGATGGGATAGCCTTTGTTGCGCCTGTGCATCGATGAGCCTTGGCTGCCCAACACTTTGTAGCCAGTTAGTAGTTTGTTCCTCCTTGGACCACTGTTGGCTTACTGTCTAGGGTCTGTCTGCAGACCTTGCCACGCGCCTTTGGATATTCCCCAGCAAGGGAAATATTCTGAGCCCACATATGCTTGGGTGGAGATGGTAGGTTAACTAGCTGTAGGCAAGAGTGACCCAGCAGTGGGAGATTTTAACCCGCAATAGCAGAGAGTGATGCAGCACAGCAGTAGACAAAGGAGTTTTTGTAGCAGTGGCAGAGAAGGAGAGCAGCTTAAATGGCGTGCCTTGAAGAGGGGTGGAACAGTGGCAGACATGTTCTGGAGTATGTATGAGAATAGGGGCATGTCTCGAGTTGTCTGCCAGAAATAGCTGCGCAAGCCACAACCCATTTTAGAAAGTTCAGTAATCACTAAAAAATATGGATTTCAATTGTCATACAAAAAAAAATACATTTCCAAAATATCGAAATAAGGTGTTGGCTCTGAACTGTGATAACAAGAACGAATGCCGTGTTTGGATAGTTATTTTTTCAGGTCTTGCTTGTGATAGTGAAGATTATATTTAAATTCAATGTAATAAAACAAGTGTTGCTAGGCAAAACAAACCTCGCCCAGAAGCACTCACTTTAGTGCTTTAGCTTCTGATTCGATAGCCCTCTGAAAATATGCAACCTTCAGTTTGACCTTTTAAGGTCACTCAAGGTCAAAGGTCATGTCACTAAATGAAAGCCTATACATGACTTCCTATATGTCAATAATAGTGAATATCTCTCCATCTGCAACCATTTTCATGTTTTAACCCTTTGAAAATATGTGACCTTCAGTTTGACCTTTCAAGGTCACTCTGTATAGTGTTATAGTGCCAAATGAAAGCCCATATGTGACTTCCTATATGTTGATAATAATAAACACCTCTCTGTCTCCAACCATTTTTGAGTTATAATGGAAAATAAGCAAATTTAAGCAATGACCTTGACCCCCTTGACTTCTAACCCCCAACCAATTAGAAAACTATGGGAAATGCCCTATCATGTAGCATGTGAGTGGAAGCAGAATTGAATGATTCACATTCTGGATTTAGCTTGAAGTTGATATGATCATTTTTTTATCAAAATTATTGCAGAAAAACGATTTTGATCTTTCCGGCGACCTTGACCTTGACCTGATGACCTCCAAAATTTATAGGGGTAGAATTCTGGACTAATGCCCACCTATCCTGAAAGTTTCATGAAGATTGGGGCAGCCATTTTGTCCTATTTTGCTAACAAATAAAGAACCCCACCAAAAACAATACCTTAACCTCCGGACTCCATCCCCAGCACGGGATTATTTTTCATTACCAAGTTTGGGAAAAATTCCAGTTACGGACAATCTCGTTGGCTTACAATTCCAGTTAGGTGCATTCTGATCAGCTGGAGTAAGGCTCAGAGCGGAAGCAGTACCACAACTTGATTAGTAAAAATAAGCTTGCGTCCGGGGCGAGGTTATAATGCATAAAAAACACTGCATAGCAACCATTCACAAAGACACCCAAAGAACATTCAGATATGCTCACAAGTGTATTTAATTGTGCAATTAGGTCTATTAATGGTATGTAAAAATAAAACATGTATTCACTGAATGACTTAGTATTTATTAATGACTTGTTCCATCCATCCAGAGGACCACAATGGAAACAAGTGCTTAGGCGCTTTATTGTGCTATTCTCTATTTTTTGTAAATGTACTTTCATGTATTGGTTTTATATTTATTACTATATATGTTCTGTAACTTTTTTACAAGATACCAAAATAAATACTACTACTACTACCATTTCCCCAAATTAAATATTTATATTTCAATTTATGATGTAAAAATCCCCATTCTGCGTGGTTACATGTGCATATAAATTGCTGCTATTCTAGCAGGAAACACTGTGCAGTACAACTTTCTTTGTGCATTATATTCCATGTTAACCTGCAACATAGATTTCATATAAATCAACAGCGACATACGGTAACAAAGCTCATGAGAGCACAGATTAAGAGCCATTGCAGGTAAAGGCAATGACTCTGAAACAAGCTGCCTCTTTGATAACACTGAAGTTCAATGCAGTTACATTTTTAAGATAATGCAAACTAAAAAAGTATGAGCATTATGGCTCGAACTTCCTGTATATCACCTAGTCGCCCTGAGATTTGAGCAAAAATGGTAAGTTATTTGTTTGTATTTGGTAGCAATCAGTTATTCAGTCTCTTCTCTCTGCCTCCAGGTCCCAAAAGATGTTGCTTGATGTAATGAAAGAATCAATGAACAATCCTGTTAGATTACCATTGCCCACTACAATGTGAAACAAGACAGTCTGCATACAGTGCCGTGAAAAAAATATTTTCCCCATCTCCTGATTTCCTCTATTTTTGCATATTTGTTATACAAATAATTTCAGTCGTTCATAGAAGTACAAAACATGGAGAACACAAAGAAATAGTTTCACAGTTTCTTTACGATCAACTCACTTATTAAGGGAAAGGGTTACCCAACTCTGATCACACCTATCCAAAAAATTATTGCCCCCCAGAATGTAATTGCTGATTTTATCTTCTTTAACTGCAACAATTACAATGAAACAGTTCCGGTGACTGTAGATCAGTCTTTCTCGTCACTATGGAGGAACTTAGGCCCCTCTTTTTAATAGAGTTACTACAATTTAGTCACACTGAGCAATTTTTTTGAGTGTAAACTGCCTGTTTAAGGTCTTGCCACAGCATCTGATTTGGGTTCAAGCCACAAATTTGATTAGGCCAACTCGCATGAATGAAGTCAATACCAGCTTGCACAAACAGACATTATGATAGTTTGGTGTCTAAGCTTCAACTATGAAATATTCTGCAGCCTACTCAGCTTGATGAGGAAATGAAGTGTCATCATACCCCCCCAAACCCCCCCCCCTTCCCCGCAGAAATAGTCCAAAATTGAATGCTGCGATGGAGGTAGGATGTTAACTAGCTGCCGGCAAGACTGATGCATCAGCAGGCATTGTTAACCAGTAGCAACAGACACTGAAGCACAATGGCAGCAGACAAGGGCATTTTTGCAGCAGAAGCAGAACAGGAGAGCAGCCTTTCAGGGGGGCAAAGTGGTTGCAGATATCCGGAATCTTAATTTTGCTTCTGTTGAGCCATTAAGAGGTGGGCTCGGTCTTTTGCCGCGGATTGTTGTCTTTTTTCAAAACCCAACTGTGTTTAATATTCAGATCATCTACTGTTACCAAACTCACATGTTCTGGTACAGAAAAAAATTAATGCTTCCGTCAATTATGGCAAGTCTTGCTGGCCCTGAAATAGCAAAGCATACTCACGCTATCACACTACTACCACCATGTTTGACTGCATTATCTTCACAGCAGATGTGAGGGAATCAACATCTTATGAAATATTCTGTCATTAACTCATCAGTTGGGTTCAAAATGAACTTTTTGGTCTATCTGCTTATGGAAAACAGGCGAAAAAAATAACCGGCCAAAATGTTTCACTGGTGTCAAATATGATGTTGTTACAAAGTGATTACCCAATGTAAAAGTCCATCGATTGGTGAAAGAAACTGAAAATATCACATTTTAGCCAATTCATCTTTTATTTTGAAGTTCAATACACAAGAACACAACAAGCATTTAAATTTCATCCAAACACATTACATTAAAGGTGCACACAAACTCTCTCTCTCTTACACACACACACACACACACACACACGCACGCACTCACATGTCCGCACACATTTACAGCTTCGGAAATGTAGTGAAGGAAAAGCCTCACTTAGACTTGGTTCCTGTATGTCTCTCCCACCTCAATTCCTTCAAGCACGTCCACTCTGAGAGATCAGGAATAACAACAAAGCAAGCTGCTGAGAAACATTTTTGTACAAATTATCAAGAGCTAGTGACAAAAAATACAGCAATCCTAGGTACAACTCGGTCATCGGCTTATTAATCTTACAACTTGTGGTAACGTTAACTGAACAACAGTTGGTTAAAACAATTTTATTACTGATCTGACAGTTGAGGTGATTTAAACAATACACTAATAAAAACAGACTAGTAAGATAACCAGGTTAAAATACTTACTGGCATATCCTCAAGAAGTCTGAGAGAGTCCCTCTTTTTCACCCGAAAGCATAAAAAGTTCAAGACATGATATGATAGCTATGTGCAGGGCAGCCTAAATCTGGCCCTCAAAGCCAAATCTGGTCCTGGTTTTCTCTTCTTCCTGGCAATAAGTGAGCAATTATTGGCACTGATTGGCCAGACTGCTATCACACCTGACTCCCCGGTAAAGGGAGGGTGGAAAACCAGCAGTTCCCAGCCATCATGGAACGTGATTTGGGGAGCCCTGGCTTTGTGTATAGATCAAGGCCTCTGCTTCCCCACTCCCGCCCCCCATTAAACTGCTAGCATGAGCTCTGGCATTAAATGGAGAAAGCTGGTAAGTCAAATTTCAGGCATTTAGAGGAAAATGGGGAACACATATCCAACCCTATCAATAAGGCCATGCAACATACATCTGGTAGATGGCGTGGTGGAATCACCCCTGATACACTACTTTTGAACCTCTGTCACTGGAATCCAGAATTTGATTGTGCAATGTCATGTAATGCTACTATCTTTTTCCACCTCTTCTATTATCATGGAAAAAGATGACAAGTCACATATGTTTGTTATTGGTTAGAAAAATACTGACAAAATAATAACGAGCGCCTGACTAGGGCATGACAGCCATTCTGGTGTCATGTGACTACGCCTATAAATGATAGCAACTGCATGAGAACATGGTTAATCGGTGCAACTGGCCAATGGAAAAAGCCAGTAAGCGCACTTACTATTATATGCCACAGGATACTGCAGAGCCAAAAGCTAGTAAGTGCATTTACTTGCATCTGGTTTCTCAAGCTGGCTGTGACAAATATTAGTATGTGCACTTACTAAAATGTTTCAAGTAATTGCTAGCTTTTGCCATTCCTTTGGTGTTTTTTGGAAACCCGACCATTATTTCTATACAGTTCCAGTGTGAAATAATGCGGAAAAAGCCAGTTAAGTCCAAAGTAACATGAAAATCATTTTCTTAAAAAATGTGACTTAAGCCGTATTCAGACAGAAAAAAGTGTATCTGAGGCGGTTCAGAGCAGTCTTGAATAGCTCCGGAAACCCCTTTCAGACAGCGAAAAATAGGCGTAGAAGCTGCGCCTTTTCGCCGTCTTAAACCATTCACACAGCGACCAGAAAAGCGGAGTCGTTGCCATAGCGGCAGATACTTTCGGAACTCCGCTCATCTCGTGATACCAGAACAGGAAGTGTGTAGACTGTATGCACTTGTTCAAAATTGGTTTTCAACTGGTTTATATTCTTAGCTTGGTTACGAAAAAAATTTTGCAGGAGTGTCATCAGTATCACAGCTGCCGCCATTATATGCTATTACCACGTACAGCAGCACTACAAATTAAACTCTAAAATTTCTTGACTGGATGTAAGCTTGACGTTTTTTCGCATCTGAATGGTTCGGTACCCAAACATTACGGTAAGCCGAAAAGGTTCTGATTTTATTTGATATTGATGGAGGCTAAATATGGTACTATTTCAACACTGTTGCTCCAAACAAATACCACAATCGGCGAGAATAACGCATCATTTACATTGGCACGAAATCTGTGTTTACACAAAAACTGAACAGTTAACCATAAAAAAGGTTGCAAAATTAATTAAATTTTACATACCAAGAAGCCACTGCACCTGCACAATTAGCGTGAACTACATTTTCGGCGCGAAGTCGGTGAACTCTGACCTACTGTGTATGAATCACTGCGCTACGAGTAGTAGCAGCGGCTTAACCCATTCAGACAGAAGGTGACGCGTATCAGCTACTCTTTATCGCCAGTGCTGAAACACATCAGGAGGTGTTTTAGGGCCGGTTCACTTTAGTACCCCTTTCGACGCCTTGCACCATTCAGACAGAAAGTGGAGGGGTTGCAGAGGCGTTGCAGAGCCGGCGTAGTTGCTCTGTCTGAATAGGGCTTTAATAGCTTTTTCCATTAAACGCTAGGGCAGTGCCATATTTCAGGAAGTAAGTCAGCATTCTTTCTTTTCCATTATGTTCTCATTATTTGCAAACAGGGACGTGGACGTGAAATTATATATAATGTCCCAAATCCACATTGTTATATTACATGTTTAAGCATCCTCCAGGTAACATGATTGTCGCAAAGTGCTGTCCTATTCCCATTTACACCATTTCAAGCCCTTGCAGCCTCAGGCATGCAAGCCCTTGCCACCTGATGTTAATTA
This sequence comes from Gymnothorax javanicus, assembly GCA_029692085.1. Lineage (NCBI taxonomy): Eukaryota > Metazoa > Chordata > Actinopteri > Anguilliformes > Muraenidae > Gymnothorax > Gymnothorax javanicus. The sequence goes on from CM056198.1 coordinate 35,700,858, forward strand.
AGTCCCTGACCGTTCACTTAAGGCTTTAGGGGGGAGACTGGGATTGGGCCAGTGTCTCTGTTACAGAGGGTCCTTGTGAGTCTCATTATACCCACATACTGTATTTGTTCCTGTTAAAGGGTTTGCCTGTTTGATGTATTAATATCAATGTCTGTGTTTATTTGTGAAAGTGGCTCTGTGTCTGTTTTTGAGTCTCCCTGACTGCGTTTCTTTCCAGAAAGTTCTGTATGAGTCAATGTGTTAGGGAGCAATTGTGAGTTCGTATTTGCTGTGTGTTTATGTGAATCAAGATTGATCAGTCAGCAGGGAACAACTGTGATGCTGGTTTCTGGCAGTGAGCCCCAGTGCATGTCTGACTGTTTTTACTAGCCTTGTTTTTGGGAAGGAGCAGGCTACATATTCAGCAAATGGGAATGAATAGGGCTACCAGGCTGTGAAACGGACTGTTCCCAAACACACTAGCTCTCCTACAGACAAAGCTGTTGGCAAAAGGCTTACCATATGGCCAGCGGACACAAAAGAGGTTTTTTGTGGAGATAAGGCCAGTTTTAATCCAGGGATTTACGGTACTGAATAGCCAAACTGAGATGATGAAATGATGCATAGTGTTGGTGCTTTCATGGCCAGATCCCAACCCTCCAATGCTTATGTCATTCACAAACATCAGAGCAAGCTCAGCATAACAACACTGGTAACCTCCAGACCCGTGACTATAACAGTGCCAAGATTGTACCAAGTTCAAATTCCAGTCACAAATTTCCCTTGTTAAAAGAGAGAATAAATGGTCTGAGTGAGCAAAAAAAAGTTGAGCGTGGTTTTTTTCCTCTTGTTTAGGTAATTTCTACTACACAAGTAAGAGACTTTTTTAATTCACATCCTAATATTGGCAACATAGTAGACCCTTTCAACAGTTTTCTCAGCTTCAGTGATTTGAGTCCATCCTTCTACATTGCAGTTTGTCCTCAAGTAACCTTATATAGGAAATACAAGGAGGCCTGCTCTGGAAAAGGGCTTTGTCCTGAAGGAAACTTTGTATCCAGTCACTGAGTCCTGAATCCACTGACAAAAGAAATAACCATTCACTTATATTCTCCGTTCAAGTTTCAGGAAAAAAAAAATTAGGATAGCAGCCACAGCATCAGTGCAGTTCCCTGAAATGCCCTGTATCCATTTTCCCATTCGGTTCATCTGTTACAGAATCGGAGTTGTAAACAGCACCTTTCAGCTAGAATCAAAAAGGGCCAGTTTTAGAGCCGCCAATGATGTTTAACTCTTATTATCATCTTGAAGGATAGACGTCCCAATGGCCACAGAAATACGTGCCAATTTATGAATTTTCTCTGGCAAGGAAGAACAGGAAGCTAATTTCCTCCCATTGCTGGTTTCTTTATTTTTTGAGCTGGATTCTTGACCGTGGTGGTGATGCAAAAACTTGAGATAATTTGCATGACAAACAGTGTTATGCAATCTTTTCAAGCTCAGCAGCGTGGCCCCAGCCTACCTAGCCAAGTGAATATGCTTGCAAATATACTCAGTGGCTGTGTAGCAGGGACTTAAAAGACAATTTATTCAACTGTGTGCAGTTGGAAAGATAAACATACAAGGTGAAGACTCAGATGTTTACAAAAATTGATAGTGAAGGAACTTTGTTTGTTCTGCATGATACCAGGCCTGCATGTGCAGCTGTTTTTGAAGTGAACTCACGATATGCTACGCATTTAATACTTGGTTAAGCCCCCACTGTCACTGCACAGTGATATTGTAGAAAGCAATATTGGGGTGACTTCAAACCTTCCACTCAAGGAGTGAATAAATAAAACCATCTTTCTGCATTACCCCCCACCCCCCACTTCAGACTCACTGAAAATCCACAATCGAGGTGACTTGAAGATTTTACTTCATTTGAAGTGACGAAGCATACACTTTACTGTGGTTAATGGTTCCTAACCCTGTTTCTGGAGATCTAACATTCTCTCGGTCTTCATTACAACTCCCCCCCCGATGTTGGCACAATTGGCTCTACTAGCTAAATGGCAGTTCAGTGAGCTCTCTTACTGCTGAGTAAGGTATGTTTTCTTAGGGTCTCATTGAAAGCTTACAGTATGGTACATATCCAGGAACACAGTTGGATATCAATCACTTTGCTACTATCCAGGATTAAGTATTGAAATATGCAGGCAGTGTCGTACCACAACCATTTAGTAATCCACTAGCATCTTTAGACTTGCTGGTGCTTTGTGGCATTACTTTGTTATTGTCAATCATTCCCTGCTATCAAATAAAATTTCCAGTAGTTCACTAGTAGCAGCCGACATCAGCAATCTTGATCAGCCAACCACAAACTATTTTTAGTGCTATACTCCCTCTTGTGGTCATATGCATAATTACACATATGAACTTCATGAGGACCATGTGCAAAGTACGTCAGTTTTTCTAAATAGTTGGAGTACTAAAACCGGAAGTTGACACGTAATGAGCAAAAACTGAACTTTATTCTACACCAGTTTTACTGATACAAAAACGCATATCTTTTTTCCACTCATACGACCGTAATAAATGACCTTTTTTGCAGTATCACGCAGACAATTCTGTACATTTGGCAAAATATAAGGAGGTCATTTAACGTAACGCAGGTTTGGAAACCAAGCCCATGCCTACAGCACTACTCTGTGCCTACACCTCCTAAAAAACCTGCCTATTTATACAGCCTCTACTCCACGCTCCTGGGTCTCGCTGCACCGACGATCCTAAGTGCTGTCTCAAAGTAATGCATGAAAATAGACCGTACCAATGATGGCAAAAGACACGCCTTGTCGTAAGTGAGACGGTTAGTGCAACGGCCATCAATGTTTAAGAATAGCTGTTGCACTAACCAGGCTCGTGCACAGGATTCTAGAAGGGCTGGTGCCCACATTCATAAAAAGGGCACCTTGCCTGCGCACGGCCCCATGTATTTTTTTTACTTGATTTGAAGAATTTGTGGGCTACTCGTCTACAAGTAGGCTATAATGTATAATATATGTACAATTGTGTTTGAACACACCCACATGACAATGTCATAACCCTCCACCCATGTTAATCAGCCCTTACTTCACTCTCACCTCCAGAATCTCAGTACCATTCACAAAGAGACACATCTTACCTTCATGACTGCCTCTCTTGCCTCCACATTTTTTCTCTTACTGCCTCTACAAGGTTTAACCTTTACAATGGTTCAGCAATAACATATATAGTGGAGTGCAAAATTTGGGCACCCCTGGTTTAAATGTCTGTTACAGTTAATCTCCAAGTGATTGAAAGCAGACCTGAACACTAAATGCTAACAATGTTAAACCTGACACCTTTCTGCAAATTAAAAGCAAGGTTTCTTTTTATTTTAATTTTTCTGAGTTTTTAAATGATAAGAAAGGAAAAAGGGCCCTGTGCAAAAGTTTGGGAAACCTTTTGGATTATTATGATTACTAAGGCCCAGACCCAGGTGATTTACTCATTAGGGCTTCAGTGAGTCAGGTGAATATAATTCCAGGGTTGAACTATATATTCTGAAGTAACTCCATGCCTTCTAAAGTATCCAACTCTGGTGGCTGTTGTGTCTGGTGTTAAAAACCATGTGTTCCTGTAAACAGTTGTCCAAGGATGTCAAAATCAAGATAATTCACATCCACCAACAAGGAGAGGGCTACAAAAAACTCTCACAGTGTTTCAAACTACCCATTTCTACTGTCAGAAACATTGAAAGAAAATGGAAAATAAATGGAACAATTGAAGTCAAGGCAAGATCTGGAAGACTAAGAGAAATTTCAGATAGCATTGCCCGAGATCTGGTGAGAAATGCTCAGAAGAACCCATACATCACTGCAAAAGAGCTGCAAAAAAGAGTAGCAGACACAGGTCTATTTGTTCACAGGACAACAATAAAGCGTACCTTAAACAACAAAGACCTACATGGCAGAGTTCCAAGAAAGAAGCCTTTCCTACGACCTCAACACAAAATTAAGCGTCTGAAGTATGCAAAAGAAAACCTTAAGAAACCTCAAGCCTATTGGAACAATGTGCTTTGGACTGACAAAACCAAAATTGAAATTTTTCAGCAAAGGTATGTTTGGAGAAAAATAGGTGAAGCATTTGTAGAGAAGAACACGTTGTCAACTGTTAAACATGGAGGTGGATCCATTATACTTTGGGGTTGTGTAGCAGCTGGGGGCACAGGCAAGATTGTGCAGGTGGAGGGAAGAATGGATTCCACCAAATATCAACACATTCTAGAGGCTAATGTTCAAAGCTCAGTCCAGAAATTGAAGTTGAAGAGACGCTGGGTACTCCAGCAAGACAATGACCCGAAGCATACCTCAAAATCCACCCTGTAGTACCTCCAGGAAAAACTGATGAAGGTTTAGGAATGGCCATCACAGTCCCCAGACTTGAATATTATTGAACATCTGTGGAGAGACCTCAAACATGCCGTGCATGCAAGAAGGCCGAAGAATATTTCTGAGCTGGAGGTGTTCTGTCAGGAAGAATGGGGAAACATTCCAAAGACAAGAATTGAAAGACTCTTAACTGACTACAGGAAGCATTTGCAAGCTGTTATAGCTGCCGGAGGAAGAGTTACAAAGTACTAGCTGACAGGGTTCCCAAACTTATGCACAAGGCCTGTTTTCTTGTTTTATTATTTTGAAACTGTAAAGTTAAAAATTATTCTTGCTTTAAAATGGGATGGCATGCGTCATGTTTAACTTCGTGGCATTTAGTGTTCAGGTTTGCTTTCAATCACTTGTAGATTAATTGTAACCCACATTTAAACCAGGGGTGCCTAAATTTTTGCACCCCACTGTAAGAACAAGCTGATATTGCATGGCTGATATACAAAACTATATGCCAACTAATTCACATATCATATCATACTGCCAAGCCCGGGAAGACCATCCGTGATCATACAAAAGTCACACATAAGTTTTAGAATGTATTAGAAACTGCTTTATTTTTTATTGATTCAAGATAGGAATTTCAGCTGTTTAATTAACATTCCTCCAAATTACTGAAAAAAAAAAAATAAAGAGCTTGAACTAGGAGGGATGTAAAGTTATGGCCTCAGAGGCTCGTGCCCATTGGTATATATCCTGATTTTAGTGTGCCTCGAATTAAACAATGATTAGGGTGCTGGAGGGCATAAAAGTGGCTCTTAGAAGTTAAAACCAAAAAGGGCACTTTTGTCTATGAAGGCAAAAGGGCTGGTGCTCAAGCACCAGCAGAGCCCTATGTGCACAACCCTGGTACTAACACAAGTTAGGACCCGGACTTACGACAGAAACCTGCGTGCAGTGGGAGGTGACTTAAGTGTGGTGCGGCCCACATATACCAACACATATACATAAACTCTAGTAATGCACTGGAAGATTTATGCGGGGATGGCGTAAGGGGCGTGCGCCGCCTGATATACCATTTGATGACATCACACGGGCAATGTCCAAAGGGGGGAGAGCGAATGTCCATGCTCACTTCATATCCTGTATCTGCCAGTGCAATGGTTATCTCATACAAAAGATAACACTTTAGTACAGGGATTTGCGTAACCTGATTGAGGTATTTGATAAGATTTTTAATTCTGGTTGCTAGTGTCTTTCAAGTGTGGTACTATGCAGGCTGTTACAATCATCACTTTTGAGATACATTGCCACTTGGCCCCCAAACAAACCATGTACCGTTATTCCATACATTCCAGATTAAGTATAAGGTCTCCCAGTACTTGAATTACTAAGAAAAACCTGAAATTTACCACCGCACTGTGGTCTTCGCCCAAACTATGTTTATTTATTGTCAACAGCATTATCTTCACACTCCTGCGAGATCACCAAATAAAATCTCTGATAACAATACCATGAGTTCCGCAAGGTTGCATTTACCTTTTAGTTTTATTCTTTGTGTTCCATTTAGTCAGTCCCTGAAAAGGGATGTCTGCATACATCACTCAGGAAATGTCCTGAGACATATCATAAGATACAGATTTTACGACACGCACAAGAGTTTTTGGTGCAACAACAGTTACGACATGTCTCAGCGTCGTCCTAAGTTTGGTGTTTACGACAACCACTTACGAGACATTAGGTGCAACCGGCCCCTGCTCCGTCTCATTTGACATCCATCCCACATTAACCCCCAGCCCAATCTGTCAAAAGACTTAGCCTTTCTAGAATCTAGAATGTTGCTTTTACCAAATCATGATTACAATCACCTTCTGACATCGGCTGTTTCAAACCTGATCATCATTCAATTTTTTTAAAACTTCTTACTAGTCCTTAATTGCTCATCTTTTTTTGGAATGCACTGCAGTTCTGAATGGAAAGAATGGAGGTTATTTACAATAAAAATTACGATGATAATGTCCATTGCAAGTACACTGGCATTTGATGTAGTTTAATTTTTCAAACACTTCCGGTTCCTTAAAAAGGTGGGTGGGACCTCTCAAAAAGTGGTGTCAACTCCAACACCGTCCTCTCAGTTTCACTGTGTATATAATCAAACTGAAGCTGAAAGTCTGCATTTTGAAATAATATTAATTATTTAACATTGTCTCCAACATCCGATGGTCAACAGCTAAAATAACAGTGAAGATGTCGGTGTCCAAATATTTATGGACCCAACCATAAATTTTTCTATGCATAGATGTACGATGGATTTATAATTTGAGTTCACTTTCTACTGACTCATTTAAAGCTACTCTCCTACAAAAAAAGACCTCAGGCTTGATTGTTGACTTACCTAATGCTGTGCATTAGGACTAAGTTAGCTCTACGGCTTAGAGGGAAAACTTATTCATCTATCCATCCATCCATTTTCTAAACCGTTGCTTCCTCAGTAGGGGGAGCTGAAGCCTACCCCAGCCGACTATATGCAAAAGGCAGGAGCACACCCTGGGGTACGTCTCCTAAAAGCATAGTTTGACCATATACGGTCAATGGTTCCAAACTATGCAAGTTAGCAATTGTGCTTTGGGGAAACATGCCCCGGGACAGCTCACAAATCCACTGCAGGCCATTCACTCATACACATTCCAATGGATAATATAGTATCCAATCAACTTAGACTGCATGTTTTTAGGCTGTTGGAGGAAACTTGAGTACCCATAGGAAATGCACATGAACACAGAGAGAACTTGTTCTCATTTTCACTTTTAATGAAATCATGTTTTGAGTGTGTTATGTAAGCAATATACAATGACTTACCTGTCACTATACAAAAACTACTGCACTCTTATGTGGCGTAATACGGCTTGATGCAAATGTAGACAAGCATTTGTTTTCAATTGATGATCAGCGTGGAGACGTATATTGTGCTTATACAACGGTTACCACACATTCATGCTTTGAAAAGGACGAAATTCGTGTTTTTGTCCAAAATTTGATTTGTGGACTACTGCCGTTTGCTATGTGCAAGAATGCGACTGTTAGTTCTATTGAGTTTTGTTGCAGCACAAGAGCTGCAGATAATTATTCCACAGCATCAGAGTTCCAGAGATGGTCCTTGTCACATTTTCCCCTCTCCAGTATGTCTCAATTCCTGTACTTGTCCAAAATACAACTAGTTGTATTGTAAAACTCAGTATCAGTTGAATTTGGTCTGGCGCTCAAACATGGCTTCTTGATACAATGTGTCAAAAGGCTAACAAGTTTGAAACTTCTTCCTAAGTGTGCAGTCACAAGAAAAATATGCACAGCCTTAGGATATGCCTTAAAAAATCAAAATTCAGTATTGAATAGATCCGTGGTATTATGTTATTTTATTATGCGGTATTATTATGCCTCTGTCAGTGGGCAGAAAGCGAAGTCTTCCAGCCGTCCACCTGTTAATCCGTCCGTCACACCGTCTGTCACAAATATCTTGTCCACGCTTATCAACTTAAGGAGTGGAGGGATTTTCACTAAATCCAACATGTTAACTCAGCACCGAAGACAGCTGAACAGATTAGGCTTTGGAGGTCTTTGGATCAAAGTTCAAGGTCACATAAGGTTTGTATTATGTGGGGGCCAAATGTGAACTTTTAGGGTTTATGAAGCTATGGTAGGCAAAGGCATAGCATAAAAGTATTTATTTGTGAGCTTTGCTGGTTAAAATATAGGAAATATTAAACATGAAAAGGTGCAATAGCCATAACTGGTCAAATTTATGAGCATGATGTTGTAATACAGTGAGTGAGCAGTGCGTATTTTCATTACTACTCTTGAGCGTGTATATTGCATCTTAAAATTGGTCAGTCGAAGCATCTGGCAGATACTGGCACAACCCCAATATTATTATGCACATGCCCAACTGCTACACACCTTACAATTCGTTTGCAAGACGAATGGGACAACATTACACGTGAAACACCATCACCTGAGCTGTCTACAGATCATAAACACTTATTATATCTCGAGAAAAGGAATAATACTCTATGGTCCCAACTTTTTTGATAATGCATTGCAAGAATTAAAACTAAAATGTGTTTATTTTGAAATACCAATAACGTGGTGACACATCAAATAATGCACTTGTCTTTTCAACCCAATACAGGCAAAAGAGAATTTATAAATCACAGAATTCAGCACTAATTTTAATACAACATAGCGTCCAAACATTTTTTGATTTGGGTTTTAATGTCTAATATGCCAGGAGAAAAATACAAGCCTGTGCCAGCATGCTGAATGCGGTGAACACCGGCTGGCGAAATTTCTCAATCTGCTAAATTATCAGTCAGGTAGCAAGATGCTACATGACCTGTAGAAAAATTAAACTAAGGCAAAGTATTTTTTTTAAATGTATACATGATTCAACAAAGAAAATGACTTCTGTTAAAAGATGGTTGTGCAAGACACAGCAATATGGCTTGGATGGTCAGCTGATGTCACAGAAAGGAAATCCTGCTACACTGTTATTGTATGATAATGAAATGACAAGAATGTGAACATTCCAACGGAATTAACATACATTTTAAAGTTAATCTAAAATCACTTGCCGATGTATTTAATATGGCAGTTCGTAAACTGGTTTAGTGATTCTGTAGGCAATGGAATGTAATGTTCCTAAAAAAGAATACAAAAAAGTTTAAAATAAAAATTGGCACTTTAATTTTAAACCAAGAGGATCTGATGCTGTATTTCTTACAGTTCATTCTATGAGATAAAATATAACATGCTACATAAGATGATAACTGCAAAGAAATTAGGTCTAAACTAAAACAAATCTTAGTTTTTGAGCAGCTAACATTATTTTCTGTGCTTCTCAGTGACAAAAATGCAAGTGATTGTCCACCCAACAACTGCCTCTTGCATAGATCTTCTAAAAGTTTATTTGAAAACGTGTTCCAGTTAAGCCCTATTCGGACGGGACTGGTTTAACGTGGGGACTTGGTGGTAAAGTAACTTTACTGCCTTGGCCCACTTCAGCCCTATTCGGACGGGATTGGTTTAATGTGGGGACTTGCGGTAAAGTAACTTTACCAGTGGATGTCTGATAATATGAATGCTATTCGCACGGGACAAGAAATCTCCGTAGTTCTGTCAGAAGTAGGAGGAGTAACTCGCTATAAACTACGCCGTCACTCCCCTGTCGACATGTGCGTCCTACATCAGCTGAAGGATAATAATAATAATGGTTAGCCTAGAACGTTTTCCCATAAGCAAGATCGTTTATAACGATTATGTATTAACATTTAGGCCTATCTAAATCAACCAAAAGTCTCGCTCCTATGAAGAGTGCCTTCGACCTTTTTTTTTTAATATGTCTTAGACGTCTTCTGTCGTCGAAAAAGGAATGCGTCGGACTTTTGTTAACCGCTAAACCGAGTGCTTCTTCAAGCGCATTCATCTTCGTAAAACCGCGGAAAAATACTTTTAAACTAGATATGACGGAATATTTACATACATGGTTTCAACATTTACCGAGGGTCGCATTCGCACGGGATTAATATTACCTAAGATACTGTCTCAGGAGCGTTTTATAGAAGGTAAAAGTGGCCGTAAATTTTACCGAGAATGTCCGTCATGATTACCTACTTGGCGCGTTCGGACGGGACTAAAATCCCTGGTAATAATTGCATTACCCCATGTCGTCACGTCAAACTAATCCCGTCCGAATAGGGCTTTCTTGCTCAGTTATACCGTAAAAGAAAATTTAAACCGCCGACAAAATGTTAATATTGCACTGTGCCTATAACTGAGACCAATTTACCTTTTTAACAGGCCAATTTCCAATGGAGAAATATTTATAAAACCACTTTTTTGCAAAAAAAAATATTTTGGAGTGAGAAACCTATCAGGAACATGCGCATTGGGGTGGGAAGCAGGCAGGAGGGCATTCGGTACTGTAAAATGGGCAGGGAACAATTTTAAAATGGAAAACACTGACAATATTTTACAACAAAACCCAGTTTATTTTCTTTAGAGACATCAGTAAGGGACATCTTCTCTAAATATGCAGTTAGTGAAAACAAGCAGAAGCCACAGATTACTAGTACTTTAGCATGGATGGATAAACGTGATGAGACAGGGTGTTGCGAGTTGTGAGCTATAGTGATTTTATGAAGCCAAAACCGTATACAAAGGCAGTTCCCTAGAATGGGCATCTGCCCCATGAGGGGTTCTGGTGTGTGCCACAGCACAACTGTCCAGCAGTGGTTGACAAACAATTCTAATGGTTTTCATGGCACGTGTAGAATTCTAACTGACTGGTCTGGCAGCTCTCACAGGAAAGGGCCAAGCTTATTTTCAACCAATCGAAAATTGAATAAAATGCCCCTGATGCTGATGACAGTCGCTGGCTCTTTGCAGCAGAGTTAAGGACTCAACTGAAAATGAGTCAGCAAACTGGTAAAAGCAGTACCTCCAGACTGCTTTTAGACATCTACCATCCCCCCGTTTTGAAGTCTTCAGACACGCGTGCAGACAGTGTTTAACCATAGAACATAACGTGCACTGCATAGATTGCACCTGGATTGAAAGAGCTGGAGGAAACTGTTGCCAAGTGATCACACAGGCTGTCCAAACGGAGAAGGCGGCATGGTTTGATGCAAGCAGAGAAAGTCGAAATCCATCAGGAGGGGGACCCTCACATTTCCAGGTAACCAGGTCTTGGGCTTTGTACCAGCAAATCCCTTTCGGTGCATTAGTTGAGTTAAACCGTTTTTCTAGCCGTCAGTACCCGCACTATGGAGCCCACTCCACCAACATTAAAGGCCTGGAAGACAAAGAACTTACCTCAGTTTCAAAGGCTTCTGCAGAAATTCAGTAATAATTAGCAAACCGATTTTCAAGTAACACCCGAGACCATCATAGAAGCTGTTTTAAAACAAGCGAGAGATTTCCCTCTACCTTACTGGCCAGAAGCTGCTGAGAGACCCTAGCGACCTGGGCACTGAAGAATTTACCTTATCATGCCACTGCAGAAGGACAGCACTGCTGTTTTCAGTGGGTCTCTCAAACCCTTTGTAGATGTATTTCATGAGAAGGTCCAAATCATTCCCGTCCAGTGTCTGCACGGCCTTCTCAATTTCACTGCTCTTGAAGGAGCTGAGGACAGTCAGAACCAGGCCTTCAGCTCGATCCTGTGCAGGCAGATGGTAAGAGGGTGAATGTCCATGACACAGAGCACAATGCACCCCTAGAGGTTAACTTTGGAGTATCCGATAAACAACTAGATGCACACTCTGTCAACACGTAGTTCTTCAATTTAGGATATGCAAATCACGGAACATGCATTACAAGAAAACTAAAGAATTGCCTCATGTTACAACAATGCACTTCCTCATACTAACAACAGAACAATGTTTTTACAAGTCCCATACAGTGTGATTTTTTTTTTTTTTTTAACTTTGCTCTGTTACCCCACTTCAAGAGGGATATGCCACAGTTAGGACAATACCCAAAATGTCACTGAATGCAAAATTAGAAGTTTGATTCAGCAATTTGTTATGATTTGACTGTTCATCATGTTGCTTCTCAAAGGTAGTACAGTTGAATGCATTTTACAGTTCAGTTGAAAGGCAGGTCAAAGACTTCACTTCTCACCTTGACATTCTGGTTTTTTGTGTTTATTGGAGGATTCTTAAGAACTGCCTGCAGGGCATCCATCAAATTCCCTGTGCCAGGAGGAGTTAAGGGAATCTCTCATATTATCGTTATTTCAGAGAACATTCTTAACAGCATGAAACGAGTTAGAAGTACCTTGAAGAGCCAGACACCAGGAAAGCATTATAAAAGTGTCCCCTTAAACTTCAGAATGATTGTACGGCCAAAGACACATTGGACATAAACCTATGCTTCATTATAAACGTCACCAAATTCAATTTTTCATTGAAACTTAACAAGATAAAAAGCAAGCAGCCTGTGTGTTTTATTTTTAAAATGTACAGCACTTGTAAAAGAAGCATCTGCTTCTTCTTTGACCTTCATTGCTTTTTTTTTCTAGACAAACGTATGACACACAAAACTTGTAATTATAAAATAGGTCGTCAGTGAGAATCTGGCATTACATGCAAAGTAAAAATAAAATAGAAATGCGAATGTCGGTAATGTCGATGCGTTCGGCCTTCCAAACAGTAAAATTATAAAGCTATCCGCATCAACCGGTGAATCAATGAAAATCTCCATCGTATTCAAATTTAGAAACCTGAATCATTTGCTACCTGTACACGTCCTTTAACGTTTCATTGACTATAGGGAAAAATGGAATGTCAGGAATGCGGATATGCTCACTCGCTGCAAGTCTCAGCAACAGTCCAAAAAACCCGACGCCACGACATGTAGCAACACAATTAGTATCATTTCAAAAGTCTAGTTGCAATTATTAGGGCAGGGTTTTACTGCAAAGCGCTTTGTGAAAACTATTTGTGAAAAGCGCTATGCAAATAAAATATGATTTGATTTTGATGAAGTTTTCTAACCAGAAAAAAAAAAAAAACTTTATTTTGATTCAGGATGCCTCGGTTTCCACCATGCACGACCCGAAATTCGCCTATTAAAAATTTGACATTACTTTACTGATTAATTTCAGTCACAATTAATTCATGATTTCGCAAAAACGTGAGAGCCGTTTCGCATTAAATCAGTCATTTACTTTCTCAAGCAATCGACAACATGCCTTTGGATTTTAGTCAACTACTTCTCTGACCAACAATCGCAATAGATGCTAAATGAACAGTCAATGCGAATGAATGTTGGTCACCACAATGCAGAGACTTCCGTGCATTTCATCTCTGCAAGCTGCAAGCACTAAGAAAAGTGAACACACGTTCGCAACCAACAAAGCGTAAAGCCCACTTTAACAACCCCCATCGACATAATTTTGCGGTGAGTTGCCTAACAAGCTGGCTATGAAGTTTAGACAGTCCTAATGTTACGAAGGATATTGTCTGATCAGAGAATTCACTTCCTCTTCATCCGGACCGAGTTGGTTTTCTCCACCGTCCTCTTCGTCCACGAACTTATTCTCGTCATATTCATCAACATCTACCTTCCTGAAGCGATCGGACACTGCGTTTTTCGACATAATTATTTATATCTTATGTTTAATATTTAATTCACACACAGCTAAAAGATAGCTTGAATATATCAACGGAGGGGCGTTTGCCAGTTTCTCCTCCTCAAGCTCACGCTCTTCCTCTCCGACAAGTGCATTTACTTCCGTATACGTGCGCCCCCCTGTGGTGATTTTTAGATGTCCCAATAGCAAGATGCAAGGGGGGCGTGCATGGGACTGAGGGGTGCACCTCAGTCCTCTGGTCCATGTAAGTGCCAAGGGGCTGCAGGTTTTCAATCCAACCAAGTGAAGTACACGAGATAAAACTAATCAACTGGGCAGGATGCGATCAGTTAATTAAAATACTTGTATCAGGAGGGCTTTGGGTTGGTTGGATTGAAAACCTGAAGCCCCTTGGTCCTTTTACGAACCATTTTGAGAGCCCTGTCTTAAACTTTATCCATGTTTTCCTCAATTGCGCCTTTGTCCCTTCCACTGGAGATGCATGGAGAGGCGCAAACAAACCACACGATGAGGAAAGAAACAAAGAAATACAAATATATTTTTTAAAATGAGATATCCGTTCCTCTGAAGCATCAAGTGAAGCAACATCGGTTTCTACGTATAGCTGGATCTGCTGCCAGCATCTGTCTTTGTCAATTCAAGCAATTGTCAATACAAAAAAAAAAAAAAAACGTCCAATGTTGCAGTCACGGCCCAAATCCGATGCTTTATGGCAGGGGTGTCCAATCTTATCCAGAAAGGGCCGGTGTGGGTGCTGGTTTTTGTTAGAGCCCAGCACTAACACACCTGATTCTACCCACCAAGGTCCTGATTGAAACCCCCGATTAATTAATTAGTGGAATCAGGTGCAGTAGCACTGCTGGCTAGGACAAAAACCTGCACCCACACTGGCCCTTTATGGATAAGATTGGACACCCCTGCTTTATGGGATAGTTCTGTGGCTGAGTCGCTTCCGGTCTCGCAGAGCTGCGGAAGGTTACTTTAGCATGCGTGATTACAGATACTTGGCCGTACAATACTGAGTGTACAAGCCGTAATAATTCTTCGTGCATCCGGTACTCTTTCTTGGCTTGATTTTTTGTGTTTATATCGTTTGCAGTTTCTCAAGTCTTGCTGAATTGTTGTCAGTAAGGCCAAGGGTCATTACTGCGAAGCTGGTATGTGCTGGTCGCATGGCGATCAGCGAAGAAACCTTCAGAAATACCCCTGGATGAGAGACATCTGCTTGCATAGATGATTCTAATGATTTACTCATTATCTAGTATCTTCACGGATAACAAGCTGATCATGTGACTCACTTGTGTTGGGGCAGGCAGAGCTCTGAAACATGCCAGAGAAGCAGGACTCAAGGAGAGGTTTGAAAAGCACTGATGTAGATTATAAGATTGCTATCGTTCAATGTTAATACGTGCATGCAATAGACCTAAGCACGTGCAAGCTGTGTACCGGAAGAGCGTTAGTTTCGGAAGTGTAAGAAATATCGGCAAAAAAAGCTAGATTCGGCAATTTTTTTTGTATTGACGATTGCTCGAATTGACAGGCTTGGTTTTGAGCTGAGAGTCTGCCTGAAATTGCTGCTCTTGTACATCCTCACTCATGGTTCTTCAGGACTCACTCCTCATTCCTCTCAGCAGAAATAAGAGCTTTGCAATATTCCTAGCAAGTTGGCAGATCCAAAACAACTTCCAGGTCAAGCGAGGACGGAGAAGCAAGGAAATATCAAATAAGAGAATTAAGATTGGCAGATATCAGACAGAGTTGTGAACTTGTCATACTCGTGATTATAGACCACAATCGTTTCACAGCTACAGTGATTAGATATGTCATTTGTCCCCAAAAGTTTTCAGATAAATTGCAAAGGCCATCTTTGCTAGCAGACTCAGGACATATTGAAGGAAACAACATCGTATTTCTCTCAAATATGTCCCAGGGTAACTACAACCCCTATTTCAAAATAGTTGGGAGGAGGTGTAAATTGTGAATAAAATCAAAATGCAATGACTTTCAGATCACATGAGCCAATATGTTTTTTACAAGAGAACATAGATAACATTTCAAATGTTGAAACTGAGACATTTTACATTTTTATCCACAAAATGAGCTTATTTCAAATTTTCTGGCTGCAACAGCTCTCAAAAAAGTTGGGACACAGGCAAAAAAGGACTGAAAAAGCAATTAATATATAAGAGAATCAGCTGAAAGAACATTTAGCAAGTAATTAAGTTAACTGTCATCAGGTGTGTAACATGATTGGCTATAAAAGGGATGTCTTAGAGAGGCTGAGTCTCTCAGAAGTAAAGATGGCCAGAGGCTCTCCAACCTGTGAAGGTTTGCGAAAAAAAAAATTGTGGAATACTTTAAAAACAATGTTCCTCAACGTCAAATTGCAAAGGCTTTGAAGGTCTCATCATCGACAGTGCATAACATCATCAAAAGATTCAGAGAAACTGGAAAAATCTCTGTGCGTAAGGGACAAGGCGAAGACCTTTACTGGATGCCCGTGATCTTCGGGCCCTCAGACGCCACTGCATCACTCACCGGCATGATTCTGTCATTGACATTAAAAAATGGGCCCAGGAATACTTCAAGAAACCACTGTCTGTAAACACAGTCCGCCGTGCCATCCACAGATGCCACCTAAAACTCTATCGTGCAAAAAGGAATCCATTGTTGAGCATGATCCAGAAGCGCCGTCGTGTTCTGTGGGCCAAGGCTCATTTAAAATGGACTGTAGCAAAGTGGCAAAGTGTCCTGTGGTCAGACAAGTCCAAATTTGACATTCTTGTTGGAAATCATGGGCGTCGTGTCCTCCGGGCTAAAGAGGAGAAAGACCACCCCTCCTGTTATCAGCGTTCAGTTCAGAAGCCAGCATCTCTGATGGTATGGGGATGCATTAGTGCAGGGGTCACCAACTCCGTTCCTGGAGGGCTACCATCCTGTAGGTTTCTGCTCTACCTCCTATTCGGCACACCTAATTAGCCACTCAATTGCCCAGCTTAGTGATCTTGTTAAGTAGCTAATTAGTTGAATCAGGTGTGCTGAATAGGAGGTAGAGCAGAAACCTACAGGATGGTAGCCCTCCAGGGACGGAGTTGGTGACCCCTGCATTAGTGCATATGGTGTGGAACACTTGCATGTTTTAAAAAGCACCATGAATGCTGAAAGGTATATAAAGGTTTTAGAGCAATATATGCTCCCCTCCAGATGACATCTATTCCAGGGAAGGCCTTGCGTATTTCAGCAGGACAATGAAAAATCACATACTGCAGCTATTACATCAGCATGGCTTTGAAGTAGAAGAGTCCGTGTGCTGAACTGGCCTGCCTGCAGTCCTGATCTTTCACCGATTGAGAACATTTGGCGCATAATTAAATGAAAAGTCCGTCAAAGGAGACCCAGAACTCTCCAGCAGCTGGAAGCCTGTCTTAAACAAGAGTGGGATCAAATTCCAATGGCTAAACTCAAGAAACTTGTCTCCTCAATGTCCAGACGCCTCCTCTCTGTGTTAAAAAGAAGAGGGGATGCTACACCATGGTAAACAGGCCCCTGTCCCAACTTTTTTGAGACCTGTAGCCGCCATCAAATTTGAAATGAGCTCATTTTGTGGATAAAATTGTGAAATTTCCCAGTTTCAACATTTGCTGTGTTATTGTGAATAAAATGCTGGCTGGTGTGATTTGAAAGTCATTGCATTTTGATTTTATTCACAATTTACATTTTGTCCCAACTATTTTGGAATTGGGGTTGTAAAATATCCCACTGTAACTTTCCTTAGACCCACGTAACGTTTTCCAGTGAGGTCAAGGAAAAGTGGTGAGGAAAGGAAAAAATGGAGAACAGGGGCGTAGCACCAAATTCTGGGCCCCAGGAATAAGCCTCCTGAAGGGCCCCCCAATGCATACCAACAACCCCCAAAAAAAACAACAACAACAACATACGCACACATTTACCTCAAATTTGCTTTTGCTGCTACTACAATAATATGAAACCACACAGGACTTTAGTCATCAGTCAGGTTTTTTTTTTTATCTGAGAAACTTCAAACATCCTGGGCATAACGTTGCTGTGATGACCCATAAAAAACAGTAGTCAGGAGGAGCACATCTCCACACCCAAAACCAACACATGACTCAGTCAGTTTGAAATGCAAAAAAGCCAACTCTAATGGTTCACTTATCACGTTAAATAACAAAAAAAAGCTTATGCTGCTGTACAACACCTAGTTCCTCTCGAAATCACAGTCTGGGGGGGCTCACTTAATTCATTCATGGTTTGAATCAACCCTTTAAATATGACAGGCCTACAAAATGATAAATATGATAGGCCTACAATTTCCATGGGCCTAATTTTTTTATGTTCCATGCTGGTAGTTCTGTGATTCACAACACTAAATTAAAAGGAAATGTTGAGAAACAATCTGCGCGCTCTGTGCGTCATTGGTGTCGCGAGCTGTGTCTTCCATGCTCTCTTTACCTTTCCCTTCACGAACAGGCTATTCAAAAGTTCGCCTACAGCCCCGTTATTTTCTGGACCTTTCCTGGACCTTCTCTGAGTTGTGTCTAGATAAGCAACAGTATACTATTTATGTAGAAGACCTTTCTGTGAAAGTAACCAAACTCGTTTCCCTGTTTTACTTCATGCAGAAGAATCCGAACATTCGGCACTCGCATTTGGAGAGGGGAGAATCCCTGCGCGCAGTACACACAAAGCACCTGTTTACCGTGTAAAACTTTCTCACCGTGTGCTTTAAACATTAAGGGCTGAACTAACCTTTTCTTGAACTTTGTAAGCTCCTGGCTGCCTACTGTCTATCTTCTTTCTTTCTCCTCCCTCTCCTTTCTCTTCTGGTAACCTGACTTCTGTCTAATCTTTGAAAAAGATATCTTTCTGTCTGAACTGTCTGCTCTCGCAGATTCTCCCAGAGCACTGTGTGTGAGTGAGTTGCCTAGCAACCATTCACCAGCAGCGAGTCCTAGGCGGAATGAACCATTTTGCATTTTTGCGAGGAGGGTGCAGGTAGTCTCAGACTGTCTTACTTTGATCGAAGCAACCTTATCATTAAACTTATATAACAAATTTGATTTTGCTTTAATATTCTTGCCATTTTTTAATAATCAAGAAATTTAATTAAAAGAAAAAATATTAAAGTTTAACAAATGCCAAGGGCCCCCCGTGCTTAGGGCCCAAGAACAGCTTACCCGGATAACCCCCCACTGTGACGGCCCTGATGGAGAAAGGAAGGGACGCCTGCATGATCTGCCTGCATCATGACCAGACGAAGATACGAGTTGGATCGAAACGTTGTCCTAATTTAATAAATAAAACATTTTCTTGGTGGCTTGGACTAAGTATGCAGGCGTCCCTTCCTTTCTCCATTGACGCATGTTATTTGGTAGCTTTGCACCAATAATTGATGTGGTTATAATTCTTTCTTCTTACGGACAAGGAAAAAAGACCCATGTGAGACAATTCAGATGCACTCTACATTGTATGTGGTATGTGCTCCGCCCTCTAATGGGTTGTGCTACGAGTTTACCCTCACGAGACTCTTCCTAGGCACTTAAGAAAAAGTTGATATTCTCACCGCCTAATCGGAGGGCAGCATCCAAACAGCACCATCCCCTGATGAAGCCCCAGCTCTCTTGCTGCTCACCCCCCTTTATTAACTGTGCGAGTTTGGAGGATGCCCTTCATTAGTCTTTTTTTTTACCACCGAGGACAAAGACTCTGCATCCCTCTTCAGACAACAGCCCACCGGCAGCCCACCGCTTCTGCTGGATGAACTGCCAGGTCTGATTGACTCAAGATGGCGGCCCCAATGCCATGCATGCTTCCTTACTCAACCGCATGAAAAACCTTGCCCTGGTGTTGTCTTTCCCAAAATGATGTCGAGCTTGTTCATGCTGCTGCCTCCAGCTAGAAAAGCAACCTCCTTATCACAAGCGAACTCTCAGCACTCCTCAGCCCGGGTGATTAAGCAGCTCTCGGTTTAGCCAGTAACCCCCCAGTGACCCCGTTAGCACTGCTAGCTCTATTTGCTGCCACCATTATAGTATGGCATCTTTTGTGTTTACATGTAATGTCGAAGGAGAGAGCCATGTGCTACTATCCTAGCTGCCATCGCTGCTCATACACAAGATGGTGACTAAAATTTTACGGGCACAGAATTACTATTCCTCCTCATGTGAGGCAATTAAGGGGATGATGGTGCGCGATGCCTGTTCTTCCGCTGCTGTACACCAGGAGCAGAGCCCCTCACTTAAAGCTAGGGAGCTAACTTCCAAAATCCTCACTGCCTACAGCCCAGACCGGCATTGGCGGGCAAGCGGTGCAATTCATACAGTAGTTACCACTGATAATGCTGTCCCCACTCATGGTGCCGGCCTGACCTTGTTACCGAAGTGTAGCGCCCACCTTCCAGTCCCTCCGCATGTAATCCCAGTGAATAAGTGGCCTTTTCCCTTCCGGCACACCCTGCTTGCACGGGTAGCTTTATTAGTTGTGTTAGCATTGCTAGATGCCATTGCAGCTCAATCTCTTCTGTGTTTACATGTGAAGTGGAAGTGAGAGCCATATGCAAACTACCATCACAGCTTGGACACAAAATGGTCACCAAAACACAATGACAGCCAGGCAGTTTTTTGGGCAAACTAGCCTGCAGCCTACTAAAGTGTGTGCTTCTTCATCAAGTGGATACAGTGGAATGATGATGTGCAAGGCCCGTACTCCCTTGGCTTCCTCCTCAGGGGCGAACTCTCCATGCTCCCCAGCCCTGGTGAGTAAGCAAGTCTCGGTTCAGCCACTAACCCATCTGATGGCCCCATTAGAACTGCTAGCCCTATTAGCCATCGCCATTATAGCTCGGCTCGGCCTCTACTGTGTTAAAATGTAACCTTGGAGGTGAGAGCCGTGTGCTACTATCCCACCTACCATTGCGGCTCATATGCTGGTTCTTTACTGCGACAACTTGGTGAGTAAGTGGCCTAAGGTTGAGCTGCTAACCCCTTCGACACTCTCTGTAAGCACTGCCAGCCCTGTTAGCCTTACGAGCGACAGCAAGTACAGTTTAGTCACTTCGAATTTACATGCATTGTGACTCAGACACAAAGTGGTGACCAAAACACTGCAGCAACTGGGCAGTGTTCCAGGTGAACTAGCCCACAGCCTGCTAAAGTAAGTGTTCTTTATTGAGTGGGTACAAAGGAATGGAGCTGTGCGAAGCCCACTCTCTCGCCACTTCTACTTCATTAGCACTAGCATCTAGCCACTAATTGGTGATTCATGTCTCATTGGCCAGCTATTTGCCACCATTGCTTGCTACACATAGCTTCAACGAGGCTTACAGGAGCTAGCAGAAACCACCACCACGATGGTCTAGCCACTGACGAGTTTATGAGTTTCTCTTGGCAAGTTTGGTGCTTCTGAGGAAAATGGTAACTTAACACTATGAAAGCGGAGCAGCTTTTCAGATGTACCACCCCGCGGGTGAGTGTTTTTTCTCCACTGAGTATGCATAACAGACCTAGGCTCTAAGTGAGAAGTGGAATTTTTACCTAACTCTGAGAGGGAATTATCCCCTCCATCCTCTGCAACCGATTTGTTGAGGGACAAAGCAAAGGGTGCATTGGTATCTTTGATATCTTTAGCCTTTTCCACTGGGTCTTCCCATGGGTGACATGGTTTGGGAGGTGTGCGAGTGTTCAGGACTTTTCTTTGAGGCTCTCGTCCCGGGACGAGATCGAATTTCTTTTCAATCGGATTCTTTACCCAGCTGGCTGATTGAACTTGGGCGGTGCCTCCCCGGACTCCATATAAGCCGGAAGTCCGCCACACCTCCTTCGCTAGAGTGTCTGTTTGTAGTTATGCACTTTAGCCGAAGATATCTGTAGTAAGGATTTATGTGCCTTTGTATCTTCTCAGTTCTTTGTGTCGCACTATTTAAGGTGCCTTGTTTTTCTTGGCTCTCCGAGATACTTCTCCTTTTTTTCTCTCTCGCTTTGCTTCCGTTTTGTCGGATGTTTGGACGTCCTTTTGGAAGCGCGTGGATTGTCCCTGTCGTATGGTCTGTATTATTCACTGTATTTGTATTGTGTCCGTGCTGCTCTATTTCCCTCTTGCCGCTGCACTTGGCCTCTCAATTCTACCGGCCATTACAATGGGACCTCTTGAGATGGGAGGGTTGAGATGGGCAGGCTCATTCTAGGTCTCATCATCGAGCCCATTGCCCTACCACTGAAGGTAGGTATGGTTCTGCGGTCCTCTCTCCCCCTGCAGGCTCGACAGGACTCTGCGAAAGAGCTACGCTGCCAACCTCCTCCATTTAGCGGCAGGCAGACTTGGATGAGAAAATAGCCACACTCCTCTGAAAAGGAGCCATATCAGCAGTTCTCCACTCAGAGGTGCGATCTATTCTCTTCTCCCCTTATTTCTCGGTGCTCAGGAAATTGGGATGGGGAGGGGGCAAGGGATCATTCTGGATCTGTGCATCAACAATGGCTACACTGCACAGAGGCTCTCACTCATTCTGATGGTCATCGAGTTTTTGGAGTGAATCTGGTCAGACACTGAAAGTCCCACCAGTCACGCCAAATCATAACACTGAAGCTGCAGGCATCTGCAGTGGGAGCGAAGCAGAGAGACACAAGAGCAGAGGACGAACATATCCAGCTAGCTGGTAGGTTATGTCCCCCTGGATTGTCCAAGGTGGCTGAAATACTTTTTTCTGTGGGCCCAACCACAGCAGTAAATTGCTTAGCTTCCATGCCTGCATCCCTGCATGCTTCTCTGATCTGGGGACATTCTAATTGCCTTCTAGTGTACTGTTGGTAATGGTAGTGTAGGTTTCTATGGATGAGTACTTCATACAGCCTTGCTTTAAAAAAATCCAAAATAACCCTTTAAGGTGCTAGCTAGCCAAAGTAAAGGCTCTTCAGTTTCTGTATGCCAACTTTTTTTTGAGAAAAATGGTAGACAATGATAGGGACCATATAAGTGCATTAATAGCAGCCTTTCACTTTTACTGTGAGGCCCCATCATTTAGCTGTCAGTAAAAGTCTAAAAGTTCCAATTAAAAATGTAAGTAATCATAATCATAATAAGTAAAGGCTCAAGCTATTATTCCGTTGTTGTGAATACCAGTTTTTAACCATCAAGTTCTCACTTGACGAAAACTCTCCCTTTGATTACTGAAAAATAGCCTAGAACTACGCCCCGGTGGCTCATCGGTCTAAGCGCACTCACCATAAAGGCTGTGTCCTTCCTGCAGCGACCTGGGTTCGATTCCGGCTCGGGTCATTTGCTGCATGTCTTCCCCCATTCTTATCCCCAACCTTCCTGTCTCTCTACACAGTATAACTATCAAATGAAGGAAAAATTCCCAAAAAAAATAATCTTAAAAAAAAGCCTACAACTATCACAGGATTTGTGGCAATCTAGGAAAGAATAGCTACCCACATTAATCTTTAAACACTCTCATAAAATGCACAACCCCAATTCCGAAACAGTTGGGATAAAGTGTAAATTGTGAATAAAATCAAAACGCAATGACTTTCAAATCACACCAGCCAGTATTTTATTCACAATAGAACAGAGATAACATAGCAAATGTTGAAACTGAGAAATTTTACAATTTTATCCACAAAATGAGCTCATTTCAAATTTGATGGCTGCTACAGGTCTCAAGAAAGTTGGGATAGGGGCCTGTTTACCATGTTGTAGCATCCCTTCTTCTTTTTAACACAGAGTGGAGGCGTCTGGGCATTGAGGAGACAAGTTTCTTGAGTTTAACCATTGGAATTTGATCCCACTCTTGTTTAATACAGGCTTCCAGCTGCTGGGGAGTTTTGGGTCTCCGTTGACAGACTTTTCGTTTAATTATGCGCCAAATGTTCTCAATCGGTGAAAGATCAGGACTGCAGGCAGGCCAGTTCAGCACACGGACTCTTCTACTATGAAGCCCTGCTGTTGTAATAGCTGCAGCATGTGGTTTTGCATTGTCCTGCTGAAATACACAAGGCCTTCCCTGGAATAGATTTCATCTGGAGGGGAGCATATATTGCTCTAAAACCTTCATATACCTTTCAGCATACATGGTGCTTTTTAAAACATGCAACTGTCCCACACCATATGCACTAATGCATCCCCATACCATCTGAGATGCTGGCTTTTGAACTGAACGCTGATAACAGGAGGAGTGGTCTTTCTCCTCTTTAGCCGGAGGACACAGCGCCCATGATTTCCAAAAAGAATGTCAAATTTGGACTCGTCTGACAACAGGACACTTTGCCACTTTGCTACAGTCCATTTTAAATGAGCCTTGGCCCACAGAACACGGTGGCGCTTCTGGATGATGCTCAACAAAGGCTTCATTTTTGCATGATAGAGTTCTAGGTGGCATCTGTGGATGGCACGGCAGACTTTGTTTACAAACAGTGGTTTCTTAAAGTATTCCTGGGCCCATTTAGTAATGTCAATGACAGAATCATGCCGGTGAGTGATGCAGTGGCGTCTGAGGGCCCGAAGATCATGGGCATCCAGTAAAGGTCTTCGGCCTTGTCCATTACATACAGAGATTTTTCCAGTTTCTCTGAATCTTTTGATGATGTTATGCTCTGTCGATGATGAGACCTTCAAAGCCTTTGCAATTTGACGTTGAGGAACATTGTTTTTAAAGTATTCCACAATTTTTTTACGCAAACCTTCACGGGTTGGAGAGCCTCTGGCCATCTTTACTTCTGAGAGACTCAGCCTCTCTAAGACAATCATGTTACACACGTGATGCCAGTTAATGTAATTACTTGCTAAATGTTCTTTCAGCTGATTCTCTTATATATTAATTGCTTTTTCGGCCCTTTTTTGCCTGTGTCCCAACTTTTTTGAGACCTGCTGCAGCCAGAAAACTTGCAATAAGCTCATTTTGTGGATTAAAATGTAAAATGTCTCAATTTCAACATTTGAAATGTTATCTATGTTCTCTTGTAAATAACATATTGGTTCATGTGATCTGAAAGTCATTGCATTATAATTTTATTCACAATTTACTCTCCGTCCCAACTATTTCGGAACTGGGGTTCTATATTTTTCAGTGCTAACTCATCTGCTTCTCTCTTGAAGCCATTTGTCAGTTGTTATAAGCACGTTAATTACGTGAATTATGAATTCTGACCATGAATGCCCTGCGCATCCAATGCTCTGCGTTGGGACTGACCTGACAGACATGTAATAGGTATGCTGCTTTGTAATTTGCTCATTCGAATTGCGAGGTTTTGCCATAAAAAAAAATAGAAAATTCAATGTGGAAAAACCCAGCAAGATCAGCTTGCAAGGTTTTTGCTTCACAAACGATAAATAGCGATGACTCGCTGGGTTTTGCCTCATCACTCTGGCCAAATCTCTGTCGTAATGCAAAACCGGCTGAATTTAGATTATTCACGTTCTAAACAGCAGATGGCGATAAAATGCAAGTCATGCCAAAATTACTTCAAAAATACCCGTTTCCGCCCGAGTTTTATTTATATCCTCCGCTCATCGCAATGAGTGCTGATGTGTTAGCTGTTGGAGAAATCTTTCAGTTAGGTCTGTTCAAATCAGATGTCTGTTTAAAGAAATTAATTTCATTCGTTTTACTATATGAAAGGCGGAAGCTGCTGCTTTCCTGACATTGATTTTGTTAAAATGAGTTGGTTTTGTCGAGTCTTCCTACTGTTGTGCATGCACCTTCCAATTTGACAGAACAATTTTGAAAATATGTCTGTGATTCTCTCTTTTGACCAAAAGGCCAGATAGTGAACACATAGTGCCCTTAATGAAAAGCTAAAGTTGGCCCTGCACTCAAAGTGCAATTTGTAAGTTCACACCATCTCAGGCTGTGAACCACCGGAAATCTTTCTGCCATTGGGCCTGCTGGGTTGTTAATATGACTTCCATGAGACAGACTGAAAACATGCAGCCCTCCATGCATATCCAACTTTATGCTCAGATGAAACTGTGATGATAAAACTATTTTTTTTCCAGAAGCAAATATTGTTTCGGAATGTATGTCTGTTTGTAGTACTGGCATACATTTAATATATTAAAATTTTAAAATGTAAAAATTTCAGGGGTTCAGCATTTGTCCCAGCTGTTTACCTCTTTGTTTCAGAAAATAGTTGAATTTCCATTGAGCCATTCTCCAATGCAAACCTTTACCAGGGCCTGACACTTGTGGTGACAGCATGCGTTGCAAAGCCCCTCAAATTAGCAGCTTGGTGAAGATTGTGGTGCTTCCTGTTCAACACTATTGGGTGTGCAATGGATTCAGAATGAGCTGGCAGAATTTTACAAGGCGAAGGTCATACTGAAGTCTAAAACTTTGCTGAAGAGGTATATGCTCCATGCATTGAGCATCAGTATGCAATGCTCAATAATATTTCCAGTTGACTTGAATGTTACCTCAGCTGCATTGAGATGTCTTGGAGTTGTAATCGACAGGTCCACTGGATATTATTACATCACATCAAGTCTGTTACTGAACTGCAGTGAGAAAGACATCTGAATCACAACTGTTAACTGTTGTTAAAATTTTCTGTGTGCATTCATAAACCAATGTTGAAACATACCAAGCAAGTATTACAACCCCATTTCCAGAAAATCTGGGATGGTGTGTAAAATGTAAATAAAAAGGGAATGCAATGATTTGAAAATTATTTAAACCCTGTACTTAATTGAAAATAGTGCAAAGACAATAAATCAAATATTGAAACTGAGAATTTTTTTTTTTTAAAGCATCTGCTCATTTTGAATTTGATGCCAGCAACACATTTAAAAAAAAAAAAAAAGCTGGGACAGAGGCTACAAAAGACTAGAAAAGTTGAATGATGCCAAAAACATACAGATACATACTGGTGGACCATCTCACTGCAAATAAGGTAAATTGGCAACAGGTCAGTAACAAAGATTGGGTACAAAAAGTCTTTCAGACATAAAGATGGCAATGGTTTCACCACTCAGGAAAAGACTGCATGGGCAAATAGTTCAACAATCTAAAATAACATTACTCAATGTAAAATTGCAAAGAATTTGTGGATTTCATCCTCTACAGTGCTTACTATTATCAAAAGATTCACGGCATCCGGAGAAATCTCTGTACACACAAGACAAGAATGAAAACCAATATTGAATGGCCATGATCTGTAGGCCCTCAGGCAGCACTGCCTTAAAAATTGGTGGTATTCTGAAGTGGAAATCATTGCATTGGCTCAGGAACACTTCTGCGCACCATTGTTAGGAAACACCATATGTCGCTGCATCCACAAATGCAACTTAAAACTCTACCATGCAAATATTAAACCAAGCTCCAAAAATGCTACAGCCTTCGCTGGGCCAAAGCTCATGTAAGATGAACTGAGGTGAAGTGGGAAACTGTCCTGTGGTCTGACCAATCAAAAATGTAAAATTTTTTTGGGAAATTATGGACGCCGTGTCCTCCGCGCTAAAGAGGAGAGGGACCATCCAGCTTGTTATCAGAGCACAATTCAAAAGCCAGCACCCATTACAGTATGATGGTGCATTATTGCACATGGCATGGGTAATTTGCACATCCGTGAAGACACTGTTAAGGCTAAACAATACATATAGGTTTTGGAGTTTTATATACTGCCATCCAGACATCTTTGACAGAGAAGGCCTTGCTTCAGCAAAACAATGCCAAACACAACATTCTGCACGTACTACAACAAAATGGCTCTGTAGAAAAAGAGGCTGGGTGCTGTCACCCACTGAAAATATTTGGCGCATTGTGAAAAAAAATATGACAAAGGAGTCTGCGAAGTGTTGATCAGCTGAAAGCCTATATCAGTCAAGAACAGGAAAACATTTTGCTTCCAAAACTATAGCAGTTGGTCACCTCAGTTCACAAATGCTTTCAGAGTAGTTAAAAGAAAGGGTGATGCAACACAGTGATGAACATTGCCCCTGTCCCAACGTTCTTGAAACATGTTGCTGTCATAAAATTCAAAATGAGCAAATATTTTACAAAAAACAATACAATATTTCAGTGTCAACATTTGATATGTAGTCGTTGCATCATTTTTAATTAATCATAGGGTTTAAATGATTTGCACATGATTGCATTCTGTTTTTATATGCATTTTACACAGTGTCCCAACTTTTCTGGAAATGGGGTTGTAAATTGAGAGCAGATAATGACTACTCATTTGTGGGAAGTAATTCTTACGGGTTTGGAACTTCCCAGAATGCCCTATGTAGATGTAACAGACTAAAATGCTGCGAGCAATTCTTTCCTGACTAGACCACTGAAACCCTGCTTCTGATAACAAGTGAAAAATGACTCAGTGTTTTAGCAGAGTCTGCATTTCTTTCATTCTGTGAGGAAGAGAGAGCGAGCCATGTATGAGTGTGCTGTGGACAACGGCTGAGTTAATTCCTGTCTGAGAAAGTATGACACCCCATCGCTGGGAAGTGCATTTCAAATGACTGATTGTAAAGAAGGGTCTCTGTGGCAATCTAGCCAGTGTCAAGGCAATGGTGGCAAGTTGATGCTGATTTCAGCATTCTATGGTTGAGCAGAAGTTTAAATTGGAATGTCATGAGGTGTAATCATCAACGTACAGATTGAGGCTTGTCCGCTAAATGAAGTAAACTACGCTGCAATCAAGTTCAAAGGAACTGACTTTCTTCAGAATAACAAATAACAATCACAAGGAACTGAGTAGATTTTGTGCACATACTGAGTCATTTCATTCAAATGAACTACTTTATTGAAAAGAAGATGCATGTCATTCAAAAACTGCATATTTCAAGTACTCATGTAGGCATGCAAATTATTTCCATGAACATCAGCTGGATCAGAAACCTGGGGTTGTTGTTGTTTTATTCTTATCTGATATAAAATATGCACGGTAAATACAGCTATTCTTCAGCTAAATAGTACCACACACTGTAAAAATAGAAAGCTGACTAAACTTAAAAAGTAAGGTAACCAGCTGCAAAACATTTTTGAGTTTGCTGAACTTCAAGTTCGGAGTTCTTTCGAAAATGAGTTCATGCAACCACTGGGACTTGAAGTTGAGCAAATTAAAAAAAAAGATAAGCAACTGGCTGCCTTACTTTTTAAATTTCATTAAAGTTTTTTTTCTTTACAGTGCAGCATTCAGGATTCAGAAGTGGTCAAAATAATTTGGCATTAATAGATCCAGTACGTTACTGCCACATTGCAAGTGTTAGTGCTTTTACTTTTCTCCAGCTTGGTTCCTCAAACAGATTCAGATGTTTGCCTGGTCACAGGTCTTGCCAATTTGTTTGGGCATTGAACCACCAACAACATGCCAGTAAAAATTTATTTGACAAGTCCTTTCTTGAGTCCATGGAGCACTTGCGAGGATAAAGAATTAAAGTTCAGTCTGGCCGGAGGTGCGATGCTGACTTGCAGCAGGCAAAATGATGCAGCAGTAGCCAGCAGCGTTAAATGGTATAACTCATTCAAAATGAGCTTAATGTTAGCTACTACATGAAGTAGAGTCTTTGCAGTGATGTGGTCTTTACAACCAGGATCTTTGCATTAACATGTCTTTTGCCATTACCTACTGGATACCCATAATTCCAAGAAACCAGCTTATGAACTAATCTGTCTCATACACTGCAAAAGTATTCTGCACAATAACTTTAATTGCATTTAGTAAAACATTCTAAACTTAATTTCAGCTAACAGTTCAGTAACAGGCAGTACTCCTTTGAAGTGGTACTCCGGGTGATTGGGAACACCGAGCTTTCTGTGTGATAGGTTTTTGTATGAAAGTAGATTAAAAAAAATCTATATAGCTAATGTTGATAGCAAGACAAGCAGTCAAGCAGTCTGCAGTATATTTATTAAGAACATGGTATTTTCATACATCTAGAGTAACACAGACCAATTCACATAAATAGGATACATACAATGTTTACTTAGTCCATTGTTAGCCTACATTAACATAAATACAACAGTCACCATAATATAAAAAGCAACTAGTTCACGGTTGCAAAGCAGAGCCGGCCATGAAGTAGTTTTTGGAATCTTTTAAAAACAGATAAGAGATGTAAATTGATAAAAATATTGTTAAATTATTTATTTTTGCACACTTAAAATAATGGCAATGAAAATGTTTTCTACAGTCTATGTATTTTAAATCTGCTCAAGCATATAAAGCTAAGAAACAAATACATTAAAAAGCTTCATTTTTGTGACAAAAGTTCAGAGAGTACAAGGTTCTGTGATTTTCACATTCCATTTCAACAGATTTAACTTCCCAAATTGGTGTGGTATTTGAATCAAGTGTATAGACAGATGTAGCAGACCATATGTAACTGCTTTATGAGTAGCACCCCATTAAAGCAATAAATTATTTGAGATAAAGGATGCAGCTTCAATTATCAACTGACATTAATTTTGACTCAGTTTCTGTCCTCACTAACGTGTAATTATTTTTCCAAGACCAACAATAACAAAAGCATATCCAGCTTTATAACTACATGAGGCCACAGTTACATGTAAGCCAAGTTAACTCTTAAGACTTGGTTATTTTTTAGCATGTTTTTTTTTCTTTTATAAAACTGTTTGTAGAATAGATTTTTTTTTTTAATGTTTTGTCAACATTCCAGTGTTTCAACACTGTAAGCATTTTAAACTTTAATTGTTTTGATTTGAATGTTATGTTCAGAACATTCTAATGAGACATTTTCCATCATATTTCTGAAAGGGTTAAGGGTAAAAAGTTTGTCAGAATTCCAAAAACAAGGTTCTCAAAGGGAAGTATGCAGTGGTTTCTTGTCTGAGTTAAGCTTCACATCTGCCACATTGCAGATCATAGACCCAACAGTATTACAACAAAGAAAAATAGGCTTAATTGTCCTTTGTGATCTTACTCTCCGTTGATAGAGCTAAGAGGCTTTCTGAAAACAATATTTCTCTCTACTGGAAAATGTACACTCATTCCCTGAGGTGGAATTCAGTAAAATTCCATGGCAGGCTGTAAAGTGATATTTGGGCCTTCGCCTGTGGGAGAAACTGATTTTACGAAGTGCCACGTCAGTAAAAATTTCTCCCAGAGGGGAGGCGGTGGGGAGAGAGTCAGGGCTCATGTTTCACCCTCATAGATTTGCAAAAGAAAAAGGGAAGAGGAACTAAATACAGTCCCTGTGCTTTCATGTGCAGGGGGCTGAAATAACACATTGGGGA
Organism: Gymnothorax javanicus; assembly: GCA_029692085.1. Classification (NCBI taxonomy): domain Eukaryota; kingdom Metazoa; phylum Chordata; class Actinopteri; order Anguilliformes; family Muraenidae; genus Gymnothorax; species Gymnothorax javanicus. Next base: position 35,731,582 of record CM056198.1, read on the forward strand.
AAAATGACTGCCCTCGATATGTCAACTCCTTGTACTGCACAAAGTTGACATCTAACTAGGCAAATTGATGTGGGTTTAATGTATAAAGGTTCAAGGTCTTCGCAAAGTCAATGAAATCTGTTTTTTTTTCAGTCTGAACACACCAAATGAGTATGGAAAAAAGAAACAATATTTGATAAGTTAAATGGAGGCGTAGATTCTGTAGCTGCTGTTGCCCACAAGTATCTGTCACTCCGAAAAGTGCACTCACATTAAATTTTCTGCCCAGTGAATAACAGTAACAGAGAATGTAGTGTGGTTAAAAACAAACTAAATAATAATAACCATTCACTTTCTGAATTTCAGCTACTTATGACCCAGCCATTGTACTGCCAGGGAGACAGAAATGGTGTCCCAGTCGGGTTATTAATTGCAACTCTTGAAGATCTCCTAGTTCATATCAAAGACACACAAAAATTGCGTCACGTGTGTGCCATGCATCTGCAGGGTGAGGAGTGTCTATGTTAGGATATTAGCTCTCAGAGAGAAACCTCTTCCTCCTACCCCACTATCCTTTCTGCACCCTTTCTAGCTACCGTCACTTCTTGGGAGGGAGTTGCAGCTTTACACTGGACTCTCTTCTCAGAAACTTCTTGTTCTCAATTTCATTGAGAGACAGAGAAACGGAGCAGCGGGATGGGTTCTCTCGTCTCTGCAGGATGCTGTCCTTTATAGCGTCCTTGATAACCTGGAAGATGACCACAAAGTTGCCGTCAGTAGGATTACCAAATTTACATAATTCAAAGTAACACATTCTGATCAGGCTGAGGGCAAATTTGGAAAAGGATATTCATCATATTCATATTATTCTCAGTAGCTCATTTGCATTGCAAATGAACAAAAATTACTCCTCAAGGCTGCTCCAGTGTTTGGGTTAACTGCAGCTTAATACAACTGAAACTGAATTCAAGTGATAAATGGGTGAATCCATTCTCTTGATGTACAACCCCAATTCCAAAATAGTTGGGACGAAGTGTAAATTGTGAATAAAATCAAAATGCAATGACTTTCATATCACATGAGCCAATATGTTATTCACAGAATAACATAGATAACATTTCAAATGTTGAAACTGAGACATTTTACATTTTTATCCACAAAATGAGCTTATTTCAAATTTTCTGGCTGCAACAGGTCTCAAAAAAGTTGGGACACAGGCAAAAAAGGACTGAAAAGGCAATTAATATACAAAACCCAAAACCAGTGAAGTTGGCACGTTATGTAAATCGTAGATAAAAACAGAATACAATGATTTGCAAATCCTTTTCAACTTATATTCAATTGAATACACTGCAAAGACAAGATGTTTAATGTTCAAACTGAGAAACTTTATTTTTTTTTTTTTGCAAATAATCATTAACTTAGAATTTAAAGGCAGCAACACATTGCAAAAAAAAAGTTGGCACAGGGGCCTTTTTACCACTGTGTTACATCACCTTTCCTTTTAACGACACTCAGTAAACGTTTGGGGAACTGAGGAGACCAATTTTTGAAGCTTTTCAGGTGGAACTCTTTCCCATTCTTGCTTGATGTACAGCTTAAGTTGTTCAACAGTCCGGGGTCTCCGTTGTTGTATTTTACGCTTCATAATGTGCCACACATTTTCAATGGGAGACAGGTCTGGACTACAGGCAGGCCAGTCTAGTACCCGCGACTCTTTTACTACGGAGCCATGCTGTTGTAACACGTGCAGAATGTGGCTTGGCATTGTCTTGCTGAAATAAGCAGGGGCATCCATGAAAAAGACGTTGCTTGGATGGCAACATATGTTGCTCCAAAACCTGTATGTACCTTTTCAGCATTAATGGTGCCTTCACATATGTGTAAGTTGCCCATGCCTTGGGCACTAATACACCCCCATACCATCACAGATGCTGGCTTTTGAACTTTTGCGCCTATAACAGTCCGGATGGTTCTTTTCCTCTTTGGTCCGGAGGACACGACGTCCCACAGTTTCCAAAAACAATTTGAAATGTGGACTCGTCAGACCACAGAACACTTTTCCACTTTGCATCAGTCCATCTTAGATGAGCTTGGGCCCAGCGAAGCCGGGGGCGGCGTTTCTGGGTGCTGTTGATAAATGGCTTTCGCTTTTGCATTGTAGAGTTTTAACTTGCACTTGCAGATGTAGCGACGAACTGTAGTTACTGACAGTGGTTTTCTGAAGTGTTCCTGAGCCCATGTGGTGATGTCCTTTACACGCTGATGTCGGTTTTTGATGCAGTACCGCCTGAGGGATCGAAGGTCACGGGCATTCAATGTTGGTTTTCGGCCTTGTCGCTTACGTGCAGTGATTTCTCCAGATTCTCTGAACCTTTTGACGATATTACGGACCGTAGATGATGAAATCCCTAAATTTCTTGCAATAGCTCGTTGAGGAATGTTGTTTTTAAATTGTTCGACAATCAGCTCACGCATTTGTTCACTAAGTGGTGACCCCGCCCCATCCTTGTTTGTGAATGACTGAGCATTTCAGGGAAGCTGCTTTTATACCCAATCATGGCACCCACCTGTTCCCAATTAGCCCGTTCACCTGTGGGATGTTCCAAATAAGTGTTTGATGAGCATTCCTCAACTCTCTCAGTCTTTTTTGCCACTTGTGCCAGCTTTTTTGAAACATGTTGCAGGCATCAAATTCCAAATGAGCTAATATTTGCAAAAAATTACAAAGTTTACCTGTTCGAACATTAAGTAACTTGTCTTTGCAGTGTATTCAATTGAATATAGGTTGAAAAGGATTTGCAAATCATTGTATTCTGTTTTTATTTATGATTTACACAACGTGCCAACTTCACTGGTTTTGGGTTTTGTATAAGAGAATCAGCTGAGAGAACATTTGGCAAGTAATTAAGTTAACTGGCATCAGGTGTGTAACATGATTGGCTATAAAAGGGATGTCTTAGAGAGGCTGAGTCTCTCAGAGGTAAAGATGGCCAGAGGCTCTCCAACCTGTGAAGGCTTACGTAAAAAAATTGTGTAATAAAAACAATGTTCCTCAACATCAAATTACAAAGGCTTTGAAGGTCTCATCTTCAACAGTGCATAACATCATCAAAAGATTCAGAGAAACTGGAAAAATCTCTGTGCGTAAGGGACAAGGCCGAAGACCTTTACTGGATGCCTGTGGTCTTTTGGCCCTCAGACGCCACTGCATCACTCACTGGCATGATTCTGTCATTGACATTACTAAATGGGCCCAGGAATACTTCAAGAAACCACTGTCTGTAAACACAGTCCACGTGCCATCCACAAATGCCACCTAAAACTCCATCATGCAAAAAGGAAGCCATTGTTGAGCATGATCCAGAAGCGCCGCCATGTTCTGTGGACCAAGGCTCATTTAAAATGGACTGTAGCAATGTGGCAAAGTGTCCTGTGGTCAGACGAGTCCAAATTTGACATTCTTGTTGGAAATCATGGGCGTCGTGTCCTCCGGGCTAAAGAGGAGAAAGACCAACCCTCCTGTTATCAGCGTTCAGTTCAAAAGCCAGCATCTCTGATGGTATGGGGATGCATTAGTGCATATTGTGCGGGACACTTGCATGTTTTAAAAAGCACCATGAATGCTGAAAGGTATATAAAGGTTTTAAAGCAACACAGGCTCCCCTCAAGACGACCTCTATTCCAGGGAAGGCCTTTGCATTGTCCCGCTGTATTTCAGCAGGACAATGCAAAACCACATATTGCAGCTATTACAGCAGCATGGCTTCATAGTAGAAGAGTCCGTGTGCTGAGCTGGCCTGCCTGCAGTACTGATCTTACAACGATTGAGAACATTTGGCGCATAATTAAACGAAAAGTCTATCAAAGGAGACCCAAAACTCTCCAGCAGCTGGAAGCCTGTATTAAACAAGAATGGGATCACATTCCAATAGCTAAACTCAAGAAACTTGTCTCCTCAATGCCCAGACGCCTCCACTCTGTGTTAAAAATAAGAGGGGATGCTCCACCATGGTAAACAGGCTCCTGTCCCAACTTTTTTGAGACCTGTAGCAGCCATCAAATTTGAAACGAGCTCATTTTGTGGATTAAATTGTAAAATTTCTCAGTTTCAACACTTGCTACGTTATCTCAGTTCTATTGTGAATATAATACTGGCTGGTATGATTTGAAAGTCATTGCGTTTTGATTTTATTCACAATTTACACTTTGTCCCAACTATTTCGGAATTGGGGTTGTATAAAAGTTTGCACCACACCAGATCCTCCAATAAGTGGGACAGTACATTGAACTAAGTCTGTCAACAGGACACCTCCACACAGGATTCTTTCTAACGTGTGTCAAGAAAGACCAACATTGACCCAATCTACCACGCCTTGGGAGCACTAAAACATCCTTGCACTATATCGCTCAAGTCAGTCATCTGCTGCTGTGGCAACCATTAAGGAAAAATGATTGACACTGACCTCAATGTTGTTGAGGGTGTTGAACTCCATCAGATCGTGCAGCTGGGTGTATGCTTTGTTTGAATACTGGAAGTTGAATGTGGAGTATGGCGTCTCGGGGTCATCAAAAATATCAAAGTCACCATACTCTCGCTCCTTCTCTGTGTCCCGAGGCACTCCTTAAAAGACAGACAGGAAAGCTTTTACAAATGTCTGCTTCAGTCAGATGAAGGAAATTATGAAATTTTATGTAATGGCTCTCATTCAAATAAGTTGATGACAGTTCACACACAACTTTAGCCAATGGATCATCGGTACAACTGCATCAAGTATCAGCAGGAGCTAGCTCAAGATGAGGATCACAGCCAACTAAGCCTAGTGCAACACCATTGCTAATTATGTCAAACATAGGGCGATTAACATCAGTCAGCACAGGCAAACAGATTTGATCTGGTGTAGCTAAAATTCCCTTTAAATGATATCAAAAAAAATAAATTGAAGGTAATAGTAAAGTGGACTAATACCTTTCTACACATCACCAAATTTCTCCTCATAAAGTATGTCAAAAATCTGGCTCTTGTCGCTTAGCCCTTGTAAACACAGTTGCTTTATGAAACTTCACTATCCACATTCATGATGCCAGCGTAAGACCACTCAGATATTGAGGGCATCTAGACTAAACACAGAATTCAGAAGTACTGCATAGGTTTAGAGTCCGTGGTGGGCTCAGTCCATAAAGTTTTGTAAACTGGTGTTTTTGGGTGATCCAAGGTCAAAGAATCTTTTGGTGTAGAAGGAGAAAACTCTCACTGAACGAGGCACTTCAAGATTAAAAATGTCTTTATTTAACAGACATGTCCAAAGCGGACTGTTTTAAAAATGCCCACGCATAGACATTTTTAATCTTGGAGTGCCTTGGTCAGTGAGAGTTTTCTCCTTCTACAGCAACTGAATTCAGAAGGTTCCCACCATATTCCAGAACACTGGAACTTAAACCCAGAGCTAATGTGCAGATCAAATTTACTGGTCTCACCCTGCTGACCACTGAGAACATAAAACCAGCAGACATGCGGCCTGATAACAAGAAGCACGAATAAATGTAAGGCGAGTGACGAGCATCTTGGTGTGTTAGATATGAGGAGGAGGGTGAGCTTCGAGGTGATGTATGACAAGTTTACACAGACAGTCTCTGTAGCTCTGAGAGATAGAGGAGTGGGCTGCAATTCAGCTCTTACATTACTTTTGAAACCCACACAGCCATGCACCCCCTAAGAATAGATTAAAGATTCATAAAGTGCAATGTAAAATCACTCTCAGATAAAAAAAAAGACAACGTCATAACACTCAGTCCTTATCTCGAGGTGACAGATGGAGAATATTAAAGAAAAACTTGACCAGCTTCTGTAATTGAGGAATGGCATCAGATGCGGTTTGCAAAGCATAAACGCGCAGAAGAGATAAATCGCTTTCATGACACATCCAGCGGAATGCAGAAAGGAGTTATGAAACCATTTCCACATTAATTTAGTGCAGGTTTTTCCCCCATCACGTCATTTACTGAACATCGCCCCTCGTACCAGGAGCTTTGAAGTTCCTGAAGTTGATGTTTGCCAGCACAAAATGAATGACGGTGGGGCAGTTCTTATCGCCCTTCCGGGGCTTGAAGACGTAGCATTCCTTCAACCCCTCTCTGTCAAACACTTTGGGGTCAATCTTAGGGAAAGGCAGCTTGTTCATCCGTGCCCACTTCTCTGCCAGTAACAGCTCCTGTGAACGCAGAACACAATGACAGATTAAAAAGGCAAATACGAAACAAACAGGTATAAATACAAGAAAAAAAATTGTCTTCCTTTTCATGTTGAGCTCTGTAACTTGACCCAATCTGATTAGAAAAGAACTGGAAGGAGGGGAAAGGACATGTAATGATCAACCACATTTTTTCTGCAGCAGATTCATGCTCTGATCAAGTAAAAAGTCCAGCAACTCATATTAGGTGAGATTTCAAATATTGGTTTTGATTGTGCAACTACTGTATGACTTTCTTGTGACTATCAGTTAGTCAAATCTGCACCTCCAACTCATAGTGTTAGCTGATGATTAAGACGAGATCCTTATCAGTGATATATAAACTATCAAAACTCTGTACATGAGTTCCCAATGAAGTTTAAAATCCTTTAATTGAAGTGAATTAAATTCAAATATGGATTAGCTACATTAACTTTACTTGTGAAAAAACCTCTGTGGAATACGTAATCAAAAGAGATAAAATTAGAACATAAATATCAACAATTATTTATTATGTTAATTAAAAATCAATCAATTGGCACTGAAATTTATTTCACGGCACTTGAAACAAAATTTATGTTTTGAATCTTCTATTCGATCTAACATTTGCAACTATATCATGCTATTATTTTTTATAAAGACACCCCAAACCAAATTATGTTACTCTATTCTGGGCTCGTATGCAGTGCAACTTCCGCTTTCAGGAGATGCTGAGTTGATAAAAGCATGGTTAACAAAAATGCATTGCCTTTGAAAAGACACAGGGGACCGCAGATGCAGGAGCTGGGCTGCTGACTACCTTGAAGGGTGGGCTGGAGTCACTGGGCCGAGCGGAGAAGTCAAAGGAGATGATGAGGTCCACTCCCCTCTGTGGTCTCAGGATCAGGGGGTATGGCAGGTTATACGTCAGACCACTGTCCACCACATGGATCTTTTTGCTCTTCACGTCAAGGGGCTCGTAAATACGGTCAAACTCATCCGGATCTGAGAAGCCGAACACCATAACGCACATATTTCTAAATGGGCTCATTTTACAATGTCTGTGGAACATGCAGTGCCGTGAAAAAAGTATTTGTCCCTTTCTGATTTCTTTTATCTTACATACTTTTCACGCTTACATGTTTCAGATCACCAGAATAATTTTAATATTAAACAAAGATAACTGGAGTAAATATAAAATTCAGTTTTTAAATGATTTTTTCATTTATTGGCAGGAGAAAAAATCTGTACAACCCTCCCTGGCCCTATGTGAAAAGGTAATTGCTCCCATAGTTACTAAATCAACCAATTAAAGAAACTTAATTGATAACTGGGTTGAATTTCACTGGACATACCCGGGCATGATTACAGCCAACCATGTTAAATCTAAATATCACCTACATCGAACCTGTCTGGAAATATGAAGAATGCAAAAAAGCAGCACATGATGCTGCAATCTAAAGACATTCAAGACCAGGTGAGAAACAAAGTCACTGACATCAATCAAGTCTGGAAAGGGTTACAAAGCCATTTCTACGGCTCTGGGACTCCATTGAACCACAGTGTGAGCCATTATCTACAATTAGAGAAAACTTGGAACAGTGATGAACCTTCCCAGGTGTGGCTGACCTACCAAAATTCCTTAAAGAGTGAAATGACAACTCATCCAGGATGACACAAAAGAAACCAGACTAACAGTTCGAGAACTGCAGGTCTTGCTTGCCTCAGTTAAGGTCAATGTTCACAATCCCAAAATTAGAAAAAAAAACTGGGCAACAACGGCATCCATGGGAGAGCTGCAAAGGGAAAACCACAGCCGACCAAAGACAACACAAAGGCTCGTTTCACATTTGCCAAAAACATATTGATGACCCCCACAACTTTTAGGATAGTATTCTGGGGAGTGATAAGTCAAAAGTGGAACTTTTTGGAAGACATGCGTCCTGTTACACCTGGCGCACAGCTAACACAGCATTCCACAATAAGAACATCATGCCCACAGTCAACCACAGTGCTGGTAGTGTGATGGTCAGGGGCTGCTTTGCTAGGCATGGATGACTTGCCAAAATTGAAGGAACTATGAATCCTGCTCTGAATGTCCGGCCATCAGTTTGTGATCTGAAGCTCAAGCGCAGTTGGGCAATGATCCAAAGCACATAAGCATGTCCAACTCTAAATGGCTCAAAATATACAAAATTAACGTTTAGAAGTGGCCTAGTCAATCCTGACTTGAATCCTATTAAGATGCTGTAGCATGACCTTAAACAGGCATTTCATGCTCGAAAACTCTCCAATGTGGCTGAATTAAAACAATGTTGCAAAGATGGGAGGGCTAAAATTCCTCCACAGCCATGTAAAAGACTCACTGCAAGTTATCAAAAATGCTGGATTGCACATTGCCGTGTTTGCAGCTAAGAATGGCGCAAACAGTTAATAGGTTTAGGGAAGCAGTTGATTTTTCACATGGGAACTATTGTTTTTGAATCATTCATTACCTTCCGTAAATTAAATTATCGTTCAAAAGCTGCATTTTGTCATTTGTCATGCTATCTTTGTCTCTTATTAAAATTAGTTGGATCATCTGAAACATTTAAATACAACAAATAAGCAAAAACAGAGTTAATTGAGAAGGGGGCAAATACAGCACTGTAGACTCTCAACAATAACTAGATTGCCAACTCGGCATAATAAAAGTTTAAGAATCATAAAAATGAGGTGCGCTTAAGGAGAAAAACAGAATTTACAGGAAGTTAATATGCGTGGGAGCCAACAAAACTGGAAATGAAAACACTTAAAAGGACTTCCCCAAAAACATTACAACGGTAAAAGAATAGCGACCTTTCGATAAATTAAAGAATGCAGGTCTTGCATGACGCTAAGCTAGACCTCAGTGCACTTCATGCCATCTGTTTTTTCCTCATCTATGATATATTTTCTTAACCATGACCATGCAAGTCATCCTTTCCCTCTGTACAGGCATTTAAAACCCAGCTGAAGTCATAAGCCTGTTATCTTGCATGCCCACACTGTGAAGGAAGTCAGCCGTATGACTTTGGACATTATCACAGAACAATGTCTGCTAATTCTGTTTTCATAGCACGTTTGGCCTCTGTTTGCTTATAGTCAGGTGCTGACCGGCCAAGTGCCAGGGTGGGGATGCTAAAGGCTTGGACTTTGACCTGTGACTGCATCCACTTCCTCCTCCACCGAGGTCTGGTACATCAGTCCACCAAAGGGCGAGAACGGAAGGGCGGTGTTGAGATTGAGGCCCAGCATGAAGTTGTGAACCTTGCCGGCGCGGCCCTCGCGGGTGTTGAAGAGAGCGGTGTCTCCCACCAGGGAGGTGAACATGCGCTGGGTCCAGCTGGCCTGTGCGTGCTTCAGGAACTCTTCCTCCCCCTCCACATTCTCTGAGCCAGCTTAGAAAGGAGAGGGTAGAGTCATTCAGGTGTTTCTGCACATGTATAACAACACTTAACCAAAAAAACACACACACACACACACACACACACACACACAATCATGCACAAACTCTGCAGAATAAACAAATATTCACGCTGGTGAATTCACACTGGTACCAATCTTCACAACGAAGGAGTTGTTTCAGCTCCATGCGTTCTTTTTCTTTCCTGACAAAATTACCGGTAGGTGCGGAATGTTTATCATACACTGAAGTTAGACATGCCTGGCATGCTCATCTAATAGAAAGTCAAGCATTTCCAGTGCAATATATCAACAATTAATCAAACAATTAGCTTACATTAGCCTACGTGACAAATAAACGTCATCGCCCAACTGCTGCAAACCACTTTTAAGTGTGATCATTGCCGCTGGATCTGGTGGAAAAATACCCATTTGAAATTCGGCTTCTCACCTGCCATTTTTAGGCTGACTATGAAAAGAGGCCCAAAGTTTGCCCTCACAGTATTTACAGAAGAGAAGTAAAGATGTACAAACCTACATAATGCTAATTGGGTATCTGAGCAATACTGGAAGAAGTTTTATTCAAATTGATTATTGCAAAAGGAACAAACTAAGTTCTGAAAAAATGGTAGCTGCAGCATCCATCCCGAATTGATTACCATAAGATTAACTCTTCGGTTGCAGTAGAGAGACTGCACATTGTTCCTTATTTGTCAAAATTTTAATTAATTTCCACTAAGTTTTCAGGAAGTTATAGTCATTTTAGATTATTTCAAATGTTTTTTTAATCACATTTCGATCATGTTTAAAAAAAAATTGAAAGAATAGCCCAGGATTTACCCCTTTTTTCAGACTGTCAAATGCCCATAGTTTCCTTAATAATTGAGGTATAGACAAAAATGTAATTTTGCAGGGTTTTTTGTGCTCTTTCCAGTGGCACTGGTGATTGGGTGGTCCGAAATATATATGTACATGTGGCCACAGTATATTACTGGGTAACAGATCATAAGAAGAAGTGGGTCACTTGGTCTTTAACAAACGATATTTTCACAATTAAAAACTGCCATTTTAGAACTTAAGAGTGAATGCACGCAAAAATCAAGTAAAATGGTAAAATTGTGGCCACAGTTGAAAAATCAACCTACCCTAATTTTGAGTTTATGTGAAGCGATTGGTGAGTTTTAAAGGGTTCTGGGGTTTATTTTTAAATTCTAATCGAATTTTGTGAGAAAAACGGGATTTTAGAATTTGGCTGGTCCTTGACAAGAAATTTGGGTCAAATACACCGGCCCGAAAAACTCGCTTTCGGAAGCCAAACAACGCTTTCTCCTCACTTAAAAGCACCTAATTTGCACAAAACAGACATCAAACAATTAATCTATGACAGATTTCCGGTTTTAGAGGATTTTCGTGACAGCTAATTAGTGCATTCTTGTGCAGTCAAATAACAAGGTAGTTTACCGTGAAAACTAGGATGGCTCTAGCACTGGGGGCAATGATTTTCATTGCTTCAAAATCAGGATTTACAACCTTGAAACATGATATTTCAAATATGTCAAATCATTTTTTTGGCGTCTCAAGCGAGCGCCTTAGAAATTGCTCACGAACCCGGCCCAATTCTGTCAAATTTGCTTGGTGAGTGACTGTTTACTTGACCTTTTTGTTTTGAAGCGAAGCGCGAAATCCCCAATAAAACACAATAAAAATACCATGAAATACAAAGATAATAGTTTGGTTTGACTTATTTTCCGAGAGTGGTCACTCCCCAGCAATTCTGGACGGATTCATGCTCTGCTTAGGCATTCTTTGGCTTTCAAACTGCAACAAGGACTGCTTTTGACAAGGATTGCCCTCATTATGTGATGCAAACACGATAATTCAAATGAATACGCAAATCAATAAATAAATAAATCAAAATCTCTCAAACCTATTGACGGGCTATTTGTACCATTTTATATCGTGCTATACTGACGAAAATTCTATCACAGCAAACATAACTTCCGTGGTGGAATTAACGTATCCATGAAATTAAGCTTATTACCCCGCCCCACCCAAAGGGTGGTTTGGTTTGTTTTTGGTTTGGTTTGTTTCTGTGTTTGTGCGTTTGTCTCTGTGTTTGTTTGTTTGTTTGTTTGTTAACACTCTAGCGGCAAAACTAATGAGCACATTCACCCCAAATTTGCTATAGGGATTGCCACTGACCCAGAATAGATCCCTATTGAATTTCCTACAAGTAGGTGAAAGTATGTGCGAGGGGCGGGGTTTGTTGTGCCCGGTACCCCTTGTTTAACTAAAGGTATCGCTTTTGAATATTTAATGGAATAAACCAAATAAATTGACATGTTCGAATGACGGAAGTGCGATATTACAAAGGGTAAAACCCCAAAGCTGTTATAAACTGACTGAATTTAACAGTTAAATCGACGTATTGCTTCCTGGTTATTTTAACTGGCGATGGAGCCCTGTGTGCATTTAACTGTGGTTTACACTTAACATACCCAGAACTTTGGTGTAAACTTATTATAAAATTACAGTGGCAAAAAAGGTGCAAGTTTATAACAGTGTATGTACTACCAAATTTTTGGCCAACCACAATAAAAGGAAATCATCAGCCAATAAACAGTGGTGGGCAAAATGTCAGAAAGCCTTGCATAAGGTGATACTGAGTGTCAATATCAATATCAATATTAACTCTGAAAAATACAACATCCCAATTATCTTATTTTTGCATAGTGCATTGTCGAGGAAAAAGCCAAAAGTGCTGAGGGGTCTCAGCAAAGCTGGATCGAAAACTGCACTGCAGGAGACAGGAGTTTTCCTCTCTGTTGGGTCAGGTATGTTTCAATTGCAAACTGGTTTAGATGGTAAGATTATTCAACAAATAACACTAATAGCGTTCTGTGCGAGGGAGGAGAAAAACGAGAGCGCGCACCCAAAAGGGATTACACAGTACATCCGTTCCTCTCCCATATATCCTCTCATTCCCGCTTACGCTTTACGGAATTAATCACAGGAGTGTTAGTGTTTTTTTAGGCAGGGAAATCGCATTTTTGACGGTTCTCTACACAGCCCTTTTTACACATTGACACCCCTTTGTTTTCCAAGTCATATTCCTCTCTTTTTTTTGTTGGAATTATTCTCTTATATAGTGAACGCGGCAAAGTAGGCTACATTTGCACATCCATCACTTTGACTGTCCAAACTGTGAACTTGATTTACGAAAGGCACACTGAATAATGCATTCTAACATTTGATTGGTTGAAAGGGCGGGACTACCTGAAGCCTAAAAGTCAAGAGTAAATTGACCACTCTATTCAGGTCATTAATGTTCATTTTTGTCTCAAATCAAAGCGAGACTTTGATTACATGTGTTTGCAATGGCTTACCCGTAGAGGAGAACCGTAATTTGGCATTTGTTTCAGATTTTTCTTCATCACGTAACCATAGCACTTTTCCAATGGCCCAACTCATGACATACATTGATATTACCTTACATAGCTTCGTATCACTTTTGTGGAAATTTCATTGTCTGAGAGCGGGAGAAAAAAAGGTTGCTCATGCTGCTAATATTTCGCCAAACTGAAAGCCAAGTGCAATGTTGGTTGAATAAGTGATCTAACTAGTCAGAAACAGATAGTTACTTAAAGTGAAAACTTGCTAGCTACCTTCAGTTAGTTTTTACAGGAAAATAATGTCAACGAATGTAAATTAAACATGTTCGCTAGTGTCAACTAGCGAACTAAACCAGGTTTCTGTCACATGTTGGTTAGTAATCGGTTTGCTAGCAGTTGTAAATATAAACCAGATGGATACGTCAGTTGTTAATTACGAGGTGAATTTCAGCGTTGAAATCCCGTGAAGGTGCAATTATTAAAGGTGACATAGCATCAAAAACCATTTTTACCCTGTCTATGTTGACTAACGGTAGTCTACCCGCATTCAAGAACATATGAAAAGTGCTAGACATTCTAAGTGTCTCCATTTCATAGAAATTCCTCTTTTAAAAATGACCGCCAGAAAACGGGCCAATCTGAACAACGGATACATATGATGTCACATGTATGTCACATGTATCTCACTGCCCCCCCACTCTCATTCCGTTTCCTCCCATTCAAAATAATTTGCATACGCGTCTTTATGCAATTCCATTGCTTCCAATCCCTCAGTAAAGACAAGTGTGAGAATTCCACATTCATAATCGATTTCCGTGTCACTAGTGGGGAAATCCACCGTAATGCACGTGAAACGGATTAACTTATTGCACAAGGACTTAAATTTCACAAATGAATTTCTTCAGTGCGCTTTGATTGAATACTTGCTGACTATGGCACAGGAACGTCAATGCGAGAGACTCACTCCGAATGTGTAAGCCTTGGCAGCTCTGAAGTAGCCAATCTGGCTGCCTCCGAGACATTAGGAATGGGAAACATTTGTATAGTTAGCATTCCAACTTTTGTCCTAAGAATCTATATACACGTGTCGACTTTTCATACAAACCATATAAGCATCAGCCTTTGAGCGAGCCTCCTCTGTCTATTTTGATGCTCATATTATCACTAATAGGCCTAGTTGAAACGGTTCTTGAAACGGCTCCAAACTTGGAGCCTCTGGGTTTATTTATGCGTTAACGTAAAATTATTATTTATTCTCGATTTAATGGTGCAAAAGGATTAGGCTAATGTCCAAATGCGTAGCCCGCGCTATAACTTCGTTAAGACACTTTGGACAAGAAATGGTTATTACGTTTGAAAAAAAAAAACATTCAAAAATACTTACCATTCAGAAACGTTTAAATCCAGCCTTTGCTGGACTGGTTCTTCCTCCAATTCAGTGTCCTCATCCGATTCAGGCTCAAACATATAAGGCTGAATCTCTGAATATGCTGCATAAAGTTGGTCTGTCCGTGTTCTGAAGCTGGCGAGTGTTTTCTATTTTCCCTACCGCTCTGGGGTGCGTTTCCTACATAGTTCGTCCATTCACAGTCAATGGGTCCAACTATGTAAATTAGCATCTGTGATTTCGGGAAACGCACCTCTGGGCGAAGTTACATTCTTTGGAGTGGCAGCAAAGCCAGCCAATCAGCATCAAGTGCTTGCATTTCATAATGAGGTTGTCAGTTAAGCCCAAAAGGTCGCCAAATAGGTGCAAAACAACGCGTTCAAAATCCCCCACCCCAACATAGCTTTTTGAGAGAGGTTTTTAGGAAGCTTCTGAGGCATTACAGACCCAACCAAAATTTTGTTGTCTATGTCAGTGTTTCCCAACCCTATTCCTGGAGTACCCCTGCCCTGCATATTTCAGATGTCTCCTTGATTTAACACACCCAGATCAGGTCATTAGGTTCTCCACTAATGAGCTGATCAGCTGAATCAGGTGTGTTATATCAGTGAGGCCCAACCCTGCTCCTGCAGTACCCCTGTCATGCACATTTTATAGGTCTCCCTAATTTAACACACCTGAGTCAGCTGATCAGCTCATTAGTGGTGTACCTAATGACCTGATCTGGGTGTGTTAAATCAAGGAGACATCTGAAATATGCAGGATAGGGGTACTCCAGGAACAGGGTTGGGAAACACTGGTCTATATGTCACATCACAGAACAAGGATAAATACCCCGTTCAACCATTCTGTCACCTTTAATGAATTATTTTATATGCTGGAACCACAGCAGCAAGCTAGAGAAACAGAGCGAGCTGTTGAGGATACAGGTGTATCAGGGCTTCAGGTGAGGTCATAATTATGACTTATACTGTGGCATTATAGGGAAAGCATTAAAGTTAGTCTCATGATGTTCAGCAAATATAACCTTTGAAAGTCAAAATGTCCCATCCAACTTTGGCTCAGTGGGGGAAATGAAAGAAACATGTAATCGTAAAGGAAGTGGCTACTCGCCCCGCAGCGGGGTGAATTGAGGGAAAAGCATCAGCTATCTGCCCCGCAGCGGGCCCGATATGAGAAGCAGTTCTGCTATTCGCACCACGGCATGGCGGATAACAGAGGCACTTCTGCTATTTATCCGGCAGCTGGGCCAATAAGAGATTTCATTTTATAATCCTTCCCACTCTTTGAAGTTTCGCGCGGAAGCGCTGCGGGGCGAATAGACTCTTCCAATCGTAAATCTAACATGATCCAGTCCAATGGGCTTTATGCACAGCTCCACTACTTCCTGAACTTAAGCCAGCTCCTTTATTTCCTGTCTTTCATTATTGGACAAACTGATTAATCCAGGTGTGCCTGACCCCACAACAACAATGGTCAGGCACACCTGGATTAATCAGTTTGTCCAATAATGAAAGACAGGAAATAAAGGAGCTGGTTTAAGTTCAGGAAGTAGTGGAGCTGTGCATAAAGCCTATTAACGCTCGGTTTGCGGCTTGTCCAATTCATAGTCACTGGTCCATTTTGAAGTGTATATCGCGGCAGCAATCGCGTTACCGCACATTAAGATGCTTAGCCTAATAGAGAGGATTGCGAGCTGGCTTGCTAACATAGTTATATATCCATTCACTTGTATCAATGTCCAGGGGCTTCATTTATAAACGGTGCGTAGGCAGAAAAAAGATGCATACGTCACTTTCTTTGCAGATTTCTGATTCATAAAAACAAACTTCACATTAAAACAGGGGGAAATTATTAAGCTTATGCACAATGTCAATAAATTCCAAGTTCATCCTGATTAAATAAACGAAAATTGCATGCAGTTTATTTTACCCATAGGTTTGTAAATTAGGTTATTTTCTACTAAATTCCATTTTAATTTTTTGCGCGTACGTATTATTTCAGCATGAAATCCACGCAAATTTTTATAAATAAGGCCCCTGGTTACTACGTCTGAGTGGGAGTCATGAGAGCGCTGAGATGGTTTGCAGCTGTCAGTTAAGGTTGTGGCAAGTTTATGTATGTGGCATCTTTGTATGAAAATTATGGAGGCACCTTGCGTAGCATAATTTAAAAAACGGAGAAACACTCATTCGGATAATCTCTGTATACAGTAAAGGCAGTATCTGCACTCAGATTTCAAAAGAAAAAATTTCAACTTCGCGCGCTCGCGTCACATACGTTTCCCTGCCAACTCTCACATTAAACCTACGCCCTTGGTTCTGACTTTGAAAATAGCAGTGGGTCGTCTGTGTCTGGTGATGGTTTTTGAGATTTCCTGCGTTATGAAATAGGCTACCGCTTCTGGACATGCGAATAATGCATAACAAACCCTTCGTCCTGGTATTTTGAACGCCAAAGAATGCCTAAGCAGAGCAAGAGTCCGTCCAGAATTGCCGGTGAGTGACCACTCTCGGAAAATAAGTCAAACCAAACAAACTATTATCTTTGTATTTCATAGTATTGTTATTGTGTTTTATAGGGGATTTCGCGCTTCACTTCAAAACAAATGGTTCAAGTAAACGATCACCCACCAAGCAAATTTGACAGAATTGGGCCGGGTTCGTGGGCAATTTCTAAGGCGGTCGCTTTAGACGCCAAAAAACTGATTTGACATATTTAGAATATCATGTTTTAAGGTTGTAAATCCTGATTTTGAAGCAATGAAAATCACTGCCCCTAGTGCTAGAGCCATTCTAGTTTTCATGATAAACTTGTTGCCATTTTACTCTACAAGAATGCACTAATTACCTGACACGAAAATCTTCTAAAACCGGACATCTGTCATAGATTAATTGTTTAATGTCTGTTTTGTGCAAATTAGGTGTTTTTAAGTGAGAATAAAGCGCTGTTTGGCTTCCGAAAGCAAGTTTTTCAGGCCGGTGTATTTGACCCAAATTTCTAGTCACAGACAGGCAAAATTCTAAAAACCGGTTTTTCTCTCTAAATTCAACTAGAATTTAAAAATAAACCCCAGAACCCTTTAAAACTCACCAATCGCTTCTCAAACTCAAAAGTAGGGTAGGTTGATTTTTCAACTGTGGCCACCTCTTGCTCGATTTTTGTGTGCATTCACTCTTAAATAGAAGGTTTGTTTACTGCAAACTAGCTTATACCAAACGATGTGACAACTGGATTTTTCGTCATTGTTTTTGAGCTTTACGTGACCTGAGCGGCGCAATAGAATTTTTTTCTGGTTTGAGTAAAAGCGTAGCCGTCGTTTCTAGTTCATTCGTGGTAAAGTTAGCATTTTTAAAACCACAATTTATCAGTCTTTTATCTGAGAGAATGTTTTGAACTTCTGCAGTAACGCAAGCAGCGAGACTTCTTTCAGTCCGTCGTATGGTACTTCAGCTGGTGGCAGATCACTTGTGCTAAATGTTGTACACACATATAGGACAATGTGCTTGAGCAAAATCATACATTTCTGTTCACTGGAGGTGGTCTCATTATGTTGACATGACGTTAAATGATTACTTGATGACTTATTCTTGGTTCCAATTCAATTAAACTTTTAAATATAATAAAGCTACCTTCAAACATGGTATATGTACAGAAAATACTTCCACATCCAGTCATTATCAAGGATTCACAATGCACTCTTGTTGGGGCGTGATCAATGATAACTTTCTCTCTAGCCAACACTTAATTTAGTCAGAAGGAGTACTGTGTTTTTGTTAGGGTATTTTCATCTGCTTTCACTGTTTAGGGTCATCATTGAGAATTTGTTGGCAAATGGTGCCAAACAAGATGATGTGGTTTGCTGTTCGTTTTGACAATCATTTCTGAAATCGTAGATATGTAATATATTTGTATAGCGCCCTTTCTCGGCAAGTAGCATGGGCAGAAGTTCCCTCGTCTACATTTTCCACTTTGACATTTTGTCATTATCGGTGATCATATCTGCCTTGTGATGTGCCATACTGGATATCAGGTCGGTCCAATTACGCATTAGTTCACCCACCCACAACCCACCCACTATTAATCGGAATCTTTATTTTTATGACCCACCCACCCAATCTGCGGATTAACCGCGGTTCCATCAGGTATAACTGCAATCCGTGCATCACTAACGCACACGCATGCATATACGTACCAGTGGTGGTTCTAGAACCGGGAATTGGGGGGGCGCAGACACGTCCCTTTATGACAATTAGTCCTGGCTAGCTCTGAATCATTTTCCTTTACTTATGTGTTTTCCAATTATCGTAATTGGCAACTGAAGACACGGTTTCTCTCCATATGCGATGGAACAGTGATGAAATCATAGGCTAAATTCAGTACAGTGGCGGAACCAGAACTGAGAATTGTGACAAAACATCCATTTAAAACAGTTATTAGACCTGACCTGTTCTCAGTCATTTTCATGATTAACAAAAGGTTCACTCCGAGAGCACTCTACAGTTAACAGCTGCTGCTTGTTCTCCCCGATTACGTAAGAAGACAATCATTCATCTGGACGCGTATTTGCTGTATTTAAACCAACGTTATTCAAATTTGCATACCTCTCGACACTCACGCCTGAGCAGCACACTGCCTATTTAACTGCCGAGTGCCACTTTTTTTTTTTTTTTAATCATCCCACGCAATACCGAGAGTGAAAGGCGGTATTTCATTGGAACGCAGACCTGATCAATCAATGCAAAGCACTGGCCTATTAATAAGTAAATTATTTTTCTGTACTGAATTTCGCCCATGATTTCATCGCTGTTCGATCGCATATGGAGAGAAACCGTGTCTTCAGTTGCCAATTACGATAATTGGAAAACGCGTCAGTAAAGGAAAATGATTGAGAACTAGCCAGCAATAATTGCCATAAAGGGACATCCCCCCCCCCCCAATTCCCGGTTCTAGAACCGCCACTGATACGCACACAAAAGGGACAAAAATGAGGAAAACACAATGCACACACACGTCCACATTTGCAAGGTGCTACATTGCTGAAGGAGACATTTACATTGCTTGGTGCTAGTGCATCACCCTGGAATGCAGCACTGGCTACTGACAGAAAATTTTCCAGGATTTACCTTTGCGGGGCTCCTCATCATTGTCATGGCTGTCCTCTCCTAAAATGTGTTCTGGCTTAATCTGTTCTGAAAACATGTTAATAAAAGCATAACCAAAAGTACCCAACAATTTACATTGTACCATTTTTTGCCTCAATAATAAGCATCAGAAATTTGGCCACAAAGAAATCTTAGATAAGTAGGAACATTATAGAGCGTTAAGGGGCAGAAATTGCATTGAAGGATGCATGCTAGATTGTGGTCTCATGAACTGAAATCTTCTCAAATGCTTTTTGATGGTAGATGGGATTTGAAGACACATCAAAAATGAAGCAAAAATTGCACAACTCCCTGGCCTGTCTCACCCAGTTCCTCCTCCATGGTACCTCCTGCGCCAGCGCCAGGCGTGTCTTTGACTCCCAGAACTCGATTGAACAGGATGGAAAAGGCACTGCCCCACACCCCTGCAAAAAACACCAATATAAGCTTCTGATCAAACACCTTTGCAAAGATATCAAGCCTTTTTGCCCTGCTATACGCATTTTTCCATTGACCAAGGGGCAGGACTTCCCAACCCAGTTCCAGGAGATCTACCATCCTGCAGGATTTTATTTCAGCACTAATTTGGTGCCCTGGTTTCTATAATAAGTGGCTCATTAAGTGGTTGAACATGCTGCTTTGTTTAGGTCGGACTGAAAATCTTCATGATGATTGACCTCCAAGAATGAGTTGGATTGTCCAGCCATACGGCCATTGCTGGCTAAATGACCCTCGGCATACAGTGATAAATAACCTGTTCACAATAAAGTTGTCATGTGCAACTTTAAGAAAGTCCTTGCCAAAACTAATATTGGTGGCTGTTAAGTGAACTGTAGTCAGCGTTCTGTTCCTTGCACTTGCACATAAGACTGAATGTGATAGATGAGGTGGCTGAGTCACACTGTTATTATACTTTGACTTATGTTTTTTTAAAATTGGATTTATAAAGCATAACATTGTTAGCTAGCACAATATGGACTACTGTCATTGAAGCAATCCAGCCTCTGGAGTCATTACTCGAGCATGATAAATTGATAATACAGTTACATACACACTAAATTTCCACTATTACTCCGAATATGACAATATTTTGAATTTAATGCACGTCATGTTACAAGCATATTCCACTTGGATATTCCAAATTAGACACGACTCCAAATGTAGCATTGATCGATAGTGAAGTGGGAAATTCCAAAATAATTTTTTATATAGGAGCATTCTTTGTAGTTTGCTACCCTGCCACAAAACTCCAACTCTCGTTACCCTTGTTATTTTGGTCAGGCAAAGGCTGTCTCTGCCTTGTATGTTGACATCACGTAACCACACTTCCAGCAGTAAGTTGTAATACGGTCGAACAGCCTCAGATTTTACTACATTTGAGCAAGATTTTGTTGCCAATATCCAACTTGTGGGATATCTTCTCGTTCCATCTAAAAACAATATAATTATCTCATGAATTATCCAGTGAAGTTAGAAACGTGTGTGACACCATTATGCAGAAGGGGGTAAATGGGCAAAAAAAGAATGCATTGTTGAAGGCGCTACGTGCAACTTCTTTTCACATACAGTACAATCATCATTTTCCATTGTCAATTTGTGAATGGACTGTAACTCAAATTATAATATGAGACTTTCTCAGTTGCCTCTTACAGCCTGCAAACTGATTTTTATGAGGAGGCTCCTTGCTTGCCTTCCCTCAGTCCCCTATAGCAGTTCTTGTGCAACAGTAAACAAGATTAGCGTAGAAATTGAGTCAATTTGCGTCAACAAACAACCAATGACAGTAAAAGTGAAATAAGCAATCAAACTTCATTACTGACATGATGGCTTCCATCATGACTCTTATTTCACTGAATCCATGCACAAATGGTTTAGCATAATTGAACAGACCTTTTTTTAATTGTCAGCTCATGTTATTGTTCTAAATATGTCTGGCAGTTTATGGAGACAATGATAACTTAATCTTAAACTCAACAGCCCAAGGCGTGTGTGTGGCGCTGTATGGCACTGTAGCGATTCTATGGAAATAGACAAAAAACCAGAGAAGAAGACGGCGAGCATAAGGCCTTAAATCTACTCATGTGTAGGAACACTCATGCTGAGTTTCAGCTTCATCCATCCCCTGGTTTTGGAGAATAAGACGTTTTGAGATTTTCAATGTCAAGGCCCTCGCCGCCACGTTGGACTTCAAATTGAAATGATTTGAACAAACTTTAAAGGTTTACTCAATTAGAAAAATCTTTGGCTATTTTTTGAAGAAATGGGTCGTATGTAGTAAATTAATATGCATCACACATTTGTAAATGCTTTCTGTAACGTTTTATCATTATTTGAAAACTAAAATTTGGCTGGTTTGTACAGTCCTAAGCCCCGCCCCCCAAAAAAGTTGTTGCACGGACCTCGTAGTCATGTGACCTGTGACGATTGAGAAGTAAGTTGCAAACGTTCTCAGCTGATCGACCAGTGGTTTGTTCTATACTGATAATTGATTTCGCCTTGATCAATCCTTGATTTCGTTGATTTTGAGATAACATTCATCAACACGCCAAATAGGTGTGTAGTGGCAGGCTGTAACAAGACTCCATACGATGGTGTGAGTTTACATCACTTCTCAAAAAAGAGATGCCAAGTCTCACACATTCGGTGGAGTCTCGCCTCTTAGTGGCATTCACCTTCCTGTGCCGTAGTCAGCAATTTTTCAATGCGCACTGGAGAAATTCACTTGCGGAATTGAAGTCATTGTGCATTAAGTTAATCAGTTTCACGTGCATTATGGTGGATTTCCCAACTAGTGACACGGAAATCGATTATGACTCGGGAATTCTCACGCTTGTCTTTACTGAGGGATTGAAAGCAATGGAATTGCATAAAGATGTTTCAGATGGTCTTGTTTCATTTAAACAATTCAAACGATCATGAAACACATGCATTGTTTCCTATCCCTGAGTAAAGAGAAGCACGAGAAGTCTGGGGTCATAATCGCTTTCCATGTTACTTGTGGTGAGGTCCACCTTTACGCAAGTGAAACTGAAACTTCAATGCACAAGGATTTTAATTCCGCCTGAGAATCTCATTAATAAGCTTTCATTGAATAATTGCGGACTACAGTGAATAAGCCTAAAAAATGCGTAGGACCTACATCGAATGCGTGAGACTTGGCATCTCTGAGATCCGGTCTCGTGCTTACTCCCAATTTGCTCAGCTGCTATCCCGCTGGGCCCGGTGCGGGTAGCCCACGGCCCAGCCCTGCTGTACGGCTTCGGTGTAAATGTCTATGTAAGAGTGCTGTGAAGACGAGCTGACAAGTGAGCTTGTGTTTACGTTGCTTTGTTGTTGTTAGTAACTTAGTATCGTTGAATATTGTTGTTGATGAAGACATTCTAATTTTGCATTTGTGTTTGTTTGTGAAACACTGGCCATATCGTGATCCTAGTCACCGGGGACTACTAGGACTTCGGTACAGCACATATCTGAAAGCAAAACCCAAACATAAACACAAGCGACCGGTCCATGTGAGTATGAAGTTGCCGTGTTTCTCAGTCGCTTCTATGTTCGAAGTCCAAATTTGCACTCATTTTGTGTAGTATACAATGCAAGAATGCGTAAAACAACTGTACACGCGTTTACGACCAATGCAAACTTTTCCTTTTGCAATGCCAGATGAGATCAGAGCTTTGTTCACGGAAAAGTTAAAAACCCACAAAATCTGGACATTTTGTGTCAAATCATTTCATTGAGTATGTAGAAAATGTATCGATAAGAATATTCGTCCCAAATAAGATAACTAAAACTTTTCTTTCTTTCACAAATTGGCTGTTGAAATGAGAAGTCAAATAAGCCATTTTGTGTACAAGCTCCGGTGCAACTTACTTCTCATACATTACAGCCGATTAGCCAATCGCTCACGAGTTTTAAGGAGAGGTCTCAAAGTGTCTAGTTTCTTCATTTTTTTGCCAGTATGACATACAATTATGAAAGTTAAATGCTGGATTCGTGAATTACAGGCAATAATACATGTCTACAGCGTTTTTTTTTCCCAACTTAGTAGATCTTTAATCTACTCGTGTAGGAGCACTCATGCAGAGTTTCAGGTTAATTCGTCTGTTGGTTTCAGAGAAAACGTTTTAAATTTTCAAGATCAAGGCTGTGGCAGCCATATAGGATTTTGGATCGGAATGATTTGAACAAACTTTAATCTACACCTGTACGAACACTCATACTATGTTTCAGTTTAATGCTTAGTGGTTTCAGAGAAGACAGCACTTTTAAATTTTCAAGGTCAAGGCTGGAGCGGACATATTGCATTTCAGATTGCAATGATTTGAACAAACTTTAATCTATTCATGTGTAGGAAGACTCATCCCAAGTTTCAGCTTCATCTGTTGGGTGATTTCCGAGAGGAGGACTTTACGAATATTTACAAGGTCAAGGTCATGGCGGCCATATTGGATTTTGGATCAGACAATTAGTTCTAAGGTTAATCTACTCATATATACGAACATTCATTCCAAATTTCAGCTCAATCCACTACGTGATTTCGGAGAAAAAGACATTTTAAAATTTTCAAGGTCATGGCAGCCATATTGGATTTCAGAGCGGAACTATTTGTACTAAATTTAATCTAGTTTCAGAGAAGAAGATGTTGACATACGACGGATGATGACAGACAAGCAGGCGATGAGGTAAGCTCACGTACCATGGTCCAGGTGAGCTAAGAAGGCATGAGAAATATGGATCACTGTCTTTTATAAATGGGTAATTCTCTGAAAGTGGTACCTAAAAGTGGGGCACTGGGGTGAAAAATTCAAAATGCCACAATTCAGGTGTATTTCAGTGCATTTCCATCTAGATTTACCATAGATTCATGAGCAATTGCTATAAAGACAGTACGAGAACTATTTCATGCACATAACAGCACATTTATGAACAGAGGAAAATCCGTATGTAACCTGGACACCAAACTAACAGCAGAAGGAGTCAAAGGAAAACTTTGAAAATGGATTCAACACATACACATCACAGCACTTTCTGAAGAAACAACACTACTGCTGAAAATTCAGAAAAAAGGATGGCAAAGTTTGCAATAAAAATAAGAATTTCAACATGGCAAGTCAGTTAATTGGGCAGATTTTGACCATCTAAAATTTGAAACTCTTTCACAAGAACACATCAATGTAAAATCTGTCTAATTCCACTTTACTGTGTCCCATTTGTCACCCTCAAGTGGGCTTATCTTGTTCAGCAGTAAAAAATGGTTCATCTTCACACAGCCTGCCAGTATTTGGAGATGTTTTGTGCGTAACATGGACACCAGGTAGCATTGTGTCTCTCTGTAGTTCTGTTACGTACAGAACAACATTGAGGAATCTGTTTTGATATTTCAAATGACAAATTAATTTTGGTCTGCATAAGAAGTGAACTATAAAAACAATGAAAAAAATGAGATGTAACCAAAAAAGAATGTGAACAACCAGTGGTGTGTGACAAAGTTCCATCCGTACGTAACACAGACTCAATACACAGCAATGTCCACTACACTGAGAAGTGCATTCTCATCGGCCAGACATGAGAGGAAAAAATTGGCATAATTCACCAAATGCTCCACTTTTACACAGATATCAACAGAGGTGTATAAAGTACTGGAAAAAAAAAACTAATTAAAAGTAGAAATACCATAACTGAAAGTTACTTTGGTAAAAGTTGAAGTCACCCATAAGAAAATTACTTGAGTAAAAGTCTTCAAGTAGCTCACATTAAACGTACTTAAGTACCTTGTGAAAAAATATACTTAAGTATCAAAAGTGCACAAAGTATTTTTCATAGTATGCATAGAAAGAAGCAAAGCAACCATGCATTGTTCTCTCCTCATGCTCTTTAATCAATTTTCAGGCGAATGAAAGATACAGTATTCAAAAAACAAACAGGCAGTCTCTCCTTTATATACTTCTTCTTTTTCTTCTTCGAGTTTACTGGCCGTTTAAAAAACTACAATAATTTGCTATAATTGTTAGTAGAATTACATAGTATCAATACCATGTCGAATTTTTGCTTAAGAAAACTGATTTTTCTTAACTACTAATTGAGATACCACTGTAGCTGAAGTGGTTGCTACAGAGGACAACGATTTTTTCCGTAGCAAGAGATAATTTTTGTGAACTGCTGGATAGATACTATGGGCAAGTATTTTGAGCTGTTTGCACATCAGGCTTAGCTGAGGAGTTTAATTCAGGCAACTCCTGAAAAACAGGGATTGGAATGAACTCATCCATTCTAAACCGTATTCGAGCTCGGTTTGCTTGTGAATATTCAATAACTGATCCGGGAGTGCCATCCAGGGATAGAATATTGTTCTGCATGCATAAATTTGCAGCTCCATGTCCGCTGGCAGACACGATCTGCACAAGGCGCTTAAGATACCCTACTGAGCACCGTTGTTCTTCTCGAACACGCCACATCCAGATAATCCTTAATTGATGAATTACATTCATATTTTAAATTGTAATGAGCAACGAAGTGGCCAGTGTCAAAGTAACTTTGACTACGTGTCGTATAAATGTACATTTTGTAGTGTTTCATTGATAGAAAGCATGCTGCAAATGCGAACTACCAGTTGACGGTAAAAATGTACTTTGATCTGCACATAACTCCAGTGGACACGACTTATTACGCACAGAACGGTAAATTGAGGCCGGATTTTCAAGCTGCAAGTAATGAAGAGAGAACAAAATCAACATTGGATATAAATTTCGATATCAGATCTTTATTTTAAGCTCAACTACATGTGTTGGGAGATATATTTTCAATAACAGCGTCGGGTGGAAGCTTAGTAATAAAACATGTCCCAATTTTCGTTCACCATTTTCAACCAGTTTTCAAATAAAAAATCCAATTTTTTTTTTTTTTAATGTATCGTAATATTTTTTTCTGTACAGTCGAACATGTCCATGTGGGATATTTTGTGCAAGGATATTGGTTTAAATTCAATAACATTTACTGGAAAATGAACTTGCAAAGTGAAGCATGTTATATTGACCCAGTTTCAGAGAATAACCCAAATACATTCCAGAAATATTTGCATGCTGTCACGGTTTCCAGGTCAAATATGTCCTGTCATTGATTGGTGAAAACATGCTGCAGAGTAACATTTGTGTACTGAGTGACGATGGGAACGCAGTCTTTCTACAAACATGAAGGCATACCTGCCACCAGTGATGCCTGGGGACATTAAGCACACCCACGCCTTCCCTAGACTGGGAAAAGTGGTGTATGACAAGCCAGATCCCTCACGGGTGTCATTACCTGCTAACTAGAAAATTGTTCACTGACACTACCCTACAGAAGGGGATTCCGACAGCCCGGTGATCTTCAAACTATGTGGATGTGACACTATATTCATTTAGATTTCCTACAAAACGTTCTGACGGTATAAAGGTCAGAACTGCAGCACATTAACTGTTGGTGTACAAGATGGTAAGATTTAAGGTCAAGGAATCCACCCTTGGACCTCACCTTCAGGAATACTTAAGAATAGGCATACAAAGTATTGGCAGATGTGGCTCTTACCCATGAGGAAATGCAAGGGGTTCTCGTCATACTTCTTCACCACACTACCCATGAAGAACTTGCTTCCAAAGAGGTCTGGGGTCATGAAAGTACCGTATTTTGCCATTCCTATCTCATAAGGGCTGAACTCCACCCAATCTGTGATTTGCAACAGAAAGAAACAGCATTTAATTATCATTATGATAAAGATTTCTCCCTGCGCTTACAATCCAAGCATCCATTATCTGGTGCCTTTTCTAGAACACAGTGGCTGACTGGAAGGAATATACCCAGACATGTTGTGAATCCATTGCAAACACATTAACTCATACATCATACCCACAGGCAATTTAGACCCTTGAGTAAGTCTAAACTGCACGTCATTAGACTGTGGGAGTAAAATGAAGTACCCAAAGGAAATACATATGGACACAGGGAATGCATGCAACCGGCTCTACACAATCATGCAACACAATACATTGCTAATTTTACAATGACAGACAGAAACAGAATATTCTGCAGTACAAATTTCAACTTGAGCAGTTGAACGTCTGAATTAACGTTCACATACCAGTGCATTTTGATGAAATTTTTAATTAATTTTCAAAGGTCTGGTAAAACAATAAATAGATGATGTGAAATTGTGAAAATAATTGTGAAATTAGTGTTAACTAGAGGCCCCTGATCAAAGAATTCAAGTGATGAAGAATTCAACCTTATGTTAGGTGCTTTTTATTTGTTTTACCATATCAACAGTTCACTCATTTGCCCCTTGTAGGTTCCGAATAAACAAATCGCTTTTGGCTAGATATATATTTTACCCATGAAGACACAACAACCTCTAAAAGTACTGGCAGATGAGCAATTCAGAGCTAATGCATACTCGTGACATAACAGGGTGACTGACCTGCCTGTTCCCCAAAGCAATATTGCTCAACTTCTGGTATATTAATGTGATTGAGCTGACTGCCACAAAAAATGTTTTTTGGAAAATGTTGACCCTGAAACAAGAGTCCTTCAATGTGGTACTCCTCACAGGTAAATATCTGTGTTACCCACAGATTACAGCCCACAGGAAGGAATGACCTTAATGATCGAGGTGTACTGCCTGTTTAAATGGAATGTAATCGGGCGGCAGGTAAGCACAAAAAGTATGTGAAGAGACAATATTGCAACCCTGTAAGATCAACTACGCCAGTATTTCACTGCACAAATTCTTCACACTGTGAAGAGGAGCAGATTTGATGGATGAGAAACACATTTGGCAACAGTTCCAACTATGGCCATGAGCTACTGAGCCTCAATGAATCCTACCCTTATCAATTCCAATAATGACTGGCAACACTTCAAGACAACCCAGTGTGAACAATGCTAATATCTGCAAGGAAATTAGAGGAAAATCAGCAAAGCATTCACATCATTCACTTCGTATCCATGTTTCAGAAAACATAACAAACGAAAGTTCACTTAATAAATATAATATTGATATGAATACTGATGCCATATATTTAACTATGACGACTAACATTCTCTGCGATGAACGAAACGATATTGGTAATAAATATTCAGCATTATTTATTTTTAAAATCATTTATCATTTTTACTGGCAGTCTAATGAATTAATTGCATACTTCATATAACATTTTGTGTGGCCAAAAAAATTCATAACAGAGCCACATGAGAGAGGAAGTCAATCAATACACCTGGGTTTTTTTTTTTGTAAACATTTGCCTGTTTTCCAGGCATGCAAATATACACAAATTAACTCATAAGCATAATGTGTATTTATGTGTGAGAAATGTACGACAACAAAACCACAAAGAGGAAACATAACTGACGGAGCAGCAAAAAACCAAGGCCGGCGCCCTACATTAGGGACAACATGCCAACCAAAGTGCGCTTGTCTGCACGTCGTCGGAAACTTTATAGGGCATCAATGATATTTTCCCACACTTCCCCCTCTTCTGACTATACAAATGCCAGGCTGATGAAAGATGCATAAACGATAACTCTTTTTTAAAATAACTTTCATTGTAAGGGACTTTCCATTGTGGTCGGTGATGAATTCATTAATTCTACCAACTGTCAGCTGGATGGGCTGCCCTATTTGGGGTACAATGGGACAGTGTCCCAAATAAAGGTGCTACATTACAGACATTCAAACCCTTCCGAGTCAACATTCTCAACATCATTTTTAAATCATGTCAGAATGTAAGCTCAGCATGGACTCTCCGTCAACATTTTACAATAAACCATCATTGAGTTTTCACTGTGTTCATAATTAAAGTCTTTAAAGATTTAATGCTGCGAGCGCAGACCCTTGTCTCATATTTTGCACAGTGAGCGAGAACTTCCAAACCTATTAGTCAACAAAAAGCCATAATTGCAGCTGAATAGGCCTGTGAAAACTGAGGGAAAGTATTTGGTTGGATGGCCATTATTTGATGTCTCTGCCAATGAGCTAAAGCCAGATAAATATTAGATTAAAAATGGCAGCTGCAATGTTGAGTTTTCTTTTTTCAAAAAAGTTGCCCATGTGATTTTTGAACAAAAGACCAAAACAGATAACCAAAGTGCTGTGCAAAGAAAAGAGCCCTTATAGACAAATACATATTTTATATATATATATAAATATATAATATAGACACACACACACATACCAGCAAACATCAGCTCAGAGACATCAGGCTTGACATGGAGACAAGTGAACAGTGGCAACGGACTCTGCCCCTTGCTGACCTTATCCTGCATGAGGCTGAGTTTGGAGTCCATGCGCTAGAACACAAGGGAAAACAAAATATAAATTATGAAATATCAAGTAACAGGCTTGCAGTTTGGTAATTAGCCTCTTCCACCTGGGCATTACGAGATTTTCAGTGACATGTCATTGAAGATATAAAAGCCCTTCAGTGAGCTCACCATACAATGTATTATCATTCCAAACCAGTTCCCATTTACTTCCCCTAATTACATCCCCTGGCAAAAATTATGGAATCGCCTTACATAGAGGATGTCAGCAAATTGCAGATATGACACAAAATAGTTTTTATTTACGAACTCAACATTCAGGCCTCATGAAACACCACAAAAAAATTTAATTAAATTATTATATTAAATGGCATATGTTTACATAATCAACTAGAGGGAAAAAAATATGGAATCTCTCAATGTTGAGGAAAAAATTATGGAATCCATTGTAACTGGCATTTCGGAAAGAAATACCAGCACAAATCTGAATATACAAATTAGTTTTCAGTCAAAAAGAGAGTGCTTGCAGACTTGTATCTTGTGGCCACAAGTTAACTTGCCGACTTACATCTCGAGGCCATAAAATATATTTTTTTATGTCATTGCACTTCCTGGGTTCCGTAGAATTGGGTAGCGAGCATCAAGGAGGGAAAAGTTCCACACAAAAAATGACACACATCAATCAGCCAAAGAGCAAGCAGTCCACAAAACCTCCGAACCCCGAAAACTGTGACTCGATGGTGACATGCAGTTCCAAAAAGAATGGTTTGGTGGTTGCGTATTTTGTTTGCATCCAAATATCACTTCGAAGAAATTTTAAGTGGTAGATAGAAGCTCAAAATGTGTTCTTTTCAAGAAAATCTACTTGAGGTTTGACCTGGGTTCCCTTTTAACCAGGTTCTGGACTTGCCTAATTGAGAAAAAAACATAGCATCAACAAGAGAGTTGGCAATTGAGACAATGGAAGGGACTATAAAACTGTTTCAACAAGGAAATTCAGCAGGAAAAGTAGCAAATGATGTTGGTTGCTCCCTGTCAGCCAAGTCAAAAGTTTGGTGCAAGTATAAACAAAAATGGGAAGGTTATAAAAGGAAAACATACAGGTTGACCAGAGGAGGCGTCAAAGCATCAGGACAGAAAAATCAAAGCTGTATGCCTTCAAAATAGAAAATGCACAGCAAAACAAATGGGCAGAAACAGGAGTCAATGTTTGTGACAGAATTGTAAGAAATCGGCTCAATGGAATGGGAATTACATACAGAAAAGCCAAACAAAAACCAGCACTAACACCTACACAGAAGAAAGCAAGGTTTCAGTGGGCTAAAGAAAAGCAATCATGGAGTATGAATGATTGGATCAAAGTGATATTCAGTGATGAAACATGAATCTGCACTGGCCAAGGCGATGATGCTGACACTTTTGTCTGGTGTCGTTCCAATGAAACATATAAAGATTACTTCTAGAAAAAAACAAGCAAATTTCCCAATTCATTTATGATCTGGGGTTGCATGTCAGGACCAGGGGAGATGGCAATCATTACCTCAATAGTCAATGCGTAAGTGTAAATTGATGTTTTGGACCATTTGCTGATTCCATTAAAATAAAAAAAAAAGGTTTGGTAGTGATTAAGTCATATCTCAGGATGACTGTGCTTCTTGCCACAGAGCAAAGAGGGTAAAAGCTTTTCTTCAGGAATGGCATTTCAACTCTATGGCTTCTTCTCATTTGCTCAGAAGCTTCCTATTACCTGGATACCCAGTTAGGACCCATCCTTTTTAGGAACCATTTATTAAAAAAGTAACATGAAATAAAACACTCTGGACCCTACTTTAACGATCTAAGCGCTCGGTCTGAAACGTGTGGCGCAAGTGCATTTAGGGCGTGTCGAAATCCATTTTTGCTAGTTAAATGGTGGGTCATCTGGGTGCATAGTAAGGCTCTCAGTGCAAAGGGGTTGGATTTAATCTCTTTATTACTCATCGCCATATTTTGGGTGAAACATGGAACAAACCAATCAGTGTCATCTCCCATCCCCTTTAAAAGCCAGGGGGACTTGCACCTTCGCGAATAGCTTTTATAAGGGCAGATTTTCGAAGTAGCAGGAAAAAAAAAAACTCTTCACTACATCAGAATGAGGGCAGCTCGTGCGCGAAGTGAAAGCGCGCAAGCAAAACATTGGAAACCTGATCACAGTGATCTCCAAAAATGTAATAAAACAAATTTTTAAAATATTGCTCAAAATTATTTTAATCATGTCCAGATGCTAAAAATCAAAACGCTGAATCCCCAGGGCCTCAGTTGAACTTTATATTACATTACAACTTGTGCATAAAACAAGTAAATGAAAAAAAAAGGTTTCGATTCAGGGTCATCAGTAAAAATAAATAAATAATTACAGGCTGGTGGGGAACGACCAAGAGAAATTACAATGAGTGAGAAAAACAGCTTGCAAGAAAGAAACAAAATAAATATTATTTTGATTAAGTGCTGTAACCCCTTGAATAATATGGAAGAAATGAATTATAGATGGTGACGACAATGTCATCCATTGCTTTCTGTTGCTTAAAAGTGCCGCTTTGTCGGTCTACTTCCTTTGTCAGCTAAACTGTAAATAATAAATCCATTTTCAAATGAAATGAAGGATTCTGCATTAGATAATGTAAACGGGACAGCAGACACTGTATTAATTTATCAGGTCAGATTCAGTTAGTTTTTCAGATAATTGCAGATAACGGATCTACCCATGCAGGACTTATTCAAACTTCTGAAGTGCATTTTCAGCACTTTCAAACATTTGTTCAGTTATAGTTGGTGTTTCTCGAGATAGACCGAAAATCCAGACGTTGCATGCCATGTACTTGATATTTTGGCCAACCATTGTCGCTGATCAGCCACCCTTCCAGAGGTTATCCAGCTAATGTACATTCAGCTAATGGATTTGCCTGCATATTCACCAGGCTTGTCACCCATTGAGTATGCATGGGATGAACTAGGGCAGCGTGTTTGATCGCATCATGTCCCTACTGTCAACCGCTGGCAACTGGCTCAGCGATTAGTCCCTAAATGGCTAGCGATTCCTCAACGTTATTTCCAACACCTGGTGAACAGCATGTGCCAACGTTGTCACTGAAGCTTCTGCATCTTGTGTGAACATCATTTTGGGGGGACTTTTTCATCAGGATAATAAACTAGTGCCTAATCAAAGTTTTTTGTTGCATGCTTTCTGTTCTTCAGCCATCTAAGAATTATTTTGTCGTGATTCGTCACCATTTCAGTTTGTTGGCTTATATTTATATACACAAATATTTTTGACCCTCAACTTCTTTTGAGTTGCATTAGATCATAAAGCAGAGCTTATTTGTTAGCTAGTCTAATAAATGAAGCCGTTTTGCGCCAATGTTTGATAGGATTTGATATGAGAATATCTTTCCCATTTTAAATGCATTTTTTAAACCTGAAAAAAGTAAAATGGGAGATGGAATTCAGATTATGTTTTGGAAAAAAATATTTATTTGGATTATTGCCATCCTTACAATATCACATGTATTATATGTACATTGTAAGTATAACCTCTCGGTGATCACTTTTTCATTTCCCAATCAATAATTTCTTAATCACTATTGGCTTATGTATTGGTCTTGATTATAATAAATTGTTAATAAAGCATCTTAACTGGAAATAGACTGAAAACAATCATAAGTTAAAAGGTGAGGTTACTGAGGGGCTTCTCAATACGCAACTGAAAATCCCATGAGACTGGCGTTAGCTCTTGGAGTAGTTGGGGATTAAGAGGTTTAGAGACTTGGAGCTAATTTTTTAATGCATGCAAAGTCTTTTAGCAAACACAAAACTAATAATACAGCCAACAGATAGAGAAAAAGGAAGTAACATGTCCTATTATTACGTCAAGACATTGGCTTAGCAAAGGTTTGGCAAGTGCAAGTGCAAAAACTCTCAGTTAATCAAGCTGTTGGTTTTCAGACAGGGCACTGCTGGTTCACGTCTGAAGTTACCAAGTGCACAGAAGGACAGGGAATTGAACCATGGGAACTATGGAGGTAAATTCCAATCTTCATTCAAGAGCTTGATATTTCGACATGAGACCAGACATATCGATTTAATGCATAGATTTTGCGAAGTTTTTTCCTCAAAACTCTGCTCTTGCACTCAAACAGCCCCTGCTGGCACTTGGATCTGCTGCAGCTTGGATGGATTTTTTGCGATTTTACATAGCTATTACTGGATGTCACGTCGGGGTTCGACGATGACTACTGGTGGGTGGCACGAATATGGGCGGCGAGGCCAGCAGCCGATGCACACGGTCTTGAGCAGGTGGTGCATTTGTAGGGGGCATCAGCAGATTCTGGTGCTATTACAGTAAAGGAAAAGTATGAGCACTGGTGTATAAATATATAACCTTTCCTTTTATTCCAAAGTCGTGAAGAAAGCAGTGGAAGTACATATGTGGCCGAGGAGGGCAGGAGCATATGAACCTAATAACCAAGTAAACTGTAAAACACATGGGCCTGCAATGAGGCAGGGACAATTTCATTGGTCAGCACGAAACTTCGCATTCTGTTGGTTGGCGATTTCTGGCAGGAATGTATCGCAAAAAAATCCAAGCGCAAGCAGAAATATTCCAAACGCAAGCAGAAACATTCTAAGGATACAGAGGCAGTTTTGAGCGCAAGGAGAAAAGGCTGAAGTTCACATGCAAAAAATCCGTCCAAGCAGCAGCAGATCCAAGAGGAAGACGGAGCTATTTGTGTGTGTGAACATAATTTTGGGGAAAAACTTTGCAAAATCTACGCATGAAATCAATATATCTGCACTCAAGTCGAAATACCATACTCTTTTTTTTTTTTAAGATTATTTTTTTGGGAATTTTTCCTTTATTTGACAGTTATACGGTGTAGAGAGACAGGAAAGTTGGGGAGAGGAATGGGGGAAGACATGCAGCAAATGACCTGAGCTGGAATTGAACCCAGGTCGCTGCTGGAAGGACACAGCCTTTATGGTACGCACGCTTAGACCGATGAGCCACCGGGGCGCCCCTACCATACTCTTGAATCAAGATGGGAATTTACTTCCTTAGAGAACCAACTATCTAAGGTCATCCTTTCACTCGCGGTGCCAGAAATATCCAGCACTACCTGAATGCAAAAATGGCCTGAAGACCTTCGCTGCAGTAACTGTAAGAGAAATGCTCATTATTTTATGAATAAATAATTAACAATTTGCATGAAAGGGCTCTCCGTTACAACCTAATAACTGCATAGCATTTATTTAGCATTGCTGCAAAAATTGTACAAAATGAAGACGGAAAAATCACTACAAACTCAAATTGGTCTCTGCAATAATTACCATTGTCTATTTTCTGGTAGGCCTGATAAGAAAAAATCATGACACATCTAATTATGGGTCTTGGATAATAAATAAATAAAAACAAGAGGCCCATGGGCCTTAATGGTCACCTGAGTTGTATAAAAACTGATGTTATTGATGTCAATGAACCAAGTATACCCAAAAGCATCATTTTCCCATATAAAGTATAGTAAATTTCGCCCCCTCACCAGGGGCAAACATGGAGCCTGGGGGCCATGAAATTCACAATTTTGAAAAAGCACCTCAAGACCCTTCCATCTATGAAGAGTATTGGTTTCCAGCCCATCTCGGTCTGGAGAAGAAGACAGTTGAAATTTTTGGCAATATGACCCCATTTGGGCCCCATCCCTCAGCCCCTGGGAAAGAGACAGGGTCAAAAATGTCATAGTATCAAACTGTCATCTCATGGTTATAATGCCAATCAAGTTTGAATGATTTCCAGTAGAAAATGAACAAAATATACCCAAATGTATCATTTTCCTATATAAACTATAGTAAATTTCACCCCTTTTCCAGGCGCAAACTTGGAGCTCGAGGGTCATGAAATTCACAATTTTCATAAAGCACCTCAAGAGCCTTCCATCTATGAAGAGTATTGGTTTCCAGCATATCTAAAAATTTCAGCCAATTTGACCACTTTTAGCCCCACCCCTCAGAGCTCCTGGGGGTGGGCACCATATAATTCACAGTTTTGGTGCACATTTGACCAAGGAAGGTTCCTGCAAAATTTAATTGAAATCGGATCAGCGGTTTCTGAGAAGAAGTGGAAAATGTAGTGACCACTTTTAGCTCCGCCCGCCAGAGCCCCTGGGGGTGGGCACTATATAATTCACAATTTTGGTGCATATATGACCAAGGAAGGTTCCTGCAAAATTTTATTGAAATGGGATCAGCGGTTTCTGAGAAGAAGTCGAAAAAGTTTTGATCACTTTTAGCCTCGCCCCTCAGAGCCCCTGGGGGTGGGCACCATATTATTCAAAAGTTTGGTGCATATTTGACCAAGGAAGGTTCCTGCAAAATTTTATTGAAATCGGATCAGCAGTTTCTGAGAAGAAGTCGAAAATTTTGACCACTTTTAGCCCTGGCCCTCAGAGCCCCTGGGGGTGGGCACCATATAATTCACAATTTTGGAGAAGAAGGTTCCTGCAAAATTTTATTGAAATCGGATCAGCGGTTTCTGAGAAGAAGTCAAAAATGTGAATTGTTTACGGACGCACAACGGACGACGACGAACAAAAGGCGATCAGAATAGATCACTTGAGGCTCGTCTCAGCTGACCTAAAAAAACTTCCTCATATCAGTGATAGATTTACCAACTTGCAGGAGATCTTACTTTGTTTTCTCACGTCTTGAGTTTGGGCAGAGTACAAAGGCACAGCCACAGGGGCCAGGTTTCAATTTCAGCAGTATTATGGGCTGAGACAGAAGCTGATAACTGTAAAGGGAAATGCCTCAGCATCTGGGGGCCTTCTATTAAATAAGAGTTTGCTTATTTTTTGCTTTCCCAAGTTTAAACAAGTCTGCACAAGTTGCAAAAGTCTTATGTGGTTCACTTCATTCCCAAAAAAATATCTGCGCACTCAAGTCGGGTTCTGTGTTCAAAGAAGTTTTTAAATTTCTGGACCTCGCTAATTATACATGCATATACTGTTATGAGAGCATGGGAGGGAAGCAAACCTCATAAGACATCTGCAACAAAGGCTAACCAACACCAATATGATGAAAATGCTCAAAAGGTGGAATTTTGGTGTTGAAGTTTTCCCGAACACAAGTGCTCTAGCTGCAGAGCAGCTCACTTCGGTAGGCGCTCCAGTAGTTCGAAGTTTGGTGCGGGGCCTGTCGCTATCGTTGTAAAGTTGCTTGATTTCCTTTATGGTCTCATCCAGTTGGCTTTTTGGTCTTGAAACTTTTATAATTAAGCGGAAGCGTCCTGTACAGCACACAAACAGTTTGACTGAGGAACATACAACAGTATTTATATGGAAAGAACACTACTTATAATTGAAGGAACATCGTTGGCTTTTTCCGTATACAGGTATTTTCTCTTCCTTCGATCCGATTCTTACTTTACCAAAAAAAAAAAAAAAAAAAAGTCATTATCGCTGATTTTTTTAGGGGGTTTCTGTACCCGCAATTTTAATTATTGATATTTGACAGGGGAGACCCAAAAAGAGTATCATATAACAAGCATTCTGAATGGCTTATTTCGCACAATGCCATTATGTCACGGAACACAAAACCCGGTGTTGGTAAGCAGATGTTGTGGAAGGGAAGTGAACCACAGAAGACGTCTGCAACGAGGGCTAGGTTTGAACATCTTGACCCATTTGTGCAGCTGGGGATTTTTACTTGAAATTCTCAGCAGAAGTAAAGTGCAGAAGGTTACAAGGGCACTGACCCACTATGGATTTCGACAACCTCTCATCTTGAAGATCGGTTCCCTGACCACTACACCATGATACAGGAACTAGACTTTGGTGGTCTTGCTCTCACGTCATAAGGAGCAGATGAGTGGATCCCTTTTATCACTGGTGGGCTACCCTTATCTGTCACAAGTTTCATATACAGCACCCCAGTCTACGTAGAGATCACCCCAAAGAATGTTCGGCCAAACCACCTGACCTGTGCTCACGCCATAGCGCTGACCATGGTGCAGCAGCTGTCTGATTAGATTGTGGTGGGGGGAGAGAGCTCTCGCAAATACGCCAGCGCAGATAACAAACCACAGCACTGCATCGGAGAACATCAAATCACACTGCTTGTCACTTCCCTAGCTCTAGTCGCAGAACAATATCCTCCTGCTTGTCAGCTCCTGCTCATATAATGACACTATTTCACTGCTGCACAGGAATTTTACAGAGAGAAATGACAATAGGTGATTAGAGGGTTAGGGTTTTGGTGAGTGAGGTGTAGGTGAGTGGGGGGGACGTCAGCAGAGTAGGAGAGTGGCATCTCTTACATCAGGAATTAGGGTCTCCCCAATAAGCATGCCGAAGATGTCAGTAAAGGTGACAGGCTGGCCGCCAGCCTTCTTCGTCCATAGAGACATGATGTACTGCTTGATATGCTTCAGCAGTCGCAGTGGGTTATTGCTCACTCTCTGCATCAGCTCCTGGTTGATCTCCCCGGGGCCCTTGGTAGGGAAGTCTGGGTGGGAGTACAGCGTCGACATGTACCTAAATCCCCCACAGGGGCAAAGGGTTACGTCATTAGCCCTTGGAATTTGGCCTGCCCACAACCCCTTCGGCCCACGAAGGGTTCATCTTCCCAACAAATCAACTGAGCAATAAATGACTGACCTGCTTCCATCATTTAACTCACTTACATTAAACAGACAGCACAACTTTTCATTTTTATGAGCAAGAAATAACTCACGTACCCTCCTACTGTAAACACTTTTGAAAGAGGAATTAGCTCTTTCATAAAAATGAAAATGTAAATGTACTTCCCAGGATAAGGAGCAGTAACAAATGCTTAATTTATAACTGTTTACAAAGTAAGGGATAGGAAAATAATTTGAGTTACATTATATAATTTGGGCTTTAGGGTTCATTACCATAAATATTTATGCAAGACATTTGTATAAACATATAAAGCTGACCGTACTTAGCGTGCTTAGCACAAAGCTCCTTTGAAAATATTGTAACCAAACCGTAACTTTGGCTGTGTTAAAACTTGAATATAACCACATAGCAACAAAAAATCAAATTTTAAAATGGTGTTTGCTTCAGCAACGAGCAGGATTACAGCCATAATATAAGAAAAGCAAAAACTAGCACCCAGGACCAAGCCTTGAAGTCACACTTTGGCCCCAGCGTTTCACCCACCAAGTCGATCCTGACAGTCCCGCAACATATGTGGCACAGTCCAGGACTCCAGACTCATAGAGAGCCTTCATCACACCAGAGAAACCCACCATGGCTCTGAAACCGCCCCCGGACCCTACAATAGCAATTACAGGCACCTGCACACACATTAGGGAGATATTAAACTCTCACACATAGACATGTGCATACATTCACACAAGAGATATAACAAACATAACTACCAACCCACATTTACAGTGCAGTACATTCACATGCACACAAACACACTCTCTTAAATGTGCTTTTGACAAGCAATTAACACTTTCAAGTTTAAAGAACAACAAAATTGCTCAGTGCAGCCCAGCCAGTGGGTTAGATTACAGTCCAGCACACCCAAATAACATTCTAAGAGGTGATTATGAGGCTGTAAAATGTCCTTGTTAACGATTGAATTTTTATTTTTACACAACTACAGACTAATTTTTACATGACCAGTTCAGTACCAGTTTTGTACTGGAATGTAGACTCGCAAAGCAGAAATGAGTCACCCTTCAGCCAGGAATGAGCACCATCAAAACATCCAATTAGTGGATTCCAGCCCCACCAAAATGCTAATGAGGGGTCATTCCCATGAGCTGGGCAGCACATTAGCTCATACAGCATATCAACCCTTACAGTAAACTGTGAACCAATCAAATCCAATCACCCTCTTGGCCATTACAATGAATCCATTACCAACTGACAGTGTCAGTAGGCTCCTTAAATACGGACATTTCAGTCCATGTTTGAGTCTTTTCTTAAATATGAAAACTGACACTCAGTGAAAAGCACTGAGGGTGAAGGGTTAGTAATAAAAGCACGGGAAGTGGACACACCAGTATGTCCGTACATTCACAAAAATGTGCACAAATACCCACACTGTATTTACAAACATACACTGTATTTGTATTTCATAAATACACACAGGAAACCTCTTATAGTTGCCGAGTGGCAAGAATACCTCTTGAAGCGAGCATGGCAGGAAATGGCCCTTCTCCAATTTCAAGAGCTTCTTGATCCCCAGCATGACTCTGTCTCGCCTCGTCTGCCTGTACAGCTTCTCCTTATCGCACAGAGCCATGCTAAAGCGCAGGTCTGTGGAGGAGCTATGGAGAGACGAGAGGAACCCATACATTTTAGGATTCTGTTTTTTCCCCATATCGGTGCAGCCAAATGCAACAATAAAATGGCTTCCATTCAGCTTACAGGCACATATTGTAATAAGCTGAGACTGTGTATGCGGACTGCAAGAACTAGATCAATGACAGGAGTGTGACAATACGATATAAGTCCTGCTGACAAAATCCCTTTCCCCATAAGCGTTATTTATTTAGAGTCACCTAAAAGGTTGATTATGAGCTACCCATTATGATCAATAGTTGCAAGGGCTGGATTTGAGACCAGGCCATGAAATTCACCCACGCAATGGAAAGCAATTCTTAAACAAGAGCATATTTGAAAAGCTGAAACTAACCCTCGCTGTGTACCCCTTTACTGCAGACAATATGGAAAGAATGTGTACTTTTTCAGCTTTGATGACTACCCAAAACACATGCACAACCCCCTGTCTAAAGAAGTTGGGACGCTGTGTTAAATGTACTGTAAATAAAACAGAATACAATGATTTGCAAATCAATTAAAACCCTGTATTTAATTGTAAATAGGACAAAGACAATGTATAATGAAACTGAGAAATTTTATTGTTTTTTGACAAATATCTGCTCCTTTTGAATTTGTTGCCAACAACGTTTAAAAAAAAAAAGTTGGGACGGGACAATAAAAGACTGGAAAAGTTGCATGAAGCCAAAAAAAGTCAACTGGCAGAACACCTCACAGGTAATTAGATTATAAAGCAACAGGTCAGTAACATGATTAGGTGTAAAAACTCTTTCATGCAAATATGGTGAGGGATTAACCACTATATGAAAGACTGCATGGGGAAATAGTTCAACAATTTAAGAGAAAATTGCAAAGAATTTGGGGATTCTATCCTCAATGGTACATAATATCATTAAAGGATTCCAAGAATTCAGAAAGATCTCATGGGACAAGGGACAAGGCCAAAATCCAATTCTAAATAGCTGTGATTTTCACATTCTCAGGTAGCACTCCATTAAAAACAGACAGGATTCAGCAGTGGAAATCACTGCAGGAACTCAGGAACACTTCTGTAAACCACTGTCAGTAAACACAGTTTATCACTGCGTTCACAAATGAAAGTTACAACAATTCCATGTTGAGATTAAAGCATATATAAACAAGATCCAGTAACGTTGCCTTCTTCTCTGGGCCCACGCTCATTTAAAATGCATGGAGGGAGGTGGAAAACTGCACTGTAGTCTGACTAATCAAAATGTGGAATTCTTTTTGGAAATCATGGATGCCAGATCCTCTGGTCTAAAGAGGAGAGGGGCCATTTGGTTTGTTATTAGCACACAATTCAAAATCTAGCATCCAAGATAGTATGGGGGTGCATTAGTATAGATGGCATGGGTAACTTGCCTATCTATGAAGACAACATTAATGGTAAATGATATTAGGTGGAACATTTACTGCCATCCAGATGCCTTTTTAAGGAAATTGCTTGCTCATTTCAGCAACACCGTGCCAAACACCACACCCTGAATGTATTGCAACATCGTGGTTCTGTAGTAAGAGTCTGGGTGCTGAAGTGGTCAGGCTACAGTCCAAACCTGTCACCCACTGACAATATTTGGCACATTATGAAATTAAAAATATGAGTAAGTATGGAATCAGATTTGTGTCAAAATTATCAAACAAAACTTTTTGGATATCAAACAAAAATTTCAAAATTGAGAGAGAATATTACTCACTGAACAAAAAAAAGTTACCTCAAAGGTAAAACTTATGAGTTGTAAACAAATTATTTTTATGATGGAGTAAACCATTAGTCTTTTAGTTGTTTGATGAATTGTTCTTTCGTTCTCAGTACCCTCTGCTGCTTTCGCAGTTATCAGATTTGCGGTTACGCTCCCAGCTCTCTCGTTTGCGCTTCTTGATTTTTGTTTGCAATTCTGTCACAAACCTCTCGGTGGGCGGGATTTTTTGTGTGGTCTGACCTCATTGGCTAATTGAATTTTGGGGCTCAGAGCCTGGAGAAATGAATCCAACCATAGAATGTAGCCACGAGTCTCACTTCGGACTCCACTCACAAGTGAATCACACCAGCAACGATGGAAATATTACAATGGCTGATGAAGGGAATCAATGTGTGTCCTTGATTCGTTGCCGTGGCCTACTCTGTGGAATCAAATTAGGGCTAAAAGTTTTGTGCTTGTGCAAAAAAGTTTTGAACTTGTAGAAATATTTTGTGTGTGTAAAAAAGTTTTGAGTTTGTAAAATAGTTTTGTGCGTGTGCAAGAAAGTTTTGAGCTTGTAAAATAGTTTTGTGCTTGTGCAAAAAAGTTTTGAGCTTGTGAAATAGATTTGTGCGTGCCTGGAAAATTTCCTACCTTCCTGTGTGACAGTGAAGTTGCGGATACGCTCAAATTTCCTACCTTCGCGTGCAACACTTTTTTTTAGAAGCACAAACCAGATTTACGAACCTCGAGCTACAAAATAATGGCCCTATTTTGACTCCTGTAGGGTAGACTAGCCAATCAGCACGTTGCCCACTGAATAGCCAATTAGAATATTCCTCACCGTCACAGTAAGTCAAACTGTCCAAACAGTGGCCAAACGGTTCTGACGCTATTTCTCCCCCATGTCGATAGCGAAATCCATAGCTTGTTATTGATTTATGTTTTTGTTCTACTGTAATGTAATAATCATATATTCTCACCAGCAATAGCCAGAAGTGGAAACAGTGATATGTCTCGGCAATTGATGTGTGCGCTCTTCACCAACACGGTTCGATTGACTCACGTTACATTAATTAGCTGGTCAGCAAGCTAGCTAGCTGCTCTCCTGCAAGTTGGCGAACATTCCAAACAACCACTGTATACAACTTGATTCCAGTTCATTAAACCTGATTAGATTGCGATCAGTCACCAGAAACTACCACTCAAGTATCTTTTATATGATTCGTAACGGTCTTATTAATCTTGTGTTTTATTGGAGTCGATCGTAAAAACGGACTGTTTCTCAGTCTGCACAAAAAGTGCAAGGAACAATTCAGCTGTTCAAGAAATGGGTAGCTATCGCGATCAAGTCAGCAAGGGCAAACTGGATGCTCAAAACTTTAGTTCAATAAAAACGAAAACTGAGCAATGGATTTCGAAGGTCTCTATATTGTAGCAGCGCGAGGATGTGTTTCTGGTCTTCTCCCAGCTTACTCCTATGCTGCCCGCGATTCACCCACTTGATAGAGATAGCTTCCTGTTTCTTGGAAGTTTCTGGTGACTGATCGCAATCTAATCAGGTTTAATAAACTGGAATCAAGTTTTACACAGTGGTTGCTCATAATGTTCGCCAACTTGCAGGAGAGTAGTGAGCTAGCTTGCTAACCAGCTAATTAATGCAACGGAAGTCAATCGAACTGTGTTGGTGAAAAGCGCACACATCAATTGCCTAAAGACATATCACTGCTTCTACATCTGGCTATTGCTGGCGAGAATATATGATTACAATGACATAACAGTACAATACAAATGGAAATCAATGAGCTATGGATTTCTCCATAGACATAGGGGAGCAATAGCGTCAGAACTTTTTGGCCACTGATTGGACAGTTTGACTTACTGTGACAGTGGGTAACATTATGATTGGCTATTCAATGGGCAACATGCTGATTGGCTAGTCTACCCACGGGAGTAAAAATAAGGCCATGTTTCGTAACTCAAGGTTCGCAAATCTGGTTTGTGCTTAAAAAAAAAAAAAATGTTGCACGCGAAGGTAGGAAATTTGAGCGTATCTGCAACTTCACTGTCACACAGGAAGGTAGGAAATTTTCACACGCGCACAAAACTATTTCACAAGCTCAAAACTTTTTTGCACATGCACAAAACTATTTTACAAGCTCAAAACCTTTTTGCACATGCACAAAACCATTTTACAAACTCAAAACTTCTTTACACACGCACAAAACTATTTCACAAGCTCAAAACTTTTTCACACACACATAACATTTCTACAAGTTCAAAACTTTCTTGCACACACACAAAACTTTTGGCCCTAATTTGATTCCATACTACTCTAAAAAAAATCTGATAGTGAATAACACATGGTCTTTAGCTGCTGTTGTAGCCAAGCAACTCAGAAGATTCTAACAGAA
This sequence comes from Gymnothorax javanicus, assembly GCA_029692085.1. Taxonomy (NCBI): domain Eukaryota; kingdom Metazoa; phylum Chordata; class Actinopteri; order Anguilliformes; family Muraenidae; genus Gymnothorax; species Gymnothorax javanicus. The sequence continues at coordinate 35,775,869 of CM056198.1, forward strand.
TGTGGGCTACCGTCCTGCAATTTACTGAGCTGGGGTATGTTTCCCAAAGGCATAACTAGTTGCTAACTCTTTTAACAACTTCCACAGTCTGGTTCAAACAAAGCTTTTGGGAACTGTACCCCTGAACTGTTACTGTAAATATACATTAGCTTGCTTTAATGCTTTTGCATACGTGAATACGCAAATAATATACAATCAATAAAATACAATCGCCTAAGAATGTGTTCCCCACTTCCATATACGTTTCCATTGCAGGACCGTGCTCTGTCGCATGCAGAATTTAATTAGTTGTATCTGGACCACATTTTCATTGTCCAGGTGGATAGGCCTACATGTTGAAGATGAAGGCCTACAGAATTTTAACGAGGTTAAATTTAGTAAACTATAATGTACAAGTGAGGCATATGCTGTAGATAAATTGTGCATAAACAGGACTGTCCACTTTCATGCATTCTGCCTTTTTTTTTCTACAAGTTTAAGTGGCATATTAACGTTCCCGTGCTGGATGTCAGCAATTATTTAATCAGCGCGTTTAAGAGATTTTCAGGCGGAATTGAAGTCCTTGGGCATGGAGGTTTATCAGTTTCACATGCGTTTTGGAGGATTTCACAACTAGTAACATGGAAATCAATTATGACTCCAGACCTCTCACGCTTTTCTTTACTCGGGTTGAAAGCAATGGAATTGCATAAAAAACATTTCGAATGGTCTTATTTGATTTAAACAATTTGAACGATCGTGAAACACAGGCATTGAGTTGATCGAAAAATTGCTGACTACAGCACGGGAACGTGAATATGCCACTAATTCTCATGCCGAGTGCGTGAGAGTTGGCAGCCCTGTATAAATGTTATCTGCTTGATTACATGCCCTTCAAATCCTTCCATCAACCACGCATCTGCTGCATTTAAATAGTGCCGCACGATGCAGACGGATGGTTAATAGTACACCCTATCTCGACTATGAAAATGAAAATCCCAAGCTGCAAGTTAAAAGCTGATATAACCTCAGCACTAAACAGCATAAGCTACTGATTAAGGCAATGCGGGACCTTTTTAAATAACGCTAATGCAAGCCGTCTACGAATGCAGTTGCAGGTTTAGAAGCTGAATCCATATTGGAATTAACATTCAAGTCCAGAAAATTTCACGAAAGTTGGCAGAAGGCTTATTCATTAAATCGGCTATTGCTTCATAAACATAATACAGACAGGGCAACAAAAGACAAGTTGTCGATGTCAATGGGCTTTTTTTTAATGAACTACAACCCCAATTCTGGAATAGTTGAGACAAAGTGTAAATTGTGAATCAAGTCAAAATGCAATGACTTTCAGATCACATGAGCCAATATGTTATTTACAATAGAACATAGATAACATTTCAAACAGAGACATTTTACATTATTATCCACAAAATGAGCTTATTTCAAATTTCTGGCTGCAACAGGTCTCAAAAAAGTTGGGACACAGGTAAAAAAGGGCTGATAAAGCAATTAAGAGAATCAGCTGAAAGAACATTTAACATGTAATTAAGTTAACTGGCATCAGGTGTGTAACGTGATTGGCTATAAAAGGGATGTCTTAGAGAAGCTGAGTCTCTCAGAAGTAAAGATGGCCAGAGGCTCTCCAACCTGTGAAGTCTTGCGTAAAAAAATTGTGGAATACTTTTCGTCAACGTCAAATTGCAAAGGCTTTGAAGGTCTCATCATCGACAGTGCATAACATCATCAAAAGATTCAGAGAAACTGGAAAAATCTTTGTGCGTAAGGGACAAGGCCGAAGACCTTTACTGGATGCCCGTGATCGCCGGGCCCTCAGAAGCCACTGCATCACTCACCAGCATGATTCTGTCATTTACATTACTAAATGGGCCCAGGAATACTTCAAGAAACCATTGTCTGTAAACACAGTCTGCTGTGCCATCCACAGATGCCACCTAAAACTCTATCATGTTCTGTTCTGTGGGCCAAGGCTCATTTAAAATGGACTGAAGCAAAGTGGCAAAGTGTCCTGTGGTCAGACGAGTCCAAATTTGACATTCTTGTTGGAAATCATGGGTGTCGTATCCTCCGGGCTAAAGAGGAGAAAGACCACCCCTCCTGTTATCAGCATTCAGTTGAAAAGCCAGCATCTCTGATGGTATGGGGATGTATTAGTGCATATGGTGTGGGACACTTGTATGTTTTACAAAGCACCATGAATGCTGAAAGGTATATACAGGTTTTAGAGCAACATATGCTCCCCTCCAGATGACATCTATTCCAGGGAAGGCCTTGTGTATTTCAGCAGGACAATGTAAAACCACATACTGCAGCTATTACAACAGCATGGCTTTGTAGTAGAAGAGTTTGTGTGCTGAACTGGCCTGCCTGCAGTCCTGATCTTTCACTGATTGAGAGCATTTGGTGCATAATTAAACGAAAAGTCCGTCAAAGGAGACCCAAAACTCTCCAGCAGCTGGAAACCTGTATTAAACAAGAGTGGGATCAAATTCCAATGGCTAAACTCAAGAAACTTGTCTTTACAATGCCAAGACGCCTCCTCTCTGTGTTAAAAAGACGAGGGGATGCTATATCATGATAAACAAGCCCCTGTCCCAACTTTTTTGAGACCTGTAGCAGCCATCAAATTGAAATGAGCTCATTTCGTGAATAAAATTGTAAAATTTCTCAGTTTCAACATTTGCTATGTTATCTCTGTTCTATTGTGAATAAAATACTGGCTGGTGTGATTTGAAAGTCATTGCGTGCCAAAATTTACTTTACAAGTAGTCAAGACCATACATTCTTCAAATAAAGCACACATCTAAATTATTGAGAATAGCCACTTCTCGACTACATTGTCTCTGTGGGGGCACCATAAAATTCCACAACTTTCTTATTTCTCTGCCAATTCTCATGATCTTGCTGTCAACTACAAGGCCTTTGAGAGCTTTCAATAGGTCATATATTCATTAAAATTAATTGCATTTCAATTTTTTTGTCACATAGTTAACCATATTCAACCATCACCAATATCAAATAACGCTTTATATAAACACACGGCAACTCATTCACTCGAACATATTTATTAAGCAGTTTTACTCGAAACTGTGGATTCTTCGTCCATAACATGCCCAAAGACAAAACATGGGGGTTAAAAAGGAATCTTTGAAGTTCGTTCTTACACCCTCACTATATAGGAACTGCCATGTGTTCACAAAAGTGACGTCACATCCCCAGTTAGCACAAATGTAATGATAACTTTGTTTCATTACGATTGATGAACATACATACATACTTCAACTGCTATCTACATCTGCTGCTGCTGTCTCTCTCAAATTGACATTCACAAAATCAATAACTGCTACCCTCACTCTAGCTCTTTGTCTATTCAAATATCTAACTTGCTTTTGATATGTTTTCCTTACTCAAGACCCCCCTCACCTCCCACTCCCTCACACACTCTCACTCTCACTCACTCCCACTCCCTCACTCACACACTCTCACTCACACTCTTACTCTTTCACACTCTCACTCTCCCACTCCCACACTCTCACTCTCTCCCACTCTCCCCACCCACTTTGTAAATAATTTATCAGCTCCAGCTCATTACTAAACCTGCACTTCATATAACTGAGTGAGCTTTGCCTCATTTAACACCCTTTTCTTGGGTCCACATTCTCATACAGCACTTGGCGGCCCAGCCATATTGTTTTAGAGTAGGCCACGGCAAAGAATCAAAGACATGCAGTTTCTGGACTTGAATACTAATTCCAATATGGATTCAGCCTCTAAAGCTGCGACTGCAATTGAAGATGGCTTGCATTAGCCTAATTTTTTAAAAAAAAAAAGGTCCCGCATTGCCTTAATCAGTAGCTTATGCTTTAGTTTAGTGCTGAGGTTATATCGGCTTTTAACTTGCAGCTTGGGATTTTCATTTTCATAGTCGAGATAGGGTGTACTATTAACCATCCGTCTGCAGCGTGCGGCACTATTTAAATGCAGCAGATGCGTGGTTGATGGAAGGATTTGAAGGGCATGTAATCAAGCAGATAACATTTATATGCAGAATTTATCTACAGCATGTGCCTCACCTGCACTTCATATTTTACTAAATTTAATCTTGGGAAAATTCTGTAGGCGTTTATCTTCAGCATGTAGGCCTACCCACCTGGACAACGAAAATGTGGTCCAGATACAACTAATTAAATTCTGCATGCGACAGAGCACGGTCCTTCAATGGAAACGTATATGGAAGTGGGGAACACTTTTCGTTAGGCGATTGTATATTATTGATTGTATATTATTTGCGTATTCATGTATGCAAAAGCATTAAAGCAAACTAATGTACATTTACAGTAACAATTCAGGGGTACAGTTCCCAAAAGCTTAGTTTGAACCAGACTGTTGAAGTAGTTAAAAGAGTTAGCAACTAGCTACGCCTTTGGGAAACATACCCCAGCTCAGTAAATTGCAGGACAGTAGCCCACATTCTGTTACAATCTTCTGAGTTGCTTGGCTACAATTACAGCTAAAGACAATGTGTTATCCATTATCATATTTTTTTTAGAGTAGGCCAAGGCAATGAATCAAGGGCACACATTGATTCCCTTCATCAGCCATTGTAATATTTGCGTTGTGTGATTCACTTGTGAATGGAGTCTGAAGTGGGACTCGTGGCTACATTCTATGGTTGGATTCATTACTCCAGGCTCTGAGTCCAAAAATTCCATTAGCCAATGAGGTCAGACCACACCAAAAATCCAGCCCACCAAGAGGTTTGTGACAGAATTGCAAAAAAAATCAAGAAGCGCAAACAAGAGAGCTGGGAGCATAACCGCAAATCTGGTAATTGCGAAAGCAGCAGAGGGTACTGTGAACGAAAGAACAATTCATCAAACAACTAAAACACCAATGGTTATTGCATCATAAAAATAATTTGTTTTCCACTTATAAGGTAATGAATGGAGGAAGACTTTTGTCGAAACATCACTCATTCCCCCCCTGCAATAAAACATGCAGACTTCGAAGAGTGCTCCAGTGTCTTACTTTGGGTAGTCTCTTTGAAGTGCCCAGGTAAAAGTTTTCTCTTCGTGTATGGTCCTACACTGTTGAGCACCTTTTTCCTCGCTTTTAAAACTTTTGAAGCGTGTTGCACTTTCGTATAATCTGATATATTGTCTTTGAATTATTTTCAAATAAAGTTTGAAAGATTTGAAAATTATTGCATTCTGTTTTATTTACATTTTACTCACTGTCCCAATTTTTTTGGAAATGGGGACTTAACTACATTCGAGAGGTTTTCACAAGGGGCCACACCCATTAATCTCACCAAAGTTGGCTCAGAATCCCTTAAAATATATTTTATGTTACACAACCCTGCAATAATGCCAATAAGAGAAGATTGAGAGGAAGCATATTCAAGATTTGTTCAAATCTGGCAGCTGGACTATGTAATCTGAAATTGGAAACAGAAATGCCCAGCTCTGCACAGGAGATTTCACAATCACAAAAGATTACTACTGTAAATCATGTCCTGGAAATGACAAAGCAATTTAAATTTCCCTTGTGGTATCAGAGGTGTATTTTTGGCCCTGGTAGCAGGACCTACAAAGATAACATAAGCACAGGTTAAAGGCTTTCTGCCTTTGATGTTATTTTGACTGCCTTGTGCAGACAGAACCCCATTTTCGAAAGTTGCAATGTGCAAGCAGAGATATGCAAGATGCAACTGATTTTATCTCCCCTTTTTGGAGTTCTTCTTTTTAAATTACAGCAACAGCCCCCTACAAGCACACTTACATGGTAATGAGAAAATTAACAGGTTGCAATACAGAAATAAATAGAACAATGTAGCGAGATCAAGAGTTTGCACTATTTTTAAAATTCATCTTAAATCTAGCCACTGTCACCAAAACACCATCTATGACGTGACAGAATTCACATTGTAACCATCCTGGGTGCTTCCAGGGCATTTAACTGTAACAGCTTACACTTACTCATTAGTATCAAGTACTAATTTATTTTTATTGAGCAGTAAGTACACTTTTTGACAACTAAAAAGTTTTATTCTCAGTGAGTGCTTTGATAAATCTGATCTATCAACTGCATCACAGACTTTTGAGACAGCACTTGTTGCATAAAAGTTCAAGGCTTGGTAACCTGAACAAAAATTAGAATTTACTATACCTATATCTAAACATAGAGACTTTGTGTCTATATGTCTTTGCTTACTGCTTGTTATTGCCAAATAACCTTGAGAAAGCAGCTGGTTACCGATATACAGTAACCTTCTGTTCCTTCCAAAAGTAAATTCCAGATAGTCTACTTAAATTGCACACATAACACAAAATATCGCAGTTTCAGCAGCAACACTTACAAGCAGTGCACACATGCTTTGCTATGTAATACTACCAGGAAATACTTCGTGCGCGCAAACACTGGGCTGATTCAATTACAAAGTACTTTATATACACTTGATGGGTATACTTTTTAAAAAACTTCATTTAAGAGAGCACTTGAAGCAAGCGCGGCTAGGCCATACCTCTGTTAGCCTCTGATCAAAGATTTCTGTCACAAATGGTGTACAGATATAATACTGCACAAGGTAACACTTTCCATATGCATATAATCAAAAAGTGCCTTTGCCCTCTAAATGTTTTATAAATTTTTAATCTGTGGTTCCTGCTCACACCCCATTGACTTCTAACCTTGATTTCACCAACTGACCCAGGCTGGCCTCCAACTGTTATGCATGTTTTCATAAAGCAATTTCAAGAAAGCTCAAGAAACGAAAATTACATACCACACTTCCAGGGTCATTTCAAGGTAAACCTTGGTAGCCTGGCAAAGTGAAGAAAATGATAGTTACTGTCACACTAGTGACATAGAGTGTGAGAACAATTCCTAGTGATAGTAAGATAGTAATACATTGCTTTTGGCTGAGCTACTTCACTCTAACTACTTTGCTGGCGCTATGTGAGATAAGAATAAGCCAGAAATATGAAAACATGATGACAACTGCTGCAGATTCTTACTTTGCCAATCTGGAGTGGGACTAGCTCTGGCTGGCCCACTTTGATTTTGGAGATGGGATATGATGTTGTTCCCAGAGTCTCATCCATGACATAGTTTGCATCCATCAATGTCATCTGTGTGGATTGAGAAAAAGGCATGACAAAAGTTTAGAGGGCAAATTCCTTCTAATCAAAACATATAAAAATGTCCTCAAAACTGATGCCTGTATGCTAGTGGCATTTCATGAGCTGAAAATTGGAGAAGCGCGGAAAATCCCGTGAAAAAAATAATAATTGGTCCTGACCTGTTTTCAATCATTCATTAAAATTAAAATTATGCAAACTCTGAAAACACCCAGCATTATCAGGTATGGCCAGTTCTCCTTAATAAGGTTACACAAGAAAGAGGACACTTCATTTTGACGCAAAATTGCATTTCAATTCAATGTTATTCATATAAGGATATTTGTTGCAATATTTTGCTTTCTTTGTTGTGACTAAGCAATTATTTAGCTAAGATTAGATAGTGCTGGATGTGCCTAAAGCAAACACGGAAGTGAGACATTAGAGTTAATCTTTCTTGTAAAGTGAATAATACATTTTCTATTTAATCATTGCAACATCGCATTAAGAAGAAAAGTGTGTGTTTAACTGCCAACGGCTTATTCTTTTCAGGGGAAAATCTGTTAATCAAGGAAAATGATTGAAAACTGATCAAGACTTATTAGTTCTTATTTTACCTTAATGATGACAACTGGCTACGCCTGATCGGCCCGAGTGTTTTCAGAGAACATGTAATGTCAATTTGAACAAGCCGGTCAGAGACCACCAAAGTCCCCTGCCAGAGGACATCTGCATGCACGAACAGACAGACCATTGGAAAGATGGACGGACGGATGGACCTGGCCTCAATTAACAGTCCCCCGACCTAGCCATTGGGTAGCAGGGGACTGAGAAGCTATTTTTAAAGGCCACTGCAGGTAGTTTGGGAGATATTCTCCATAATCGCAACTGAGGACAAGCTCACAAGTCAAAGGTTATATAAAATGTCCTGTGGAGGTCATAGGTCAATTTTAATACTTACATAGGTTTCCTCAACCTAAACTTCGTAGTTTATTTATGTGCCACATTATAAGATTGTATGATTTTTCATAAAGTTGAAAATAGCAAGTTCACAAGTCAAAAGTTACATAAAATGTCCGATAGCGGTCTGAGGTTAATTCCAATACTTGCATTCGTTTCTTTGACCCAAATTTAGCAGGTTTTGATGTACTAAATTAAAGGATCGGATAATTTTCAGAAGTTGAAAATTGCAGAAAAAGGTGAAGGTCATACAGAAAAGGTAAAAGGGTAGAGGTCACCAAACAGTAACAGATAAGAAGCTTTGGTAAAGGTCCTAAAGGTCAGTGAAAAATGGTAAAGCTGCAGAATATAGTTTCAGAGTAATGGATCTGGACAGACACTCACTGACAGACATGGCATAATTCAATAATTCCCCGACCTTCAGGTGGTGGGGGGACTAATAAATGATTGAAAATAGGTAAACACCAAACATTATTTTCTCTGGTTCACCAATTTTCAGTTCACCAACCATCACTGATGTGTGCTCATGTTATATTTGTCCCAAAGCAGAAAATACACATCAGCATAAAAAATCAGGAAAAGACTAAAGCTAGACAGAAGAGTGGGGGATTTCCCAGAAATACATGAGTACATACAGTATGACTACAATTTGCAGCAATATCACTTTGCAAAAAACTTTTTTTATGGAGTTTGAGTTTATACGTCCTTTACAGCAAACCTTCAGCCCAGGGACATATCAATTATTGTTCTTCCTTCCTGGTCCTAGACTGCCACAGGGTGTGCCAGTTTATTGTTAATTATTTAAAATAGAATTGAAGCAGTCAGTTACACAGTTTTGTCACCTTCGCTTAGTTTCCTTGGGTCTGAACTGGTAGTTGGTATAAAGGCTGTTCTATTTAACTCAGATTCAACAAAAAGAGTTTTACCTCCAGGACATTTTCCTGATTGGGGTCCAATATAAACTCAAACGTTTCATTCCACTCCGGGTTCACATTATTGTCTATGTGGCGTGTTCGTTTTCTTGTCTCTGGGGCAGTCGGGATGAAGAGCTCCACATATGGGTCAGGAGTATCCACTACAAACACAAACGTGTGCAAGACACAAATACACAAGCACTCACCTCTGTATAAAACATGCAAACATTCATTAAGTAAATACTGCACACATTTACAAACATGCACAAAACCATATCAAAAACACCACAGACACACAGGATACATAAATACTGAGGCACAAAATTTGAGCTATTATTAGTAACTTTAAAGTTCACACCCTACGATGTGAAAAAACAGAATCTCACATCTTTCATCACATGGAATCCCACTGACACACTCTGTATTGCAACACAACAGGTTTAGCCAGACAGTATCCATTTTAAAACAATTACTACAAGTCAGATTACACATAAAACATTATTTCTACTTTGTACATATTTATAATACTTACAGTCTAACTTTAAACTCTTTTTTAAGGGAATATTTTAAATCACCAAACTTCACACTTTTTAATCATGAAAAAAAATGATAATGTAAGAAACCATGATATTGTATATTGCAAAGAAAAGAAAATAAAAAACCATGAAGGACCATGAACACACCCTGGTGTTTAAATGGTTACTCATCAAAAAAGCGTTTAAGATGCCCTTCACAGCAGTGGGAATCAAGGGAGGATGTTTAGATTCATGACTCTGATAAACATGCTTGCAATTCTAAAAAAATATATATTGCTGTCTTTAAAGATAGCTTTTTGTATATTACTGTGAAATAATTTCCAGTAATTTCCTTTTTTTCAGTATGAAATATCATATAGTGATGAGGCATTATTGAATTCAGAAGTTTACATACTGTATGCCTAAATCGAATACATTTAATCTGAGTTTTTCGCAATTCCTGACATTTAATCCCAGTAAATATTCCCTGTCTTAGGTCTCGTAGGATCAGTGCTTCATTTTAAGAATGTGAAATTTCAGAATAATTGTTGACGGAATGATTGATTTCAGCTTTTACTTATTTCATCACATTCAGATATTGGGAGTTAGAAGTAAGTATGCATGCATGCTTACATACATACATACATGCGAACATACATGCATACATACACTTAGTTACAATTTGATAAGACTGCCTTTCCATTTTTTTCTGTTCAGTGAAATGTTTCAGGTAGCCTTCCCAAAGCTTCTCTCAATAAGTTGCTGGAATTTTAGCCAAAACCTCCTGACAGAACTGGTGTTACTGAGTCAGATTTGTAGGCCTCCTAGCTCACACGTTTTCTCAGTTCTGCCCACATCTTTTCCATTGGATTGAGGTCAGGACTTTGAGACGGCCAATGCAATACCTTCACTTTTTTTTGTCCCAAGGCCATTTTGCCACAAATTTGGAAGTATGCTCGAGGGCATTTTCCATTTGCAAGGTCCATTTTCAACCAAGCCTTAACCTCTTAATTTTGCTTCTACATGATGTTATCTTGCTTGAGGAAAGCACCAGCCTCTGCAACAGCAGAACATCACCACAACATGATGCAGCCACCCCAGGGCTTCATGATTGGAATGGTGTTCTTCGGCTTTTAAACCTCCCCCTTTGCACCTCCAAACATAATTACAGTCATCATCGCCAAACAGGTCAAATTTTCCCATGGTGTCACATACTGCCGCTGAGGGCTATGCTTAGCAAATAGTGGTCACTAATTCACTTGCTCATGGCTGTTTAGCAGGGCTGCTCATTGGGACGTTTTGCGGGATGCATGCGTTATGTGCCACGGCTCTACACAGTTTGGTGTTTGTTGTATCATCAGAGGATAGGACATTTCGTGAAAAAATAAGATCTTAGTCTACAGGTGTAGTTGTAAACCACAATCTGGCTTTTTATAGACAGTCTTGGCGCAGAGGCTTATTCCTTGCTGAGCAGCCTTTCAGGTAATGATGATATAGGACCAATTTTACAGTGAATACAGGTACCCATGTATTGGTTTCCTCCAGCATCATCAAATGGTTCGTTGCACCTGTTCTGGAATTGATTTGAACTTTTTGCACTAAGTGTACGTCATCTCCAAGACATAGAACGTGTCTCCTTCCTCGGCTATTTCGGCTGCGCAATCACATATTCTGAATATTTGCGATCTATTGTTAGTACAGGTGAACGTGGTACCTTCAGGCATTTGAAAATTGCCCCTGCAGATAAACCAGACTTGTGGAGGTCCAAAGCTTTTTTTTCCTCTGAGGTCTTGACTGAAATATTCTGATTTTCCCATGATGTCAAGCAAAGAGGCACTGAGTTTGAAGGTAGACTTTAAAAATACATCCACAGGTACCCCTCCACTTGACCCAAATGACATCCTTTAGCCCATCAGTACTTTCTAAAGCCATGACATCATTGGGGTATAGAATTTTCAAAGCTGTTTAATGGCATAGTCAACTTAGTACAAACAAACTTCTGACCCACTGGAATTGTGATTGTGAATTATACAAAAAAAAAAATCTGTCAAAAACATTTGTTGGAAAAAATACTCCTAGTATTCAAAAAGTAGATGTTCTAACCTATATGCCCAAACTATATGAAATCTGAGGAGTGGTTGAAACATCAGTGATACTGACTGCAACCTAAGTATACGTAAACTTCTAACTACAACCATATTTAGTGACAGAAATAATCTTTAGTGATCTAAAAGTAACCTTAGTAATCTGGTAATAAATGTAATTACAATGTACACTACATCTCAAAATTACAATGTACACTACATGACAAAATATGGACTGGCCAGGACAATCACTTGATTTAAACCCAGAGCAGTTGCGAGATCACCAGGATAATAAAGTAAGTGCAGTATGCACATCTTCAAAGACAGCTTTTAGACATACTGCAGTTCATGAGGAAATTCACCAAGAATGATACTACATTAAATCAAGACATAGCTCTTAGTAGAAGAAAATATAGCTGAGGTATTCGAAATTACTGTATCTGAGCTGAATGATGTGAAAATTTATTTCAGTCAGGACACTTACATCAGATTTAACCATTTATTGCAGGACGACCTGCATTTGAGTTTGGCGGTGACTCTGTTCGAGTGATGCTTTGGAATAATCTGAGCAAGCATGACATAGACAGTCCCAGAGATCACAACCCCCAAACCCGCACTCCCAAAGGGAGCAGGCAAGCAGAGTCACCTCCTAATAAAATCAAAGTATGAATGGAATGAAATTAAATTGATTAATTTGCAGCAGCCAGCATGTTGCATTTCTTTTGAGTTCAGGAAACATGTATGGCTTAATGAATACAGACAGACAGATAAACATTAGGAAATACATTCCTGAAGTAGCTTAATACAAGGAAATGAACTATATGAGATACAAGACTGTGTGGTGAAAAGCATGTCGCATTTCCTTTGAAATCATGCAAACATGCGTGACAGTCTCCTCTGGGTCTAGGGAGCTCAGCGGCCTGCTGAACACAGACAGGAACATCCAGCAAGACACTTCTAAAGTGGCTTGATACAGAGGAAGTTAACTATGTGAGATATGAGACTACATGTGGCAACAAGCTCGTCACAATTCCTTTGAATTGAGGAACATCTCACAAGACACCATTAGACTGATTTGAAACAAAGGAAATATTCTATGTGTGTACAAAAGTTCCCCTTAACTGAGTTAGACTGCATGTAACAATTGAGAGTGCAGCCAAACCCCCCAAAACAAATTCATGCCAGCCAGGCTCAAAACCTTAGGCTAACATTTATGGCCCTTTGGATCCAGAAAGTGCATGCTCTTGTATTTACTGCATTAGCTGAACAAAGGTGATTGACGTTACTGCCAAAGCAGGCAGAGGTGATGGACGCAAATGAAACGTACAGGTATTGAAAGAGACAACAGTATAGGCTCTGGAAATAGATACATAAAATATAAACTCACATTAAAATCAAAAGAAAATTGAGTAATTTTAGCAAACAAAATGAGCTTGGGAATGAGTGGCAGAAACTGGCAGGGTATCAGGATGGTTTGCCTGATCGGCAGCAAACACTGATAAAGATGGCACTAACTTAGAGTGTAAGGGATGAGCCATGGCATGAGGAGGTGAGGCTCAGGGTTCTGCCGATGCTGGTCTGAATCCACCAACCACCACTCAGCCCAGAAAGTGCTTTTCCCGTCTGGCACTATTTTTTCAAAGATCAGTTAAAATGAATGCATCCAGTGCCCAATGAAACTGCCAGAAACAAAACATAAATGACCCTAAATATGCTCCCCTCTTCTGTTAGTCAGAATAGCGAACTTTAGTTTTCGAACTGCGCCCCAGCAGGAATCGTCCGTGCTGGTCGTCATATTTCTGCGGTGTTACAATGTATACTGTACATGCATTGTGGTTTGACACGTGAGCGTGGCTGACGTGCAGACGGCCAGCGGAGACATGGCCAAACGGAAGGATCAGGACCCGACCAATTGACAGATTTTTTTGGTGAGATTCAATATTGCACTTTAGACAAGATAATAAGTAGATGATATTTTGCCAGGGTTTGGAAAAAGGCCGACAAATTCACAGCAAGGCAAGTAGACCACTGGCTGAGCAGCAAAAATCCTTCTAGTTTTCAGTTTTTGTGACCCACCTCTGGTAACTACTTGAATTTTTGATTAACAGGAGATAAAAAAAAATCACTGAACAAGAATGTGCAACTCGGCAAGGCCAGAAGTTGCGCGCTAATTTGCTAAGACAGGAGGTAGGAAATCTTACAATATACCTCCATTGTAAGAAATCAGTCACACTTTCTGCCTCCTAAGTGGGCGCGGTCGCGGAAGTATTGCGAGCATTGTATTTGCAGAGTACATGTTAGAATATACAAGAACCTATCTTATACCTGCAGGATGTTCTTATGTTTCTTTTTACTTTGCTATACAGCTAACGGCTATATTTAGCATTACGAATATGAGTTAGCTGGCTAGCTCGGGCGTTTGCGAATGTTATTTGACATAAGCTTAATTTGAGTTTGGGTACAATTACCGTTAACTCTGGAGTAGTTGCTAGGTTTTGAACAGGATAAACAAAGTTAATCAGAATTACGCTCTTAAAAAAAGCACATATTAAAAACATATTTAGCTGCCGGGTTAGCTCAATTGGTTAAGGCGCCACACTGCAGAACAGTAGTGATAACCACAGCGCGGTTTCGATCCCTGGTCGTACCAGCCGGCAGTGGTCGGCACCTTTTTCAGAGCAGCGCACAATTGGCTTTGCGCTGCCGGGAAAACAAATTGGGAAGGGATTGCTGGGATGGGATAATAAAAATAGTTGCTTTGTTCATTGCTCCAGCACCTCCTGTTGGCCAGCTGGGCGCTCGTAAGATTCTAAGCTTGCTCATGTTCGGGGATCCTCCACCCTCGTTTTGAACTTGCAAAGTTTCGACCTATGAGTGTAAAGAAGCAGCGGCTGACAAGCGCGTGCTTCGGAGGAGAGCCGCGAACTGTCCTCGCTCTCCCGAAGTTGGCAACATGGGGTCGCATACGAGCAAGCCTTGTACATAGTTCTCGAATTGGGCATTCCAGATTCGGGTGGGACTGGAGATGCCAAATTTTTAAGTAAAAAAAAAAAAACAGATTTCTTAGCGTTGTTTTATTGCATGAAGTGTTGCATAACATCAACTCCGAACTGTAGGCTAAATATACAAGAGTTATAAATCATTCATTCCTTCTAATTTCTGAAACATGTAAGTTTCCATTTGACTATCATGTTGTCTCCATGTATTTTGCAGTTTTTCCGCCATAACTCTGCCCCTATCAAAAAGTGTCAGTCTTTCCTTATGTCTGTGGTCTTATATTGCTCATCACCTGTGTACAAGTTTATTTTTTCTTCTTGAAAGAAAATAAATGCCTCAAGTGTCTGAAAATGAAATACGTGCACTTTTTGAGAAAATATTATTAAGACACCGAATAAGCTGCCCCCCCACTTAACCATTCCAAATGTCCAGCCATGCCTATGGCTAAAAATCATGGTCCCTGCCCTTTCCTTGTCCCAAGCATCATAGCTGTTTCGTAGCATTTGATTAGTTTTTGCTCCAGTCCTTACTATAATGCCGTAATAAACTGCTAAATAAAAAGCAAAAATGTAGCCTAGCAAATAGGCCCTATACCTCTGGAACACTGCATGCGAGAAACTGTGGGCTTCTGCAAACAAAGCACAAAACGAATGGCATCTATTAAAAATTTTGACCTCATGAAGCTTGTATGATGTGAAGCTAACGTTCCTAAACAAATTTCTTTTTTCCCCTCAGCTGGTTTGATCTTTGAGTGGCGATAAAAAAAGCCAACCAATAAAATAAATCCCCGCGTTGTCATGGCAGAATCTTACCGCAAATATTTTCATTTTCGGCGGAACCCTGCTGCAAAAACCAGCGTGGACCAGTATTAAAATCATGCTGGTCAATGCTGGCTCTTGCTGGTTTTTCCAGCAGGGAATGCACGGAACCGCGTTTCCCTTCAGTTTTTTTTTTGTTTGTTTGTTCTTGGTGTGAAAAAGTCTTAATGTGACCTCGTGTTGAAGTATTTCCTGGCACAGTGGTTTTCAAACTTTCCGTGCCCAAGGCACATCAAAGGGCAAGCCAAAATTTCCTGGCACACCTGTATTCATATCTGGGCAAAATAGCCTCTATAACACGTGTTTTCACTCTTATCATTCAGTCAATGTCTATTTTTATCTAATTCTGCTAAATAAAATTCGAAAAGAGCTTCTGCAGGCTATATTATTCATTAAATATTTATTATAAAATGATTCAAGGATTCACATTGTAAAATTGCATCAAAGCAATACACCCGTTCAAACCAGGCTGATCACAAATCGTAATCTCTTCAGTTGGAGTGCTGGATGCTCAAAATATTGTGGCAAAGCAGCAACAATTTGCTTCTTAGCTCGTGGAAGGCGAATTGTCAGGTTAAGAGACGGCAATTTTCCATCCAGCACTCCTAGCATCCTGGGCAGACCCCTGGAGGCTGATAATATGACAGTATTAGCAATGCTCCTACTAGGCGATGTACCTCCATAGCTATTGCAATTGTGGGAGTGATTGAAATAAGCCAATACTTGCAGAAACAAGCAAGATAACAAGCAAATTCTGAAATCGGTAACCTGCTAGGCAATGCAGTTGGGGCCAGTTCAGTACAGGTGACATTACCACAGCTAGATGACCTGAGCTTCCTGCTGGCAAATAATTAAGGTGCATGCCAGGCAAAATTCAGCAATCCCACCCTACATTGAGAAGAGTACTAGTGTACAATCATGCAAAACTGTAATTGGCCAAGATTGCAAGGAGACATGACAATTTGGAACGGCAACACAAGGTGTGTCTTCATCAGAACAAAGTTAAACTAGCCAGCTATTTTGCGGTTAGAGAAATTAGCCCGATAGTATAACCCCAATTCCGAAATAGTTGAGACAAAGTGTAAATTGTGAATAAAATCAAAACGCAATGACTTTCAAATCACACCAGCCAGTATTTTATTCTCAATAGAACAGAGATAACATAGCACATGTTGAAACTGAGAAATTTTACAATTTAATCCACAAAATGAGCTCATTTCAAATTTGATGGCTGCTACAGGTCTCAAAAAAGTTGAAACAGGGGCCTGTTTACCTTGGTGTAGCATCGCCTCTTCTTCTTAACACAGAGAGGAGGCGTCTGGGCATTGAGGAGACAAGTTTCTTGAGTTTAGCCATTGGAATTTGATACCACAATTGTTTAATACAGGCTTCCAGCTGCGGAGAGTTTAGGGTCTCCTTTGACGGACTTTTCGTTTAATTATGCGCCAAATGTTCCCAATCAGTGAAAGATCAGGACTGCAGGCAGGCCAGTTCAGCACACGGACTCTTCTACTACAAAGCCATGCTGTTGTAATAGCTGCAGCATGTGGTTTTGCATTGTCCTGCTGAAATACACAAGGCCTTCCCTGGAATAGATGTCGCCTGGAGGGGAGCATATGCGCTCTAAAACCTTTATATACCTTTCAACATTCATGGTGCTTTTTAAAACATGCAAGTGTCCCACACCATATGCACTAATGCATCCCCATACCATTAGAGATGCTGGCTTTTGAACTGAACACTGATAACAGGAGGGGTGCTCTTTCTCCTTTTTAGCCCGGCGGACACAATGCCCATGATTTCCAACAAGAATGTCAAATTTGGACGCGTCTGACCACAGGACACTTTGCCACTTTGCTACAGTCCATTTTAAATGAGCCTTGGCCCACAGAACACGGCGGCGCTCCTGGATCATGCTCAACAATGGCTTCCTTTTAGCATGATAGAGTTTTAGGTGGCATCTGTGGATGGCACGGCGGACTGTGTTTACAGACAGTGGTTTCTTGAAGTATTCGTGGGCCCATTTAGTAATGTCAATTACAGAATCATACCGGTGAGTGATACAGTGGTGTCTGAGGGCCCAAAGATCACGGGCATCCAGTAAAGGTCTTCGGCCCTGTCCAGTTTCTCTGAATCTTTTGATGATGTTATGCACTGTCGATGATGAGACCTTCAAAGCCTTTGCAATTTGAAGTTGAGGAACATTGTTTTTAAAGTATTCTACAATTTATTTAAGCAAGCCTTCACGGGTTGGAGAGCCTCAGGCCATCTTTACTTCTTTACCACCGGAAGATCAGCTTTTTGCATTGTGAAGGTATAATTAATTTGTTACTGGGGTCCAACCGGACCCCAGAGTAAAACTTATCTGTCTTTTATTTTATAATTGAATAGCACACTGAAAGTTAACTTCTTTTTGGTTGTTTCAGATTCACACAGAGACACAGCAGCAGAGGCCTTAAGGCCTACACTACAAAACAAAAGCCCTAAATTATTTTACAATTACTTTTTTGTTTTAAATTCTGTAAGAAAAGACAGAAGTTTTAATCCAGAATGTTTTACAGCTGCATGAGCTGCAAAAATCATGTATATAATGCCAAAATTTCTTTTGTGGTGCTATAATTTGCTAAGTGTATGCTAGTTATTGCAATATTATTGCAATGTTATTGCATTTATAATACATCATTGATATTCAGCAGTAGTGGATTTTGTCCTTCAATAAAGTTATGTGTGTTTGCTGCATTGAATTTGTTCTTACTGCATTGATTTCAAGGTAGTCCCTCCTGGGGTCCATACGGACCCCGCCTGGTAGTTTGTGTTTGTAAAATTGGCCGGTAGGATGAAGGTTAAGGGTCCTCAGGGTAAAAATTTCCTTTTTTTTTGAAAATGTCAATATTTTTGATTTTCACATAAAATAAATAAAGGAATGCAG
This sequence comes from Gymnothorax javanicus, assembly GCA_029692085.1. Classification (NCBI taxonomy): domain Eukaryota; kingdom Metazoa; phylum Chordata; class Actinopteri; order Anguilliformes; family Muraenidae; genus Gymnothorax; species Gymnothorax javanicus. The sequence continues at coordinate 35,794,204 of CM056198.1, forward strand.
TGAGAGCCAGTAAAAACCAAGAATCTGTTTTTTTTCTCTGCCTCAATTGTTACTTGTGACTTTAAATGCAAATTACCGAAAATCACAATTTTGACTGATTTTCAACCTTGTGGCATTCATAAAATCATTAATATTCATCTGATTGACTTGAAATTTGGACTGAAGTTGTACCTGTTGGAGATCTGTGAAATGGCATAGGATTTTCTAGATAGGTGCATCCTTAGGGGGTTAATTTTGAAAATGAAGCAAGTTGATGAAAGCGATTTTCGTTATGGTTACATAACAGAGCTGATTAAATATTCATAAATGTGCCAAACAAAAAAAAATCCTATGTCATTTCCTAGAACTATTTTAGACCTTTCATATGAGACTAATTTGAGTAAAATCTGATCATGGGTTATTGAAATATCAGTGCCACAAAATATTTTCAGATTTTGTTATTAAAGTGCCGTTTCCATTGCAACCATGTAAATTGTTATCAAAATACTACATTTTATGAGGTTAAAATCATGTTGAGTATGTTTGCTTTTTAGTTTTTACATTATGATGGTTATTTCTACACTTTACCCTGAAGACCCCTTAGAGGCAAGATTCATGAGGTGCAGCCTTCTAGCCAAAGCTGCAGCAAAGTTGAAAACTCAGACTAAACTGTATGGTGTAAATACCGACTGCACACAAATCCATATGGGGATTAATTGAGTGCACCAGAGGCTACTCAAAGTAGCAAATTAACCATGATCAGAAGGATATTCTAGCAATGCGTTTCAGAATTAAGCACAGAATCCGCGGTTTGCTGGTGATGAGATGGAATAAATAGGCATTAAATGAAAACTGGCTCCTTCAGGCAGTCAAACTTCAACGTTTAGAAATCCTGATAAGAGTGCAAGCATGCATAAAATCAATCTATTTCTTCATCAGCCAAATTAACTTCTGCCAAATTGTGGTACAAAGAAGACAGATGAATCTAGATAATTTATTTGTGAATATTATGATAATTGCTCCTGAGAGAGTGAAAAACCATAACCTCCGTAGCAGGTGGGCCAGATTAGCTTCATATAGCAGAGGAAGTGGAAAAAAGCCTCTTGCCGGCCCATAATGGTTTACCTTCGGAGCAATCGACCTCACAAAACCAAAAGTAATTGTCATGTTGCTTGGAGAGGAGAAACATATTTCTTAGTAACCTAAGTATGAGCGGTGTAGAGGGCACGGTGCCAGAGAGATGAAGGAACACTGCCTTGGTTATGAAAGCTTGTCAATTAAGTGGGAGGAGCTGAAGTTAAGAATGACTGGATAGAAACAGGCTTGTGAGGAGCCTGACTACTGTGCCTAACTGAACTAACAAAGCTCCATTTAACTCTTCTTTGGCTTGGGACCATGGTTTCTACAAAGTTTAATGTAAATCAGTTCAGAACTCATCTTGATTACAGATAGACAGCCATGGCAAAAATATTATCCCCACCACCTCCTTATAAGAGATCATTAATATCCTGAATAAGCCTAAAAAACTAAAAATTTTCAAAGCGGTGATTAAATCTCACAGGGAATACGCTGTTGAGAAATCACTTGAATATGTGTCTTCATTTTTTATCATTTAAAAACTTTTTTAACCCCCAATACTATAACCCCATAAAACCTGCATAGGTGTAGGATAAAAATCCATGTATAGGTGTAGCTGCTGCAACTTATGGAACTTCAGGCCTATTTTCAATTGTCGTGGAGATTCCAAGGTTTCAAACGGTCCCAAATATGCTCTGGTGAATGGAAGTGTGTATGAAATGATGTAAAATATTTAGTTATTTTCCATTTAATGTAATGCTATGGCCATAAAAATATGGCATCCTGGATATGAATATTGATCTCAATATAGGTGCGATCTCGCTTTATGGCCTGTTTAACACCAAACCGCGACCCTGATACGACCCCGATACGACCAGCGCGATCGTGAAATTTTGGTCACTCACACAAGTCGTGGCCATTCCCTACTTTGATGGCTTATTTGCGGTTACACCAAACTTCAGTTGAGACCGAATCGTGACTGAAAACTAAAAATTATCCATGATGCGGTTGCAATATTCGTACTTGTCGTGTGTACTCGTAGAAAGCGTGTCGGTGAGTGATGGAGAGAGTGGTGGCACTGTGTTTATATAGACAACGTGTGGTCATAAGTTGAGTCGCCACCGGTCGCGGGAAGCCTCGCCATTGGTCGGATTTCGATCCCTTTAATCGTGCATGCGGTTTCAATGCAGTTGCAAATTCGGACGCATTTAAAACGTGTTTTAAAACATTTTTTCGTTACGGGGTTGCAATAGGCTCGCATTGAGCTCGCCATAATGCTCGCAGTAGTTTGCGAGTGAAAAATTCCTAAAAATTTGTGATCATTGATGCAACCGCATGCCGAGCCGTTTGCGAGTCTATTACGACCTGCCATATCGAGCTGAGAGTGAGTTGAGACTTGTGCGAGCTAATTTACAATAGATTATGATACCCTCTTGTGTTTTCACTGGTCGCACAACCTTTGCGAGTGTTTTGAGCGGTTCCATACACTCGCAAACCTCTATGTGATGGAGACCAAGAGAGATGGTTTTGGAGACTATGGAGACTGCATAGAGACCAGCTTGCAACCCCAGTGCGAGTCAGTGCGAGTGAGGGCGAGCAGAGGCCATTTTTCAGTCGCAAATCAGCCGTAAACCCGATGTAAACGGTGTGTTAGTGAAGCATTGTAAGCAGCAGATACAGAATACGTATGTGACATTTGGGCCTCATGCAAGAAGCGATACAAGAACAAATTTTCTCCTACTTTTGTTCGTATCCCTGATTTTTTCTTATTTTCTTCTTACCCATTGAGTTCTGGGATGCACCAATGTTTTCTTATTTTTCCTCTTTTCTTAGATAAGAGAAAATTTTACGAGTGGTCGAGAGCACTCTTACATAAGATAAGATAAAACAGAAAACTGTTATCTCTGTCCACAAATTGCTTGTCCAACGCACAGAAACACAAGTTTTAAACCCTAAGCATTAAATTTCATCATATAATCAAATTTTGATTGTTTTATGTTTTTGAGAAATTATAATGATTTCATCATTTAATTCTTGGGCTTAAGAGTTTGGCCAGTTGATCCTAATTAGGACTAAGCTATAAAAACCCTTAGATACTTGCGTGCATTCTGCTTCTGAATGGCTTACCTATTGCTGGACGATTTGGCCATCCAGGCCTTGTACAGAGAGCGCGTTTTTACAGATTGCGCGGATCTGTTTGCTGAGACAGATGAATGGCTACTTGTACCAAATGTGAAAGCAAAAGTACTTGAGCATGGAAGATTTCTGTTATGTGTTACAGCTCTCTTGTTCTAACAAATGCAGCGGCGAAAAGATATCCCCATTCAAATGAAGAAATTCAATGCTTGCTTGAAATATAAGCAGACGAAAACATACAATCACAACTGGATACTGCACGCAAAAACTCAGAGATTTATGGAATAATTAATGAGTAGTTACATTCGCTTGGTTATCACAGAATAATAGATCAATGCCATGACAAACTAAAGAAAATGCGGCTGCGATATTTCAAAGTGCGGAACGCGGTGCAAAAGCCTGGCAGCTCAAGTTATGAGGTAGATAAATTTTCATGGTATGAGGCAGTGGACAGCATAATCGGCCAAAAACGCAACGGCGAAAGAATTCCGTCTGCAACATCCACCTATATTGAACGTAATCTGTACATTTTCGGCTTACCTTGATGTTTGGGTACCCAGAGAAAGATTCGGATGTGTAAAAACATCTTGCATTCAGTCAAGAAAATTTTGAGTTTAATTTTTCGTGTTGCTATATGTGGTAATCCATGTTACAGATGACACACCGGTTTGCTAGGGCATGGGCAGCATATGCATTTGCGATATTAATATTCAATGTTAATATTCTAAACCCCCTTCTCAATAATAAAACCCCCTGAAATACATTGGCGCCTCCTTTTAAAATCGTATCCCATTTAAAACCACCTAGGTGCATACTGCAACGCGCTGTATCGGAATTTTGACATGTATGCAAGTGTACTTGGGTACTGTACGATATTACTAGGGTGAAAGCTGACCAGCCAGGGGAGAGGGGAGGGAGGACAGTTGTACTGTGGCACGGTACAGAACAATCGTTCCTAGTGTGAAAGCACCCTAGATTGCCACGAGCAGTCGGCTCTTCGCACACGGTGCGTCACCTGCCCTTATATGGTGTTTAGTGGGTGTCATATATGCTAGTTTAAAACAACCGGCCACGCGCTTCCAATTTACGATAAAGTGGGATTCAACATTCTGCACACATGGGTAAAAGCAGATTTGGATGGTAAGAGCGTTTGGTGCATCCGGAGTTTATTTATCTTATTTTTTCTCTTAGCAAAGAAATAAAAGAAAATATAAGAGAAATTTGAGAGAATGTTGCTGCATGAGGCCCAATGTCCTACAATATGAAAAAAATGCTTTTTCTACCTTTGATCCTACTTAAGGTAAAACTGAGGAGCAAAGTCAGAGTTTAAGGGGTTACATGCTAAATAATACAACTTAGAACACGTCAAGTGATTGTTAATCCCATTCAATTTACAATTATACAAATACTTTAATTGCATAAAATAGCAAAATCAACTTGAATGATCAGTGATTCCAAAATTTTGTGCAGCAGTGTAATTACAATTAACCGTGTCTGAAATATACAGTGACAAGCCCATTAGGTTAACTTCACATAAAGGCATTCAACCCAGATACTTACATAGGTCACCAAGTGCTCCTTTAGTGACATTCTCAGCACGCACAACAGTCACTTTGAATCTGTGTGAGTACTGGTGCTCCACCTGCAAAATAGATCATGATACTATCAAATCTGTTGTGATAATTCTTGTTCTCTGTGTTAAGTGCCCTTTTAAGTAAGTTGACAGGCTTGAAAATACAGAGGAAGCCCTCAAACGCAAATGTATAATATGTGTGTGTGTGCATGCATGTATGCTCCAGGGCCTGAGCATGCAATTTTGCATATGTATGCGTGTTGTCCATTTTAATGCATGGCATGTGCAAGTATGTATATCTGCACTCTGTTAAATCCCACAATTGTGCTGCTACATTCAAGTATGTATTAAAAATTATTGTCAAAGCCAAAATCTTAAATTAAAATTCTTGAAGTATAAAAGGATGTCAAAAAAGGAAATACAATAACAGAGAAAATGCATGGGGAAATAGTGACTCACAAATGCAAAGCAATACCAGGAGCTTCAATTCTCTGAAACAGCAACTTAGCACAATCGACTTCCTAAATTGATACTTTCTTATGTAATCACAAAAAAACATACAATGAGCATCATAATTCATTGGACAACCACTCATTTTTTTTTTTAAAATTTCTGGTCCTGTTGGCCAAGTCAATAACCGGATCTAAATCCAACTGAAGAAAAACAAGCAGAAACGGAAGATGGCTGCTCTACAGGCCAGGCAGCAATGATAATGGAAAATAAATTTGCATCTAGTAATGCCTATGTGTCTCAGACTTCAAGATGTTAATGCTTGCTATGGAAATGCACCCAAATATTACGAATGATTACTCTATTCTCCATTATGTTAAACAGTCTATTATTTACCAGGCATGACAGTGTGGGCTGGTATTGTTTTCATAAGGCAAGTCAGTGTGTTTGTGTGTGTGTGTGTGTGTGTGTGTGTGTGTGTGTTTGTGTGATCATTGTGACCTGTGAACCTGAAAAAACCTATGCGTCACAGGACTTCCACAGTAGTGGTTTAAAGTACTTTGCCAGGAGTTCATTGCTTGGCGAAATTAAATATGTTATCTTGTTCCATTTGTTACTTTCAAGCATGTTCATTGTCATGTCTGTCTGTCTGTCTGTTTGTGCTCACTCCCGCGCCCACAATTCTTGAGATATTGACTTGAAATTTATACCACAAGAAGCCATAGTGTCCAAAGAACATCAGGTTGAATTTTGGAAGGTCAAAGTCAAAGATTAAGGTGTTCTAAAACAGGTCAAGTCAACTTTTGGACTAATATCTCACTTCAAAAAAATAATTAAGACAAAGGACCAATTACAAAATGTACATTTATGAATGGCCCATCAGAAAGCGGGAACCAAAATCGACCCATGACATCAATTTCAGGTCCTTTTTTGGGGGTTAAAGTTCAGATGGTCATGGTGAAAAAAACTGAATTCTTTATTTCCATATACAGTGCTGTGAAGAAGTATTTGCCCCCTTCCTGATTTCTTACTTTTTTGTATATTTTTCACGTTTCATGTTTCAGATCATCAAACAAATTTTAATATAAGAAAAAGATAACACGAATAAATGCAAAATGTAGTTTTTAAATGATGATTTCATTTATTAAGGGAAAAAAGATATCCAAACCTACCTGGCCCTCTGTGAAAAAGTAATTCCCCCCCCCTTCTTAAATCATGAATTAACTGTGATTTACCACATTTTTTAAGTTCAATTTTACTAGCCACACCCAGGCTTGATTACTGCTAGACCTGTTGAATCAAGAAATCACTTCAATTGAACCTGTTTGACAAAGTGAAGTAGGCTAAAAGATCTCAAAAAGCAATACGTCATGTCGCGAACGAAAGAAATTCAAGAACAGATGAGAAACAAAGAAATTGACATCTATCAGTCTGGAAAGGGTTGCAAAGCCATTTCTAAGGCTTTGGGACTCCAGCAAACCATGGTGAGAGCCATTATCCACAAATGGAGAAAACTTGGAACAGCGGTGAACCTTCCCAGGAGTGGCCGGCCTACCAAAATTACTCCAAGAGCGCATCGATGATTCATCCAGGAGGTCACAAAAGAACCCAGAACAACATCTGAAGAATTGCAGGCCTCACTTGCCTCAGTTAAAGTCAGTGTTCATAGTTCAACAATCAGAAAGAGACTGGGCAAAAATGGCATCCATGGGAGAGTTCCAAGGTGAAAACCACAGCTGGCCAAAAAGAACACAAAGGCTCATCTCACATTTGCCAAAATACATCTTGATGATCCCCAAGATTTTTGGGAAAATATTCTGTGGACTGAATAGACAAAGGTTAAACTTTTTGGAAGGTGTGCGTCCCGTTACATCAGGCATAAAACTAACACAGCATTTCATAAGAAGAACATCATACCAAAAGTGAAACATGATGGTGGTAGTGTGATGGTTTGAGGCTGCTTTGCTGCTTCTGGACCTGGACGACTTGTTGTAATTGATGGAAGTATGAATTCTACTCTCTACTGGAAAGTCCTGAAGGAGAATGTCCAACCATCAGTTTGTGACCTCAAGCTCAAGCGCACTTGGGTTATGCAGTAGGACAATGATCCAAAACACACTAGCAAGTCCACCTCTGAATGGCTTAAAAAAAACAAAATGAAGATTTTGGAGTGGCCCAGTCAAAGTCCGGACTTAAATCCGCTTGAGATGCAGTGGCATGACCTTAAATAGGCTGTTCATGCTCAAAAACCCTCCAATGTGACTGAATTAAAAGAATTCTGCAAAGAAGAGTGGGCTAAAATTTTTCCATGGCAATGTGAAAGACTCATTGCCAGTTATCGCAAACGTTTGATTGCAGTTGTTGTCGCCGAGGGTGGCACAACCAGTTATTAGGATTTAGGGGGCAATAACTTTTTCACATAGGGCCATGAAGGTTTGGATAGCTTTTTCCCCTTAATAAATGAAATCATCATTTAAAAATTGCACTTTGTATTTAGTCGGGTTGTCTTTGTCTAATATTAAAATTTGTTTGATGATCTGAAACATTTAAGTGTGACAGATATGCAAAAAAAAAAAAAAAGAAATCAGGAAGGGGGCAAATACTTTTTCATGGCACTGTAGATTTTTTTTTCCAGTTGTTGGGGATGGTCGATAGCATGACCGTAAGGGAGCCTGCCAAATATGATGAAAATTGGATGAGCTGTTTTGATGCTCCGGCCATTTCAGTGGCAATCTTTTATAACGGGACATATTTCGCCTATTTTCCAGGTTGAATATTTCAGTAGACATTTGCAACAATGAGTTCCCTGGAACACTACTTCATTCAGCATAGATTTGTCGACCGACTTCTGCATTTATGTTTACTTAGTTCAACGATCAAGGTGAAGGTCATCCAAAAGGTGACAAATACATTTGTATAATATCTTGCTCAGTAAAATTTGACACAAGTATCTGGTTGATCTGTCAAATGACTAGTCCAACAAACAGTATGGTGTCCAAATAGTAATGAACAAACTATTAATCATCATCGGAAATAATCATCCTCAGTCCTGTCTCATGTTTTCTAGTTTTTGCAATTGTCACTCTTTGTGTGATTTTATTTTTTTGTCAGTCTGTCCATGCAATAGCGGCCACAAAATAGGCGTGGCGACTTTTATTTTGCTGTGGGGGTGCAACACGATCAATTACATGTAGCGGCAACCCTGGGGGAAGGACTGATGCCTTAATTTATTATGATATTTTTTCGATGAGTAGACTTGATAAGAGCGACGACAAAACAAGAAAGGAAGATTTTTAGAATGTATTCTCTCTCTTAACTTGCGCAGGAATACATATTGTTCATGCACTTGCAGTCAGACCTTTTATTGCATATACTGTGACTATTTACCATTATTAGATTTGAGGTTTTGTTTCGTTTTGGCCATCATGGAAGAGGAAGGACCCGAAGTTGAAGAAAGAGCCATGGGAAGAGATATAACAACTATAAAAAAGCAATTAAGACCTGAAATTGAGCTTGAGTACATGAGAACTAGCTAAAGGCAGACGATTCAGGCTGCTCTTGAGGTATTGGGTGGAGATATTTGAGGGGTACGATTGTGTTAAATGGCATCAACCTCGTCACTCCATATTTCTATGTCAGTCAATCGCCGTTAAGAGAGTTCACTTAATCGTGTTCATAAAATAGGCCTACTATCTTTGTTGTAGCCCAGCATTGGCTTATCCATCCTTCCTCGGAATGGTAGCATGACTCCAGTAAAAACATAATTTTCTTTCCAAACTAGACAACGTGTACGTGTATAGCATATAGCCAGCACGGCGACTGGACTTTTTGCAGGCAAGGAACGAACCAAAATAAGCAGCAAAACTACTATGCATTGATGAAAGAAATCACCTTGATGCAACAGTAGCTTAAAAAAAATAAAGATTTAAACATGGGATTTAAAACTATGAACTACTGGAAGAAATCTATTAAGAGTTCTGACTCGTCAGGCTTTAAAAACAAAATTGAAAACAGTTTTCACAGTGTTCACTGTATTATAACTATGGAACATCTGGGTACTTTCAGAGTACACAACCCCTTTGTGACGTCACGGAAAATGAGCCTGTCGGCGGACTGGTTACCGTGGAAAAGGAGCAACATTTGGAGAGCGAATATCAAGTCGCATTAAACTTTTTTTCTCTTGTTATATGAGTGAATACCTTCAACCTATCATGAAATTGCCATAACAGACCAATTTTATGGGTACTTATTATCTCGCGCTTCTGAAAAAGTGAGGAGATCTTGTAATACAGTTTGGCGGCTGTCTGTCTGTCTGTCTGTCTGTCTGTCCGTCCGTCCGTCCGAAACAGTAACTCCTCCTAGGCCGTTAGACCAATCAACCTGAAACTTTGGTGTGTGTAAGGTAGTGACCCAGAGGGGTGCACAACGCATTTAGAATTTAAATTCATTTTCTCTTCTGGCCACTAGGGGCCTTTTTGTGAAAATTGAACAATGGCCATAATTTTCTTATGCATTGAGCTAGGACGGCATGTTTTTTTTATGGGAGGTGCATGGGATGATCTACCTTATGCATTGAGCTAGGACGCTCAATATTTTTATGGGAGGTGCCCTTCATCACATATCAATGGGTTTTTGAAATTTTGACCTCATTCTGACCATTTTCTAGGTCAAATGGCATCAGGTGTGCCAATCGTTGAAAAGGATGGCATGTTTTGTTATTACTCAACGTAGAAGGCTGCAAATTTGTATGGATATGTATCTTGGTGATAGCAACCTGCATGCCAAAAATTGCCATCCTGTGATTCATATTTTGGCCACTAGGAGGCTTTTTGTGAAAAAAGAAAAATGGGCATATCTACCTTATGCATTGAGCTAGGATGCTCAAATTTTTATGGGAGGTGCATGGGATGACCCTACATCCTATATCAGATGGGTTTTTGATTTGATCTAATTTTGACCGTTTTCTAGGTCAAATGGCGTCAGGTGTGCCAATCGCTGTACCGTACGTCCTTTCTTTTCATAATACTCTCATTTCAAAATGAAGAATAATTTATGCCCTCAACAGACACTCAAAAAGTACTCTATCCAATTAACCAACTATATCACATTGCTATAACTCTGATCAGTATCAGTGCTTTGTCACTGCAACAAGCAGATTATCATTTGTACAGCAGAATGCCAGTTCAGTGAATTGCCCTCTGACACATTACTACTACTCCCATAACATTTGTTGCGGAGCGCGGAGATTTGCAATGGCGCGCCATCGACATGTGTCTAGTTTTCTTTGAATCCCTACTTTAAGAATCATTTCCTGCATTGACTGGGCAGTCATTAATTATAAAATAGTACTGAAAGCAATGGACCGAAGTGTAACACCAGAACTGGCTTTTTTGGGTTTTACAATCTTTCTGTTGCCAAAAAAATATTAGTTTATCAGGCAAAAAATTCTCAAGATCAACACTTACACACAAAAAATACCCAGCAAACTGTAAGAATACAGTAGATTTACTGAGAGGTTTCTGGCGAAAACACAGAGAAGAAACTAGATAATTGTAATATTCATAATATGTTAAATAAATGAAAAATATCCTCAAGGCAATGTGTGTTCAAGTGCACGTTTGATGATTGGCATTCTGGACTTACAATGATGTATTGATAAGGGTCTATGGCCGACATTATTCGTCTCTTGGGGTAGGCTCCTCAACAAAATCTGATACCAAGTTGTTCTTAAAATAGGCAGCAGCATCCAGTGGCTCTGAAAATAGACCATAAAACATGAAAATTAAAGTGAGTCATTCAATAATCCAGCAGGACAATTCTTGGGCTAATTGTAAAGAAAAACCAGTAAAATAATACAAGATTTTACTTTGAGCCAACCATTTCTTGTTTCATGAAACGAAAACATTGAGTAAATGTAAATGTTCAGCAAATAAGATTGAATCACTTAGGAAAGAAGTTGTGCAGTTACATATCTTCAATAAATCTAACAGAATTAACCAAAGTATCACCCAAGGTAAACCGTCCTTGATCTGTTCTAATGATCCAGTCCCAATAATGCAGTCCTAAATTACAACCCCAATTCGGAAATAGTTGGGATGAAGTGTAAATTGTGAATAAAATCAAAATGCAATGACTTTCAGATCACATGAGCCAATAAAACATAGATAACATTTCAAACATTGAAACTGAGACATTTTACATTTTTATCCACAAAATGAGCTTATTTCAAATTTTCTGGCTGCAACAGGTCTCAAAAAGTTGGGAAACAGGAAAAAAGGGCTGAAAAAACAACTAATATACAAGAGAATCAGCTGAAAGAACATTTAGCAAGTAATTAACTGGCATCAGGTGTGTAACATGATTTGCTATAAAAGGGAGGTCTTAGAGAGGCTGAGTCTCTCAGAAATAAAGATGGCCAGAGGCTCTCCAACCTGGGAAGGCTTGCATTAAAAAATTGTGGAATACTTTAAAAACAATGTTCCTCAACATCAAATTGCAAAGCCTTTGAAGGTCTCATCATCGACAATGCATAACATCATCAAAAGATTCAGAGAAACTGGAAAAATCTCTGTGCGTAAGGGACAAGGCCGAAGACCTTTACTGGATGCCCGTGATCTTTGGGCCCTCAGACGCCACTGGATCACTCACCGGCATGATTCTGTCATTGACATTACTAAATGGGACCAGGAATACTTCAAGAAACCACTGTCTGTAAACAAAGTCCGCAGTGCCATCCACAGATGCCACCTAAAATCTATCATGCAAAAAGGAAGCCATTGTTGAGTTGCGCCGCCATGTTCTATGGGCCAAGGCTCATTAAAAATGGACTGTAGCAAAGTGGCAAAGTGTCCTGTGGTCAGACACGTCCAAATTTGACATTCTTTTTGGAAATCATGGGCGTCGTGTTCTCTGTGCTGAAGAGGAGAAAGACCACCTTTCCTGTTACCAGCATTCAGTTCAAAAGCCAGCATATCTGATGGTATGGGGATGCATTAGTGCATATGGTGTGGGACACCTGCATGTTTTAAAAAGCACCATGAATGCTGAAAGGTATAAAAAGGTTTTAGAGCAAATTATACTCCCCTCCAGAGGAAGGAAGGCCTTGTGTATTTCAGCAGGAAAATGCAAAACCACATACTGCAGCTATTACAACAGCATGGCTTCGTAGTAGAAGAGTCCATGTGCTGAACTGGCCTGCCTGCAGTCCTGATCTTTCACCGATTGAGAACATTTGGCGCATAATTAAACGAAAAGTCAGTCAAAGGAGACCCAAAACTCTCCAGCAGCTGGAAGCCTGTATTAAACAAGAGTGGGATCAAATTCCAATGGCTAAACTCAAGAAACTTGTCTTCTCAATGCCCAGATGCCCCCACTCTGTGTTAAAAAGAAGAGGGGATGCTATACCATGGTAAACAGGCCCCTGCCCCAACTTTTTTGAGACCTGTAGCCGCCATCAAATTTGAAATGAGCTCATTTTGTGGATTAAATTGTAAAATTTCTCAGTTTCAACAGTTGCTATGTTATCTCTGTTCTATTGTGAATAAAATCCTGGCTGGTGTGATTTGAAAGTGATTGCATTTTGATTTTATTCACAATTTACACTTTGTCCCAACTATTTCGGAATTGGGGTTGTACTTTGCATAAGTTAACAAAAATTATTATTTGGGGGCTCCCTGTGGTCACACAAGCCAACATTAGAGCAACTGACATGAAACATTAAGAAATATATACATCATGCAACTTTTACGATTCATTAAAACACTGTGAAGCTCTAAAGAATTAGTGCAGGTGACAACCACACTGCTAATTCCATTAACACAAGCACACATCTCAGACCTCCTATAATACCCCTGGAGGACCGCATTGTCTGCTGGTTTTTAGAATATCATTCAATAAGCAGAAAAATATGTCTTCAACTTAAGATGCACAGACTCAAGTCAATCTATGACTTAAATGAAGCACTGAAGTGCAGGAACACATCAAAGACCGGCAGAAACGGTGGTCCTCCAGGAATTGAGTTTGAGATTCCTGTCCTATAAGAATTACCATAACAAACAATGGTGTTCTAAATGAGCATCAAAAAACTTTCCCGCTAGGCAGGCATAGATGAAAAATGAACTCTGCTCACTTTTTCGGACCCAAAGGGAATGGCCAGTGAAAGTCTTCTTCCATTTATGACTGACCGATCAATCTACAGTACATTGAAGAAATGCATCTGCGCAGTGTAATAGCTATTTACACCACTAGGCGGTGCTAGTGACGAGTTTGCCCCATCAAGGTATTTCTTAGCAGTACAAGATTCCTAAGTATTAATCACTGACATTAATGAATCAGTCTTAGGCTCTTAAGTATTTGCTAATTTAAATCCAAACAGCAGCTTGTTAAGATTAGACAGTGTAAAATAAAAGAAATAAACATGCGAGCTGAGGGCCAGTGAAATCCATTTCAAACAGAGTATGGCACAATGCCTGTTGAGGGGAAAGCATAGCAATTCAAACAGTATAACACATGACAAAGAATGAAAACAAACTTCCTGCGGTAGTTACCACATTCAATTCATTTTTTAAAGTAAATGCAGTGTTATGTTTCAGTTTGTAATGCTTTTAAGAAATACATAATTATATACTAGACAAATGCTGTTGGTGGACAGTGTATATCCCCGACGCGACTGCCTTCTCCCCAAGGGCAAAGTTCATAGTTTGATCTAGTGGATGTGCAACAAGACAGAATATCGGCTCCAGAAAATCAACAGGAGAACAACTCTGAGTTCCAGGAATGTTCACAGCAAATTTTGATCAAATAATGACTAATATCAATACCACCCCACCTCCATGAAAAACCAAAAATCGTAAAAAGAGTGACTTGATTCCCAACAAAACTGTTTTAGCTATTGCATTTAAAGATTTTAAATTTTACCTAGTTGTGGCACTACAGAAAAAATTCCAGAACCACCACAAGCAATAACTTCCTCCTCAATGCACCAAGAATTTTGAAAGGAAATTTGAAATGATTCCCATTAAAGCAGTTCTAGCTACTGCAATTTATAAAAATGAATATCTTGACCTGGTGATTAAAGCAGGGTTCTGCGCCAGAAAGCAAAAGAAGGCAGACATGCAGCAAAATTTACTGCATTTAGAAATGTAATGCCTGACCTGGCAGTGGCCTGGAAAATGGCACTAAAACAGCAAAGGTCAGTCCCCAGGGTACTAAACTTTTCAAGAAAAACAGCAATTTTTAAATTTTAAAAGTTTGGTCTGGTGGTGGTGTCATAGTAAAGGAAATGATCAACATCAATTAAATGTGTCCTCTCTGCCCCGAAACTTCCAAGAAATCAGACAAGGCATCAAAAAAAAAAAAAAATTGAGTTATTGCATTTGAAAATATAAAGTTTGATCTGGTAGTTTACAGAAAAAGGTTGTGGGGTAAAACAAAACGAAATCTTCAGCGAATGATTGCCTAGGCAAAAGGTAATTCTAGTGGTGACAAGTGCATCTTACATTCAGTTCCTCCGTTTACATTTTCCAATCAGACAGCTGTATATTTTCTCCGTTTACATTTTCCAAGTTACAGCAAGTTTGCGTGACCTTGCTGCAAAAACAGATGTGCGTATTTGTGCCGAAATTACCTTCATTCGCAAAAAGAGTTCTGACATGCGCTCTCGCTGAAAAAAAAAAAATTACCGTTGCTGAGAGCCAGTGCATAGACCTATTTATAATTAATTTATTTTTCTGTACTGAATGTAGCCCATTATTTTGTCGCTGTTAGATCGCATGGGGGAGAGAAGCCGTGTCCTCAATTGCCACTTGATTATTCTTGAATTGGAAAACGTGTTAATAAAGGAAAACCATCAAAACTTAGCCAGGACTAATTGTTGTCAATAAAGGGATGGATATTTTCCCCAAAATTTTCAGGTCTAGCGACGGCCCTGATCATCCTCTATGCATACCTCCCAAGTTTGAAGGATCGAAATGCTGGTCCATGACCACAGCGTTCATCCTTTCATTTGAGCGGGGGGGGGGAGTTAAAACGATTGCTCTCCTTATCATTTTGTTGAACAGGGGGTGGAATTTGCGTTTAATTTCGTTCATTCGTGACTCATTATTATTCGGGGGTTTAGGAATAACGCGTAAATCCCTCAATGCGCAAATTGCGGGTTTTTTCACTTGCTTGCGGGTCCGCGGGTTTTGCTATTCAAAAGCGGGTCAGACCCGCCAAATGCAGGTCACTTGGGAGCCATGTCTATGTGCCAGAAATTAGAACAATTTTGAGCAATTCCCATGAAAATGAATGCAGCATTTACACGATAGTATATGTTTATGCCATGCACTAATATGGGCTAATGAACATACTATAGTCATAGCCAGCTGGCACACGCCACAATTTTGGACATAAACTTTTGACACGGTTAAATATTCCATCGGAGACTGCAATTTATAAAATGAGCCTTGTGAGAATTTGCCTTAATCCAAATGAAGACAGCAGCTGTATTCTTACAGCCTTACTTTCACACGTTCCCTGATTTGGCTGACCCACAGGACCCGGCTTAAATTAGGTGCCACTTTGTTCTCGTTATCCTATATGTCTCTCGAGTATTTCAGTCTGATTTTTTTTTCAGCGATGCAATATGCATGGAACTCCGAACACAGCTTCCAGAATTCTCTATACAGTTCGTCACTAAAAGCCAGAATCCATCTGCAAAAAAACAACCTGTAACGTTTTATGATTCAAGCACGAAAGAAGGACAAAATACGCTCTCAGTTCACAAAATGCAAATGATTAGCCCAAGCCTACACTTTACAGATCACTGAACGACAAGATGCCATTACAATAGTACTTAGGAGCATACTTCCGTTTTTCCTTCGAGCGAAGACAACTGGTCCAATTAGAATGTATAGCCTAGCTATTTGACAGCAACGTACGCGTCCGTATATAAATAAATGTTCAGTCGCAGCTTTTTGCCCCAGATGCGTGATGCAATTTTACTTTTAGCGTAATGGTGAATTACCTCCAAGAAAGATCGGGGAAAAAAAAAAAAGATCAGTACTGGACAAATCGGCCTATTGCATGTGCAACCTTAACTAGTGTCGTTGTTGCCGAACATTTGACAGACACGAACGAAAGGTTCAGAAAAAATCTTCGCTCTTATTGAACTTTTCGTCTTAGCGTATCGCGACAAACAACACTGATCAAAAGTTAGTCAAAGCAAAATTTAAAAATAGACTACATCTCACCATTTCGTCCAATATTACATTAGTTAGGCAAGGTGAAATTGCTTAGTCGCGTAGCCCTCTGATTTCGTGAGTATTGTTTGTACACTAAATCCAGTGTTTTTGAATTTCCCAAGGCTTGTAATCTTGTTACAACATCTCAACAGTTCATACCGCTTCATTCAATCTCGACTACCTGCAATGGATCGACCGTACAGGATATCCACTGTGGAAAGTTATTCAACATCTAAACGGACCATTACACTTGCAGCTGCCCAATAGTAGACAATGCGTTTTAAAGGATAATATTTGTAATGATTAATAAATCCCATAAACATACCTTTCTTGCTTATTCAGGTCATAAATGTAGCATAACTCGCTTTCCTTCAGAACAGAACTTGGCACGACATACTGGAGAAATGAAAGGAGGTGCTAATGTGTCTTCCTTGACAGCACACCCTCGCTTCAAGCCGAGAGCAATAGGAAGTCCATTGTCAAAATGGACAAACACTGAACGCTGAAAGACTACATAGCTTTCAAGCCAGTTCATAATGTGAAACTCTGGTACATCGAGTGATCTGGTGGCTTTTTGAGAATCTTATTTCTGAGTAATGACAGCAAAGGACTGACTTAACAGTGAGTGAGTTCCCCGAATTACGGCTACTGAACGGCAGCAGACTGTAAATTGCTTGAGTGTGATTGATTCTTGTTAATGTCCCCTGCCACTGTTGGTCCTGTATTATTTATGAGAAGCAAGTCTATTACCGCTGCTTTTTTATTTGGCTTGGATCCGAAGGAAGTGTTTTTCAGTGTCGTTACTGGTGACTGTCGTGTTTAACCTTCCTGCCCGAGCCTCTAGAGTTGGAGATTGTGTAAGATAAGTCCAACAGAGGGCCGACAGAGGGGGCAAAGAGACTACTTACCAACGTTCTAACTCCAGTGCACGAGTAATTTTTTTGCGAAAACTTTAAAATAAAATTAATTTTAATTTGAATTTAAAATGAATTTAATTGCTCTCTGTAAAACGTACGATAACTTGTTTAAACATCCAATTAAAAAACGCCGGCAGAACATCTGTGACAATGGCCGAAACTGATCCACTGAAGTGCTGCCGACAGGAATGTATTATCCTGGGAGCCTAATTTACCACCCGGGCCAATTATTACAATTAGACCCATCATTATTATCAAACTTTCTCGCACGAATGTTTGTAAAATAATGCTATTACCTTATAGTTTCTTTCTTCCTTTCTTTCTTTCTTTTGTACCATTTTGGAAATTGTCATAATTGTTAAACATCAAAGGGACAACAACAACAATAATAACAATAATATACTTTTTGTGATTAGTAGTTTTTGTTTTGCTCTCTTATACAGGTTGTGTTCCATAAAGTCAGAGGATTATATGTTCCCATATCGAGCAGCCAGCCTCCCTCCCCTATATTACCATGGGTGCGTCATATAGTTGAATAAAGTTGGCTACATCACCTACACATGTGGATACTTCCACAAGTGTATTTTGTATGCGTATTTGTGCGCGCGCGTGTGTGTGTGTGTGTGTAGGCCGATCATGTATGCCCACATGAAGTTTATCCTTGGATTGTCCAGCAATACAATTTACACAATTAGGCCCTCGGCTTAATCAGACACCACACTATGCCTCTATTATTATTATTATTATTATTATCATCATTATTATTATTATCATTATTATTATTATTCATCTGTCCAGAATGTGTTCCTGTCTCTCGCCCACTGTGGAATTTGCGGGGTAGATAAAAAATATATTGTTGTTATTATTGTTTTTCATATCGATCAAATGAATAAAACATCGTGTTTCGAGCCTATGAATGATTAGGATATAACAACAACAACAACAACAACAACAACAACAATAATAATAATAATATGCTCGCCATTTGTCGTTTGGCTGTGCATATTTTTATTGTACTAATTGTAATTCAATAACTTTACATATTAGGTAAAGATAGACGGCATTATTGGGTGACTCAGAGAATGATCATTGTTTTATTTCGTAATCTCCGCTCACGACGATCATCAAGCGCTTACGCTTCACTCTCGCTTACTCCCTTTTTTCTTTCTTTTTTTTTTTGTGAGTTTCCAAATTACTGAGATTCCTACGTAAGCTTGTGATTGGCCTAGAGCTCCCTTCCGGCAGGGGAGCTGTATAAAGCCGAGTGGTTCAGGGCGAACTTATTCATTACCGCAGAAGTGGTGAAATTGTACGGAGGAGATTAGACTTGTAGTACATCTGAACAACGGAAATAGAAGACAAAAGTCTGGAATGAATAAACTATTGTCTTTGATATTACTTCAGCAAGTGGTGGCGTTTCTCTGCGAAGCAGGTTCGATATTTTTCATTTTTAAAAAATATGTTTTTATAGCCTTGATAATAATTTCAACCTGATTAGATTGTTGCATCGCACTATCATGACACCGTGCATTCGCGCAAATTGTATTTTTGTTGACCTCGTGAAAATTGGTGTATTTAAACTTCTAGCTGATATTAATACCAGCTTGTACTTGTGCTTATTCATTCAGTAGTCGTAAGATTATTCGTGCATCACCCTGCAGTTGTAAACGTTTTAATTCTCGTATATACGGATGTTTTACGTTAATTTAATTATGCGTTGTTTTTTTCACTCTTATTGAATCGCAATTCTTTTATTACTAGCAGGTGACCCATGCTGTGCACAGCCATGCCAAAACAGAGGCGTGTGCACTTCTAGAGGCGCGTTTTCTTATGAGTGCGACTGCACGAGGACGGGATACTACGGGGAAAACTGCACCACACGTAAGTCTACAACTGATGAAAGAAACAATTTAACCAGTAAAATTGGAAAAGCTTCCACTAAAAATTATTCATGAGATGTATGTATTCTGAGTGAATAACCTTCGTTCTTCTACGTCTCTTTCTTCTTCACAGCCGAATTCTTCACTTGGCTCAAAATTTCATTGAAGCCACATCCAAATACCATTCATCACCTACTGACACATTTCGCAGGATTTTGGAACATTATAAACAATGTCTCCTTTTTAAGGAACGCCATCATGCGTTATGTCTTGACATGTAAGTAGGCTATAAATTATGATATCCAATCTTACTGCGCCCATTGTGACATATGATGTTCGCTCGCATTTGTTTTCTTTCATAATAAAACTTATATTACATTTTTCATCCTTATTTACAAATCAGCGGTTGTTTTCGGAAACAATACAATGTTTCCCTAAGGTGTAGAGACTGTACCTGCAAGCCTATTTTGTGGCACTTGCACAACTAACTGAGGCTAACTTGTAATTTTACAGCTCGGTCACATTTAATCGATAGCCCACCAACCTACAATGCTGATTACAGCTACAAGAGCTGGGAGGCGTACTCTAACCTGTCGTATTACACAAGGACTCTTCCACCAGTATCCAAGAATTGCCCAACACCTATGGGAGTGGCAGGTGAGTGCATTCCAAAGCAATTATTTTGAGTGTATTCCAAACAGTAAAAAATTCAGCAATGGCAGTATTGTCTTTGAATTGTGTGTACATTACCCTCTTGTTCTGCATATCTGCTGCATCAGGTTGTTTTATTGGAAATGTTGCTTAGTCATTTTTAGGGGAAAATATGTTTTGTTTTTGGAGCTCAAGCAATTGGTCTTAGCTGTTGCGCATGTATTGCCTCATAGGAAAGATGACTCTTCCTGACCCTAAGGAGATTGTGGAGAAAGTGCTATTGAGGAGACACTTCATCCCTGATCCTCAAGGAACCAATATGATGTTTGCTTTCTTTGCTCAACACTTTACCCATCAGTTCTTCAAATCAGACTTCAAGAAGGGGCCAGGCTTCACCAAAGCCCTGGGGCATGGAGTAAGTGGAACATTTAAGGGAAAAATGCTCAACTGAGAATTGTAAAGAAATCATTGGTAACCATCCAGTGCTTTGGGGACAAAAAAAGTGAAAACAGTCAGTCTTTCATTTTACCAAAGTAAAATATTTGTGCAGCCTACTATTTATTTCACTAAATATTAATTGCTTTCATGAAAATCCTTGAGGCAAGCTGTGGGCCCAGTCTGTGGGAGTAGTCTGCTCCCTTTCAAGTTTGCGTCAACTGTTGTTTTTTTTTTATGCATGTTTGACCTTTTTCTGTTTGGTTTTTCAGGTTGACCTTACTCACATCTACGGAGAAACTCTGGAGAAACAGCACAAACTCAGGCTCTTCAAAGATGGAAAACTGAAGTACCAGGTATAGATACTAGAAATCTGATGCAATTGTGAATAATAATTGTTTATTATTTCATTCTATCATACATCTTCTTGACAGAACATATAATCCATTTTGAAATTACACAGCTATACTGCTTACATGTGAAATTCAACTATGTTCAGTGTAGACCAGCCCTCTGCTCTGAAATTGGGAGCACAGGGCAAAGGGCCAATTTGAGAGACATTTTAAAGCAAATTGCTTGAGGATGTTTGTGTTTCATCTCATGCTAATGGAGGACACCACTTTGTCTTCAGGTGTTGGATGGGGAAGTCTACCCACCCACAGTGCAGCAAGTGCAGGTGGCAATGCACTACCCACCCCATGTCCCTGAGGAGCACAGGTTTGCCGTGGGTCATGAGGCCTTTGGCCTGGTCCCTGGCCTGATGATGTACGCCACCATCTGGCTGCGGGAGCATAACCGTGTCTGTGATGTCATGAAGACTGAACATCCTGACTGGGATGATGAGCGCCTCTTTCAGACCACCCGTCTCATTCTCATTGGTGAGATACCAATCTGTCCTCTGTTTTATGGTTGTAGACAATTCCATCAAGTACCTGAGGTGTCCTGCTAATGAGCCTGAATTTCTGAAAGGTTCATACAATATGCTGTGTAATGTGATGTGTAATGTGAAAAGTGATAGTGCAAACAATTATTCTACGCAATATTGCAAATAACTCATAGGATGAAAATGACAATAACTTGTATGTATCGACTCTGGTTTTACCCTGCAGGCGAGACTATTAAAATTGTTATTGAAGATTATGTGCAACACCTGAGTGGCTATCATTTCAAGCTGAAGTTTGACCCAGAGCTGCTGTTCAGTGCGCGTTTCCAGTACCAGAATCGTATCGCCTCTGAGTTCAACGCCCTTTACCACTGGCACCCGCTAATGCCTGACAGCTTCCACATCCAGGGTCAGGAATACACTTACCCACAGTTTATGTTCAACAACTCTGTGGTCATGGAACATGGCATTGGCAAATTGGTGGAGTCCTTCACCAAGCAGATTGCTGGCAGAGTGAGTGTCCCCCATTAGCTTCATTAAAGTCTTCTTTATCTTACTGCTTATGATTGGCAGAGAAAAGAATGTTCAAGAATTGAAGTTTTGATCATGTTTTCTCTTACTTACAGGTTGCCGGAGGTCGGAACCTTCCAGCTGCGGTGGCAAAGGTGGCATCAAACTCCATAGAACACACACGGCAGATGCGCTACCAGTCCCTGAATGCCTACAGGAAACGCTTCTTAATGAAGCCCTACAGCTCTTTCCAGGATTTAACTGGTGAGATAGACCTTCTGCACTTTAACTGTGAATACCCTCTGCCTTTCAAACACAAACTTTAGATCATTTTAAATTAAATGCTACGCAGTTCTACAAATGTTCTTGCTGTGGATGTTAGAAAAGTCATCAAAGATTAGTTCAGCAACAAATAATTTCCTTGGGGACCATGGTCACTCACTGCTGAAAAACATGTCCAGTACTGGCAAAATGCAATGCTTTGGGGTCAAGATTGGAATTCTGAATTGAAAAAAATGTATTAACTCTTTCAACCCCAGATATTCTAGCATCACTATACCCTTCAACCCCATAGCCCTCTGTAGAGGGCTGGTCATTATCTGGACATTGTATCTTACTGTTATCTCTGGAATCCCATTAAATGTAACCTGATATGTTCCAATCAATTAGTCAGATTGTTTGAATTTTCCCTACAGGAATTTGGGGTTGAAGGGAATATGTTGGTCAGCCCTCTGTAGAGGGCTGTGGGGTTGAAGGAGTTAAATATGGTCAAAACATTAATCATTGTGGCTCCCACTTTAAAAAGAAGATTGTTCTTTCACATTTACACTGATTTTGCTTTATTACATTTTCCACACTTTCAAATGGCTCTCACTAAATGCCTTCCCCTGCAATTCTGCTGTAGGTGAGACAGAAATGGCAGCTATTTTGGAGGAACTGTATGGAGACGTTGATGCAGTGGAGCTGTACCCTGGGCTCATGGTGGAAAAACCCAGACCTAACTCTGTGTTTGGAGAGACCATGGTAGAAATGGGAGCCCCTTACTCCCTGAAAGGACTGATGGGGAACCCCATCTGCTCCCCAGAATACTGGATGCCGAGTACCTTTGGCGGAAAAGTCGGATTTGAAATTGTCAACACTGCGTCCCTACACAATTTGGTGTGCCGTAATGTCAAAGGCCCCTGCCCAATGGTGTCCTTTCAGGTGCCCAACTTAAATGGTAGGGGGCAGACCAATATCAATGTGAGCACAGCAGAGACAACCAAGCTGAACCCCACCGTACTTTGGAAACAAAGGACTTCTGAATTTTAACCTCAATGAAAGAGGTTGTAATTATTTATTTGCCTTTTATTTATTTTGTATTTATTTGTTCTTTATTTTTTAATATTTATTATTTTGTAGATGTTATATTGCAAATAATATTTATTTAAAACAGAGGAATGCTGTAACTTGAATAAAAAGTGAAAATGAAGTTTAATGCACCTCTATACCGTTCTCATATTGTTCTGCCTTTGTTGTGGAAATTTGTCACTGACCTCAAAGCTATGTTTAAAACTGCTGGTTCTGTTATTGTTTTGATTATTTGCTGTTGAGATTTCTAGTGTGGCTGACTCTTACTTGATGTTTGATATGTTTGGAAATTGAGAAAATGTTTGAGTGAGTGAGAATCTTCTTGTCATCAGGTCTGGAGTTTGCAGTAACTTCTCATGTTTTTTTATGTACTGAGTATTGTTGGGCCAGTATTTTGTTACTTTAACTTATTAACGAATTGATATTAAATGTTATGGAATACAAAAATAAAAGATTTTTTTGCATTCGAAAGGTACTGAGAATTGAAAGTATGTCCAAAAGACAGAGTTAAGCCAAAGTCCACAAGCAGGAATACTTTAATCAAAATAGAGAACTCTGACATTTCGTTAAAGTATTCTACCGATTCATGAAAGTCATGAAGACACTCTTCTCACCTGTATATTTTACATTTTCACTTTCTGACATTTTGCTACCACTTATTCCCTTCACCTATTGTTTGACGTGTCAGCTCAACTGTACATGCGGACTATACCACTAATGCACCAGTCCACGTGATGTTGCCCTCAGTCTGCCATGTTCTCACATCAACTCATTGGCCAAAATGGCCTTCCTCTAGCTCTAAACCAATTTCCTCCTCGTACGACAAGATTTAGTTTTTGAGGATCCACATTCTGCCAAGCTGTATGTAGTACTCCTTAGTGTTTAAAGACATTTTTTCTTTTTTATTTTACTGTTTTATTCCGCAAAAGCAAGCAATTTGATATGACTGATATTGGCGTACAATGCAGATGAAAGAAAAACTCCAACAGGATAAGCTCTGTTAGATTTTTTATTTTAATCTTGTGCATGTTCCTACACTGTATGAGCAAGTGGAATGTGCCATAAAAATTGGACAGAAATAGCAGAAGCAGCCATGCATAACTGAGATCATAACTGAGAATATGCAATGGAGAATGTTGTTCTGTTACTTGCACAAGGCCTGTTTTGTCTTGTAAGACTACTCGAATAGCCCCACTTTTTTGGAAACTTTTAAATTCTGTAATACATAAGCACTCAACTATTTCATGCAGAGTACATACGTTGCCACTCAAAAGTTTGGAATCACTCATCATTTAAGCAGTTCTTGATATTTAATGAAAGTGTTTGCATAGTAGTAAATTACATAAAATGAAAGCCAACATGTATTTTAAAATTTTTTGCTGATTTAATCACTGCTTTGCAAATTTTAGCCACTGCAATGTTGATTTTACTATGGTATCGTTCTCAATGGATTTTGGCATGAACTGCAGTCTTTCGCTTTGGTGTGTCCTTGAAAATTGACCACTCTTCACAAACTTTACAATTCAGGTGATCTGACACCCGACAACAGCCCAATGAGGTTTGAAATCAGGTAATTGAACAAGCCACTCAATATTTTGAGATTTACTTTGAAGAAAGTCACAATTGAGGTATTGAGGTTTTTTTTTGTTTTTTTTTGTTATTTTGATTCCATTAGCGGAGTCAATCACCAGCTTTGAATCCAGTTGAATATGCCGTTTTACAAGCTGAAGAGGGGACTGATAGCATAAAGTCTTTGAAATAAGCAGGAACTGAACATGGCTGCAGTATGGGCCTGGGACAGCATCACCAGGGAAGATACCCATTATCTGCTGATATCTACAGTGGGCTCCAAAAGTACTGGCACCCCTGACTGGCAGTGCACAAACAATGCTTTAAAGAATTCTGAAAATATATATTTATGGAGAAACTATAAATGCCAACATGTGAGAAATACTATACAATAATGTTCCAGTTGAACCAACCAAAATCGAACACTAATTTAATTAAAATTCAATTTCCTCCAAATCAAGATTTCACAATTAATGACACCCTTAAAGATCAGTCAGGTATTAATATCCACTTATTTCAGTTTTTTTTTCCCTATGTTTTAAGGAACTATATTCAGCCATTACACCACTTCTTGTTTCACTAGGGTGTAAAAATGAGGTAACACACTTGCAATATCCCTTTGCACAACAACTACCAGTCCATGAGAGGCAGATGGTCATAGACCTTCATAAATCTGGTAATGGCTACAAGAAGATTCACAAACGATTGAATATGTCGCTGAGCACTGTCAGGGCAATTATTTTAAAAATTCCAAAGATATGGAATTGTTGAAAACCTCAAGGGTAGAGGACACAACTGCACTTTGCCACCCAGGATACTGAGGAGGATGGTGATGGTCAACGAAATTCCCAAGAATCACTGTGCATTGCTGGCCTTGATGGCTTCTTGGGGTCAGCAGGTTTCAAAAAGCACCATCAGGCGCACCACCCCAACAACCGCAGGCTCTTTAGAAGAGTTGCCAGAAGAAAGCCTGTTCTGACCAGAAGACACAGAAGAAGTGATTAGAAATTGCCAAACATCATTTAAATTATTACTGGAACAAGGTGCTTTGGTCAGATGAGACCAAAATGGAATGTTTTGGTCAGGTACAGCGTCGGCTTATTTGGTGTCGAAACAGAGATGCATACAAGGAGAAGCACCTCATACCCACAGTGAAGTATGATGGTGGGTCAGTCATGTTTTGGGGCTGTATTAAGTCAAGAGGCACTGTTTAAGATTAATGGCGTAGTGAATTCCACCAAG
This sequence comes from Gymnothorax javanicus, assembly GCA_029692085.1. Classification (NCBI taxonomy): domain Eukaryota; kingdom Metazoa; phylum Chordata; class Actinopteri; order Anguilliformes; family Muraenidae; genus Gymnothorax; species Gymnothorax javanicus. The sequence continues at coordinate 35,820,078 of CM056198.1, forward strand.
TATCAGGATATTATGGTTGGCAATCTGGTTGCCTCTACCAGAAGGCTGCGGCTTGGCCGTAGGTGGACTTTCCAACTAGATAATGACCTGAAGCATACCTCAAGATCTACACAGAAATGTTTCTGTGAAAACAAAATAAACTTTCTACAGTGGCCATCTTAGTCACCAGACCTCAATCCAACTGAAAATCTGTAGGCTGAGTTGAAAAGGGCAGTTGAGAAACACAAACCGAAGAACGTGAAGGATCTTGAAAGGATCCGTTTAGTGGAATGCAAAATCCCCCAAAAGGTGTGCCTTAACTTGTCAAAAATTACAGGAAAAGATTCCATGCTGTTATCCTCGCTAGAGATGGTTGCACTAAGTACTAAATGTAGGGAGCCAATAATTATGAAATCTTGATTTTGTTGAAATTAATTTCGTGTTAAATGATTGCTATGATTTTGGTTGTTTCCACTGAAACATTAATAAAGTATTACACACATGTTGGTGTATGTTGTTTCTCTATAATTATATTATTTATATTTTTTTGTGCATTGCCAGTTAGGGATTCCAGTAATTTTGGAGCCCACTGTACGTGTCAAAGACTTCAAGCAGTCATTGCATGCAAAGGATAAGCAAAAAAAAAAATGATCACTTGATTCTGCATTTTTAAAATATCCAGTTTTGTGATGCGCCAAAAAAATTAGTGGATTATGTACGAAAGGTGCTATCATTTCTAAATGGCTCATCTGACATAAAGCAGATGAAAACACCCTCAAATTAAAGCTGGCAATCTCTACTTCAAGATCATTGCCATTACATCCTTTCAATCTCAGAGATTAAGAGTACAGACCCAAAAAATGTCACTATCCAATGAATTATGATACGCTCAGTATCTTATTCATCTGAAACACAAAAGGCCTCCTGACTAGGCTCCTGAGGCTAAACTGACCCAAATCTGGGTAAACCAGCTGTCACAACCCTTGTGTGAATCCCTTGTGTGTCTCTTCGTAATTAAGCAATTTGTGTGGCAATTAGGTGTATGTCTTTTGTGATTGGTTTATGTCTTGCATGTCTCCTCTGCAACAGCTGAATCTTGTTTCATGGTTGTTCCTTAATGACTGTGTGATGGGTATTTAAGCCCTCTGCTTTATGTGCAAGTCGCTGATTGTAAAATCGCATTCTTACTGGTATCCCTGCCAGTATTACTTGTGGAAATTTTTTGTCTTTGTCTAATGCAGCTGGTACTTTAGGGACAGCAGTTTCTCTAAGCCTTTAGTCATTTAGTTAATTTGAACAAGTTTTCAATTATAATGAGGGTCCTGGATTGGGACTAAGTTCAAGATAACCCAACTCAAGCTTGTTCATCTATTCAAATTATCAAGAGCAAGCTTCCAATCCTAATCAGGGTCCAGGACTAAGACTACGTTCTGGTTAACTGTTCCAAGTTTGTATGTCTTGTCCAGTTTCTCATGAACAAGCTACCAATCCTTCTACAGTCATCACAATTGGCAGCTCAGCCTTGCCTGTTACATCTGTACTGAGCTTTGCTATCCTAGTCTGGGGTTCTGCCCCCACATAATCATCAGGGGTTCCATCCCCAATCTGTACCGTGTTGCTGTCAATAAGCTACACCTGCCTCCACACTTGATTCCTGGTCTGGACCATAACACCAGCATTTTAGATATGCTGGAAGAGAGTCAGGACATATCACTGCTCTGAGTTATTTAGGAGTTTCTGACAGCCTCCTAAGAGCTCAGTAATATGAATTGCAATATACCATACCTTCCAAAAATGCTGAATCTCCACTACATTTTGATCTTTTCGGGAAAAAAAAAATTGATAGTTTTAGGTTACGAGGTAGCTGCACATTTATACAAAAATACAGCAAAGATATTGTATTCATTTATTGTCAGGAAAGTTACGAATGACTAGTTGAACTTCAGAAAGAGTAATTCTGTCTTTACATGATTGGAAAGTCAACTATTCAAGTGTTAATACTCCAATGTGATTACACACTGTTATGATCATTTCAAATTACTATATTCTTAGAAGCCCTAAAGGGAACTTTATACACTTTAAAAAAACAAAAACATTAAGAATCTATCCATGGGTCCATCAGGCAATTCAGAATATGGATGCTATTCATTATTACCTCCTCATAATTACAGCCGGCTTATGGCCTTTCTTACCACACTTCCTCTCACTCAGTAACCGGGACAGAGAGTTGGAACTCCAACGGAAGTGAAGCTCGTGACACTTGTCAACAGAAATGGGGGTCATCAGAACATCTACAACTATATTTGAATGGCCGAAAACATGGTTGTATATTCACGTCCACTGATTTATAAGCTGTCGATCAAATTGACTGACACTTCTTCCTTGCACTCACTTAAGATGTACCAATATATATACAAGCCCTCATAAGGGTAGGTTTAATACGGTTGTTCTGAGAGCCTCCTACTTTTGCCTGATATTGAGGCACTTTTCTTGGCAAATTTCCAGTAAAACCAGGGGGGTGGTCTATCTCCCCCCTGAAACACCCAAATCCGAAACCAATTCGGCCTTTTTGGAATAGACCCTTCAAACTGGCAAAGTTTCGTTGAAATCGGAGAGATGGCATGTAGCACGTCTGCCTGATGGACCCATGGATAGATTCCTAAATTCATAATTTCAACACTGTTCTTTGCCCTCTGGTGAATGAACTGTGTTGAGTGGGCTGCCCCCTCTATGATAGTGACTTGTGCTTTGATTGGCCAGCGAACAGAGCTAAAGAGAAAGTAATGTTACTGCTACGAGAGAGAGAGTTGGGGAAGATACGCAAGGCTGTGGGAGGGAGTAGGGCACAGAAAAAACGGGCACGCATGAACTATGCAGAGCAGGTTTGTTTGTGACATTGAAAACTGCAAGAATTGCAAACCACATTTTTCAAACACTGAATTGTAAAAATGTGTGGGGGGTGGTCTAATAGCTAAACTGGATTGTCTTCAAAGTCAATGTTACTCAGGCTGTTAGCCAGATATTGTGGAGAGCAATGGTCGTAGACTAAACTGGGTAAAAGTAGCATAATTTCTAGCTATAATGTGAGCCCTTTAAGGCCAGCAGAAGTCAGTTGTAACACTATCTTCCTCACTTGCATTTATAAAGTGCTATTTTGTATTACCAATGGCTGATAAGGAACTGCTTTCTCTTTAGGTTCACTCAATCAGTAGCCTTGATTCCTCAACAGACCTATCAGCAGACTGTTGAGCCAATCAGTCCTTTGAGGAGTTAAGGCTATTCAATGTGTGTGATTGCCAAGAAACTTGACTTTTCAAATAAAAGTGCACAGACTCAGAGGGCAGCTCCACTGAACAACATCACTTCAGTTTGATCTGCAATGGAGAAGTGGCCTGAGGACATTGGCCTTGTTTGCCATAGAGCATACAATGTTCAAGTAATTTTGCCAATCATCCTTTTTGTCTTCTTTGCCTGTTTCAGAGTTGGCTTTTTCATTTGCTACCTCATCGAGCACTTATAGTTTTTACTAATTCTAATATGGGGTGGGGCCTCTTTCCACTCCCAGAACACTCTGAATGTCTCGTGCCATTGACTCCAGAAGATGTGCGATACATTCCTTTGAGATTTTGGTCCTTGTAAACCTGATTGCATTACATAATTTCTTCCGGATTTGTCAGCTAAACATTCATGCTGTGATTCTCCCTGTGACTTGGGAGACCACTGAAGTACACTAAACTCATTGTCATGTTCATGAAACCAGTTTGAGCTGACTTTTGCCTTGTGACTTGGTGTATTATCATGCTGGAAGCCTCCTTTAGAAAATGGTCACTAACAATAGTCAGATAGATTATGGCATTGAAATAATGATTGGTTGGTATTAAGGGGCCTAAAAGATGTGAAGAATGTCATTCCCACACCATTACAACATTTCTTCATTCTGATGTTTGATATGAGCATTAACTAAAGCTCCTGATTGGTATCGGCATGATCTTAGGCATTATTCCGCTGCCACATGATTGGCTTGACAGGATAACTGCATGAATATTCAGGTACACAGGTGTTTCTAATAAAGTGTGCAGTGAATATAGAAATAGAATTCCAATGTCAACTCTTTACTGCAAATGGAGCCTATAATGCAGGCTAGTGGATATTATTCAGAGAAGAAACCAGTGGGGGACCAGTCAGACATATGTTGCTCAAAGCAGAGACTTTGATGTACTTGTGAACCAGCTCACATACGCATATCTGGGCCTTCCACTTTTCTTTTGGTGACAGCTAGTCTCAGTTTGGTATCCAAAATATTATTTCTAATGCCAAGCAGTATGGAATAGAAAATCCCCAGAAAGGGCAGCGATTTCAAAGATTGCGTGTGTATGTGTTTTTGATCATTTGCTTGTGTGCTGTATGTGTCAGTGTGCGTCATTAAAAGACCACAAAATACCAAGGGGATATAAACTACAGTCTAAATAACTCTAAACCACTTGCTTATTGGATAATAAACTTACATAAAATCTCAATACGCTGTGATCTTGCAATGTTACATCCCAGACACTTTCCTTACTGGTTCTCTTTCATGTACGCAAAATGAAGATAAATTCCTGAAAGTGATTTTACGCACTAATGGGATAATGGCAAAGAAAACAGTTGTGGGGTACAGACATGATCACGTCTCAGAAAATCATCACTGACGTAACATCAGTCTGCATTTTACGAGAGGCCCAGAGTGGCGGGATTTTAGATCAGCACTTGCTTCTCTGATCCAAGGAAAACAGCAAAGCTCCAGAGGCCATTAAAGGAATGTGGAAATGTTTCCACGCTCAATACAGCCATGGCTCAGTTCACCCTACTCTTTCAGACTTGGTGGGAAAGGAAAATTCCTAATTGACTCCACGCAGTGCTTGCGTGCCAGGTGGCGTGTTCGAGCAAATGAGCAATGACAGCCTTTCCCGCAAAGCTATCCCTGAGTTAACGTCAAAGCTGGACCCACCATCAACAAGCCACTGTTACAATAAAAATTTTGGCTGTTGTCATCATCCTAATTCACAAATTAGCGATACTGTGACTCAAGTATATGAAAAATGATGAAACTCATCAGGGTAATTTTGTGCTCAGGAGGGATACAGTGGGTTTGGGCCAGAATTATTCATTGCTCTGGCACTTCCTACTGATCATCTGGGCACTCACAAGCTGTGTCGGGAAATATACAAAATGTGTTTGGATTTCCTCCATCCTAGTTCTCAGCATGTTAAAATTGTGGCAGTGGTGCAAAATAAAGAGGGAACTGATGAGTGCGATTTTTGCGCTGAGGTCACAAGGGGCTAATTACACTTGCTCACTCATGTGAATTGTGGGTGGAGACACAAATTTTGGGTTGACAGGTGTTTTCAATTACACTTTAATTACGACAGTTTACCATTTATGTCAATCTTTTGGCTTTTCTCAAATCATGCCTCTTCCCTTTCATGTTGCAATTAGCAATCAGAAAGATTGCATTGTATAGCGCAGGCGGACAGGATTTCCTCCATTTTCTCTCGTGATAGTGAAACTGTGCTCAGCTTCACAGCTATTGTTTAAATGCAGTGACATCGATGTATGACAGCAGGGTATATCCCCAAAACTGCTGCATTCTCTCCATAGTTTGGTCCAGTGACTGTTCCTCAGGGAAGGGCATAGGGTCCAGAAAATCAAAAGGGGAAGCATTCTGAGTTCCAGGAATGTTCACATTAAATTGTACCCAGTTCCCATAAGAACTGTTTGACTTCTTGCATTTTTGGAAAAGTTAAGTTTAGCCCAAAGATGGTGCCACAGGAATGGTCATAGTATCACCAGAACAGTAAGATTGCTTGTTTATGCATTAAGACATTCACAGCAATGTAGATCTGAATCGCAATAGAACAGTTTGATATTTGCTTGCAAATGTAATTTCACTTAATGGAGGCGCTCCAAAAGCAAAAGAGCAAAGAGAGTCAGTAAGGTTACTCCTCTGCACCAAGAATACTCTCAGCAGATTTAACAGGATTTCCATGATTCAGCTATTGCAATTTTAAAAATGAAAAGTTTGGCCTGGTGGTAGCGCCACAGCAAAATTTATACGGTGACCAACATCAATAAGAATCCTTCTTTATATGCAAGAAGTGATCACTAGAAATGTGACATGATTATCATCTAAACTGTTTGAATTATTGCATTTGGAAATGTTAAATTTGGCCAAGTGGTGGAGGCTTCAGTAAACATTGCAGAGCCACCACAATCAATACCTTCCTCCTCTATGCACCAGAAATTTTGAAAGTAAATTTGGCACAATTCCAATTAAAGCTGTTCTAGTTACTGCAATTTTGAAAATGGACACGTTTGAGCTGGAGGTGGCACAACAGCAGAAGCTACAGGGTGACCAACATCATTAGTAGCTCTTCTCTATGCACCCAAAACAATCACAGGAATTGTGAAATGATTCACATTAAAAAAATTTAGTCACTGCATTTGGAAATGTATAGTTTGACCTGCTGGTGGTGCTGCAAAAAAGTTCATAGGGTCACACAAAACAACAGGGATATTCCTCTATGCACCAGGAATGTTGAAAGCAGATTTGACATTAAAGAAGACATTAAGCAGATTTTCCCATTAAAGCTGTTTGAGTTATTGTAATTTTCAAAAATTTAATTTTGGCCTGGTGACAGGGTTGCCAGATTAGTTGTATAATTTCCAGCCCAAAACACTGTCAAAGTCTGCCCGACTATATAAAAAAAAACCACAAAAAATGACACGTATAAAGTCTTATGCTATTTATCAATTTATTACTTATTTAAGCGCTTTATATTAACCTTTAACAGTTAACCTTGAGCTCATATTGGCGAATGCATGCAATAATTTCTTGTGTTTCTTTGGGGTAGTAAACAATACGCCTGAAGCCCATGAAAGGGCTGAGCTGACACTTACAGCCTCGCTAGCTACATGCATTCACACAAGCAAAAATTCATACACAGAGGGAGAGAGAGAACTCCACTGTAACCAATGTTAGCCTGTCTAAAGCAAGATAATTAGCAAGTGCTGTTCAGAACATTGATTGGCCTGGTTCACTTTAGAATACCAGATGTCACCAAGTTAAATGATGACGCTTAAGGAGAAAAAACAGCGATCAAAAGCAAACTAGTTCGCCCTATTTAACTTGCTTTCAAAACAATTGTCATGTTTTTTAAGCGGTGCTTCACACAAGCTGCGTTTCCATCAGAGATGGGGACTCTAGTCACTGTGACTTGGACTCGAGTCGACTCGAGTCACTGTTTTGATGACTTGTGACTTGACTTGACAAAAAATAAAAGACTTGAGACTCGACTTGGACCTGGAAGTTAAAGACTCGGTGCTTGACTTGACTTGAGACATGATGACTTGAATGACTTGAGTGTTATTCAGTTCATGTTTTCAATATAATGTTTTGAATATAAATAATATCGATTACCCGGTGGTAGCGCAGGCTGAGAATGGCGTTGTCATGATTGGATCACTACCCTGTCAATAAGTCATGCCCTCTCCACGTACCTTACGTGTTTATTGGAGAAACACGCCCTCTTAAATCAGATATAGGAATCAACATGTCAGCGGGAGGGGTACCGAAAGTCATCGTCTTCGGCTTTTTTTTTTTTTTTGGAATTACCATTTTGACGGCAAAAGATGAACAGCACAGTGCAAGACATGCGGCATAAACATCTTGGAAGCCAGACGACAACTTCAAACTATGTTCGTCATTTGAAGAGCCATTCTGCCCAGTCAGTGCTTGTCAATTAGCTAATATTATCCTGTTAGCCTAGCTTGTAGGTGTAACGCAAACTTCAACTACCGGTGTCTCCAAAAAAAAGCGAGAACAATAGCTGATGCTCTTGCTACCGAAGCCAGCCTGACTAGCCTAATTCATATGAAAAAAAATAATAATAATAATAATAATAATAAATTTTATATATATATATACAGCCAACAAACCCAATAAAACGTCATTTTTGCTCATCTCGTTTATTCGCGGAATGGGATTACATACTAGGCAATTAAACTTCACATTGCGGGTCATTCTCTGGGCATGTTTGGCATTTTTAGCACAATTTTAATTGTTTTAGTGCTGGCGCATTAAAACCGTAAGCTAAGTGGCTGAGTTGAGTGAATGCTGTTTATGTTCACGCAGCTTTGAAATTTGTAAATTGCGATTTGAGACATTATATGTGAATTCACTTTATCCAATTTAGTACTTCAGTAATTTAGTTATTTTTTTGTTTAGAATAGGCTATATACTTAACATTGTTCGAATCAAGTGAACTGGTTTATTCTGTATTGCGGTTTCAAAGGAAAAACAGTGCATCTCTTATGGTAGTCTGCTGGAATGGACTGTAACGTCAGCGGTTTTCTTTAAGTAGGGGAGCGCCGGTGCGAAAGTAACTCTGGACGAATGTAACACGGCGATTTACTCACAGCCATCCGCACTTCGATGCATCATACTAGGTCAGCATGTGCAGCTCGCGACACTCTCCAGAACCGCGAACATTCTTGAGGCGTCCAGTCTTCCTCGCGGCACAAGACCAAGAAGACTGTTTTCCACAGCGGTGAGTAAATTCAGACGAATGCTAAACTTTTTCGATTTAAAGATTGTCTTTATCGCTCCATGTGTCATATTTATGATGCAATGATCGGTGATTTAGTTCCGTAACATATGGTGCAGTTTGAAATGTCAGAATTTTTCCACTTTGGACGTAATCCTCGTTCAAATGTCAGGAGTCACCGTCGGGACTGAAGTAGCAACAGTTACGTTCGTCCCTCTCTGCTAATGCGGCCGCATTTTGTGTTTAAAAGCTCCATAAAAATGTGTGTTATGTTTTACCGACAGGAAATGCCCAGAGTTAGGGTCAGAACTACCCAGAGAGGGACGGTTGACCCGGAGGTTTATAAATAATTTTTTTTTTGATGTCCGAAGAGGCGATAGTATAAGGAGGGCAGCAGCGGTGCATGGCGTTTGTCATGTCACCCTGTACAGGAACTGCAAGAGGAGGGCAGAGGCAAGAGGGCAGTAGACCAGGGCTCCGGGGTACAGGGCTCACAACAAAGTCTTCACAGAAGAACAGGAGAAGAGACTGCAGGCATATATAAAGAGAGCAGCCGAAATATATTTTGGCTTGAGTCCTAAAGAGGTGCGAGTAACACCGCAGACAGAGCTACACCACTACCGCCATATAGCAAGCACCTCCGCTCCGGATCTGCCACGGCTCTGAGCCGGATCAGCTGGAGCCGGGGCAGATCCGGGGTAGATCCGGAGCGGAGGTGCTTGCTATCTGGGTAACCTCTTTTTTATGCTTTTTTTTAGGTGCGAAAGTTTGCATATGAGCTGGCCGAAAATATTAGCCTCAAAACTCCATGTTCATGGAAGAAAAACCAGATGGCAGGGAAGGATTGGCTCACCTCCTTCCACGAGCGCAACAGAACCCTGTCCATCCGTCGACCTCAAGCCACCAGCATGTCCCGTTCCACCAGCTTCAACAAGACCAACGTGACCGCGTTTTTTAACAACCTAAAGACTGTCCTCACCCGCTATAATTTTGAGGCAAATGACATCTGGAACATGGATGAAACAGGTAAAAATTTATATTTGGATGATAAATTTAAAAGCACCAGTGATTTGCACCAGCAATAATTCATTTCACTGATTATTTCAGGTACCAAAATGGTTCAAGTGCCAGACAAAGTCATTGCCACCAAGGGCCAGCGCCAGGTCGGTGCTGTGACCTCCGGGGAAAGAGGGACATTGGTGACCGTTGCCTTTGCTGCCAACGCACAAGGCAACTTTGTTCCCCCTTACTTTATCTTCCCAAGGAAGAAGTTCCATGACCACTTCATCCGGGATGGTCCCCCTGGCTCCACTGGTTCTGCCAATGGATCGGGGTGGATGGAGGAGACAGATTTCTTGGCCTTTTACAGCATTTTGCAAGACACACCGCGTGACCCGAGTCAAAGTTGCTGCTACTCTTAGACAATCATGCATCACACCTCTCCGTGGTAGCTATTGACTTTTGCAAGTCACAGGGCATTGTACTCCTGTCATTTCCACCCCACTGCTCCCACCGTCTTCAGCCGCTAGACTGAAGCGTTTTTGGCCCTCTGAAGCACTACATTAACAGTGCAGCAGACAATTGGATGCGAATGAACCCTGGAAGAACTTTGACCATCTACAACATCCCGAGTCTTGTGGCTAAAGCTCTGCCTCAAGCTGCGACAGCAAGCAGCATTTCGTCTGGGTTCGAGTGTACCGGTATCTGGCCCTTGAATCCAGATATTTTCAGTGAGGAAGACTTTGCTCCAGCTTATGTGACTGACCGTCCTGCACCAGCACCAGCTCCATCCCCAGTGCCAGGGCCAGCTCCATCACCAGCGCCCCCTTCATCACCAGCGCCAGCTCCATCGCCAGCGCATACCATCTATCCAGGTATGCTAGTGGTTCCAGGAACATCTAGTGGCACGCCAGTACAGAGGTTCAGCCCAGAAAAGGTTCGCCCATATCCAAAGGCTGGCTCGAGGAAAGAAAATAAAAGGAGAGGCCGAAAGAGGTGAGCGTAGTGTCATTTTTAACTCGTCTTGGTTCTCTTGCTTGTATAAAAACAAGCTGATTCTGATTATTATCTCACTGAATGTTGCAGGTCAACAGCAATACTGACCGACACCCCGGTGAAAGCTGCTTTGGAGGAGGAGAGTCGGCAGAGGGGCCAGAGAAAACAGTCCTCTTCAAAACTCCCAAAGAAAACGAGGCTTAGTGGACACACTGCAACCACAGTCTCTCGGGGCAAGGATGAGGAATGTCTTGTTTGTGGGGAGACATTTGCCTCTTCTTTGCCTGGAGAAGTGTGGGTGCGGTGCATCTTTTGTCTGCTGTGGTCGCATGAGGCATGCACTGAGGGTGCTACTCATTATATCTGTTACAACTGTGATGAGTAATTTCATCCCAGATAGCAAGCTCCTCTGCTCCGGATCTGCCCGGCTCTGAGCCGGATCAGCTGTAGTCGGCACAGAGCCGGGGCAGATCCGGAGCGGAGGTGCTTGCTCTCTGGGATAATTTTTATAAATAGACCTTGCACATTAAACATGTTCACGGTCACTTTTGGAACATTTGAAGCCAATTAAAATGTTTAAAACAAATGCCTGGCTGTTTTTGCTTCTGTTTTGACGAGAAATTTAAAAAGATTCCAGTAAATTTGATCACGTTATTTTTGCCCTGCCCGTGCATTACTTTCATCCCGGCTGGATGGGTCGAAAAAAGCAATCCGCAACTTCCGTTCGACGTCAAACTATGCCGAAGTCAAATTATATGGTGATGATTTAGCACCTGATATTGACAGAGCACACATGAAAGTAGTTAATCGCTTCAAATTTTTTTTTGGTCTGTAACGTTATCTTTTAAAATGATGTCCATGTGAAAAATGTAACTTACGAATTAAAACCCCAACAAATTAAATCAGTTGATGGCAACAGTGAAAATGAAAATTACTCTGATTGCACCCAATTCTTTATTGAATGTTATTTCCACTTTGTGTCTATTTGAGAGACACGATCAGAGTCCATAAGAATTTCCGACTTACTGATTGTAATAGTTTAAGTAAAACGATATTGGGACTTAACTTCACTTGTTCACAAATGAGATGAACCAGGTTTATTAAATAAATCATAACCTACGAAGTGGAAAGTGTTACGATACGGTCAAATACAAGCCTCAGCCAATTGTGCAGTCACACTTTAACCTCACAAGTGAAACAGGAGAATTGGTAAGCGGAGCACGAGTAGAAGGCTCTGAACTGAGTTTAAAATTGTTGAATCCTCGCTGGGAATCTTTTTCTAAGAACAATAAGCTGTTATTTGTTTTTCTATGGACTGAATGTTAAAAATTTAAGTGTTTAGAGCTCTTGGTGTCTCAATATGATACAGATGAAACGCATATAGATGTTTCTGATGCTCTATAATATGTTTATTCTTTCAGAATTTTTATGTTTGCCTTTTTTCTTGTTATTTGCAAGGCAACTAAAATATTTCAAATATTGTTGGCAGAAGTGAGGCAGAAGTGATCTTGTTTAGATTGAAAGCCATCAATAAATAATTTTATGAATTTATTTCTGTTTTGTTTGATTCCATGATGTATTTTACTGAATATCAGTAATTAGAATGCAAATCAAAATTACTGTCATATTTTTTAAACAGGTTGGACACATTGGCCAATGATGTTTAGATTACTGACAGTTACTTATACCTTGTCTTTTTACTTTATAAAGAACAGATTCTGCGGGTAAAATTGCAATAATAAGGTGACTTGACTTGACCTATTACAGGACTTGACTTGACTTGCCATAACCTGTGACTTGACTTGACTTGACTTGCCCAAGAAAAAATGACTTGGGACTTACTTGAGACTTGAAGATTAAGACTTCAGACTTACTTGAGACTTACGCATGTGTGATTTGTTCCCATCTCTGGACTTTCCATTACCACTAGAAATACGCAAAACCTAAATATCGCAGTAAAAAAACTGGTAATGGAAACACCCAATTAAAAAAAAAACTCTCAAATATTGATAAAAAGTTTTTACGCTCTCATGAGATGGTTTTTCAGACGTGTCGATAAAGAACTTTATCGCAAAAGTGAAATGGAAACGCTTTTTCGCTAAACTTGATGTCACCGGACATGACATTCACACTCATCTGCGAACTCCTCGGTCACTCGGTCACCTCCCAGAAATCCATAATTCGTGGCTGCTGCCACACAGAAGGACTCTGCCGCTGAAAAATACCCGCTGCCTTCAGCCGCTTTCACACCGGACGCGAAACGAATTTTTCGCGACAGATTACATTCAAAGTCAATGCAAAGATGCAAATACACGCGAAACGCGTCTTTGCATTGACTTTGAATGTAATATCTCGTGCGAAAAATTTGTTTCGCGTCCGGTGTGAAAGCAGCTTTCGCCTTCTGTTAAAAATAGCCACGGCAAGAGCAGTAACAGCAACCATTACTGTACCAACGTGCACAGTGTTTTGGCCATCCATAGGGGAGAGCCGGTGCGAAAGTAACGTGGGACGAAAGTAATACAGCGATTTACTCACAGCCATCCGCACTTCGATGCATCAAATTAGGTCAGCACGTCCAGCTCGCGACACTCTCCAGACCCGGGAAAAATCTTGAGGTTTCGTCACTTCCCCGCGAAACGAGACTGGGAAGACCGTTTTCCACAGTGGTGAGTAAATTCAGACAAATGGTAAACTTTTTTGATTTAAAGATTGTCTTTATCGCTCCATGTGTCATATTTATGATGAAATAATAGGTCATTTAGTTTTGGAACATATCCTGAAGTTTGAAATGTCAGACTTTTTCCACTTCAGAAGCAATCCTGGTTCAAATGTCAGGAGTCACTGTCGGGGCGGTAGTAGCAACGGTTACGTTTGTCCCTCTCTGCTAATGCGGCCGCATTTTGTGTTTTAAAGCTCACTAAAATGTGTGTGTTATATTTTACCGACAGAAAATGCCAAGAGTTAGGGTCAGAACTACCCAGAGAGGAAAGGTTGACCAGCAGATTTACGAAAGGGCCTTTTTTAATGTCCGAAGAGGCGAGAGTATAAGGAGGGCAGCAGAGGCGCATGGCGTTTGTCATGTCACCCTGTTCAGGTACTGCAAGAGGAGGGCAGAGGCAAGAGGGCAGCAGACCGGGGCCCCAGGGTACAGGGCTCACAACAAAGTCTTCACAGAAGAACAGGAGAAGAGACTGCAGGCATATATAAAGAGAGCAGCTGATATATATTTTGGCCTGAGTCTAAAAAGAGGTTGGAGTAACACTGCAGACAGAGCTACACCACTACCGCCATTTGCCTAAGATAGCAAGCACCTCCGCTCTGGATCTGCCCCGGCTCTGAGCCGGATCAGCTGGAGTCGGCACAGAGCCGGGGCAGATCCGGAGCGGAGGTGCTTGCTATCTGGGAACTAACCTCTTTTTTCATGCTGTTTTAGGTGCGAAAGTTTGCATATGAGCTGGCTGAAAATATTGGCCTCAAAACTCCATGTTCATGGGAGAAAAACCAGATGGCAGGGAAGGATTGGCTCACCTCCTTCCTCAAGCGCAACAAAACCCTGTCCATCCGTCGACCTCAAGCCACCAGCATGTCCCGTTCCACCAGCTTCAACAAGACCAATGTGACAGCGTTTTTTAAAAACCTAAAGACTGTCCTCACCCGCTATAATTTTGAAGCAAAGGACATCTGGAACATGGATGAAACAGGTAAAAATTTATATTTAGATAAATTAAAACCAACAGTGATTTGCAACAGCAATAATTCATTTCATTTATTATTTCAGGTACCACAACGGTTCAAGTGCCAGACAAAATCGTTGCCACCAAGGGGCAGCGCCAGGTCGGTGCTGTGACCTCTGGGGAAAGAGGGACATTGGTGACTGTTGCCTTTGCTGCCAACGCACAAGGCAACTTTGTTCCCCCTTACTTTATCTTCCAAGGAAGAAGTTCCAGGACCACTTCATCCGGGATGGTCCCCCTGGCTCCACTGGTTCTGCAAATGGATCGGGGTGGATGCAGGAGACAGATTTCTTGGCATTTTTACAGCATTTTGCAAGACACACCCGCGTGACCCCAGAGTCAAAGTTGCTGCTACTCTTAGACAATCATCCATCACACCTCTCTGTGGTAGCTATTGACTTTTGCAAGTCACAGGGCATTGTACTCCTGTCTTTTCCACCCCACTGCTCCCACCGTCTTCAGCCGCTAGACCGAAGCGTTTTTGGTCCTCTGAAGCACTACATTAACAGTGCAGCAGACAATTGGATGCGAATGAACCCTGGAAGAACTTTGACCATCTACAACATCCCGAGTCTTGTGGCTAAAGCTCTGCCTCAAGCTGCGACAGCAAGCAGCATTTCATCTGGGTTCGAGTGTACCGGTATCTGGCCCTTGAATCCAGATATTTTCAGAGAGACAGACTTTGCTCCAGCTTTTGTGACTGACCGTCCTGCACCAGCACCAACTCCATCACCAGTGCCAGCTCCATCACCAGCGCCTGCTCCATCACCAGCGGCCTCTTCATCACCAGCGCCAGCTCCATCACCAGCGCCCTCTTCATCACCAATGTCCGCTTCATCACCAGCGCCCTCTTCATCACCAATGTCCGCTCCATCACCAGCGCCTGCTCCCTTAAGACACCACCAACCTAGCCAGAGCCCATTTGAGCTGCATCCCCATGAGTCTGCCATTCCTGTAGATGGTGAGAGTTTGTGTCTGTTGTGTCTTTAAATGTGCATGTTGAGCCCTGCCAAGCATTTTTTGGAAATATCATCTATCCAGGTATGCTTGTGGTTCCAGGAACATCTAGGGGCACGCCAATACAGAGGTTCAGCCCAGAAAAGGTTCGCCCATATCCAAAGGCTGGCTTGAGGAAAGAAAATAAAAGAAGAGGCAGAAAGAGGTGAGCAGAGTGTCGTTTTTAACTTGTCTTGATTTTCTTGCTTGTAGAAAAACAAGCTGATTCTGACTATCATCTCACTGAATGTTGCAGGTCAACAGCAATACTGACCGACACCCCAGTAAAAGCTGCTTTCGAGGATCAGAGTCGGCAGAGGGACCAGAAAAAACAGTCCTCTTCAAAACGCCCAAAGAAAACATTGTTTAGTGGACACACTGCAACCAGAGTTTCTCAGGGCAACGATGAGGAATGTCTTGTTTGTGGGGAGACATTTGCCTCATCTTTGCCTGGAGAAGTGTGGGTGCGGTGCATCTTTTGTCTGCTGTGGTCACATGAAGCATGCACTGAGGGTGCAGCTCATTATATCTGTCACAACTGTGATGATGAGTAAAGTAATTTCATAATTTTTATATATAGCCCAATTGCACCCCACCCAGATAGCAAGCACCTCTGCTCCGGATCTGCCCAGGCTCTGTGCCGACACCAGCTGATCCCGCTCAGAGCCGGGGCAGATCCGGAGCGGAGGTGCTTGCTATCTGGGACGTCAAACATGTTCACGTTTACTTTTGAAACATTTGAAGCAAATTAAAATGTTTAAAACAAATGTCTGATTGTTTTTGTTTCTGTTTTAACGACAGTAATTTAAAAGATTCCAGTTAATTTCATCACGTTACTTTTTTGTTCGCCTGTGTGCCACTTTCGTCCCAACTGGAAGGGTCAAAAGCAGCAATGCGCAACTTCCGTTCGATGTCAAACTATGCCAAAGTCAATATATAATGGGATGATTTAGCACCTGATATTGATAGAGCACACACGAAAGTAGTTAATCGCTCCGAAAATATTTATCGGTCTGTAACGTCATCTTTTAAAATGATGTCCATGTGAAAAATGTTACTTTTGTACCAGCTCTCCCCTACTGTGTGCAGTACCGCAGGACGAGCGAATAAACGAGAATTTCCATAAATTACGCAAAATACCTTTCAATGGAAACAGCAGCAAGTCGCAATTGTACTTTATCAAAACCTGAGAAATATCGATTTTATTTTGCGCAAAACTGTAAAGGAAACGCAGCTACTCATGCAAATTAACTAATTCATGAAAATGCGCAGTTAAGAATACAGGGACTCACCACTATCCAGAGTGCTCTCCTGAAATACGGTGCCAGAACAAATTTAAGAATAACGTGCACTTGATTCTGTAGGCTACACTTTAAATGCTCTGGTTTCAGAGTAAGCTATTTTCAATAGATCATCAGCATTTATTGACTCATAAAATGCACCATAAATTATCTGGCTTTTCAGAGTTCACTACATTTGTGCTTGTCATCAGTCATGTTTGATGTCTGCAACAATAACTTCAACATCTGTACAGTAAGTGAGCAAGATCTGAGATCTGCGTTTTTTACTTACGACATGATCCTTTAGCTTTTTGTAAAGGGGCTCAGCTAATATAGGTGCTCCAGTTTTGGCAATGGGCCTTATACCCATCTGCTTTGATAAACAGTACCTTACCCATTCTTTTGGATCAACGTCATTTTCCCAGTCTTCACAGTAACATTACGTTTCTTTTGTTGTCTACTTGTATAATTATGCTAATAGAATACACTAATGGCCTTTATGGCGGGGCTAGCTACCACACAGGTGCTCAAATCTGGGATAACTATATGCACTAATGTCATTGGGATGAAGAGGGGGAGGCAATGCGTGAGGTCACTTATGTAGGCCACTACTAGAAATAGACATTACAACATGGCCTTGGCTACTTCCTCTCAACGAGAGTGGCTGAAATGTATGTCAATCAATGTTTTAACCTATTTAACCCGAACGCCCCCAGCACCCCAGACAGCAAGCACCTCTGCTCCGGATCTGCACCAGCTCTGTGCCGACTCCAGCTGATCCAGCACAGAGCTGGCACAGATCCGGAGCGAAGGTGCTTGCCGTCTGGGACCGGGGCCGATCATTACGCATCAAAAATACAGCATGTTACCTAACAGCAACATCGTCATGCGGTATATCCACTTTGTGGGAAGACACTCGGCAAAAAGCTGGTGTTGAACATTTTTACCTCAACCGAACACAATTCAAGCACCAAGCAAGTAAATAAGCATGTATCAAAACATAGGATAAAATAATATCAGAACTCAATCGCTAGCGTTTCCACTAAATTTGTGCTAGGCAAACAAACAATTATTTTTGGCATAATTATCCGCTAAATATTAAATAGTCATTTTCAAAGTAATTTTATGACTGGGAATCCTTGTGTCATTCCGTGTGAGTACTGAAAGTGCAACAATACAGGCGGGCTGCGTGATTTCCTGACTTGTTTTCTTGACTCACTCTTTATATCAGCAATTTGACAATGGTAGATTGGTCAGCTGATGTAGCCCAGTGGTTAGAGTGAAGTGCTTCACCAGAGTTCAAAGCCCCCTGCGGCAAGCATTAATTTAGACAGTAACAGCATTTTTCCTCTATATATGATTGCTGGGCTTTTTGTTCTTTTTACTTTTTACAATTTTTACTGCATCTTTGTATTTATCATTTTGTTTATTTGCTTTTTTAAAAAAAAATTAATCTGTTCCAGTGGAGTCAAACTTCATTTTCATTGTACTTATTATCTTTGACTGGAAAAGTGTATATAGGACTGGCAGAAATGATTAAAAAACATATTTAAAAATCCTAAAAATTAAAAAAGTGGTTGTATTTGGATGGAATATATGCCTGTAGTGACATATGTGAAATTAATTGAGTTTTACAGTTTGGTACCTGAGAAATATGAAATTTTGGTGAGGCCACCTAGACATTCCTGAACTAAAACCTCTCTAATTTTGCTCTGATTTCCTTGGTTAGAATAAACTTTGGCACAGATAATGGTGAGATTCTGTGCTGTAATTTTTTAGAGGTTTCAGATTGCAACTGAATAATTTCAAAAAGGATGGAAGTAAAACTTTGCTAGGCGCACATGACATGTTTCCCGAACTAGCCCAAAATGCTTCCATGCACCCAAGGTCATTTCTACCTGCATAATCTAAGCGAAAACAGCCCAATAGGGTGGGAAACTGGCAACACCGCCTAGTGATGGTGCAACAGCAAAGGTCATAGGGTGAGCAAGATCATGAACAGCCCTTCTTCATTTGTCAAAAATGATCACAAGAAGTATGACCGAATTCCCATCAAAAACCGTTTAACTGCTTGAAGGGGAAAATAGGGGACATTCCAACTGTTTGACTACTTTTACAAAAAACTATTTTCTCAAAAATTTTAAATGTCAAACATTTGGTTCTAGCTTTTTTTTTAAAACCAGAAAATATCAGCCTTATGACTAAAATGTCATTTTCCATCATAATTCCAGTTTCTAAAACTTATTTTAATCTACTTGTGTAAAGAGAATGTCAAAACCATAAATTGAAAATCAAATAAAAATTTTGGAGTTTTTTTGTTGATGAGCAACAGCAGGTATGGAGGAAATTACACTACTCTCAACACAATTTTTAAGTGTCCTATCCAGCATTGCGCTGGATTCCAAATGACATCTTGAGCTCATGCGCAATAAATTAGGCATAAATCAAGTGCAGGCCAGTGCAGGAAAAAAGCCATGGCCCCTCATGAAAATTATTAGTTGCATTCAGCGACCTTTAAAGTGACAAAGTGTAAACCAATGAAGCTCTAGATTGTGGGTTAGTGGGTTTATGCAATGTGGAGAGTAAATGCATAATTCTCAGTGTGATTTACCTTGTGTCTGCTGGTTGCCTTTGGAAAATCATATAAAAATAAATGGTGAATAAATAAAAAATCCAAATGGTTTAACTTGTTGGCCGCTTGCTTAAAATTCTTCTGGAACCATGGAAGTCTCCTGGAATTTATGATCATGGACCATTTGCCAGGGCATGTATTAGGCAAAGATAATGACTTGCAATGAATATAGGTGAGTAAACACTGTTAAAATGTTTTGATTAAGGCTATAACTTAATATTTTGACCAGATCAACAACTTGGCCATCAAGAATGGATGTTTCTAAAGGATACAGAATGATGACATTGATGTGTTCTACTATTTACGTATATGCAAGTAAATTATTAATTTGTCTCACTTATGAAAATCCTGTGGTGCTAGCAGTACCATTAGGGGGTGTTCAGGTTTAAGAGGTTGAGTTATAGCATTTGGAAATGTTAAGTTTGACCTGGTGGTGGCACTTCAGGAAAGGTAGTAGGGTGACATAAATCAGTAGGGTTTGTCCTCTATAGACAGGAATGCACACAGTAAGTTTCATGCAATTCCTGGAAATCAGAGGTGGGTGATTCCGGTCCTAGAGACCCAGTGTGTATGCAGGTTTTTATTTCTATCAATTATCCAGAATAATTGAGCTAATTGGTTGCATACAAAAACACAGATTTGCGCATAGATTAGCTCATAGAAAAATGTTTTATGTAGGGAGACAAGAGTAGTCTTTGTTGGTCATTAATCACTATTTAAAGAAATGCAGCAGAAAAGTCAGGCCTCATAAATATTTTGGCCAATTAAGATAATTAACTAATTAAAGTCCAGAAGTTGGAGTGAAAACCAGGGAAAGATACAGCCCTCATTGCCCACCTCTGCACTAACACTGTTCATTATGCTAAGACGATGGAACTGCAGCAGCAGTGACAATAGCCAGGATAAATCTATGTTATCCTCAAAAACTGTGAATACTGTGGCTCTGCTGAAAAGACTGCATTTCCTGCTTACACTGTTATCCTCCTCAACATCCACATTGACAACCCATCCAGTACTTTTGCCAACGACTTCACATCACTCTTGGACTGTCTCGGTGCCACACAACATGTCAACCTCCCAACCCATAACAAAGGTCACATACTGGACTTAATCTGCTGCACTGACATCATTCCCACTAACCTTGATGTCACTGATTTTCCCATTTCTGACCACAAAGCTGTACTTTTTGACATTCACACTCAACTACTCAAAGCGAAAGAACAACGGACCATCTCCTTCAGAAACATCAAACATATCAACACCGCAAATCTTTTCACCCTGATTAGCTCCTACCCAGCCCTCCCCCAGCATCCTCCCCTCCTGACCTGGTGACTCATTATAATAACTGTCTCTCCTCTTCCCTCACTACCCTGGCTCCCCTGAAAACCCGCTCAGTCTCATTCACTCACACTGCTCCCTGGTTCACCCCTGACCATCGCCAGCTCAAAGCCACTGGCCGCCGACTGGAGCAACTGTACAAAAGGACCGGACTCACTGTACACAGCCAAATGTGCACGGACCACCTTCATCACTACAAGAACGCCCTCACCATTATCAAATCATCATACTACTCCAACCTCATCAACACTGGTACAGGTAACAACAGAGTCCTCTTCTCAACAGTCAGCCACCTACCTCAGCCTCCTAAAACCCTCCCTCCAGACATTTCCACTGATCAGTGCACTGCCTTCCTGGACTTCTTCAGCTCTAAAATCAACACCATTCACCAACAACTGGCCTCATCTTGCACCTCCTCAAACGATCCATCCCGGATGATCACTGCTGGCCAACCTCTCATCAGCTCCCTCTCTGATTTCACCCCAGTAACGGAACACACCATCTCTGAACTCATCCATAAAGCCAAAACCACCACCTGTCAGCTTGATCCTCTTCCCACCTCCCTTGTCAAAGCCTGTCTGCCGTCCATTTCTCCTATGATCACCAACATAATTAACTCCTCCCTCACTACTGGTAGTGTACACCCCACTCTCAAACTGGCTGCTATCACACCCATCCTGAAAAAACCCGGTGCTGACCCAGCTGACCTTAATCTTTACCGGCCCATCTCCAACCTCCCCTTCATCTCCAAAACACTTGAAAGGGTGGTTGACACACAACTACAGTCCCACCTCGACACAAACAGTCTCTATGAACCCTTCCAATCTGGTTTCCGTCCAAAACATAGCACTGAAACAGCCCTGGTCAAAATCACCAACGATCTCCTCTGTGCAGCTGACTCCGGACTACTTACCATTCTCATCCTCCTTGACCTCAGCGCAGCATTCAACACCATCTCCCACCCACTGCTCCTGGACTGCTTGGTTGGCATTGGGATCACTGGTACTGCACTCTCCTGGTTCACATCATACCTCACTGACCGCCAACAATTTGGCAATTAAGGAACCACAAGTCTGGGTGTTCGGGTGTTTCATTGGGTGTCCCCCAGGGGTCAGTCTGGGGTCCACTTCTTTTCATCATTTACCTCCTCCCCCTCAGCACACTCCTCTGTCACCATGGGATCCACTTTCACTGCTACGCCGATGATACACAGATCTACATCTCCTCCAAACCCACCGCTGCCATCCCTCCTACCTCCCTCATCACCTGCCTTGAAGACATCCGGAGCTGGATGAGCAAAAACTTCCTGAAGCTTAACGGCAATAAAACCGAGGCTGTGCTCATCAGCTCCAAATCCACCCTCACCAAATCACAACACACCCCAGCTTCACCCATTACTGTCGACGGATTCCCTGTACCCTTCTCCCCCCAAGTCAAGAGCCTTGGCATCATTTTGGACAGCACTCTCTTATTTGCACCTCATATTCGATACATCACCCGGACTGCATTCTTCCACCTCCGCAACATCTCCAGACTCCGCCCATCACTGTCCCAATCCAGCACCGAAATCCTGGTTCACTCATTTGTCACATCCCGCATTGACTACTGCAACGACCTCCTCACTGGACTCCCCACCAAACTCATCAACAGATTGCAAATCATTCAGAACTAGGCCGCCCGGATCATCACCCGCACCAAATCATCCGACCACATCACCCCTGTTCTCATTCAACTTCACTGGCTCCCTGTACAATACCGCATCCACTATAAAAACCTTCTCCTCACCCACAAAGCTCTCCACAACCTTGCCCCCACTTACCTCTGCGACCTCCTTCATGAATACACCCCCTCCCGCACTCTCCGCTCAACCTCTGCTGGACTGCTAACCATCCCCACATCACGCCTCAGTACCATGGGTGCCTGAGCCTTCAGCTGCTCAGCACCCAGACTCTGGAACTCCCTCCCCCCACGCATACGACAGTCAGACTCCATCACATCATTCAAATCCCAACTCAAAACTCACCTGTTCAAACTGGCATATTCTCTCTAACTGGACACTGCACATTTTACTTGTTTTTATGTTGATGTTTTGCTTTAATGATGTTTTTGATCTTCTATGTTTTTATTTTCTGTAAGGTGACCTTGGGTGACTTGAAAGGCGCCTCCAAATAAAATGTATTATTATTATTATTATTATTATTATTATTACATGACTGCTTAAGATTAACCTCTTCCATCCGGGATCATCGTCCTGCTCTATGTGGGTTTTCTCATGCCTTAAAGCGAATTACTTCTCCAAACTTGTCTCAGTTACATCTCCTAATTATCACCTAAATGTTCATTCGTTCAGTCGAGAGGATCACTTAGTAGAATTGCTGTCCATCTCCCTGCAGCTTGCATTATTGTTAACTGCAAAGATTATTAAGCATTTTCCTATCCACATTAAAGGGCATCTAAAGTTGATTCTCAGACGGGACGTTGAACGTCCAATGTTTACAAACAAATGACTTGCTTTTGTTGACATCTTGCATTGTCACATGACCAATTTCATTCATCAACCAATGTTTTGTGTACACGCGTAAATAATCCTTCTATTTCGGTTCGTTTGCGCAGGTGCGACTCGCTGATTGGCCGATAAACAAAGACAATGGGAATTGACTTTAGATGCCCTTTAATGGTGACATGAAGCTTCTGAATTCCTGTATCTCACAAAACGGTGCATTTTTTTTTTCTGCATTAGTGTCCGATCAGCTTGATGCACCAAACAAAACGTTTTTTAAAAATGCGGTTTTGCCGACTCAGGTCCGCATGTTAAGTTTGCTTATGTAAAAATAGAACTCTGTCGACACCCAGTGACATTACCATAATGCAGGTTCATTTTCAACCTGTTTCCGATTAGGAATCGGATTATTAATTGAATTAATTTACTGAGCAAATAGGCTACTCAGAGGCTGTTTTACCATCAATTATTAAGACATACTGTTGCATCAAAGAGGAAGGCTACAATATGAGATCTGGCAGCACAACGGTAGCCACTGGCTGGTGAAAGCAGCCCAAGCATTGGCCATTACACCTGTGCTGAACTGTCTCTCCTTTCTGGGGTTCTGGATCTTAACACCCATGCAGGCAATGCTTTGCACATATTTTTGTGGAAATCACACTCATTTTTAACATTCTTTATTAGTCAGTCAGTCAGAAAGGGACATGGTTTCATAACCAGCAGCATGACTCTCATGAACAAGAATGGATAGGAATATTGATTTTAAAAATAGTGAATTAATGCAAAATTATGATCCATAGACCTATTATAAAGGGTCTTTCGTGGAGTCAGCAGCAATGGAATTTGCATTGGAATTGATTCCCTCTATAGAAAATGGTTAACTTGTATTTTTGTTAATTATGCACCACTTTGGGATTCATCAATGGCATACTGACAAAAATTATATCGATGTAAAAACTTTCACCAAATATGACAAATGGCAAAGTGTCTGCAAAGCTTCAGCAGTCAGCAGAGCTTTTTAATGACAGAAATTATATTATTTTGTTTTATGCAAGCACAACAGCGAACTGCTTTTGCATCAGTTTTTACAGCACTATTAGAACATTAAAGTTTATAACTTAACCATACCACTTGTTCCTGCCATTCCCCCTTAGTATACAAATAAATTAACCAGTGAGTGAGGATGTGTTTGTGCATATGCGCGCGCGCGCGCGTGTGTGTGTGTGTGTGCATGTGTGCAGGTGCGCAGTGTGAAAAAAGACAGTTAGTTTGAATGAAAATGAATTACAGTTTATATTGTATACTGAGCCATAATCAATTTCTCTATACCAGCATGGCAGCGTTCTTTTATATGCACAGGGCTACAGGCCAAGACATTGAGGATATTGGCAGCCATGCTGCTACTACTCTATGTAAAAATGTGATACTGCTTGTATTCAACTGTTATACTTTGCATGTACCCATGCGTTAATGTCTTCCTACAATTCTTCATTTTGAATTTTGGTTGATATATCAACTATTCAAGCAAGGAGCTTATCTAAAGGGAGCAATCACTCCAGCACACTAGGAAAAATAGATATAATCAGATGATTTTTTTCGTGAAAAATCAATGATAACAACAACAGTGAATAGCTTTAATAGCCACAAACAAATGTTGATTGGGTCAGGGAAATATTTGAGAAAAGGTTTCTTTTTTTTTTCTTCTCCATATCCACATTCACTTGCCGGCTGTCTTAAACTCCTTTTTTTTCTTCCCCTGAACAGGTTAAAACATAAAATGAGTGGGGGACGCTGTGTCAACAGATGTGCACACAAGCATGTCTGACACACATATTTAGCATTCTTTACAACTAGTGCCAAATATTTTCTGTTTCAAGAACCCCATTACTGTCAAAAGCCAGTCAGAAATCAGCAAACTGCACGTTCGGAGCAGCTTTGCCAGAGGGGCCTGTGTGGAGCTCTCAGACTGGAGGACGATAGGCTTGTAACATACCACAAGTGCTTTCACATCAAACTTTCTGTTCCCTCTCTTTGCCTTTATTACAAGAGGTGAGCACTGGTCCTCCAATCATGCGACAGGTCCTGCTCTGTCTCCCGGGAATAAGTGCTAATGGTAAGCCTAAACTATTACGACCACAAATTTGTGACAAAAACACGCTTTTTGAAAATTGAATTGGCTTAAGATTCTAAAACCTGACTAGAATGTTTAATTAAGGATCATATGATGAAAATAATTGTAATGCAGATGTAACCATGGCTACTGGTAACTGATATCTGTCATGGTTTGTGAGGTGTGCGTGTTGTTTGGACTTTTCTTTGCGGCTCTCGTCCCGGGACGATATCGCATTCCTGGACTATCGAATTCTTTACCCAGCTGGCTGATTGAGCTGGGGCGGCGCTTTCCCAGACTCTATACAAGCAGGAAGTCCGGCACGCCCCCTTCGCTAGAGTGTCTGTTTTTAGCTTCGCACTATAGCCGATGATATCTTTAGTCAGGTTTTGTATGACTTTCTATCTTCTAATTATTGGAGTTTCTTCTCCCTTTTTCTATCTTGCTTTGCTTCCGTTGTTCGGACTATTATACGTCCTTTGGAGGCGGGAGTACTTCCGTTTGGTCTGTATTGTTCTCTCTGTTTTTACTGTGTCCGAGCTACTCTCTTTCTCTCTGGTCGTTGCACTTGGCCTCCGAATTCTACTGGCCATTACAGAACACTCTAGCCGACATGGTGTCATCAGCAACGGCTGCGTTAGAGAAAGCTGTGGCTAACCAACAAGCTGTTCTCTCTAGTTATGGCAAGGGTCTTTCTAGCCTGAACAATCAGCAGGCAGAGTTGGCGGAGAGAGTCTGCCTTCAGGCGAATGCCATGGAGAGACAGGAGAACGTTAACTCTCACTGAGAGTATTAGAGCCTTGTCCACGCAGATCACACAAAATGTTGCACAAGCACAATCCGTACATCTTCCCTGAGAGCCAAAGCTTCTGTTACCCCCAAGATATGGAGGCGAGGCAGGAAGATGTAAAGATTTCATTGCCCGATGTGAAATATTTTTTAAAGTGCAGCCTTCACCGTTTGTGAATGAAGAGTCTTGGGTTTCATTTATTTTATCCCTGTTAACCGACACAGCACTCACTTGGGTCAGCCCACTTATTTGATCTAATTCACCGGTACTGAATACTGTGGAGACTCTCATTAGAGAAATGGTATCGGTGTTTGATCAGGATGTTTGTGGTCAGGACGCAGCTACGAGTTAAATGCATCTAAGGCAGGGCTCTGAGAGTGTCGCTGCGTTTTCAATCACATTTCTCTCCTTGGCGACAGAGACAGGCTGGCAAGAAGCACCTCTTATGACAGTGTTTGTTCACACTTTGGCTGAGGAGGTTAAGGACGCTCTGGCTACATTGGAGCCTTGTTTGTCTCTGGATTCATTGGTTCGCACTGCGGTGCAATTGATAACGATCATCATAACGTAACAGGAGAAACGTACTGCATTGACTCTTGCTGGCAACGGGGCTAATGCTCCTAGCAGCATGCATACAGCTCCCATTCCGCCCACTGAAATTTCCACTCCTGGCGAGCCAATGCAGGTTGATGGCTCATATGAGAGCCGAGCTCGTAAGCCCGTTCGCAGACGTATAATCTGCTATAATTGTAACAAACCGGGACATATCCGTCCACGCTGCCCTGAGCGTCAGGGAAACGGGAAGTCCCTCTAGCAGTATGGGGCATGCCAGAGGGACAGACCCAATTTCCCTTCCGAACTTTAATCCCTGTAGAATTGACTGTGGGGAGACAGAGAATATTTATCGAAGCTTTTGTGGACTCTGCCGCCGTGGATTGTTTCATGGATGCAGAGTGGGCTAGGAAACATTCCATTCCTATCCGCCCTCTTTTACATTCACGCTCTGTTAGATCTTTGGACGGTCGCCTGCTGGGAACTGGATTTATAACCAAAGTTTCTGAATCATTGACTATGTTCATCTCTTTTGGTGGCCATTCTGAGGAGGTCCGTTTTTTTATTATCAGTTCTCCTGTTTTCCCTGTCGTTCTAGGACACTCTTGGCTACGGGAACATAGGTCTCACATCATTTGGGGGAGTCAGAATAACCCGATCGCCAGTGGGGCACTGATTGTAGGTCCCATTGTAGGGAGAGTTTAACTTGTCATCCCGGGCATCAACCTATGGGGGAGGCTGACACCTGGAGTGACTCTGAGGAGTTTGTCTCACACAACCCTCCTAATCTAGAGAAAGGGGCGGAGGAGGGGTTGGAGTGGGATCCTTCATTTGACTGGCGGCAGCCAGAGGAGGATTGCTATTCGGAGAATTTCTCTAACTCGGAATCTGACATAGAGAGGGCAGGTTCTGAACAGGGTGAGAATTTGGGGGCTGCTCTGAACTTTTGTCTGCCTCCTAATGTTCCTAACGATTATGCTGATCTCGCGGAGGCTTTTAGCAAGCAACGGGCCTCAACTTTACCTCCTCATCGCACATTCGATTGCGAGATCAATCTCCACCTGGGTACCACTCACCCCAGGGGTTCATTATACTCGCTGTCAGGGCCTGAGCGAAAGGCCATGTGAGATTATATTCAGGAGGCTCTGGCTAATGGATTTATTCAGCCCTCCGTGTCTCCTGCCGGAGCGGGGTTCTTTTTTGTGGGCAAAAAAGATGGGGGCCTGAGACCCTGTATTGATTACAGGGGCTTGAATAATATCACTATTAAAAACCGATACCCACTTCCGTTGATGAACTCCGCATTTGAACATTTGCAGGAGGCGTCGTTTTTTACTAAGCTAGACCTCCGGAATGCTTATAACTTGGTTCGGATCCGGGAGGGGAACGAGTGGAAAATGACATTTAATACACATGAAGGGCACTACGAATATTTGGTCATGCCGTTCGGATTGGTTAACGCCCCCTCTGTGTTCCAGGCACTCGTTAATGACGTCCTTCGAGAGATGTTGGAGAGATTCATCTTTGTACACCTTGACGATATTCTGATTTTCTCTTCAACTATCTCGGAGCATAAACAACACATCAGAAAAGTGCTTGAGGCCCTCCTTAAAGCCAAGCTTTTTGTCAAGGCTGAGACATGCATTTTTCATGCCAAGACAGTTTCTTACCTTGGCTTCATTGTTTCGGGATGGTCGGCCTGCATGGATCCTGACAAGGTGGCAGCGGTCAAGGATTGGCCTGCCCCTCAAAACGTCAAGGAGGTGCAAAGATTTTTAGGGTTTGCTAATTTTTATAGGAGGTTTATCCGTAATTTTAGCGCGGTAGCTGCCCCCATTATCGCGCTCACCAAGAAGAATACCTCCTCGTCGTTTGCTTGGTCTCCAGCAGCTGAGGCTGCTTTTCAGGAGTTAAAGAAATGATTTAGCTCAGAACCCATTCTCGTTTTGCCCGACCCCTCCCTCCCATTTGTTGTGGAGGTGGATGCGTCGGAGGTCGGGGTGGGTGCCATTTTGTCCCAGCGCCCCCTTCGGGACAATAGTTGCATCCATGCGCCTACTTCTCCCAGTTGTTGTCGGCGGCCGAACAGAATTACAGCATTGGTGACCGGGAGTTGTTGGCAGTCAAGTTGGTGTTAGAAGAGTGACGCTATTAGTTGGAGGGGGCTGAACATCCATTTGTGGTTTGGACGGATCATAAAAATCTCCAATACATCCAACAGACAAAACGATTTAATTCTCGGCAGGTGCGGTGGTCATTGTTTTTCAACCGCTTAAACTTTACATTAACCTATCGAACGGGTTCTAAAAACATTAAGCCCGATGCTTTGTCGCGGATTCACAACTGCTCCGGTCACGACCCCATTCCTGAGCCGGTTATCCCGGCAGCTCAGATTGTGGGTCCCATTCAGTGGGAAGTTGAGTCTGTTGTGCGGCATTGAGGCATTGAGAACCGATCCCGGTCCTGGTGGGGAGCCGCCTGGCTGTTTGTTTGTTCTGTTGGCAGTACGGTCCCAAGTTCTCCACTGGGGGCACTCTTCCCGCCTGGCGGGTCACCCCGGGTTTCATCAGACCAAGCAATTCTTGGCCCGACGTTTTTGGTGGCCCAGCATGATTGAGGACATCTGGAAGTTTGTAGCAGCGTGCTGTATCTGCGCTAGAAACAAGACTTCCCATCTCCCCCCCCCGGTCTGCTACGACTGTTGCCCATCCCTAAGCGCTCGTGGAGCCATATCGCTCTTGATTTTGTTACGGGGCTGCCTGTTTCTGAAGGCAAAACGGTCATCCTGGTCGTGGTAGACCATTTTTCTAAGGCCGCCCACTTTATCGCGCTGCCCAAGCTGCCATCAGCGCGGGAGGCGCCCCTTCTTGTTGTGGACCGTATTTTCGGGCTGCATGGCTTCCCTCAAGATGTGGTTTCTGACCGGGGTCTCAATTTACGGCCAAATTCTGGCGTGCGTTTTGCAACCAGTTGGGGGTCACCATGAGCCTTTCCTCTGGTTTCCATCTAGAGACTAACGGGCAGACAGAGCGAACCAACCAGTCATTGGAAAAAACTCTTCGATATTTAGCGGCTGACAACCCGTCTTCGTGGAGTCGATTTTTAGCATGGGCCAAATATTCCCACAATTCACTGGGTAACTCCTCCACAGGCCTTTCCCCGTTTGAGGCTTAGTTGGGTTATCAGCCTCCGCTGTTTCCTGAGACTGACAGGGATTCAGAGGTTCCTTCGGTTAATCACTTTGTTTGGCGTTGTCGGTCAGTTTGGGCCAGGGTCCGTTCCTCTTTGTTGCGCTCTGGATGGAAACAAAAGGCCGCCGCAGATAGAAGGCACCGTTTGGCCCCATCTTATCGGGTTGGCCAAAAGGTCTGGCTTTCCACGCGGGACCTGCCCTTGAGAGTGGAGTCACGGAAGTTGGTTTCCCGCTTCATTGGTCCTTTTAAGATTGTGCGAAGGATCAATCCTGTCACAGTTCGGTTGAAGCTCCCTAGATCCTTACGGATCCACCCCTCTTTTCAGGTCTCCAGGCTCAAACCAGTTAGCACTAGCGTCCTGGCTCCGGTCGACAAACCACCGCCGCCGCCGTGGATGATTGAGGGGGGGGCCTGTTTACACTGTGCGTCGTATTTTAGCCGAGAGGCGTGTGGGTCGTGGGGCTCAGTTTTTAGTCGACTGGGAGGGTTATGGTCCTGAGGAGCGCTGCTGGGTCCCTTCTCGGGATATCCTGGATCCTACCCTTATCTCAGAGTTCCATGTACGGGGTTCTCTGGGAACTTCTGGACCCGTTCCTTAGAGGGGGGAGTCCTGTCATGGTTTGTGAGGTGTGCGTGTTGTTTGGACTTTTCTTTGCGGCTCTCATCCCGGGATGATATCGTATTCCTGTACTATCGAATTCTTTACCTAGCTGGCTGATTGAGCTGGGGCGGCGCTTTCCCAGACTCTATATAAGCAGGAAGTCCGGCACGCCCCCTTTGCTAGAGTGTCTGTTTTAACTTTGCACTATAGCCGAAGATATCTTTAGTCAGGTTTTGCATGACTTTCTATCTTCTAATTATTGGAGTTTCTTCTCCCTTTTTCTATCTTGCTTTGCTTCCGTGGTTCAGACTATTATACGTCCTTTGGAAGCGCGAGTACTTTCGTTTGGTCTGTATTGTTCTCTGTGTTTGTACTGTGTCCGAGCTACTCTCTTTCCCTCTGGTCGTTGCACTTGGCCTCCGAATTCTACCGGCCATTGCAATATCAATGGAGTTCTACAACACTGACTTAGTGCTCTGCAAAGAAAAAACATTCTGAAGAGCTATTCTACCCTTCGAAGGGTTAAGAAAGAAAGAGAACAGAGGAGAGGGAGCTCAAGAGTGAGAGAGGAAAAAGAAAGGAGGACAAGAGGGAATGAAGCAGCATTGTATTACTGTCATTTGAAAGTTGTGCTTTTTCTGTTTTCCGCAGACTATTTAGTCAGTTTTCTGTATACTGAATTCCGTAGAAAATTATTTGAGTGACACACATGGCTAACATAATGCACACTGTCTGCATTTGTGTTTATCACATTCATTATCAATATTTGGCAAAGGAGAAGGCAAGCGAGGTGAGACCAAATTTGGAAAAGGCAAAGTCCTACTCCATGAAGGTAAAATCGTTAACAAATGAGCAGAGAATGTTGACATTGGGTGACTAAAAGCTATATCATTGCCCCTATACAACCACAATGTATGACTAAGCCTCCCCCAGACAGGCACCGTGTATACACTGTGCATACTTCTTCAAAATGTGTAGGAATTCATGTATTTGTGTATACGATATATATAAGGGATCATTAAGGGTGGACAGTTATATAATAGGTTTTTGTGTTCCCGTCGCACTGAATCACTCAGGGATAAAAGGGTCAGCAGACCGAGTTAAATCCATTCATAAATTCCACTCCCACACCAATCAACCTTATATTTCATGCAGTGAAGCCTATAAGGGTGGGGTTGTCATATAAGAAATTATTAACCCCATAATGACCATGGCCAAGCACACCCTCTCTTGGCCCCCTACTGAAATCCAAGTTGAGATTCACAAAGAGGTCAGACTGTGAGTGGGAGATACTTTATTGGGGAAAAGGAGAGTCCTTATGCCAGGTCCTGCCTTAGCACTCAAGCAGTACTCACATGTGACTCAGTTTTTTGACAGCCACAGCTGCTTTCTGAGTCCAGAGTTGTGACGTGTATGAGTGCACGCTGGTTTACTTTGCGGCCACGGCATCTCGATGCCTGAGATTAAGATTAACATCGCTGTCAAAAAAAGAAAAAACAGGTTTGCTTATCAGATGTTTCCGGGGCTGCCATATTTGGTTCTTTTCGTTCCGTTCACTTGAAACACTCCTTAGATGCCATAGCAACACCAAACAGACAATAACTCACGCGACAAGTTCACATAACTGCTCTTGCGCGATGTACAGAGTGAGAGCTCATGGCTTCAGGCCATTAATAAATATTTCTTTAAAGTCATTCAGGAGGCACTTTAAGCAAGAAAATATATGTACTGCCTCATCATATATTTACATGTTCTACTGAATGGCAAACTGTATTGCCATACCACTAAGATTAAGAATTTGCCTGTACTATAAAACTATATGATATGATTGAAAAGAGTGCTGCGTATCTCCATACCATAAACATCCCCTGGGTGACCGCATTTTTTTCTTGATTTGGTGCCAACAAACATTACACTTGCTAATCATTTATACCATTACATCATATTTTAAGCAACAAATATGAATCACTTATTCAAGGGGATAGTGGTTCAGCACTTCCCTGTGATATTTGCCTGAGTAAATACCCTCCTTAAACTTGTTTATTGCAACATCCGAAGCAGAGGCACACTTATGTCTAAAAGGTCCGTATTACGAGGTCCGTATTCTGCGTGAGGGCAAGATGTAAACATTCTCGTTGATCACCACTCACCCACAGTGCTACAGCTAAACGATATCAACCCGTTTTGGATCAATAAGGTTTTTCGAATTTTAGCTCATTTTCACAGCAATGCATCAACCCTTCACCCACTCAAACAGTAGGCTAAATACGCACATGCTTATTTTTTGCCATTCATCCAATAATTTCTAGACCCACTTACTCCTGGTTAGGGTCACGGAGTGTGAAGTGTAGGGGACGGCGATCGCTCCTATCTTAGCATCCAATGGAAAAGAGGCAGAAATACATCCTGGACAGTTCGCCACTTAATCAGAGAAATCACACACCACAGGCTTATGGGCATGAGCAATTTGCATGCTTTGCATGCATATCTTTAGGACTGTGCATTTGCCATGAGGCAACATTGTTACCCACTGTAAGACAGTGCCACCCTTTGTCTTTGGCAAGTTCGTGCAAAAGCAATATCCATAAATCAACAGTAACGCAGAGGCACTGACTGACAGTGTATCACTGAGGATTGCGGAAGTCAGATCATGAGTTTCGGTGCAAGCAGTTATCCCCTCCCATAGCCCATAGGGTGCAGAGATGACGATTTTACTGTCTGAACCATGGTCACCGTCTGTTCCCACAGTTATCAGACACAGGTATCATCAGACTGCAATGAATTGCTCACCCCTCCTTATGGAAGTTGGTTCCTCTTTTCGACATAATGAACATTCTTATTATGATATGTCAAACATGGTTTTATGGTTTGTCAGAGGATGTAAAAGTTTTACTCTCGCATTGCAGATGCCTATTGATGCCTGTCATGTTGATGGGTGATGGGCGAACTTGCCATTCACTTCCATTTCGTTATTGCTTTTCAAGCAACTATGTGTAGGCCATGCCATAAAATGAGAAATGCCATGTAACAAGCCAATAAAAAAGGGCAGTTTCAAACTGAAATCTGATTACCAAGACCAGTGGTACATGTAGTTTTCCCATCCACCTATTATAGGATAATTAATCTTTTAAAATGTGGTTAAAATGATTACTCAGGCTGCAGCATTGTGGAATTGTTCATTTGGCTTTACACCTGAAGGGGATCAGGCCTAATGAATACAGAGGTCACAACATCACGCTGTGCTTCAGAAGAAAAAAAAAAATCCAGCTAATTTTAGGTCTCCATCAATACAGTGGCGGCTGGTGAACTGGCGATAGGGGAAGCTCAAACCATCCCTTGAAAATAATGATTGGTCGTCACCTGTTTTCAATAATTCATTTAAATTACCATTACAGAAACTCCAAAAACTCTCAACATTATTAGGTGCGGTCAGTTTTCATTAACCCTTAAATGCCCAACTATAGTAAAAGTTGAAAGAAAAATCTATGTATTCTATTAATATGTCCTGGGGAGGGGCTAATAACAACCCAATAGCAATTTTTTATTTTTGGTGACCTTTGACCTCATTTTAGTTTTGTGACATATATGTCACAATGGGCATTTCGGGGACCTTATTGCTAAAATGACTTGAATGATAAAACAGTTGACATATAGCTAAAGTATTAGGCATAGTCTATTTTATATTAGCTTACCTGTTTGTCTACTTTATCCAGTGATGAATGGGTGCTGATCTATCGTGTGGATTCCACCATGGGGGCGGACATATTGGAAAGGTTAGCTGGTGCAGCCAGTGTAGTGTCAGTTCCACTTTTATGCATCAGATGGCAGCACAGATTTAAATATGTCACTATGGGCATTAGGTTGCAAAATTTATGTGGGGTCAGTGGTTTTGACAACCCCCAAAATCATGTGGCAAATTTGTCACAGGGGGCATTTAAGGGTTAATAATGCATACCTGTCAACTCTTACGCATTCGGTGTGAGTTTTAGTGGCATATTTACGTTACCCTGCTGTAGTCTTATTCAATCAATGCATATGTAAGAGATTCTCACGCGGAATTGTGCATGGAGGTTTATCAGTTTCACTTGCGTTATGACTCCGGACTTCTCACGCTTTTGTTTACTCAAGAGTTGGAAACAATGCATGTGTTTCATGATCGTTTAAATTGTTTAAATGAAATAAGATCATTGGAAGCAATGGAATTGCATAGACGTTTCCAATACTACAGCAAGGGAACATAAATATGCCAGTAAAGCTCACGCCGAATGCATGAGAGTTGACAGGTATGCATTATTAATTAAAACTGATCACACCTGATAATGTTGAGAGGTTTTGGAGTTTCTGTAATGGTAATTTAAATAAATAATTTAAGACAAGTTATAACCAATCATTATTTTTAAGGGATGGGTGTGAACTTCCCCTTTCGCCAGTTCACCAGCCGCCACTGCATCAATATCAAGATTTTGCATTTCAGCCCAAAGAAACAATACATGTTATTTTTCTTCACTGAAGTCAACTCAAAGTTACATTGGGGTAATTTTCTACTGATATTTGTTTTAGTTTAAAAACATTGGGCCGAATTAAAAAAAAGATGAGTTCATATACCCAGGGCATATTCCTTGCAGGATAATGTTCAATAGCCCTGGTGTAGGCCTTCGCCAGCATGGAACAGATTGTCTCGAAGAATGCGCAAAAAATAACAGTCCGAACATAAACAAAATAACAATTTTACTGTGGACCAAAATATGGGATTTAAATATTTAATCAAAGGAACTAAGCTATGAACGGAAAGATTTAATTGAAAACAAGAAAAGCGGTATACATTTGGCAACTAGGCGCTGTAAATACCAAGAAAAAGACCAGTTAAACAAGCCCCCAAAGATGTCTAAGTTTTACCATTGTTATTTAGTCACAGGTGACCAAGACTTCAACGCACCATAGACAAACGTACTTCGGAATTGGTGATCAACTTTTTTATTAAGCCAAAATACCAGTGGCTTGCTCGCCAGGTTGATTAAACTGGATAGTTGATGTTCAAGCATAGTTACTTCGATCACAAGTTGACTAAACTAGCTATCACTCTCTTGCTGTTAAACATCAGGGAAACCTATTGAACACACAGGTGTTTTTGTTTGCACATTGGTTGCAGTCTCTGACAAAGCACTGCATTATTATACTTTTGAGAAATTTGAACTTGGGTAGAAATAGAGTCATGAAAGGAGACCTTGGTGGGGTTCAGTTATTTTGGTACCGGTACTCCATGAATGGTTCAAGGTGGAAAGGTTAAAAAGAACTATGATTGAGCTGAGTGACTGTCTCATGATTTTGCAAAATTGTAATTTTAGAGATTTAAGAATGGAGAATTTTCAGAATTTGTTACTACTTTATCTTGATGTCCTTGTGGTTAGCGGATGCCTGTAAGGGAAAAAACATAGTAGACGCTGGGTGCTGGAAGCAGGGTCTGCGGGCCCCTTACAAGTGTTTTAAATGCTTTTTTTTTTTCCAATTCACCAAGCAGCGAGTCAATCAGAGGACATCCAGCTGTTGAAAAAAGCTGGCTACAAGTCTATAGAGCAATGAAACCACAGATATGCATGATGTCATTGTGTAAATAGCTTCCATCGCGCAAGTAGTTCTTTTCTCGACTACATTATGACCAGTACACTAGTCTTTTTGAATAATTATAATGTAAATAACGAATATATCGTGCGCATTTTATGAGGCAACTGTGATAATCTTTGTCAGCTTAGAAATTATTCAATTGAAAAAGAATGCAAAGCCAAACAATTTCCAAAGGAAAATGGTTATTTCAGCCAATTTTTATCACAACTGTGTTTACCATTATGATGACAGGAAATATGCACCCGTCTCGCCTCAATCCTTTCAGGAAAGCAAATTCCCAATAATTTTTTGTCCTTGAAGAAGAGTCGCAACATAAAGAACTGCTATCAGGTACCTATCGGTTAATTAGAGTATGCCAATAATACTGTATTTTGCAAGATGCTTGCTGATGTTTGAGGTCATGGACTTGAGCCAAAGAGTCATGCTCATGCACAAAAAATATTGATCCAAACTCATCATCACCCTATCAGAATTCAGTCAAAATAAGGCAGTCACCACGAGCAGTCACTTCATCTACACCTCTCTTGTGATTCATATGCCATCTACTGACTCGCTTAATTGTGGGTTTCTCAGTTTCGTGTCTTGTTTATACTCTTAATCAGTGGTTTGTATTCATTGAGTAGATAGACAGTGATTCACCATATAAGGGGTGGTCCATGTACCAGGGGAACATCATCAAGTTGACAAACCTAAGAATTTCAAACCTAACCTTCATGGGCAAACTTTGTAAATTTTTCAGTTTTTTGAATTATTATTCAAATAATCTTATCATCATGATTTAAAACAGATTTTTCATGACTCGAGGAAAGAATTGGTAAGAAAGTATACTCAGAATATTTTCAATTGGCAGAACTTTGGATGGAGTACTGATAAGAATTTTGCATTTATTTTCAATTACCCATGTTCAAATACAACTGGAATATGGCTAAACCATACCAATGTACGTGCCATTGTGACATTCAGATTTTTAGTGTTTGAAGTGATGCAGTGCTATTCTAAGACCTCCCAAGTGTACTAAGGCGCCGAAGTGCAATAAGAGTGGGACCAGCAGATGTTTGGAGCCTACTCAAGAGTGTTTTCTTTTACTGCACAGATTAAAACCATAAAGTGTGTCTATTGGCAGTGATCAGACATCCCAAAGGGTATCATTCAAGGAAACCTCCTGCATCTTTGCCATTGGCGCCCGCATTTCCTCTGACTTATTGGGCACTGTGTAGTGTCTCTGTTAGGTCTTTAAGTGGATACTATAGTAATGCAGTAATGAGGTTGTGTGTCAGGGACCTGGTGAATTACACGAGCTTCCCTGGGAAGAAGAGTTGCTAATAAGCAATGGAATGCTCATGTAAAGAAATTGCCTGAAGATGTCATTCTGATGATAAAACTACGCAACCTGTATTTCTGAGTGGGGTATATACAGTGAGTACCATAATTCATTGGTCAGCGACACATTTTTTGTTATTTTGGTTCTGATGGCCAGTCTGAATCTAACTGAACATTCATTTTGCATCCTGATGTGGAGACTGAAGGCAAAAATTCCACAGAAGAACCAGGACATGATAATTCCTGCAACGTAGGCCTGGCAGAGCATCACCAGGAAAATACCCAGCATCTGGTGATGTCTGCAAGTCACAGACTTCAAGCAGTCATTTCTTGCAAAGGATGTGTGACCAAATATTAGAAATCATTACCTCATTCTGAGTTACTAAACTGTCCAATAAATGGATACATGGGGGGGTGTACGAACAAAAGGTGGTGTCATTTCTAAGCCGTAGATCCATTATGGATTAAAACATTCGTATTAAAGCTTATTAAAGCTGCGAGTC
Source organism: Gymnothorax javanicus (assembly GCA_029692085.1). NCBI lineage: Eukaryota > Metazoa > Chordata > Actinopteri > Anguilliformes > Muraenidae > Gymnothorax > Gymnothorax javanicus. The sequence goes on from CM056198.1 coordinate 35,857,806, forward strand.
TGCACTTCAACCTCATTGCCATTGTGCCCTTTCAAAAGTGCTGGTGCGCAGAACCAAAATAAAATTAATGCCTTTACTTTACGGTTATTCAACTGAAGATTGATGATAACTGCTGTCGTAAAATAATATTGTAATATGATTTCAAGAACATTAATATTATTGAACATCTTGAACGATGAGGATTTACTTTGTAAACTATTCAAATTTCTCTGCTTCTTCTGTCAGTAGATCTGAGCAGTTATTAGGTTGCTCAGGAGAAGAGCCAGCTGCTGGCCCTGCTCTTGGAAAACATTTGTTTACTGTTGGGTTTAAACTGATTATATAAGGCTGCCAACAAAATGAATGGATTGTTTGAGTCTGGAAGATTCAACTGGATAACATGCAAATACAGAGGAGTGGCACTATTTTTCACTGTGCCTGTGCACGAATGGGGAAGTAATACTCTAATCCCTTTGGAATTAAGCCTGAAGGTAGATATCCCAGTTATTCGATTATTCTCTTTCACCCATTCTCTTTCATATATAAATACAGCATAAATGCAGACGAAACTGTTCATTGGATTGTCAGGTAGAGAAAAAACACTCAATGTTGCTTAACAATGTTGCTTATCATACTCATAACAAAAGGATCAGACACTGTGCGCTCAAACAGTCAGATCGATTGGCAATTTAGACTCTCCAAATAATAATACAATTATAGCCTGGAATAATAGGACAGGGAAGACATCATAAGAACTAAAATATATGGTTTTATGGCAGAATACTCCTTCAAAAATACAGAATAGTAATGAAAAATAATTATACGTCAGAGATACACAGAGTAATATAATAGACACAAATTTCATCATCCTGCCACAACACACTGCGATTATTCAGCCATATAGCTCAATGAAAAATTTTGAACATGTTAAAGTCAAAGGTGCAGGCTCAGGAACGTAGTCGCACAACTTTAATGAGAAAAATTTTCCTATTGTTTCCCTTCTCACTACTGCATTGCCCCCTGGTGGTGTCTAAAACTTCTTTTATGGGTTGCAAAGGAAAATTACTGATCTCCATTTCTATTTTCTCCCCGAGGCTCCTGGGAAAGGGGGTATATTCCTGAGACCTGAATCTGGTTAAATGATGTAATGTAACCACGTCAGAAAAAAAAAATAATAACGTCATTCTCTTCAATGCCCCCCCCTCCAAGCGTGCACACACACACACACACATACACGTCATCCACAAAAATGTTTGTTGGTGGGCTGTGGTGTAATATCTATTGCTGAACCACTTTCTCTCACAATCATCAAGGATATTTTTGAAAAGCTTAGTGGTTTCTTCTGATGCAACATATCCTGTAACTTCAAACTTTCTTCTCTTACAAAAACTTTGGCTCTTCTGTGGATCTTCCCCCTAGCCTCCTCTCATTAAAAACAAAATACCTGGCAACAATGCTTAGAGAGTTTAGAGGGCCTTTGCCAAAGTGCCGTCAGAAAAATCTTACTCATGGATCAGAGATAGATACTCCTTTTTTTTTTGAAAGGTAGCGAAAGGAAAGCTAGCAGGGCTCGATTTTTTTTCACTTACTTGAAAAGATTCTGCTTTTTTTTTGTGCTTGAGGTACTGAGCTACTAATTTGTGCTGTAAGTTTAAAGCATTTTCCTTTGAAATTTATTCCACCGAACCCAGCCTATAGACACGCCTCCACAAGCACAGACGATGTTAGGGCATTACAAAAGTAAAGAAAAACAAACTGCTAACTGGCAGTATGCCTTAACAAAGGCGATCTTGCATCATCAACTTAAGGCATTTTTCAGTGCGGGAAGGAAAGGAAATGACAAAGCAGTGAAATTCCCAGATTACAGTTTAGTAAAAGTGTTTGGGCTCCGGACGGACTGACTCGGGTGGAAACTCGACTGAATTACAATCTGTATTTCTTTCTGTGACTCTCAGACTAATCACTGGCAACTCACATAAAATAACTGCAGCACATTGCTTATTGTCTGACTTTTTGTATTGTCAGTTTATATATAATAAGTGGAAAATTCTGATGTACCCCATATTCCAGAAAAAATTTTCACAAGTCATATGCACCAGTGATAGTTGGCCAAAGCCTCACCCACAGGAAAAATGGGGGAACTGATCCACACTGATCACTGAACTGAACTGATCCACAGTGGTCTCCTCTAGGGCTCCATCTCACAGAGTGCCCCAAATGAATAAGTCACTGTCTGGTGGAGGCACTATGTCTGAAGAGAAAACATAAATTATTATCTCAAGCTTCACAGGCATTTGGAAAAAGGCCTGGGGGATGGAATCTGTCTTTTTGTTTGAGTGTTACCTGGGAGAAGCAAGGATCATGAAATGTAAGGACTTGACGCCAATCTAGAAATTCTCAAGTTACACGCAAACCTTGGAGGCAACCTGGTGCCTCCGTGAACCTCAGAGAATTACTGTGTGCTATTCTGTGCACCATGTCTCTGGAGAAAATTCTTCATGTGTTTAAAAAAGAAGGATGTTTTCAATATACAGATCAGCATTTGCACTTGAAAAGTGTTTGAAAGCATTTACATGTGTAAGCATGAAACTAGTTGTCACTAAATTGAAATTGACAAATATTTTGCCCTGCATGTCTGCCCATGTCAAGCATGCAAAATGTGATGCTCCATAAATAACATCTTGGTCTATTTCACCTGATTTGAGTGAATTTGCGACTGTTTTCAGAGGCAAACCTCATAACTGTGGGGCCATCCCAAAACACACTCATTCAAGCTGGGCCTGCAGTACTGAAATTAGACTCCATGCTGCACAACATCCTTCCGTGAAATTTCACCAAACAAAGAATCGATATATGTCCAGAAATGCATAAGTGAAGAATGAGCATGTGCAAAAAAGCACTTTTTATGTGCTTTTAAGTATTTATTTAAATTCCAGCATGTACAACACCAGTTCTAAAAAAGTTTGAGACATTATGGAGAATGCTAATAAAATCAAAAATTTGTGATTTGAAAAGTTAATTTACCCTCTGCTACATTGAAAGTGCAACAAAAACACACAACTTAATGTTTTGATTGTGTGAATTCAATTTTTTATTGAAAATACTCCCTTTTTGGAAATCTGATGGCTGCAGTATACTCCACAAACAGTTGCGCAGGAGCAGTCTAGGACTAATAATGATGTGACAGGCTGCAATAGTTAGGTGATGTGAAATGGGTGATGTTAAACAGGTGAACTCATTGTGTTACTGTGTAAAAGGAGCCTCCAAAAAAGGCCCCGTCCCTCAAGAGCAAAGATGGGTCAAGTGTCACCAATTTGCCAATAGATGCATATGCCTATAATCCATCACGTTGAGAACTACATCCCCCAGAGAAAATTTGGCAGAATTTTAGACATTTCACCCTCTACAGTGAGAAATGTAATGAAAAGATCAAAACAATCTGGTTGGATCTTGGGACAAAAGAGGATTGGCCGAAAGCCTCTTCTGAATGTGCATGATCTCTGATCACTCAGATGTTAAGGCACATTCTCAAGAATGCTCATGCAACTGTAATGGATACCACAACAAATACATTTTTAGGTGAACCTTTGTCAGTCAACACCATTCACTGCTGCATCCACTGATGCATGCTAAAGCTTTACTTTGCAAAGCAGAAAGCCACACATCAGCACTGTCCAGAAGCACAGCAAGTGTCATCTAAGATGGACAGTCGCACAATGGGAGCAGGTTTTAAGGTCTGATGAGTCATAATTTCAAGTAATTTTTGAAAAACTAAACAAAACAAAACAAACAAAAAACAACAGCCGCCGAGTTTTCTGGACCTTAGACGATAATGACAACCCAAGCTTTAATTTTAGTCAGATCCATAAGCTAGCATTTGTAATGAAGTGTGTCAGTGCCCATGAGGAACTCGCACATTTGCAAGGGCACCATTAATGCTGAAAGATATGTATAACTTTAGCAGCAATTCATTCTTCCATTTACTCAATAAAAAATAAGAAGCTTACTAAACTTAAAAAGTAAGGTAACCAAAGGCAAAAAAAAACTGAGTTTGCACAACCTCAAGTTCCAAGTAGTTTCAAAAATGAGTTTGTACAACTGCTGGGACTTGAAGTTAGGCAAACTCTAATCTTTGCTGCTGGTTCCCTTTTTTAAGTTTGGTCAACCTTGTATTTCTTTATTTTTTGCTGGGTTGGCGTCATCTGTTTCAGGGGCAATCCAGCAGGACCATGCCGAACCGCAATCTGCTTGGAATAAAGTGAATGGCAGAATGTCATTCTGCAGAGACACCATACTGATGTTCTCCAAAATTTTTGAGTATGATGCAACACAAACTGGACCTTCAAGAATGAAGGAAAAACAAAATCTGGCGACAAAATGATGTTAATTTGCCTTGTCATTCTTATGGTTTGTTGATTGACTCCAAAACACATTTCAAAGCGCATCATTCTAGGACATGGAAAGACCTTACATATTTCAATGGGGCGACATGCCAGTGACACATTGCAGCATTGCGGTATTCATATGTGACAGATCATATTAAAGGCTTCACACTCAGCCATGGTGTGAGCAAACCCATGTGTGCTCCTCCCTCTCCAGAAAAGAGAAGAGGAGGGAAATAGGGAAGGAAATAAAAAGAGGAAGAAGCACTCTGGGTAACCTCAGACTTACTGCAAGGAAAGAGCAACCTATTTATCGGAACAAAAGATGGGCTCACAGAGATAATTAGATGGATGAGCTGAACATATGAATCTATACTGAGCCTACCTTCACTCAGGAAAACCTGAGCATTTAAACTTGTGTAAGAATTATTCCACTCTTCTAAAGAGAAACAATACTTCATGAAATGCATCAATTTAAACAGCAATATGGTCTTATTACAGCAATTGGCAAGCAACTGGCCTTTCGCGAATTTAATCTGTTCATTAATTTGAACAGCACAGGCCAAGGTGAAATATACGGCTCCTGTGTGAGGAAAAGAGTAGCTTCAATGTTGCTCACTCTTACAATGACACTTACACTCAAATTTTTAAGTTTGCTCATTAAAATTATATTTACTTGAGTTTTCCGAAAACACTCTGTAGTAGCTTTTGATTTGTCCATTGCATGTAAGTTATACAGTTAAAAAAAAAAAAAAAAACAACTTTTTTAATGTGAAACATTATATTACTACAACAACTATATTATTACATTATATTAATACAACTTTAACTTGCTCATTATAGAATTTTCATAATTTCGTAATCATAGAATAATCCTTTGACTCTGTAACTGACTGGACTGCCATACGGCAATAGTCATGCCATTGGATTGTTCTCTTCCGGCCTCTTGGGTGTGTCTGGAAAGGAGGATGTTGTAAAAAGTCTCCTTTTTTGTTAGCTGTAGCACATAGAAGTATGGAGGTTTCCTGGTTCCAGTCAGGAGTATTGACAAATATTGCGCAAAATACAGTGTCAGCACTCAGGAATGCAATTGTGATTTAGTGGAATTATAATTTCCTGTCTTTTTTTTACCTCAGTGATATCATCATGTTACAACGTATTTCTGAGATGGTCCTCCTTTAATGACACACTGTAGTCTTATTATGGGTAACAGGAAATTAAAAATACAGACTTATCAGTGGCGTGTCCCCACTTTTCTGACTGGGGTGGTCCAAATGGGGAGTAAACTCAAATGTCGGCGGCACCAATCAAACCTCGTAGCTCCCTGTCATTTGAAAACGTCTTAAGTGTATTGTTAGCTCCTCACCACAGACCTGTCAGCTTTCACGCTGATGTTCATTGTGCAACGTGAAGATGGAAGTATGTGCCCAAGACACAGCACAGCCCATGAGCAAGAGAGATTAAGATTTAGTTTGTTTGGCTCTACATTAAGGAAAAGTCAGAGTGGGGAAAAGTTCATGATGTGCACTCAGGTTCTGGTCTATACCAAGATCATTAATGCTACAGTGTGGAAGCTTGATAAGGTCCCACATGTATCCTGCTAATGACAAATGACAGTTCAGAATTCCAGGGTGGCACCTGGGTGACCTATGCAATTTCAGGGTTGGCCGGTACCACCCAGTGCCACTCCCTGGGACCCTACACTTATAGTTAAAGTTTCCCAATATACCCTAATGCCAACAGTTAAAAAAAAAAAGACAGTCTCATTGAGTTATTTGGACTTATTTTTTCTATTTAACTCCATTTGTCATGGCGAGTTTTAGATATTGAAGTCAATTTCATATGCTACAAACGTTAAACTTCACGTTACCCATTGTCTTGACTAGTAGTGAATTGAAACAAAGCTTATCTTAAACTAAACGTGAGTCTACGTACATTCTTTAACTCATTCCCTATGGAATACTTTTATATAAAATTGTCGCGTTTGTGCGGAATATTCTTTTTTCCAAAAATTACACAATATAAACGCACCAATATAAACACACGTTTAGTTAAACGTCTGTATTTTCAAAATAAAGGATTTTAGCAGGTTCAAATGCAAATGTCGAACTAGCAGTGTCATTTTGGGTATTTGTAACATCATTCCAATTGTCATTTTGGTTGCCTGCTACGCGACGCTGAGCAGCTCCTCGACTAGGTGCTCGACTACGTGCTCCTCGACCACGACCTGGGGCCTCATTTATCATTGTGGATACACCTTTTTTTACACCTTTTTTCCCCCGTTTTGTGCGTATGCACTTTTCTCCGCCAAATTTGGGATCTATCAAACCCAAACCTGACGGGAAAAAGTGCGGACATTTACACCCAGTCTGACTATGGCGTACCGCGATTTACACCCTTTTTGAAGAACAGGAGGATTTGGCGACACAGCTGCCGAGTCAGAGAATTGCAGTGTGCGAGGGAGAGAGGGGCGCGGATTATAGCCCATTTAAAACAACAATCAAAGCCGTGAAGGAAATATTCAGAAATATGTCAGTCATAAGTGATTGTCATACCCCGTACACACATACATATATATTCAGCACACCATCAAATCAAATGTCAATATTTGATGATGAAATTGCCATCAAGATATGATTAAGCACACCTGTGTGCAGCAAGCATATAAATACCACGCCGGTGAGCCTGTGCGTAATGGAGCAACATGGATCCAACAACACTCGGAGTGTTAAACGTCCTTGCACGTGACTTGGCAGATAACGGTGATCCCGGAGACGGTGGGAGACTCAGGAGGGAGCGGGTGTTCCGGGACCAACACGATCTGCTGGCCCATGATGACAACTGGCTGATCAGCCAATTTAGACTCCCTAGAGCCATGCTCTTGGAGCTATGTGCTGAACTGGGTCCAGCATTGGAAAGGAGCACCCGCCGCATACACGCAATACCAGTACCAACACAGGTAGGTCCACGGACCACAAACAGTAAAACGTTGAACAATGAGGCCAATGGCAGCACTCCATAAATGAACAGTAATGATGAATGTGCTGTTTACATTTTGACATGCTGAAGTGACCCACATGATTTGGCACAGGTATTAACTACATTGGGTTTCCTGGCAACCGGGACCAACCAACGGGAACTAGCCGACTGGTGTGTATGATAGCATTAACATTAACTTGTTCACCCTTATGGCTGAAGACCCTGCTGGGAATGCGCTAATCCGGCAACATCCCTTCCCTATAGGTCCAGGATATCACAGCCGTCACTGAGCGCCATAATGCCTGCAGTTTAGGATGGCCTCATCAGGATGAATGATCACTACATTCGGTTCCCTTACGCTGTGGCGGAGCAGGCCGACACCAAAAGGCGATTTGCAGCAATGTTCGATTTTCCAAATGTAATCAGGGCCATCGACTGCACTCACATCATGATTAGGGCACCATCGGTGAATGAATTCGTATATGTGAATCGCAAAAATGTGCATACGATCAATACCCAAATCAAATGTGACGCCGACATGCTCATAACGAATGTAGTGGCACGGTGGCCTGGCTCTTCACATGATTCATTCATCCTGACGCACAGCAGTGTGGGGGCGAGACTGGGGGCAGGCGCTGTGCGTGACGGCTGGCTTCTTGGTGAGTGCATGCACACAGTATACTCATTGAAAGCTGCTGCTAATAATCAATTCAAGGCTGATACTCACCCCATCGTTGTGACTTACAGGTGATAGTGGCTACTTCTTGAGGGAGTGGCTGCTAGTTCCCATCCCGGACCCACAGGGTGGCCAGGAAACCCAGTATAATGAGGTCCATGCCCGTGCGCGCTGCGTAGTGGAGCGCGCCATCGGGCTCCTGAAAGGCCGCTGGCGCTGCCTGGATGCGTCGGGTGGTAGGCTCCTCTACCACCCGAAGAAAGTGTGCAGAATCATCTGGGCCTGTGCGATCCTGCACAATGTGGCAGTGAGGCGTGGGGTTGCGCTGCCGCCGGGTCTCCCTCCACCCCAGCATGTGGACCCGGACCCACAGCCCCCTCCCCGTCACAAGGGTTATCAACGGGGACTAAGGGCACAAGCTGCAGTGATGCAGCGATTGTGAAGCCACCCCCCATTGAACCAAATAGTGTGTGTGTGTGTGTGTGTGTGTGTGTGTGTGTGTGTGTGTCTGTATAGCCCAGTTTCAGTCTTGCATAGTTGTGTTTAGTATTGCAAGAACCTCATTGTATTTCATTTCTCGGACATTTGCTGTCCACAGGTCGGGACAGAAATAAATCCATGTATATCGAACACGACATTGTAATCTGTGTCCCCCTATGCAATGAACAAATCACACCACCTGCATTTGACAAAAGATTCGACAAGAAGGTTCATTTATCTTTTTTTATTGCCTCCGTGAGGCCGGTGACTGCAGCTGTGAGGGCCACAATGGCATCTGTGATGCGCTCTTGCCCGGTGACTATGCGCTGCAGTGCTGCAGTGACGGACATATGATGGTCGGTCAGCTGGTTGAGCTGCTCCGCCACTGCACCAACTGCAGCTGCCATGTCCCTCTGGGCTTGTAGGGTCTCCCGCTGTGCCTCCAGCACCACGTCAGTAAGGACCCCCAACCGGTCGCCACCTGCCCTTCTGGGACCCGACATGCTGCTTGGACCGGGGACCGAGCTGGGGCCTGGCACACTGGGTCCGGCGACTGCGCTGGGTCCGGCGACCGCGCTGGGTCCGGCGACTGCGCTGGGCATGACCGTGAGGTCGATGACTACAAACTCCTCCTTCTCTGTGCCACCCACCTCCGAGGCTGAGGAAACAAGTGTTTGCCTTAGTCGGTCTGAGCACACATTTTATCAGGGCATATATTCATATGAACACTCTTTCATTGGACAGCCATGGTGGCGAAATAAACTGATTTACAGGGTTCGTTTGTAGTCTGGGTCTCCCTCACGGTCATGTCGGAGTCACCTTCCTCGTCTGGCACAATCCCCTCCACCGACTCTGTGCCGATGATGTCGGCGATCATCATATCGACCGGGGTGAGGACGGGGGTTGTCGGGCCCCCACCAGTGGAGGCCACACTTTGGCGGTGGGCGGAGAGCCTTTTCTTTGCTTCCCTCTGTAACAATGGTAGTGACAGTGTTGACATTGCAATACAGATGCTATATAACGGAGTATGCCGTATTACACATTGAAACCCACTTTCAAGTTTGCCCACTTTTTGCGGATTTCGATCTCCGTCCTCGGGGTGGAACCCGCAGCGTTCACCGCTCGCGTCACCTCCTGCCACTCGGTGGTTTTGCGCTTGTCGGTGAGGCCGGGGCTGTCGCTGATTAGGAGAGATTGTTTTAATTTCCGGAGGAGAAATTGTTTGGTCCAACATGTGTTCATTTCTGTTGTGATTCTCTACGTGTTCGTATGTTCTTGTTCCTAAATAAACCACAAGAGTAAGTGATCGTACAGAATTTGTGCAAATACCTGCTGAAGAGGACTTTTTTCCTCGCCTGCACTTCACCAACAAGCACGTAGATCTCACTCTCCGTGAAGTTTCACTTTTTTCCTCTCTTGCAATCCATTTCAGTCTTCCACTGACTTCACTCCACAAGTCCCCAGGGTGCACGTGGCTACTTTATATGCAGATACTCATTTGCATTGACTATATATGGTTGTGTCTGGGCGTGTATAGGGCGGGTCATGAGGCGCGTTCACGTCTGCACTTTTCTTGGGTCCGGTGTGATTTATCAATGGAAATTGCGGACAGCTGTCCGTGCACACAGTTTGATAGATCTGAAAAGGGTGTAAATATTTTGGGTGTACGCCATTTCTGAATTTTCGCCGTTAGTGAAATTTAGTAGGACTTTTACACCCTTTTTGATAAATGAGGCCCCTGTCCTGGCTCGACCACGGCCCCTCCCCTCCTGTGGTTGAAGTACGGGTGGCCCATCACCGCGATCGTCAACTGATTTCATGTTTTCATCAGACTGTGAATGGTCGAGGTCACTATTACTGCTGTCAGATTGGTCATATTAACGCGATACTCATGTATTATGCATGTTTTCAATGGAACTTCGAATGAGGTCATCCATGCCGCTAGCACCGGCTTACCGTGGAATGGTAGAATTCGCCGCGCCGTTGGGAATGAGTTAAGCAGCCAGTGAACTTCTGCCTCTAAGTTTAACACGCTTGTAATTTATTACAGTGCAGCACATTTCAACAATTTGATGCCATGTATTTTGTCATGACCCTCGTGTGAATCTCTTGTGTCTCTCTTCATAATTCAGCAACTTGCGCGTCTATGAAGTACAATTCTAGAGTTTAATGGAAAAAGCTAGTAAGTCACGTTTTTGAGGAAAACAATTTTGATGTTACTTCGGACTTAACTGGCTTCTTCCGCATCATTTCACACTAGAACTGTATAGAAATAATGCACAGGTTTCCAAAAAAAACACAAACAAAGGAATGGCAAAAGGCTTGGCCTTATTGACAGGGTTGGATGTTTCCCCCATTTTTCTCAAAATGTCTGAAATGTGACTTACTAGCTTTTTCCATTTAATGCCTAACATTTCTTTTGTGATTGGTTCACGTCTTGTGCATATCCTCCGGCTCGGCTGAATCTCTAGGTAGTTGTTTTTTCATGATCGTGTGACAGGTATTTAAGCCCTCTGCTTTATGTGCTAGTTGTTGGATTGAAATGTTGCATTCGTACTAAAAACCCAATCTGTATTTTCTATTAAAAACTCCTCGACGTCGTCTAATGCAACTAGTACTTTAGTGACAACAGTTTCCCCAAGTCTTTGTTATCAAATCTTTATTGTCATTTAGTTGATTCAAACAAACTTCTAATCCTAACACCCCGTTTACATCAGGCTTACGACTGAGTTGTGACCGGAAAATGGCCTCTGCTCACCCTCACTCGCACTGGGGTTGCAAGCTGGTCTCTATGTGGTCTCCATGGTCTCTAAAACCATCTCTCTTCATCTCGATCACTCTCCATCGGTCTCATAGAGGTTTGCGAGTGTACGGAACTGCTCAAAACACTTGCAAAGGTTGTGCGACCAGTGAAAAACACAAGAGGGTATCATAATCGGTCGTAATAAGCTCGCACAAGTCTCAACTCACTCTCAACTCGGTATCACAGATCGTAATATACTTGCAAGCAGCTCGGCATGTGGTTGCATAAATGATCGCAAATTTTTAGGAATTTTTCACTCGCAAACTATTGCGAGCATTATGGTGAGCTTAATGCGAGCCCATTGCAACCCAATATCGACCGACAAATGCACACGTTTTAAATGCGACCGAATTTGCAACCACGCTGAGACTGCATGCATGATTAAAGGGATCAAAATCCAACCAATGGCAAGGCTTCCTGTGACCGGTGGCGACGCAACTCACGACCACACGTTGTCTATATAAACACAGGGCCACCGCTCTCTCCATCACTCGCCGAAACGCTTTCTAGGAGTACACACGACAAGTACGAGTATTGCGACTGCATCATGGATAATTTTTAGTTTTCAGTCACAATGCGGTCGCAATTGAGGTTTGGTGTAACCGCAAATAAGCGATCAAAGTAGGGAACGGCTGCGACTTGTGTAAGTGACCAAAATTTTCACGATCGCGCTGGTCGTATCGGGGTCGTATCAGGGTCGTGGTTCGGTATAAACAGGCCACAAGCAGGGTCCAGGATTGGGACCGAGTTCCCATTTAACCCAGCTCAAGCCTGTCAGTTCATTTATCAAGAACAAGCTTCCAATCCTAATCAGGGTCCAGAACTATGACTGCATTTTTTTTACCCTTCTGAGTTTGTTCTCCTCATCCAGTTTGTTAGGAACAATCCTTTAATCATTCAGGCTTGTAACCAAGTTCCCCTCAAGCCACATCCTCCTCCTCTGGAATACTTTGGTGCTGGCAAAGTTTGCGCAACATCTGACTGCATTCTGGAAGCCACTGGCCAGCCATTGGCAGCTCAGCCTTGCCTGGTGCATCTGTGCTGAACTGTCATTACAGTATTTAGGGTTCTGCCCCCACTTTATCACCAGGGGTTCCGTCCCCAATCTGTACCATATTGCTGACAATAAACAACCTGCTGGATTGCACGCCTGCCTCCGCACTTGATTCCTGGTCTGGACCGTAAAAGTTTTTGTTGTTAAAGGACGGTGTCTTTACAGTATCTATTATTTCTGAAATTGAATAGACATTTTTTTTGGTTGCTCAGTATCATACAGTGCCAGCATAAGACGCAACTTCAAAGAAAAATAACCTTCATATAACTAAACTGTAAACTCAGGTAAAAAGGACACAGAAGTATGCAACTTATATTTTCTAATTTGATTTCACAAATATTTTGCGCCTATGGATAACAACTTCTTTTGGTTGTCATGCTTTGCAAGGAAATTTACTCTAATCTGGCCCAGGGTCACTTTCTCCTTAGGATGTTTTGTCCTGTTGACAGATGATAAACCTGCTGGAGCCTCTTATGATGGCCTGGTCACAGTTCCGCCTTTGTCTATGGCAGGAATCATCCCAACACGGTTCCCGGGGCCCATGTACAGCTGGTTTTCCACCCTCCCTCTCCACCCACCCTTGCACAGTCTTTTTATTTATTTATTTGTTGATTTATTAATTTATTAACTTATTTATTTATTCTTATTCTGTTTCCCGTTTTTACCTGCCATGGTGATTCTCATCTGTAGTATCTTTTTATTTGCACTGTTTTTCTTTTTTTTAATACTAGTGTTTTGTAGTTTTATCCCTGTCTTTTAGTATAAAGCACTGTTATCACTTTATCATGTTTTAAGTTTGTTGTGTGTGTGTGTGTGTGTGTAGGAGCCGGACTTACTTCACTGTAAATCAAATCTACACTTGGGTATACAACCCCAATTCCGAAATAGTTGGGACAAAGTGTAAATTGTGAATAAAATCAAAACGCAATGACTTTCAAGTCACACCAGCCAGTATTTTATTCACAATAGAGCAGAGATAACAGCAAATGTTGAAACTGAGAAATTTTACAATTTTATCCAAAAAATGAGCTCATTTCAAATTTGATGGCTGCTACAGGTCTCAAAAAAGTTGGGACAGGGGCCTGTTTACCATGCTGTAGCATCCCCTCTTCTTTTTAACACAGAGTGGAGGCATCTGGGCATTGAGGAGACAAGTCTCTTGAGTTTAGCCATTGGAATTTGACCCCACTCTTGTTTAATACAGGCTTCCAGCTGCAGGAGAATTTTGGGTCTCCTTTGACGGACTTTTCGTTTAATTATGCGCCAAATGTTCTCAATCGGTGAAAGATCAGGACTGCAGGCAGGCCAGTTCAGCACACGGACTCTTCTACTACGAAGCCATGCTGTTGTAATAGCTGCAGTATGTGGTTTTGCATTGTCCTGCTGAAATGCACAAGGCCTTCCCTGGAATGGATGTCGTCTGGAGGGGAGCATATGTTGCTCTAAAACCTTTATATACCTTTCAGCATTCATGGTGCTTTTTAAAACATACAAGCGTCCCACACCATATGCACTAATGCATCCTCATACCATCAGAGATGCTGGCTTTTGAACTGAACGCTGATAACAGGAGGGGTGGTCTTTCTCCTCTTTAGCCCGGAGGACACAATGCCCATGATTTCAACAAGAATGTCAAATTTTAACTCGTCTGACCACATGACACTTTGCTACAGTCCATTTGAAATGAGCCTTGGCCCACAGAACACGGCGGAGATTCTGGATCATGCTCAACAAAGGCTTCCTTTTTGCATGATAGAGTTTTAGGTGGCATCTGTGGATGGCACGCCGGACTGTGTTTACAAACACTGGTTTCTTGCAGTATTCCTGGGCCCATTTAGTAATGTCAATGACAGAATCATGCCGGTGAGTGATGCAGTGGCGTCTGAGGGCCTGAAGATCATGGGCATCCAGTAAAGGTCTTTGGCCTTGTCCCTTACTCACAGAGATTTTTCCAGTTTCTCTGAATCTTTTGATGATGTTATGCACTGTCAATGATGAGACCTTCAAAGCCTTTGCAATTTGACGTTGAGGAACATTGTTTTTAAAGTATTCCACAATTTTTTTACGCAAGCCTTCGCAGGTTGGAGAGCATCTGGCCATCTGTACCTCTGAGAGACTCAGCCTCTCTGAGACATCCCTTTTATAGCCAATCATGTTACACACCTGATGCCAGTTAATGTTATTACTTGCTAAATGTTCTTTCAGCTGATTCTCTTATATATTAATTGCTTTTTCAGCCCTCTTTTGCCTGTGTCCCAACTTTTTTGAGACCTGTTGCAACCAGAAAATTTGAAATAAACGAATTTTTTGGATAAAAATATAAAATGTCTCAGTTTCAACATTTGAAATGTTATGTATGTTCTATTGTAAATGACATTGGCTCATGTGATTTGAAAGTCATTGCATTTTGATTGTATTCACAATTTACACTTCATCCCAACTATTTCGGAATTGGGGTTGTACATAAAGTTACCTTGACCCTTGACCTTTACTTGGAGTCGGGCATAAAGACAGCTGGGCCAGTCAGAAGCACTAATTGTTCAGTTAATTACCTGGAAGCAAAGAAAATTAGGTATGGTCTAGGATTGGAGGTCCAGATTTGGTGATCCCTTGCTCTGTGGTAATACATCCACTAATTTTCTCATTTAATGTTCCACAGAGAATGTGGTCTGAGAAAGGACATCCAGTTAAACAGAAAACTTTAAGTTGAATGTAATTGTCTAGTCTATTGCAATGTTCAATGATACAAAAAGAAAAAAAAAACATGCTATTTTGCTTCAAAAAAGATTTGTTGTGCCAAATATCCCATATCTGATTTGTTAAAAGACAGTATGCTGCTGAGTACTCTTTAAAGGAACAGTATCAGGACGTGCAGTGTCAGAATCTCAGTATCTCTGTGTTTATTATTTTTCAGTTATATTCTGAGTTTTTATTATTTATTGTTGTTTATGTGTTTATTGTGTTTCCCGATAATTACTTGTATTGGTCATATTTCATTTATCACTTCCTGCCACAGCCACATTCTTTTTTTGTTTTCTCCCGTGACTCCTCGCTTTCTGTTTTTATTATGCCCCCGATCTCGAAAGAGTCGGTTGGGGGCATTATGTTTTCACCCCTTCCGTCCGTCCGTCCGTCCGGGCGTCCATCCGGGCGTCCTGTCGTAAACTTTTCCTTTGTCGCGCTCTAACGTGAACACTGCTCAACGGAGGTTCATGATTTTTGGTGGGGTGAATGGTCATACATAGGGGATGATGCCTATCGATTTTCAGCTTGCTCCGCCAACCAATATGGCCGCTATGGCAGGCATCTTGAGATCGTTTGTCGTGCTCTAACAAGAATACCGCTGGACGGAGGTTTATGATTTTTGGTGGGGTGAATGGGAATACATAGGGGATGATGCATCTCGATTTTGAGCTTGCTCTGCCAACCAATATGGCCGCCACAGCAGCCATCTTGAAATCCTTTGTCGCGTTCTAACGTGAACACCGCTCGACGGAGGTTTATGATTTTTGGTGGAGTGAATGGTCATACATAGGGGATGATGCCTATCAATTCTCAGCTCACTCTCCTGACTAATATGGCTGCCATGGCAGCGATCTTGAAATCCTGTAGCGTACTCACCGGAGGTTTTTGCTTTTTGGGGACCTGAATGGTCATGCATAGCACATGATGCCTAACACTCGCTTTCTGTACATGTTCTTCAACTGTTTCAGTCGGGCGCATATGCCACGCCTTGCGTTGCTCTTGTTCTATTTGCATGCCTCATTCCCTTGTTTATAGCCACTTCTCCTGTCATGTTCTCCTCCAGCATTCTCTCACACTCACCACTCGCCATTAGGTCCCTTTTCCCTTTATAAACCCCAGTCTTTCCCATGTAACTTTGCGAGTTTGTTTGCTTGTTTGTTTCACTGCCTACTTATTAACATTCTGTATCCCTTTCGAAATTCTTGGCCATGGTCTATTCTTTTGTCCATGGTCTAAAATTCAACTTTGTCCCTTGTGTTTGATTGATTTTCTGGTTACGATTATTGTTGGGTTGCTGGATTTACAATTTTGGATGACCATTGTACTTGGTGTACAACCCCAATTCCAAAAAAGTTGGGATGCTATTTAAAATGTAAATAAAAACAGAATGCAATGATGTGCAAATCTCATTGACCCATATTTTATTCACATTAGAACATGGAAAACATATCAGAAGTTAAAAGTGAGACATTTTACCATTTCATGGAAAATATTAGCTCTTTTTGAATTTGGTGGCAGCAACCCATCTCAAAAAAATTGGGACAGGGCTGTGTTTACCATTGTGCAGCATCCCCTCTTCTTTTAACAACAGTCTGTAAACGTCTGGGAAATGAGGAGATCAGTTGCTGGAGTTTTGGGAGAGGAATATTGTCCCACTCTTGTCTGATGTAGGATTCTAGCTGCTCAACAGTCCTGGGTCTTCTTTGCTGGATTCCAGAACAGTTTTCTATTTCGCATCTGTCCATTTTAAATGACCTTTGGCCCAGAGAAGACGTGGCGTTTCTGGATCGTGTTCACATATGGCTTCTTCTGTGCATGATACAACTTTAACTTGTATTTGTGGATTGCACGGCGAACTGTGTTCACAGACAGTGATTTCTGGAAGTGTTCCGGCACCCATGCAGTGAATTCTAGTCCAGAATCATGCCTGTTTTTAATTCAGTGCTCCCTGAGGGCTCTAAGGTCACAAGCATCCAATATTGACCTTTAGCATTGTCCCTTGCGCACAGAGATTTCTCCAGAATCTCTGAATCATTTGATGATGTTATATACTGTAGATGGAGGGATATTCAAATTCTTTGCAATCTTACATTGAGGAGCATTTTTTTTAGACACAGTTTTTCACAGATTGTTGAACCCCTTCCCATCTTTACTTCTGAGAGACCATGCCTCCCTAAAATGCTCTTTTTATCCCCAGTCATGTTACTGAGCTGTAGCCAAAGAACCTAATTACAGGGTAGTTGCAAAATGCTCCTCCAGCTGTTTTTTTATTAGTGCTTTTTTGAGATGTGTTGCTGCCATCAAATTCAAAATGAGCTTATATTTTTCAAGAAATGGTAAAATGTCTCACTTTCATTATCTGATATGTTGTCTATGTTCTATAAATATATAATAATAATAATAATAATAATAATAAAATGTGGGTTTATGATATTTGCAAATCATTGCATTTTGTTTTTATTTACATTTTACAAAGCTTCCAACTTTTTTGAACTTGGGGTTGTAAAAACACGATAAACATACAACAAAAGAGAGAGTGAGAGAACCTTGGTGGCATGTAGCTACTTCTAAAGTACAGCTGCTAGATAATGTGATAATTATTTGGTCATGAACAGAGAGGCAATTGCAAGTTGGACTCTGTGAACATGGTTACAAGGAAAGCTGATACCTGCACATCTTAGGCATTTGCAGTTCCACCTAATGGGTAAACATGTCAGTTCTCATGTCTTTACAGCTTCCTCGTGGTATTGCCTGAGAATCAAGAAGATGTGATGAAAGATGAGCCTGGGAGCATGGCAGTTAATGAAGGCTTTTTGTATGTTTTTAATGCACATGAAAGTATCTTATGGGGCCAAGGAATGTAGCTGTGGTTTTTGTTCAGTTCCATTCAGTTCAGTTTTATTTGTACAGCAATTTTTACTGAGGAAATGTCACAAAGATACTTTATAGAATGGCAGTAGGACATATGTCTCACTTAAAAAATTCCTTAAGCCCTGAGCCTCTGGCTTGAAAATGACATGCCCAAAATAAAATGACTATATCTCTGCAACAAATAGGTCAATTTGAATAATCTTGGTATCATAATAAAGGTAACACCTTGGGGATTTTTGTCATGGTGCAAAAATCAGTGAATATGTCACTGAGTCAGAGTAAATAAAGATGAAACACTGCATAAATGAAACATCGTTTTAGCACCAAACAAAGTTTTACTTTTATCAGTCTTAAAATGATTCAGTTGCAATCTGAAACCCGTAAAAAATTACAGCACAGAATCTCACCATTATCTGTGCCAAATTTTATTCTAACCAAGTAAATCAGAGCAAAATTAGAGAGGTTTTAGTTCAGGAATGTCTGTGTGGCCTCTCCAAGCTGACACTGTGTGCCGTTTCATATTTTCAGTTACCAAACTGTAAAACTCATTTAATTCCACTTATATGTCACTACAGGCATACATCTCATCCAAATACATTCATTCATTCATTCATTTTCTATACCCGCTTGTTCCTCACTAGGGTCGCGGGGCAAGCTGGAGCCTATCCCAGCTGACTACGGGCAAGGGCAGGGACCTACCCTGGACAGCTTGCCAATCCATCGCAGGGCGCACACACCATTCACAGACCATTCACTCTTAATGTCTCCAATTAACCTGATGTGCATGTCTTTGGGCTGTGGGGGGGGGCCGGGCTGCCCGGGGGGGGCCCACGCGGGCGGGGGGGGCATGCGGGCTCCACGCGGGGAGGCCCCAGGCCGGATTCGAACCCACAGCCTTCTTGCTGTGAGGCAGCAATGCTAGCCACTGCGCCACCATGCCGCCCCCATCCATCCAAATACAACCACTTTTTAGTTCTTAGAAAAAAAAAAAAAAAATATTATTATTATTTCTGCCAGTCCTGTAGCCGACACAATTTCCCATTCAAAAATAATACATCAAAGAAAATGAAGTTTGAATCCACTGGAGCAGATTTATTTAAAAAAAAAGCAAATAAATAAAATTATGAATATAGGTAAAAAAATGGTAAAAATAAAATAAAAATAAATAAATAAAAAGAACAAAAACCCCAGTAATTATTTATACAAGTAAAATGCTATGAATGCATAAGAAAGCACATGTCTATATCATGGTTCGAATCCTGGTTGCCTGAGATGCAGCACTTCAATCTTACCACAAGGCTACATCAGCTGTCTGTTGAACAGGAGTCAAATTGCCAATATAAAGAATGACTCAAGAAAACACGTCACTCACCTCGCTTGTACTGCTGTGCTCGCAGTATCCGTGGAATGGCACAAAGATTTTGTCAGAAAATGACTTTGAAAATGACTTAAATATTTAGCTGATAATTATACCGAAAATACCACAAACAAACCAGTTAAAGGACCAGTGTGTAAAATGGGGGGAAACAGTGGTATCCAGCATTCAGATTCTAGACTGCAGCGCTCACTCACTCACGCTCACCCCTCCCGTCGGCAAAAAGACGGTGGCCTCCGAGGACCAAAACACTTTGGCGGAAATGGCATCTTCCACGACTGGGATTTATACACGCAAAATGCGTTCTCTAGCTGGCTGGATTGTCCAGTCAGGCTGCCGTACCAACATGGCGGTGCAAGATGGCGACGTCTCTAAAGCAAGGCCCTTGCTATATGTGTATATAGACACATAATTATAAGGCTACGAAAACCAAACAAATTTTATTTTATAGCAAGTATACACTTATATAAACATATTAATAGGTAGTATATTCAGATTTTGCCAATAAACCATGCCAAATATTACACACTGGTCCTTTAAGCGTTTATATTGTCAAGCCATTTAAGTTCATGCGAATGGCCCATGGACTCTGTGAGGTATCGCTCAGGAACCAGTCGCGAGAACCAAGCAGTGCAGTAAAACTGGATTTTATTATGGAAGGGGGAAAACCCCCGCAGAGCAGGAGGCAACAGTACAGAGTCCATAATCCAAAAACCAAAAATCCAGAGGACGAAATCTGAGTCGTTAACGGGGCAGCAATCACAGTACTCGTAGTCGGGCAAAAAGGGTTTGATACACAGATGCAGAAGGTAATCCAAAACAGAGCCAAAATCGTAATCAGGGATGGTCCAGTCAGAAGTGAATCACAAAGAATACAAGGCGAAAACAAGCGTAGCACAGGCTAGCCAAGGGAAACGTTCTGACGGGGAACTGCTGTGAGAAGACTGCTTAAATACACACAAGGGAAGTCACATGCTATGACTAGGGACAGGTGAATAGGATCAGACTAATTACGAAGGAGCAAACACAAGGGGAAGCCTAATCACAAGAAATTGGCAAAAGCCAAAACGCGGACAGGGATCACGAGACAGCCTATTGACAAACATACAGCTCCGGTTAGGGAGTTCTAACGTGCACAGATAATGAGAGGCAGAACAGAGTAAAGCAGGTGCGGAGGATCCGCTGAAACGCAGCCAAGTAGATTGAGTGAAGACAAGGGACGGAGACTAGAACTGGGCGAGTGCTGAGAGCTTGTTAATCAATTAGTAAAGTGCAGCTATACAATCCCTAGTGCTCATTAGTAAGTTAGTATTATATACAATGTTAGTTTTGGTTAGTAACTTTAACAAAATAACAAACGGTTAGTACTTGTTAGTAATATAGAAAAGCAAGGTGAAGGAAGCAAACAAGATTAGAAGGAACTATTGAAAACCCAGAAACCATGAAATCACCTGAAAGCGTGGCACACAATACTGGGGAAAATAAGCTGTCACATAACAAAAGACCAGACAGGGGAGACAAAGTGCAATGCATGGTAAAATACAAAACAATGACCGGAATCTAACTAGGGAATGGACCATGGCAGGAAAAACAGAATAAACAGAAACAAAACATGGCATGGAGACAAGGCATGGCAAAACATGAACAGAACATGAGCAGAACAGAACAGAATCATAACAGACTCAGATTGACGCACTGGGAACTCAAGGCTTTAGCTCAGGCTAGGTTTGTGCGATTAAGGTGGTTCAGGGCTCGTTGGAAACGTCAGAACCCATAGAATAAAATGGCTACTGGCAAAGTCTTACTGACAGCATCACAGGCCGATCACAGAGAGGAAATTACATTGCAAGCAAGCTGAATGCTGAGGAGCAGAGATTGAAGCAATGCCCCAGGAAAAAATATGCTTAGAGACTGGAAGATCTAGTTTCGTTATAACATGGACACATTGGGCTAACAATAGCAAATGCAGATTTACCTTCGAACAGTTTTTTAGTACAAAATATCAAAGGTTAGAAAATTTTTTGGCTCATCTCTGTAGACTGTAAAGTGTATGCTTGCTGTTCTTTGAGTGTGGTGTCAGTTTAAAATGACAAAGCTTATATCGATGGATTCTGTGGACTTTCCTCTTTCATTTGAGGTATCGTTTGTATTGTTATGACTTGAAAATCACAACAAAGAAAACCAGCAATGACAACTTAAACAAATTTATTCTTCATTGAATAAAAAAAAAACCTCTACAAATAATCCACTGTTCAATCCTCTAATAACACTCTAATGCCACTATGTAACTCTGTCGCCAAAACAAAAACTCTGCAGCCGGTGACCAAATTCACAGCATTTATATAGACTAGCAACATTCTGGAAAGATCTACAGGATTCCTGGGTAATCCCGCCCCATCCAGGCAGGAAGATGCCAGAAGCTTCTAGAAAGCACTAGTCTATTTCGAGGAAGTGATATTACATCAGATCATGTTTTGCTACAGACACACCACCAGAGGGTGCTGATGAACAAAATAAATAGCTGACCAGCAAGACAGCAAAAACAGCATGTAACAAATCTCCATTTACAAATGATATACAGTGCTTTACATAAAACACTCATACATAACACCTCCCCTCTTTAAGAAAAGAAAGGTTTGCTAAAAGCTTTCTTTTGTTAAAATTAACACAGTTTTATAATCAGTATAATCTTGAACTTTAAACAAAAGTATCAATGATCATTATAACGATCATATACATAACAACCAGTGCAATTTTCACAATCAAATAGAAAAGTAAAATTTACATTTTTCACAATCAAATAGGGAAGTAAAATTTACATGCGTGAGAGTGTTAATCCAGATGCGCTATCTTTTCCCCTAATGTGAGAAATATCCAAATCATACTCTTGCCAAAGTAAACTCCATCTCAGTAATCTTTGATTCTTGTTTTTGATCTTATGCAAGAATTTGAGGGGATTGTGATCACTGAAGACCTTGATGGAAGTAGCTGAACAAGTCAAATAGACGTCAAAATGTTGTAAAGCCAAAACAAGTGTCAAACATTCTTTTTCAATTGTTGAATAGTTTTTCTGACGTTTATCAAACTTTTTGGAAAAGTAACAAACAGGATGATCGACTCCATCAGTGTCTTCCTGCAGTAAAACTGCGCCTGCACCAATATCACTGGCATCAACAGCCAACTTGAACTCCTTTCTGAAATTAGGAGATAAGAGACCTGGAGCATTTTTGAGGATAGCTTTCAGTTGGTCAAATTAATTTTGGCATTTTTCATCTCAAACAAATTTTGCATTTTTCTTCAGTAAATTTGTCAAAGGTTCAGAAATGATAGAGAAATTTTTGCAGAATTTTCTGTAGTAGCCAGCCATCCCTAGAAATCTCATTAGTTGTCTTTTAGTTGTAGGCTCAGGAAATTCAGTGATAACTTTTACTTTTGCATCAACTGGTTTGACTTGACCCTGTCCTACAATATGACCTAAGTAAACAACTGTACCTTTACAAAAGTCACTTTTAACAAGGTTGATAGTCAGCTTGGCATCACTTACTCTCTGAAAGAAGTCTCTGATGTAGGTGAGGTGCTCTTGGAAGCTGTCGCTGGTGATGATAATGTCATCAATATAGGCCTCACATCCTGGTAGTCCAGTGATCACTCTGTTTACCAGACGTTGGAAGGTGGCCGGAGAATTTTTACATTCCAAAGGCCATGACCTTGTATTGGTATAATCCATCTGGTGTGACGAAGGCAGAGATCTCCTTTGCTCTGTCTGTTTGAGGGATCTGCCAGAAGCCCTTGAGGAGATCAAATTTGGTGAAATACTCTGACTTTCCAACTTTGTCAATGCAGTCATCAATCCTGGGAATAGGATATGAGTCCGTTTTTGATAGAGCGTTCGCTTTCCTGTAGTCCGTCACCATTCTATATGTTCCATTGGGTTTCGGAACTAGGATGCATGGAGAACTCCAGTCACTGTTACTTGGTTCAACAAAGTCATTTTCAAGCAGGTATTTGACTTCTTGTTTGAGGTATTTCTGCTTCTCTGGATTCATTCTGTAAGGATGCTGTTTTACAGGCTTGACATCATCTGGTAGGATGACATCATGGTAAACCATATCAGTCCTTGATGGAACGTCGGGGAATATGTGACTATATTCAAATAGGAGCTGCTTTAGGTGTTGTTGTTGAAAAGGGTCCAGGTGGGACAACTTGCTGTCAATATTTTGAAGAATGTCTGAATTTTCAAGTTTAGCTGGACCAGGTTCATTATCCAAGGGGCAGTCACAATCTTCTTCAGAATTTTCCAGTTCAATTGTATTTACCACATTGACTGGCTTTTGCTGAGTGTCTCTGTCAGTGTATTCTTTCAGTATGTTGATGTGATACATTTTTTTTGTTTCCTCCTTCCAGGGGTTAAAATTACGAAATTTAATCACTGACCTTTTTGAGGACAGTGTAAGGGCCGAAATATCGGGCTCTAAGAGGGTTTCCAGGAACTGGCAAAAGCACAAGGACTTTGTCACCAGTTTTAAAACTTCTATCTTGGGAATGAAGGTCATATCTAGCTTTCATTTTGCCCTGAGCATCTTTGAGATTAGACTTAGCAAAGTCACAAGCCTTAGAGAGACGATTACGGAAGTCAGAGACATACTAAAGCAAGTTCATTGGGACATCATCTTCGGCCAGCAACTTTTCCTTTAGAAGCTTCAGAGGTTTTATTTTTTTATTTGTTTTTTCATTTCGGCATGATTGTACAGTCGTTCCATGACAATTTCAACACAACATGTATCATGACCGAAAGGGTCGCGGGAGAAGCGAAATCGCTTGTCAAAGTCCCGCCCCCAACTCCCAGAAAAACAGTTTGATTATGGTTAAGATATCATACAGATATCATATCCACAGATTGTATGCCCAAACACAAGCTCAAAAGGACTGAAGCCAAGAGACTCCTGTACAGCTTCACGGGCAGCAAACAGAAGAAGATGGACACCTTCATCCCAGTCTTTCTCTGTGTCAAGGCAGTAGGTCCTTATCATGTTCTTCAGGGTTTGATAGAACCCCTCCAAAGCACCTTGACTCTCAGGATGGTAAGCTGATGACCTGTATTGTTTAATACCAAGCTCATGCATAACTTGTTGAAATATGCCAGACATGAAATTTGACCCTTGATCAGACTGAATAGACTTAGGAAGACCAACAAAGCAGAAAAACTTGGTAAGAGCCTTGATGATAGTCTTCGGCTTGATATTACGAAGTGGAATTGCCTCAGGAAACCGGGTGGAAGCACACATGATAGTCAGTAGGTACTCACAACCAGACCTAGTCTTCGGCAATGGTCCAACACAGTCAATGATGATCCGACTGAAAGGTTCTTCAAAAGCGGGAATGGGCTTAAGTCGAGCCTTTGGAATATTCTGATTCGGCTTCCCAACCATTTGACAAGTATGACAGGATTTGCAGTACTCCTGTACATCAGACCTCATGGAAGGCCAGAAGAAATGATTCCCGACATATTGAAGGGTCTTCTTGATACCCAAATGCCCTGACATAGGATTGTCATGGGCCAGACTAAGAGTTTCTTGACGATAAGACTTTGGAAGAACAATTTGATGGGTGATCATCCACTCTTCATCTGCAGAAACATCAGGTGGACGCCACTTTCTCATAAGCACACCATTTTTGTAGTAAAAACAGACAAGAACTTGAGTAGCCTCTTGTTCACTTGCAGCCTGTGGTAGAAGATAAGCTAGATCACGAGCTAGTTGTTGCTCCTGAATAAGTTGTTTCCGAGACAGAATGTCATTAGAATGACCTAACAAGGACAAGTCTGAAGATTTTCCAGACATCTCAGGACTGGAAAGTTCCTGATGAAAAGACCGCCCAATGAAGGCGCCAGCCAGGCTAAAGTCCAGGTCAGCATCATCCCCAATAGCCTTCCTGGCCATAGAACGAGTAACTGCACATGAAGGATAGAGGTCTGGAATTTCCTCCTCTATAGAGTCAGATTCTTGATCAACCAAAGGAGTGTCAGTTACAACAGGGTAGGGTACAACCTTATCCCCAGCAAGATCATTACCAAGAAGCAAATGAACACCTTTGAAAGGAAGAGAAGACCTAACACCAACAGTAACAGGTCCAGAGACTAAGTCTGATTTGAGATGAACATTATGGAGAGGTACACTTGTAAAACCACATTCTACTCCTTGAATAAGGACATTAGCCTGAGTCGACGATTTGTCCGAAAAAGGCAGAATATCTGCAAAAATAAGAGATTGTGAAGACCCAGTATCCCTTAGAATTCGAACAGGAGCAGATGAGGAAAAATCATGCGAAAGTGAGACAAAACCATCGGTGATGAATGGCTCAAAACCCTCCATAACAGAATCAGACGCGGAAGGTAGAAGATCAGACGTCCTGACCTTTGATACAAGAGATTCTCTCTTAGTGAAAGCAGTTGGCTTGGTTTCTTCTCGTTGTTGTTTTTTCTTGAGAGCATAACACTCAGAAATAAGGTGACCTCGCTTTTTGCAGTATTGGCAAGACACAGAAGGTAAAGAATCAGAGGATTGCTTCTCACTGGAAGGTTTCCTCTCAGAAGTGGCCTTAGAATCATTAGAAGTGTTATTAGAAGAAGTCATGGACTGAGACTTGCTTTGAAATTTAGAAAAAGTGGATTTTTGGACAAAAGAAGACTTATGAGTCAATGCATAAATATCAGCCAGGGCGGAAACATCTTGCAAAGTAATGGCTTGTTTCTCCTCAAGGAAAATCTTTATATCAGGCTGGACACACCTTTTAAATTCCTCAACCAGAATAAGTTGCCTCATTCTGTCAAAATCTTTCAACTTTCATGGAATTACACCACTGATCAAACAACTGTTCCTTCAACCTGCCAAATTCAACATGAGTTTGACTGGCTTCCTTGCGAGAATTCCTAAATTTTTGCCTGTAAGCCTCGGGGACCAATTCATAACCCTTCAGAATGGCAGATTTGACAAAATCATAATCAGAACACTGTTGGACAGATAACTGGTTATAGGTTTTCCTAGCTTTACCAGTAAGAACACTTTGTAACATCATTGTCCAATGCTCTTTTGGCCATCTCAAATTTTCAGCAACTTTTTCAAAATGGGTAAAATGTTGGTCTACATCATTTTCTAGGAAGGGAGGAACAAGTCTGATGTGTTTAACCACATCAAAATGATCAGAAAGATTTTGTAACAGTACCTGCTTCTATTTTCTTCATTTCCAATTCGTACTGCATCCTTTTTTCTTCTAGTTCTTTCTCCAATCTTCTTTCTTCCAGTTCTCTCTCCTTCTCCGATCTTCTTTCTTCCAGTTCTCTCTCCTTCTCCAACCTTCTTTCTTCCAGTTCTCTCTCCCTCTCCAACCTTCTCTCTTCCAGTTCTTTCAGGCGTAGCTGAAATTCAAGTCTTTGCAGCTCTGTTGCAGGCACCTCCACATCTTTAATCAATTCTGCTGCTTCTTCCCCAAAGAAATCTTCATCGATGAAATGTTGCACCAAAATGTTCAATATTTCTTGTTTCTTCATTGATGATTTCACATCAGATAATCCAAGGGTTGAGGTTATTTGCAGCAAGTCCTTCTTCTTTGCCAGCACAATTGATCCCTGGGTTGGAGTTTTCAAAAATTTTCAACATCAAAAGTCATGATTGCTGGCTTTTCAAATAGTCACAAGATTTAAAAAAATGATAGATCAGCCTTAATCTTTGGTGAATCCAATCGTTGATCCAATGAATGGTTTATCTCGGTGGAACCTCCAATTTGTTATGACTTGAAAATCACAACAAAGAAAACCAGCAATGACAACTTAAACAAATTTATTCTTCACTGAATAAAAAAAAAACCTCTACAAATAATCCACTGTTCAATCCTTTAATAACACTCTAATGCCACCATGTAACTCTGTTGCCAAAACAAAAACTCTGCTCCCGGTGACCAAATTCACAGCATTTATATAGACTAGCAACATTCTGGAAAGATCTACAGGATTCCTGGGTAATCCTGCCCCCTGCAGGCAGGAAGATGCCAGAAGCTTCTAGAAAGCACTGGTCTATTTCAAAGAAGTAATATTACATCAGATCATGTTTTGCTACAGAATCACCACCAGAGGGTGCTGATGAACAAAATAAATAGCTGACCAGCAAGACAGCAAAAACAGCATGTAACAAATCTCCATTTACAAATGATATACAGTGCTTTACATAAAACACTCATACATAACAGCATGCATATGTAGCCGGCTCTAGCGCAACGTTCTACCGTGCACCGTTGCTACCGCTCTGCGTTGTGTTGAGTTATGGACGAGGACACAGGAGTGATCTTTCAGCCGAACACGTGGCGTATTTATTCTGCACAAGCCCGGAGCTCCACAGCACAAGCTGCACAAACTGCACAAAATGGAGTGTAAAAATACCGCAGCATGTAATATTCACAGCGAACTTCAGCACACGTGTCTTCCTCACGGATAGTAAAAAGCAGACTGAGCAGTATACAATTACAATGTATCCGTGACCGAAATACATTTCATTTCTCTCTAATACCTGCATTTCTGTTCTAACAGAATAAAGTTCTCTACGCCAACATCACTGGCTGAACCATACATTTTCGAAACAGTTTTAAAGTAAATGGCCGTTCAATAATAAAGTGCAAAAGCCAATGCTGATAAAACACAATTGAATGCTAATAAGAAACATGAGCGATAACATACCTGCACAAAATGGAGTGTAAAAATACCGCAGCATGTAATATTCACAGCGAACTTCAGCACACGTGTCTGCGACGAGAAAACCCATGAAAAAAAAACCAGCCCCAGAACCGCGTTGCACATGAAATGTTCGCGGTTAGAACACTATCTTGACTAAAAGTAAAATTAAAATGGCCAAAACACTCCATTCTCGGTAATGTTTAACTGAAAATGATTCGATAGATATACTTCGACTTCATTCCACAATTTTTATAACATTTGTGCGGCTACAACAACTTAAAATAGCAGGAGCACGAAACACACTCACCTTCCTCATGGATAGTAAAAAGCAGACTGAGGAAGGGAAGCGCGTCTCGTTACTGACGTCATGGAAAGGTCAGAGGTAACCGTAATCTAAAATTGAATTAAAACATCAAAACGAAAAGGTGCGTGAGGGATTTTTGGTGGAATGCATCAAGTATAGTTTTTTTCCACATATGCTACACATAGCACAAATTCAGTAGAAATGCTAGTGACTCAGCACTGATCTGATTTTATCCTATGTTTTGCTCCACGCTTATTTACTTACTTGGTGCTTGAATTGTGTTCAGTTGAGGTAAAAATTTCAACATGAACTTTTTGCCAAGTTTTTTCGCGTAAAGTGGATAAGCCGCATGACGATGTTGCGATTAGGAAACATGCTGTATTTTATCAATCGCCCCCGGTACCGGGGGCATTCAGGTTTAAGAGGCTAAAACCCCAAAATAGCTTGTGAGGCAAGAAACTCCCAGCTGGGAGAAATTTGCTTAAACAGGGGAGAAAAAAAATTCCACATTGAGAAGAAATTTCGGGAGGGATCTCCCTTCAAAATCTTTCTGAGATTCACTGAATCTTACACAGTTGATTAAAGCTGCTGTAAGTGATTTTCTTGTTTTTAAAAAAGTGTCAAATCAAATCAAATCAAACTTTATTTACATAGCACCTTTCATACAAAGAATGTAGCACAAAGTGCTTTACGCATTAAATAGCTCCACATTCCAACGGAGATAATTTATTTAGAGTATCTAGCCAATAACACCGGTCTTTCAGTCACTGTCTTCTACAATAAAGCATCATATAAAATTCTGGTGTCGCCGACTGCCTCTATCCAATCAGCTGAGAGAACGCCATAAAGACGTGTTTCTCTCTGCTTGTGAACGCGTAGAGCTGAATCTGCATTGCTAGTGCACCATCTGTTGGAAAAATTATTAGAAGAAAAATCTACATGGTTGGTAATAGCAGAACAGATGAAGCTTCCAATCCCAGCGCTATGGGATACGGCGTACACAATTAAACAGCCAAAGCGCCAAAGAACAATAGAGGAACTAATAGACAAGTTCGGTTTAAGGCCGGAAGTCCGCGCCCGCATGCACAGTAGAGCTGATGTGGGGCAAAAGGAAATATGGTGGCTTCTTGTTGCGTTGAGGGGTGCAGAAACCGGTATCGTAAAGACGGCGGCATAAGGTTTTTCGTGTTCCCCATGGCAAGAGACAACGACAGGTGTGGATTCTAGCTATAAATCGGAAGGACTTGTCCAAATGATCACACTAGAGTCTGCAGTACTCATTTTGTCAGCGGCTGGCCAGACTTCGTTGATCCAAATGATGTTGACTTTGCTCTGTCTTTGTTTCCCTACAAACGAAAAGAGTTCACACCGACACAAGCTAAAAGGAAAGAACAATCTGATCGGAGAAGTATAGTTAAGGTACTGGTTGATATTTAATGATTTAAGCCACTAATTGAGGAAGAATTATTTTATCTGTTGTTGTTTCAAGCTGTTATTGTTATTGCAGTGTACAGTTTTTTTTATCCACATCATGAAAAGAGACTGGCTTTGTTCAATCCTATAGTCTATATACAACGTTAAGTAGATGTTAAACTATGCAAACAAATATCAAGCCAAAGGGGGAATGTTTGTGCTATACAACGTTTACAGTCTAGGTCAGCTCTGAGGGGCTTATAGAACTTAGTGTCATGGTTCTGTGTTTATGTTCATGCTTTATGTTCATGGTCATGTCTTTTCTTTATTCTTTTTGGTTTTTGTATTCTCCGGTTTTCAGTTCATGCTATTTTAAGTTTCATTGCACTTGTCTCCCCTGTCTTGTGATCTAGTTGGTTCAGTCTGTCTCCCCAGTCTGTGTGTCTACCTGCTTCGGGTGATTTCAATGGTTTCTGGTGTTTCATATTATTACTTCAATTCTCGTTTACTTCCTTCGCCTTGCTTTTCTAGATTACTAACAAGACTAACATTTATATTTTGTATCACAGTCTACTAACCCAACTAATCCATGTATATATTACTAACTCACTAACGAGCACTTTGGTTAACTTGTAAAGCTGCACCTCTACATATTGTTACTAATTCAATCTCAGCAATCGCCCTGTTCTAGTCTCCGCCCCTTGCTTGGCTTTCCCTGTCTCTCCCTACGTTTCTGCGAGATCTCTCGCACGTGCTTAATTGCTTTCCTGCACTCATTGTCTGTGCACTTAGAACTCCTTGACCGGAGCTGTTTATTTGTCATAGGACGTCTGCGTGAATCCCGTCCGTGTCTTGGCTTTTGCTAATTGTTGTGGTTTAGGATTTCCCCATGTGTACCTTCCTTTGTTATTAGTTCTCATCCTATTCACCTGTTCCCTGCATAGCATGTGACTTCCCTTCTGTCTATTTAGAGTCCTCACTGCTGTTCTGACTTTGTCTGAACGTTGATCAATATTCCTTTGTGCAGAGTCTCGTGTATGCCAATTGATTATTGTTTTTCTTCGACTGTTTCGTCCAACCTTGATTTTTGCCATAACCCTTTTTGTCTTGTTTTTGTCTTTTTGGATTTTTGACCTATTTCTGTCCGACCACGTCTACTGTTTTTGGATGCCTTGTGTATGACCCTCTGCTTTGTTTTTCGACTACGATTTTGGCCTGCTGTCTATGTACCCTCGCACTTCTGCTTTACTGGTTTTGACCCCGGCCTGTCTAGTCGACTTTGTTTTTTGGATTTCGTTTTTGGCTTGGCAGTTCTTGTGTCTTCTGGTCCTGACCCTGCTTTCAATAAAGGCATACGATTTTTGGATTCCCTGCTCTCGCGTGTGGTTCCTGAATGCGCCGTCACACTTTGCCCCTCAGAGCTAAGTGTTGGTGTGGTTTTCATTTCGCTGCTTGCAAAAATCATTTGGTTTCCTTGTGATTTCGATTTCATAATTACTTGCTATATATAGCTAACAAAGTTGAATTTGCTTGCCAGTTTTGCGGACAGGATATAATGTCATTAACACTGCTATGATTGGGTCCCACGCCATAAGTCAGCTAATAGCTACAGTGTCCTTGCGACGAATTTGCATTGTTTCAAACAACCGGCAAGCACACATGATCCTAATCTCCTCTCAACATGGATAAGTGCACAGGTACACATGTAAAATACAAGGCCATATCATTACTGTTTGACTGAATGCTACACATTTGATTTCGAATTTTCATTTGTGCCGTTGAGGACTTACCTTGACAGTATCTCGCCGATATAGTCTTTCAAGTCTACGTTGCGCTGAAGGAGTCAATGCTTTCACTTTGTAGGAGAAAACTTACGATATGCTACTTACACGAATAGCAGCACTTGAAACTAAACTTTAAATTTCCTTGACTGGATGTACGCTTGATGTGTTTACATATTCAAATGTTTCTCTGGGTATCCAAACATCAATCGATATTGGCGTAGGTTGAATACAGAATTCTTAATCTCGCCATCCAGACGCAAAATGTACGCTGCGCACCCTGGAACGTTCCTGAACAAAAAAATATTCCTGTTATATATAATATAGTCTGAATCCATGCTGTAAGCTGCCTTTTACCACGGGGAAAGTGAAAGAACTTTTAATTCCCCCACTTTTCAATGCGATTTGTTCATCTTCGCCCCACATAGTCTGCAAAGAGCATGCACACTCCAAGTCTCACCTTCTCTTGCCCTTAAACTGAAATGGTCTATAGAACTAAGTGGAAAAACGTGAGATGGCCAAGAGCTGTATTTATATCGGTGCCGTTTTCAATGGTGAAAACTGAAGGAATCAAAGGGTTTAAAAAGCGATGCACAGCTAGCCTTGCTGCTACTGGACAGGTAAGCCATTCATACCGAAGTTTCTGCATGAATGTTATGTGTCGTTGGTCCATGTTTTCAGTGAGGCTTTCACACGACAGTCACTGAGAGTGTCTGTTTATATTGTACATATATTATAACTGAGTCACTACTCTCTTCTGGTTCCGTCAGATACTGATGCGCGTTCCTGTGAGTGGCTTTGGGATGGGGTGCGGGGACTGCTTACATAGGCTTCGGGCAAGAAGCTACGAAAACGATGAAATCAGTTACAGCAGCTTTAATATGGCAAGTGACGATCCAGCAACATGCAAATTCAAATGAGGGGGTATAAATACGTCAACACACACATTAGGAGGGTTAACGATGAACAAGACACAGCTGGTAAAAGGGAAGCGCACTAAATGCAAACTAATCAAAACAGATGATAATTGAATAGACACGCAAGCTGCTTAATGAGAGGAGACTCAGAGGGCATTCACATGAGGGTTGTGACAACATGCCTTGGGAAGCCCACGTTAATTGGTTTGATTTTGACTGATGTCCCACATAATGTTCTGCTATCGCCATTTTCTGCAATGACCTAAGTGACCGTTGTGATATTACTACAGTCAGGGATGTTTTTGCTAAAACAAAATTAAGCTTGTTTTATAAATGAAATCTTAAACATTTTAACAACTAAGGGTTTCATCATTATTTGTTTCATTTTAACTGGGCAGAATTCTACTCATCCCTGATTCTGAGACAGCTGGTCATTTATTCATGAGGGGTAACCCATATTGTGAATAAGCATGTCCCTTTGAGGAAGTGTAGAGTCACAGGGAGGAATAATCCTTGGTTTGCCTCCGACCATTTAGAAGTTTTAACTTGATTAAAATTAAAATTGATTAAAATCATCAAACTTGGCATGGACTAAGGTGAGGATGATGGGTTTTTGCACTGACTGGCCTGTTTTAGACACTGAGAAAAAAGTGCTCCTCTGTAATCAAAAAAGCAAAGTCAGTTTTATTTGGCCATCACTACTGGTAGTTTGAATGACCCAAAAAGGTTTTGGAAAGCCATTAAATCCCTTTTTGCGAGTAATAATTCTCAAACCTTACCTACCTGCATTATGACAGACAGTGCTACTGTTCATTATAAACTTGATATATTAACCTGCTCTAATGAGCATTTTATATCTTCATGTTCCCTGATAGATTCATCCTGCTCAGCACCTGCAAAACCCTGTCCTGATGTTCCTGCAAATGGTGTCTACAATTTAGCTTTTTACTGCACCTTTTACTGTGTAGGAAGTATATGAATGGCTGAAAGCTCTCAGCAAAGGGATGGCAAATGGGCCAGATGTTATTGATCCTTGTTTTTTAAAATTGGTGGCTGATTTCATTTATATATTTTTAATCGGACAATGGTAAATAAGGAAATCCCAGACATTTTGAGATCTGCATTTGTTCTCCCCTTGGAAGGGTATGTGCAAGATTTTAAATGACTATGGGTCAATTTCAAAATTGTTTATACAGTCCAAATTCTTAATAGGTTTGATTAATGAGCCTTGAAAGTGGTAAATGATATTTCCGTGACACTTAAGGCATCTCTTTTAACTGATTTAACAAAGGCTATCAATATGGTTGGCCATAATATCAATATACAAAGGCTCTGTAACATAGGGCTCTCAGAGCAAGCAGTTGGTTGGCTCTCAAACTACCTCGCTGATAGGTCTCAGTGCATCAAATATGATGGTCACTGCTCTGATGTTCTCTCTGTTTGCAAGGGTGTGCTACAGGGCTCTTTATTTGGCCCACTTCTATTTACCATTTCCATAAATGATCTGCGTCAAGATGTACCTGATGCTCATTTTAATTTTTATGCCAATGACACAGTTATTTATTGTTGTGTGTCTACCCTCACTAAAGCCATTGACCGCTTGCAAAGTGTTTTCAATGTTGTCCAGGATACCTTCATATAGATACAAAGAAATTGATTAGAACAGGAGAACACCCACAATAGTGAAGTACAACCATCAAAAGTGGTTTATAAAGCTATTAGGTTTCATATAACTTAAGATGGCAGGGTCATATTTTGCTTGTAAAAGCAATATCGATGACGGCTGACAGAAATAATGGAATCAGTACAAAAAAACTTTGGGCTAATGAGAACAGGCGATCGGCACAACTACGCGGTAGTCTGCCAGGACTAATTCCAGTATACCCGGTGACCAGTCCACCACTGACAGCATCTGAATACCGGTATATGAGTAGTGCATCACGGCTGTTGAGTGGAGCACGTGGGGAAGCTGGCAACTACTGTAGATCATTGCCTATGATGAAATAAGGCAACAGCAACAATCCCACTGAGGGAACAATGTTGCATCGCAAATTTAGCGACGCAAGAGCAGATTTGCATTGCGCAATCGCTGTTGATAACGGACATTTCAGACCCTGCCTCATCGCAATTTGAACTTGTTCTAAATGCTTATATGACCAAGCTTACACTATTTTTTGTAACGCTGAGGGTTATACACAGAATATCCTAAAAAGGGCTTTCAGCTGTCCCGCACCCTCAGACTGAAATATATTGCTGTTTTAAAACTCCATGATTGGATTTCTTTGAATACTTTTAAATCCATTTTGAAAGACCTGGAGACCGAATCATTGGGTTTTTTTTTTTTAGTGCTTAATCTGATATACTGTACATAAAGAGACTAATTTCTACAATTCCATCCTTCGAAAATCCTGCACTTTATCTTTTGACCACCTGCTACCGCCCACAACAAAGTTTAAATCGCTCCCACAAGATTTGCATTGGGTCCCACGGGACCTACCAGGTACCAGTCCCAATGTAGTCCTCCAGTGCAGGCAAAGGGACAGGCACAGTGTATGCTACACGGCTATGCAGAAACTTTGTACCACATGAATCTGATTTGTGCTGGAAGAGTGCTGGTCTCATTTAGCAATCCTCTTACATCTCTCTCTTGCTTTCTCTCTTTATCTCTCTGAGCTAATTCCAATATAATCACTATTATGACCATGGCTAATTCTCAAAGTGCCCTTGGTCCTGCCCAATCACTGCAAGGAATTCTGCACTGCAATAGATTCTGCTAGTAATCATTAAGCATTAGCCTCAAAGAAAGCTTGCAGCAGCAAGGTATTCAGGTAGGAATGCATTTACATTTATTCCAGGAAATTGGTTTGACAAAAAATGTATTTCTGTTGCCAGTCTTTTGGGTTTAGTTTGAAAAGGCATGCATCTTATATTAAATACAGTTTAAAAATAAGTATAATTTTGATTTTGACATGACGTGACATGAGTAATTCACATTTGATACCCTTTTCTTTATAAGAAATGAATGGTATAGAAATGGATAGATTCAAATTATCGGTATTTTTGCAGTTTTCTTGGTCACCTCACGCAAGTAAGGCTAGGTCCTGCAAAGATACAGAACAAAGGCCAATCCATTTTAGGATTGCATCCACTTCCCTCGATACTACATGAGTTACCACAGTGCAATTCATTACCTACAACTTTCATTGCACTATATGAAGCTTTTTGTGTTTCTTTGTGTGTATGAGAATACATTTACAGCCACAGACAAAATAGTGAATCCAGACACACGCACATGCATGCACACATAAACTTAATATGTCAGAATTTGATTGCTGCTCAAGGGTAAATCACAGTCAGGGGTGCTAGATGTGCAGCATATGTGAGCAAAAATGAAATAACTTTAATTTGAAAATATTTGGCAAAAAATAAAGTGAAGAATATAATGCAAATTTTACACGTTGAAAACCCCAATTCTTAGTACTTTCTTGAATTTCTGTTTTAATTTGAATGATACCACTCTGGTTGGGGCTACGGACACTGAAAGGGGTTATAGACACTGACATTGTACTTCAAAGACATTTACTGGGTCTAGTGTTTATGGGACCAGCAATATTGTATGTCATGTATTTTCTGCAAAAATTGTGTAAAAGTATTCAATTAGCAAATAATCAATTATTTGTAATTTCTAGTTAATGGATTAGGGGCTACGGACACTGAAAATGTTGTGGACATTCATCAATGCTGATTAAGCATGCAACAACTTTTGATTTAACCATATGGGATGATTGTGATGATCATTACTTATTTTAATGGGACTTTTTGTAAAATTATTGGAAACAAGGACATTATTAAAGCACTAATTGTACATTAATGGAATATTAATCCAAATTAAACAAGCCGACGCTGAGCACCGAGAGAACCCCACAGCCTTTAATTATTAACAAAATTTTTAAGTTCAAGGTCACTGTGCTAAGATCAAGGGTCAAATCCACTAATGACCCTCATGTTGCACACCTATCCCTAACAAAGAACCTGCATAACAAATCTGAAGCTCCTGTGGCCAACACTTTTGGAGACATTGCTTGGACAAATTGTGGAGGCGCCACCCGCCCAGACGCCACAGGGTACAACAATACCCCATAAAGGCTGTGGGGTAAAAATTAATAACAAATACCGAGTTCAGTTCAACTGCTTGGTGCTTGGGCTATAATAACAGCAGCTGCATAAATCAACCTGCAAAATAAAAATAAAACAGTTCATATTTCTGAATATTATGCAATTATTTGCTATCACGCTATTTAGGTTTTTTGGAGCAAATCATTCAAAAAATTTACATAAAATAGAATGCACCAGAATGACAGTCAAAACTGCCATTGAATCGTGACCACAACAACACGTTTAAATTCACAAATTGGTTTGGAATGCCATTTAAAATGACTGACAATGTTGGTACCACTTCTAGACAGTAAAAACAACATATAAAAGCCCCTAAATTTTAGTTCTTAAGGGCAATTCTATGCAAGAAAAGTCCTCATTTGAAATTTCAAAAGCCTTAATGAAGTCATATTTCCTGTGTACACGTAAGGAGCTGAAACCCGTTCTGGAATAAATTGCCCGGTTTTCTCAAAAATTAGATCTTTGATTTTGAGTGTTTGGAGGCTTCCTTAAGGTGACCATAGTGGAATCTTTAAAAGTCCACCATTACCCAAATACAAACCTGATTTGTCTTGAAACACTCTCATTTTCATAGGTTTATAAAACTCTAATCTTATCTTGTAAAGCATTTCCTCTCATTAAATGTGGCATTTCAAGAACAGGCTACCCAAGTCTCACCTTTTTAAGCATAATTCCGTTGTCAAAATCTTTCTTGCGAGCTTATTTCTTGTTGATTTTTTTAGGCATTTGTCAATTCTCTTACTTTATCAGCCTATGTAACAAAACAAATGATAACTTTTAGAATATCTTTACTCGTTTTCTGTGAAAACATGGTAATGGAATTACATTATAATGGAATTACAATTATCCTCTAACTAGTTTTAAATTCAACAAATATTTAATTTTTATAGGTTATTTTAAAGGTAGTAAAATATGAAGACTGGACACAGTCTAATATTGAAGAACTGGTTTTTTATGGTATATTTCAGAGGACGTAATTCCGTTACTATTTTGGTAATTCCACTGCTAGTACACCGCCCTGCATGACATTTGCTGAGTAAGAGCTGATACCTGATTTTAAGTAATTTTGGGGCGCTGAATCCAAATATCACGAGTTTTTGGCTATCATGTCAGGTTTTGTCACAAATCACTGCCCTTTGTTTAACGAGAATCCGGTTCAAGCATAGTAAGTCCCTGCTGTTTCTCATGAATTAAACATTCCAAATCACCACCACGAAGTATTGCATCATCATGGAAAATAACCACACCCCAAGTAGCCTATGCCTATCCCCTTTTCGCCTTTTGCCTGTTGCATGATCGCTGATTACAGTTGGTGCCTACAGAGAGACTGCCCCGAACGAAATTATTCCCTTAAATCAAAGAAAAGAAAATTTAATCCTTAGATAAGCTGCATTTTGTTTTATTACATCTTGCAGAATGCTTAAAATCTAACTGTCATTCTGCTTTCATTTATCATTGTGTATTCTTAGATACATCAACATGAAGAAAAGAATTCGCGATTTGTCAAAAAAAACCTGACACGATACACAAATTTTTCGGGCAAATTTGAAATCAGCGCCTTCGAATTAAATAAAATCAACATAGTTTATCAAATCAGCAGAGAAAAGGTTTCAAAATGCAGGGCGGTGGTATCAATTTTGGAAGAAAGGTTGAGTATGGAGTACCCTGGAAAATATGACCCACAACAATTATAGCCAAAGTGTAATTAACACCAAATGCTACAAAAGAGAATGCCAACTAATAGCCAACATTTATAGATATCATAGAAATTATTCATAAGTTTAAGGAAACAATAAGACCCATTTTTCTGACATAATTTCGTAACCAACATTCTTTTGGTCCTGGACCCTTCCACATTGAGGACATTCCCAATTGGTAAATTTGGTTGGATGGTGGGGGTATCATCACACTAAATTATAGTCCTAATAATTGTTTATGCCTTAAAACTGATACACAACATGTAAAAACAAAGCCAATATTTCTATGATTTGTAACCGTTACTGTGGAATTGTCCTTACAGATATGTAACATGCACTTGCAAGCCAATTACTCCTAATTATGATTGTGGTATTCACTAAAAAACTTGTCTGTGAAGTGCTGGGGTATAGCTGCTGCTCTAAAAATATACATAATAAGGCAGTTTCCAATTATATGAAATAGCAGTATCAGTAACCACATGCCTGATATAGTAGCGTCAAGACAGCTTGACAGTTCAGAACTTTACCCAACTCCTCTTATTAAATAGGCTTGAATACAATACACAGTAAAGTTATATGGAGAGCTTTAATGCTGTAATGTTATCGAGATAAGAAACTACATTGCTGTGAAAAAGTATTTGCCCCCTGCCTGACTTCTTATTTTTGCTTATTTGTTATTCAGTATATAAGTTTCAGATCATTCAACTAATTTTAAGATAAAGACAATGTGTCCAAACACAAAACACAGCTTTTATTCAAAACCTCCCTGCAAAAAATGTCCTACAGGACTTCTATGGAAATCTATAGAACTCTGTAGAACAACAATGGAACTCTATAGAACATTTTAGTAGAACAGCATATTCTATAGGATTTTCCGGGTGTTCTATAGGAATTTGCTAGAAACCTATAGAGCACCTCTATGGAAAAGAAAGTCCTATAAGATTATTGCTGTTCCATAAGACCTCCCTATAGAACACCCTGGTTGAAAAACCTGTTCTATAGGACTTTGATGGTCTTTAGGACCTTCTAATAGAACAAAAGCTTAATGGGAAAGACATCTTAAATAAGGGTTAAATAAAAATAAATCTTATGACTCCTTGCAGTGCTCTGTCGAAGGGTCAATTTACCTTATGTGTACCTGGGTTCTAGAAATGAGAGACTGGACTAATGGTATGAAAATGTGCAATATGCAGTGATATCCACTTTACTGAAGTAGCAAGGAAATCTTGTCCCTTTTAACTTTAAGGTGTGCTTATAAGCACATGGGGTACCAGACACATACCAACTCATTGATTCTCTGATCAGACAATTGATTGACTGACTGACTGCACAACTTAGCAGTATTTCAGTTATGGTATATGAAGACCTCTTTCCATTTTGTCGGCAGCAATTCAAAAATATAAATGTAAGGCATTACAACTTTATTATGCTATAATGGAAAACTCGTGTTCCTCTTTTGCTTACGAAGACAGAATTATGTTGAAAGTTTGAGCTTTTGAACTTTTCCCTTAATTTAAAAAATTCAATCAAATTATTCCTTTCCATTTACGTGCATGTGATTGCAGATTATATGCAGATTTAGAATTAATTTGAATACAATCGGCATTAGCGGAGCAGAAGTGTCCGGGTTCGAGCCCCGGTCAGAGTTGCGCACAGTTGGCCATTGTGCTACAGGAATGCAAATTGGGAAGGGTTTGCCGGGAAGGATTAATATAACATGGTTGCTTTGTTTGTCGCCTTCCAGATTCGGGTGGGATTGAAGATGCCAAATTACAAAAAAAAGAAAATAATAATTCTACAAGAGCTGTTCTATAGAGATTTTCTATGGAACTGTTTCCTATAGAAATTTCCTATAGAACTTGTTTTCTATGGGACTCGAGGTACTAAAGTTCTATAGAATTCTATTGAGCTGTCCCATAGGATTCCTATAGCACATTTTTTGCGGGGCTATGTCACCAAAGTGAAAAAAAATTGCACCCTGAAACTCAATAACTGGTTCTGCTACCCCTTGCAGCAACAACTGTATTCAAACATTTACAGTGATTGGCAATGAATCCTTTACATCGCTGTCGAGGAATTTTGGCCCGTTCTTCTGTGTAGAATTGTTTTTATTCAGCAACACTGGAGGGTGTTCATGCATGAACTGCCTGTTTAAGGCCATGGCACAGCATAGCAATTGGATTCAAGTTAGGACTTTGACGTGGCCTCTCCAAAACCTTCATTTTTTGCTTCTTAAGAGCCATTGTGGATTTTCTTGTGTGCTTTTGATCATTGTTCCGCTGCATACGCCATCTACCTTTCAGCTTTAGGTCACGAACTGATGGCTGGACATTGTCCCTCAGAATTTTCTGGTAGAGAGCAGAATTGAAGACCTGGGTGCAAGAAGTACTTTAGTCACAAAATAACACTTTTGAGATATTAAGGGTCAAAGTTTTGAAAACATACTGCAGATACTTTTTTTAAAAGATAACATTCAGTGGCGCTTGCTGCTAGTCCCAGGGGTTATACAAAGTAGACAGACACGTTTTTGTGGAAAAATAATGCTTTATTACGAAAAAAACCAAGAAAATCAGTTTCGGACTTTGGTACTTCTTACCATAAAATGCCTGGACTTCGGTACTTATTGCCATAAAATGCCTGGACTTCGGTATTTTTACCACACAAATGCCGTTTCAATCATTTTCTGATTGCCAAACAGTCATTTTTGCTATGCTTGTCACATGACACATACTAGCAGCTGATTGGACAGTCATGGACTTAGGCACTTGTTCCTGATGACGTCAAGGACTTGAGTACTTTTGCAAAGACTTGAGTATTTCTTGCACAAAAATTCAGTAGATTCAGGGA
Source organism: Gymnothorax javanicus (assembly GCA_029692085.1). NCBI lineage: Eukaryota > Metazoa > Chordata > Actinopteri > Anguilliformes > Muraenidae > Gymnothorax > Gymnothorax javanicus. The sequence continues at coordinate 35,899,007 of CM056198.1, forward strand.
AGGCCGTATATCAGTACTAAGGACTTAAGTACTTATATTTGGAATTTTTTGGCTTTAAATGATGCACATGACACTCTACTTTATGGTAGTAGTGTCAGCTCATTTTTTGGAAAATGTGACTTAAGTACTTCTTGCACCCAGGTCTTCAATTCATCATGTATTCAATTATGGAAAGTTGCCCCAGACCATCACACTGCCACCGCTGTGTTTGACCGTTGGTATGATGTTCTTATTGTGAAATGCTGTGTAAGCTTTACGCCAGATGTAACTAGACCTGTGTCTCCCAAGAAGTTCCATTTGTGACCCATCAGTTGACAAAATACTAACCCAATTTTTTGGGGGTTATCAAGATGTTTTTTGACAAATATGATTCCAACCATTTTGTTCTTTTTGGACAGCAGTGGTTTTTGCCTCGCAGCTCTCCACTGGATGCCATTTTTTCCCAGTCGCTTTCTTATTGTGAAATCATGAATACTGACCTTAACGGAAGCAAGTGAGGTTTGCTGTTCTTATATTAGTCCAGGTTCTTTTATGACCTTGATGAGTTGTCGATGTGCTCTTTGCGAAACTTGGTAGGCTGACCATTCCTGAATAAGTTCAACACAGTTCCAAGTTTCCTCCATTTCTTCAGAGTGGCTCTCACCGTGGTTCTCTGGAGCCTCAGAGCCTTAGAAATGGCTTTATAACCCTTTTCAGACAGATTCATATCAAAGACGTTGTTTCTCATCAATTCTTGAATTTCTTTAGATGGCAGCATCATGTGCTGCTTTTTTGCCTACTTCACATTGCCAGACAGGTTCTATTTAAGGAATGTCAAGATTCAACAGGGCTGGCAGTAATCATGCCTGGGTGTGCCTGAAGAAATGAAATTGAACCTAATGTGAGGTAGCGTTCAGGAACCACAAATCGCGAGACCCAGAAGATCCAGCAAAATAGTATTTTATTAAAGCTGGGGGGTGAACCCCCACAGGGCAGAAGGCAACGGTACAGAGTCCAATCCAAAATCAGAATCCCAGGGGCGTAATCCAAATCGTACACAGGGCAGCAAACACAATAATCAGGGTCGGGCAAAACAGGTACGTTACACGGGTGCAGAGAAATCCAAGACAAAGCCAAAATCGTAAACAGGGACAGTCCAGTCAGAAGTGTAACGCAAAGAGTACAAGGCATAAATGATCGTAGCACAAGGAAAACATTCTGACAAGAGCTGGTAGTGAACAGACTGCTTAAATACACGTAGGGGAAGTCACATGCTATGATAGGGAACAGGTGAGCTGGATCAGACTAATGAACAAGGGGAAGTTCCTAACCACATGAAATTGGCGAAAGCCAAAACGCGGACAGGGATCACAAAGACAGCCTATAACAAACACACGGCTCCGGTTAGGGAGTTCTAACGTGCACAGATAATGAGAGGCAGAACAGTGATTAACAGGTGCGGAGGATCTGCTGAAGCGCAGCAAAGTAAATTGAGTAAAGACAAGGGGCGGAGACTAGAATAGAGCGAGTGCTGAGAGCTTGTTAGTCAATTAGTAATGTGCAGCTATACAATCCCTAGTGCTTGTTAGTAAGTTAGTACTATAAACAATGTTAGTTTTGGTTAGTAGTTTTAACTAAAATTACAAACTGTTTGTAATGTTAGTAATGACAGAACAGCAAGGCGAAGGAAGCAAACGAGATTAGAAGGAATAATTGAAAACCCAGAAACCATTCAATCACCCGAAAGCGTGGCACACAAGACTGGGGAATAAAACTGTCTCAGAACACAAGACAAGACTGGGGAGACAATGTGCAATGCAGGATATGAGAATTACAAAAACCAGAATGATAACTAAACAGTGAATATTGGAAATGGCAGGCAAGGACATAACAAAGAAAGACAGGCAAAAAACAAAACATGGCATGGACTATATCGGAACACATGGCTTAGAATCAAGGTCATAACGAAAACATGGTCAGGCAACAGCAGAATCATAACGCCTAATTATCAATTAAATTTGTTTAATCGGTTGATTTAGTAACTAAGGGGGCAGTTACTTTTTCATAACGGCCAGATTGGGTTGGATATTTTTTTCCTTCAATAAATAAAATCATCATTTAAAACTGCATTTTGTGTTTACTGGGGTTATTTCTGTCTGATATTAAAATTAGTTTGATGATCTGAAACATTTAAGTGTGAAAAATGTGCAAAAATTGTTTAAATTTGAAGGGAGAAAATATTTTTTTACAGCATTGTAGAAGAGGTTGAACAAGGACTGAGATGCTCAAGATTAGACAAGCTTATCGCTTTATCAATTTTCACAGGACTCAGCACACTCAAAAACCCTGATTACAGTTCACCGCGCTCAGCAGAATTTTATCGCTTGCAGCTGTCGCCTCTCCTTGCTCTCAAAGTTCATGATAACATGTTAGATTTTGTCTACAATCATGATGATTTGTCGGATTAATATTGTTTTGCATTTTTCAAAACAGGATCTCAACATGCTTCATGGCCTGGCGTGTACTAGGGCTGCTGTCGCCTGAGTGAACCTCTATTATGTGTAGTGCCCAACATTTTAATCATACCACCATCAATTATGATTTAACATTCTTAGTAGTGGAAGTTACTGAAAAATAAACACATTTCAAATTTTTTATGTGTATATTGGATTTGCCATACATACAGATGTATGTCACCTGAGTAATATAATTGTACTATGCTTTGCGCATTGGAGTTCTTTTGGCAGCTTATTCTCCATTTTTCATTTTGAGTTGAGATTCAAAAAGTCCATTGGTGTGTGATACCCAAGCACAATACCTTAAACCGCAAAATTATAAACTTTCCATGTATGCAAGTCAAAAGTATTGAAAGAGTGGAATGAAAAAATGCTGTTAAAATGAAACGTTTAGTAAACTGTAGAATGCAGTCGGCAGTTCTTTGGTAATACTATGGCATTGCACTCATGATTTGACAAGATTTGAGTGTTTATTTGAGCATTTTAGTGTGTGAATCACATCATTGAGCTGTAGCAAGACTACAAAGGGACATTAAGAAGAACAAAGATGAAATTTAGAAAGGACTGAAAAATAATCAGAATCTCTTTATGCCTTGTAAACTTTGGCTGACTTCAGTAGTGCTGTCAGTCAGGCTTTGGAGTTTAAGCATGCGGACACTAATTCCATTAATGCTATTCTCCATTACATCATACCTTCAAGTGAGATTCCCTCACTCCCTCTGAGATAGGTAACATCAGACAGATAATTTTTCCAAATCAAATTCTTGGTGTTGGAAACCAAGGTAACCTTGGAAACTGCTGCACAATTAAACTAGCGTTCTGCCTGAATGTCAGGCAGGTTATACAGTCGTCATGCATTGTATCAGCTCAGACACCAAGAAAATGAGTGTACAGAGAAACTCTCATCGAGACCTCAAAGGTATTACTGTGACAGCACGCACATTGTGCCCTTCTTTGTTTCACAGAGCAAATTTTGTCAAAATGTCTGTCCCGCCCATGGAGGAAGAGCTCCCCATGACACACACAGGTGAGATTTTCAACACCCAGTAACTTAGTCTGATATAGAATTGTAGTAATGTAGCAGTAAGGTTCAAGTTGGAGTGAAGGTCCATAATGAGTATTGAATAAAACACCAGAATAAGAGCAGAATATTAAGTGTTGCAGATTAAATTCACCACAGTTGACGTTCATTTTTAAGTTTTACTGCACCAGGTTTAAAGCCTTGGTGCTAGTTCACCAAACAGCTATTTGATTGTACTGACCTTCAATGGTCCAACTGTGATGTTTTAACAAAAAATAATTCATAAAAGGGAGAATGGTGCATGTGATAGAAAAAGTTTGTGAATCTCATTTATCTTGGCCTTTGATTTGGCTGAACCCTGTGAAAAAAAGGAAGGAGCATTCTCGAAAACACTATACAACAGGAACTTTATCTCAGGATTTATTTACACAGTAATTTAGCCATCTCCACTGAACAGATTTTGGCAGTTTTAGATTTTGCCACTGTGGTCAACTACCCTTCTTCAGTACACATTCAATGCTGTAAACATTTTGTGAAGGAATGAGTGGTTTCCATCCAATGATACACTAGGTCAAATGTTCCATTTACAGCACTTCTACCTTAAATAAATAAATAAATAAATAAAATCTGGCAAACTTGTCGTGAGGATGGTGAAGGTTGACTGAATCAAAAAAGAATGTTTGAAAGCCATGCAGATGGTTGGAGCTGATTTTGCAGGGTAACTCTGTAGCGTCACAGAACTGCACATCATATTAATCATTTACCTTGGTAAGTATTACCAGCCTTAATAGAATGCAGATTCTAAAATGAAACAACATAGAAAGACAGAGAGCTTATGCTAGGATGTGCTAGGCATTCATACCCTAAAAAGTGCAATGATTTACTATTTACTGCTCAGTTACATACAGCACTTTCTTAGGGGTTCATAGTGTCTGATTTAAATGTTTTATGCCTCCACAAAGCTTTCAGTGATTTTCAAACTCACAGTCAAATGCATGCCAAGTCAGTGTGGTAATTAGCTAAATATGTTATTTATAAAAAAAAAGTTTCCTTTCTGGCTCTATTAAAAACAATTCTGACCTTACTGCAAACCCCATCATGAGTTTTATAAAGTTCTCCCACCTGAAGGATTTATGGTGTGACCTTAAGGTCCTAAGGGGGTGATCAGCGACTGGAGGAAGTTCAAGTTGGCGAGTGAGGACAATGAATCAATGCCACCCAACAAACGTGAGCTCCTACGGCAGATGTCCAATCCCAAAAGCACCGCTGATGCAGAAAGACAGAATCGCAAGGTGTTCTTTTTTCATTCATTTTATTTGCATCCAGTCTTACTTTTATAACTTTTGACAAAATGTTGTGCAGTATGCCATAGCAGTTATTTTCACCATGGGCCTGTTTTTAATATCTAATTTATTGAAAACACACCTGTATTGTGGCAGAATTTTTGAAGAGACTCTCGCATGTCTTTGGGTTCCTAGATTTTGATGCTCAGTTTCTTTACACTTTCTTTGAATATATCTTTACTCAAGAATGTTGTAGTCACTAACAAGATTTGCTTTCATGAGTATTTGAGAGGATGCCCATGCATGGGTGAAAGAGGTCGCTTACCACACACCAAAATGACTAGTCATAATATTCATTGCATTAAATACTCTGTTTTCACTAAAACCTTAAAGCAGTAGATATTTCAATGCTGACAACATTGAGCTGATTATTTTGTCAGTCTCAAGAGCTTGTAAAGTGTGTTGCAATCAGTTAGTTGCAGCTATTGGCTGCTTCTCTGCCCATTAGGGCTTACACAAATCCATTAGTGCTGCCTCACCTACATGTATGTAACACCCCTCAAACTTCCTGCAGATGAGCATACAAGAGTATGAGATGATCAAGGAGGAGGATGAACGCTGCTTAAAGAGGTTCCGTAAGCAGTGCATGCAGAGCATGCACGAACGGTTGAGCTTCGGACCAACATTCGATGGTGTGTACGAGCTGGAGAACGGCGAGGCCTTCCTGGAGGTGATCGAGAAGGAGCACCCCCTCACGGTGGTGGTAGTGCTCGTCTACGAGGATGGGATCCCAGGCTGCGACTCCCTGAACGGCTGCCTGACCTGCCTGTCGGCTGAGTACCCCAGCGTCAAGTTCTGCAAGATCCAGGCGTCATGTACCGGGGCCGGAGATCGCTTCTCGAATGACGTGCTTCCCGCTGTCCTGGTATATAAGGACGGGGAACTTCTGGGAAACTTCCTCTCCATCACCAAGTACTTCAATGAGGATTTCTTCGCCACAGATGTTGAGGCATTCTTGAATGAGTACGGCCTGCTACCGGAAAAGGCTTTTGCCCCCTGTCTGGATGATGAGGAGGCTGATGTGGAATGAGCAGAAGTTTATTGTTGCTGGATGGAGAACAAGACTCTTTCCTGCCAGTGACTAACCATGATTAGTTCTTAAAACTGTACTTCTGTCTTACTGAAATAACACACATTCCTCACAAACTAAGCATAATCAAATGGGGCTAAAATGGGCCAGTTTTAGCTGTACTTTATGTCAGTTGATATAGTATAATTAAATTGAGGCTTTCAGAATCTACTTCACGTAGCTTTGTATTAAATTTGCAATAAAATGGAAGAGTTAATGGAATGGGATCACACCAATATATGGCACTATTTAATGTAAGTCTGTCTACCCATACCCTTCCCTCTTTGTCATCCTGTCAATGGTGAAACAACCAGTAGCATAAATGAGTTAATCACAAAAGTGGTAAAGACAACCATATTTCCCAAAGATTTGGGACGGTTTTAAAATGCAAAAAATAAAAAAGAAAACAATGATTTATAAATCATTCTGGATTTTGATGAAATTGAAAACAGAGCAAAAATAAGATGTTTTTCCTGAAAAAAAATGTAATTGAATTGTGTACAACTTAATTTTTAACATTAAAATATATACCATGGCCTATGGAACACTTTCATGACACGGGTTTGTGCCATGATGACAATGATTAAAATCCAGAAAAAGGGATGTACACGTACAATGCCATGAGAAAGTATTTTGTCTCTCTGGATTCCCTACGTTTCTCCATTTTCATCACACTTCACTGATCTTCAAACAAAACTTAATTTTTCACAAAAACCATGTGAGTAAACACAAAACACATGATAATTACATTAAGTGATTGCCCCCTTGGCTGCTCAATCAACCAATTTCCTCAATTATTAAACAAATATCATCCTCATCATATTATCAAGCAAGAAAACTCCGTGTGTCTATGGGTGCATATGTATATGTGCGTGTGTGTGTGTCCCTCACATATCTCAGAAGCCGTTCACCCGATTGACTTCAGACTTAGTGGGTGTATTGCCGAGGACCCAAGGGAGGTACAATACCAAGCTTGAAGTTGTTTGGTGAAGCAGTTCTGGAAAATTGGACAAAGCTAACGAACCAATACTGCTCAAACAGCAATTGAACAGGCACTGGACTAGTTGGGCGAAATTAGGTAAGAGACATGAGTGCGAGGCAAAACCCTTTGCTAACGGACAGAAATATAAAAGCATGTTTCCCATTTACCAAAAAAATAAATAAAAATTGGGATAAGGACAATAAATGCATGACATCACATAACGAGTGACGAGAACAGGCTATTCGGCCCAGCTAAGCTCACCATTTTCCATCGCTAAAAGTTTCTCCAAAGTTCGAACAGCAGCATGCACACAATTAATATCCCACAATGGGCTGTCCAGAAATACAGGAATGATTTCATTTAATTTGTTAATTTCATTCCGCAAGTATTTTTTCCAGGAAATTTCAATTGGTTTCCTGTCATTAACTGGCATTTTGGAAATTACATCATGAATCGTCATGGATTCAGAACGCAGGAGTTACACGCAGATTACAGACAAGCCGCTTGGGCCTCTTCAATTAATAGAGGATAGACATTTCAACAAACTCAAAGGAGGAGAATAGTCAGGACACAGTCTGAGGTCAGGAGGGAGCAAACAGGAATGGTAGAGTTCAGGCAAGGCGTAGTGGAAGGGGCTGGTCCGAGGTCAGACGCTAGGGTGTCAAGCCAAATGGATCAGGGCACACAGGGGCAGATACACACTCTTGGACTTGGATGAAGAAGAAACTGAGAGAAGCCCCACTCACCAGGAACTGGGAACAGATTGACTAATAAATAGATAATTTGCAGCCAGAATTTAAACATGGAATACAACAGTCCAGCCAAGGGGGAGAAAAAACCAGGAACTGAAATACAAATGGACTACAATTAACATCGGGGAACTGGTTTTAGAGGCAGCGCAAAGGGAGGTGCAAAGTGCAAGAGAATAAATAAATAACGAGAGCCGATTTAAAAACAACTTGACATGAACAGTCAGACTGAAGGGAATACTAATTAATAAGCGAGCAGAACATTACAAAACTAATTAAGAAGGGAACGGGACATGGCATTAATAGATCTGAACCCAAAGAACCATATGGTAAAATGTTACATTTTCCAGATGAATAGCCCACAGTCCCAGTAGTCGATACACCAATTTTTGGATCTCTGACCGAAGGGTTCCAGTGCTACTATTTGGTCAAAGTTGCATTTACATTTGCAATCATAACCTCCGAACCCTGTTATGGAAACTCAAAAATTTTATGTCCCAAGAATCCTAAAGTCAAGTGTGTTCAACGCATCCCATGACTTCATTTTCTGTCACTTAAAATTTTTTGCCTTTTTAAAATTTTGTAGAAAGTTTCCTCTTGTACCTGCTCCTATAAATTTAATTCAATGTTCTTCAGACCATTCCTCGTAAGTTTTCATATACATTTTTGATACTTTTCATGGTTTGGGCATCTAACAACACAGTTGACAGCCAACACCCCACAAAAGGAACGGAGGTGATAACGAGGCAAAACCCTCACCAATGCACACCAAATTTACAAAATGTCTCATGGTCCAATTTTTGTGGTTCCACAAAATACACAGTGTCAATTGACCATTAAGTGGTACTGTAATAAACAAAAATGTGAAGTTGGCAGTATCTCAACAACCATTGGGCCATTTGACATTAATCTTTTTTTTTTTTTTTTTTAAACCAAACTTCATGCACATCATACTACAAGTAATTAGGATTATTCAGTGAAGCCCTTGTACTCATTACTGCTTTGGTGAAAAATCAGAAAACTGATATTTTTCATCCAACCTTCATGATTCATTCAATTAGCTCAAAATCTGGTATGTGTTATCTGGGGGATTTCTTAAGTTTGTCTACAAAATGTGGCATTAATAGGACGCACTACTTGTTAGCGTCTTTTCCTCTAATTTGACAAAGATTCCACACGGGGAGTCAGATCTAATGCTGAACTTTATCTGGAAATGGCACATTCTTCAGGAATGTTAGGAAAAACCTTCTCTAATCAAGTCTTAACAGGAAAATCGAGTCTCCTGTTATCGCTTGAGCAACATAGAGCTTCAAATTCATGATGAGACTGTACTGCAAGAGTAATATAAATGCCAAACCTCTTAAAATTCACAAGGCAAATTCTTCACAAATGCTCAGAAATGCCATTAGATCAACTGCTAAGTGGAGAATTAACCCATCTGTTGTCACATGGGGCGCAGAGAGGAGCCTTTGCTTGGCCCCTCAAATGCTGCTGGAAGCTTTAATTTATTAATATTTTCGCTCACCTTCTTTAGGGGTGCCAGTATTTCTGGAGTTTACAGTAACTGTATTTTGCCTCGTTCTCTGTTTTCTGGTTTAAAGACTTAGATCAGGGTCCTTGTCAAGCAGTGATACTGCTATTGTACATTCTCTAATGGGTAAGTGCACACAATGACCACACTTAAATAATTGAAATTAAAATCTCAACATGGAGATAGAAAAGCACTAAAACTGAAATCAGATCAAAAACTGACTAAACACTTAAACCAAGAAACAAACTAGCTTGAAGGAGCCCACAACCACATAAATAATGCAGACAACCCCTTTGTCCATAAGCCAGCTTTAAAGGTCTAGAGATTTCATCTATTACAAAGCGAAGGATGCAGCACAGGAAATGCGATAAATTATGATGACGCAAGTAAACTACCAGCGATTTTAGGCTTAAAGCCCAGTGATGAATAAGAGCCAAACCAGATGGAGGAAAACTTATTTTTTTGTCATTTTGAAATTAACCCGAAGGCTCACAAAAACAACCACAAAACTTTTCCATATCAACTCTTTGCCCTGAAAGTTGACATCCTTGCATCTTTCAAACTACAGTACTAGCAATTTTACGACGTGATGAATTCCAGAGTGAAATATAGGTAAAAGTTTCTTTTGTCGGGATCAAAGAAGGAAAAAACAGTTTCAGGACTGAAACAAGAATCCATTTGCAGATCTCACAAGTCGCAGTCTTCCTGAACAGGTACACAAACTTGTGTAAGTACACAAACGTGTCACAAGTATCCCTAGTGTAAATGGAATTAAATTTAGCCACAGGTTGTTGTTCTGAAAATGATTACTTTATCATAAAACAATATTAAATTTAGCCACAGGTTGTGGTTCCAAAAATTATGAATTATATCATAAAACAATTACCTGCTTTCCAACATAAACACACAGGTTGCTAGTGATGACATTATGGGAGTTCATGTGAAACTAAGAAACAAGAAATTTTAAGTGAATATACGCATCATAAAAGAATGGGAAATAAGGGTGACATTCCATTGAAGGGCAAGCCCAGACAAGGTTCCCTGTAATCACCAACCTGTACATGGGTGTGTGCAGCTGGCGGATAGTTATGACTGCCTCTGTATTCCCCTCCTGTACTAACACGTTTGCAGCTCTCCCAATAACACACATTGTGTTGTGCAGTGAAAGTGGAACAAACCAAGAACCTGACATTCAATTCATTATAGCAGCTGTTCTACAACAAAACACCAATTCCAAAGAAGTTGTGTAAAATGTGAATAAAAAAGAGAATGCTATGATTTGCAAATCTCATAAACCCACATTTTATTCACAATAGAACATAGACAGCATATCTGATGTTGAAATTGAGACATTTTATCATTTCATGAAAAATATTAGCTCATTTTGAATTTGATGGCAGCAACACATCTCAAAAAGTTGGGACAGGGGATACAAAAGGCTGGAAAAGTAACTGGTACTAATAAAAAAAAAAACAGCTGGGAACATTTTACAACTAATTAGGTTAATTGGCAACAGGTCAGTAACATGACTGGTTATAAAAAGAGCATTTAGAGAGGCAGAGTCTCTCAGAAGTTAAGATGGGCAGAGGCTCACCAATCTGCGAAAGACTTGAGTCTAAAAATTGGGGAACAATTTCAGAAAAATGTTCCTCAATGTAAAATTGCGAAGACTTGGAATATCTCAACATCTACTGTACATAATATCATCAAAAGATTCAGAGAATCTGGAGAAATCTCTGCGCGCAAGGGACAAGGCCGAAGGTCAATATTGGATGCTCGTGATCTTCGGGCCCTCAGGCGGCACTGGATTAAAAACAGCCATAATTCTGCACTGGAATTCACTGCAGAGGCTCAGGAACACCTCCAGAAATCACTGTCTGTGAACACAATTTGCCGTGCAATCCACAAATGCAAGTTAATGCTGTATCATGCAAAGAAGCCGCCATATGTGAACACGAATCAGAAATGCCACCGTCTTCTCTGGGCCAAAGCTCATTTAAAATGGACCGAGGCAAAATGGAAAACTGTTCTGCGGTCAGATTAATCAAAATTTGAAATTCTTTTTGGAAACCACGGACGCCGTGTCGTGCGGCCTAAAGGGGAGAGGGACCATCCAGCTTGTTATCAGCGCACAATTTAAAAGCCTGCATCTCTGATGGTATAGGGTTGCATTAGTGCCTACAGCCTGGGGAGCTTACACATCTGGCTGGGCATTATCAATGCTGAAAAGTATATAGAGGTTTTACAACAATGTCTCTTTCAGGGAAGGCCTTGCATATTTCAGCAAGATAATGCTAACTCACATACTGCGTCCATCACAACAGCATGGCTTCGCTGTAGAAGAATCCGGGTGCTGAAATGGTCTGCCTGCAGTCCAGACCTTTCACCAATAGAAAACATTTGGCGCATCATAAAACGAAAAATCTGGCTTAGACCCAGGACTGCTGAAGAATCATTCATCTGACGAGTGGGACAACATTCCTGTTCCAAATTTGCAGCAATTGGTCTCCTCACTTCCCACATGTTTACAGACTGTTGTTAAAAGAAGAGGGGCTGCCATAAAATGGTAAATATGGCCCTGTTTTCAGAGGTCTTGCTGCCATCAAATTCAAAATGAGCAAATATTTTTCATGAAATGGTAAAATGTCTCACTTTCAACATTTGATGTTGTCTATGTTCTATTGTGAATAAAATGTGGGTTTATGAGATTTGCAAATCATTGCATTCTGTTTTTATTCATGTTTTACACAATGTCCCAAGTTCATTGGAATTGGGGTTTGTAAAACTGAAGACAAGCTATACTTGTACCTGTTAATGTTCATGCATTTGAGAAGCGAAATTTTAGCTTCATTAAAACCTTAAAACTTTGAAAATGAAAACACTGAAAATGAAAACCGCCTCAGTGCTTACAGCAGTGACAAGTATGTCCCTTAATGAAGCTATAAAATTGGGTGTGGACATGTCAGGGTGCCCTAGCTGTGCATCTGTCCTTCACATACTCAAGTATTTACCCACCAGTGGCAGTCTGATGAACATTAACGTACAGTTATGGTGGGAAACACGTTTCACACTATTCAGGGTCTATTTAATACTGACCAATAATTAGTGCAATTCAGACTCTGTGGGAACAACAATAGGTTTTTGGAGGGAAGCACCTTTCATACTATGCAGGACAGAGGTCGCGTTAACCATATATTTTCCGTCATTGACGGATTTTTTTTAACAATGACAAAACATTTTGAACGCCGTCTGTCATTTTGACAGAATGTAATTCACACCCCCGTCCAACTGGTGGTGAGTGTCCTATTGTCTCGAGCATTGTCTTTGATCGGTATGATCCTGTGTTCCTCATATTTTTGTCATATGATAATTTGGTCTTCATTTGTAAAATATGCTGCTCTGCTGCCGGTAGACGATTGGTCATATGCCACAAATGCGGTCTCTGTTATGTGAACACGCAGATATCTAGGTCGGGAAAGCCCCGGTTCACATAACAAGTTGATAAGCAGCTTCGTAGGACCGCTTAGTGAGACTGCAGTTGTTAGGCTACGTGAAGCCCAGCAATAACTGAAAGCATTGTTCATTTGCGCACTGGCACTGTGTGGGGGGAGAAATCATTTGTGATGTTTCATGAAGTTCATACAGCAGTAAGTTCGAAAATCCACGCAGTGCTGTATTTAACACAGTGCGCAATGTGTGTCTACATGAATCACTGTCGGCATTGTGCTCCGTTTGTCAAGTCTGGCCATCAGCAGTAGCCGTTGCTGTGATATAAATCGAACTCACAAGTTGTAAAGCGATCCACTGTGAAGAGCTTTTTCTTCGTTGAAGTCTTGATCGCTCGCAGCAGCCATCGTGGTAATCAAATAGTGCTATAACTCGAAAACAAAGCTCCATCTCAAAAATCTGGCAAATTTAAATCCAAGAGATCATGGCATTTAACCCACAGAGCCATATTCTAGGACTTGATTTTTACCGGCGTAGCAGCTATCCCGGTAACAGACAGAATGACTGAATGACTGACTGAATGAATGAATGACACACAAACGAACTACCGTATACTTAACCAACAGGAGAAAACGGTTTATTGGAAATAGCATATTAGGGATGGAGACAGAAGCATGAGGGGCCTAAGATGGCTTTTATGAGTAGCTGCATTCCTCCAAAGGAAGACAAAAAAAATATTTCAGATGCTCGATTTTTAGATCCTGAACAAAAATTTTTGTTTAAAGTTTAAACACAGCATATGGGCCCAATTTATGCGCACTGAGTATGACAACATAACACCATGAGAGACAACAACACACAAATGATCCTCAAAGGCAGTTTCATAAGTAAAAAAATCCACAAAATTATACTTAAATGACCATATTTTATTGTACATTGCTTGGTTAACAAACAATCAAAATAAATTTATCACTGAATTCTTCCCTTAACAACAGAACACTGAATTATGTATCCTTTATAATTAATGTCTACATCTTTACCCTCTAAATGAGGGACATTTCCATATTTCCAAACTTCCACATAAATCGAGTCAAATTTTGATATATCCCATCCCGTGCCGGCCCCGTTTCACAAAGCAGGATTATCGAGTTAGCTGGATAACTGCGCTGGGAACCCACCAATGTTGAAACATGTACAAAAGTAAAAACAGTTGTGGGATTGACTCTGTGCAGATATCTGCAAAGCTCAGTAATCCAGCATTGGCAAATATGCCTCAGAGCTGGCGTTACATACACTTCCAGGGAAAGCCTAAGAAGTTCAGTTGGCACACATAGCAGGTGGCAAAGACGATGGAGGAACACAAAGTCATCCCTGAGGGATTTCTTGAAACATTCCAGAGCACCAGCATGCAATTTCCTCTCTGCCCCTACCCAGCTGCTGACAGGGTGAGAAAAAAAACATCTCAGATTAAAAACAGGAGTAAAAGAACTTGAATAGGCTTGACTTCAAATGTGAACTCCATTTAGCTTTGGAGTTCCTCTCGGTGTGCCCTTAACTTTTTGTTATTCATTTTAACCAAGCATTCTCTTACTCGCTTAGTCACTGAGATAGAGTAGAGACATCCCCGTGGCCAGGAGTGCAAATCCAGCAGCCACCGCCACACCTGCCAAACAACAATAAATACATGAGAAACAATGGAGGAATAATGTCCAGCAGGGGTGGGGAAAGCTTCAGAGATTGCGCAAGAAAACCAACGAGAAACCACCCCTGCCTGTGAGAAAAAATCTCCAGTGATTAAATTATATAGCAATGGCACGCAAGGTGCCGCATTTACATATGATGACGCATGAAGGGGCAATCACATTAACACCCAGAGGAAATGTTGGAAAATAAAGATGAAAATTGCATTTATTTTCTTCTCAATGAGATGAGCAAAAGCAATCAATATAATGTTTGGTAAACCTTGATGGCAAAAAAAAAAGAAAAAAATGTCCAGATTCACAAAACTTGAACGCAAAATAACGGAAAATCATAGGGGCTTATCTACAGGTAGCATAAATGTCCATGAATATGGGAAGCATCACTGTAACTCTGAGGTAATTTGGTTGTTTTAGGTTTAGAAAGTGGAGTGTGTTCTGTTGGGGGGGGGTCATTTTTTTAAGTGCCTCTTGTTGAACCACAGTATTTTTCCAAACATGATATTTCTTCATAGCATCTTGTTTCAATTTAATACTTGACCATATGTGGTGTCGCCGTTTCTTGTAAGAAAACATTACCCAAACCAAGATGATGTATCTTCCCTGAACCATTTTTTATTGAAAGCTGGTGTCTTTACATTTATAATACCAGTAATAGTTAAATAGCCAGCCTCAAATCGCAATTTTAAGTCAACTCTGATGGATTGTGGCTTTGGCAAAAAGTATTTAATAGTTATACAACACAACAAAGTGGCCATTCACACCAAAGCACACACCAAAATGTAACTGTCGCTGCTTGGTGTAAACAGCCCAAAAAAGAACAGACCCATGGAAGGAAAAGGAACACGTATGACTAGAGGCAGAAGTACTTCACAGACTGATCATATATAGGCAGGCAAGGACACAGGGCAAACATACCAATATAAGGCTGAAAGGATTTCTGTCTTTTTGAAGCTTCCGCCGGAATCTCTGGTGTCACCATATCCATGGTTTCTTCGGAAGGAAAGTTTGAGGGGTCTGAAAGCCATAGTGGAAGGAAAGTAAATGGCACTAATGCTCCTGAAATAGTGATGATAATAACTATCACTACAAAGGTGCATTTTCTGAAAGATGAAAGAGATTTCAGAGAGTGATTTACCAACCTATATTTTACTTATACATTTTTCAAGATTATATGAATGTACACAGGCAAATAGTTCATTTCCACTACCACAGCAATATCAAAAGGACTGTCAACAGTGCATTTGTCAATAATATTTGATTTGTTTTCTTCGCTCCCCTAACTAACAAGAGCATTTGATCACCTATTACTATCCGCCCATATTTGGAGACTTGTAGGCTTCCGACCACATTAAGTGGAAAGTAGGCCCGCCAATTTAGTATCTTGGCTGTTTGAGTGAACCAAATGCCGCTACCCAATAGAATAATCGTCCCATAGAAATTCACAGAAACTCTCCATACAAAAAAAATATGCTTCACTCATACACACTTATTTTAGTGCAACCTCATTGACAAAACTAGACAGTCGGTCGCCCGCTGGTCGACGTGCGTCCCCCGGCCCCCTAGAACAATCGCTCCCAAAATTGATAGGCTTTGTGACCTTACTAAAAACAAGGCCCACGTCAAATATGAAACGAATTGGTTGAAATTTCTGGCCAGTTGAGCACTCACAATCAAACAGACAAACAGAGTGCTCACTGCAGACGTGTGGGGATAAAATTACATTCACTCTTGCAACAAAATTTTTATTCCATCAATGCAACGGTCAACTATGCAAATATGATAAGGCTAGATGGTTTCTAACTACGTTGTATAAACAGTATATAAAGATGGACGATGCACCTCCACTTCCGAACGCTGCACAAAAATGGAGCAAAAATATCCTTCAGACACTGCCATCTTGCACATTTGGAGCCAGTCTGCGCAGCAGTGATTAGTGGATTGGGCCACAGTATCAAGATCCCGCCCATACACGCATCTTACTTGTAATCACATCCCCTGAACCTTCTACATTGCCCAAAAAGCTCCCTCTGTTTGCAGTAAACGCCGTGCGTTGTACACAGATAACAGACCGGTTTTACAACTACTGAAAACTTGTTAATGGGTTCAATAGTTTGAATCTTTTCCAAGTACAGTCATAAGACCCTAAATAGGTTAGCTGCTTTCCTTGTCCTTGGTGGTCCATTGCTTACTCGATGTCCAGAACTAGCTAGCTAACTAATACATTGACTATGGATAAGTAGCTAGCTAGCTACATCAAATTTACTTTAAAAATCTGCGCTAGCTAACCTTTAAAAATACGGTAAATAGAGTCTACGGGTGAATAGACTCCCCTCTAGGGTTGCAAATTTCTTGCATTTTTCTTAACCAATAGTTGAATGTGTTATCATTCAATAATCAATTGATCATTAACAATTAATGAGATATAAAGCGCTTGTATTTTTCTTAGTTTCAGTTTTATTTTGGTAAACAATTCTAGCAGCAAATTAGTTCTGTGAAACATTAATTCATGGATTACAAATTTAAACAGCGTGGCAAAACAATAAGGCACTCACGGCTGCTATTGTCCACCAGTCCTCATTCAACAAATCGAGCCGCCAAATAAGACAATGTCAAATGGGGCACAATTACTGCCATTTCTCTGAGGATCTGGTAACATATGCACAAAGTGGGACTGCAAAAAAATCTTGCTTCACTCAGTTATGCTGAACTCTGAAATGAGTAAAAAGTACCGAAGTGATGACGCCATGTTTCCATAGTAGCGATTTTCCTGGATCTAAACAATCATCATTTTAGATACAGACTTACAGGAGGCCAACGTACTGCCATTCCTAACAAATGTTAGCAAGCAATCTTTTACCTATTATATCCCGTGTTCAATGGTTGATCAATGTTTAAGAAGTTTTCAACTTTTAAGACATACTTTTAACTGCCATTTTAAAAATTATGTGGAGTTTATTTCCAATCTTCTTCCATAATCCGATCAAGAAAAGGCTACAACAAAACACAGAATTACCAAAAAAAGCAGAGATTTTTTTTCCAAATAATTATTCAAATTTCCTTCCTGGCAACCCCGTGTTGCAGCATAACGTTTGACCAATATTAGCACTTCCCGTTGCATTTCATGCAAAATGAATAGCGAGCTATCTTTATCAGGGATGTCCAGGTAACAAGTAAACAATCATGACAGCTCTCCTCTTGTCCCAAATGCATTAGCTTGCTGGCTAGCTCAATTAAAAACAGAGGGCACTATACATAAAAAAATGCAATTTTACTAATTAAATGTTTGTGTTCAGATTTTGTTTGTAAAATGGCTTTTGTTCCTTTCAGTGTCCTGGTAACAAAGTTGCAGCCATTTAGCTAGTGGGCAAAGCTTGTCGCGTTGCTACTTCCATGAAAAGTGTGGCAAATTAGTTTTTTTTAAACGAGCTAGAGATTCAATTGCCTGTGAATGAAGAAATCCTTGCTCGTACAAACGCAAATGGCCGTGCCTCAGTGATTGACTGAGCAGCAAAATGAGTGAGTTATCTCAATGCTACCACATAATGACCATCGCAATTAAGGCGCTAATGGAAATTAGCAATGTTAACACATAATGGGAATTACCATTAAGGTGCCAACAGAAATTAGCATCACAATCGCGATAATATGAACAGTCAAGCCGTATACTAGGTTTTCACATAGCCAGTCTTGTTTAGCCAGAGGCAATGAAGGAGACGCGTTGATAGGAACAAATTGATTGGGTGAATTCAGTTCAGGAGAATAGTGCAGCCATTTCCAATAAATTGAATGTTAACTAGCAGTTAGGACCATGCAGATGCTAAACACGGATCAGCTTTAATGTTAGAGACTGAATTCCAAATGAGTGAATGCATGTTGAATTTCTTTAAGAATGTAACTGCTATCCTTGCTTAGCCTGCAGATGTAACTTTTCCATACTCATTGTGTAATTTAATAACTAGCGAGCTACTTATTCAGTCATCTGTATATAGACACTTGATAGCGAAGACAGAAAATAGCATCCATCTTTCTCTCTCACCGTCTCACCATTTAACGCGCAACCACCAGCCAAAATGACTGCTTGAAAATACTGAGAACAATGACGGCAATGCCCACTTAAGGAGACCAGAACTATGAACAAAAAATCCCATTCATTTTTACGTGTTGCCCCATCTTGTCTTTAAGGATTATAGTATCTTTGGTTTTGGCTCTTGTCCCAAAAGGGCTAAAATACATTTTAATAACAAGAGAATATTTTGTACTGGTGAAAGACGTTCATTTTAGATCATTTTTAAAATATAAAATTTCCTTGCAGTAAAGTGAATAGGCTTTCAGAATGCATTTTTGTCTTATAATACAAACTTCTCCTCCACATTATCTCAAGTATGCCAGTGTTCAGGATGGTTACACATACAAGGATTTCATCAAGACCAACAGGGCAAAGCCTCTAATTCCCTTCACTTTCCCCAGCCAGCGTGAGTCTGAACCTGTTTATGCCGGATGTACCTTCATACTGGGTGCATGACATAGAAGAGAGAAGTGGCAATGGTTTTGTCATATGACTTGGTTAGTACAGGCAGCAAAAAGTACAGGTCATTGCCTTGAAAACACAGCCAAATTCATAGTAAGATGCCAGCTTTATAATTATATTCTGCACCATAAATTCACCGCTAATGTATTCTGACAGATCAAAGCAGGGATGCTGTGTTTTGCTCCAAACAATATATTAAATTGGTGAAGTTTTTGTATTTTAACACTGGCAATAGCGCAATATTAGCATTTAGACTACACTGATTTTAGGATGTCCCAAGTTGAGGAATTATGATATTCTATATTAACTGTATTTTAACTCTCCTACTAATTACGCTACTAATTAAAAATGAATTACTGAACTTTCACAATATACATGTTTCGGGATTTCTACTATTACATCAGGTCATCACAAGAAATATATTTTTTCGCAATTTAAATACAGATAGGTCTTTGGTTAAAGCTTAACCCCTTTTGCGGACCAATATGGCTCTGAATATGATATGTTATAACCTGACAACATGAAAAAAGTGAAATAAAATCCTGGAAAACCCCAGATTTAGCCAAACCCATGAGAGCAAACAGGCCTACTTTCGACAGCAGCTTCTTGTGAAGTGTCTATGGACTCCTCTGGAATGTCACAGTCGAGCATTTCCTTGAAGCGCTCCCTTACATCCGCCATGCTCTCGTCTGCGAACATGTAGTCACACACGCAAACCGCAGAGCCTGGCACTGGGGCAAATACTCGACGTGGAAGGGGCTGCTGACTGCTCATAGTTCCTGTCACGGACGTCATACCAAGTTACATGGTTAAGCATGCCTCACATAAGCATAACCAATCCCTTACATGAACATGTCCCCGCTGAAAATTAGCAGTATATGAATTAGCACCACCTCATTCAATCACACAAGTACCATATAAAGCACTAGTCATATTTCCCAGCCTTGGAGCCTCGACCCAATCCCTGCTAATTGTCAAACAAATGTTCTAAGGCTTTTAAATTGAAACTCATTCTAATGTCATATAGAACTCTTAATTTCATTAAAACAGTGAAATTACTTTCACCTCAAATAAAAGCCAGTACTAAGTGAAGTGCACAAAACTGACTGTAGGCCTGCATGCAGATTGGTAGCACTTCTGTATCAGAATTTATGTTAAATACAGAGAACATAAAAGTACAACGCTGCCATCTAGTGCTCATAATGGCAAATGATTGACGTGCCAATCCAGTGGGTCTCAAACCTGGTATTGAGGGACGAATGTGTATGCTGGTTTTATTGCAATCCAAAAGTTATTCACACTCCGTTAATTTATCTTAAGAAGGAATATTTGCCGTCATAAACTACACAACGATTGAAAGAATAACTGACGAATGAAAGCTGAATGTTCATACTATGTTACCTCCACCAGTAAGTACTGTGATCACTTGCGTGTCTGTGTGTGTGTGTGTGTGTGTGCGTGTGTGTTTGTCAGCAGGATTACTCAAAAATTATTCAATGGTTTACCACAAAATTTCATGGGAAGCTGCAGCTGATTATAAGTGCTAGTGGATCAAAACCTGCATGCGGAGGTATGCGCTGTCTGAGCGCCCTCGAGAAATATATTTCAAGTGTCTTTATTCAAAGTGACATTTTCACATTCAAGACAATAATTTGTTCTGCATTTGAATTCTCCATAATCTTAAAAATGGTTGGTTTTAGAGACCATGTGTCAACAATTTCACCGATTGGAAGCCAATTGATGGTTTACCTTAATCAGTATAAAATTTTCCCTCTTCATGTAATACAAAATCACTTCCAAAGCACAATATGAATATGGAACTTTACTTGTGGCTTCCATAGCTATTTCTGAAATCATTTGACAATCATGATAATGTAATTAAAAAGAATTAACAATATCCTAAAATTTGGGAAATGCAATTGTGGCTAGAACAAAATCTAGCATAAAAAGAAGTCTCACAGGGTGGAATTTGCATACCACACTATTAATCAACAAAAAAAAAAAAAGACTTTTATGGTATTTGAAAGGCTGTCAATATCAATCATAATATGCCAAATGTATTCAGGAGGACAGTGATACAAATATAATCGTTATAATCGTCAGGGAATCACCTTTGTTCATGATGAGATCTTCAAACAGCAGCTCAGTTCTACATGAAACGGTGTTCATGACGTCTCTTTTTATGGCCTGGAGGAGGACAACGAGAACAAATGAACAAGCACCTTCTCACAGCACCTTTATAACTAAAATTCAAGCTGCAGCAAAGACAGAAGATCTTATTCAAGCAAACTTTACATGAATTTACAGGGGTTTACTGAAAACTCTGTGGGAAGCTAAATATTTCAAAGACTTCATGAAGATTGTCAATGATCATGAGAACTTGGTCCCCAATTCCAGTGCAATGCATGGCTAAGACAATGTTTCGATCGTGTTGGCTGAGGTCAGGACAGTTCATTCCCTCTGTGCCCTACCTCTATGGCCTGCCCAGCTCGAGGTTTGCCAGTGTACATGTAGGCCCGGCAGTGCACCGCCCCCTTCATGGCCAGGACGCCACTGCACGGCTGCATTGTCGCTGTGGTCCTCCGCTCAGTCTCTAGCCCCCCCTTCAGGCCACACAAATGCAAATAAACACAGTCACAATCGCCAACCAAGCTAGCAACAAACATCAAATCATTTTTGTTCATCCAAACGCTAGGTTCTTTCTCCAACTGTAGCAGACCATCTTAAAATAATTATAAACAAGTATGAAGTACCAAGATCACTCACCACAGGATGGACAGATAGACAGACAGATGAATGTAAGCATGAAAAAGCAGATCTGCACAATAAGGTGCAGCCATATGTTAAATTAAAAAATTTTGCTGAGAGATATTGACCAGCTTAGAAGTTCTAACCCCAAAAAGAATGGGATGGCTGATACCTGACTTGGAAACAAAATGCAGTGTAGGGACAGACAGACTGAAAGAACTATGAAAAGGTACTTCTACACAATAAGATGTCTCCATATGTGAAACTTCATTGAGAATTATTGAACGATTTAGGAGTTCTGGCCCAGAATAGAAGTGTGATGGTCGGACGGACGCTCGGAAGGACAACACTCATTCCTATATCCCCTTAAATTTTGCGGCAGGGGATAAAAAAAAACTCGACAGCCAATTAAATATTCTCATTGGACAATAATAAGTTAGAATTCGTGATATTTTCACGAATGACAGATGCTTCTGCTAAAAAGAAAGCTAAAAGGTGAGATACTTACAGCTGGGATGATGATTTGACACCGTAGCTTTGGCTGGCTTGCTTTGACATTCTTTCTCTGAATAAAAATTCACTGTTAGAAATGGGTCTCCACAGTGGGAGGAGCAACATGTTCCTTAAATGTATATAAACCGCATTTCAATCGAGGGATTAAAGTTCACTCAACTCCACGAGCCAATCCAGTAGTTACGTCGAAGTCATCTGCCAGACGTTTGCCGTCTATAAGGCAGATACCGCTCTCGATTCGTTTGGCCCACGTCAGAAGCCCTTCCTGAAAAAAAAAAAAGAAAGCTCAGTGACTATTGAGCCCATTTAAACAGAGCTGCGGTGCATTTATGTATTTATTTCAACATTTTAAAACCCTAGCCGCACTTAACCTCCGTTGCAGACGTCTAATGTAGTTCGCTTTGCTCTCACACCAACGTCTGCACACTCGAGCCAAGTTCAAAAAAACTCTGAAATTTCTGGAGCTAGCAAATTCATATGCCCATACAGTTGTGGGAACATGGGAGGGAAGTGTACCACAGAAGACGTTGGCAACGGATGCTAACCAACACCAACAAGTGGAGAATGTTCAAAAGGAGAAATTTCTCCAGGTTTCTTCGGTGTTGAAGTTTTCCCGAACAAAAGTTCTTAAACTGCAGAGCAGCGCACTTCGGTCAGTGCTTCGGTAGGTCGACGGTTGTTGTGGGGCCAGTCGCTATCACTGCAAAGTCGCTCGATTTCCTTTATGGTTTCATCCAGTTGGCTTTTTATTCTTGATAACTTTTTTAATAAACAGTAGCATTCCGTATGGCACACAAACAGTTCGCTTGAGGAATATACAGCAGTATTTACAGAAAGAACACGACTTATAATTGAAGGAACATCGAGGTGGCTTTTGCATGTACACATATTTTCTCTTTCTTCAATCCAATTCTTATTTTAAATAAAAGCAAATGTCATCAACAATTTTTAGCTCCTGCAGCTCGCGGTGCAGGAGCTACTGTATCGGGCTCCGTCTCTGCGTGCGTGCGTCTGTCAACATATTTCACTTTATCTCATCAACGATTTCAGTTACAGGCTCCTAATTTTTACTGGACATGCATCTCATAAAGCCCGACAAATGACATGCCTAAAGGTAACCTTGGCCTATTTTTTCAAGGTCACTGGCCAAAAAATATCACCAAAAACTTTGACATTTTGCTGTATCTCATCAACCATTTCAGTTACAGGCTCCTAATTTTTTACTAGACATGCATCTCATAAAGGTCTACAAATAACGTGCCTAAAGGTGACCTTGGCCTATTTTTTCAAGGTAACTGGCCTCAAAATATCACCAAAAACTTCAACATTTTGCTTTATCTCATCAACTGTTTCAGTTACAGGCTCCTAATTTTCACTGGACATGCATCTCATAAAGGCCTACAAATGACATGCCTAAAGGTGACCTTGGCCTATTTTTTCAAGGTCACTGGCCAAAAAATATCACCAAAAACTTCGACATTTTGCTTTATCTCATCAACTATTTCAGTTACAGGCTCCTAATTTTTACTGGACATCCATCTCATAAAGGCCTACAAATGACGTGCCTAAAGGTGACCTTGGCCTATTTTTTAAAGGTCACTGGCCCAAACATGTCACCAAAAACTTCGACAATTTGCTTTATCTTATCAACATCTTCAGTTACAGGCTCCTAATTAGCTCCCGCCGCCCGAGTGGCATGGGACCTATGGTATCGGGCTCCATCTGTGCGTGCGTCTGTCCATGCGTGCGTCCGTCAACAAAAACTTCAACATTTTGTTTATCTTAACGGCGGGAGCTTCTGGGGCCGCCAGTGCCCTATATTTTTTAGGGGTTTTTATACCCGCAATTCTTGTTATTAATATTTGACAGGGGAAACACGAAAGGACTATCATATAACAAGCATTCTGAATGCCTTATTTTGCATAATACCATTACGTCATGGAACACAAAACCTTGCGCGAGTGCGCAGACTTTGGTGTGAGAGCGAACCAAACCACATAAGACGTCCACAACGGAGGCTAAGCCACACCCTGACTTTTCATCAAGGTACCAATCTTTATCTTAAGAGATTTGTGACAGAAGTAATCTCAAAAAATAGTGCCATGGGCACTGTAGTTCACTTGGTTTATTTCAGGCTTTAGTGTTATGTAAGTTCACAAGCGCCAGTATTTTCTATGCTTTGGTGTAACACTGGGAAAATGAAGACACCTTTGTAATTTGGGTAGGGAAAAAAAAAAAAAATTCAAGCAAAATTCCGCATCATGGTTTGATGTTTCATGATGTCAACTTTTTTGCAGTTCAGTGCTCGTTTCAGAATGCGGCTCCATTGAAATATCAAGACCAAGACACCAGATCATTGTACCCAGCATTATGCTATACTGAAGAGTTAAGAGCCATTCCGTGAGAAAATGGCACTTTTTAAAGAAGTTGAGGAGTTGACCCCCCTGGAATTGAATGAAACTTGGCAGATAGGTAGATATGGTAGTCTCACTTGAAAAAGCTAAATTTTTAGGTCCGTATCTCAAGAAGTCTGCCGGTGGCACCACCTGGAAGCCACTAAAGTGGCTCAGTTTTGCTTTTGACACCATATTTTACATCAATTATTATGACTTAAGGCTACGCAGTACCAGATGTGTTATACTTTTATCATGACCTGTGACACTTCAAGTCTGGATAGACATTAGCACCACATCAGCGCCAAGCTGGGTAACTATGTTATTGAGAAATCAAGGTAAAAAGTGAAAATGGGAATGGGAATAAAATAATATCCCAGACATATACCAATCAAGAATGCTTTATTATGTATTTACTCACAACAAAACTATCATTTTCAGTTAATATTCCCTTGGTATCTTGCTGGGTTAGTGCAATGGATGGCCGGAAAGATGGTCAAAATTGATTTGGGTGCATGTTTGCAGTATATTTTCTCAGTAACCCAGATATGTTCCATGATGATAAATGCTGTTTGTTGTGCTTTTGGAGCTCTGTTTTCAGGAATATCAAGAATTTCTTTGGTATTATCTACACTTTCAAGCTAGACGGAGCCAAAGTTGGAGGAAAACTCAAAATGGACGATTTCATAGCAGATTGTGCCTATGTTTAGGCGACATTATTTTGTTTACCCAGCAAGATAGAGATCTGAAATTCTCTGGATACATAGTCCCTTTGGGGTACATTACAGCATTAGTAAAATCTCAATGGTAGTATTTTCAGTGTAGATGATTTTAAACATCAAAAGTCAGAAAAATTTGCCTCCAGGGGGTACTGTAGGCTGGATGCAAGTACTGGCCATCCCCAGCCATGTACCAAAGAAATTTTTTTTGAATTGTCATATACACAGCTAGTTTTCTCAGAAAGTGAAGAGCTTGGTTTGGTACTATGCTGGGTAGATAGCTTTCTGACTAAAGGTGGCACTCTAAAGAGCTAATGTTCCACCAACCTAACATTCCATATTCCCAGACATATACCAAAGTTCTGTCTTTTATAATATACGAAGCATATACACAGTTATACATAAAATTTGTAATCCCTTTGGTATAAAGCTTGTTTGGTTGTAAACTGGTGGTGACTGTGAGCATTATCAAACGCACAATACATGGGCTATTACCAAGTACGGGTACAGCGCAGTCAGAAACATACAGCATGTTATAAAACATGACCAGTCCAAAATTTTTATATGCAAAAAAAAGAACTAATGTAAAAGGCGTACCACCGTAAGTACGCAGACATGCGTCACCAGTATACGCACACTTACATAAAAGTCCATAATTTGAACTCTAAAAACAAAAAAATCTTTGTCACACAACCGTGTACATGAAGACAGAATGTCTAGTACAAAAATTAAAACTGTTTTATACTTTTCATGTTATCCAAAGCGAAATGATGTCAACACAGCATGTGACTAACTCTATCCGTCAATCTGTTTTTGGAATTCAATTGTGGGTTGGCGGCACCTGGTGGTGCGCACCAGAGGTGCTTCTTGGCCTTGGCCTTGAGCAGCCATCCATGGCCTTTTTCGTTGGATCCGGGTCGATGTTACCCACGGAGCCAGTTGAGCCCGACACAAGCCCGACTACACTGCATCCTGGCTCTCTACAGGGCTGCTTACAAGCCATTGGTAGTGAGCTTGTCTGTTTCTGAATTAAATAGTGGGCTGCAGCCTATATGGCGCAATAGTTGTGTCAACACCCATGGCTTGGTATGCACAGAAATCGGAAGTCTGTAAAAGAAACCCCGCCTTCCCAACCAGCGGGCATCTCGGAGGCTAGGCATCATGGGCAGGTGTTAGGAATGAAGGCATGCAAGTTACCACAACAAATGAACTGCCCTTTTCTAGGCAGGGTGCTGCTTGCTTGCTAGGACCTCTGTGCCCTTTATCAGGATAACCATTTGCTAGACGCGACTGCTGTGCCCTTTTTCATACCCAAGCACCATCCCCTAGGGAAATCCTAGAATTAACGCTGAAGCCTGCTCTCCGATTCTGATAGTAATGCAAAAATGCAGAGAATTTGTTATTTTCTGAAACTCACCAACACTACAAAACTGTACACTGTACTGACTACTGGTAAAAGTCTTGCATGTTGACACAATGCTACAATCACCACCAACATTCTTTTCCAATTTACAACCAACCCAGCTTTATGCCAGAGAGATTACAAATTTTATGTATAACTGTGCATGTACTTTATATATGTCAAAAGACAGAACTTTGTTATATGCCTGGGAATATGGAATGTAAGGTCGGAAGAACATTAGTTCTTTAGAGCACCACCTTTGGTCAGATAGCTATCCACCCAGCATAGCACCAAGCGAAACTCTTCATTTTCAGAGAAAACTAGCTGTGTGCATCACAATTCAAAAACAATTTCATTGGTACTGTGCTGGGGATGGCCAGTACTTGCATCCAGCGTACAGTGCCCCCTGGAAGCGAATTTTTCTGACTTTTGATGTTTAAAATCATCTACACTGAAAAGACTACCATTGAGATTTTACTAATGCTGTAATGTACTCCAAAGGTACTATGTATCTAGAGAATTTCAGATCTCAATCTTGCTGGGTAAACAAAATAATGCCACCTAAACATAGGCACAATCTGCTATGAAATGGACCATTTTGAGTTTTCCTCCAACTTTGGCTCCGTCTAGCTTGACAGCGTGGATACTACCAAAGAAATGCTTGGCATTCCTGAAAATAGAGTTCCAAAAGCACAACAAACAGCATTTACCCTCACAGTACAAATCTGGGTTACAGAGAAAATATACTGCAAACATGCACCAAAAATGAATTCCAACCATCTTTCTGGCCGTCCAATGCACAAACTCAGCAAGATACCAAAGTACTATTCACTGAAAATGATAGTCTTGCTGTGTGTAAACACATAATAAAGCATTCTAGTTTGGTATATGTCTGGGGTATTATTTTATTCCCATTCCCATTTTCAATTTTTATTCTTATTTCTCAAATAATTCTGGCTTGATAATGTAGTTACCCAGCTTGGCGCTGATGTGGTGCTGAAGTCTAACCGGACTTGAAGTGTCACAGGTCATGATAGAAGTATAACATATTTGGTACTGTGTACCCTTAAGTCATGATAGTTAATGTAAAATGTGGTGTTAACAGCAAAACTGAGCCACTTAAGTGGCTTCCAGGTGGCGCTATCGGCAGGCAAAGTGAAATACTGACCTAAAAATTCAGCTTTTTCTGTGAGACACCCATATCTACCTATGTGCCAAGTTTCATTCAATTCCAGGGGGGTCAACTCCTCAACTTCTTTAAAAAGCCTTTAAACTTCTTTAAAGCCTTTCTTCAAAGCCTTTGCAATTTGACGTTAACGAACATTGTTTTTAAAGTATTCCACAATTTTTTTACGCAAGCCTTCACAGGTTGGAGAGCCTCTGGCCATCTTTACTTCTGAGAGACTTAGCCTCTCTAAGACATCCCTTTTATAGCCAATCATGTTACACACCTGATGCCAGTTAACTTAATTACTTGCTAAATGTTCTTTCAGCTGATTCTATTATATATTAATTGCTTTTTTAGCCTTTTTTTGCCTGTGTCCCAACTTTTTTGAGACCTGTTGCAGCCAGAAAATTTGAAATAAGCTCATTTTGTGGATGAAAATGTAAAATGTCTCCATTTCAAAATTTGAAATGTTATCTATGTTCTACTGTACATAACATTGGCTCATGTAATCTGAAAGTCATTGCATTTTGATTTTACTCACAATTTACACTTCGTCCCAACTATTTTGGAATTGGGGTAGTATCTGTATTGAATATATCTTTTCCACCAATTTCTTTAAACCTTGACTTTAAAACCAGTTTCATTGCAACAAAACGGTTGACTTACTTGTGAACTTCTGGTGCGTGAAGCAGCTTCTCAAAGTGCTCTAAGCAAAGAACTGAATGTTTTGTTGGTTTGTAAGGCTTTCCATTGTCAATTCTTCTTAATTTAATGAGCCATTTTTCAAAAGGGCTTCATTATTTTGTGCAAATTGATGGAAACTTATTTTGCCGTATTTTCCAGACGACTGAATGGCATCATTATTGGTGCAACCAAAAGCAGCACAAGATTTCCCCATTTTCACTATGCTGCGATCAACCTTTGTGCACATTTTGCTTCGGGGATCACGTGACCACCTATGTAGATTGCAATGACCTCATTGATAGTAGAATGGCATAATATCAATACCATGTCCAATTTTTGCTTCAGAAAACTGATTTTTCTTTACTATTAAGTAGGATACCATTGGGTCACTGCAGCTGAAGTGGTTGCTACAGAGGACAACAATTTTTTTCTGAACCAAGAGATCTTTTTTTTGAACTGCTGGATAGATACTATGGGCAAGTATATTGAGCAGTTTGCACATCAGGCTTAGCTGAGGAGTTTAATTCAGGCAACTCCTGAAAAAAAGGGATTGGAGTGAACTTGTCCATATACTAAACTGTGTTCGAGCTCGAATAGCTTGTGAATATTCAATAACTGATCCGAGTGTGCCATCTAGTGATAGAATATTGTAACTGTGTGCATAAATTTGCAGCTCCAGGTCCGCGGGCGGACACATCTGCACAAAGGGGTTTATATACTGTACGTAAGTGAAATACAAGAAAAAATTACTAAAAACAGTGCCAGTGGGAAAAGCAGAAAAACCAAATGAAATGCCCTCACAATCTATGATTGGAAAAGTAATAACATTTTTAACACAAAAAAGGAGTCACCATGACTATAGAATGGTATGGCTCAGGAAACCCTTTCTAACCACATGACTAAGAAATAACTAACCACCACAATTTCTACTGCACTGACTGAGGACTGGAGAGAGTG